>CM059447.1:24017412-26417412 GCA_030390025.1 Squalus acanthias | reverse complement strand
AAAAACGTACAATGTCTATGGCAATTTAATAGTTCCTTCACTCAAGGAGCTTCCCTTGCTCCCATTTCAAATGGTCACAGAAGTACACAAGAGGTGGTGTCAGCTGTGGCGCAGTTGGTAGCACTCTTGCCTTGGAGTCAAGAAGGTTGTGGGTTCATAGTCCCACTCCAGAGACTTGAGCACAAAAATCTAGACTGCCACACCAGTGCAGTACTGAGGGAGTGCTGCACTGTCAGAGGTGCCATCTTTTGGATGAGACATTAAACTGAGACCCCATCTGCTCTCTCAGGTGGATGTAAAAGATCCCATGGCACTATAGCAGAGGAGTTATTTCTGGTGTCCTGGCCAATATTTATCCCTCAATCAACATCACAAACAGATTATCTGGTCATTATCACATTGCTGTTTGTGGGAACTTGCTGTGCACACATTGGCTGCCGCGTTTCCTACATTACAACAATGACTACACTTCAAAAGTACTTCATTGGCTGTAAAGCACTTTGGGACATCCTGCGGTTGTGAAAGGCGCTATATAAATGCAAGTCTTTCTTTCTTTGTGTCCAAACAAGTGTAACAGCTACAAAATTTTCCAAGGCAACACTTAAATAGTTTTGCATCAGATCTTGGTATTGGTGAGACCGCACCTGGAATACTGCATACAGTTTTGGTGTCCATACTTAAGAAAAGACATACTTGCTCTCGAGGCAGTACAAAGAAGGTTCACTCGGTTAATCCCGGGGATGAGAGGGTGGACATATGAGGAGAGGTTGAGTAGATTGGGACTCTACTCATTGGAGTTCAGAAGAATGAGAGGCGATCTTATTGAAACATATAAGATTGTGAAGGGGCTTGATCGGGTGGATGCGGTTAGGATGTTCCCAAGGATGGGTGAAACTAGAACTAGGGGGCATAATCTTAGAATAAGGGGCTGCTCTTTCAAAACTGAGATGAGGAGAAACTTCTTCACTCAGAGGGTAGTAAGTCTGTGGAATTTGCTGCCCCAGGAAGCTGTGGAAGCTACATCATTAAATAAATTTAAAACAGAAATAGACAGTTTCCTAGAAGTAAAGGGAATTAGGGGTTACGGGGAGTGGGCAGGAAATTGGACATGAGGCTGAGTTCGGATCGGTCAAGGCCCTGTGGGTGGCGGAGCGGGCCCAGGGGCTGAGTGGCTGGGTCCTGCTCCTACTTCTTGTGTTCTTTAGATTTGAGGTTAGGATCAGATCAGCCATGATCTTATTGAATGGCGGAGCAGGCTCGAGGGGCCGATTGGCCTACTCCTGCTCCTATTTCTTATGTTCTTATGTTCTTATCTGGGGCCTTAATGATGTTGAAATACAAGAGGGATACATTTATATCTTCCAAGACTTCTCAGCACAGAATTGTGTGCGTGGGGGAATCAGTAATTTGGGAGCGGCCTTCATGATCTTATGTCCATTAAAATTAATGGATGGAAAATTTTAGGTGTCATGTTCCATGAAGATCCTGACATTTGTTTCCAGCACACAAAATGCTGATGATGAAAATTCACCCCAAAATGGGTGCAAGCACTTCAGTACACAACATGCAGCAGACCTCAAAATTGCAGCCCATTAAGAAACGGGTGTCGCGCTTGATCTCCCATTTTTCTGATGCCCCCTGTGGCCATTTTGCACCTGCTCACCAGCTGATTGAAAAATTGTCCCTTATATCCTACAAAATAGATAAGTATTGTGAATTATAGTGGAAACTGATTATTAACTATTCTATTAATATCACTTCCTGCTCAGGTACCCTTATCCTTTAACACCACCCTTACTCTCACATTTCTCACTTTTTCACACTGCCTCAAAGTAACTGTTTTGAGCTGTGCTGTTAAGGTCAAAGAGGACAAGAGGCCAGAGCAACTTATTGCTTTAGTGAGTGTCTAAATTTAGAATCTTTTCCAAGGTCAAAACAAAATGGTTAAGTATTTAGTTACAAAGGTTATTTTAGACACTTACACGTTAAATATTAATCTTACAATTCATTAAATTCAACTCGATGGTAGAACTGCCTCTTTCTCTCCTCTTGTTTATCATTTTGGCCTCTCTGCCACAAGTCCTTTTTTTATTAGATCCTCAGTCTGTTTCTGACATTTAAGACATTTCTATAATTCCTTTGGTGTAACATTCTATTAATTTTAGCTCTCAGTGACTCCACCTAATTCTACCTTACATTTCTGAACAGTGACTAAACCCTTTCTAATTCTGTGAACAATGTAGCTTGACAAATGCTTTAATATCTCCGCCCTGAAGACAGCTACTCGGTTTTCAACCATCTCTGGCGATCTCTAAAATCTTGTTGTGCCATTGAGCAACCTGCCAGGATGCCTATCAACACGGGTATATTGGTGTAATCTGATAAGTAACAGGCTTGCACTATTTTGTGTCATAAATCAGCAACCTTTATGCTTCAGATCCTGTTGATTTGTTTCTACCTTTGGACTTTCTGGGGGAATGTACAATGCTATGCACATGTACGACTGGTTCTTCCTTCCTTGCACTTACGCTGCACTGGGATTGCACAACCTGTGTTTTTGCAGTTGGGATTGCTGGAAGCCCTCTCTCTTGGTGACCAACAGTTTCATTTAAAGTCTCTAAAGTGAGCAGGACTGAAATTTTGGAGGTTTGCCTAGGAAATGCATAGTCTGTGCACCAGGCTGGCAAAATATAATAGCACTGGATGAACCTTCTTGGCCTTTGTGTTTTTTTTCTTTTACACCTGTGTTATCCTGATTTGGGATTTTTTTTGTTTTTAGATATCTGCACGTTTTAGTTTTTGGATTTCCTTTGTGACATTTTGTCTGGTCCATTTGCTATTTTGTTAGTTTACTAATTTTTGTTTTTGGTTTGCTTGTCTTTTCACAAGTAGAATTTCAGGGAGTTTAAAACTCATATTAGGTGCCCTAAATATTAGTATGGGTATTCAGCCTGCCCATACAGGTGTGATGTCCCTCACCCCACCAGGAGCCATGAAATCTGCCGGGAGAGGCGAAAAACCAGATAAAAACCCAGGCCGATAAGTGGGAAAAAAATCTGGAAAATTCCTCTCCAATCCCTTTAGGCGATCAAAACTAGTCTAGGAGACTACCCTGGCCCTGCTTTACATTGCAAGGTACCTACCTCTTGTACAAGGTGATCTCTGCCCCAGCCAGAAACAAGTCCAATTCTCGCTTGACAAAATTCAGTGTATTAGCTGAATACCAGAAACCTGTTCCACAGGACCACTATTATCTGGGAAAAGAAGAACCTCCTAACATCTAACCTAGTTTTGCCCTTACATAACTTGTAAGAGTGACCCCCTGGTCCTCCCTATTCTATTCAGTAGAAACAATTGGTCTACACAAACACAATCTAGTCCCTTCATCATCTTATACACCACGATTAAATCATCCCTAAGTCTACTGTTCTCTAAAGTATAGAGACCCAGCTTGTTGAGCCTATCTGGGCAACTACGATGCTTTATATTGGAATTAATCTTGTGGCTTTCCTCTGAACCCTTTCCAAAGCCTCAATATCACCCATCATGTGAGGAGACCAAAACTGAACACAGTATTCTAACTGAGGCCATCCAACCTTGTACAAGGACAAAATGGTGTGCTTTGTTTTATCGTGAATTGTCCTGTAAATAGACGCTAGCACTTTAGCTATAGCTGCAAGTCAGTGAGTATCCCAAGCATGTATTTAATGGTACTATGATATTCACAAAAGTATTATACATTATCTCTTAGTAAAACTCTCCTTTTGTCAGTTGATCCCATTATAGAGTGATGTTATCTCAAAGATATTTCGCTGCTGGCTATAAGGGTCCTTTATGTCATCACCCCACCCCATCCCATCCCACCACTGTAGTTTCTCCCTTCTTCTTAAGTGGCTGATTCATGCCATATATAGTTGCATCATTGCCTGCCTTCTGATACCTTAATCAAATGGCAATTCCTCATGTGTGAGTCTAGAAAGTGAAGACAGTTTTGCCATGGATGGCATCATGGTTCAACTGAATCAGGTGTCGGAAGCCTAGCTGATTTTTTTTCCTCTCCTTATCCTTGGGGCACTGAGGCTAATTGTGACTTCTACTGTCCTGACTGTGATTATACTAGCTCAGCAAACCTTCTGACACGCACGGCTCAGCACATCCAGTGATCCATTTTCCTCTAAGCCATTGGTGATGGTGGGATGCAACAGTTCTACATTAAATGAGTATGTGACTTCCCAATCTAGTTTCCAGATCTTCCTAATGATGTTATGGGCAGTCACTGTTTAAATATTCCACAAAAAAAACAAAGAAAAATCAACAGATTGCTAAAAGTTGATTGGAATTCGTTCTGACAGATTAACTTTTAGGGAAAGGTGGGAAGCGATTCTCTATATTTGTGTAATCCAGTACTGGTTTTTAAAAAGATTCCACTGCTAATCTGTAATAACTTTAGGAAACAATGGGCCAAAAATTCATCCCGCTGCGCGAGAGTACGCACTGCGTACTCTCGCGTATTCCCACTCCAATTGCCGGTTTTCTGCATGCCCTGCGCATACGCTGAAAACCGGCACTTGGTCTTTTGAAAAGGGGGCGGTTCCTCGGTGCATCGCGTGCGCGCTACAGGCTGCGCGCACGCTGTGCACTTCGTGCTTTGGACGCGCAGGTAAGGACGGAAGATTTTAGAAATGGAAAAAGGAGGAGTAAGACCCACTTTTAACAAGGTAAGTAGTGAATTAAGTATTTTTTTGAATTTTTTTAACAGGTATATCTTTTTTAGAGACTTTAAAGACAGGTAAGTTTATTTTTATAACTTTTTAAAAGATTTAAAAAATTTTCAAAAATTTAATTTTTTATTTAAAATGGTTAATTTATTTAACTATACTTATTTTATTAATGTGATGTTTTTTTTTTTAAATTTAATTGAGGTTTAGCTGTTATTTTGGGGGGGTGTAAGATTCATAGATTTCACAGCACGTATGTGAAACTTATGAATGGAAGATGGTGTGCTGCCATTGGCTCTAACTGAGTCACGTGATCCCACAGCTCGCACAAATTCACTACGCCGGTGGGATACGCAAGCACTGCCCAGCTGATGTCTGGAACATCAAGTTCGTGCGAGCTGGATCTGAAAAAGCACACGCGGAGTGAGAGATCGCGGGGAAGCCTTACCCCCGCGGGAACAGAGCGAGATCAATTTCTGGGCCATTGTTTCCATTCCATTTTAATGGTTCACTTATACTGCAGCTGCCAGTCTGATACTGGTCCCATCCAGGCAGTACCTGGTTTAGACTTCTTAGCTCCAATTGGAATGCTAGTCAAGAGGGGAGATTTCCTGCTTATACGCACATGTAGAGCGCCTCACCTAGCCATTAAAATGTTAATGTTTAGAGATCAAGGGTAGAGGTTTCCCATTTTATGAACATTTAAATCATCTCAAGGTAAGCTTTTAAAAAGTGCACGGTCCAAGAAACACTCAGTGTTTTTATTTAAACCAGATTTCACACTGTGCTGGAGTTATAAATCTAGCGGTGACAAGCCCAAGTGGTGTGAGACTGTCTTCTCCAGGGCATCTCACACTGCTGGGCTCCGCAGACACATTGGGTGCCAACTCTTGGCGTTATACTGCAACTTTAGTGTCACTATGAAGTGGAAACCGTTTTGCAATGACTTTGAAGTTGCAGCATAAATGTACCCTTAACTTCCCTCCTCAAATTGCCCTTTAATTCAGACTTCTAAAAAAGAGTCTCCCATTTAAAATAGTATAAGTGGGTTCAAGAGGCAATTAAACATGTTTCTGGAGAAAGAAGGGATAGAGGGACATGGTGGGGAGGTGGGATTGAGAGCGACCAAAAATAAATGTGCTTATTGGACCAAGTAGCCTGTTCCTGTTTCCAAAATCTCCATCGTTTTAACAGTAAGTTTAAATTTTCCTGTGCACATTAAGGTGAGTTGGATATAGCAAAACAGGTGCTGTGTGTACATTATCCCAAACCTCATTTGTATTGCAGAACTGTTTCCTTGTTGCAGAATCTGTTCTATTTATAGGAGAGGTTGGGCAACAACAGGTAACAGCATCTGTGAGATTTTTGTACTTAGGGTTGCTCTGAAGCCTAGATTGTAACTTTAAACTAAATGAATGTGTTCAAATCTTATGCCTTAAACATAGAAACATAGAAGATAGGAGCAGGAGTAGGCCATTCGGCCCCTCGAGCCTGCTCGGCCATTCAATGCGATCATGGCTGATCATCCAAATTCAGTACCCTGTCCCTGCTTTCTCCCCATATCCCTTGATCCCCTTAGCCTTAAGAAATATATCTAACTCCTTCTTGAATATATTTAATGAATTGGCCTCTACTGCCTTCTGTGGTAGAGAATTCCACAGGTTCACCACTCTCTGGGTGAAGAAATTCCTCCTCATCTCAGTCCTAAATGGCTTACCCCTTATCCTTAGACTGTGACCCCTGGTTCTGGACTCCCCCGCCATCGGGAACAGCCTTCCTGCATCTAGTCTGTCTAGTCCTGTTAGAATTTTATAAGTTTCAATGAGATCCCCTCTCATTCTTCTAAACTCTAGCGAATATAAGCCTAATCGACCCAATCTCTCTTCATACGTCATTCCTGCCATCCCAGGTATCAGTCTGGTGAATCTTCGCTGCACTCCCTCCATGGCAAGAACATCCTTCCTCAGATAAGGCGACCAAAACTGCACACAATACTCAAGGTGTGGTCTCACCAAGGCCCTGTACAACTGCAGCAAGACATCCTTGCTCCTGTACTCGAATCCTCTCACTATGAAGGCCAACATACCATTTGCCTTCTTAACTGCCTTCTCAGTTAATGTACAGCCTGGCTAGGATCTTCCCTGATGTCGAGAGAAGTTGTGGACAGGCCAGTGACGTGCGAGAGCTGGAGGTCAGCTTGCTGACAGTTGGGCTCAAAATGATGTACTCAACCTTTGTGCTGATCATACATTTCTAATCCAGTACACTGGAGTTGGGCACAACCTGGGAAACCACCTCTTTGAGATATTTCAGATATACCTGATAAGACGCTATATACTGTAATCTCCTTTGTGCAAACAATAAACTGTAACTTAACAAAAAACATTAAAGGAAACTTAACAACTTAAATTAAAATTTGGTTGCCGGGGGTGATGATGCACTCCAGACCCTCCAGTGCTCAGACGCTATATAAATGCAATTATTTATTTTCCTTAATAAGATACTTTATAAGAACCCTGTGAAGTGAATGGGGGATCAGATTCTCATCTACAACTGTATCAGTGTAATATTTCCCACAGCAGCAAAACTTCTAGAATCTCTATATGAGATGAGTGAATTATTCACAGTTTTATCCTTGGAGCCAGCAGTTTCTAGAAACTGGGCTAAGATTGTCCACATTTGGCTTGCAGCTGGCAGAGAATGGAAACTTTCATCCATATGTGTGAGCTGGAATCAAACCCAAGTCCCTGAAGTAAACTACCACTGTGCTCACTCACTATCTCACCCAGAGCCTCACAGTTATTATTTAAACAAATTCAATACATTTATCTCCTAGATGACAGATTAACACTCCCAGTTTTTATGAACTTCAATGCAAATTCCATCGAATGCTTGGTTCTCAGCAGTGGAATGATAGATGCAAAATTATGACACATTTCAGTAAAAACAAATAGTTTACTAACCCGTGCCATGATAAAAGGCCTTCTGTGGTGGACAATTAAGCAACTAACGGGAGGAGGAGGCTCCATGAACATCCTCAATGATGGTGGAGCCCATCATGTGAGTGCAAAAAGGCTGAACCATTCGCAACCATCTTCAGCCAGAAGTGGCGAGTGGATGATCCATCTCGGCCTCCTCCTGTGTTTCCCACCAACACAGATACCAGTCTTCAGCAAATTCGATTCACTCCACGTTATCAAGAAATGGCTGAGTCTATTGGACACAGCAAAAGCTATGGGCCCCGACAACATTCTGGCTGTCGTGCTGAAGGCTTGTGCTCCAGAACTAGCTGCGCCTCTAGCCAAGCTGTCCAGTACAGCTGCAACACTGGCATCTATCCGACAATGTGGAAAATTGCCCTGGTATGTCCTGTCCACAAGAAGCAGATCAAATCCAACCCGGCCAATTACCATCCTATCAGCCTGCTCTCAATCATCAGCAAAGTGATGGAAGGAGTCATCGACAGTGCTATCAAGTGACACTTATTCACCAATAACCTGCTCACTGATGCTCAGTTTGGGTTCCGCCAGGACCACTCGGCTCCAGACCTCATTACACCCTTGACCCAGACATGGACAAAAGAGCTGAATTCCAGAGGTGAGGTGAGAGTGACTGCCCTTGATATCAAGGCACCATTCAACCGAGTGTGGCACCAAGGAGACCAGTAAAACTGAAGTCAATGGAGAAACTCTCCAGTGGCTGGAGTCATACCTAGCACAAAGGAAAAGTGGTGGCTGTTGGAGGCCAATCATCTCAGCCCCAGGACATCACTGTAGGAGTTCTTCAGGGCAGCGTCTTAGGCCCAACTATTTTCAGATGCTTCATCAATGACCTCCCCTCCATCATAAGTTAAGAATTAAGGCTGTAAGCTGATGATTGCACAGTGTTCCGCTCCATTCGCAACTGCTCAGATAATGAAGCTGTACATGTCTGTATGCAGCAAGACCTGGACAACATCCAGGCTTGGGCTGATATATAGCAAGTAACATTCACACCACACAAGTGCCAGGCAATGACCATCTCCAACAAGAGAGAGTCTAACCACCTCCATTCAATGGCACTACCATTGTTGAAACCCTGACCATCAACATCCTGGGGGGGTCACCATTGACCAGAAACTCAACCAGACCAGCCACATAAACACTGTGGCTACTAGAGCAGGTCAGAGGCTGGGTATTCTGTGGTTAGTGGCTCACCTCCTGCCCAATGTTCCTTGTAAGTTGCGCGGCTGTGCAGTGCTCAAGGGAACCTGCACAACCATTTTGCCGGCTTTTCAATACAAAAGCCAAGCATGTGCGATATTTTGAATGGCCCGTGCAGCAGGGGCTGCACAGGGCCAAACAAAATTAGAGGGACCATTGCTCCTGACTCCCCAATGCCTCTCCACCACCTACAAGGGACAAGTCAGAAGTGTGATGGAATACTTCCATCACACTTCTGACTTGTGCTTGGATGGACGCAGTTGCATCAACACTCAAGAAGCTCGACACCATCCAGGACAAAGCAGTCCGTTTGATCAGCAGCCTATCCACCCATCTTAAACATCCACTCCCTCCACCACTAGTGCACAGTGGCTGCAGTGTGTACTATCAAAAGGGTGCACTGCAGCAACTCGCCAAGGTGTCTTCGACAGCACCTCCCAAACCCATGGCCTCTATCACTTAGAAGAACAAGGGCAGCAGGTGCATGAGAACACCATAACCACCAAGTTTCCTGCAAGTCACACACCATCCTGACTTGGACATATATCGCCGTTCCTTCATGGTCACTGGTTCAAAATCCTGGAACTCCCTATCAAACAGCATTATGGAAGCACCTTCACCACACGGACTGCAGCAGTTCCAGAAGAAGGCTCACCACCTTCTCAAGGGCAACTGGGGATGGGCAATACATACTGGCCTTGCCAGCGACACCTACACACCGAGAATGAATTTTTTTTAAATCTTGAGATCATCATCCTTATGATCAAAATGTTCCTATTGATGGATGCCACAATACTCAATATATTACTGTAATGTTTTTCCACCTTTGTAATATACTTATACTTGCACTTATATATAACACCTTATCACATCTCTCCAATCTCAGAGACTTTTACAGACAATGAATTACTTTGAAGTACAGTGAATGTGTTATGCAGCCAACTGTAGCACCAGCATTGTCCCACAAACAGCAATAAGAACATCCTGTTAATCTAGGATTTTTGGCGGTGTTGGTTGAGTGAAGAATGTTAGCCAAGAGAGTATGAGAACTCCCAGCTCCTCTTCAATACTATCACCAATCTTTAACATCTGAATGATATAAGCAGGCAGACAGGGTCTTGGGTCTCATCCAATGAGGGAACCTTTGGCATATGTAGCATTCCTGCAGTAATGCCATGGAATGGCCGCCTAGACGATGAGCTCAAGTCCTGAAATAAAGCTTGAACCTCCAGTTTCCCGAGTGAAAGGCGAGAATGCTTTTGACTGACCCACAATGACACTGAGTTGCTGTAACTAAATAGAGCTTCAAATGTTTTAAATAAGTTTTTATATCAGCATATGGTGTGTATATTCTGTGTATATACACCGTGAGTATAATCTATGAGAAGTAGAACAACTGCTGCACAGAATCTGGGAGTGAAGTATCGATTAATTCACCGGTGTTAAATAACAATTTGATAAATCTACTTGGCACAACTCACCCGCCAGGCCAGCGGTTCACTGTACAATTTATAATACAGTGCTACAAATCTTTTCCGAAATATTTATATTCAACAACTTCCCAATAAGATTAGTTATTCCTCTTGAAGAGTTAACAACTGATCACAATTTTAATATTTACAATTAAAAAAAACATATTTAAGCTAAAAAAAGAAGTCCTGTACAAGTGCAATTTGTGCTTTTCTCCAATCGCTCCCAACCTCTCAAGAGTTACTCGAAGCGCCTTCCTGGAAAGTAGAACAAAAATCTCGCAGGTGAGCACAGCTCCAAATAAATCCTCTTTTTTTTCCTGCAAGTTGCCTTTCCGAAAGTAGCTGTCAGCTCAGCGGCCGCTCGTTCCGGCTGCCTGGACTGGCCCTTCATTTAAAGATGACCCAGGGCAGGATGGCAGCCACCACGGCCCCGGTGATGATAAGGCAGAGGAGGATCAGCACCCAGCGCAGCCTGCAGCGCCGGTGCTCCAAGACCACCCCATCGGCGGGGGCCCGCAGCTCCTCCTCGCTCATGGGCCTGCCCCTGCCGCTGATCACGAAAATCTGGCTGGTGCGGAGCGCCGGGTTGCGGGCGGAGGCGAAAGTCCGGGGGCAGCTCGCCCAGAAACGGCGCAGGAGCGAGCGCTGTGGCGGCGGAGGCGGCGGCGGCGGAGGGGGCGCCTCCAGCGAGTCCAGCGACACGCTGGGCGACTCCAAGGAGATCGGCGAGAGCGGGATCTCCAACGTCTGTTTGCCCTCTTTGCCTTTGGTGATCCACCGCAAGCTCTTTTTGTTCAGGAAGGTGACGTGCCGGCAGACGGGGCAGACGACCTTCTTGGGCTGACTTTCCTGGTTGATCACCGTCTTGACCAGGCAGTCGTGGCAGAAGATGTGGTTGCAGGTCAGAGTCCTGAGCGACTGGTTCTGGCGAGAGACCTTCTCGTAACAAACGGGGCACTCGGAGCCAGCCTCCTCCGACATGCCGAAACTCCAGCCTCTCTAGTCGCTTAGAAACAGCTCAGGAGAGCCCCAATGCCAGCGGCTTCTCCTGCCACTTTGGCCCCACTGCCCCACAGAGCTCCGGAGAAAAGCGCTTCCCCCTTTGGTGCCGCTCTCCAGCTGTTGAGGACTTTTTGTCAGGATTGCGCTCCAGAAACACCTGATTTATTGCTGCATCTTGCTATCCGCATTCCACAACAAGGTCGGTGGGGTGGTGGTTTGTGTCCCCGCTGGCAGGTGAACAGCGCTCCAGTCTTGTTGAACTTGTTCAGCAACCAGCCCATTTTTCCCAGCCACTTCTGAGAGCAACAGCCCAGCGGAGCGGCTTTAAGGAAGTTCCGTGGAGTCCTTCACATACCGTATTCTGTGGAGCATGAGGTGCACCGGAACTGCGAACGGAGAATCCTACCCCTGGGCACAACTGTGGCTTTTTTTGATATATCAGACCCCCGAGCTGAACGATCCTCTCAAATTACTGCTTGATTCTGCCAAATCTCTGATCCAATGCGGTGGGTGGTGGTGGTGGGGGAGGGGAGCTGCACCTGAAACGTTAAAGTTGTCTAGTTCTGTCCACAGATTTATTGGCCTGCTGGGTGTTTCAAGCATTTTTGATTTTTGTTTCTTATCCCAATGCAGTTGGGAGGGAAATAAAATCAGGCCAAGTCTTGGCATTCTGTAGCAGTAACCTGGCAGTAGAGATCCTCCCTTCTTATGCTACGGTAATACCGCAGGTCCAGTTTAAGAATCGTCACTGCTTTGACATCAAATGAAGTAAGCAGCACCGTTTTATGCTGTCTGTTTTGCACCAGTTTCTGGCACCGCAGGGACTGGAGTGCAGCATCACCCCCAATATCAACATTTTTAATTTAAGTTGTTAAGTTTCCTTTAATTTTTGTTTTGTTTAAGTTACAGTTTATTTGTTTATTGCTTCACCAAAAGAGTACACCAGTTTCTAGTCGGGAAACTAGAACTCTTGAGCATGACTACTTAAACATAGCTGGCCTTTAGCTGCCGGTGACATTTCAGTCGGCTTTTTTCCAACTTTAGAAACTTTAAAGATAGCAGAGTAAGCAGGACTTCTTGCCTCTTTTTAAAGTTAAAAAGTTGGCCTAGCATCTGAAATCTGAGACGACCTCCTGGATCTGATATCAGTCTGGCTGTAATTCTTGTGTTACAGAGACGATAATGTTATGCAGCAATGTAAAATATGTAGCATACAGTCTGCTCTTAATTCTGAATTGCTTAATTTGAATTATGAAAGGGCATGGTAACCTAGTTGTTATGGCACTGGTCTAGCAGCTCAGAGGGTGTGAATTCGAATGCCTACCACTAATGATTCAGAAAGTTTATATGAATTTAAAAGTGAATTCTGCTAACTTGTGGCTTAGCACCAGATAAAGTGACCACAAAAGCCACCAGATTGTTGTACAAATCTAACTGGCTCACTAATGTTCTTCAGGAAAGGGACCTGCCTCCCCTACCTGGTCTAGCTTACCCAAGACTCCAGTTCCACATTGACTCTTAATGCCCTCAGGGCAACTAGGGATGGGCAATAGATACTTTGTTGCTAGTGTTGCCCATATCTCAAGATCAAATAATTTTTATAAATGAGTTAATTTGAATTTAGATCTTGCAAAAAAAACTCCTGTGCTGTTTTATTAAAATTACTTAATTTGTATGACTGAATAATATGATTTTTTGAATTAATAGGTGTAGTACTGTAACTGCACCAAAATGGACAACTGGAGTTTTGGTTCTGATAGTTTGAACATGTAAACCTAAGTTATTCCGTTTTAGTACATTTGCTCCTAACTTAAGGTGTTTGAATTATTGAAATTTATAGCACAGAGGAGGCCATTTGGCCTATTGTGCTTATGCTGGCTCTGCTAGAATAATCCAAAACTAATCTCTCTGCTCTGCTGTCTTTCCCATAGTCTTGTACCGTCATTCGATAAGGTGCCACATGAAAAGTTGTTAAGCAAGAAAAGGGCATGTGGGGTTGGGGGTAATGTATTAGCATGGATAAGAGATTAGTTAACAGACAGAAAAAAGAGAGTAGGGATAAACGGGTCATTTTCAGATTGGCAGGCTGTAACTAGTGGGGTGCCGCAAGGATCAGTGCTTGGGCCTCAGCTATTTCCATTCTATATTAATGACTTAGATGAAAGGACCGAGTGCAATGTATCCAAGTTTGCTGATGATACAAAGCTAGGTGGAAAAGTAAGATGTGAGGAGGACACAAAGAGCCTGCAAAGGGATATAGACAGGTTAAGTGAGTGGGCAATAAGGTGGCAGATGGAGTATAATGTGGGGAAATTTGAGGTTATTCACTTTGGTAGGAAGAATAGAAAAACAGAATATTTTTTAAATGATGAGAAATTATTAAATGTTGGTGTTCAGAGAGATTTAGGTGTCCTAGTACAAGAAACACTAGGGGCGCGATCTTGCCAGCCCTGGGGAGGCAGGTATGGAGGCGGGACTGCCTGGAAAATGGCAGAATTTGGGGGCGGGTGCCCAACCCACCTCCGTGCCATCTTGCCAGGAGGCGGGTAGCCGACCTGTGCCGGGTCCCGTCTCCTTGGAGGCAGGAAGGGGATTAGTGCCACTTATCTGCCTGTTAACAGGTAGTTAACAGGCAGATAAGAGGATTATCCCCATTTTACCCACACAAGTGCGGGTTTCCCGAAGGCGCCGAACCCCGCCAGGGTCACCGAGGCGAGCAGTGGGTCTGCGGGGGTCGGAGGGGTGCAAAAGTGCACTGTGAAGGTAAGTGATGGGTGCAAGTGTGGAGAGGTGAGTATGTGAGGTAAGTGGAAAGTGTTAGTAAAAGTTTACTGACCTTTGTTTCTTCCTGCAGGCGTCAAGAGTTGGGTATGCGGAGAGTCTCGCACCTCCGCGGCAGAGATGACAGATGGCCGCTGCATTCTTCAATGCAGCAACCATCTAATTTCTGCTAAATAAAGAGGTTTAATGATTCTTGAATTCAAGAACTCATCAAACTACAGAGAATGTCAGTGTTTGACAGCTTCACAGAGCTGTCAAACGATGACAATTCATCCATCAAAAATATTTGACAGATGAAACATCATATGTTGACATTCTCTGTAACCGGCTTTCCCTTAATTGGCCTGCTAAGCCCGCTGGGCGGGCTTAACAAGGTCAATCAAGGGAAAATAGCGTGGGTTGGCCAGAAGTTGATGGAGGCAGGATTAAAACCGGACAAGTGGGAGTCCCGCCTCCAAAAGCTCCCCATTGGCAAAATCCAGCCCAGAGAGTTAGCATGCAGGTAGAACAAGCAATTAGGAAGGCAAATGGCATGTTGGCCTTTATTGCTAGAGAGTTGGAGTGCAAGAGTAGGAAAGTCTTGCTACAATTGTACAGGGCTCTGGTGAGACCACACCTGGAGTACTGTGCACAATTTTGGTCTCCTTATTTAAGGAAGGATATACTTGCCTTAGAGGCAGTGCAACAAAGGTTTACTAGATTGATTCCTTGGATGAGAGGGTTGTCCTATGAGGAGAGATCGAGTAGGATTGGGCTTATACTCTCTGGAGTTTAGAAGAATGAGAGGTGATCTCATTGAAACATACAAGATTCTGAGGGGGATTGACAGAATAAATGCTGAGAGATTGTTTCCCCTGGCTGTAGAGTCTAGAACTAGGGGGCATAGTCTCAGGATAAGGGGCTGGCCTTTTGAGCCTGAGATGAGGAGGAATTTCTTCACTCAGAGGGTTGTGAATTCTCTGCCCCAAAGTGCTGTGGATGTTGAGTCTTTGAATATATTTAAGGCTGAGGTAGATTTTTGGACTCCAGAAGAATCAAGGGATATGGGGATAGGGCAGGAAAGTGGAGTTGAGGTCGAAGATCAACCATGAACTTATTGAAATTGGAGCAGGCTTGAGGGGCCATATGGCCTACTCCTGCTCCTAATTCTTATGTTCTTATGTTCATCTGTTTCAAATTTGTATCTATTCTTCCCTCAAAGAATGGAATGGTCTCTGTTCTAGGATGCGGTAAGGAATTGTAACAGTGCTGCACTGAAAGGACTGAAAAGCAAAATGAGCACTGGCACCGACAGACACTGTAGCCATTTGTATAATATACGCAATACTGGTCTGACATGGAAATTAAATTCCAAGAGTACAGGAGTCTAACTGGGATTAGTGCCTTCTCACTGACTGATGTTATAAATTGTTATGGTGCATTTCATGGATCAAGAATGATGTTAGGTGTAAAATATAAGTCTCAGAGATTTCTATTGGAATCCACAGCATCAACAAGAAGAACACACAACCTACTGCACAATAATAATTATTAAAATAGGTAAGTCCCTTGGAATGTGACTGTAATTGGGCCATAACAATGGTTAACAAGTTAAAAGTTTATGAGTTAAAAGGAGCCCTGTCTGGCTTGAAAGCACAATCGCTTGACTCTTTCAAGCTCTGTAGAACTGCATGGCTGAGCAATTCATTTAATATGAAAGAGTCTTGAGATTAATGATCAAATTTAAATGCTACCATAAAATCCAGTGTATAAATCACATCTGTGTATAAGTTACTATATTTTACTGATGTCATTTGCGTAAAACCTCTACAGGATAGATTTTAAAAACTTGCACTTATAAAAGATTCAGTGGAGCCTGCTGAGCTCTGCTCCAGAATTCCAAATATGCACTCTGAAATACTCAAAGCTCTGCTCCACGAGCACATGTTCATAAAATGTACCCCCAAATAAGTCATGTAAATTATTTGCGCAAATTCGGAAAGTCAAAGCATGTGTATAATGCACATATAATATTTTGCAGCATCTACCAATTGATGATATATGGTTGTCAGATTCTCATTAAATATTTACTTCTGATAATGTCCTGGCGGTAAGTATCCAAAAGCTTTACCATATTGCTTGACAAAACTCATGTAGCTTAGGCTAAATTTGGTCTCTGAAATTCTGAATCTTAGAAGTAAAGAACATGTAGAGTGATGAAATAAAAACAGAAAATGCTGGAAATACTCAGCAGGCCAG
This sequence comes from Squalus acanthias, assembly GCA_030390025.1. Classification (NCBI taxonomy): domain Eukaryota; kingdom Metazoa; phylum Chordata; class Chondrichthyes; order Squaliformes; family Squalidae; genus Squalus; species Squalus acanthias. The sequence continues at coordinate 26,400,999 of CM059447.1, read as the reverse complement.
GCAGCATCTGTGGAGAGAGAAACAGAGTTAACGTTTCAGGTCGATGACCCTTCGTCAGAACTGGAAAAAGTTGGAGATGGAACAGGTTTTTAAGCAAGTGTAGGGGCAGGGAAAGGGGGGAGGGGAGGAAAGAACAAAAGGGAAGGTCTGTGATAGGGTGGAAGGCAGGAGAGATTAAGAGACAAAAGGGATGATGGTGCAAGGCAAAAGGAGATGGTAATGGGACAAGTTAAGAAACAAAAGATGACTCTAGATGAAGTGTAAATGGCAATGGCAGAATGATCGACAGCTGCCATGTGACTGATGAAATATGGGTTTGCCTCCATAGTGAAGGTGTAGTAGCATATGGTACATAAACCAACAACCCAGAGATCCTATGTTCAAATCCTGTTTTGGTAATCTGTGAAATTGAATTAATTAAATATGGTAATTTGACTAGCATGATGAAAGCAGCTAAATTATTGTAAACATCACAAGGAAAATTGCTATGCTACATGATCTACACAGTCCCATGCTATGTGGTTGACTGTTAACGCACTTTAGCATCTAGCTACAGTTCAAGAAGAATCTTCTCACCTATTCTCAACTTGGGATAAGCAATAAGTGAGGCCTTACTAGCATCACCAAAATCCTAAAAACAAAGTTAAAAGCAGTAATTTTCTGTTCTCAGTGATATCCGCATTGGGAGATATCCAGATGCTTTCCCAAATTTGGAGGGCGCATCACCCTGAATCTTTCATGTGCACCTTCTAATGTCTTCTGAACTAGTTGAGGTGCATAGAGTAGGAAGGAAAAAAGAAAAATAATTTGGGAGTGAAGAAGCTTTGCACTGATTAAAAAGGAGAAACACAAATTGGGTTGGAGTAAGGGTCAGAGGGATAAATGCCTCCTATCAAGACCAATGTCCCCAACCAGAATCTTAAATAGTGAACATTTAATGTAGATTAATAGTCCCTCTGGAGTATGGCTGCTTCTTCCCACCCTCAGAATCATCAGCTCATTTCCAAATTTTACTCAAACCACCAATATAAATATTAATAATACTAATACCTCTATGTCATAAGACATGCAACTAGATAGGGAACAAAAGCCACCCTGTATTAAAAAACAGACTTATCCTTGTCTGGTTTACATTTTAGAAACTTTCAGATAAGGGAAAAGGAGAACGAGTCAATGCATAATATGAAACAAAGAGAAGTGTACCGTGCATTAAAATAAAGTAAGTATAAAAGTGTTGGGGGAATCAGGGTGGTGGTGGTGGTGGTGGCCTTGGCTGGTGAACTCTGTGCTTGGACAATTTGCTTTTTGAACTTCTTGTAAATGAGTCAATGGGGTAAAAATTCAGTCGCGCCCCATTTGGGGCGCAAATATCGTCTGGACGCAAATATTAGCGCCTGGCGCTAATTATCGGCACTGACTGGAAACTTCACTTTTACCGCCCCGGGAGGTGAGTGGAGCGCTAAATCAGGCGCTGCACACCTGTCTTAAGGCGCAAAGGCCAAGGAGTGAGGCGCTAACTCAGAGCGCTGGCGAAGCTCATGTAATGTCAGTCAGCAATGGAACACACACACAATGGCACGGGCCAGTTCTTAAAGGGGATGGTTAATCTTGCTTTCCATCCACATCCTGTTCATTGCAGCCTTGAATCTCGGCCTGGAGAGACTTGCACATCAAATGTGCTGGAAAGAACAATGGAGAGTACCAGGCAAAGAGCTCAGAGTGCAGCTCCCACAGTCTCTGCTAAATCGATACAAGGAATGGCAAATCAAAATGAACCTGCAAAGTGCTGCTCAGTACCCAAAACTCCTTCACACAACGTTGAATCTCTCCAGAAGTCTCTCCCTCTCTCTCTCAGAATGCGTAGTTCAAAAATGCCACCAACAATAAAAGACAGGAAGAGGCCCCCTTTAAATAGCGCCCCCCCCAGCCCCACAGCGATTGATAGCGTTCCAGTCTTCTGGTCATTGGATGCGCCAGGCGGTAAGGCAGGGGGCGCCACTCAATTTCCGCTCCGGGGCGCCACAAGGGCGTTGCACCATGGAATGACGTCACAATCTGCGCGCGCAGGTGGTCGCAGCGGTAAAGTTTAGCGCCGCCGCACAATCTCTAGTTAAGTTCCCGAGCGGCGCAAACATCGCTGCGCCCGGGCGTTAGCGGCTTTGCGCCCCATTAGCGCCCTCTTAAGGCGCTAACGGGAGGCGCAACCAACTGAATTTTTACCCCAATGTCTCTCTGTTTCAGTCAGCTTGCCTCTCTATAACAGTAAGTAAGTGAGACAGGTAAAGAGTGTGAGTGAAACAAGACTGAAGGACAAACTGAACAAGTGACTGAAGCAATGAGTCTATATTGGAGTCCATGCAGTGAGTGTGGAAGTTCTTATAATTTGCATGCAGGTGCGACCTGCAAAGGGGAAGAGGCGGGGTATGGGCTGTCTTTATAGGGCACAAAGAACCAAGTGAAGTTCCACGCTTTCCAGATTTCCATTGTAGTCACCAAATACCTAACCATTTTTCTCCTGAAGCCAATTGAGTGCACAAAGTATAGAAACAACTGAAATGAGTTCCTGTGGCTTAGTTTTCCCCATTGTAATCAGATCAGATGGAGAGATTGCTGCATTTATTCTGGTTGATATATACTGTGCTGTTCCAACTGGTTCTGTTTATTTTGATGTTAGTACCCTTCTTCAATTATTATTTTTAAGGAAGTGGATTTTTGTCACAAAAAATTGTTCCGCTTAAGTGTTTGGAGTGAAAGTCAGAAAATCCCCAGGATTGTCAAAGAGTTTGTCATTTCTGGAACCGCAGCCTATGACAGAGTAAATTGAGACTGCTTTGATGAAGATACTGCACTAAAACTAAAAAAGAACAACTGATCCTAATGGTATCAGACTGTAGTATCTCCTCAGACAGACAATAGTATCCCAGTCTGTGTTTAGATTCTTGACTAGTTCTGTGCTCTGTATTGTTCCTGCCTGACACAATTGTAGTTATAAGTAGTTCAAGTTCAAAAGAATGATTTATCAATAATCTCATTATAATTGTAGGACCTGGAAAAACTAGTCAACATTGGACAGCTGCCATTTATTTCAACAAAATTGACTGTCCTTGGATTGTACAAAGTGCTAAATAAAACTCTGCTGTCTCTTCATACACTCTAACCTTCCTCACTTGCACATGCAATGACTAGCATCAATACATGTTCTGTGGGTGAGAAGGTCATTGAAGGAGGGAGCAATTAATCTTTTTGAGAGAAGTGCTATTTGCCTTCTTTCATCAACATGAGCTGACAACACATTTGCGTTCGCTGTTATGACTGTTTCACCCAGTGTGCAATTTAGGTAATAATTCAGCACTCGCTCAGCCCTGGATTTCTTTTTCAACTTTTTTGTATTTCAGCAGATCCTATTCATCTGCACCCCCCGTTTCCATCGAAAGGGCTTATTTCTGAAACCTGATCATACTGAGTGTTCATTTGAGGGCCAAATGGTTTGGCTTCTTTGGGTATGTGTTCCAGCTTACACAATGTGCTCACTTTTTTTGGCCACAAATGAATGCTGCATTCATCACATCATAATGCCTTTTTTTCTAGAGGGCAATTTACATGCACACCATCAAATTCAACAACTTTTGCCAAAAAAAGCAGCACAAACTGAAAAATTGTACTTGTATCCTTGTTCTGACTGGCGTAGACTGTGGACAAGCCCTATTCTGGTTCCAGCTGCAGCACATTCTCGACAATCTCTTTTGAAGACTGGAAACCTTTTCTTTTGGGGGAGAGTGAGGAAACAGAGCTTAATGTTAGAATTGAAAGCAAGCCCTTTGCGTGTATGATATTCTCCGTGAAACACACTCATTATTAGACTACAGTATGGCTAATCTTTGCCCGTGTGCATAGTGTCAGCCTTGACTCACTGGTAGCACCCTTGCTTCAGAGTCAGAAGGCCACGCATTCAAGCCTCACTCCGGAGACTTGAGCACTTAATCTTCAGTGCCGTACCAAGGGAGTGCTGCATTGTTGGAGGTACCATCTTTTGGATGAGATGTTAAACTGATACACCCTCTAGAAGGACATAAAAGATCCCATGGCACTATTTAGAGAAGAACAAGGGAGTTCTCCCAGTATCCTGGTCAACATTTATCCCTCAACCCACACCACCCAAAAAGATTATCTGGTCATTATTTTTTTGCTGTTTGTGTGACCTTGCTGTGTGCAAATTGGCTGCCACATTTCCCTACATTATAACAGTGACTTCAAAAGTACTTCATTGGCTTTTTTTTGGTGACACATACTGAGCTCATGAAAGACACTATATAAATGCATTTGGTTTTTCTTACTTTTATAGGTCCTTCCATAGTTCTACTAACCGCAGCTAATGAGGTTTGTTTAGCTTACTAGTTACCACACTGGTCGAAGGATTTATTTCCTTTTAACAGTCAATATTGTTTCACAATCATGGAATTTTTTGTTAAGGAAGAAGCAATCACGTCATTAAAAATGTAATAAAAAATACAATTAAAAATAAACAAATCCACCATTCAGAGATTGCTTCACAACTGATAGAACCAGTCCTGAGAGCATCAGAACTGGTTAAAGGGTTAATAGGGATATTGGACAGGAGAAATGGCTTGTATTTACAGCCTTGCTGGTTTTTAACATGAGGCTTAAGCAAACATTTGTGCCATCATCAGTGATCAGGATTTAGCTGGAACTGATCTAGGCTGATGTTTGAATTTGTCTTCCATTTCTTTTTAAACAAGCTGATTCTTTTATGTGGAGGAAAAGTTTGATTTTAAAAGTGATACTGCAGCCGCACTATCAACTTTACCTACAACCAGTTACTTAACAGGTGAGATGTTCGTTCATTTTGTTAAACTGTTTTAAATAACTGCCTATTGCACACAGCCACTAATAATAATTTTTTTGAACAAAAGAGTCTGTATTTAAAACCATCATCCTTCATTGTGAAAATAAATAATCATTAATGTTAATTTGTGAAGATCAAATACTGCAAAAGATCAATATTGGGAGACTTATTTCAATCTATATAGTTTTTAACCGTATAGTATGACATTATTAACATTAAAGGTACAGTATAACATTATTAACATTAAAGGTACAGTATAACATTATTAACTTTAAAGGTACAGTATAAAATTATTAACATTAAAGGTACAGTATAATAACTTTAAAGGTACAGTATAACATTATTAACATTAAAGGTACAGTATAACATTATTAACTTTAAAGGGACAGTATAACATTATTAACATTAAAGGTACAGTATAACATTATTAACTTTAAAGGGACAGTATAACATTATTAACATTAAAGGTACAGTATAACATTATTAACTTTAAAGGGACAGTATAACATTATTAACTTTAAAGGGACAGTATAACATTACTAACATTAAAGGTACAGTATAACATTATTAACTTTAAAGGGACAGTATAACATTATTAACTTTAAAGGGACAGTATAACATTATTAACATTAAAGGTACAGTATAACATTATTAACTTTAAAGGGACAGTATAACATTATTAACATTAAAGGTACAGTATAACATTATTAACTTTAAAGGTACAGTTTAACTTTTTTAACATTAAAGGTACAGTATAATATTAACTTTAAAGGTACAGTATAGCATTATTAACTTTAAAGGTACAGTATAATATTAACTTTAAAGGTACAGTACAACATTATTAACTTTAATGGGACAGTATAACATTATTAACATTAAAGGGACAGTATAGCATTATTAACTTTAAAGGTACAGTATAATATTAACTTTAAAGGTACAGTATAACATTATTAACATTAAAGGGACAGTATAGCATTATTAACTTTAAAGGTACAGTATAATATTAACTTTAAAGGTACAGTATAACAATACTAACTTTAAAGGGACAGTATAACAGTATTAACTTTAAAGGGACAGTATAACATTATTAACATTAAAGGGACAGTATGACAATATTAACTTTAAAGGTACAGTATAACAATATTAACTTTAAAGGTACAGTATAACAATATTAACTTTAAAGGTACAGTATAACATTAACTTTAAAGGGACAGTATAATAATATTAACAATAACGGGACAGTATAACATTATTAACATTAAAGGTACAGTATAACAATATTAACATTAAAGGTACAGTATAACATTATTAACATTAAAGGTACAGTATAATATTATTAACATTAAAGGTACAGTATAACATTAACTTTAAAGGTACAGTAGAACAATATTAACATTAAAGGGACAGTATAACATTATTAACATTAAAGGTACAGTATAACATTAACTTTAAAGGGACAGTATAACATTAACTTTAAAGGTACAGTATAACAATATTAACATTAAAGGTACAGTATAACAATATTAACATTAAAGGGACAGTATAACATTATTAACATTAAAGGTACAGTATAATATTATTAACATTAAAGGTACAGTATAACATTAACTTTAAAGGGACAGTATAACAATATTAACAATAAAGGGACAGTATAACATTATTAACTTTAAAGGTACAGTATAACATTATTAACATTAAAGGTACAGTATAACAATATTAACATTAAAGGTACAGTATAACATTATTAACATTAAAGGGACAGTATAATTTTAGTAACATTAAAGGTACAGTATAACATTAACTTTAAAGGGACAGTATAACAATATTAACATTAAAGGTACAGTAGAACAATATTAACATTAAAGGGACAGTATAACAATATTAACATTAAAGGGACAGTATAACATTATTAACATTAAAGGTACAGTATAATATTATTAACATTAAAGGTACAGTATAACATTAACTTTAAAGGGACAGTATAACAATATTAACAATAAAGGGACAGTATAACATTATTAACTTTAAAGGTACAGTATAACAATATTAACATTAAAGGTACAGTATAACATTATTAACATTAAAGGGACAGTATAATTTTAGTAACATTAAAGGTACAGTATAACATTAACTTTAAAGGGACAGTATAACAATATTAACATTAAAGGTACAGTAGAACAATATTAACATTAAAGGGACAGAATAACATTATTAACATTAAAGGTACAGTATAACATTAACTTTAAAGGGACAGTATAACATTAACTTTAAAGGTACAGTATAACAATATTAACATTAAAGGTACAGTATAACAATATTAACATTAAAGGGACAGAATAACATTATTAACATTAAAGGTACAGTATAACATTAACTTTAAAGGGACAGTATAACATTAACTTTAAAGGTACAGTATGACATTATTAACATTAAAGGTACAGTATAACAATATTAACTTTAAAGGTACAGTCTGACATTATTAACATTAAAGGTGCAGTATGACATTATTAACTTTAAAGGTACAGTATAATATTATTAAAATTATTGAACTTTAGCGATTTGTTGTCTAGAACCTGCATGAAAAAATTACATTTGTTTAAAAACAAAATTATTGACTTCCATCATTGCCTAGGATTACCACAGCCAACATTCTGGAGTTGAGATTCTAAATAGCTGGGTCATCGCATCATGTATTCAGCATCCAAAATAAACACACCCCTCCCCCACGAAAAAAAGCATTTACAATTTCACGAGTACATCTTGTTTTGATGTACATGGCCATTGTCTGCCTGAGTTCACAGCCAAAAATATATGGAACAACTTTGGCATTTCTCCTGTAGTTAAAAAACCAAAGTAAATATGGAAATAAAAGCACCAATAATAATGCTTTTACATTTGGGACCAAGGAATAGTAATGGTAACAGTAATCAGGAAGCAGCATGGGTAATGAATGTCTGAGCCCATCTCAGATAATCTTTGTGGTGAACTGCTCTAGTTATATTTAAGTAAAGCATTAGCTTTCTTAAAATGCCAGCCTCTTGTTTCTGTTGCTCAGACATGAGATATATACAATCTGCTGTGATAGTGAATTACTGCCTTGAGAGGTATCCAGTACCTTCGAGACCATGGCTGTCCATACAGTGGCTTATGGGCCATTTGTCCTGCCAATCGATCCCTTGAAGTTCAGGCAACTCAGTCCTAGTTGCCCTGATATTTTCCTATTTGTCCTATTTGAATTTTGTGGGCCCGGAGGTTTTGTAAAGGCTGCTTTAAGAATTGTTAATTTAATGGTGGATAGATTTTAATTCAGAACAGCAAGGCCTGTTTGCAACAGCAAGTTGAGATAAATGCAAATTAATGGAATCTTAGATTTAAACATATATGACACCGAGGCTCCATGGTACACACCTATGTGGCTCACAAAGATAAAAAGCTTGGATACCTCTGTCCTATACATTTAAGGGGTAATTTCATAATCCCACACTCTCACTGGGGAGCAGCGCTTACAGGGATCATGAGCTGGAGAATCAGAGCCACAATGCCGCACTGCCAGTTGGGTTCTCGTGAACATCTTTGGGAATGCAGGATTGTGGAATTACTCCTTTGGAAAAAACGTAAATTGCATATGTATAAGCCCCAAAATTGATGGACTCCAATCTCGGTGCAGAGTGTTGCTTGGCAGGAGCACAGATGAGCGAATCAATGGCCAGAGAATAAGGAGTGTCATTATTTGGGCGTGCTCATTTCTGCACCTTCGTCTCCAATTCCTTCAAGTAACACTCTGCACTGGTAGTGGAATCTCACAATTTTGCGGCTATATAGTATTAAATAATAAAAGACAAGGAGTTGTTACAAGGTTTTAATTGTTGACTCTGTTCAGTTGATATTTTTGTTCTTCTGGTTTAGATACAATCTGAAACCCCTTAGTTGTTTTCCAGTTTTCCAGTGTGGTGCCAGACTTCTATTGTTCCATTGATTTTACTTCAGTCTTGTTTCTCTGATTTATTTAAAACTTAATTTACATGATAACTTCTTTCCATTAAGGTTAGAAGATTTATGAACAAAACCAACTGGGCTCCGCCATGTTTGGGAAAGCATGCTGGGGGTAAACTCTCCAAACCCAAAATATGATCAACAACAAACTTAAACATGCACATTGTAATGTCTGATCAGCTGGTTGTTTTTGTTAAATGTTAAAGAGTTCAGTTGTATAGAAATTACAGTGCTAAATTGTTAATAATGAATATAGATTAACACATAGGCCGGAATGTGTTATAAAATAGGATGGTACTCCTCGACTTAGATGATTATAACTATGAGAGCAAAGCTTGAGTGGTTTCTCAGCAGCATCTGAACACAGAGAGGTATCATTTGCATGAAACAAACGTCATCCTGTGCCGCTCGTTATAACAGAAACAAAGAAAATATAATTTTTTGAATCAATGGAGAAAGTTGCCTTTTAGAACATTGAAAGTCATTGCGTTTCAAATAGATGACCGGTGCCCATGATTACACCACGTGACTGAAACATGCTGTATTTTTTTTTATTCGTTCATGGGATGTGGGCGTCGCTGGCAAGGCCAGCATTTATTGCCCATCCCTAGGTGCCCTTGAGAAGGTGGTGGTGAGCCACCTTCTTGAACCGCTGCAGTCCATGTGGTGAAGGTACTCCCACAGTGCTGTTAGGTAGGGAGTTCCAGGATTTTGACCCAGCGACGATGAAGGAACGCCGATATACTTCTAAGTGAGGATGGTGTGTGACTTGGAGGGGAACTTGGAGGTGGTGGTGTTCCCATGCGCCTGCTGCCCTTGTCCTTCTAGGTGGTAGAGGTCGCGGGTTTGGGAGGTGCTGCCGAAGAAGCCTTGGCGAGTTGCTGCAGTGCATCTTGTAGATGGTACACACTGCAGCCATGGTACGCCGGTGGTGGAGGGAGTGAATGTTTAAGGTGGTGGATGGGGTGCCAATCAAGCGGGCTGCTTTGTCCTGGATAGTGTCAAGCTTCTTGAGTGTTGTTGGAGCTGCACTCATCCAGGCAAGTGGAGAGTATTCCATCACACTACTTACTTGTGCCTTGTAGATGGTGGAAAAGCTTTGGGGAGTCAGGAGGTGAGACACTCGCCGCAGAATACCTAGCCTCTGACCTGCTCTTGTTGCCACAGTATTTATGTGGCTGGTCCAGTTAAGTTTCTGGTCAATGGTGAACCCCCAGGATGTTGATGGTGGGGGATTTGGCGATGGTAATGCCGTTGAATGTCAAGGGGTGGTGGTTAGACACTCACTTGTTGGAGATAGTCATTGCCTGGCACTTCTGTGGCGCGAATGTTACCTGCCACTTATCAGCCCAAGCCTGAACGTCGTCCAGGTCTTGTTGCATGCGGGCATGGACTGCTTCATTATCTGAGGAGTTGTGAATGGCGCTGAACACTGTGCAGTCATCAGCGAACATCCCCATTTCTGACCTTATGATGGAGGGAATGTCATTGATGAAGCAGCTGAAGATGGTTGGGCCTAGGACACTGCCCTGAGGAACTCCTGCAGCGATATCCTGGGGCTGTGATGATTGAGCTCCAACCACCACAACTATCTTCCTTTGTGCTAGGTATGACTCCAGCCAGTGGAGAGTTTTCCCCCCGATTCCCATTGACTTCAGTTTTACTAGGGCTCCTTGATGCCACACTCGGTCAAATGCTGCCTTGATGTCAAGGGCAGTCACTCTCACCTCACCTCTGGAATTCAGCTCTTTTGTCCATGTTTGGACCAAGGCTGTAATGAGGTCGGGAGCTGAGTGGACTAGGCGGAACCCAAACTGGGCATCAGTGAGCAGGTTATTGGTGAGTAAGTGCCACTTGATAGCACTGTCGATGACACCTTCCGTCAGTTTGCTGATGATTGAGAGTAGACTGATGGGGCGGTAATTGGCCGGATTGGATTTGTCCTGCTTTTTGTGGACAGGACATACCTGGGCAGTTTTCCACATTGTTGGTTAGATGCCAGTGTTGTAGCTGTACTGGAACAGCTTGGCTAGAGGTACGGCTAGTTCTGGAGCACAAGTCTTCAGCACGACAGCCGAGATGTTGTTGGGGCCCATAGCCTTTGCTGTATCCAGTGCGCTCAGCTGTTTCTTGATATCACGTGGAGTGAATCGAACTGGCTGAAGACTGGCTTCTGTGATGGTGGGGACCTCAGGAGGAGGCCGATATGGACCATCCACTCGGCACTTCTGGCTGAAGATGGTTGCAAATGCTTCAGCCTTGTCTTTTGCACTTACGTGCTGGGCTCCACCATCACTGAGGATGGGGATATTCATGGAGCCTCCTCCTCCCATACTTGCATTGGAGGCAGTTCAGAGAAGGTTCACGAGGTTGATTCCTGGGATGGAAAGGTTGTCTTATGAAGAAAGGTTGAGCAGGTTGGGCCTATACTTATTGGGGTTTAGAAGAATGAGAGGGGATCTTATTGAAACATAGAAGATTCTGAAGGGGCTTGACAGGGTAGATGCAGAGAGAATGTTTCCCATCGTGGGGGAATCTAGAACTAGGGGGCATAATTTCAGAATAAGGGAGCACCCATTTAAAATGGAAATGAGGAGGAATTTCTTCTCTCAGAGGGTTGTGAATCTTTGGAATTCTCTTCCCCAGAGAGCTGTGGAGGTTGGGTCATTGAATATATTTAAGGTGGAGATAGGCAGATTTTTGAATGGTAAGGGAGTCAAGGGTTATGGGGAGCGGGCAGGGAAGTGGAGTTGAGGCCAAGATCAGATCAGCCATGATCTTATCGAATGGCGGAGCAGGCTCGAGGGGCCAAATGACCTACTCCTGCTCCTACGTCTTATGTTGTCTTATGTTCTCCCGTTTTGCTGAGTTTTATACCATTGATACATTGGCCCTGATAATAACTCCGAGGCTGTTGTGCAATGTTGTGCAGAACGCAGTACACCACAATCATTCCAGAGACCCTCGCTTGTGAGTACTGAAGGACACCTCCAGAGCTATCCAGACACCTGAAGTGCATCTTGAGCATGCTGAGGACACATTTGGTGGTCATATGGCTGTCATTGTACCGCTCTTGGGCTTCATTGGTGGGGTTCCTCACGGGTGTCATCAGCCACGTTTGAAGGAGGTATACTTTGTCTCCCAGCAGCCAACCCTTAAGTCTGCTTGCAGGTTCACAGAGGTCGGGAAGCTTGAATCTGACACACACCTGCATGACCCTTTTCTTGTGGTTGCACACCAGCTGCCTATTGATCGAATGAAATCCCTTGCGGTTGACAAATACTCCTGGTGGATCTGATGGTGCACTGATTGCCACATGTGTGTAATCGATGACGCCTTGCCCCTGTGGGAAGCCAGCCAGAGACGCAAACCCAAGCACTCACTCATTCTGGCTAGTGTCATCACAGGCGAAGTTGACTTAAATGCCAGCCCTGGCAAACAAAGCTATCAGTGACCTGCCTTAAGCATTTATGTGCAGCCGACTGGGAGGTCCTGGATATGACTCCAGTAGCGCCTTGGAAGGATCTGGGGGCAAAAATGTTGAGGGCAGTGATGACTTTCACAGCCATTGGTAATGCATGGCCACCAGGTTCCTGCAGGGAGCAGGTCTTCTTCTAGGAGGATGCAGATGTCTGCCACCACCTGACGTGACAACTTCAGCCTCCAGAAGCACTACTCTTCCAACAGGTCAAGGAAGCTGAGCCTCTGTCTGAACACCCTGTGATGTGGGTAGTGCCACCTGCGGCCTCGAACCCACTGTTGCTCCCCTCTCTGTTGGTCCTCTCTCTGTTGCTCCTCTCTCTGTTGCTCCCCTCTCTGATGCTCCCCTCTCTGTTACTCGCCTCTCTGATGCTCCCCTCTCTGTTGCTCCTCTCTCTGTTACTCCCCTCTCTGATGCTCCCCTCTCTGTTGCTCCTCTCTCTGTTGCTCCCCTCTCTGTTGCTCCCCTCTCTGTTGCTCCTCTCTCTGTTGCTCCCCTCTCTGTTACTCCCCTCTCTGATGCTCCCCTCTCTGTTGCTCCCCTCTCTGTTGCTCCCCTCTCTGATGACCACCGGCAGGTCTCTCCACAGCAGGCCGTTGCTGCTGCAGATGGTTATTTTGATCCTCGTCTGAAGTCCTATCTAAGGTAGCCATGGCGCCACCCATCCTGATGATCTGAGTGTCAATTGTTCCAAAGTCCACAAATTTGCCTCTCACAACAAGTAGTCTCACCAAACACTTTCCCAGTGGGAGGTAAGAAAGCAGCTGTGAGCACTGAGCTTTTATTGATCTCCATATTTGTGCCTTTTAACTAGCCCCATTAATTCCCTTACAATTTACTCGCCTTCCTTTCAATGGCGATTTTCAGGAAGCCGAAGAAACCTGTGCAAGTGTTGTTATATTTAAATGTTGGTGAAAATCTTGTCAAATAGCCTAATTTAAATATTATAATCACTAACCCACCTATCCGATTGCGCCCCGACATCGCCTCGGTTACCACCCCAACAGGAAGTGGACTGCCCGAGATTGCGCTCCACTTCCTGTGCGGGGCAGTGAGCCGAATTTAGTGACGGGGTGGTACTTCCGCGCCAGGCGCTAAATGTCCGGCCTTAACTCGGTTACCGCCCCCAAATGGGGATGTAACTGAAAGTGTATCATTTACAATAATTGCAAACTTTACTATTCTCTTCGAAGAAGGTTCTCCTGCGCGAACCCTCAACATTAAATTGCTTCCTTGAACTACAGTTGCTCAGTTCTTATGCATCATAAAAATGGAGCCTTTGATTAGCTCATTATCTTTGCTTGCTTCAGACTAACTGCTGACTTGGGAGAAAGTCAGCCTCAGACACACCATTTAAAATCCTTTGAGGATATATTGGAAACAAAGGACACTAAAAGCTATATCTCTCATAACTATAACAAATGCAAATACCACGAATGCTGGCAATCTGAAATAAAAACAGAAAACGCTGGAAAACAATCAGCACGTAAGGCAGCTTCTGTAAGAAAGAGAAAAACAGAGTTAACATTTCACATTTCTGTCATCACTATATTCGATTGGCAGCCATTCACAGTTTCAAAAACATCGTCCTGAGGTGTGAGTATCTGCCAGACTCTAATGTATGTTCTATGCAGCTTGCAAAAACTGCTCACAGTAATAGATTAACCCTGTATGTGCAGCGACCACTGTTACACCTAGGAATACTACACCTAGGAAAAACTTGGTATTAAATTCATATTTCATAACGTTTCTCTCATTCAGGTTTGAAGCTCCTCACTGACTGATCTGATGAAATGAATGTTAGAGATATTTGTTTCTATGTTGTCTTCCAATGGAAGCAGTTTTGTTCCAGCTCATCTGTTGAAGTATTTGAACCGCATCACTTTAATGATATGGTAAAGTACTGCACGTGTTCCAAGAATGGAATGTCTGGCCTGGAGTAGCACTCACCTTTCCAGGGCCTCTTCAGCTCTAATGCCAGTAAAGCTGGTCGGGGAGTGCGTGGCGCATGCTCTGACCACTTCTATCCTAAAATGGCAATCATGGTCCTACGTACGTCATAGGACCCTGATTTGCATATTAAGAGGTTATCTTATGCCTGAAACAGGCAGGCACTTCAACCGTCCAGCAGTTGTCCCTGTGAAGTTTGCAGTGGGCCGATGGTCGGGGTTAATGGGACGGTAAGCTTACCAACCCCATTTTGAGGCCGTCAGCACTATTTTCGGCAGGTTAAAATCAACCTCTTTATCTGTTATAATTAAGCAACTGTGTTGTTGCTGGGAAACCAAACCAATTATATTAGCCAGTAACCTTGATAATGATTCAGTATTGTTGTCCATCAAGATACACAACCAGACTTTGGTACCAAAGGGTATTCTGGGTCTATATACTGAATGGTTCTGCAAAGATGGACTTTAGTCAGAATTACTAATGCTGCTGGGCTGTTAGTCTTGGCTGGAAAAGATGTAAGCCTGGAAATAACCCCGTGTGATATTGGCCCGGATATTCCGATCCCTACAGGTGGGTACGCGCTGTGTACCCACCCGTAGGGACATCGGAAATGCCGGTTTCAGGTATGCACAGCGCATGTGCTGAAAACCGGCATTTCTGATCTGTCAAGAATCCTCTTGACAGATTGGACGCCTGCCCTGGAGAAGGGCCTCTGCGGGGTGAGAGTTCCACGTAAGGCCTGCTTTTACCAGGATAAGAGTTGAAAAAAGTTTAAAAATTTTTTTTCAGTCATTTATCATTTAAAAATACTTTAAAAAAGGTAAGTTTATTTTTAGCCCCGTAAAAAACTTTAATTATTTTTGTCAAAAAATTACATTTTTGTTTAAAATATTTAATTTATTGTAATTTCAACTAATTTTAAAAAGGTGATGGTTTTTTATTTATTTATTTAAAGTTTTACTATGTTTTTTCATTGATCTCCATTCATATATTTGACTGGTCTATCTGTCAAGTGTATGAAGGGAGATTCCCTTCTCCTATTGGCTCCCCATGGCCCACGTGATCCCAGGGACGCTTGCGAACCGCATGCGCCTCTGGGATACGTGGGCCCTGTGCACTTAGAATTGGAGAGGCTCAGGCATCGGAACTATACGCACCTCGGGAGCCCTCAGGTAAGTGCGTAGATTTTTTCCAGATCGGAGGCCTCCACATGCGGGAAGCCTCCGATCGGAAAATACGGCCCAAGATTGTATAAACAGTTAGGCCGAAATTTTCTTTACCCGGGCAGTCGGCGTGGCAGGTCGAGACCCCGGTGTCCTTTTCATCGCGCTCCAATGAGCGACTTTCCCTTAATGGCGCCTATTAAGACAGGCCTGAGTGTTTCCCGGCCCTATTAAATGGTGTGGGTCTGATGATGTCATCGATGACTCATTTCCAGCCGGGATATTTAAAGGAGCCATGGCCATATTGCATCTGGAGGTTCATCTAGGAGTGTGCAGGCAGTACATTTTAGCATTTGGGTCTAGCACAGCCTTGCACGCGTGACTGCACAGAGGCAGAGGGCTGCACCCAGGTTCTTAGATGACTCCCTACATATGCTTGTGGAGGGAGTGAGAGCCCACAGGGAGGTCCTCTTCCCTTCTGATGGGTGCAAGAGACCTCCCCAGGAGGCCAAAAGAGCCTGGCTGGAGATAGCAGAGAAGGTCAACAGCAGGGATGTTGTCAGGAGGACCTGGATGCAGTGCCGGAAGCGCTTCAGTGATCTCATTAGATCAGGAAAGGTGAGAGCAAAGCCACACTCAACTTCATCCTGCTGTACCTCTCATCACATCCCCATCACTCTGCTTCCCAAGCCTGCTCCTGCATATCATTCCTCACACCAACATACCTTGCACATCCACCCATCCCTCTCTATCTACATACTCACATCCCCCTCTGACTAACCACCTGTCACATTCACCCTCATCCTAATGCAATCATAGCAAGTAACACCACACAGGGAGACCATTTAGCATTGGCACCCCACTGCCTCATATTCACCCTCTACAGATGTAACCCATCCATTCCTTACATTCATTCCATCACTCGCACTCAAACTTCTTTTCTTTCCCTCCTTGCAGGAGAAGAGAGCCCAAAATAAGAGAGGGAGCGAACCGGAGTTGGCTCTCCATCATTGGCCACCTTAATTGTAGCAGAGGAGGTCACCCTGGAAGTCTCAGGAGTCGCAGAGCAACTGAAGGTGGAAGACGGAGAGAGGGAGACATCTCGGCAACCTAGTGACAGAATTACATCTCATACAGCCATATGGCATACAGCAGTCATTCATATGGGGATTGATGTCAGCAGCCAGTGAATGTTACCCATTCTTGAAACAACATTTCTATATGGGCCAGAAATTCGGCTGTTGTCGGGTGAGTACACGCTGTGTACTCACCCGTAAGGCCACCTGAAGTGCCGGTTTCCTGCATGCACTGCGCATACGCTGGAAACCGGAACTTCCGTTCCCCTGAAGGGAGGGGTTCAGAAGTCGAACGCGTGCGCGGTAGAGGCAGCGCGCACGCAGCGAACTTCAGGTTTTTTTTCAGGTTTCTCCGGGAGGGTAAGTATGAAGAAGCTGCACTTTTAAAAAGGAGGCGCAAGGCCTGTTTTTAACAAGGTAAGTGGTTAATTAATTACAATTAAAAAAAAATTTCAACAGGTTTATCATTTTTAGATACTTTAAAGAAAGGTAAGTTTATTTTTAGCACCGTTAAAAAGTATAATTAATTTTTTCAAAAATTAGATTCATAGCTTTCACAGCACGTATGTGAAACTTATGAATGGAAGATGGTGTGCTGCCATTGGCTCTAACTGAGTCACGTGATCCCACAGCTCGCACGAATTCACTACGCCGGTGGGATACGCAAGCATGCCCAGCTGATGTCTGGAACATCAAGTTCGTGCGAGCTGGATCTGAAAAAGCCAACGCGGAGTGAGAGATCGCGCCTGTGATGTTTTTTTAAAAATTTATTTGAAGTTTAAGTGTGGTTTTGGGGCCGATCTCTATTCATAGATTTGACAGGTCTTCCTGTCAAATCTATGAATTAACAATGCCCTGCTAGGATTGGCTCTCCATGGCCACATGATCCCAGGGGACGCTTCGAACTAACTGCACCCCTGGGATACACAAGCACTGCACGCCGGCAGCTGGAGGAGGCCCAGGACCTGAAGTCCTCGTGGGCCCAAAGCACAACTGCAGGCACGGTGGGCAAGTACGCGCGCGATGCTTGCACCCGCAGGAAGCCGGAAAGCCGAATTTCTGTCCCAATGTCTTTACTCTCCCACAGGTCCATCAAGAGCCCCCCTCCACTGTCCAGGCAGAAGAGGAAGATAACTCCTCAGAGGAGCCTCCAGCCTCTGAGGCTGCACCGTCACCAGACTTAAGCGCATCCAGCTCCAGCACAGATGCGCACAGGTGGGTGGGTTCCACGCAAGATAGAGTAGTGTTGTCACCTGGTGTCTCACAAGTCACAACTGAGCAAGAGGAGATGGTGGAGACAGGGACAGCAGTGGAGACTCCTCGCCGGAGGGCGCAGGACGCTCCCAGCTCTGCTCAGCTGCATGCAGACGCTGAGCCTCAGGGGCCATCCAGAAAGAGGGCGATCCTGGAGTTGCAGCAAGAAGTGCAGGGGGCTCTGACAGGTTTTGCGACCGCGATGTCTGCAAATGTTCAGAGAATGGAGGAGTCCATCTCCGACATGAGCACCACCGTGTCGCAGGCGATGGTGCCTTCCATGGAAAGGATGGCCACCTGCATGGAGTATCTAATACTCCACTCACATGACCACATGGTCTCTATGGAGAATAGATGGCAGAGGCTCATAGACCTCCTCTCTAGGAGGGATGTGTTAGAAACTAGGGGTGCCTAAAAATGGCTACATGAATAATACTGTTTTTAAATGATAAGTTTCGTTTTCCTGGAAAGCTTGCATTAGAATTTGAGACAGTCTTTTTAATCAGTTAGACTAGGTGAAACATAAACATTCCACACGGGGGCCCGTAGGATGGTCCTGCCAGGCTAGTTATCTGTTGTTTGTAAGTTAGGGGTTTGACTTTGTTAATGTATCTTTAATTTGGCCAGTAAAGGCCCAACCTATGTTTCTTCCATTATTACTAATAATCATATTATAATCTCCACAGATGTATTTTGAAAGGGAAAAAAAGGTATAAAGCAACAGCTATTGAACACTGAAAGCAGCGTAATTCATGGGCAGTCTGGCTATGTAAAAGTTCTGAGAGAAAAGATCACAGCAGAAAAGGGGAGGGAATCATGAAGGTCAGAATGGTGAGATAGCGACTGGTTAATGTGCGACAGCTCTGGCTGGGGCCAGAAGGACAGGGCCGGGCCTTGTACTTGCTGGGTTAAGGGGGAGAGAGTAAAAAGAGATAAGATGGATTCCAATGGAGGATCCTTCAAAATGTAAATACAAGAAAGATAAATTGGATGAAGTAATGAGACCCTCTTGGGGAGGGCTTTCATCCAAGCACCAAGACAAAGAACTTAAGCTGTCATTGGTTGATGAAGTTTTGGAGGAACCTCTATAGGTTAAATGGTCTTGTCAATAACTTGGCCTCAGGCCCACCCCTAAAAAGAGAATAAAAAGTGACACCTCAAGGGCTTGCACACAGACGGTGGAAGGGAGAGCCGAACAGCTGGTCGAACGCTCTTTTGAGTGATCCCATGCTCACCATCGAAGGCCCAAGAGAGAGAGAGAGAGAGAGGCCAGAAGCCAGAGAACTCGTCACGCATGCTAGCCGTCTGTCTGATCGGGTCCGGTACAAGCTGCTTGTCACGGTCGTGTGTTTTTGCTGTATTACTAGTGTGTTATATTCCGTCCTAAACTCTGATTAAGCACAATATACCCACCATATTGGTTTGCACTCGATCCTGTTTACCAGAGAGACGTGAATCTCTACAAATTGGCGAGCCGAGCCAGGAGTGCAACAGGGTTGCTGTGGTCGAAACGAGTTGAGGACAGGTTCAGTCTATAATGTTACTAGGCATTCTTATCGGGTTGTAAAGTAAAAACGAAATGGCAGATGCATATTTTAGAGAAAAGGTTGTGAACAGTCTTTTGGATAAGTTAGGGGTTCCGGGGGCCCGAGCAGTAATCGGAATAGTGCAGGGAGATGAGAAGAGTGAGAAGAGTTAATCTGAGATTTGGGGCGAGATAGCATCCCAGGTGGGTGCGAAGAAATGCAAAGTTAAGGAAGCCAGAAATAGGCTGGCTTACGCGGCCCACTTGTGTGCTGTTTGCTTGGGAGGCGAAGTTGTACTCCTGAAAGAGAGAAATGCACAACTTGAAAGAGACTTACAGGACTGGCAAGGCCGACATGCCACAGTCTGTACACTTCTCCATCAAGAACAAGCCTTGGCAGATGAGGCATGACTTGCCTCAAGACGCCACCATCAGGTGTTTGAGGATAACAAGGCTTTAAAAATAAAAAATTGAATTCCTGATCTCACAACTTGAGGACGCCAGGGGAGCCTTGAGAGAATGACTTCAAAAACCCCCTCTGGTGAGCACTGACCATACTCACTGCGAATTAAAAATTATGGAATTGAAGGGAAAGCTGGGGAGACAAACAGCTGCTGTTGCGGCCGTCAGTCGCCTTAAACCAGGGGATCCCGGTATTAACTGGGATGATCTAACAGGAAAAGCCCAGTGCAATAATAACCCCATCTGCCAAAATAGCCCCTCACCCTCTGCGCCTCCACCTCCCTATCCAAGACAAACTGCCCGGTAGAAACCAAGCAGGTTAATATAGTCACTACTACCACCCAATTTGGTGACCCTACACCCCCGGATGATGAATTCGATAATGATACCTCTTCTGTAGCCTACAACCTGCCCCCAAATGAGGAAGTAACTACTACCACCAGTAGAAGTTTGACCCCGGCAGAGTGCAAAGCACTAGCCGAAGAAATGGGGCCAATAAACTGGGGGACGAACCTAGTCGCCCTAACAAGTGATTGGGGTACGTTCCGTCACTGTCACTCTGAGTTAGAGTTGACAGACTTAAAACAAGTTCTGTTGTCATGCATTTCACGGGAACTCAAATGATCACTTTCACGGGAAATCTATGATAAAAGTAAGGGGTGGTGGGATGTTACGGATTCAGTTTGTTTCCGTTTGGGCATGGACGCAGTTAATTTCACCCGTGCGGCTGGGGACGCCCGGCAAAAGGCTAACGAGCATCCCGTAGCCTTTGCAAATCGATTGTATGATTTGTACAACCAGTCCCAGAAAAACTGTAGTGGTCAAGAGTTTTGGGACACAGAGGGAATTAAGCTGACATTCATTGATGCTCGCTTACCCCCCGTAAGGGACGCTCTTGGTATTACTGTTCATCAGGGAACCCCGTGGGCTGATCTGATGGACGCTTGCATTCGAGATTGGGACCGAGTTAAATCGTCCCTCACCCCTACTGAGTCCAAAGTGTCGGTGGTGGAGGGTCCTCTGACTCCACAAACCCCTCCCCAGTCAGGAGACAAATGCCACGTAATCTGTTATAACTGTTATAAGCCCGGACACTATGCTCGCGACTGCCGCAATAGTCGACGTCCAAATAATGGCCCACGCTACCAACCCCCAATCCGTGATGGTAACAGGTCTGATTTAAACTCTGTGCAGCAGCAGCTCGAACACCTTTCGGCAGTAGTTGAGGCCATGAAGCACAGTCAGGCGGGGGGGCAAAATGTTTCGGCTGTTTCTCGCAGTGGAGATGCGCTCCCAGACTCACGGCCCCAGTGATGGTCAGAGGCCTCCACGGTGACCACGTCTTCTCCTGTCTGGTACGGGGAGGACGGACAACCTTTTGTCCGGGCCACTGATCATGGAGGCCGCCACCATGTTATGCTTGTAGATTCCATTTCTGCCGTGACTATTTTACATGACCCCGCTCCCTTTTCCCATTCTGGCACGGCCCTAAACCTCACTGGCTTTAATGCTTCTACTCAGTTAGTTAATCAGGGATTGAGCTCCACAGTCTTGTCCATTGATGGGAATTCTGTCGATGTCCCCTCTCCTGTATATATGGCCACCCATGACCAGAAAGGTATCCTCGGAAGTGACACGTTGCATAAACACTGTGCTGTCCTCGACTACGCTAATGATTGTCTTTGGTGGCACTTTAATGAGGGACCACCGACACCTATTTCAGATGCCTTTTCGGTATATACAATTAAAAAACCCGAGGATTTCACCCTTCCCGGGACTGAAGACCCCATGGTTAATACATTAATTCATAAATTTTCAGAGGTTTTTGCTAAGTCCAAACATGATTGTGGTAGGATGTCGGGAGATGAGGAGAGTTATGGACCCTCCCACCCTCCAGTTAAGCAGTATTCCATTCCGGCTGAGAGTAAACCTTATGTTCGGTCTACTATCGATTCATTGTTAAAGCAGGGTGTTATCCGCACTGGCACTTTTACCACTAATTCTCCAACCTGTCCAGTTAAGAAACCAGATGATAGCTGGTGTCTAACAATTGATTATCGGAAGCTTAATTCGGTAACCCCAGCTTGAGCCCCTGTCGTCCGGGAGACTCCCACTCTCCTGTCCCAGATTCCACCAGGTAGCTGCTACTTCTCCACCTTTGACATTTCAAATGGCTTTTGGCGTATTCCTGTTAAGTCAGAGGATCAGTTCAAGTTTGTCTTCACATTTGAAGATCAAGGTTATACTTGGACATGTTTACCTCAAGGCTTTCACAACGCCCCAACTATATTCCACAAACGGATGGCTCAGGCACTGAAACCTTTTTCGAGACCCGACTGCCTGCTGCAGTATGTTGATGACCTTTTGCTTGCAACGCCTGACAAAAAGACTCATATTAAATTAATGGAAGAGCTATTAGGCCGCCTTCTAAAAGCTGGGCTGAAAATTAACCCCAAAAAGGTACAACTGTTACAGCCAGAAGTGACATTTTTAGGGTTTTCTGTGGGACAAAAGGGACTCAGCCCTGACCAGCATAAGATTGAGCTGATTCAGCGTTTACCATTGCCCGCATCCAAAACCACACTTCGTTCCTTCCTGGGCCTAGTGGGATGCCAGCGCTAATTTATTCCCAGATTTGCAGAGCTAGCCAAACCATTATATGAACTGTAAAAGGGTGAAGAGGACGCTGTGGCCCGTGACTGGACCACCGAACATACAACGGCTCTGTCCCTCCTTAAAACTGCTGTTATGCAAGCCACATGCCTGACAAGCCCTGACCGAGAGAAGCCTTTCCACCTGGAGGTGGGATCCACCGATCAGAGTCTTGCTGCTGTTCTGTGCCAAGAGGTACTGGGTAAACTTATGCCAATCACATTCGCCGCCCGTATTTTGAATGGCGTGGAAAAGAATTTCACTGTGTGTGAGCGACATCTGCTAGCCACTTTTTGGGCAGTCAAACACTTCACATTTATTACTGGGCTGAACAAAATGATCATACATAGCCCCCACACCCCTTTGAATCTTTTACTTAAACCAGGGGACACTTTGGTCTCCTCTGCCCGACTCAGTCACTGGACACTTCTGTTAACTCAGAGAGATTTGGAAATAACGCCAAGGCAGACAACTCTACTGCCCCAGCTCCTACTGTATGAGGGGGGAAGCCATGAGTGCCCCCTTCCACCACTGGAGTTCGACCGTCACCCCGTCTCTCCTACTCCGCTAAGTGACGCCCAGAACATCTACATTGATGGGTCATCCTATCACAGGGACGGAAAGTCCCTTACTGGATTTGCAGTAGTCATGCCTGACCGAGAACTTAAGTATAAATGCATTCCCCACGCTGCCCAATATGCTGAAGTTGCAGCCCTGGTGACAGCAATCCAAATTACTCATGACATACCTGTTAATGTCTGGTCAGATAGTGCCTATGCGATTAACACTTTGTTATCTTTACCGCTGTATGCTAGGAATAATTTTTGTACTGTTGATGGCAAGACCCTGCTCCATGCAGACCTCTTTGCTGCCCTTTGGGACTCTTTAAATTCACGATCAGCCCCTGTCTATGTTGGTAAGGTAAAGTCCCATTCACGCTCTTCAGAGGTACATACCCAGGGTAACTCACAGGCAGCTCGTGCTGCCAAGGACGCCGCCGTTAACGGTGACCTCTGGCAAGCCCCTACCCCTCCCTTAAGATCAGTCTCGAGTATCCAAGGTGGGGACATCGACCTCCCTTCCCTCCAGTCCAGTTATTCCCCCTATGCAGTTGTCATTGCATGGCATCAGAATGGATGTCCGTTACCTCAGCCCACTCCATGGGCTGCGGACACACAATTGGCTCCGGATCAGTCTGGGGAAGCTGCTCCCCTGTTAATGTTCAACCCCCGTATGCGGTGGCTATCGTCTGATCTCCCGGTTGCCTGTGTTCCCCCATCCATGGCACCCGAAACTTTTGATCTCCTGCACTCACATCTGGTAGGAGGGCACTATTCAGCTGACGCAACTGTTCAGAAACTACTCAAATTTGCATGGTATCCCGATTGCATCACAGATGTCACTCATAGGGTGAATTGTTGTCTGCCCTGTTTACAGCACAATCCAAGTGCCCACACTAATCGGGCACTGTTGCGCAGTCCCCCTCCTCCCGATGGGCCGTGGACCCACCTTCAAATTGATTTTATAGGGCCCTTACCTACAGGACCTTCTGGCTTGCGGTATTGTCTGGTTATAGTTGATAAATTTACTAAATGGATGGAGGCTTTTCCATGTAAAACAAACACCGCATTGACAGCAGCTCGCCTTCTATTGGGTGAGGTGATCTGCAGGTGGGGAGTGCCAATTCAAGTTGATAGCGATCAGGGATCACACTTTACCGCCCAAATTTTTACCGAATTGCAACGGATAATGGGTATTTCGCATAAACTTCACATCTCCCATCACCCACAATCATCTGGTGTAGTGGGAAGAGGAAACCGAACTCTGAAAACTATGTTAAACAAATTTTGTGCAGATCACCCCACCAAATGGTCCATTATGTTGCCAATGTGTCTAATGGCTATTAGATCCACCCCGCATACCACAACGGGTATCTCACCCTACCAGGCTATGACCGGGCGACTAATGCGAATGCCAGCCCATCTGTTAACCCCTTCAGCCACACCCTTAGTACAGGGAATTGCCAACCAAAAATGGCTTGAAATGGTGGTAGAGACCATAAAACAAACTAACATGTTTGTAGCTACACAAACAGGCAAATCAAAAAACCAGGCAAAGAAATACTTCGACAAGAAGGTCCGGCCATTTGAGTATCAAGTGGGAGATGTTGTAATGGTACTAAACTATGGGAAGAAGCAACATTGCTTTGAACCAAATTGGAATGGCCCCGTCCCGATTATTGACAGGGCCAGTCCCTCGGTTTATCTGGTCCAATTCCCTGGGAAAAAGGGGAGGGCCAAGGTGGCTAAATGGTACCATATCAATCAGTTGAAAACTGTGAAAGAATAAATATTCCTGGTTAGATGATAAACTGTAGCTTTCTTCACAATTTCTGTATTCTTTGTTTTGTATCATTGTCGCTTGAAATGTATGTACTTAGTCGACGTGCTAATGATTGTAAGACTGAATTATAACTGTGACTGTAATAATTGTGTTTTGTAGGTAACAGAGCGTGGGAAAGGCCAATACAATCCAGTATGAGCTGTACAGTTATGTGGTACAATTCAGGTACGACATTCTCCTGTTGTCTGAGGAATTCAGTGAGCTCGAGATGCGACTGAACTCCTCCCTAAAGCATTTTTAGGTTTTGGAGCAAGACAACTCGAGAATAGATATTGAAATTGACAGCACAGAGGACAATTCACACTGGTGGGATATTGGGCTTGATATATCAGCACACCCTTAGATTTGTATTATTTCACACGCTCTGGTCGTTCTCCAACTTGTAATGATAGTGTATTTGATATTTGTAACCTGTGTAGTAAGACTTTGATGCATAAGCCAAATGTGTATCTATAAGTATGACTAACTGTACTAATGAATTAATGACGGATGAAAATCAGAGGCACCGTAGAGGAGACCCCAGGTGGGGTAAGATCAGGAAAGATAGAAGAAACAGAGGATACCCCAGGCGGGGCAGATTTGAAACACCGGAATAGTGAATTGAACCGTCGAACCAATAATTTAGAGTTGGCACGGTTGGTAGAGGTTCGTAAATGAGAGGTCGAAATAGAGTTTTTCTCCCTCTCAAGGTGGGGACTGTTAGAAACTAGGGGTGCCTAAAAATGGCTACATGAATAACACTGTTTCTAAATGATAAGTTTCGTTTTCCTGGAAAGCTTGCATTAGAATTTGAGACAGTCTTTTTAATCAGTTAGACTAGGTGAAACATAAACATTCCACACGGGGGCCCATAGGATGGTCCTGCCAGGCTAGTTATCTGTTGTTTGTAAGTTAGGGTTTTGACTTTGTTAATGTATCTTTAATTTGGCCAGTAAAGGCCCAACCTATGTTTCTTCCATTATTACTAATAATCATATTATAATCTCCACAGATGTATTTTGAAAGGGAAAAAAAGGTATAAAACAACAGCTATTGAACACTGAAAGCAGCGTAATTCATGGGCAGTCTGGCTATGTAAAAGTTCTGAGAGAAAAGATCACAGCAGAAAAGGGGAGGGAATCATGAAGGTCAGAATGGTGAGATAGCGACTGGTTAATGTGCAACAGCTCTGGCTGGGGCCAGAAGGACAGGGCTGGGCCTTGTACTTGCTGGGTTAAGGGGGAGAGAGTAAAAAGAGATAAGATGGATTCCAATGGAGGAACCTTCAAAATGTAAAAACAAGAAAGATAAATTGGATGAAGTAATGAGACCCTCTTGGGGAGGGCTTTCATCCAAGCACCAAGACAAAGAACTTAAGCTGTCATTGGTTGATGAAGTTTTGGAGGAACCTCTATAGGTTAAATGGTCTTGTCAATAACTTGGCCTCAGGCCCACTCCTAAAAAGAGAATAAAAAGTGACACCCCAAGGGCTTGCACACAGACGGTGGAAGGGAGAGCCGAACAGCTGGTCGAACGCTCTTTTGAGTGATCCCATGCTCACCATCGAAGGCCCTAGAGAGAGAGAGAGAGAGGCCAGAAGCCAGAGAACTGTTCACGCATGCCAGCCGTCTGTCTGATCAGGTCTGGTACAAGCTGCTTGTCACGGTCGTGTGTTTTTGCTGTATTACTAGTGTGTTATATTCCGTCCTAAACTCTGATTAAACACAATGGGGGAAAAATTCAGTTGGTTGCGCCTCCCGTTAGCGCCTTAAGAGGGCGCTAATGGGGCGCAAATCATCTAGCGCCCGGGTGCGGCCATGTTTGCGCCACTCGCAAAATTAACTAGACATTTTGCGGCGGCGCTAAACACTACCGCCACGATCTCCTGCGCCGGCAGATCGTGACGTCAGTCGAGTGCGCAACGCCCCGGTATCACCCCGGAGCGGATATTGAGTGGCGTCCCCTGCCTTACCGCCTGCCGCTAGCAACGACAGGTTGAGGGGAGCGTTTTGCAGTCAGGAAGGGACTGGGGAAGCGCTATTTAAAGGCGACAGCTTCCTGCCTTTTATTGTTGGTGACATTTTTGAACCACGCTTTCTGAAAGAGAGAGAGAGAGACTTCTGGAGAGATTCAACGCTGTGTGAGGGAGTTTTGGGTACTGAGTAGCACTTTGCAGGATCATTTTGATTTGCCCTTGTATCGATTTAGAAGAGAATGTGGGGGCTGCACTCTGAGCTCTTTCCCTGCTACTCCATTGTTCTTTCCAGCAGATTTGATGTACAGCTCTTTCCAGGCCGAGATTCAAGGCTGCAATGAGCAGGATGTGGATGGAAAGCAAGATCAACCCTCCCCTTTAAGAACTGGCCCAGCGCCAGTGTGTCTGTGTTCCAGTGCTGACTGACATCACATGAGCTTCGCCAGCGCTCTGAGGTAGCGCCTCGCTCCTCGGCCTTTGCTCCTTAAGACAGGTGTGAAGCGCCTGATTTAGCACTCCAATCACCTCCAGGGGCGATAAAAGTCAAGTTTGCAGTCGGTGGCGATAATTAGCGCCAGGCGCTAATCTTTGCGCCCGGACGATAATTGCGCCCCAAATGGGGCGATACTGAATTTCTCCCCCAATATACCCACCATATTGGTTTGCACTCGATCCTGTTTACCAGAGATACGTGAATCTCTACAGATGTTAACGTAGACTTGGATGCTCATGGCCCCACTGCTGTGCAGCAAGGTGCTCTCCAGCTCTTTGCTAGCAGGGAAGTGCGGGTAGCCCATGAGAGGGATGATGGTGAGAGGGGACATGGAAGTGGGGGCTCCTCTCAAAGCACTCACACTTATCCCCCATTGCCTCCCCCTCAGTCAGAGCCCCAGATGCCTCCTGAGATCGTGATGACCAAGTCTGCCCCTGCACAGTCGCAGGAGGAGCAGACTTTGGCGGGGCCATCACAGGCTCCAAAACCCAGAGGACATCCGCCAAATGTGTCTATGCAGTCGCAGCAGGGAAGTGAGCAGGCTGCCCCTACCTCTGCTGAAACCAGAGGGGTGGCACCTCGTAGAAGCCCGCATAAGAGAAAGATGACACACAAGTAGAAGCACAAGGGTAAGCACATGGGTGTTTAAAGAACTGTTTCTGTTAAGGTTCCTTTACTCTTATGTCACATATAAAACTATTTAATTTCACCACTTTCTGGTCATGCCCAATTTTGTCAGCTACTTTGAAAGTGGCTTCGTGAGTCGTTACCTCCAGCAATGGGGGACAGTGTGAAAGGAATGGCTTGGTCATTGTAGGGATGCTTTATGGTGTTGTTGTTGGGGGGTGGGGAGGGGGCACAGGGGGAACCTGGCGCAACATGATGCCAAGTGGTCGCCCCACTGCAGCTTCCCGGATGTGGGAGAGCAGGAAATCGTTCGTCTCGCACGCTGAACTGGTTGCCAGTTGGAGTCTGGGAGAGTGAATGATCCCCGGGTGGCGGAGTGGGTGGGGGGGTGGAGGGTGGCGGGTTGGGGGAACGGACCTTGGGCAGGCTGGCAGCAGGCCTGAGGTTTTTTTTTTGTCGGCGCAGGAGGACCGCTGGTTAGGCCGCTCACCACCTGGTACAGAAGGGCGGACACATTCCACACATTTGTAACTCGGAATGGCAATGGCATTCCTAGCATAGAGCCCCAATTTGAATATTACAAGTGGCTTCCTGACTGAAAGAAGCCGCCATCCAGATTCCCATCTCAGGACCCTACCCAAGATGGAGGTGGCCAGACCGCCAGTGTAAGTGGGGCGGTGTGACCGCTTACACCGGGGCAGAGGGAGTTAAAATTGGCCCTCTTGTTTTTTTCTACCACTATCCTGCTGACTATTACTGCACCAACATTTGGTTCCAAAATGCTAAACTGATCTAGTTACACCTGCACCTGCGACTTAATTATATGCCTTCCAGCAATGCTATGAGGAAATACATAGATCAGGTACAGTAAAGGAAAAAATAGAGTTGGAGAGTTACTATTCAAGTGCACGCCAATTAAACTTCCTCATTCATTTATCTTTCACATACAATAATACAATCCAAAATCAAATAGGGGAAATTCCCAGGTAATTATAATTTCAAGAGCAAAAAAAATGGTAGCTGAACAAGTTTTGCTTGGACCATACTATTTCCCCATCTCAGCACCCAATTTTACACTGTGTAAATACTGTGTCCCCCTCACTGGGCATTCATCAGTCCTTTTTATCTCATTCGGCGCAGATTCTCGCTTTTGTTCTCTGCTCGATAAAAGTCCTGAGTTTTTCGTTGAACTCTTCAGCAATTCTGTTAGCAACCAGATCGGAGTTCATGTTTTAACTGTATTATGTTGTTAGTTACACTCTCGCAACAGTATTACTGCCAAGCCGCAGGGGCAGTATACGCTCAGTAACAGAAAATGTCTGTCAAAGCGTTCATGGAGTTTATTTTCAGCCCATGCCCACACCAGGCTTCAAATTTAACTAATCCTGCTGTGCACCGGGGGGGGGCAGTGCATCTTTGGATAGATAGTGCATCGATAGTGAAAGAGACCAGGGGAGCATCCAGCCCTTGATCTTCTGTCAAAGTATGTTCACACGTATTACCAGCAACAGATTACCCTCACCGCACAAATATCTTGCAGAGATGCAAAACATATTGGGAGGATCTTCTGAGTAGCGATAAATGGCGAACACCAAAGGGGTTATTTAGAAATAGATAATGACCCATATTTCAAAATGGGGAGCTCATGGGGGCAAAATTGGGTGGCTTTGCACCTCCCGTTAGTGCCCCCGGGGGCGCTAACGGGGCGCAATTGGCTTTGCGACCGGGCGCGGCGCTGACATCGACTCCCGCCATATTCGCCGGGAGTTTTGCGGCAGCGCTACGGCGTTGCGCCCCGATCTCCTTCGCCCAGAGATCGTGACATCATCGCCGTGCGCATCGCCCCGGTAGCGCCCCAGACCCGAAATTGACTTCTGCCCCCTGCAGCAGTGCTGGGCGAAAACACCGACAGCTGCAGGAGGCGTGCATCGGGCGGCCGGCTGCTTCAGGGGCAATGATTAAAGGCGAGGTGGCCGAGGTAAGAAAAATAAATCTTACCTTTCTTGTTCTGCTTTTTTTTGCGGGTTCCTGTCCACGATCGATCAGCCCGGCGCTCTGTTTGAGTGCCGGTCTGATCGCGCTGGATCGCGGCTGCCTTGGTGGTCCAGGTAGGTACTTTTTAAATTGCAGAGCCTGCAGTGATGGCCCTGCCCTTTAAGGGAGGGAAGGAGCCTTTGAACGCGGCAGCGCTGCTCGGCCCAGTGTGCAGCGCTGCTGAAGTCTCCACCCTGCCTGCTGCCGATTGCGCTTGACTTAGCACCCCACTTCCTTCCTGGAGGGCAAAACCGAATTTTTTTAAAGTTTAGAAATATTAGCACCTGGCGCTAATTTTCCAAACTTTTAAAATTTAACGCCGCAAATGGGGCTATATTGAATTTCTCCCCCTTTGGCTTGCGCTGTAGTCTCAATGGTTGCCTATTCTTCAGGGAGGGAATGTTTCCTCACTGGCTCGGAAATGTCCATCAGACCAGCGAGACAGTAATGTGCCACTGGGCTATGCAGGCGTGCTGAGCACTCAGTCTGCCCACAATCTGGCACTGCTGTAAGACAATATTTAATTGCTGATCTGGCGCTACAGCCTCCGGAGGAGCCGGGGCGAACTATCCCTTCTGGTGGGTCTCAGCACCTCAGGAGGCAAAGCACCATTTATTCGCTGCAAAGCACTGTTGTCAAAGTCAGGCTGTCAGTGGCAGTAGAACTGAAACAGAAATACATCAATTAAGTAATCTCTTTTGTGACTATTTTGGTACAGAAGGGATCTGTTTACCAGTTCAACAAAACACACATTGCACTGTTCAGGACTCATACTTTTATTTAGGCCACTCTTTTTATATCTAGTTCCTCTCACAATTTAATTTCTATCACCTACGAAGAGTAACCTGGAGAAATTGTTTTGTCTTTTATTGCCACGCAGCACTTTCTGCTGCCTAGAATTATACAGAACTTCAGCAGATTTCCGTGTTTTAAGTTTGTTTCTTTGCATCATGTTCATTGACATATGGAAAACTACACTTTAAATACCAAGGGGGAGAAATTCGGTACCTTAGTGCCTCCATTTAGCGCCTGGCGGGGGCGCTAACGGGGCACTGAGGCAGTAGCGCCGGGGCAAGGTGAATCCAGCGTCACACGCCAAATTCGCCACCCCTCCCCCGTAGTGCTGCCGCTACGAGTTAGCGCCAGGGACTTCAGCACCAGGCAGATCGTGACGTCAGTGAGCGTGCAACGCTCACTGGGCGCCCGATCTGCCAAATTGAGTATCGCCCCCTGCCTTAGCACCTCGCCCCAACAGCGACAGGGAGAGGGGATGTGAAGCAGCTGGTAACCAGCTCCAGGGGCACTACTTAAAGGGATCATGAATAATGAGTCCCAGCTCTCAGGTTAGTGCTGTTTCACTGCTTCCTTGTCAGTTTGACAATGTGCAACAGTTTAAATCAGTCATGTAAAGCTTGTTTAGTCTCCGGAGTGTTGTGGCTACTACAAATTAGTTACATTTATTCTTGCAAAATATCAAAGTGCTGCACTTCCTTACATTATTGAGGGCTGTACTGGCAGTCAACCTCGCCCTCCAGGATCTACTGCGGAGGGAGCAGAGGCAGCGGGAAAGATTGGAACACGTGGCCAGAGGAAGGAGGAGGACCATCAGGGCTCTCAACAGAAGGCCTTACCCACCGAGGGTCTTCCGACAGCAATTAGCCTACCTCCAATTAAGCCAGGAGCAGTGTCTTAGAAGGCTCCGCTTCACCAAGGTGGTGGTCACAGAACTCTGCCACCTACTGCAACCAGACCTCGAGCCTCAGATCAGGGCGACCACGGCTCTCTCAGTGGCAGTCAAGGTCACCATTGCCCTCAATTTCTTCGCCAGCAGATCCTACCAGTCTGCAACAAGAGATATAGGTAACATCTTGCAGTTCGCCGTCCATTGCTGCATTTGGGAGGTCACAGAAGCTCTCTACAATAGGAGAAGGGGCTACATTTTCTTCCACATCACCAGAGAGAAGCAGGGCAAGCGTGCAAGTGGCTTTGCCAGGATAGCGGGATTCCCCACAGTGGCTTTGCGGGCACCACATAACTATCCTGACATCTTCCGTAACCGCAAAGGCTACCAGTCACTTAATGTCCAATTGGTGTGCGACCACAGACAGCGAATCCTCAATGTGAATGCCCATTATCCTGGCAGCAGCCACAATGCCTTCATCCTGTGCCAGACTGGTGTTCCAGCACTCTTCCAGCCACCACATAAAGCTCGCGGCTGGCTAGCCGGAGACAAGGGCTATCCGCTCTCCACCTGGCTCATGATTCCCCTCCGCAACCCCAACACTCCTGCCCAGCAGTCATATAATGAGAGCCATGCTGCGACCAGGAACATCATTAAACAGACCATCAGGGTGCTCAAGCAACGGTTCCTTGACCGCTCGGGAGGAGCCCTCCAGTACTCGCTGGAGCGGGTGTCCCATTTTGTCGTGGTCTGCTGCATGCTCCACAATCTGGCCCAGTCCTTGCCAGCAGGGATTGTGGGACCACCTCAGGAGGAGGAAGAGGGAGAGGAGGAGTAGGACGAGGAGGAAGATGAGGAAGAGGAGGAGGAACAGGAGCGAGGGAGGAGGCAGCGACTTAATCGGCCTACCGGAAGGGCGGTCCGTGACCGCCTCATCAGACTGCGTTTCCAGTAAATTCAACCCCAGATTCCCGTTGCTCACCACATCCCCATCATTCCATCCCTGTCGCACGCCATATCACAGCGCACAGCTGAAATGAGAGACAGTACAAAATTATCCAAAGTGAATTAATAAATTTATCAATAATGAGTGAACACATCTTTACAACAACAACATTTACAATTCACCCTTGTGCAATCCCTTAGTGCCTCTCGTTACTGTGCCTTTGCCTACTCTAGTGCTCCTACGAAGTGTCTCCCCAGTGGCTGCAGCATGTCTGGTGGAAGGTTGCTGAGTGTCCATGTGGGAGACTTCAGATGGCCTTGCAGGCGCCCTTGACCAGCTCTGGACCTGGAAGGCCCGGCTGTAGACTGTACCACTTCAGCATGGACAGCAGCAGTCTGGGCTGGCTGGATGACAGGCAGCGACAAGGGCAATGGCGGAGTGGCAGTGGTGGGAGCAGGAATGCTGTCATCCTGAGAGAGGACAGCAGGTTCCTGCTCCACTGACCCACTGCCACTCCCCCGGGGCAGCACCTCAGCATCCCTACCAATCTGTTGCAGCACAGATTGCTGGCCTGCTGCGACACCGTGAAAGCCCCGGTCGACGGTGGTAGACCCAGCCACGATGGCAGCAGTAGAGCTTGCGTGGCATCAAGCTGAGACTGCATGAGAGCAATCTGAGATTGAATGGCACCAACCATAGACTGCATTACAGCACTAAGACGTTGCGTTACTTCCGCCCATCACACGCGGCATCAGGTC
Organism: Squalus acanthias; assembly: GCA_030390025.1. Taxonomy (NCBI): domain Eukaryota; kingdom Metazoa; phylum Chordata; class Chondrichthyes; order Squaliformes; family Squalidae; genus Squalus; species Squalus acanthias. The sequence continues at coordinate 26,367,683 of CM059447.1, read as the reverse complement.
TGGGTCGCCACAGTCTCTCTGGGAGTCTACCATCCTTTGCAGACTGGAAATGGTGGGCTCCATGGTGTGCGCAGAGCTTTGTGCAATGTTGGAGGCGGACTCCTCCACGCTCCACCATTGCCGAGAGGCTCTCAGGCACCCTTGCCATTGCACCTATCATCTCCGTGTGCTTGCCCATCATTCTTCTTCTAAACGTCTCCCCATCGAGGTCCTCATCTGAGTCCAGTGCAGCAGAACTCGCCCTCCGGGGAGCTGGCCCCCGAGCTACCCTTTCCCCCTGGCCTTGCTGCAGCCCGCTCGTTCCCGGTGCCTCACCCTGTGCAGATCCCGTTACTATACGAGCCTCTAAAGAACATGTAGTGCCAGTATCTGAGCTGGTGCCTGCGGGTGAGACATGCAGTGACACGGTGTCTTCTTCCTCCTCCTCTTCTCCCGCCTCGCTCTCAACGGTGCCCTCAGGGACAGGCTGCTCAGGTGTTTCTCATTATCTGAAAGCATAAAGGCACAAGATTTGGGTTAAGGTGAGGGGAGGGGGCAGGAAGGGAGATATGCATGCATACAGCATGATTAGCTGGAAAGTGCAAAAGGCTTGTGGGGTGAGGGGGAAGTGAGATGTGAGAAGAAGGAGTAGGGATGAACATACCGCTGTTGTCCCCAAGGGGGTCAATGTCACTGGTGGCCACGGCGCCCACCTCCTGGAGCCCAATAAGCTCTAGCGCTCTATTTTCCAGCGCAGACAGTGGTTGGGTGTCAGCTTGTCCCCTGCCTGTGCGCTCCTGCTCCCTCCTGTTGTCAGCCACCTTGACCTGCAAGAGAAAGAAAAGTGTGTGAGTGAGTGTGGAGCAATGTGTTTGGGTGATGTGCCTGCCATAATTGAATAGCTGTCATTGTGTGCAAGGTGTGTGATGTGGGTGTGAATGTTGGTAGGTAGAGATTGTTGGTGGGTGAGTGCTGGGGGTGTGCTGCTTTGGGCAGTGTGTGCAGACTATGGTTCAGACGGTGGTATGTAGCATTTGTTGAGGCATTGACTCACCCTGACCACCCGAGTGAGGTCGTTAAATTTCTTTCTGCACGGTGTGGGGGACCTGGGGACCACAGTGCTGCCCGAGACATGATGGGCAACTTCCCTCCTCATGGCACGGAAGACTTGCGGCGAGGGCCTCCTACCACTAACCGGGTAGAGCACCACCTTCCATCTCTCCACAGCGGACACCAACTCCTCCAATGCTTGGTCCGAAAACCTGCGGGCTCTCTCCCTGGGGCGTGGATCTGCCATCATGAAACCTACTTGAGTCGTTCAGCTCCTTGGGCTTGGCCTGCTCCTGCTTGCTGACACAGGTTCACAGCCAGCAATGCTGAGAATGAGGTTCTACAGCATGAATGAACCTCCCCTTTAAGAACTGTGGCTTGCGATTAGACTGCACCTGATATTGGTTAGCGCTTTGAGTGTAGCACCACTGAGCTAGGCCATTAGAGCTTGATTTAGCGCTCCCTTCCTTTCTTTGAGTGATGACACTCAATTTTGCGTGCAGCGAGATTCATTAGCGCCTGGTGCTAAATCTCAAACTTTTCCAAAGTTAGCGCCAATTCCTGAGCGATAATGAATTTCTCGCCCCAAATGTTTTATGAAACCTCATAATGAAAAGAACTCCTACGTTAAGCATTATACATTGTATTTCAGTCTACACTTGAAGCAGTAGCAGTTAATCTCCTGTGGTAACAAAAAATTGCTAACAATTTGTGTAAACTTATAAATAGCTCCTTTATTGTAACTGCAAACAATTACATTGAAATCTGTTTGCATTTGTAGGTTAAGTTATTAAGAAGCATTTATGTTGGGAAATATATTACACAAACGTTCAAAATACTAAATAAAAGTTGTTCGGAGCCTGGAGTTTATCTTTAACTAGTCAATCTCCCATGTTGTTGCACATGGGGAGGCAAAGCAGGCGCAGTATTCAGATCAAGCAGCGTTGAAGGGCATGGGATAATTGGACCAAGGCAGGGGAAGGGGAGGGGGAGAGAAAGGTAGTGGGAGGGCAGAAGGATAGAAGAAGGAAGGGAGGAAACAGAGAGAGGGAAAAGGAGATGGGATGGAGAGAAACATGGGAACGGCACAGAGGAGCAAATGCAGGGAAACTACCTTAGCTGGGAGAAGAGGCTGGCAAGCAATCATGGGAGCGGCCAGGTGGGGTGGGAAAAGATAACCTGAAATGGAAAAGGCCAGGAAATAATCTCAGTGGGTGTGCATGGATTTAGTAGACAAACAATCTCTACAGTAGGAAAGGGCCAGGCCTGATAAAATATACCAGCAGGAGCAGAGGGGTGGACAAGCAATCTCAACAGGAGGCATACTGTCTCAGCGGTTGGGAGAGGGAAACTTTCTCAGTGGGGTGGGTTGAGAAAAATGTCAGCAGTGGGGGCGCGAGTATGACGGCAACCTATGTATGTCTCGGCCTGCGTTGGAAAAACAGCTTAGGAAGGAGAGACTAATTTAACACACATCACAGGGCTACTAGTTTATGAATGATTGAATATATCAAAATCTGATTTTATTACATGGATTCTACCAGTATTTTGGAATCATATTACAGATTCTATCAATACTTCGAAATTGAATGTAATACAGTTGCTCAGAGTAAGTAAGTGTTACAACAATACTCACTATTTGCCCAATTTATCTTTCTAATTTAATTTGTTATTCCCTGGTTAGAAGAGTAGCCCTATACACCACTCATTATGTGGAATTGTATCTGTTTCCTTAATATTCCTGAAGTTATACTGTTATGCCAATCAGATGTTTAACTCTGCCTCATCTTCTGCTACGTATATTTTCCCTTCTTCACAGTGTGCTTGGTAAGAGAGCTATATTTAGAGTGCAGATTCCTCTTTAAAGTATTGTCCACTTATTCAAAATTTACAGCTGTATCAAATCACAGTACACCATCTAACTGCAATAAATTAACTTGATTTTGAATTAAAATTCCGATCTTCCGTGCTGAGTAGCTTAGTAGCTCCAACAATAATGTGCTTCCATTCCTTGCTGTCCAGCTGTAACAAAGCCAAGGATTTGGGCAGGACAGCAAACCTTGAAGCTTTCATTCCCCTTTTTTGATCAAAACAACAATCATTGCAGACTAAGAAAGACTACGAAAAATTCAAAAATGGGTTTACAATGCATGTTTTTCAGACTGGAGGATGGTAGACAATGGTGTTCCCCAAGGGTCAGTGCTGGGGCCACTGCTTTTTTTGATATATATAAATGACCTGGATATTGGAATACAGAGTAGAATTTCTAAATTTGCCAATGACACCAAACTTGGGGATGTGGCAAACAGTGAGGATGATACCAATCGACTGCAACAGGACATAGAAAGGCTAGCAGAATGGGCAGACAAGTGGCAGATGGAATTTAATACAGAGAAGTGTGAAGTGATGCATTTTGGCAGAAGAAACAGGGAGAAGCAATATACACTTAATGGCACAGTTTTAAAGAGTGTGCAGGGACAGAGGGACCTGGGAGTTAATGTGCATAGGTCCCTGAAGGTGGCAGGACATATTGAGAGAGTGGTTAACAAAGCATATGGGATCTTGGACTTCATAAATAGAGGTATTGAGTACAAAAATAGAGAAGTTATGCTGAACCTTTATAAAGCGCTGGTTAGGCCACAGCTGGAGTATTGTGTCCAGTTCTGGTCACCACACTTTAGGAAGGATGTGAAAGCTCTTGAGAGGGTGCAGAGGAGATTTACCAGAATGGTTCTGGGGATGGGGGATCTTAGCTGCAAGGACAAGTTGGAGAAGCTGGATTTGTTTTCATTAGAACAAAGGAGGTTGAGGGGTGATTTGATAGAGGTGTACAAGATTATGACGGGTTTGGATAGGCTAGACGGGGAAAGGCTGTTCCCACTAGTTGATGGTACAAGGACTAGGGGACACAGATTTAAGGTTTTGGGCAAGAAATACAGGGGGGATGTGAGGGAAAACTTTTTTACGCAGCGAGTGGTGAGGACCTGGAACTCGCTGCCGACGGAAGTGGTGGAAGCGGACACACTCAATGTTTCAAGGGGAGACTGGATAAGCACTTGAGGGAAATAAATTTGCAGGGCTACGGGGATAGAGCGGGGGAATGGGACTGACTGGATTGCTCTACAGAGAGCTGGCACGGACTCGATGGGCCGAATGTCTCCTTCTGTGCCGCTATGACTCTATGACTCAAGGAGCTTTTATATTCCTTTTAAAACAGCAAAGGTTGAAAATGTAAAGTAAAAATAGAAAATTATGGAACTACACAGCAGATCACTTGGTTTCTGAAAAGAGAAATGATAGGTTAACATCTTAGGTCCAGACCTTTTTTCAGAACCTCTATGCCCTCACCTCAATTAAATCCAAGCTCAACTCAATCCCACCTTCATGATTTGACTTTCTACTTTTTTCTCCATGCTTTCTTCTTTAGCCAAGAGTCCCTCCCTTCCATTATGGTTTGGAACATTTTTCAAGTCTTCTCCTTTCCTCCCTTCTCAGTTTTCAAGCGGGATCATTCCCTCTGTGACACCCTGCATACTTATCCATCACCTCCACTTCCATATTTCCATGCTACCATTGCAGTTGGAACACCTGCCCATTCATTTCTTCTCACGTCATTGTCCAGGGGAGATGACATTTTATATGAGAGACAACGATTTACACGTACTCCCTCTAAACCAGTATCTGCACTCAAAGCTCACAATGTGCTCTTCTCTAAATTACAGAGTCGAAATGGAAGGTTGGGTGAATGCTTTGCTGAATTATACCATTCTACCCACAAGTGTGCTCCCTGTGGTTTGCCAATTCAGCTTCTCTTCCCATTCTCACTCTGATCTTTCTATCTTTGGCCTCCTATACTTTTCCTAGACATGTGGATGGCAATTTTCGCCTGACCCAGAAACAGACCCAATAGGAAGTCCTCCGATCTTCTCACCCCTCTGCGTTGCAGGTGGTCAAACATTGGGACTGTGCATGTGAAAATGCAAACAAAAGTTGAGGAGAAACTCCTTCAGGTATAGGAAAAGGCATTGTATATAAATATGAAAAATGTTCTTGTCCTGGCAAAACGGGCTGTGAGCATTGCAGGAAATAACGGAGACACTGAATGTAGAGTCATGTACTCGCAGGACATGGAAAGAAATCAGGAAAAAGGATGTTTGACCTTAGGAATTGCAAAAGTGGGCTAATCCTGTTACTTTGAATTACCAGATTGTAGGATGTAAGTGAATGAAAAGGAAGTAGCAGCTGATAGAAGTTTATGGTTAAACAACTTTTGAAAGAGAACTGTTTTGAAGTTGGTTACCGTCTGAGTATTGACAATACAACTGAAAGGAAATCTACATAATCATGTGAAATATTACAACAAGCAATTAGAACGTCACTTGGGTGACTGCACAGATAGCTGCTCACACAGTAAGACCTGACAGCATCCTTGCAGCCAGTCATGTTTCAGTACTGTATCTGGCAAAGAAAGTAATTGTCTGGAACCATCCAAGTCACAGACATTATTATGTAGACTATTTACATAGCATCTGAAGTGTGCACTCTGATGCTTTTGCTGGAGAAAATGGTGTTCAATAGGTGGGAGCGGCCTGGTGGAAAGAGCAACTAACTGAAGCTTACCTTGGATGAATAGGCAACTGTTCAAAATGTTGGGTAAGTACCTGGGGATAATGATTTTTGCAAAGTCTGGGTTTATGTTCATATTCTGCAATTATGAACATTAAAGTACGATCAGTTTGGGCACCTAAAGTAGTATTGAAACGCCACAGAGGATAATAGCCTAGAAATGAGATCGTGCCTGAATGGGTAGTGGTCTGGGAGAGGGGGGGGGTGGCCCGTCGGGCAGCAAGATCAACCAGGTGGGGTGGCGGCCGAGGGCTAAAGGCAAGTCTGGGGTATGAATGGTGGCTCCACATTAAAGTGAGTATTTTATTTTAAATTTACCTTTTTAGTGGCAGCCTCTAGCGGTCCATTTTTGGAAAAGAAAATCGGGCGCGGTGTGGAAGGAGCTGCCAATTCGCTAATTAATGAGCCCATTTCACGCTACTAGTGAAGACCAGTTTCACCCCTTACGTGTGTAAATGTTTAAAAACAAAACATTTTTGTAATATGTATCTTAAAGCATTGTCTTGAGGCATGTCATACATAGAGTTCCACCCACTCCATTGTAGGCTATTTGAGGGTGTCTTGTTCATATCTTATTTGCAAAGTGTGAGGGTCATTTTTGCAACCGTTCTTCCTTTGCCAGTTTTTAACAAGATGCAATATTACCTGGCGTATAAGCAAAGTTCATAATTGTTTGTTTATTGCCTGTTTTTATTGAGTACCAATTTTGGTGTAATAATCATCTCTGACCAATTTAACAACTCAGCCTTACGTTGGTTTGGAGTATCCAGTGCAGAAATTGTTTGTTGTCTGCAGGCTTTGAATAGCTTTTTTTGGACACAAGTCTATTTTTACTCTGTATTGTAGCTTTGCCTGAAGTTTAGCATTAGTTTTCATAATAATGTAGTTGAACCGTTGCCACTTGGGAATATATTTAGTAATGGGGTTGTGGAACACCTCAAATTCTACATTTTGTCAGTTTGTTTACTTATTTGAGATATAATCAGTGTTTCTTTGCCATAACAATTACTATCAATTAATTATGGTATCACGAACTGGAAGCCAACCATGGTTGCTTGCTATGCAAAGCTTTATGTTGCACATTTCTTGAATAAATACAAACTATGCTCGAATTGTATACTGTACATAGATTATGAACACTGGGTCTGTATCTCTGTACAGTGCTGGACACAATTTGACAGTTGATAATCAAAAACCCATGGTTGGAAATCCTGAACTTTCCTGTTTCTTTGTTATTTAGACATAGGGCTGGATTTTACCAACCTCGGCGAGTCCGTGGCGGACGACGTCGGTGGCGGGTCCCAGCCCCACTGCACTGCCGGCTCCAGCCCACTGTGTAGAATTAATTTCCCATGATTGGGCTTGTTAAGCCCGTCCAGCGCGTTTCCCAGCCAATTGAAGGAAGCAGGTCTGATGACATCATTTGATGACGCGTCATCAGCCGGTTTCCTTAAAGGGACCATGGCCAACTTTATTTTGACATTTGTGCTGTCAGTGTTCTACAGCATTGAGGTGCTGCAAACACTGACAAGCACTGCACAGAGGTGCACGGCTGCACCCCGGCTCTCCCATGACTCCCTCCATATGCTTATGGAGGGAGTCACAGCACGCAGGGAGGTTCTCTTCCCTTCCCATGGGCGGAGAAGACCTCCCTAGGAGATCCAGACAGCCTGGTTGCACATTGCAGACGTGGGCACAAGCAGGGATGTGGTCAGGAGGAGCTGGGTGCAGTGCCGCAAACCTTTCAATGATCTCAGTAGATCACGAAACGTTAGTACAAAGCCACACTCAACCTCTCATCACATCCCCATCACTCTGCCTTGCCTACCCTACTCCTGCACATCCTTACTCACATCAACTTACCTTGCAACTCCACCCATCCCTCTCTATCTACATTATCACTTCCCCATCTCACTAGCCACCCCTCACACTCACCCTCATCCTAGTGCAATCATACCAACTAACAACACACAAGGGTAGGCACTTGGGTATTTTATCCAATGTTGATGTAAAGTTTCTGATAATGCACTGTCAAACATTGAAACCTTTATTTTCAACACTTTGTGTTCTTTGTCAGATTTGTGTGCACCTTTGGAAGTGGCTTAGTGAGTTGCAGTGAATGGTGAAACATAACAGTACCCCCCGCAATGGTGATGAGTATGAAAGGAATGACTTGGGCATTGTAGGGATGCTTTATGGTGTTGGTGTGGGGTGGTGCCAACCTGGTGCATCATGTGGCAGCCAGGGTGTATAGCGCCAAGTGAAGTAAACCTGGCTATGGTGAGGCCATCCCTGGCCTCCCAGGCAGCAATGTGGTTGGGTGCTGATGTCCTGTGTCCTGTGCAGCATCAGGTGATTGCGGAGAAGTTTGGTGTTGTTGTTGGTGCTGCTGGTGTGCCTGGTGATGCTGGTGTTGGGGCTGATTGTGGTGGGATTCTGAGGACCAAGGTGATGGAATAGATGGCAGGTGAAGTAGAGATGACAGAAGCGATCTATCACTGGTGGGAGAAGTAATGAGGTCAGACTGGATGGAGACTTGTGTAAAGACTTGCAGCGTTCTGAATCTGTAGTGAAAATGCAGTTTAGAGAAGCTAATGGCTAAAGGAACATTTCTCAATCAGCTGGGAGCTTTAACCTGACATTTGAAGCTGTCAACTCATCAGCTGAAACAATGACAAGTGACCTCCCACCTCAGCTTCACAGATGAGGTCTAGCCAGTGGGAAACTTGTCAAAATCAAAAAGCTGGCAAAGAAGCATTGTTAAGTGGCTGTAAACAAGCCACTAATGATTTTAATTGCCTCCCCCACCACTGCGTGTCGGGTCTGCTCAGCGCTGACAGACTCGACATTTGGTAAAGGCGCATGGCAGTAGGTTGGCAGCGGGGTCCCGACCCGCTGCCAAAAAAAAACATTTTCCCACCCGACCCGCCACCAATTGCACCCGCTGACCCCCACCCCGCCCCCCCCCCCTGCAAAATCCCCTCCACAGTCTTCCAGAGATCACACATCCAGTGAATCTTTATTTTCCTCCTGTGTGAAGCATGCAGTAGACATAGACATGTTGGTTATCAAGAGCTCAGTGTCGAAGTTCATTTGATGAGTACTGACTCAACATTCTCAGCCCTTTTTTCCCAGCAGTACCTGGACCACAGCCAACTTGAGTGGATTGGGTGTGGTTTATAGCTCTGCATTTTTTGGGAGGGAGGAAACTGAGTAGCAATGATGTAACGTAACTATTTTGCACACTAACATATCTGTTGATATTTGCATCGACACTGCATACTTGAAAAGCATCGCCAATTTTATTCACAAAATGTGGAGTCATGACAGGTGTGATTAGAATTAATTAATTAAATCTGGAACCTCCTTTGTGTTCATTGGCTTAACTGTCTAGTAGCAGCACACAACCGGTTCCCAGCAGGAACTGGGTTGATTCTCACAGGGACTGTTGATATAGATACCCCATAGCTTTAGCATATGTTCTGCAACAATACATTGTGACACCAGTGAATGCAAAATTCCACAGTACCAGACATATTGGCCCTGAATTTGCGGCCGGAATGAGGCGTACTCTCAGAGTATGCCGTCATACCGCCTTTGAAACTAACCGCAACTTCAGGATTTATCCCAAAGTTGTAGTCTGTCATTGACAGCTCCGAAACTGGCTGTGCTCAGCACCTCCCCCCCCCCACAGAGCCGGCAATCAGTGAAATCTGGTAAATCATTGAAACTGACGAAAACTCCGGCTCTTCTGCAGTAAGTACGCTGTTAAATTCCCCACTAAAAGTTAGATCCAAAGGGATTACATGTACCTGGGGCTTTAACAGCGTATTGACTGCTAAACAAATGTTCAGGGCTGAGAAAACTAATTTAAATTTTGTGTAATGTGAAATTTTTTCATTTTAATAAAAATAAAAAATTTTAAGAAATTTTCAAAAAAATGTTTAAATTTTTTTTAAGTTTGTGCATCTTTATTTTAGGTTTGCCTTTTCCCCATGTGAGAACGCCAATCTTTCTTTTGCTCCCTCTTAACTATTTTAAAAAGTTAAAATTTTAAGGGCTTACTCACTTCCTGGTTCGCCGTCTGTGAGAATTCTGCCTTTTGATTGCGAGATCCCTGTGCGGAGCGTACTTCGGGGCCAGCAGCTAACGCCTTCGCTTTGCTGCTGGCCGCAAATTCCAGGCCATTAATTGATGTAAAACATTCCAGTTGTTTCTCTCAAAAGGTTTTATTCATGTGCATTCCATATCATTCATATGGTCATGGTCATTAGAACCAGAGAATGAATGACTTGTTTTACCTCCCTTACTATTGAAACTTTCAACTGAAACACCTGTAGCATCATGTAATTCATCTTTCCTGCTATTATTAAATAACCAAAATGTCCTCACTCATCTCCCCCCCCACACGTAATCTTTCCTTCCTTAATGATATTAATGATAATGTTGAAATTCCAGTCTCTTAAAGACCTTGTAAATGTGCCATTTTGTGTTCATTAAAGTGAGGGATATTAGTGCTGAATGCAATAGTTCACCATTTTTGATGCCACTGTCAGGAAGTTACACCTTGCCGGGTTGGAACAGGTGGACTAGCTGGTCTTTTCCTGTCCTCTTTCATATGCTGGCATGTTGTTCATATGTTCTCTTTCCCTTTGTTCTTACCTTAACAGGGTCCTGTTTAGTAAATGAGCAACAAGCAGGTTCTAGCTTCAGTTATATATGACTTCAGCTGCTGAAACAAGGAAATCATTGGCTAAATCGTCTGCAGTCGAGTGTAACCTACTGGCAGTCACACAGAGCCAGTCCCAGACTTTGTGGTCACTAATATCCCTTTTTGTGGCTGAGCGCCTTAACTCAATCGCTTACAGCACAGAAGCTGTCAGCCACTTGGCAGTCAGTTCTGTTTTGGGGCGAGCAGCCTGTGCAGGGACAGCTAAGAGCCGCCCTCTTGACAAAGAAAGTAACTGGCCTGTGGTCTAAGGCCAGTGACATCAAACAATGCAACTGACAAGCAAAGGGGCAAGGTGAAGTATAGCAAGGGTCAGATACCGAATAAAGCTCCTCCTACTCAGCCCCAGCGATGTGCCTTAACCCCTGTCTTAGAAAAGCACCTCCTACTGCACTAAGTGAATTCACACACCAGCCATTCTGATACAATAGTGCCAGAAATGGAAACACTTTGGTTTTCCAATTGGCATGGAACCCTTAAAAATGTCAGTGAAAGGGGAAATTAGTCTGGCTATATTATTTTTTGCTGTTGTGTCATTTGAGTATTAATTGATTTGCGTTATCAACCTGCAGTTTTGTAACTTGTATTTTTGAATTTGTTATGCGCAGAAATGCAGCACCAAGGTAACCATAAAATAATCAGGTCACAGGCATGTTCAGTATGTAATTTTCAGTATCTTCTCCTCCCCCTTTTATTTTTAACTTGTGTTGTATAAGATTCTCATGCAAGGGTGATCCCACTATACCTCCTTGTAGGAAAGCATCTAGCCAGTACATTCCCTAGCAGCTCCCGATGATCCAACTGAGATCAGGAACTTTGCACGTGGGAAGTGATGGGCAGAGATCTGTATGGCACTGAATGGTCATTTCCTTTATACTTTGGTTTCGGGTTCTGAGTTCACCCGTGCTGCCAGAAGAGAGCTGCACCGTCGATATTACGCAATTTAACCAGGAGATAGTGTTTCATTCGTTGAGATCTGGTTGGCAATTCAAGAGCTCCAATACTATTACAAGGTGCAAAACCAAGTGAAAACTCTGTTTCTTGCTTGATTGTGGATGTATAGTTTCCTACATACCTTACAACATCTCACAGGGTATTTTACATATCCACACTGGGGGCAGGGACTCGCCAATACTGGAAATTCGGTCACACAATTTACCGATTGTTAAAATGAATGGTTGAAAAATGGTGGGCAGTGTGATCCTGAAATTCCAATATAAGCTGCTGGCAGAGAAGGCTCTCTCCCGAGGGCATGAAGACGGAAACTTCAGCCTATGATCCCAGTTTCCATCTTGACTGAACTGTTGTGCCTATACGTTGGATTCGCCCCCTGGCAAGTATAAATAGTCTCTGATATTAATGAACTCATTTGACTCAAGTGAGGTGCAACTTGGACTGGAAACGAGCCAAAGGATCTACCAAGGTCGGGTAGATCAAGAGCTTAAATGAAATATTTTCCCCAGATTTTGAACAAACCTGCTGTTGCACTTTTATTAAGCACCAGAAATGGTAATAAAATGAATGTGGTGGGATCTTCTCTTTATAGCTACATATAATTCCAACTGATCCCATAAACATTAAACTATGTTGCTGGCATGTGAAAAGTGGCCAAGTGCTTAGCACAGTCCAAATACATATTTTAAACATTACATATAAGCCCTAAAGTAGCACACAGGATTTTGTGCTAAAAACTTAATATCATCCGTGCCAGCAAAAATCATTTGGTTCTTTATGTTTTCAATGGCATTTGCTTACCTGTATGCATTCACTTCTCTTGCTGTTTTAATGCTTTTTAGTTCTTTTCCAGCACCTTTTCTGTCAAAACCTTCCACACAGGGATTTTTCTCGAATGTTGCTCATATTTGTAGTTTTTCCAAACTAAGTGCGGTAGATTTTGACTTTGTGTGATCGTGTAAAATGGCCAACAGCAAATCGGCACCCGCTTTTACATCTCTCCCAATTTATATTTCCACTGACTTCATTGGAAATAAAAATCAGGAGTAATGTAAATCGGACTGCCGATTCACTATCACCCATTTTACATTGTCAGATTTACACCCAGTAAATCCAGGAAACCTGGTGTCATAGAGTGGTCCCACACTAGTGGAGGATGCCTAGTTTAATTAATTCATAGTAATGGCAATATGTTAACACATTCTACTTGGGGACCATGTACCTGATTTACAAAACTATTGCCTTTACATGCAATTTTTTTGAAAAGAAAGGAAGACTTGCGTTTATACAGCGCCTTTCACGACCACCGGACGTCTCAAAGCGCTTTACAGCCAATGAAGTACTTTAAAGTGTAGTCACTGTTGTAATGTGGGAAACTCGGCAGCCAATTTGCGCACAGCAAGCTCCCACAAACAGCAATGTGATAATGACCAAATAATCTGTTTTTGTTATGTTGATTGAGGTATAAATATTGGCCAGGACACTGGGGATAACTCCCCTACTCTTCTTCGAAATAGTGCCATGTGATCTTTTACATCCACCTGAGAGAGCCTCGGTTTAATGTCTCATCCGAAAGACAGCACCTCCGACAGTGCAGCACTCCCTCTGCACTGCACTGGAATATCAGCCTAGATTTATGTGCTCAAGTCCTGGACTTGAACCCACAGCCTATCTGACTCAGAGGCGAGTATGCTACCAACTGAGACACAGCTGACACTAATAGTACTAATAACACAAATAGTATTTTCAGCACATGTTGGGAATAGAACGCTGTTAGCTATGGCACATGCTGTATCTCATATGTGTTTTAGTGCTTAGATATCCGTGTTCTGTCCCCAGCTCATGAAACCTGTGTGGTTACCCAGAACACAATCTGAGAACCATGTCTAATGAGGCCCATTCGTGCACCAAAGTAATAACTGAGCATAACATTCGGAACTTTTGCTTTCGTTGTTCAGTTTAAAAAAATATTTTGTTACACTTTTTGAAAATGATGTTTTTAAACCTTTTTGTATTTGTGCTTCACACGTACAGGCCATCGTAGATACGTACTTCGACTGTAATACTTTTAATATGAAACAGCAACCATCAGAATGTGGTTTCATTCACTTTGCTTCCAATTTCCACCCTTCCCTCACCTTCACATGATCCATCTCCGACTCTTCCCTTCCCTTCCCTTCCTCGACTTCTCTGTCTCCATCTCTGGGGATAGGTTATTGACAAACATTCACTACAAGCCCACTGACTCCCACAGCTACCTGGACTACACTTCCTCCCACCCCGCTTCCTGTAAGGACTCTATTCCATTCTCCCAGTTCCTCCGTCTCCGCCGCATCTGCTCTGACGATGCTACCTTCCATACCAGTGCTTCTGACATGTCTTCCTTTTTCCTCAACCGAGGATTCCTCTCTACTGTGGTTGACACGGCCCTTGACCGTGTCCATTCTATCTCCCGCACTTCTGCCCTCACCCCTGCCCCTCCCTCCCGGAACCACGATAGAGTTCCCCTTGTCCTCACCTTTCATCCCACCAGCCTCCACATTCAACGGATCACCCTCCGCCATTTCCGCCACCTCCAGCATGATCCCACCACCAAACACATCTTCCCCTCACCTCCCCTTTCAGCATTTCAAAGGGACCGCTGGTCCACTCCTCTATCACCCCCAACACCCTTCCCCTTCGCCCGGCACCTTCCCATGCAAGCACAGGAGATGCAACACATGCTCTTTTACCTCCACCTTTCCCACTGTCCAGGGCCCAAACACTCCTTCCAGGTGAAACAGCGATTTACTTGTACTTCTTGCAATTTAGTATACTGTATTTGCTGCTCACGATGCAGTCTCCTCTACATTGGGGAGACCAAACGTAGATTGGGTGACCGCTTTGCGGAACACCTCCATTCAGTCCGTAAGGGGGACCCCGAGCTTCCGGTCGCTTGTCACTTTAATTCTCCGCTCCACTCCCACTCAGACCTCACCGTCCTCAGCCTCTTGCATTGTTCCACTGAAGCTCAGCGTAAGCTCGAGGAACAGCACCTCATCTTTCGATTAGGCACTCTACAGCCTTCTGGACTCAACATAGAGTTCAACAATTTCAGATCATAACCTCGGCCCCTATCATATATATATTTTTTATCCACACTTTTTGTCTGTGTCTTTTTTTCTTCTCTCCCACATGGCAGCTGTCTTTCATTCTGCCAGCGCAATTTACCCTTCATCTAGAGCCATCCTTTGTTTCTTAACCTGTCCCATTACCATCTCCTTTTGCCTTGAATATCTCTCAATGTCTCTTAACCTCTCCTGCCTTCTATCCTAACACAGACCTTCCCTTTTGTTCTTTCATCCCCTCCCCCCTTTCCCAGCTCCTACACTTGCTTAAAAATCTGTTCCATTTCCTGCTTTTTTCCAGTTCTGACGAAAGGTCATCGACCTGAAACATTAACTCTGTTTCTCTCTTCACTTCACAGATGCTGCCTGACCTGCTGAGTATCTCCAGCATTTTCTGTTTTTATTTCAGATTTCCAGCATCTGCAGTATTTTCTTTTTGTAGAATGTGGTACATGTTTGCCCTCTGCAGGTAAAGCAGGTTAGAACATAAATGGCTTACTACAGATGATTTAATTTTAATTATTGTTGCCAAATGTAAATGCTTTTACTGTAAGATTATAATATAATCAGTTAATTGTAATTTTGCATTAACATATAATTTCATATTTAATAAAAGTTGTTTCTACCTGAAAATATTGATACTAACTGAATAGAAATTAAAAATTAAAATTCATTATATTCATACCTACTAACAGAGTAATTGCAGCTGTTCTGTTACGTGAATATTTATTTACCCAAATACAGATCTTATCACATTTACAGGTAATCAACTGGACAGCTTTTATTTCCAGAGTTTATCAAACTAATCACTCTGAAATGTAATTGGTACAAAATAGTTCATATTTTCCTAAATTCAACTCTGAATATTTCTATGCGAATTCCTGATGAGCTAATAACATTTGTGACAACCAGGTTATTTACTTAACAGGAGATTTAATAGATTAGAAATTGGTATATGTTTTGCAAGTTTTCCAGTTCCAAAACAAGGGCCACAAAGTCGAATTCTGCAGCACCACCTTTCGTACCAGAAGTGCGCCCAACACCATATTGGTTCGGGCGCTCAATAGGCATCCTTAACGGCCACCTGAAATAAAGCAGGCAGCATTTAAATATGTTAATAAGGGACCTGCGCCTGAATCAAGACACTTTTTGTGAAAATGGTGTTTTGGATCTGAGAAAGTCAAATTTTCTTAATGGTGAGAGACTAGGAACTGTGGGGAGCAAAGCGATTTGGGTCCTCAGGAGCATAAATCACAAAGAATTAGTGGACAGGTACAGAAAGTAATCATAAAGGCTAATGGAATGCTGGCCTTTATCTCAAGGGGGCTGGAATACAAAGGGGTAGATGTTATGGTTCAGTTGTATGGAGCCTTGATTAGACCTCATCTGAAGAACTGCGTTCGGTTTTGGGCACCATGCTGGAGGAATGATGTAGTGGCCTTGGAGGGGGTACAGCACAGATTTACTGGGGTTTAACAGGTTAAATTATCAGGACAAATTGCGTATACTTGGCTTGTATTCCCTGGAGTTTAGAGGGTTGAGGGGTGATCTAATTGAGCTATTTAAAATGATAAACATACTCGATAGAGTCGATTGACTGGAATTTTCTGACGTCCTTGCGGGTGGGAATGGAGGCGGGTCGGGAGGGAAATTTGAAATAACTTGGAGCGGGTCGGGAACCCACCGTCATCCCATCCCCACGCACCTTTCCCTCGGGTGCATTTGCCAGCGCGGCAGCGACCCGAACGGCAGAGGCAGCTGAGCTAATTCAGATGATTATTAGGTACTTGTCAGACTCAGAAGCATCTTTTTAGCCCTACCTTTCAAATTTCCCTGGGTGACCACGGGAATCACGCAGCTCGGGAACCACGTCTGTAACCCTGAGGCAGAAGTTCAGTGGCCATTGATCCAGCTCATTAGTGCACAGCATGAAAAGCACAATAAAAACTCTCACCTGACACCTGGTTACTTTGTTACAGCAGATGCTGTTGCTGAGTGCATTGTCAGCACAAATTTTGCTTTCTAGAGGTTGCAAGTCTTTTCAGCAAAGTCGGGATCCACTGTTACCTCATTGGAACCACCAATCACACCATTGACAGATTGCTTCTCTCATCTCTACTTGACCTGCCATCTATTACATCAGCATGGGTGCCGTTTATACAGTCTCACCTTGGTCCTCAGAATCGGACCTCGATGAGCCCCAACACCAGCAGCACCAGACACACCAGCAGCACCAACAACAACACCACCAACCTTCTCCTCAACCAACCTGATGCTGCACAGGACAGAGGGCATCAGCACAGGGCTGCACCGCACCTGAGGCGATACCCCCAACACAGGGTATACAGGCAGAGGATGAGCTTCCTCAATATGATGCAGCAGCAGTGCAAAAGGAGGCTCAGGCTATCGCGCCAGGTCATCGCAGATATTTGCAGATTGCTGGAGCAAGACCTGCAGCCCAGAGGAGCAGGAGGACATGCCTTACCAATGGCTGTCAAAGTCACCAGTGCCCTCAACTTCTTCGCCTCAGGCTCCTTCCAGGGATCTGCAGCAGACATTTGCAGCATTTCGCAGTCGATCGCCCACAGATGCATCACACAGGTCACCGATACCCTGTTTGACAAGTCAGCCAATTATGTAAACTTTGCCACTGTTACTGAGTGGGTGCTCAACTTTGCGGCTCTGGCTGGCTTCCCACAGGTGCAGGGCATCATCGACTGCACACATGCGGCCAACAGGGCATCCCATCATCACCCAGGAGTCTTTGTCAACCACAAGGGCTTCCACTCCCTCAATGTGCAGCTCGTCTCCAACCATAGGAAGATCACCATGCATGTGCGCGCCAAATTCCCTGGCAGCTGCCATGACTCTTTCGTCCTGCGCCAGTCCACCCTTCTTCAGCTTTTCGCACCGCCAAACAGACTTTCCGGCTGGCTGCTTGGAGTCAAGGGCTATCCACTGAAGACGTGGCTCATGCCCTTGAGGAGGCCAAGTATTGAGGCCAAGGAGAGATATAATGAAAGTCATATTTCCACTAGATGTGTCATAGAGCAGACAATAGGCATGCTGAAAATGCGCTTCAGATGCCTTGACAGATCTGGAGGAGCCCTTCAGTACGCACCAGCCAGGGTCTCCAGAATCGTCGTGGTCTGCTGCGCGCTGCACAACATAGCACAGCAGCGAGGATTAGCACTGCATGAGGAGCAAGGCACTGAGCGCACAGCCTCTTCGGAGGAGGAGGAGGAGCATCAGCTGGAAGACGAGGAGGAGGAGGAGGAGCAGAAGGAACCTGTGGTCCAGATCCCACCAGCACCCAAGCACATTGCTGCCTGGGAGGCCAGGGATGGCCTCATCATGGCCAGATTTACTTAACTTTATGCATTGCTGCCATATGCTGCGCCAGGCTTCCAACACCCCACAGCAAGGCCATAAAGCATCCCTACAGTGACCAGGACATTCCTTTCACACTGACCCCCATTGCTGGATGTAACGTTATGTTTCACCATTCACTCCAACTCACTAAACCACTTCCAAAGTTGCAGACACAATTGGCATGACCGGAAAGTGGTGAAAATAATAATTTTTATCTGTCGCATCACATTAATGGAAATTTCACACAAACAGTTATTAAAACACCCAAGTGCTTACCCTTGTGCATCTACTTGTATGTCATCTTTCTCTTACGCGTGCTTCTATGAGGTGCTACCCCTGTGGCTTCAGCAGAGGTAGAGGCAGCCTGCTCACTTCCCTGCTGCACCTGCATAGACACTTTTGGCGGACGTCCTCTAGGTCTTGGAGCCTGTGATGGCCCCGCTAAAGTCTGCTCCTCCTGCGACTGTGCAGGGGCAGACTTGGCCATCGCAATCCCAGGAGGCATATGGGGCTCTGACTGAGGGGGAGGCAATGTGGGAGAAGTGTGGGCGCTTTGAGAGGAGCCCCCACTTCCATGTCCCCTCTCACCGTCATCCCTCTCATTGGCCACCCACACTTCCCTGCTAGCAATGAGCTGGAGAGCACCTTGCTGCACAGCAGTGGAGCCATGAGGACCCAAGTGCACATCCCTCCGAGAGAGGAGGTCTATGAACATCTATTCTCCGTAGATTTTATATGCTCCTGTGAGTGGTGCATTAGCTGCTCCATGCAGGTGGCCATCCTTTCCATGGAAGATCCTACAGTCGCCATCACCTGCGACACGGTGGTGCTCATGTTGGAGATGGACTCCTCCATTCTCTGCACATTTGCAGACATTGCAGTCGCAAAATCTGTCAAAGCCTCCTGCACTTCATCCTGCACCTTCAGGATCGCCCTCTATCTGGATGGCCCCTGAGGCTCAGCTTATGCATGCAGTTGAGCAGAGCTGGGGCGTCCTGCACTCTCTGGCGAGGAGTCTCCACTGCTGTCCCTGTCTCCACCATCTCCTCTTGCTCACTTGTGACTTGTGAGACACCGGGTGACAACACTACTATATCTCCTGTGGGACCCACCGAAGTGTGCGTATCTGCGCTGGTGCTGGGTGCGCTTATGTCTGGTGATGGTGCACACTCAGAGGCTGGAGGCTCTTCTCTTCCTCCTGGACAGTGGGGCAGGGGGTGTGGGGTGGCGGGGGGGGGGGGGGGGGGGGCTCTTGATGGACCTGTGGGAGAGTAAAGAGATGATTCAGAAATGTCATATCAAGAATGGGCAATTATACCATTATGCACATGATGAACATTCACTGGCTGCTGACATCAGTCACCGTATGAGTGACTGCTGTATGCCATTTGGCTGTATGAGATGTAATTCTGTCACCAGCTTGCTGAGATGTCCCCCTCTCTCTGTCTCCCACCTCCAGCTGCTCTGTGACTTCTGAGACTTCCAGGGTGACCTCCTCTGCTGCAGTTAAGGTGGCCAATGATGGCGTGCCACCCCCCGGTTCTCTCCCTCTCCCTCTGATTGTGGGCTCTCTTCTCCTGCAAGGAGGCAGAGAAGAGAAGTTTGAGTGAGAGTGATGGAATGAGTGTAAGGAATGGATGGGTAACATCTTTAGAGGATGACTATGAGGGCGTGGAGTGCCAATGCCAAATGGCCTCCTTGTGTGTTGTTAGTTGATATAATTGCATTAGGATGAAGGTGAGTGTGAGGGGTGGTTAGTCAGATGGGAATGTGATAATGTCGATAGAGAGAGAGGGATGGGTGGACGAGCAAGGTATGTTTGTGTGAGTAATGATGTGCAGGAGCAGGCTTGGGCAGGCAGAGTGAAGGGAATGTGATAAGAGGCACAGCAGGATGAAGTTGAGTGTGACTTTGCACTCACCTTTCCTGATCTAATGAGATCATTGAAGCATTTCCAGCACTGCACCCAGGTCCTCCTCACTACATCCCTGCTGTTGACCTCCTCTGCTATTTGGAGCCAGGCTTCTTTGGTCTGCTGGGGAGGTCTCTTCCGCCCATCCGAAGGGAAGAGGACCTTCCTGCGTGCTCTCACTCCCTCCACAAGCATATGGAGGCAGTCATCTGAGAACCTGGGTGCAGCCCTCTGCCTCTGTGCAGTCATGTTTGCAAGTGTTTGGAACACTCCAATGGTGCAGTACATTGCCTGCACAATCCTAGATGAACCTTCAAATGCAATATGGCCATGGCTCCTTTAAGCATCCCGGCTGAAAATGCTTCATGGGGCCGGGTAACGCGCAGGGCTGCCTTAATAGGCGCCATTAACGGAAAGTCGATCTCAGGAGTGAAATGGAATAAGCAGCAGGGTCACGACCCGCCACAGCGACAGCCCGCACCCGACCTGCCCAGGTCCAGAAAATTTCGGCCAGAGAAACTATTTCCTTTGGTAGGAGAATCCAGAACAAGAAACCACAATCTTAAAATCAGAGCTAGGCCATTTAGGAGTGAAATCAGGAAGCACTTCTTCACAAAAAGGGTAATGGAAATCCGGAACTCTCTCCCCCAAAAGGCTGTGGATGCTGGGTCAATTTACATTTTCAAGACTGAGATCGATATAATTTTGTAGGTGAGGGTATCAACGGATATGGATCAAAGGCAGGTAATTGGAGTTGTGGTATGTATCAGCCATGATCCAGTAGAATGACAGAACGGGCTTGAGAGCCTGAATGGCCTACTGTCCTTATGTTCTTCTGCAAAATCCTTTGGCAGATGGTGATATGGGACAGGCAATGTCTTTCAGCAGGGCAAAATGAGGGCTGCAATATTTTGTAGCAAGAGGATAAACTTGCAAGGCGGGGAGGGGGACACGGATTCTGTAACATTTCTCAGTGGGGAGAGAAGACAATTATCATCAGAGAGGTAGATACACTGGTAAGCTTTCACACGGTGGCTGGGAAACTATTTATGGTAGGCAGATATGTGGAGTGCAACCAGCTAGCATTCAAGTAACTCAATCATCAGCGTGGGCTGTAGCAACTGGCAGGTCTTTGGCCTGCTATGCTTCAAACACAAGATCGTCTTCCTAAGTGCCTGTGCAAATGAGGTGATATTCTACTGAAAGTTAACAAAGGGACTACAATTAATGGCCTATCCACTTCCACAAGACTAGAAAACAAATTGGAGGATGCAAGGTCAGAACAGTGAGTCATAGAAATTTTTTGGTATGAGAGACATTGTACCTTTAATGACAATCAACCTAAATTACTACTTACCATAGAATATCAATTTAATATAACTTAAACAGGACTTAGTCTTCAATATTGTCCTTTTGTGTCAAATTGGATATTGGGAAGTCATTGCAGGACACTGTGACTTCTGTGTAGAAGTCCATGCAGATTCTATAGGCCGATTATGCTGTTTTGGGACCTAACATTACGTGACTTTTAACATTTCACAGGCCTACCACAGTCCACCTGCAGGTATTACAGGTAATACAGATAAATGTGGACAATTTCATAATGGATTTTCTCATTGAAATCAGATGACTAAAGAGTTTGCAATGCATTTAGAAATGGAATGTGGTTACCTACCTACAGATTTTAATGATAGATTTGGATACTTCTGGGACTGAGGCACAATCACGCACAAAGAGTTGGGAGGTGAGCAACATCCAGAGCCATTCTGAGATTTGGGGTGGACAGGTAGAGGGAGACATAAATCCATGACTAAATAATTTTGGGGATGTGATCCATTCATCCCTCCCAGTGGTTCTATATTCTGTGTCAAAATTATTTATCTTCAGGGACTAAGAATACTTATTTATCTTCTGGCCACTGTCTGAGGCTGAACTAGACTGTTCACATCCTTGGCGTCCTATTTGACCGAGATGTGCTTCCGACCCCAAATCTGCTCCATTACCAAGACAGCCTACTTCCACCTTCCTAACATCGCCGTTGCCTCAGCTCATCTGCTGCTGAAACCCTCATCCATGCCTTTGTTACCTCTAGACTCGACTATTCCAATGCTCTCCTGGCCAGCCTCCCACCTCCCTCCGTAAACTTGAGCTCATCCAAAACTCTGCTGCCCGTATCCTAACTTGCACAAAGTCCCATTCACATATCACCCCTGTGCTCACTGACCTACACTGGCTCCCGGTCCGGCAAAGACTCAATTTTAAAATACTCATCCTTTTTTTAAAATCCCTCCAAGGCCTCGCCCCTCCCAATCACTGTAACCTCCTCCAGCCCTACAACCCTCCGAGATCTCCGTGCTCCTCCAATTCTGGCCTCTTGTGCCTCGCCGATTTTCATCGCTCCACCATTGGCAACCGTACCTTCAGCTGCCTAGGCCCTAAACTCTGGAATTTCCTCCCTATATTTTTCTGCCTCTCTACCTCATTTAAGATGCTTCTCAAAACCTACCTCTTTGAGCAAGCTTTTGGTCACCTGTCCTAATATCTCCTTCTGTGACTCGGTGTCAAATTTTGTTTGATAACGCTCCTGTGAAGCACCTTGGGATATTTTACTACGTTAAAGGCGCTATATAAATCTACGTTGTTGTTGTTGTTACTATCTCTTCAGTTTTACTCAGAAAATTCGAATTCCTTTGTATAATAGAAATGAGACACATCTGCCCCAGTTGCAGTTTGTTTCAGCATCAAATTATGGAGGCAATACCTGTAGCTTAACAACCACATAAACAAATAGAAAAGAACAGACATTCAAATTTTCTGTTGGCTCCCTGTACGGATATAAATGCCATGCTTCCTGCTTCAGTTCCACACAGTGAGGAGAAAGGTATGACTACATAAAGCAACAGGTATGCCAGTACTGTACTTCTTACGTGGAGCAGAGTCTTTGGGCTGGATTTTGAATGACCCATGGAGTCGGGTTTGGAGGCGTGTGGGGGGTTAAATTTGCGGGGTCGGGGTTTCCGACCCCATCCCGACTCCATCCCGCCTCCACGCAATTTTGACAAAATCAGTCGCGGGGTTTCCGACTCCGTCCCGCCTCCAAGAGGCGGGAGAGGCCATTAAAGCCCTTAACAAGCCCTAAATTGGCTCTGTAATGCCATTTTGAAACGTTTTAGCTAGTTTAACCCTTTTCTGACGTGAAGCACACCTGGTGTGAAACACTCCAGTGAAACCTGGCGGGAGCACAAGTGGATAGCTGACTATCGGCTGCAGGTCCACTATTACAACGGAGATGTGATGAAGGTAGTAGTAGTATTAGGTGTGAAAGTCGCCTCTGATGCTGCTGCATTGAATGTCTTCACAGACTGCATGGCATTTGGTGTGAGAGGACTTGGATGCAAAAAAATTCCCTCTCTCTCTCTCCCCCCCCCCATCCAGGTCCACTCACATCAAAAGCCAGGCAGGTCCTCTCTCACCAACAGCCAGACCAGGCAGTCAGCAATGATGACATCATCAGAGGCGACTGTCAGACTGAAACCACTAATTAGTTCATGGGTTCCCACATGCTGGAACTCAATTGCCCAATTAAGTGAAAATTGCATCATTCATCCACATTAATCTGGAGTCGGGGGGGGGGGGGGAGACACGAAATGCGGATGACACGACCCCAACCCGACCCCAAGACAAAATCCAGCCCTTTGTTTTTGTTTAGAAATAGCTCGGTAACTTCAAATAGGTGTTTAAAGTTTCTCCATTTATATTGATGCCATGTCGTTATTCAACCTCCATGACTCACAGCTGGATCAAATTGTTTTTGGAGCTGAGATCACCACTACTTCAACAACAAATTCTTACATGTGGGATTTTTCAAGACAGCAGTCATTCATCTTTGGAGAGAGGTGAGGGGCAGGTCATGTGTTATAATGGAAAGTATTAAAACCACCAGATTAATAATAATAGCCCCCATTAAAATGAATTAAGATGCATTTGTTCCAATTACTTTAAGTTTGTGGCTTAACTTATTGATTATTTCATATTTTTCCCTTGAGATGACACTAGCTTCTTGTAACTTTGTTGCTCATGAGTCATTTGATCAGCTCACTTACAGTAACATTTAGCATCACATATAGTTAATCATTCATTATCCTCTGTGTGTCCCTGTGGCAGCTGGTTCTCTCCAAAGTGGGAGGCAGAAAAGCAATGGTCTGTGCTGCATGTACAGTGAAGGGTGTAAACCTGACAGCAGCACTGAAGAGACCATCAGGGTTTGTTTCATAACCCCCTGTCAAGATCATGGCTGTACTTAGGGCCTGGCACTGGAGCTATGGAGGTGCTAACATAATTTTTTTTTGGGGGGTGGGGAAGAGGAAGAGAGGCTCATCCTCCTCCCATAATTAGCCAGTTCCTAATGGCTCGGATTTTGCTGTGAGCGGTGAAGGAACAGCTTTCACCGTTCACCTCGCCTCCAGGTGCCCATGGACTTTTAGCGGGCTTGTCAGCACAGATTTCCAGTCTTCTGATGTCTGTTTGAATTCGGCGCCCTCTACAGGGGATCTGTGAGCAGGGCAACCAGCAGGCAAGCTGTTCAACCAATCAGATTGAAGAAACCTCACAGACGGCAAAGCAGGAAGTAAAAAACAGGAAATATAAATTACATTTAAATCATTTTACAGGATTAGGTATAGACACAGGATTAAGTGAAAGACATAAAAGAGCAAAACACAAAAACTATATTAAAAAAATTAAAGTTTAAAAAAAAATCTGCAACATTTATTTTTTCTGAGGGAATGAGACTCCACACTTGTAAAAAAGAATTTGAGGCGAGAGAGGTTGTTCAGCAGTAATTATGACTTATTATGCTGTTAAAAACTCAGTTACTCCTGATTGAACAAGACTTAAGTTTTTCATCAGTCTTTAGTGCGATAATAGTGGGCAATATGCCTAAGTTCACACAATGACAGTGATCTCTGTCCAGTACTTCATTGGCTGTAAAGCGCTTTGGGTGTCCTGAGGTCATGAAAGGTGCTTTATAAATGTAAGTCTTTCTTTTTTATACAACTAAGTAATCAGCCAAGAAGAACATTGTGGATTCAACTAACCCCTCAATCTAGGATGACATAACACTACCAGTAAATTCCCATCCGTTAGCTCAGCAGCAATGATGGGGTCTCCTATCACCTGCCAGATCTATTGTTATTGTCTCAACTGAAAAAAATGTCTGTTTGTGCTAGAATGCACAGCGTCTATGTGGCGAGACCAAAGAGTTGTCCCCCCTCCCCCCCCTCAGCTCTAGTTGCTAATAAGGCGACGCGCACATCAACTGCTCTCTGCTTGACATGATCTGAACCCAGCTCAATTCAAGCCTACTGCAGACACTCCCCTTGTCCAGGTCTGTGCCCTGGGAGGACCTTGCACCTTGAAATGGTGGCAGAAATTCAACTGCTGCTGCAAACCTGAGAGACCTGCAGCAGCGGTAATGACTGACAGCTGCAGGGGCTTCTGGCTGCTGTCCAAAAACAAAAAGGGGAGGAATATCGGGTCAGGTTCATATCATGTCAAGCGGAGAGCAATTGATGTGCGCTCTGCCTGACTAGCACCTAGAGCTGAGGGGGATGGTGGGGGTGGGGGGAACAACTCTTTGGTTTCTCCACATAGAATATCAGCCTTCATTTCTCACAAGGAAGTGCTCTTTTAAGAACAAGTGATACAAGCAGGGCAGCTTCACTTAATCTGCCCATATAAATTCAATAAACCTAGCCCAGATAAGGCTATTAGGTCTCAGTGCAGCCATAGCAAAGGACAGCAAGCATGGCAGCCAAGGAGAAAACTTGAAAAGCGTAATTTGAAAAACTGTTAGAATAAGGCCAGAGGCCGTGACAGCGGACTTTATCAATAATAAATTACCTTCAATTTTCTCTACATAGAAACACTGTGGCTCTGGACACAATATAATTACATATTTATTTTTTAATAAATCACCAGATGCAATCTTCTGCCACCTTCTTTCGTAATGTGAACTTCTGTTAACTAGATGATTGATTTTCCTGATCTTCCACCACATTTATAATGGGAAATCTTTAAAGCTGCATTTTACAAAAATGTACTTCTAATCCAGTTTCAAAGGTCAGAACAGATTAAAATTGTAAAAAATAAAATGATTCCCCATCCACATGTAGAAGCACAGTTTGTGTATTTGTTTTGTTTTACAGTTGTCAGTCAGAATGAATTTTTCCCTCAGAAGCCATTGTGCAGAATGGATTCCGACTCGGGTGCACCGTGCAAACTTCCAGTTACCAAAGACATTGATAAGCAGCTGCAGATGTAGGACCTTCCCTAATCATTGAGGAAGGCACAAGACAGTGAACAAAAAGAAATGCTTCATTGTCCTGGATGGGCATGCTGAACCATATAGTCCACTGGCAGCTGGAAAGCATGGCTGCCTCGGTCTTTTATGGCAATGTTTATATGGTTGCTGGGATTGCACTGCCTTTGGACGAATCCAAGGAAATGACCTCTTCTGATAAGTCTTGGACTCTATGGAGGCTGCAACACAGTTTTGTTTACTTTACCACGCAACCCCTAAACCTGGGGTCGCTGTTGGCAACTGTGCAGTAAAATAAACGTGGCATCAGTCGTGAGTGATGAGGCTGATGTCAGATTGGATTGATTTTAGTCACACCCACATAATTGATGGACAGATTTTAAAATAACAGAATTTCGCAACTTTGCAGTACTACTGCAGGGCTCAAAATTGAATGAAAATGAAGTCCATTTTGATTTTAGGGCTACTTTGGTAAGTGCTTTAGAATGAAGGCTTCATTATTCCTTTTATAACCTTTCAAGGGTACATATAGCTTATATACTGTAGAATAACAACTACTTAATGCTGCTTTTCCATTGCAGTGTTAACTTTACCTGCAGTGCCACGATGAAACAACATGTCATCACTGCCTCCAGAGAACTGGAAAACCATCACAACAGATGGCAGCACCTGCAACATTAAATACAAAGTGATCCTGATGGTCCTAATTCTCAGGAGCTGAATGATCAGCCTATATTTTCTGACCTGTACGGACATTCCTCAGCCATCAGTCTATGTTGCTATTATAGTGTAGAATCTGCCCATGCACTTCACAATTTAAATGGGCTGCTTTCCACAGTTTTGCATATTATACAACTGCTTCTACCAGAAAGAAAACTTACAGTGTTAGCTGTGGCTCAGTGGTAGCACTCTCGTCTGAGTCAGAAGGTTGGGGTTTAAGTCCCACTCCATAGCGTTCACCACATACTGTAGCCTGACACTTCAGTGCAGTACTGAAAAAGTCTTTCAGATGATAAACCGAGGCCCCCATCTGCCCTCTCAGGTGGATATAAAAGATCCCACGGCACTATTCGAAGAAGAGCAGGGGAGTTCTCCTGGTGGCCTCGCCAACATGTATCCCTCAACCATCACCTAAAACAGATTGTCTGCTCATTATCACACTGTTGTTTGTGGGACCTTGCTGTGCGCAAACTGGCTGCTGTGTTTCCTACATTACAACAGTGACTACATTTCAAAAGTACTTCATTGGTTGTAAAGTGCTTTGGGACATCCTGAGGTCATTGAAAGGCGCTGTATAAATACAAGTCTTTCTTTTCTTTTACTATAATATAAAGATGGTGTTGCAGGGGGTGGAGAGGGTCAGAAGCTCCTTCATCATTAGAACTGTTCATAATTCTTAGCATATTCTAGTTTCATGACCAAGATCCTAGTTATGTGTCAAAAAATAGGCTTTAATTTGACCATCTTAAATAAACAATTAATAAATCAAATTTACAAAGTTGGCGAAGAATGGGCTGGAAAAACAACAATCCACTTTTTAATCAAAAGTTAGCTACAAGGCTAACTTGCATGTATACAAATTCTTTAATGCAGTAAAAGATCCCAAGGTGATTTATTGGAGGGGATAAGTCAGTCAAGAGGTAGAGAAGGTGACTGAAGGTGTGGTCGAAGGGGTAGCATTAAGGAGGCTTTTGAAGATGGGGAGAAATGTATCAAGTGGCTTGGATTTAGACAAAGGTCTCCAGTGTACAAAGTGCGACGGCTGAA
The DNA here is from genome assembly GCA_030390025.1 of Squalus acanthias. Taxonomy (NCBI): domain Eukaryota; kingdom Metazoa; phylum Chordata; class Chondrichthyes; order Squaliformes; family Squalidae; genus Squalus; species Squalus acanthias. The sequence continues at coordinate 26,339,868 of CM059447.1, read as the reverse complement.
AATTCTCCCACTGATGGTGGAGTGGAGGGAAGCAAGTGGGAAGAAACATAGGAGGCCAGAGTTGGAAGAGCAAAGGGTTCATACTCGCATATAGAGCTGGAGGAGGTTTCAGAGGCTAAGTGGTACGTGGAGGGACTTCTGAAATCAACACAATGGTAGGGAGCCAGTGGAAGCTGTCAAGGACAGTCGTGATAGGTGAGCAGGACTTAATATGGGATAGGATTCAGGCAGCAAAGTTCTGTATGAGTTGGAGTTTATGCACGGGTGGAGCTGCAGAAGCCAGCGAGGAGGGCGTTAGAGATATAGAACCTGGAAGTTATGAAATTGTGAATGAGCTCTTAAGTATGCAGTTTCTGGCAGAAGCTGAATAAGATGGCTTCAGTCTCACCAACTGAGCTGGAGAAAGTTCCGTCTCATCCATGACTTATTATTGGTGGATGCTGTCAACTTATTAACACAATTTTAAAAGATAAATAAACATTAACAGAGCTTAATACCTGTTTTATTTTAATTATTATATAAGTAGACATGGCCTATATGTTGCACTTGATAACCTTAATATGCTAAAGCCAGAATGATTTTCATTTTCACCTTCCTACGATCATGTTATTTTTGGTAACAATGACAAGCATAGATTTTTTTAATGGATCATTGATGCTAAACTACCATAATCAGAGATGTATAAATCATAAAAGCCAAATAGAACAATACTGTTCGAATCATGACAATTGAGATTGGACAAGAAGCACGCTACTAGATGACAGACGATAGTTAAATGGTAGCAGGCTAAGCTGTAGTACTGGTTACATGCCTCCAGCTGTATATGTGGTGATGCAATTGGAATAACCCTTTTTGTTTTCCTGCTAGAGCACTGATTATGTTAAACTAGTTGTTTTGATGCACTGGGGAATTTGCTGGAAAGCTTGATCCTGCAGTAGCTTATTTCATCATGTTGACTGATGGAATAAATTTGCGCTGTACCTACTGCAGTACAAATGTTTGCATCGTACTTTGGGCTAGTTTTCACTTCATGTTTTATAATTTGTATTGAGAAATCCAACGCCCAGTGCTGTAATGGTTTACTCCTCAAACCAATGATCATTCTTCAGACACTTTACTAGGAGGTAATGCTCCTTTAATACTTACTTGTGAAATGGCCAAAATTAAACACTTAAGTAAAAAAGCAAACTTTATGCATGATGGAAAGAAGTCATAGGTTTTCATTGATGGTGCACGCAAGAGATAACAACTTGCATTTATATAGCGCCTATAACATAGTAAAACATCCCAAAGCGCTTCACAGGAGTATTATACCGAGCCACATAAGGAGATATTAGGACAGATGACCAAAAGCTTGGTCAAAGAGGTAGGTTTTAAGGAGCGTCTGAAAGGAGGAGAGGTAGAGAGGTTCAGGGAGGGAATGTCAGAGCCTTGGCAGCTGAAGGCACGGCCGCCAATGGTGGAGCGATTAAAAGGAGCCAACGTAGGTCAGTGAGCACAGGGGTGATGAGTGAACGGGACTTGATGCGAGTTAGGACACGAGCAGCAGAGTTTTGGATAAGCTCAAGTTTATGGAAGATGGGAGGCCGGCCAGGAGAGCATTAAAATATTCAGGTCTAGAGGTGACAAAAGGCATGGATAAGACATGCCGCAATGGCGCGAATTGTAACGCAGCGTCACAATGTCGAACACTTTATAGAGACGGTGCCCTTTTAAGTGGCAGTGTCTATGTAGATGAAAACCTCATCTACCAGACGTTTTCCAGGAAACAATAGGGCTATTCAAATCATAAATCGGTGCATTCCCCACAGTGGTGGCGGCGGCAGAAAAGTTCATGCGGATGTGATTTTATTCTGAGACTGAAGTCGTCAGCAGAAATAAACGTCCCCGCAGTGACCAACCCTGGCAAAGAATATGGGGAAAGGCACAAAAAAAAGCCACACGCCTCTCTGCCCGGGAGCTGCTCATTGTGACGTGGGCCGAGTGACAGACCCCGCCGCGAGGCGGCTGATGACGCGCGTGACGGGGCGGGGGGGCTCGCGGCCGCACGCCAGCGCTTTCGCCTTTTTTTTGGTACAATGAGAGCGGCAGCGGAAGTGACGCGCGGGCAGGAAGCGGCGACGAGCGGTGGCGGTTGCTGGGTTGAATGTTCTAGAGACCGAGCCGGTTTACAGGAGGAAGATGGTGGTGATGAGGAAGAAGGGGTGCTAACGGCGACAGTGAGCGGTTTCGTGTCGGAAATGTGTAGGTAGGAGCTCGTCCAACGGAATAACTCCTATTTGGTGTGTTTAATTTTTTTTTTAAATAAAAGCTTCAGGCCTTGCCGGTGTGTGACACAGGCCGGCTGTGTTGCGGGTGACAGCGGAGCTGCCACGTCCTCTTTTTATATGGAGGGAGGGGGGAGACCGAGCACGGTTGCCTATCCCCGACACTCGGCGTCGACGGGCGCGATCGCGCTTCTTCTTCCTTCCTGTGCTGAGGAGGGGGGATGGAGCTCCAGGGTGGGGTCTCTCCCCGGCCCGGTGACCTCCTCAGGGAGGGAAGGGGAGAAAATAATCCCGTCTGACGTGACGCCCCTTTGGGTAAGACCCGCCTTCTCGGCGGACGCTGATTGGCTGCGCTGACCCGCTTCTCTCTCTCGATTGGCTGCCGCAGCTGTCGCTCAGGGCTGGTTTGTTTGTCTGTTAGCCTCTGGGGAGATGTAGCGAACCCCTTCGGGCTTTGAGCAACCAAATGGACCCGGACCGTCACCGGCGTGTTGAGGGGAATGTTTCGCTCCCACTCGCAGCAAGTGTCAGCCGCACACTGTTAAATGCCTGACAGGAAGGCGCTAGGTGCCTTTTTTTTTTGCAGCATTGGAAATTAAGGTGTAAACTCCGATCCATACCGGCTTATTTTTGGCTGAGCCACTCGTGAGTTGATCTATTTACAGTTTAGAGTATCTCCTTTCCCCGGCCTTTTGGCTTTTGAGCTGCTGGTGGAGTAATAACAGCACCAAAAGTTGTAATAGTAATATTTTATAGTGACGATGGGCTGTCGTGGACTTCCTGAAGTTGGGTATGGGAACTTGCTTTCAAGCACCGTCTAATTGCATTGAAAACCACCGCAAAGCCGTAGTTGTTTGTCATGTTGTGGTTTCGGTTTATTGGTGACCTAAGCCAAACTAATTTGGAACATAGAATTCCAATGTACAAAATCATTTCCCGTTCACTCCCATTATATGTAGCCAGTGTCTGTCAGTTTTTCGTACATTGGTTTATTGTTCAACCTCGTTATGTACAATTTTCCATTGTATGCGATTAAATGAACTGAAGCGCAAATATTACAGATGTCTTCTATGTAGACTGTGCATAGTGTAGAATACTTAGTCCCCTTGTATTTAATTTTGAGGGTCATTTATACTTGGCATGAGAGTAAGATAATTGTTTGACGTTAGTTCAGGGATTCTCCATCAATGGCCTGGAGGCTTCGTGCAACTCATGAATTAGTTCTCTGTGGTCCATTTTACATTTAGAACACGGAGAAGCAGATTGTGTCCCAATCTCAATGTTCTAAATCAGTTCCTGTTGCAACTGTCTTACATATACCAATAAATAGGAATAAGGTTTTTAAAAATTTTAATTGTATGTGGGGTTTAAAGGATTATAGGGCAGAGTCTAAATTATAGGTTGACAGCGTGAGTTCCTGTTTGGCCAGGATGGCAGCCATATCCATAGACTGAAGCTCTGAAAGCATACTGCAACTTTCTACTGATGTGATTTGATTTTGGCCAACATCAAATTGGTAATGTTGGCTGAAACGATTTGATCATTCCTTTATTCCTCCTTTTTTGCCATAGTACATGAAGAGCACCAGTATGATATCAAATTTAAATTACAGGTGGATTTGACTGCAATATTACTGGTGGCAAATATGTGTATTGTGTGGTCAGGTCTGTATGATCTGTTTATAGTGAGGCTAGCCATCATTCAAACTTAAAAACTTTCTTCATAAATCTGTTTGTTAATAATGTGACAATTGCACTATTCATTGCCTACAAATGTTAAAAGAAAAATGTGACCACCAATAATCAGAACCCCTGTACAGTATATTTCAAATGGCTTTTGGCCCCAGATAAATTGTTTTATTTCCTGAATACTGGTTAACACATTTAATTCTGTTTGAGTTAGTTTCAAAAATTGCCCTGTGAGATTCTATTGCTGTTACGTGATCCTTGGCTTTCGTCAGTATTGTAGTAATACGATTATTATGAGTGGTGACAAATGTGAATGTTTTTGTGGAGACAGGTATGAATCATAAACATTTGAGCCTGTGTTCTCATTTGTATTTGTGATTAAAAGTAATTTTAAGCAAAATAAATTGTGGTAAGTAGTGAAAATTGTTAATTGTAGGGTTAAGCTCTGAAATTTGCAAAATCAAAGTAATATGAACTTGTTTTTAGTAAGTTTACAAAGAAGAAAACTAGCATTTTTTAAAAGTGAGAAGTCGCACAACACCAGGTTATAGTCCAACAGTTTTATTTGAAATCACAAGCTTTCGGAGCTGCTGCTCCTTCGTCAGGCCACTTCACCTGATGAAGGAGCAGCAGCTCCGAAAGCTTGTGATTTCAAATAAAACTGTTGGACTATATCCTGGTGTTGTGCAACTTCTCACTTTTGTCCACCCCAGTCCAACACCGGCATCTCCGCATCATGAGCATTTTTTAAGTTCATACTTTAAGTTATGACACATGAGCTTTGAAGTATTTTAGTGGAACCCCCTTGTCCACCACAATAAAGAGCCCCCACCCCCCAAAAAAAAACCAGCCAGGTCCCAGTGGTAATGGAAATTAGCAGATAATCAATAGTTCCCATAATTTGGTCTTTCATATGTGATCCAGCAGTGCACTAGGTGTGAAAATGAAGGCAAGTACAATTTAAACAAAAGCAACATGTCATTTTATTCACCAAGAAAAGATGAAATACAAATAAGAAAAACAACTATGCAGTATGCATTGAGATGACTTTGTGTGCCAGACTTTGTTCCATAAGAATTTTGATGGATATTGGAAAGGCAAATAATTGGAGTGTGAATAATGGAAGCTCCACTGTACAGGAAACTCTTGTTTAACCGGCACCTAAATATCCGGAATTCTCTCTTAACCGGCAAAAATCATACTCCGAAAACTCCCCTCAAATAACCAGCAATGTTGCCGAGTCCGAGTCTCCCGCGAACGCCGAGTACTCCGAAAACTCCTCTCAAATAACCGGCAATGTGTCCGAGTCCGAGTCTCCCACGAACGCCGAGTTAGTCAGTGGGGGTAGTTCTCCAAAGTGCCACTACTCGGCCTCCTGGCGCTGTCGGAAGTCCGAACACTGCAGTAACAGGAGTCTGATTCTCCCGCGCTGCCGGGAGTCTCACTTACTGTTAAGTAATTAAAGAGTTATGGATTACCCTCAACTGGCAGTACTGTACTTAATCAAGCATCTTCCACCATCCATTTAACACAACATTCTGTAGGTGAGTAACCAAATACTGTATACTGCACATTTCTTGATTTTTTTATGTTAAAAATAGCCTCGGTAGATATAACTCTCCGTTATCCGGAACTTTCGATCAACCGGCACCACGCCGGTCCCATCGGTGCCGGATACCAAAGAGTTTCCTGTATTTCCTTTGTTATCCCATTTGAAGTTGTAATTGAATTGTTGATATGACTACCCAGCTAGGTTTCATAAACATACCTTTGTTTAAATACAGTGAAACTAGACTTGGTATTGAGATTTTTACCATACTTGGTTTAGAGGTTTCATGTCATACATGTAAGGTTGCATGTATAAAGTGATAAATCTTGTAAAACATGAAATAATACTTAATGTTGTGATGCCACTGATATTTTCAGTAGATGCGCCAATTTTTTTTGAGAGCAAAATGCCTCCCATTGAAGAATATGAATGCCCAGTTTTTCTTCCTGTTATTAGTAGGCTATGTTGTTAGCATGCTCCATTCTTCTGTTGCTGACATAGTGGGTCGGCAACTTGCAGACCCTTTGGCAAAGTTCCACCAGGTGTTCAGTTGTGATCTGAAAAGAACAGTTTACCTAATTATGTATCTTCCTTCCACTCTCCACCTTTTTAAGATGTGGCTTAAGATTGGGAGCTGAGTGGAGGTTTCAACCCCCCGCTCTAGGGATAGGATGGGATGGGATATGTTAGGGGGAATTAAATACGTGGGGTTACGGGGGTAGGGTGGGATATGTGTACTGTGGGGATTAAAGCAGGGACAGGGTACTGGATTTGGATGATCAGCCATGATCGTATTGAATGGCGGAGCAGGCTCGACGGGCCGAATGGCCTATTCCTGCTCCTAGATTCTATGTTTCTATGTTTCTATGTCTTGATTTTCCTAAAAGATTAAGAATTTTAACAATGACTTAAAAAACAAAAATTATATTATGAAGATCAAGAATTGAAAATGTTTCTACTTTTGGCACCCAGTGTCAGCTTTGAGCATTCACGTGTAGGATAGTATGGGCAAAGGGTAAAGTAAAAGCCACATCCTAATAATATACTGTAATAACAGAATACCTCTTACTGCAACAGCATGAATATTTCCATTTCTCACACTTTGTATTGTTTTCAACTCTCGTTTAATACTGAATTATGTATAGTTTTATGCTGTGTACCTGCACCCACAAACAACTACTAGCTAACTCATGTAGCACCCTTGCAGCTGTCCAAGAGAGCACATTCAACCCTCAGTCTGTCCTTTGAAATCTCATTGCTATGCTAACTCATTAACAATAGTGTAAAGTAAATAAGAGCACTGAGAATTGAAAAGATTCTAAATTAAGTCTTTTTAATTAATTACTTAGATTATTGGCTGTGGAGATTATTTTGTCTCAAGTCGGTTTTATTTTTCAGTTTGTTGTACTTTACAATGTTTCATTGTAATATGTGCTCTCTTCTGTAGCGTTTTATTGAAGTAGGTGAGAACAACTGGTCACTATTTTCCCTCCGTTATAGTGTCACTTGATGAATATCTGTCGCAGCTGCAGGGTGTAGATGAATGAAACACCCAGCTGTTCAAGAAGAGGATTTAAGTTGTTTATATTAAATGGACAACTATGAACATATTAACCATATGAATATAGCATAGTGGAGATTAATATAGTTTAATAGGTTGAAAACCTTCATCAATGGTATATTTGAATTAAATATTTTGCTCTCCTTTACAGTATGTTGTGTTAATAGAGCTAAATTTAAAAGAAAAAGTTTATTTGGGAAGGGATCCTATACGATAGATGATAAATCATATCTTCAATAAAGCATGACCAACCAAGACTTTTGCAAATGTACAAATTTAGGGCAATGGACCCTTTTTATTATAGTACTTTTTCCCCTTAGATGACATTTTGTATCTCATTTGGTGGTTTGCTTTAGGCTGTTCACAATATAGTTAGCAGAGCAGATGAGTACTACTACAGGTTGTATTCTGAGCTAAAGTCTTCTGATTTCTTCTATTGAAGGAAGAGTTTGTATTTATATACTGCCTTTCATGGCCTGAGGATGTCCCAAAGTGCTTTACAGCCAACAAAGTACATTTGAAGTGTAGTCACTGTTGTAATACAGGGAATCACAGCAGCTAATTTGCTTACAGCTAGGTCCCACAAACAGCAATGAGATGAGTTGAGGGATAAATATTGGCCAGGGCACTGAGAACTCCCCAGCTCATCTTCAAATAGCACAGTGATCTTTTGCACCCACCTGAGAGGACAGACAGGGCCTCGGTTTAACATTTCATCCAAAAGGCACCTCTGACAACGTAGCACTCCCTCATTACTGCATTGAAGTGTCAGATTAGATTATGTGCTAAAGTCTCTGGAGTGGGCTGTGAACCCGTGACCTTCTGACTCAGAAGCGAGAGTGCTACCACTGAGCCAAGGCCGGCACTTTGTAAATTCACTTTTGCCATCTTTCTAACCAAAAGGAGAGATGGATGATGGTGTGAATATAGACGTTGCTCACTTATGTAAGAATTAATTCTTGATTTGTCTACAGTCATATTTTCCGTATTAAGTCATATTATACATATTGGTACTAACAATTAGCAATACTTTAGTTCTTAGTAAGCAATAACCTGCATCACATCCTCTTGTTTTAAATTACTGAATATAAGACTTAAACAATGTTCAGAGTAAAGTGTTTAAATTCACTAATTTATTAAAATGGCTTATAATGTGTCTTGCAATATTATACTTGTTTATAGTGTCATAGAATGATACAGCACCGAAGGAGATCATTTGGCCCATTTTGCCTGTGCCGGCTCTTTGGTCGAGCTATCCAATTAATCCCACTCTCCTGCTCTTTCCCCACAGTCCTGTAAATTTTTTCCCTTCAAGTATTTATCCAATTCTTTTTTGAATGTTACTATTGAATCTGCTTCCACCACCCTTTCAGGCAGTGCATTCCAGATCATGACAATTCGCTGTGTAATTTTTTTTTTGATAAAGTTGGAATTGTTTCTGGTATCTAAATATCATGAAAAGAACTAATGAAAGCCATTTAGTTCAGTATTGTTAGATTGGAATGAAAGCTGTGGTTCTTTTGGATCCAGCATCTTTGTGATTTAATATGTTATTACAAAGTACGAGACATGCAATCTTATAAGGGCTAGTTAAAATGGATGAACCAAGTGTGAATTATAGCAGCAAATATTGTGCTTGTACAATCTTTAACCTGTTATCAGTTTGATTATAGTTTGTTAGCTAGTTAATTTTTTTTTTACATAAGCGTCAAATTGGCTGCAGTAGCTTGTAAGGGTATACTATTTCAAATTGGATATGATTGTATTTACATTAAGCACAGAATAAGAATTGAGCTTGTTGAACTGTTGAATTTATTGCAGTTGGGGATTAGAGCTGTTGGCAGATGGGTAGCAATAGAGCATGCGCTAATTACAACTTTAGTTAAACTGATACAAAAAGTTTGTTGTGTAGAGCAAAACCAGGCACATCAGCAAATTGTGTGAGAGCAAACTGAGACTGCATTATATATGAGCAACAATGACGCTGATGTGCTGCTGTTTAATGAAAGCCAAGTTCAGAAGAATGTTGCACTGCTTTGAAAAGTGGTGCTGTGGATTTACTTAGCGCGATGATGGTCAAAAAGGAGGACGCAGCATCACAGATTCCCCCCAACCCCCACACCCGACACTAATTCAGATGGTCCAATGATGTGTGCTCTTCTCTGCCAGTCATAGGAGGATGACATCAACACTCAAGAGCCAGGGTGCCTCATCACCTGACTTTCTTTCTAATTAATCCTTTATCTCCAAGGGGAATACTCCACAAAGCACTGAGGCCTACAAATAAATATATTAAATAAATTATGTACAGGTTTTGAAATACACAAAGCTTAAAAACACCAAAACACTTGTTGGCATATAATAATTCTGAATGCAGTTTCCCATGTGCCACTTTTTCCCTTTTATTTTTTTTCCTTTGGGGGACACAGCTGTGGGATATAGAATGTTACTCTTTTTAACTTGTGCTAAAAGTTATAAAAACTGGAAATAATGGCATAGGAGTTCCACTTCTGTGTCCCCAATTTTCAGCCCATTCACTTTAACGAATGGCACATTACTGGCTGGCGAGTACAAAAGCAAAAAATCATGGCCAATGTCCTTCAGCGCAGTCTTGCCAACGATTATATTGTTGCGTCTTTCAGTTTATGATTAAAATCTACTTTTGTGCCTTAGCATACTCTGAGTAAGCAGTTCTGCCATTCAGTGTGATTTTAATATACGTGGAACATTTGGTCAACTACCACTCACCAAAACCCTTTCCTGCTGATTTAATAAATTGATGTTATACAATAGTTTACATGTGGTATTGAGTTTGCTGTTCATTAATTCAGCAGCTGTTTTTAGTGCATTGTAGAAGTATATATATGCAAATACTTATATAAATGATGAGAAGTCGCACAACACCAGGTTATAGTCCAACAGTTTTATTTGAAATCACAAGCTTTCGGAGCGCTGCTCCTTCGTCAGGTGAAGTAAAGGAATACAAATCGACAAAGCATATATAGATAGAGAACAATGCATGTGTAGCGTACAATGGCAGAGGACTACATTTAATCCTCCTGACTGCCTTTTGTCACACCTCGGCAGATAAACTTGTCTGCCGAGGTGTGACAAAAGGCAGTCAGGAGGATTAAATGTAGTCGTCTGCCAATGTACGCTACACATACGTTGTTCTCTATCTATATATGCTTTGTCGATTTGTATTCCTTTACTTCACCTGACGAAGGAGCAGCGCTCCGAAAGCTTGTAATTTCAAATAAAACTGTTGGACTATAACCTGGTGTTGTGCGACTTCTCACTTTTGTCCACCCCAGTCCAACACCGGCATCTCCGCATCATATATAAATGATGCAAAAGTCTTTAGTTGCTTTTTCAACAAGATACAGCATAAAATGCACATACAGCATAGAATGCACAAAATTTAAAAGCTAGAGAGGAGTTTCTACACTGCATAATTCAAGGAATCTATTTTGTGGATGATTAAATATTATGCTGTGTTAGATGGCTATTGATAAGGTTTTACGTAAGGTTGGAAAACTGGAGTAGTGAGATTCCAAATACACCAACGACGGCTGGAAATGCTGCTTTGATTGTTTTGAGTGGGACTGTCTCAGTGGAAATCAGTTGCCTCTTTTGTCACTTAATTGACGTGGTATACACATTGTAAATTAAGCAGTCTCGGAACAAAGCAGCCTCTCCTAAACAAAGGGTTTCACAAAACTAATAATTTACGGTAACAGGTTCAAAATATTGCTTCCATCACAGTATAACATTCACACTAATCTGCGATGCTGCAAACGCCAGGTAAAATGAGGCATGTTAGCAAGGATGGGAGTGATGGGTGACTGAGCTTACTTTGGGACAGGTTATGGGCAGCTGAGTTTTGAACAATTTGGACTTTTTGGAAGATGGGAGACTGGCCAGCATAGAGGACCATTTACACTGTTGTTCATCATTTACATAAACGATTTGGACTCGAATTTCAAAATTTGCGGACTACACCAAATTGGGGGTGTAGTTAATGCAGCAGAGGACTACAACAAAATACAGAAAGACTTGCAGAATGGGTGTGTAATTGGCAAATTAACTTCAATATAGATAAGTGTGAGGTGGTACATTTTGGTGGGAAGAATAAGGAGGCCACATACTCTTTGGAAAATAAGTGTCTAAATGGGGTAAAGGGGGGGGGGGGGGGGTGGGTACAGATGCACAAATCACTAAAAGTAGCATTGCAAGTTAATAAGGCCATTTAAAAAAAAAAGCAAACCAAGCACTGGGGTTCATTTCTAGAGGGCTAGAACTGAAAAGCAGAGAAGTTATGTTAAACTTGTATCGAACCTTGGTTAGACCACACTTGGAGTACTGTGAACAGTTCTGGTCTCCATATTAGAAAAAGGATATAGAGGCACTGGAGAGGGTGCAAAAAGATTTACTAGGATGATAACAGAAGTGAGGCTATACCTATCAGGAAAGAAAAGACTGAGTGGTGGCCTGATAGAGGTTTTTAAGATTATGAAAGGGTTTGATAGGGTAGACGTAGAGAAGATGTTTTCACTTGCGGGGGAGACCAGAACTAGGGGCCATATTTATAAGATAGTCACTAATAAATCCAATAGGGAATTCAGGAGAAACTTCTTTACCCAGAGAGTGGTTAATGTGAAATAAAGGGAATGTTGATAAGTTAGATGAAGTAGGATGGGAGGAGGCTCATGTGGAGCATAAACACCGGTTTGGGCCGAATGGCCTGTTTCTGTGCTGTAAATACTACATAATACTATGTTTTGGTGATGGTAGGGGGTGGACGTAAGCAGTCTTGGTGACTGATGCAATGTGGGTTTAAAGTTAGGCCTTGGGTCAAACAGGGCACCAAGGGTTCACATAATTTGCTTCAGATTGAGCATGTGGCCGGGAGAAGAGTCAGTGGAAAGGGGCTGAAAATCATGGCTTTGATCATCCTGGCATTCAGTTGGAGGAAATTTTGGCTCTTTCGCAACTTGGATGTCAGAGAGTTAGTCTGACAGCACAAGTGTGCTAGTGGGGCTGAGGGAGTGAGGTAGAGCAGAGTGCCGCCAGCTTACATATGGTAGCTGACCCCATGCCGGAGGGGCCAGAGATAATCCAGGCTGACTGTGGGATAATCCGGGTTGACACTGTGGGGGAGGGGCATAAAGAAACATTATTGTTGGACTAAATGGTTATTATAGGAGTTGACAACTCTGCCAGTGTTCAATACTTATTAGCCATAACCTGAATTATAAATTACAACTGTCTTGTGATACTGAACTACAGTACATGGTGTACCTAGGGCATCATGTTTTTGGATTAAGACAGTTTATGGCATTTGGTTTATTTCTTGGTTAAACCACTATTGTCGGTTTAGTAATATTCTCACCTCTGAGGCAGAATTTGTGGTTTTAAGACCCCAGTCCAGCATTTGTGCACATAATCTAGACTCTCAACAGTTGTTAATTGGCACAGTTATAAGAAGCCTTCAGTCTATTCTACTCTAATCTTTCTCACTTGTGAATGAGTTGCTATATGGTTACTTGGAGCAACTCGTTCACCTATGCTGATAGGCATGTGGGGAATGGACTCAATAAAACCACCCTGAAATGTTGTCAGAATTTGTCATTGAAGCTGGGACATCAGGACATAGGGTAGGAATATTGGACCAGTAAATATTAAAGTTTATTTAGGAAATTGAGTTACTCCTCTCAGAAATGAAGAATCCTCACACTCCCAAAGGGCATGCAGAGGAACACCTCTCTTCCACACTTGTGGGCAGTACTTCGTTTTGGCCCTGTAAATAGGCTCCTCTTGTATCTAAAACATTAGTACACCACACTAATAGACTCGCTTATCATAATTGGTATATTCAGTCTTGTGGCTTGATTATAGAATCATAGAAATTTACGGCACAGAAGGAGGCCATTCGACGATTGGTGGGAGTTGTGTATAGGCCTCCAAACAGTAGTGGTAATGTAGAGCACAGTATCAATCAAGAAATTAGAAGTGCATGTAACAAGGGCAATACGATAATCATGGGGGACTTTAATCGACATATTGACTGGGCAAATCAAATTACCACTAATGATGTGGAGCACGAATTCTTGGAATGCACGCGAGATGGTTTCCTGGATCAGTATGTGGAGGAACCAACCAGAGAACAGGCTATTCTGGATCTGGTACTGTGTAATGAGAAAAGGCTAATCAATAATCTTATGGTAAAGGGGCCTTTAGGGACAAGTGACCATAATATGATTGAATTTTACATTAAGTTTGAGAGTGATGTAGTCCAATCTGAAACTAAGGTCTTCAATCTAAACAGAGGAAACTGCAAGGGTATGAGGGACAAGTTGGCCATGGTAGATTGGGAGACTACACTAAAAGGTATGAAGGTGGACATACAATGGCTAACATTCAAGGAAATAATGCATAATTTGCAACAAACATATATTCCTCTAGGGCATAAAACCCAAAAGGAAAAGTGATCCAACCATGGCTAACAAAAGAAATTAAAGCTAGTATTAAGTCAAAGGAGGAAGCTTATAAAGTTGCCAGAAAAAGCAGTCAGCCTGAGGATTGGGATCTTTTTAGAAATCAGCAAAGGGGGACCAAGAAATTGATAAAGAAAGGGAAAATGGAATATGAGCACAAACTAGCGAAAAATATAAAAACATATTGTAAAAGCTTCTATAGGTATGTGAAAAGGAAAAGACTGGCGAAGGGAAATGTAGATCCTTTACAGTCAGAGACGGGAGAATTTATAATGGGGAATGAGGAAATGGCAGAGAAATTAAATAAATACTTTGTTTCTGTCTTCATGGAGGAAGACACAAAAAACCTCCCCGAAATATGAGAAAACCAAGGGTGTGGCGAGAATGAGGAACTTAAAGAAATTATTAGTAAAAAAACAGTACTAGCAAAATTAATGGGACTAAAAGTCGATAAATCCCAAGGACCGGATGACCTATATCCTAGGGTTTTGAAAGAGGTGGCCATTGGGATAGTGGACGCATTGGTTGTCATCTTCCAAAACTCTCTCTAGATTCTGGAATGGTTCCTGCAGATTGGAGGATAGCAAATGTAACCTCGCTATTTAAGAAAGGAGGGAGAGAGAAAGCGGGGAACTACAGACCTGTTAGCCTCACATCAGTAGTTGGGAAAATGCTGGAATCTATTATAAAGGATGCAATAACTGGGCACTCAGAAACTAATAGTAAGATTGGGCAGAGTCAACATGGATTTATGAAAGGGAAATCCTGTTTAACAAACCTAATTGGAGTTCTTTGAGGATGTAACTAGTGGAGTAGACAAAGGGGAACCGGTAGATGTGGTGTATTTGGATTTTCAGAAGGCCTTCGATAAGGTCCCACACAAGAGGTTGGTGAACAAAATTAGGGCACATGGAATTGGGGGTAATATACTAGCATGGATTAAGAATTGGTTAACAGACAGAAAACAAAGAGTAGGGATAAACGGGTCTTTTTCAGAATGGCAGGCTGTGACTTGTGGGGTACCGCAAGGATCGGTGCTTGGGCCCCAGCTATTCACAATCTATATCAATGATTGGGATGAGGGGACTAAATGTAACATTTCCAAATTTGCTGATGATACTAGGTGGCTGTGTCAGTTGTGAAGAGGATGTGAAGAGGCTTCAAGGGGATCTCGACAGGCTCTGAGTGGGTGAGAACATGGCAGATGGAATATAATGTGGATAAATGTGAAGTTATCCACTTTGGTAGAAAAAACAGAAAGGCAGAGTATTTCCTAAATGGTGAAAGATTGGGGAATGCAGATGCTCAAAGGGACCTGGGTGTCCTTGTACATAAGTCACTGAAAGTGAATGTGCAGGTGCAGCAAGCCATTAGGAAGGCAAATGGTATGCTGGCCTTCATTACAAGAGGATTTGAGTACAGGAGTAAAGAAGTCTTACTCCAATTATATAGGGCCTTGGTGAGACCACACCTGGAGTACTGTATACAATTTTGGTCTCCTTACCTAAGGAAGGATATACTCGCCATAGAGGGAGTGCAACAAAGGTTCACGAGATTGATTCCTGGGATGGTGGGACTGTCGTATGAGAAGAGATTGAGTAAACTAGGCCTGTATTCTCTTGAATTCAGAAGAATGAGAGGGGATCTCATTGAAGCATACAAAATTATTACAGGGCTTGATAGGGTGGATGCTGGGAGAATGTTCCCCTTAGCTGGGGAGTCTAGAACCAGGGGCCACAGCCTCAAGATAAAGGGTAATCCATTCAGAACGGAGATGAGAAGAAATTTCTTCACACAGAGGGTGGTGAATCTTTGGAATTCTCTACCCCAGAGGGCTGTGGAGGCTCAGTCATTGGGTATATTCAAAACAGAAGTCGATAGATTTCTGACTAGTAAGGGTATCAAGGGATATGGCGATAGGGCCGGTGAATGGAGTTGAGGCAGAAGATCAGCCATGATCTCATTGAATGGCGGAGCAGGGCCGAATGGCCTACTCCTGCTTCTATTTCTTATGTTCTTATGACCCATCGAGCCTGTGCTGGCTGAAAAAGAGCTATCCAGCCTAATCTCACTTTCCAGCTCTTGGTCCGTAGCCTTGTAGGTTATGGTACTTCAAGTGCATATCCAAGTACTTTTTAAATGTGATTAGTGTTTCTGCCTCTACCACCCTTTCAGGTAGTGCATTCCAGACCCCCACCACCTTCTGGGTGAAAAAAGTTCTCTCAACTCCCCTCTTAATTCTTCTACCCATTACTTTAAATCTATGCCCGCTGATTATTGACCCCTCTACTGGGGGAAATAGGTCCTTCCTATCCACTGTATCTAGGCCCCTCATAAAATTATGCACCTCAATCAAGTCTCTCAGCCTCCTCTGTTCCAAAGAAAACAGCCCCAGCCTATCTAATCTTTCCTCATAGCTAAAATTCTCCAGTCCTGGCAACATCCTCGTAAATCCCTTCTGTACCCTCTCTAGTGCAATCACATCTTTCCTGTAATGTGATGACCAGAACTATACACAGTACTCTAGCTGTGGCCTAGCTAGCATTTTGTACAGTTCCAGCATAACTTGTAGCATTATTTGTAACCTTTTGAAAATATATTGAATATACAGTAGGAATGTTCTGACTGCACCTTGAGCAGAACCTGAGCTTTTTCAGTTTGCTGTTAAGTATTCTGAGCTTTCATTTGGTTCCCTAATTACAGTACTAAACACACATACAACCTGTTGTCTTCAGTTCATGATCATTTTAAAACTTTGTAGATCCAATGTAAGGCATTGCCTCATTTTGGTTTTGGCTATTCTATTTGAGATGTGTTGCTGTATAAATGGGATTCCAAAGTGCTACAGATTTTAAACCAGGGTTCTTTGTGTGCCATTTCCAAGATGACTGTGCTTTAAAAAAGATGCTGGATTCTCTCATTGTATTTTTCTTAATGCTAACTTGATCCAATTTGATGCTAGGATCTCATGTGACTGTCTGTTTGGGTTTAAACACCTTTGTAAGGAGAACCTTTTTTTTTAAAGTGAACATTTAAAAAAAGTAATAGTATTTTTGAAGTTCCACTTTTAAAAATAGAAAAAATATATTTTTGAAAATCTGACTGGAATTAAACTCCCGTCACCTCCAGAGTGTTAGCTTCAAGTTTGATCAGGACTACTACTTTGGAGGCTGCAGCAAAGTGTTTAGTAATGTTATCCTATCATTGTTTCTAAGAACCATTTTAATTGATTGCAACTTTACATTAATACTGTAGTAGACAAGTTCCCTTTGATAGTTCTGAAAGTTTATCCAGTGATTAGGTGAGTCACATCTACCAGAAAGGTCCTAGATCGATCCCTCATCTGAGTTGAATTAGGTAAGTTTGGCCAAGGCAATGATAAGAGTTAGAATTGGCCAGCATGTCCCTTGATTAAGAGGGAAAAGATCAACCAAGGTTCTTGCTTCTAAACATTGGCCCAGAAATTCCGTTTGCAGCCCTCCCGCGGGCGGAGGGCTGCGATTTGGAAAAATCTGCGCCTGGACCGGAGGGCTCCCGGGAGGCGCAGAATTCCGTTGCTGTGCCTCTTCAAACTGCCAGTGTGCAGTGCACGCGTATCCCAGGGGCGCAGGTAGTTCGCAGCGTCCCTGGGATCACGTGGGCCATGGGGAGCCAATCAGAGCAGGGAATCTCCAT
This sequence comes from Squalus acanthias, assembly GCA_030390025.1. Lineage (NCBI taxonomy): Eukaryota > Metazoa > Chordata > Chondrichthyes > Squaliformes > Squalidae > Squalus > Squalus acanthias. Next base: position 26,322,631 of record CM059447.1, on the reverse strand, counting down.
TCATAGATTTGACAGGAAGACCCCAAAACATAAGTAAAACTTCAAATAATTTTTTTTTTAAATTACATTTTTAAAATGACTATAAATTAGCTATTTTAAACAAAAATTTACATTTTTGAAAAAAATAATTAAAGTTTTTAACGGGGCTAAAAATAAACTTACATTTCTTTAAAGTATTTTAAAATGATAAATCAGTGGAAAAAATTTTTTTTTACTTAAACTATTAGCCTGGTAAAAGCAGGCCTTGCACCTGCTTTTCTAGGCGCAGCTGTTCCCGACTTACCTGGACTGAAGCAACTGTGAAAAAAACAGAAGTTTCTGCCGTACGCGCTGCCTATCCGGCGCAGGCGTTTGACCTGTGAAGCCCTTTCTGCAGAGAACGGAAGTTCCGGTTTCCAGTGCATGCATAAAACCGGCACTTCCGTTGGCCCTACGGGTGAGTACACAGCGCGTATACACCCGTAGGGAATGGAATTTCTAGGCCAATATCTAGCGACTCCTGCTGGAAGTGAGTGTGTAGACTTTGGGTGAGGACAGGGTGGGTTCATAGAAGGCGTGGTGTTAAAGCTGAGAATAATTACAGATTTATTTCTTTAATGTATCAATGCATGACAAACAGTTGGTACAGTAGGTTAAATGACCTGGGAGTATATCTGAGTTCAATTCTGTGCATAATATGGAATACCTCCTTAATAATACCACATTAGGCAGTTGAAATTTTAGTTCAAATTGGAAGTGTTTTAGTAAGTACCAAGTTTCAATCCACTAAAAGTAACTACTTTCTGAATACTAAATTGCTCTGTACTAACCGTGGAATGTAAGCAACCTATACATTTATTTAAAATAAAAGGTCTATAGGTTTCACTCCCAGGTTCGTGAATAACATTTTTCCTTGAGACTGGCTTTTCTGGACAACTCAGCATGTGGGAGTAGTTGTGTTCTTAATCTTTGCTCCAGCAACTACTATGAACTGAAATTAATAATGATGTTTTCTTGCCCTTTTTAGGTCCATTTCATCATGGATAGTGAGGAAAACCCAGAACTAGCAACCGCAGAAGAAAAAGTTGTGTATTGGAGAGAACTGGCTCTGAAATATAAGAGAAGGTTGGTACTGGGCGCATGTATTAAATTTCATCTAAATATATACCTGTCTCAATTGTTGCACTGTACAGGCCAGTGAAATGATCCTTTGTTGCCGGCTTGTATGGATCTTCCCAAGTGCACAACAGGTCAGCTGTGATGCATTTTGGGGCAAAGTTAGCTGTTTTCTGGGCTCTCTGAACAGTGCTGGAAACTTTTAAACATGTCTCCTCCAGTACTTTTGTCGCAGTTATTGAGGGAAAAGTTGAAGAACTTTAAATCAAGGCTGTGTGTGCCAAAATACTTTGCAGAATTATTTGTTGAAGTATGTGGAGGCACAGATAGATGGCAGTCCATTTTACCTGCATACTTGCATTAACATTAAATAGCCTCTGGGCCAATCATGCCCATCAGTGTGCTTTTGGGAAAGCAAATTTGTTGATTTTGGTTTAGTGTTTGTTCTTTGTGTCGATGATACTTTTCTGTTTCGTTGGCGAGTCTCATTTCAATGCTCTGGAAATGATTGTATCTCAAATACTGTTCTATTATTCCCCATTTCATATTCGCCAGTAACAGTTGGCGTTGAATCAAGCAAGAAACCTATATGCATATCTGTGTGTATACATATTTCAATGTGAATGTGTCTATGGTATATATCTGTGGCTGAATGTATCTGAGTGTATATGCATATGTGGGAGATGCTTGTGAGGCTTGTGTATGTGTTTGTATTGGGTGTTTGTGTGCCTTGATATGTGTGTGTGTGTATTCATATGTATGTGTCAGGTTTTTGGATATTCCTAAAGTCTCCATACGCAGTGCAGGGAAAGGAAATAACAACATTTAATATAATTGACAGGTTTCTGATTGCAACCTGAAGCTGTCCATTGTTAAACCACAGCTTCCAATCTTCCACTTTTGCAGCAGACATCAGCTTTTTGGACATCAGCTTTTTGACCCTCATCTGTGCAGTTCGTGTGGGTACTTGGAAAAAGAAAGACTTGCATTTATATAGCGCCTTTCACGACCATCGGACGTCCCAAAGCGCTTTACGGCCAATTAATTACTTTGAATTATAGTCACTGTTGTAATGTAGGAAGCTCAGCAGCCAATTTGCACACAGCAAACTCCCACAAACAGCACTGTGATAATGACCAGATAATCTGTTGATTGAGGGATAAATATTGGCTAGGACACGGGATGATAACTACCCTGCTCTTCTTCGAAATCGTGCCCATGGGATCTTTACGTCCACCTGAGAGAGCAGACGGGGCATCGGTTTAACATCTCATCTGAAAAATGGCACCTTCGACAGTGCAGCACTCGCTCAGTACTGCACTGGAGTGTCAGCCTAGATTTTTGAGCTCAAGTCTCTGGAGTGGGACTTGAACCCACAACCTTCTGACTCAGATGCGTGGGTGCTACCAACTGAGCCATGGCTGACCGGGTGCTTGGGAAACAGCAGATTTGGGGATGGTTGAAATCTGGTTGGCTGACATGCGAAACGTGACAGGTTTTGGTCTAGGAGTGAAAACTAGATAGAGACCAAGATTGAAGGAAAAGAGTTGGGGAAACCCATTGGCAGATTGGGAGTCTCTCATTTCGGTGAAGAGCAGACATCAGGAAGCTTACAAAACTCTTAAGGGGAAAGGGCAGGGGAGTGGGATTAGCGGAAGTGCTCTTGCAGAGAGCTTCCACAGGCTCGACGGGCTGAATGGCCTCCTTCTGTGCAGTAACCATTCTATGATTCTATTTGTTTGAAGTTAGTATGTGTCACAGGAAAAATGGCAAAAAGGTGTTTACTTAGTAGGATCTACGCTGAAGGTGCCGCCAGGAAGAGTTGGAACCTTCTTGTGGGAAACATCTGAGTCCTGTAGAATAGGTAGGCAGAATGAGTGGCTAAAGACTGAGGTGCAGTCTCTACATAGTGTTTAGTTTAAGTTAGTGGTGCATGGTCATGTGCAAGCACGTTTTATCAGTAGGTGCATCACTGACTGACATCTGAAGTTTTGTATATGGTCTACAGACTTGGTATATTGTGAGCCTTTATGGAACAAGCATACAAATTACATAGCCTCTCGGCTGCTGTGTGATTTGTTGTGGAGATGGTGATGTGTGTGGAGTATTAAACATGCGTGTAAACATTCCTTGTTGACTTCATTGTGCGATTTGCCATGGTTTGGTTACTTGGAGTAATGTTGCTTGGTGCCTTGAGCATATTAAGTGCTGCGGATGTGGCATGTTCAATGCAATTTTGCTACATCTGAGTAATCTGCTTCTGTTGCAAGACTGCTGGCTGACTGGGCTGTTGTGTATACTTCTTACTGCTTATTGGAGCTGTATCACATCCGAAGTGTTGTTCTGTCTTCATGAGCTTTAAAACTCCAGTTAGTGATTGTAGTGGTTTCAATTTTCACAGAAAAACAGACTGAATTGTGAAACAGCGATTTACTTGTACTTCTTGCAATTTAATATACTGTATTCGCTGCTCACGATGCGGTCTCCTCTACATTGGGGAGACAAACGCAGGTTGGGCGACTGCTTTGTGGAACACCTCCGTCCAGTCCGTAAGGGTGACCCTGAGCTTCCGGTTGCCTGTCACTTTAATTCTCCGCTTCACTCCCACTCTGATCTCTCTGTCCTCGGCCTATTACATTGTTCCAATGAAGCTCGAGGAACAGCACCTCATCTTTCGATTAGGCACTTTACAGCCTTCCGGACTCAACATCGAGTTCAACAATTTCAGACAATAACCCCTGCCCCCATTTTTCATGCTGTATTATTTTACCATTCCCATTTGCAACATTTTATCTTTCCTGCCTCTTACATAAGCACAGCATGTTCTTTCAATTCCTTCCTCCCCTCCTAAACCCCACTCCCCCCCCTCTGCACCTGCTTAATATCTGTTACATCTCCAGCATTTGCCAGTTCTGATGAAGGGTCCCAGACCTGAAACGTTAACTCTGTTTCTCTCTCCACGGATGCTGCCTGGCCTGCTGAGTATTTCCAGCATTTTCTGTTGTTATTTCAGATTTCCAGCATCCGCAGTATTTTGCTATTGTATTAATTTAAAAAGAAATCCTGAAATCCAATGATAAATAAAGAAGTGTAACTTATTCAGTTGCTTTGATGCAGTGGCCTTTGCTGTAGGCCTTTTTTTAAGGCTGTTTTTCAGTTGCACAGTCGTTCCTGTTTATTTGCAACTCGCTTAGTTGCAATTCCCGTAAAGTAACCAATTCCAAAGTCCTGTTTTCTCCCTATACTTCCAATTATGAAAAGTTAATTTTATTGAAATTCCTGCTTGTATGCATGTGCGGCACGTAAAAATTTCACTTTAACGAGATTGTCACACTTGAACCTGAAGCTTTCATCTCTCAATCAGATTGGGTTTTATGATCAATGTGCCTAAGTACTGGCTTGACCTGTTTTCCACCTGATTGTTAGTGTTGTGTGGGTGAGGGAGGAATGGTAGTTGAACTTCCAGATGGCTCAACAAAAAAAAGCACCGTGACATGTCGCTACGTGAGCAAGTGGATGGTTTGAATAGTTTGAAGGAATTGAGCATTCAAAAGCTAGTCGCACAGAAGCATGGCATTTCTGAATCTCGTTTCTAGAATTCTGAAAAGAAAAGTGGACATCTTGAAGGACTGGGAAAGAAATGAAAACCGGGATAGGAAACAAAGCGTGAAAGTATGATAGCCGATGTTGATGAAGTCCTGCTTAGGTGATTGAATCACAAAAGAGCTGCGGTTTGGTTTCTTGCGAGGAAAACAACCTAGTTGAAGTTAAGGAAGTTGATGGGATTCCCAGTGGTTTGAGTGAGTTGGAGTTCGATCTTTTTTGTTTCAATGGATGATGACCTTGACACCTGCAGAAAGGTGACTGATTCAGAAATCGTTTCTTCTCTAAAGATCTTGGAAACAGAGACTACACAAGAAGTAAATGAAGATGTGCCAGAGCCGGAAATTCCCAAAGTTAGAGAGGTAGATTCTGCACTGTGCGTTGCGCCTTGATTCATCGAGTCAAAAGGTAGTGAAACGTTTGAATTTTGTGCACTGGAAGGGAAACTACGGAGGTTGTTGCTTCTGATCTACACAAAAAAAAACTCTCTCTGTAAGTATTTTTCTTCATTTTTCTAAAATTCTATGTTGTACTTAATTTTTAAGATGCTATGTTCCCCCTTGCTGTAAGATGTGGTATGAAATTTAGGCAAATAAAGGTTCTATGCACCAGACCTGCTTTGACTCTTATTCCCTCCGGCTTTTTAGAAATTCCCATTTTATTGCAATTTGAGAGGTTGTCCCAAGCGGTTGCAATTAAGTGGGTTCTACTGTACTTTGTTTTGTTGAGTTGTCAGATTTTTTAGAAGCCGTTTGTCAGCTTTTCTGAGGTTTCTAGGTTGGCATGTTTGAGTGTGTTCACAAGACAATAATGTGGAGATAACTTTTTAAACAAGATTTGAATGGTTGGTCTAATGTGATTTTTGTCTCAGTATTTACTTTATCAGTGACCCACTCTCCAACCTACAGTGTTCCACATAATATGTACTGGTGGAGTTGAGTGTTTGATTCTATTTTTGGCAAGATGAGTGTTTTTCCTGCCTACTGGTGCATAGAATCTCTTGTGATCAAATCACATGATTTGAATAGGAATGATATCAGTTCTTAGTTTACTGCACGTTACATGAAAATGCTATAGTTTATTGGCGTTGAATCAAAGTGCCTTTAGAAAAAAAAGTTCAAAATTCTAAAGCTGCTTATCCTGCATAATGTAAATTTGCTATTGAACTGACAAAATTGTGTTACAGAATTTGCTGTGACTTGCTTCAGAATACTCTCTTTTTAGCTACAGAGGTCCAGAAGCTATGGTGTTGCCATGTATGTTTAATTTTTTTTCTTCTTGGTTTAATTGTGGCTATCTCCTGACTGCTTCTACATCAGGGTGGTTTTGTTAACCAATTTTGCTGCTTTTTTAAAAAAAACTCTCAATTAATTCACTGCCAAAATGGTGGGTATGGTTCTCACCACCGTCACAATTGATATCAAGCTACTTTTGCATTGTGCGAAACCCAGCTAGTGCCCCTGAATCCGAAGCTTGGGTCTCAGCCAGCTGCAAGCGAATGTAAAGCTGCTAGACTTGCTACGGCCAGCTGCCAGGAAGATGCATTTTTAGACTAATGCAGGTGATACTGTTTTTCAGACACAATGGACCAACAGCCTTGAAGTAATTTCCAAAATAAACAGTTTTGCAATAACACTAGAACTATTAATCAATTAGTTGGTGCTATAGCAGTTTTGTGAAAATGTTGATCAGTAGGTCTGGACAGTACGTGGATTCTACTGTGTGTTCCCGTTAAGTCAACACAAGCTGAAAGATGGCATAAGCTGCTACCGTAAGAACTTTGTAGTGTTTAATGTAAGAAGCTATCTGAGGTAAACAGTTCAAAAACCATGAAATCTTTTTATGTACCTCTTACTCTTTAGTTATAGATCTGAATGTAGACAACATTATTAGTGGCTACAAAACCGCATTTCTAAATTTTCAGAACAGCCATGTAACTAATTGATGGTGCATACGAAGGTACTGGACCCTACCTTAAGTTGTGTGAGTGCGAAAGAGACTAGGGGAAGCACTGTACCTGGACAACGTGTTCTACTGAAGGATTGTATGGTATATGTTTGCCCAGTGCTGCATGAAAAACTATCACAGCATTGTCAAATAAATTAGTTTATTTTCTAGAAATTAACTGTTAACATTATGGCCTAATTAAACTATTTGTCTAATGACCCTGCTCCACCCTACCTCTGCTGCCTCATACGTCCAAGCTCTCGGGGTCCTCCTGTGCTTTCTCTTCTCTCTCTCTCTTTTCCCCCCCTGCTGCTGCTCAATTGGTGGCAGATCCTTCAGCCACTTCAGCCCTACTTTACGAAACTCCCTCCCTAAATCTATTCGCCTTACCACTCATCATGCCTTTAAAACTCTACTCAAAACCTTTTTAACTGTGCCTGCAGACATTTCTCTTGTATCTTCTGTTACTGCTTGGCATCGTACTTTCTTATGTGTGGGATGTTTTTAACGTTAAAAGTGCTCCAAGAAAATGCAAGTTGTTGCATTGCTAATTTATTATTATTAAACCGATAAAATGGGTCAAGAACTTGCATCTTGGATTTGTCCAGAAACATGCCTGCTCGTTTTATTCTTGGTTTAAATCTGTTTCTACAAACTTGTACAATGCTTCAGCTGAAGGCCATGTTTTTCCCCCCAATTACCATCAATCAGGTGCTGGTTAGAAAATTTAAGATATGGATCATTATTTTTATTTTCAATAATCATATTATTTAAACATTATATAGACTACTTCTACATTACATTACTTAGCCTGTTGTCTTTACTGTTCATTTTAAATTATTTGTCTGAAATTTTAAATTAGCCTGAGTCACAGTTCCTTATTTTCTATTCCTTTTTTTCAATTCACTGAAAGTGATGCATTTTGTGGGGTTAAATATAATGCAGTCACATGAGCCATATGATAGCAGACATGATTTGTGCAATCAACTGTGTGCTAACATTTTGTTTGACTGATCTCAACAAGCTAATACTGTATAATTCAGTTGAGCATTAGTGAGGCAAGATTTTTTTCCATTTATGCTGTATATAATGAGCTTTTGTCGTCTACAAATTTCAGCAAACCACATACAATAACCAGAGAGCTTTGTGCGTGTGACTGTATGGCCCACAATAAAAATATTTAGTTCTGGATTGCTTAGTTCCTGATTAACATATAGAACATTACTGAATAAGTTATTGGATGTGCCTGCTTACTTTCTTTGCATTTTTTCTGTGATAATCATGAAACCTGTGAGGAGGGGGTTTGAAGTAATCAGAACAAAGTATCATAGTTTTCTCCAAATACAAAATATGTAATGTATTAAAAGAGGAGCAAAATGACAAAAATATAACTTTTTTAAAAAAGTTGTCAATTTCAATTGTTTACCTGTAAAGTTGATCCTCTGCCAAATGTTACTGTAACTCTGTGGTGTGGACAGCCTATAATATCATATGTCAAGAACTATTGGCCGGAATTTGCGGTGGGTAATAACAGCGCACAAACACCGTTCGCTGTTATTTCCCCTTTGAAACTGACCGCAAATTCAGGATGTAGTGCATGTGCATCCTAATGCTGAAATCCTGAAGTTGCGGTCAGCCATTCACTACTCCAAAACAGGCTGCGCTGTGGACCTTACCCCTGGCCACCTTACCCCTGGCCACCCTATAGCCGGCAATCCGTGAAACTGACGAAAACTTGGGCTTTTCCGTGGTAATATTGCTGTTAAATACCCCATTAAAAGTTAGGCCTTGGGGTCTTAACAGTGTATCAACTGGTAAACAAATGTTCTGGCCCTGAAAAAATGAATTTTAATTTTGTGGAGTGTCCAATTTCTCCATAATTATGAAAATTACAATTTTTAAGAAACTTTAAAAAAAATTATATTTTTTAAAAGTTTGTTTATTTATTTCAGATTTACCTTTTCCCCATGTGAGAGCCCCAATCTTTGTTTCGCTCTCTGAAACATTTTTTGAAAGTCTGAATAAAAGCAACTTCTTCGCTGTCTGTGAGAATTCTGCATTGTGATTGGCTGCTTAGACAGCTTGTTGACATCACAGCAGCTCACACTCGGAATTCCCCACTATTCTACACTGATATGACTTGCGCGTCGAGAAAGGCAAACTTCTCGCCACAGATCCTAAGATCTTTGTGGGCAGCTTTCTTTGGGGCCAGCGGCGAACGCCTTTGCTTCGCCGCTGACCGCAAATTCCAGGCCAATATTTATGGTTAATTGTCCCCAATGATGTAATATCAAAGTATAGTTTTGCTGTAGCATTTTGGCTCAGAATTTTTGCATGTATGTACATTTTTTAGGTTTCTTTCTCCCTCAGAATGGTGCATAGGATTGAAATGGGGAGGTGAGTGCCAACCAGGAGAGCATGATTCAGTATTAACTTTTGAGTATATGTCATTTGGGCTTGTGCTGGATAAATTTTACGTGTTTGAGTCTTGTCGGACAAGTTAATAAATAGATGCCAATACTTATTTTTTCCTGATAAATGAAATTCTTCAAATGAATCTCTTGTTGGAATGTCAAGAGGATGCAATCTGTAGCTGTTCGAGTGACTAGCTGAAGGCAGCATTTGAACCTATGGTGTAATTTATTGGCAGAAGAATCGAGACGATGGTGTTGAGTTTGCCCTTCTGGCTTTTAATCTTTTTGTTTGAGAGAATCAGGAGTTATTGGCTATCCTAGCTTCTCTTACATTTTGAAACTGGACTGTTGTCATATGGATCATATGGTTAATAAAAGATGCCACAGCTGTATTTGATGACTGGGAGGATGATTCCAGTTCATAGCAAGGAGATCTGGAGCCAAAGTAGATAGGATTGCACTACTCTCAAAATATCTGTGTGAAACCAGTAGACATAATTACATCATTAGATGTTACTTAAAAGCTTTGTCACAAGACTAGAAACCTGAAAATTACAGTATTTGTTGAATATTGTTGCTTATAGGTCACTTAATTAATATTCCAGGTACCTGCCAGTGCCATCTGGACTGTTAGACCATGCTGACACCCTATATGTTTGTGCTGGGCAGGATGGAAATACTATGATTGAGAGAGACTGAGTAGGCTCCCAAATTCATGGGTGGTGAATTAGTGCCAGTGTAAATTTTGAGCTGCCTCCTGGGTTTGGGATAACCTGGCTAGGAGCTCAATCAATTCTCTCCGGTTCACTGACTTGCTACTACTGTAATTTTAAGAAAAATGTGAAATGTTTACCTTTTTGGAGTCGTACAGTACACGCTTGTATAAAATGGAACTAAAATCTAGTGTAGGTTTGTACGCTATTCAGCCTAACTGGGACAGTTCTATTTGTACATCCTTGGGTAGATGTACTAATGAGTCTGTACTAGAGTACTCGTTTTTTTGTAACTAAATTATTGGAGCTGTGATGGAGGCGTGATCTGCATTGTTGTTCTGCCTCATTGTGCTGAAAGACTCTTAAATGGGTAGTGCTGTCAAATTCAATTTTTTCTCTATGTACTTGGAAAATTTCAGACGTTTCCCCCCCAAATTTCTTTTTTCATTTCCCCCCAACCCCTCTTCTGAAAGCTCATGTTGGGGAGCTAGGTTTTAACAGCATTCAAGTACATTTCCTAAATGGAAATTCTTTGTGTGAGCCTGGTCAGTGAATGATGGCAGGCTCTAACTGTTGAGAATTAGCTTGTCCTTGTCTGACATCCACATACATGCACTTTCCAGCAGCAGTCACTGGATAGTAATGAGGAATGGGAATTCTGGCTCTGTTTCTGCTTCAAATTTGGAGATCTTAAAGCTAATTTTAGTAACTCTAACTTTGTTGCTGCTGAGAACATCTAACTCCTAAACTAGGGATTAAATTTAGAGAACTTCCTGACTTGTATACCTCAGTTCCTGGTGCATTCTCCTCCTAAGTCATTAGACAAGTCTTTTTGGTTTTTGTTTTAACTTTGAGATTCTTTCAATAGTTCAAATTACAGTAATCCAATTGTAAAATTTCACGGTTGGAGCAGAATAGGATTTAATTAAACGTTTTAACTCGATTCTTTCACTAACTCTATGGATCAAAACACCAGGAAGCAAAGGCAAAATATGAGTTATTTTATACAAAGGCTTCTGTGCAGCTGTCAACATTGTGTATATCCCTCTATCTGGAAGGGTTTAGTTAGTGTACAGCTAATGCAGGTTGTGTGAAATGTGAAGAAAGTTCATGTGAAAATCAGCACCTGCACAATAAATACAGAAGAAAATATTTTCCCCTCTTATTCTCGAGGAGCTGATTCATTTCATGGGTCCTGATTAAACTGGTCTCTATTCTTCATGCCTGAGCCCAGATAACGAGTGCCAGCAGGCTATTCAATTGTGGGAAGAAATTGCTGCCAAGCACTTTCCAGAAGTGGTCACTTATCAGAAGTGGTGATCCTGTCTGATTTCTCCTCCACTCCATATCCATGGAGAGTTGTGACCAGTTATGGCCTAACTGCTATCCTTGTTGACATTACCCAACTTGGACACAAACTGGGAATTACATCAAAAATGTCCTGGTTTTATGGCTTGGTCCACACCAGAGTGTGGGTTTATCTAGGTACCCATCAGAAGTTTATTTATCCAGACTGCTGCCATTTGTGTAATCTCTCTTTAGGCAAGATCTATTTTGCATTGCGTTCAGAAAATTGTTTTTAGCCTTTATCTACTGTTAAAAATGAAGCAGCAGAAACTTTTTGTGACCTGTTGAACCTCTTGTTCAGTTTTCAGGAAACACGAGAGGAGCTGGAAGAATTCCAAGAGGGAAGCAGGGAGCTTGAAGCTGAGTTGGAGGCACAATTGGAGCAGGCAGAACACAGAAATAGAGATTTAGTATCTGACAACCAAAGACTAAAACTGGATTTGGAGGTATTAAAGGTAAGAATTCTATAAGCCGAATTTCCCAACAGAATTACTATTCGGCTGGCTGTTACATTATCATTCATGTATAAGCATTTAAAATGAAGCTAGGTTACAATATTTGGGCATTCCATACAGAATGGTTCTAAAACATAAATAAGTAGCTTTTCAAGTCTACTTTTGAGAGTTGTGTGTCAGCTACCTAGAATCTTTTTATTCTTGGCTTTCCCTCTCGAGGATAGCTCACCATAGTCCACCATGTAAATTAAGGGAGACGCCTTGGTATAAAGCCCCTCAAGGATAGCTCAGTCCACTTGATAGATCAGTCCAAACTAATAATAACTTTAAAAAAAATTCTTGTCTTATTTATTTATTTATTTTTGTCTTTTTTTAAATTCTCTATACATTTCTTAAATACCTGCGCACTTGGGTAGCTTTATGGAATAGCCTCAAACGTATTGTGTGACTTGTACCTTTTTGTTTCTCTCCAAATCAATGTATGCTGACGACACCCAGCTCTACCTCACTACTTCTTCTCTCAACCCCTCCACAGTCTCTAAATTGTCAGACTGCTTGTCCGACATACAGTTCTGGATGAGCAAAAATTTTCTCCAATTAAATATTGGAAAAATTGAAGCCATTGTTTTCGGTCCCCGCCACAAACTCCGTTCCCTAGCCACTGACTCCATCCCTCTCCCTAACATCTGTCTGAGGCTGAACCACACTGTTTGCAACCTTGGTGTCATATTTGATCCTGAAATGAACTTCCAACCACATATCCGCAGCATAACAAAGATCGCCTACTTCCACCTCTAACATTGCCCGTCTCTGTCCTTGCCTCAGCTCGTCCGCTGCTGAAACCCTCATCCATGCCTTTGTTGCCTCTAGACTTGACTATTCCAATGCACTCCTGGCTGGCCTCCCACATTCCACCCTACGTAAACGTGAGGTCATCGAAAACTCGGCTGCCCGTGCCCTGACTCGCACCAAGTTCCGTTCGCCCATCACCCCTGTGCTCGCTGACCTACATTGGCTCCCAGTTAAGCAGCGCCTCGATTTCAAAATTCTCATGCTTGTTTTCAAATCCCTCCATGGCCTCGCCCCTTCCTATCTCTGTAATCTCCTTTAGCCCCACAACCCCCTGAGATATCTGCGCTCCTCTAATTCTGCCCTCTTGAGGATCCCGGATTATAATCTCTCAACCTTTGGTGACCGTGCCTTCTGTTGCCTAGGCCCTAAGCTCTGGAATTCCCTGCCTAAACCTGTCCGCCTCGCTACCTCTCTTTCCTCCTTTAAGATGCTCCGTAAAACCTACTTCTTTGACCAAGCTTTTGGTCACCTGCCCTAATTTATTCTTGTGTGGATTGGTGTCAATTTTTTTGTCTTAAAATACTCCTGTGCAGTGCCTTAGGACGTTTTATTATGTTAAAGGTGCTATATAAATACAAGTTGTTGTTGTTGTTTTTTACTACTTGTCGGCATCAATAGAGTTTGGACCAGTGAAAATCAAAAATATATCTCAACAATTATTTTGGATCGGTCTTCATGGTAGAAGACACTAAAAACATCCTAATAATAATAGATAATGAGGGGGGAAACTTAAAACAATCTCTATCACTAGAGAAAAAGTGGAGTACCTTCACACGGACTGCCGCGGTTCAAGAAGGCGGCTCACCAGCACCTTCTCAAGGGCAACTAGGGATGGGCAATAAATGCTGGCCTTGTCAGCGACGCCCAGATCCCATAAGCGAATTAAAAAAAAAAGAAAAAGTACTAGGCAAATTAATGGACCTGATGGCCTGCATCCTAGGGTCTTAAAAGAAGTGGCTGCAGAGATAGTTGATGCGTTGGTTGTAATCTACCAAAATTCCCTGGATTCTGGAGATTCTCAATTTTGTCCACCCCAGTCCAACACCGGCATCTCCGCATTCTGGAGAGGTCCCAGTGAATTGGAAAACCGCAAATGTAACGCCACTATTCAAGAAAGGAGGGAGACGGAAAGCAGGAAACTATAAGCCAGTTAGCCTAACATCTGTCATTGGGAAAATGCTGGAATCCATTATTAAGGAGGTAATAGCAGGACATTTAGAAAATCATAATACAATCAAGCAGAGTCAACATGGTTTTATGAAAGGGAAATCGTGTTTGACAAATTTGCTAGAGTTCTTTGAGGATGTAACAAACAGGGTGGATAAAAGGGAACCAGTTGATGTAGTGTATTTGGATTTCCAGAAGGCATTCGATAAGGTGCCACATAAAAGGTTACTGCACAAGATAAGAGCTCACGGGGTTGGGGGTAATATATTGGCATGGATAGGGGATTGACTAACTAACAGAAAATAGAGAGTCAGGATAAATGGGTCATTTTCTGGTTGGCAATCAGTAACTAGTGGGGTGCCACAGGGATCAGTGCTGGGGCCTCAACTATTTACAATCTATATTAATGACTTGGATGAAGGGACCGAGTGTACTGTAGCCAAATTTGCTGAATATACAAAGATAGGTGGGTTAGCAAGTTGTGAGGAGGACACAAAGAGTCTGCAAAGGGATATAGATAGGTTAAGTGAGTGGGCAAAAATTTGGCAGATGGAGTATATTGTGGGAAAATGTGAGGTTATCCACTTTGGAAGGAAGAATGAAAAAGCAAATTATTATTTAAATAGAGTGAGACTACAAAATGCTGCGGTACAGAGGGATCTGGGGGTCCTAGTACATGAAACACAAAAAGTTAGCATGCAAGTACAGCAAGTAATTAGGAAGGCTAATGGAATGTTGGCCTTTATTGCAAGGGGTATGGAGTATAAAAGTAGGGAAGTTTTGATGCAACTTTACAGGGCGCTGGTGAGACCGCATCTGGAGTACTGCGTACAGTTTTGGTCTCCATATTTAAGGAAGGATATACTTGCATTGGAGGCAGTGCAGAGAAGGTTCACTAGGTTGATTCCTGGGATGAAGGGGTTGACGTATGATGACAGGTTGAGCAGGTTGGGCCTATACTCATTGGAGTTTAGAAGAATGAGAGGTGATCTTATTGAAACATATAAGATTCTGAGGGGGATTGACAGGGTGGATGCTGAGAGGATGTTTCCCCTAGTGGGGGTATCTAGAACTAGGGGGCATAGTTTCAGAATAAGGGGTCGCCCTTTTAAGACGGAGATGAGGAGGAATTTCTTCTCTGAGGGTCGTGAATCTTTGGAATTCTCTACCCCAGAGAACTGTGGAGGCGGAGTCATTGAATATATTCAAGGTGGAGATTGACAAACATTTGAACTACAAGGGAGTCAAAGGGTATGGGGAGAGAGCGGGAAAGTGGTGTTGAGGCCAAGATTGGATCAGCCCTGATCTTATTGAATGGCGGAGCAGGCTCGAGGGGCCGATTGGCCTACTCCTGCTCCTGTTTCTTATGTTCTTATGTCATTATCTCTACAGAAGTTGGATGATTTTTGTTTAGGTGTACCATTAATGACATAAGAACCAAGTGTCTGCTGTCAGTGTTATTCAAAGTATTGTACTTCGTCTCCCACTTGACATTCTCACTGTGAACTATGCCATTTTTTTGTTGTTGAATGAATTGACAAAATTCCAGTTACCAAATCTTTTCAATTATAGGTTTAATTTTCTAATATTTAAATTAGTCCCAGTAATTAATAAGAATAAAACAGTAATTTCTGTTAAATGATTAAGTAATAGCATTACCAGTAATGTATGCAGTGGGCCTTGCATATGGTGCACAAAAGATTTTCCTGCTTTTCAGTCTTCCCTTTTATTATTTTCTGTACTTTGATACCACCAGTTGCATTGAAATTCCTCTGTTCTCTTCCCCACCAAAAGGTATTTTTTGGGGAATTTCCTTTCACCTTTTGTTGACCTCAAATTAGGCTCTTATTCTCCTGCTGTGTCATGTAGTTCTACCAAGTTTTACCTAAACTTATGGTGGAGAATGCTGGTATTTGAGCTGTGGTTGCTCACTGCTTCCTGGCACAGTCATGCTGCTTGCTTGACCACACTCTTTATTGGATATCTTGTATCCATGCTACCACTGTCCCTTTAATCCCACGGGCTTTTATTTTGCTGACAATTCATTTCACTTTTGTTGAGTTTTGCTCTCAAAGGTGAAGGATGCCATTAATAGAGAATTATTACTACTGCACTGGAATAAGATTTCTACCAGCCATCCACATAGCCTGTCCTGGGACTGCCAATGTACTGGCAGTTGTGTGCTGTCGATGTGTACCACTAAGAATAGGGTTGAGACCAAACTTATTTCATTTTGAATTCTTGCAGCCAGAAAAGAGAGGAGACATTTACCCTCAAGTCTGGGCTGGATCTGAATTCTGGTCCCAGAAGTGAAAAGCCTATGTTCTAACCCACTGTGCCACCCAGTCTTCTGTTCAGTGAATGGTAATGTACAGTAGTAGATCTGCATATTCAATTGTGTAATTAGCTAATCATTGCAATGAACTAGTTTGATCATTTAGAGTTTGAACTTGCTTGAATGCTGACCAAGATAATTAATTTTGGAGAGATTTCCTGGCATTAATCAGTGTTTTGCAATTGAAACCACTTGGCTTAGATGGCTTAGGACCTTGTTCATTATTTGATTGTGAATATTGTAACTTTATGAAATTCAATTAATGATGCACAGACAGGACTTTATTTAAATTGTCTTGCACAGAACAGATGTGGGGAGATAAAGCAACATTCTCATGGAAATTACATACCGTGGGATCAAAAATGGGATCTGGATTTAAAGAAAATCAAAATACTAATAATTCAAATACTGTACTGGGATTTTATTTTTTTTACCATTTACTCTTAGGAAAAACTTGAGCAACAGTATGCACAGAGCTATAAGCAGATATCTATGCTTGAAGATGACTTGGGTCAAACGAGAGGTATCAAAGATCAACTGCATAAATATGTAAGAGAATTGGAGCAGGCAAATGATGATTTAGAAAGAGCCAAAAGGTAAGAACTTAGTTTCCTATGGCATTATTTTACACAAAGAAACTTATTTCATTTATTTAGTTTTGATCATTTGATTATGGTACTGTTTGAAACTGCATTGAAGTCCAGTCTATGATCTCACATCTGCACCAGGACAACTATTTTTGAGGATTACAGGAGCATTGTTGTGTTATGTTCTAGAAATAATACAAAACAATTGCATTTTACTTGGTTGCCAGAAAAAATGTTGGCCAGAAATTGCTGCAATGGCGCATGTTGCAGTGAGCGACACTAATTGGACTTTTACCTCACCGTTCAGATCGCACGCAAATTGCTGGAATGTCGAAGCGATAATGTCAGTATTGCACCTGGGGACCTCATGAACGTCCTGCCCAATGGTTTATCTCCTTAAGCAATGAAAGAAAAGGATATGGAAAGAAACAGAGCGAACAACGGAGAAGGAAATAGGGTGAATTAGAGTCAAATTAGATGCAGAAAAAGAAAGAGGGGAAAAAATTTTAAAGAACAAGCAGGAAAAAAAAGGACATTGTATCTCAGTTGTGTTTGGGAATTGTTGTACTGGTCCTTGAGAAGTTAATGAGTGAATGGCAGGGTAGGTGTGCGAAATGTACAAAGTTGACCCATGAAGTATAGAGCCAGCGGCCCCGTCCATTGTGATCAGGAACAGTGAAACTGCTTTCATAGGAACATAGGAATTGTTAGATGAAAAAAGACTACGGTCCATCTATTTTGCCTTCTACCATCCTGGTAGTTGCATGATACAATGATAATGGAGTTGTTGACTAATCATAACAATCCATCGGTCAGTCAGTCTACAACAGACCCAAAAATGACATGCGGAAAGCCCCAGTGGTGGAGAGCTTTGGGAATTGTAGGTCCAAAGCCACCTTTTTCCCTCCCAAGCATGCCACACTTACCACGTCATGTCTCGGATTACTCATATACTGTATCACAAAATTATTTTCTGAAAGAAATCTATCTAATTTTCATTTGCGTATCGAAAGAGCTTTGCGTCCTGAAAATTATTGCCTTCTGACGCTAACAGTATTTCTGTGCCAGTCTTGCCATCCACGCTCCTGTCAAGACTGATAACGAGTTTAAAAAACCTAGAGGAACAATTCACTACCTGCTTGAGTGAGACTCCACAGCTTAATTGTTCCTTTTCTGGGCCTCCAAGGTTGAGTGGCATGTCAAGACCATAATTCACATCATTAACAGGGTCCTTACAACATGAAATACCAGCCCTAAATGGTTGCGACGAGATTAATTCACATTAATGGTATAATTCCAGCAGACGCAGAAAATTACTGGATTTTTTTTTACGAACTAATAATTGCAAGCGTGTTAATTCTTCACTATTTTTCCAGAAATTTCTGGCCCCTTAATTTATTCCTGTACTCTTGTTCTCATTGTGTTCTGCAATATTTAGTATAGATTTCTACGAATACAAATGATTGACAATTGCCACCTCTGTTTCAAAGAAGTATTCCATCTGTCCTCAAAAGATCAATGTTATTCTTGTGGTTCTATCTGTTACTGTATAGTTTTGACAGAGTAATGTTTGTGTGATTTCTCTGTCCTACTTGGGATACGGTTGTTTTCTAACAATTTATATATTTGACTGGAGAAAATAATCCTTTAGAAGAGCTATACATTGAGGCATATGTTCTTTTGAACTAAAGGATTCACTAAAGTCATTAACCACAGTATATTTAAACAATAAAAATTGGGAGAAAAACTTTGCAAAGTATAAAAGTCCAGCTGCTTGGGTCATGGCATTGTCAGGAAGAGATTAGGTTGATAAAATTGATTTTATTGTTGTTGGTTAAAACTGTTAAATAACAAGTACGAGGAGCTCACAAACTTCTTTTCCAGTAAGATTGAGACTATCATAGAAACATAGAAACTAGGAGCAGGAGTAGGCCATTCGGCCCGTCGAGCCTGCTCCACCATTCAATACGATCATGGCTGATCATCCAAATCCAGTACCCTGTCCCTGCTTTAATCCCCACAGTACACATATCCCACCCTACCCCCCGTAACCCCACGTATTTAATCCCCCCTAACACTAAGGGTCAATTTATCATAGCCAAATTAACCTAACCCGCACATTTTTGGACTGTGGGAGGAAACCAGAGCACCCAGAGGAAACCCACGCAGACACGAGGAGAATGTGCAAACTCCACACAGACAGTCACCCGAGGTCAGATTCGAACCCGGGTCCCTGGCGCTGTGAGGCTCCAGTGCTAACCACTATGCCACCGCTTAGCTGCCTTTGCCGCAACCCTCCCTTTTCCTTGCCTACCAAGCTAAGCTTTCCCCAAGCCCTAGCTCTAAACTCACATCTTTCTCTTGCTTTCTATCTCTCTTCCTGACCTCTCCAAGCTCATCTTGTCCAGGAGACCCATCTCCTGAGCTCTCAACTCTATTCCCACTAAACTGCTGATCCTCTAACTTCCCTTCCTGGCCTCCATACAAGCTGATATTTTAAACGGTTTCTACTCCTCATGTACTGTCCCCTTCCCTTTCAAATCTACCGACCTCGCACCCCTCCTTTGGAAAAAAAACACCCTTGAACCCTCTGTCCTTGCAAACTACCACCCTATCTCCAACCTCCCATTCCCCATCAAAGTTCTTGAACGCACTGTCTCCTCTTAAATCTGAGCCCATCTTTCCTGCAACTCCCATGTTTGAACCTCTCCAATCAGGTTTCCACCCCTGCCACAGCACTGAAATGGCCCTAATCAAAGTCATAAATTTCATCCTCTGTCCCTCCTCATCCTTCTCTACCTCTCTGCAGCCATTGACACGGTTGACCACACCATTCTCCTCCAAAGCCTCTCCTCCGATGTCCAGCTGAGTCGGACTGCCCTTTCCTGGTTTTACTTTTACCTATTTGGTCATAGCCAGAGAATCTCCTGCAGTGGCTTCTCTTCCCACCCCTGCACCGTTACCTCTGGATTCACCAAAGGATCTACCCTTGGCCCTCTTCTATTTCTCATCTACATGCTGCCCCTTAACGACATGGGGTCAGGTTCCACATGTGCACTGATGGCACCCAGCTCTCCCTCACCACCAACTCGCTCTACCCCCTCCACTACTTCTGTGTTGTCAGACTGCTTGTCCGACATCCAGTCCTGGATGAGCCATAATTTCCTCCAATGAGACATTAGGAATACCAAAGCCATTGTCTTCGGCCCTCACCATAAACTCCGCTCCCTCGCAACCGAGCCCATCCCCCTCCTTGTTTACTGTCTCAGGCTGAGCCAGACTGTTCATAGCTTCGGCATCTTATTTGACCCTGAGCTGAGCTTCCGATCCCATATTCTCGTTATCACAAAAAATACCTACTTCCACCTCCACAACAGCGCCTGTCTCTGCCCTTGCCTCAGCTTATCTGCTGCTGAAACCCTTATCCATGCTTTTGTTACCTCCAGACTCGGTTATTCCAATGCTCTCCTGGCTGGCCTCCCATCTTCCACTCTCCATAAACCTGAGCTCATCCAAAACTCTGCTGCCTGTATCCTAACCCGCACCAAGTCCCGCTCACACATCACCGCTGTGCTCGCTGACCTATATTGGCTCCCAGTCCACCAACGGCTTGATTTAAAAATTCTCATCCTTGTGTTTTAATCCCTCCATGGCTTAGCTCCTCACTAAATCCGTAACTTCATCCTGCCCTACAACCCTCAAGAACTCTGTATTCTTCTAACTCTGGCCTTGTGCATCCTCCATCCCCCTTCGCCCCACCATTTGAGGTCATGTCTTCAGCCGCCTAGGCCCTAAGCTCTGGCATTCTCTTCCCTAAACACTCTCCATCTCTCTCACCTCCTTTAATACCTTCCTTAAAATATACCTCTTTAACCAAGCTTTTGGCACCTGTCCTAATGTCTCCTCCTTTGGCTCAGTGTAAATTTTTGTCTGATTATGCTCCTGTGAAATGTCTTGGGACATTTTCCTACATTAAAGGTGCTATATAAATGCCATCTGTGTTAAATAAAACATCTTTTTGTTAAAACCAGTTGAAAATTAGATTAACATTAGCCACACTTTGATCACTTGTATATTAAAGCAAAATTGATGACTAAATTAAGGACAGTGCTCAATGCTTACAGGTTTTAATAACTTTGTATTTGTTAACTACAAGGTTAATATTGCCTAAGGTTTTTTTCTTTCATTTTAACCCATGCATAAAAGGTTGTGTTTCCTGTAGTAACTTCTACCTTTCATTACTAATATAGAGCAGTGAAACACTTTTGGAAACAATCCATCATAGTATCACAGCCTTGTCATGTAACTGTATTAGTCCCAGAGTATTCATAAGTCTTTTTTTTATGTTTAGGGCTACCATAGTATCGCTAGAAGACTTTGAACAGCGACTGAATCAAGCAATTGAAAGAAATGCATTTTTAGAAAGTGAACTTGATGAGAAGGAATCGCTACTTGTTTCTGTTCAGAGGTTAAAAGATGAAGCCCGAGGTGCGTTTAATTCCAGCAGTTTATTTGTAAGGACAGTATTACTGTTGTACAATTGGATGCATACGGTCAACAAACTTTAAACAGTAGAACTGATAAACTCATGGTCAGGGAACCTTCCTGCCATTGGTGTTCTTGCAATGGGGTGAGATTAAGTACAATATGCAAATTATATTGCTATTCTAATGTTGCAATTTTCCTACTTTTTCATACCACCATCGTAAGAGTTGTTTTTTTGTCACAATAAATGAGTGAAAAATCAGTATGCTGAAATAATGATTTTTAACACTATTTGTATTCAGGAATAATTCTACATTAGGATTGCTATCACTAATGTGATGAGGTACCGTGTAAAAGCAAATCTGTCTTTGTTTCCTGCTGCCTGCTCTGTGGCTCCTGGGCTCCCCCTGCTTGATTGTCCCTTGAGCTACTTGCTAACACAGTTAGCGTGCCCATATTGAAATCAGATTTCTCACTCTAGGAGCTGCAGTGATTTATGGGAAATTTGATGTCAATGCATGCGCTTGGCTGTATTATGCTCTGACTGTTAAACACCAACACATTCAGTCATTGGGAGATCAGGAGTCAGAGATATTGTTGCTGGAGAGTCTGGAAAAGACAGGTTAGTGGGACCGAGCCAGAAGCAGATGAGTGTGGTCCCCCAAGACACTCTGCATTACCATCCATGGCAATAGTGCATGTAAGACACCACTACCTACATTTAGTCCCTGAACAGTGACCTTTTTTTCTCACCTTATATGGGAATATAGAGTATTGCATTTTATGTGATCTGAGGTCTCGTTATGATCGGGACATTTGGGATTTAGTTGTCAGTATGGCCCATGAGTTGGTTATTGTGTTATTACTGCCCTATGGCAACATTATCATAAGCATTATACTTGGCTACTAAAGTGATGATCTAAAATTCAGATTCACAACTATTACTCTACAGTGCAACACTGAATTTTCTGTTTAACCGCAGCCTTATGAATATTTTTGCAGATCTGCGACAAGAGTTAGCAGTACGGGAAAGGCAGGAAGTAACGAGAAAATCTGCCCCTAGTTCACCAACGCTAGAGTGTGAGAAGATGGATACAGCTGTTCAAGCTTCCCTCTCTCTACCAGCTACACCTGTAGGAAGAACCGCAGACAATGGGTTTGCTTCACCCAAAGGTATGTGGTGTAAGTTTTCTGAGAATTGCCAGAACATTGATTCCAAGTGTCTGCATGTACGTGTAAAAGAATGGATTGCTTGTTATGTTTGCAGTAAGCTCGCAAGTCAACTAAGATGGCTACCAACTTGATTCAGTCAGAATTTGGAAAAATCCACCTGTCATCAAGTTGGTACAGAACCTTAAACCCTTCTGTTGAAATCAGGTGGCTATGTTAAAGTTAGAATGCGTGCATTAATGAATTGCGTTGAGTAACTTGGCAGGGTGCCACAAACCAAGTGCTAATGCTTTCATTTCTTTTAAATCTTGAAGTTGCCGTTGTGCATGCATAAGTATATAAATACAATGATGATTCTGTGTGTACGTGTCCACCCATGCTCTATGCCATTCCGAGTTTTATAAGAAACTAGTGCTTATTGTGTGCACCTTGCTTCACTTGGCCAAACGCATTTTAATTTGCCTAACCGTGCAAGCATACCATCTTGATGGGTGTTGAACTGATGTTGGTATGTAGTTTCACAGGCACTAATGCTTTGGTGAGTTTCAGTACAGGCTTTTTAAATGCATCTACAGTAAACTCTTTCGTATCCGGCGCCTACGGGACCGGGATGGTGCTGGTTGATTAAAAATTCCCAATAACAGAGAGGTATACCTACCGAGGCAATTTATATATCGGTCGACCTCAGACCAGAAGAAGGGACATGGAGTGAAAATGGCCCAAGGTCCGGGAGCCCCGGTTACGCGGCCACAGGTCCGGGAGCCCCGGTTACGCGGCCACAGGTCCGGGAGCCCCGGTTACGCGGCCACAAATATACAGTAAAACTTACCTTTGGGTTCCTCTTTGGCTGGATGGCCAGCTGATACTGTGTGGGGAAGATTGCAGCGCCCACAGCGACGGCAGGAACAAGTGGTAAGTCATTCCCCACCATTTTCGGGACACTACTGCCCCGTTCCTTCTGGGGCGGAAGCCTCAAAACCTACTCCTGAATTTTGCTGGTTATTAAAGAATTACAGATGATTAAGTGCCGTTTAAACAAGAGTTTACTGTATTTTGGATTTGCAGTGTTAAAGTATAAATTTAGTGCCTTGGATGTGTTGATACTTGAACGTATTCAGTGTGAATTGCTAGTGATCCAGGTGAAAATTGCACCCAAAATTGCACTAGTTTTGAGAGGTGTTTTTCCCCCTCAAGTTTCCACTCAACCTCATTTGCATATCGTCAAACGCAAAATCTGCCATGAACCAATTGGGCAGCATTTTAGAAAGTAATTTTTTTAATTAAAATTGCGGGGAAAAACAGCGCACCCAAGCGGAAACGCTAAACCTCATCTCTATTTTAGATAATATTTTGACTTATTGTTTTTAGTTAAATAGCAAAACATGGCGCAATTTGGAAAACTAAGCAAAAGAGTTGGTTGGAACCTAGGATTTATTTCTGCAATACAAGTTGAGCTGGGAGATGTAAAACTGAGGTCTCATACCACCACCACTGGTGGGAGGGTGTGTGTGTGATTGATATAGATATATATATCTATATCTATATCTATATATATATCTATATATCTATATTTATTTATTTTATAATGGAATATGCACAGATGTAATTTTTTAATATTGTATAGCAGTCCCTCCCTCTAAAGTAAAACCATATAAAAGCAAAAAAGTTATAAAATGCCATAGTATGGCAATCACATTGAAATGAAGGTTAAAGACCCAAAGCTGAATAGATGCATAGAAGTGAGCTCATCAAGAATCTTAATTGTAGAGCCCCCTTCTATTTTTACTTCTAAGACTTTAGGTAAATTCCATTGATGTGTCTAAGATGTGCAAGCAATCACTGTCGGGGAGCTCTTAAAAAAGCAAAAAATGAAAAAGGAGTAGCAGGTTGACTCTAGCAGTATGTATCGAGGGGAAAGTTTCCAATAAAGCCCGTCTCAAATATCGGTTATTGTGCAAAAACACTGCTCAGGTGATGAAATTTCCAGTTAGTGCTGAGCAGCCTTTTGCTCTGTTTCGCTTTGGAACTAAATAAGAATAGAGAAAGCATTTGATCAGCTGTTTAAAGTGCCTGGCCACACTGACCACATCTCTAGCTTATGAGTACGCCTAAAGGAAAATCTGTCATAAGGCTCAAATTGTTTTGGCAACCAGGATTTGAACATGTATCTATGATCATTATAAATGGATTCTATCGTATATGTATTTTCATAGCCCCATCCAAACATCTTGTACTGATGCACTTTAATTTTCTGTGACATCACTGCGGAGAGAGGGAATGGAGATACAACAATTTATTTTAAAAAGGCTTCAGCCTGATTGGACACTGGGTTCGAGTCAAACCGGCATTAGGGTCAGAACCATCATGAATGGTTACAGCGCAGGAGGCCATTCGGCCCGTCGAGCCCATGCTGGCTCTCTGCAAGAGCACTTCAGCTAGTCTCACTCCCCCTGCCCTTTCTCCGTAGCCCTGAAATTTTTTTTTCTTCAGGTACTTATCCAATTTCCTTTTGAAATCCACGATTGAATCTGCTTTCACCACCCTTTCAGGCAGTGCATTCCAGATCCTAACCACTCGCTGCGTAAAAAAGTTTTTCCTCATGTCGTCTTTGGTTCTTCTGCCAGTCACCTTAAATCTGTGTCCTCTGGTTCTCGACCCTTTCGCCAATGGGAAGTTACTCTCTCTGCTCTGTTTAGACCCCTCATGATTTTGAACACCTTTATCAAATCTCCTCTCGACCTTCTCTGCTCTAAGGAGAACGAACCCCAGCTTCTCCAGTTTATCCACGTAACTGAAGTCCCTCATCCCTGGAACCATTCTTGTAAATCTTTTCTGCACCCTCTCTAAAGCCTTTACATCCTTCCTAAAGTGCGGTGCCCAGAATTGGACACAATACTCCAGTTGAGGCCGAACCAGTGTTTTATAAAGGTTCATCATAACTTCCTTGCTTTTGTACTCTATGCCTCTATTTATGAAGCCCAGGATCCCATATGCTTTTGTAACTGCTTTCTCAATCTCCCCTGCCACCTTCAATGATTTGTGCACATATACCCCCAGGTGTCTCTGTTTATGCACTCTGTTTAGAATTGTACCCTTTAGTTTTTACATTTGTAAGAACAGATGTGTCACCTAACTTAAAATCTGATTTGAGAATTTTCATGGATTTCTTTCCTCATCGTCTTACTTTTGAAAATTGACATAGTGAAACACTCTGTATTGGAGTGTGTATGTGTGTGTATATATATGTATAAAAACAGTAAGGCTTATTGTTTTCCAGCTATACCAAATGGCTATGGAACTACTCCTTTAACTCCATCAGCAAGAATATCTGCACTAAATATTGTTGGTGATCTTTTAAGAAAAGTAGGGGTAAGTATCCGCTCTAATTAACCTTTTTATAATATTGGAATTCTGTCTATTGTCCAGAGAATAAAAAGATATAAGCAATTTTATGTCCAACCTTTATTTCTGTAAATTCTGTTTAATCTTTCTCTAGTAGTATTTCTTTATTGAAATTTTCCCTTTGGATAAGTTATTAAATTGTATAGCTGCCTGTTCAGGAAACATTAAAGACTCCATACCATTATTCAAGGAAGAGCAGTGTTCGGCTGCTGTCTTAGGTAACATTCCTTCCTCAACCAACAGTACCAAAACTAGGTAGTTCATCACCTTGCTGTTTCTGGGGTGATACTGGCGCAGAGTAGCTGCTGCATTTGCCTACACAACATTCACTGTACTCTTAAGGTGCCAGTCTTGCCTCAGTGGTAGCCTCTCGCCTCAGAGTCACAGTCGCCAGTTCAAGCCCCAATCCAGAGACTGAACGACAAAAGCAAAATACTGTGGATGCTGGAAATCTGAAATAAGAACAGAAAAATGCTGGAAATACTCAGCAGGTCAGGCAGCATCTGTTAAGAGAGAAACAAAGTTAACATTTCAGGTCGATGACCTTTCATCAGAACTGGAAAAAGTTAGAGATGTAACAGGTTTTAATCAAGTACAGAGGCAGGGAAAAGGCGGAGGGAAGGAGAGAACAAAAGGGAAGGTCTGTGATAGGGTGGAAGACAGGAGAGATTAAATGACAAATGGGATGATGGTGCAAAGCAAAAGGGGATGGTAATGGGACAAGTAAAGAAACAAAAGATGGGTCTAGAGGAAGTGTAAATGGGAACAGCAGAATCATTACCAACACAATCGCCCCCCCCTCTGCGTATGGTCTCCCCAATGTAGAGGAGACCGCATCATGAGCAGCGCAGAACACCTCCGTTTAGTCCGCAAGCGCAACTTCGAGCTTTCAGTCGCCTGTCATTTTAATTCTCCACCCCGCTCTGACCTCTCTGTCCATGGCCTCCTACACTGTTCCAATGAAGCTCGGCGTAAGCTCGAGGAACAGCACCTCCTCTTTCGATTAGGCACTTTACAGCTTTCTAGTCTCAACATTGAGTTCAACAATTTCAGATCCTAACCACGGCCCTCATTTTTTTGGACAGCAGCTGTTGGTAATGATTCTGCTACTCCAATTTATACCTCCACTAGACCCATCATTTATTTCTTTACTTGTCCCATTACCATCCCCTTTTGCCTTGCACCCTCATCCCTTTTGTCATTTAATCTCTCGTGCCTTCCACCCTATCACAGACCTTTGCTTTTGTTTTTTCCTACCCTCCCCCCTTTCTCTGCCTCTGTACTTAGTTAAAACCTGTTACATCTCTGTTTCCAGTTCTAATGAAAGGTCATCAACCTGAAACGTTAACTGTGTTTCTCTCCACAGATGCTGCCTGACCTGCTGAGTATTTCCAGCATTTTCTGTTTTTATTCCAGAGACTGTGTTGTTGTATGGCCGATATTTATCCCTTAACCAACATCACTAAAAACAGATTAATTGGTCATTCATGTCATTGCTGTTTATGGGACCTTGTTCCCAAATTAGCTACCGTGTTTCTCTACATTACAACAGTGACTATACTTCATAAGCAATTCATTGTCTGTAAAGGAATTTGTCTTCGGGTTGTGAAAGGTGAAATATAAATGCAAGTAATTAATTGTGTGAAGCTCTAAGATTTTTCAACAACTTGGTAAGGTGCTCCATAAATCGTGCTGATTAACACCTACCACCCTCCCTCAGCTGATGAATCAGTACTCCTCCATGTTGCTTGGAAGAAGCACTGAGGGCAGCAAGGACACAGAATATACTCTGGGTGGGGGAGTTCAATATCCATCACCAAGAGTGACTCGGTAGCACCACTATTGGCCGAGTCCTGAAGGACATAGCTGCCAGACTGGGCTAGCAGCAGGTGGTGAGAGAACCAACACGAGGGGAAAAACCTACTTCACCTTGTCCTCACCAATCTACCTGTTACAGATGCATCTGTCCATGACAGTATTGGTAGAAGTGACCACAGCACAGTCCTTGTGGAGATGAAGACCCGTCTTCACACTGAGGACGCCCTCCATCGTGGTGTGTGGCACTGCCATCGTGCTAAATGGGATTGATTCAGCACAGATCTTGCAGCTCCAAAACTGGACTTTCATGAGGCGCTGTGGGCCATCAGCAGCAGCAGAATTGTATTCCACCACAATCTGTAACCTCATGGCCTGGCATATCCCTCACTACCATTACCACCAAGCAATGAGACCAACCCTGGTTCAATGAGGAGTGTAGAAGAGCATGCCAGGAGCAGCACACTCTTACCTAAAAATGAGGTGCCAACCTAGTGAAGCTACAACACAGGACTACATGCATGCTGTAGACAGAGCCAAGTGATCCCACAACCAACGGATCAGATCAAAGCTCTGCAGGCCTGCCACATCCAGTCGTGAGTGGTGGTGCACAATTAAACAACTAATGGGAGGAGGAGTCTCCATGAACATCCCCATCATCAATGATGATGGAGCCCAGCACATGAGTGCAAAAGACAGCCATGATCTCATTGAATGGCGGAACAGGCTCGAGGGGCTGAATGGCCTACTCCTGCTCCTATCTTCTATGTTTCTATCCTTTTCTGGTTTCTGTTTTATTTGTCATTTTGAAATTGGTTTCTAGTTTTAAAAAAAAAAGTCAATGCTGTTGGTTTTTGGTGTGTGTGTGGGGGGTGGGCAGGATTATGAGCAATGCTCCCTCTGAGCTGCCCGCACGCATGGCTGCGCAGTAATCTGCAGGCCGCTCACTAGCTTTTCCATTTGAAATACCGTGCATGCGCAGAAATTTAAAGGGACCGCGCATTGAAATAAACAGGCCAAGCTCAACAAAGACAATTTAGAGGGAACATTGGTTATGAGCCCACTTTATTTGAACCACATAATGGAAAATAAGAGTTCCTTTATATAGTGTATCAAACTGTTGTGCAGAATTCTTTTGATTTAGTTTTCCTGCTAACTAATACTTGAATCTTTTCAGGCCTTAGAATCAAAGTTAGCGGCATGCAGAAATTTTGCCAAGGACCAAGCATCACGAAAAAGTTACAGTTCAGGGAATGGCCATGGCCCCTCTGCTATGGTCAACAGTGCAAAGTTTTCAAATTCAGGTCTTGCAACATATTTTGACAAAGGGTAAGTGTTTAATATACATTAACAAAAAAAACCATTCTTGTTAGAAAATCTGCTATTTAAGCTTTTCTAGAACTGGGGCACTCTTGGATATATTTACAGTACTAGTATTGAGTATTGGCAAAAGCACCAGAGGGATGATGAGAAGCCATTTTTTTAATGCAGCAAGTTATGATCTGGAATGCTCTACCTGAAAAAGGGTGGTGGAAGCAGATTCAGTAGTAACTTTCAAAAGGGAATTGGATATATACTTAAATAAAAAAATTGCAAGGATATGGGGAAGGAGCTGGGGAGTGGGACTAATTGGACAGCTCTTTCAAAGAGCAGGCACAAACACAATGGGCCGAATAGCCTCCTCCTGTGCTGTATACTTCGAGTCCCTCATGAATCTCTCTCTTCATCTGGATTTGGATCTTTTCCCAACCCTTTGCTCTTTCTATTTTAACCCCCTCCTCACTCCTTTCAGATGAAAGCTTAATATTTACTCATCCAGGTCACGACAGCAAAATTACACTGTACCTATATATTTATTGAATTTATCCAGTTTAAGCCCAGGGGTTGATTTTTAACCCTACCCGCCCGGCGGAAACCAGGTGGGCGGGCAGTTAAAAATGAGCAGGTTACTTACCCACTCAAAACTCGAGCCTTTCGCACCAATGCCCATTTTAATCTGCAGGGTTCTGCAGGTGGATGCTAATTGGGGTCCTATTGCATCAAAAAGACCCTGCCTGCATTTTAACTGAGGTCTCAGCAGAGAAGCCAGCTCAGCTTTGCCACCAGGCTGAAGCAGGTCTGCAGACAAGTGGCTCTCCAAGGTAAGTGTAAAACATTCCGGGGCCCAGAAGGGAAGTTGTGACATCCCCTGTCCAAGCTCTTCACAACGCCCCTCCCCCCCCCCCCACCCCCCAACTCTTTCAGGCAGGCAGCTGATCGACGACATGTTGATTAAGCCCTGGAGTTAACATACACTGTGCATCAAACTTAGGCCAATGAGTGTATTTCGCACTTGCTTTCTTGTTCTCCCTATCTGCCTCCAAGAAATTATTTACCTAGATTCCAACTTTGATCATGCTTCACACAATATCCACAGAACAGGTCTGAGCTCCAGATATTCGGGTTTAACTTTAAATCCAATTTTTTTTTTCTTTTCTATTTCTTGTATATTTTGAGCTATCTGGGTGACGGATGTTGGTATCAGAAATGGAACATGTACTTCTAAGTATTGTATGGGACAAAGCTCTCTTAATCTATCTGGTTAAAATAGTCAGTGTTCATTCAACATGATTCTTCCAACTAGAAATGGGAACTTTTCTTCCCCTGATTTGGGTTGAAAGATTCTACTAACCTACCCACTGCGTCACTCAGTAACTCTCTTTCTGCTCCCAGCCACCCCCCTCTCTTTCCCAGCCACCCCCCTCTCTTTCCTGCCCCCCACCAAACTTTCTGGTATTCTGACTTTACAGAATCTGAGTCAATTAATTGTACTTGAAGTTTGAATTTCTTTGACTTCTAAGACTAAACTGAACTATGGATGTTGCTTCCTATGAGATCCAGGATCTATTTACAAATGTTAAAGGATGTCATAGATACATACATAGATAGATACATAGATGATAGGAGCAGGAGTAGGCCATCCGGCCCTTCGAGCCTGCTCCGCCATTTAATGAGATCATGGCTGATCCTCCAATTCAGTATCCCGTCCCCGCCTTCTCTCCGTAACCCTTAACCCCTTTTGCCTGTAGAAATATATCTAATTCCCTCTTATATATATTTAATGAGCTGGCGTACACTGCCCTCTGTGGCAATGAGTTCCACAGGTTCACCACCCTCTGAGTGAAGAAATTCCCCCTCATTTCTGTCCTAAATGGTTTAGCCCTTATCCTTAAATTATGTCCTCTAGTTCTGTTCTCACCCGCCAAGGGAAACATTCCTTCTGCATCTAGACTGTCTAGACCTGTCAGAATTTTATACACTTCTATGAGGTCCCCTCTCAATCTTCTAAACTCCAGTGTGTACATCCCTAAACTACATAGTCTCTCCTCATAGGTCAATCCCGCCATTCCTGGTATCAGCCTGGTGAATCGCCGCTGCACCCCCTCCATGGTAGTATTTTTCCAACCCTTCACAAAGTTACAAAGCTTATTTGTTGCAAGATTTTGGAAACATCAAAATCCTATTGTAATTCAAGAGGAAAAGTTTAATTGAACATGGGGCTAAAATTTCTGCTTAAAATCTTAGACATGAAATAATAGGTGATTGCTGAAATTGTGTCTGCAGATTAATACACTACATGTTTGTAACAATTAGCTTTAGAGCATCACTTGAATCGGATAATTGCTTCTTGAAATGGTTTTCCAATATTTGTTGGCACCCCATTGCTGAAAAACAATCCATTTATATTCCAGAATGGTTTCTCCAGCAGGCAAATCTACCTTTTTAAACTGTTTTGCAATTATTGTACGGTTGCAAATGGCTACCATTTCACTCAACCTGCCAGCACTCCTTTTTTGGTTGCCTCTGGCTCTGATGGCATTGGTGCCTGAGGCATTCCTGCTGTTGGAGGTACATCTGAAGACCATTCACTTTGGTGGTGTGTGTTGCTTCTGGTGGCTTGGTTTACTTTGCAAATTTTCTGTTAACTTAAGAGGCCATTGGTGGAAACTGCTAATGTACAAATTAATGTAAGTTATTCCCTCTTCTGTCTGTAGCAAATTTGCACAGAAGTAATTTAGCTAATAGGTGGTGGGTAGGGTTTTTTTAATCAGCTAAACAAAACAAAAAAATCAATGTTTAATAATTTAAGCAAATCAGTAGAAAGTTTATTAAACATTGAGACAGTTCTTTTTGTAAATACTGTTGAATAGCCAACTGTATATCAGTTGGCTTTAATATCAATTGTACGGGTTTTTGTTTGAAATTCATTTATCTTTAACTAATTTCTAACCTGCCGCATTCATGTAGAAGTATTATTTTGTAACAATATATGTGCATTAGGTTTTGTTAAAGTACACGTGCCTCTCTTAATGGCTCAGTGGATATGGCATCTCCAGGTGTAATACTATGCTATTTAGACTGGAAAATCCCAGGTTTGATTCTCAGTTTGTGCGGAGTTAGCTGATCTGAGCAGGGATGTTAAAATTGTCAATAGTGCTCCTGAGTTAGGAAGTGGAAAAGCTGTTGGATTCCACTCCTGATTCCTATCTAATGATTCATGCTTGAATTGAATGAATTGTACATGATGAGTTGCATAGAAGGAATGTAATTTAGCATGCACGCTGCAAGAGCAAATATCCAGTCCATACTTGATGTCTGGGCTCTAAACGTGATCAATCTTTTTGAGAGGTACTGGTGAGCTGTCAACTCCTGTGAAACTTTATTTCAGCAGGAGTCAACCTCTTCGAGAGAAAGAGAAAAAATCAGCAAAATAGCACATTCAACACCCCCAGTTAAGAGATGAAATCAAACATTTAGGGTTGGAAGGAAAAATTAGCAAGCTCATCTTGGATCCCACCATAATGTAATTTTGGTGTACTCTAGCATTCTTTGAGGGTTATTTATGTTCGAATCCTGCTGTACTCAGTTTCTGATTGTATTGCTGTTTCCTATAATGTTAGAGCACAGGTACTACAGCATTTTGGATGACTCCACAGCTTTTATTTTCTCAACGCTAATGTTCAGCATGTCCCAGAACTAATCCTAAAAACTGTTGGGAGTAGTCAATTAAACAACAAGAATTTAATTTCAGCTATGAGGAGTTGAGTGATTTAAGTATTTAACCATCTTAAACTGGTTTAGATTTCAACATATAGCCAACATGAGTGTTTAAAG
Source organism: Squalus acanthias (assembly GCA_030390025.1). Lineage (NCBI taxonomy): Eukaryota > Metazoa > Chordata > Chondrichthyes > Squaliformes > Squalidae > Squalus > Squalus acanthias. The sequence goes on along the minus strand of CM059447.1, from coordinate 26,290,090 downwards.
TTGATTCGGTATGTGTTTTCTTTTATCAGAAAAGAGAAAGTCTTTTTCACCGAGTATATCATGGGTAATTCATTTTATTGTATTCCTTTGCAGTGATCACCTGCATGCTATCGCAATGGTGATGTAAATGGAAGCAGGATTAACACCTAGATTTAGGCTGAATTTTCACTAACTGCATGGGGATTTTGGTATTCTGTGGCAAGTAGTAAGAGCCTGGCTTAAGGTGCCAGATATTGTATCATATAATTCCTCAAAATGCAGCTCCTGGTGGCTCTTCTAAATTTTTACCCTACAATTTTATAATCTGTGTATGGGGCTTATCCTATGGCCTGTGGAAATTCGTCTTTAAATGCAGCTAAGATGAAAAATTTCCCTTGGTTGACAAAATGTCATCTTTGCTATTGCAGTTAAAAACATTTAAACTGCAGATGAACTTGTAGTACAAACCTGCATTAAGTATAGCACCTGTTAAGAAGCTGTAAGAGGCACCAAATAGAATGTGGAAAATGGCTGTGACTGGGTTGTATTTTAGGATTCAGAATGTTGGAAGTTTAACATTATTGCCAAAATTCTGACTCCATTATGACCTATTTATAATTTTTTCAGCCGTAAGTTCTGTGCCGTATCTAACAAGTGACAGCATTTCTACAAGCATTCAAGTTTACTCTGTCTGAGTTTCTTTGCAAGAAATGCAGAGGCAAATGTGCAGCAACATATTTAGATTCTGGGTAGGTTTTCTCTCCCAATCTTAAACCTTTTTCTGGTTGAGCCTCAAATCTGCATAACACACGGACTGCTTGGCTAAATGTGGAGGTGAATGATCAAATCAAAATTATATTTTTCTTAAAACGTATGTGGAAATACTAGCCAAAGCTTTGTGCACTGGGCTAAACTTTGAAACACGGTGGTCAACTTGAACAACTAGCATTACTAAATGGAAATTTAGATATTTATGCACAGCGGAAATTTTATATTAGATCTGAATAAAAATGAAGGATATTTAAATAAAAACTTGAGCCAGAGATACAACAGTAAACTTATAAAAATGGTTCTTACCCAGGGCACAATGTTTTTTTAAAAAAAAAAGAAAATTAACTGGTTGTGGATTGTCTCTTGTACATTCAAATCTGAGGCATGGCTAAACTTAAAAGCAATACTAACAAGTGTGTACGTGAAAAATACATTAAGATGTGCATTTGCTACTAAAGCCTTCTGTTGGCACATGTTCACTTCTTTAAAAAATCCTGTATGCCATTATGTCTAGAAGTACCGAATGTGTGTAGTTGTTTTTGTACAGTGAGTTACTTTGTAATTGTACATAGAATCAGTTGCATCTTGGACAAACCTCGTATAAATGTTTGCATAAGGATGATCATTAGTGACTCTTTGTAATGGAAATGTTAAAATCGGGTTTAAATATGAATATTGCCATCTCTTTCCAAATCTCATCAAAACCAAACTCTATTAACCCTTAAGCTTCAGACACTCTAGGGATTTCCAGTCTTCTTGGGTCAGCTTTCTTTTTTATAAATGTTTTCAACTTGCACATTATGGTATTGAAACAACCCGTAATATTGTAGTAAAACTACTGAAGTTTGAAAATCAGATATAAACCTATCTGATACGTTTCATGCTATAATTGCATACAATGGAGATCAACATTTAGTTGTAGTTGGTAACTATATAAAATTGATAAATGTTTTTAATTGTGTCATTTAGACCATTGCCAGTTTAATATTGTAGTAGAGTAGCTAATGCGGATCTTTAATTTTCAAGGCCAGGTAATGGTGCAGGATGCAGAAACAGTATTGAAGGAAGCCGAATCTCCAGAAATAGACCCACCAGGAAACCAAAGCAAGTGAATTGATTAGTCTATATAATTTGTATTTTGTCCTCAACCCAGAGCTAACAATGGACTTGATAATTGTCTTGAGACAGTTTAGAAGAGTTTCTCATTCTAGTAATTAATGTTTGTATCTTGAATGTTGTCAGACTTGTACCAGATCTATAGATTACCAGCTACTGTAGCAACCTTGTATAAAATACTTTAATGTAACCAGTTTTTTTGTTGAATATAGGGCAGTAAATGGTCTAGACCAAGGACCTGCTCGAATTGGATCAGCGCCACCTTCTTCACCACCAGGCATGCTGCCACTCAGTGTCTAAATAGCCATACTACATTTTTTTTTAACGTCTACTTCAAACAACAGGATAACCAATGTAACCTGGCTACAAATGGAGTGCACGGCGGTGTGTAGGAATTTCTGAACTTTTATCTTACTCGTTCTGCACAAGATTTTCAGTTTATTAAACAGTTTGCCTCTTAATCTCTGTTGATATACTGTCACTGCAGTGTAGTTAATGTCACATTACTTTACCGTTCATGTGGGTTTTAATGCTATTCCTGTTATACATTACAGCAACAGCAGACTTGTATATTGTGCATTCAAAATTGAAATCCTAAGCAGTATTGGAAAAGTCTACATATTCAAAGCTAATGATGGTATATATGGTATTTGTTCAAGCCACTTGTAGGGTGTGTGACTCTCCAGATAGTTGGTCTGGGTTTCTCGGTTATGTGCCTAGATTTGGTGGTATTTTAAAACACCAATTCCTGTAATTTTTATGTTGTACTGTACAATTTCTCCTTGGTTTCTAATGTCAGATTTATGAAGATATATTTAAGCATTGTTTAAGTGTAAATTGGTTTGTTTTTTAAAAAAAAATACAAAAGTTGGATAACAAACTTACTTTAATTTTTTGAACCATTTACAGCATTGATTTTTGTTTCTATGCATCAACTCGATCACTTTTACATTTTATTTTGTTGCATAATTCAGATAATTACGTTGCCTGTTTACGTTTCTTTTTACTGTATATAAGTTTGTAAACATAACTTTGCCCAAGATATTTGTACATAGCTTGGGCTTTGTAGCATTATTTATTCAGATTCTATATGGCATGTTTAATAAATGAGAAAGTTTACCATACACAGTTGTAACAAATCATATGATATCATGATGTAGAACCTGCTGTCTAATCTTCCAGAAATAAATTTGTTCATTAAACAGCCATAGTGTGCAGGGTGTTGGTCTGTTATAACATGATCAGATGCAGGCTGGAGTCACTATTAGTAAGACTTTGTGGAAAGTATCTCCATTAAAATATAATGAAAAATTTAGTAAGTACACATTACTGAACTTCTGTAAATGTGGCACTGAACAAATAATAATTACTGATTTGTATGAAGCCAAAATATCAAAAGCTGGAATTGGAAATCAATTCTATCTATCTATATATTAAGTCTTGTTCGTGAGGTGCACTTCCTATCCACAATACCTTACTTCCCGTGTTATGATTTACATTATAAAATGCAATGTAAATGGAAGCAGGATTAACCCATAGATTTAGGCTGAATTGTCACTAACTGCACAGGGATTTTGGTATTTCCAATGTTTAATATTGTCAACATTTAATCTGTAATATGTCATACTACTAGGTAGCGCTCTAATGGACTACAACAAAAAAAATGAATTTTTGTCTGCTTGCCATTTCCAGCAATATCAAAAAACTTGGGAGGTGTAATGACCCAGGGGCGCACCGTTCTCCAAGGAAGAACCACAAGTTCAGATACCAGACGGTAGCCATCACATGGTGTGAATTGTTAGCAAAAACATAATAGGAAGCATAAGGTGCTAATTGGGTTAAATGACCACAGATTTCACATTGCTTGGCGGCGGCAACAACAACAACTTTCATTTATAGCATCTTTAACGTGGTAAACTGTCCCAAAGTGCTGCCCATATCCTATTCTCATCACCCCTGTCCTTGCTGGCCTACACTGGCTCCCGGTCCCCCAATGCCTCAAATTTAAAATTCTCATCCCCGTGTTTAAATTTTTTCCTGGCCTCGTCCCTCTCCATCTGTGTATCCTCTTCCAGCCCTACAACCACCCCCCTCCCAACTTCCATTCTCTGACTCGGGCCTTGAGTGCATCCCTGCTCCCTTCGCATTGTCAACAATGTCTTCAGGCACCAACATTCCTTGCCTCTAAGCCCTTCTGCCTTTCCACCCCTCCTCCTTTTAATAACCTCCTTTAATCCACCTTTTCAACCAAGCTTTTGGTCAACCCTCCTAATATCTCCTCCTTTGGCTTGGCATCCACTTTTTCCATATGCCTCTGAGTGACTTGGGACATTTTTTCCACATTAAAGGTGCTATTTAGATTCAGTCTGGTTTTCCAAGAGAGAAGAACCACAGCGACATGTGATGTGTTCCAGTAGCTGACAGAGTATGAGTTCTCTGGTGTGGTCTCTGGGTCTCACTATCGTTTACCTAGATATTGGGCAGATAAAAGTACACTGCGGATCGCAAGAGATGTAAGATCTGCAGATGGGAGTTGCTGGTGATGCTAAGCCTGTGAAAATATCCAAAAATATGATCTGGTAATGCCAGTGTTAAACAACAAAGTAACTTTATTGCCACTAGGTGACAGTAATAGTTTTCCTCACAAATCACTTAACATGCTTTCTAAAAACAAATGAGTTCAATTTTGAAAGAAAACAGAAGTTTTAATTATCATCTGTATTTTGTTGATAGAAAATAGAAAACATGTTAAATACTTACAGCTGTGAGACAGTGATAAACTGAGATGCCCATCTCTTGACTACCCCCTTTTTTCTTCCCCCATTGCTACCTTAACTCTTCCCCTTTTTGGCTCTTTTGTTTCTTTGGATTTGCACCTTAACTGCAACCTCAGCTCTTAGCCTTTCTTTTCCATTTGCTGTCCCAACTGATGGCCACTCCCCTGTCTCTTCTTGGCTCTTTTTTTTCTCATTTGCTACCCCATTGCTTAACCCCCCCTCAACATTTTGCCTCATTTTCTCCCAATTGTTTCCCCAGCTCTTTGGTGGTTCTTTTATATATTTATAAATACACTCTACTTAAACTTATCTATGTATCTATTAAAATTCTAATAACTTTCCCTTTCCCTCTTTGCCTAAACCACAAGTACTTCCCTTTTGAATCCACTTCCTATCCAGCCTACCCTCCAACTTACCATAAACAACGCATGGGAGATCCATTACTAGATATATATAAAATTCTAGTTTATTTTTGAATCAATGGGTAATGTAATAATGGTAAATACCTGCTATTCTTATTTCTTCCAGAGGATGGTGCTGTTACCTCTTAAAAAAAATGACAAGAACTCCTGTTCTTGCTTGCTAAAGAGTTAGTGCTGTAATCTCTCTCAGCCAAACAGCGCACACCGTCTTGTTAATTGTGAACAACGCTACGGGACATTGATTAGTGTAGTAAATATTCCAAAACACCACAATCTTGTTGCAAAGTGAACACTTTATTTTAAAATGCTCTTTTATCATGGTACAACGTTGTTTATAGTACATGGGAGCAAAAAGGTAGCAGACAAACATCAGTGCTAGATTGGGGACACAAACTGATGCAGGTTTTTGATGTTCTGTTAATTTGTTTTAGAATTTTTCTAGTTCCACACTTGTACAATGCATTTAATTGTACATATGAATATGTAGTATTGTCACGTTTGCTGAAAAAAGCAGGTAGTGGAGTGTAGCTCTGAACACTTTGGAGGTTCAGTGCTGGAGTCTGAAACAAGGGTGAGGTTATTTTGATGGTGTATTGGTCAGATGGAAGACACTCTTTTGTGTTTGAATGATGCATTTAAAATATGATTTGCTGTTTCAGAAACTGTTATGAGAAGAAATCAACTGTATTCACCATGTAAGTGACCAAGAATTTTATACTCCACCCAAAGATAAATGGTTCATTGTGTACAGTCTTGTATGCATGTGTATAGTAATTTTAGTATTTGCAATTTTTTGTGCATTTTATATACTGTTTAAACTAAATTTACTTTAAGTTTGTAAATCTCTGGTCTATGTGGCAATATCTACTATTTCAGAGCGTCTGCTAGTGTAACATGAGAAATTAAATCAAGTAAGCAGATTGCTGCAAGTGTTATCTCCTTGGGTATACATCTGTATGTATGAAGACAGAAATATACAGCTTCTGAATTGTAAACCATCTGCTTACAGGAACTGTTAATTTTTGTATAAAATTTGAACTGTGTACAAGTTTTGCAATAGTTTTTAATCCTGTAGATGCCAAAAAAACTTAGTTTGTGTAAAATTTATAATTTCTGGTTAAATGTCAGGAAATCATATAGCAATAGTCTTTTGTTCTGGTTCCTGCATGTCATCTGCAGGAACTACAAGTATCTGAAATGGGAGATTTCCATGTCTAAATGTAAAATTTTCAAGCTGTCCATGTTTTCTTGCTTAAGTCTGAATGTCCCTAGCCATCCATTACCAGATCTTGAGTGACCATGGCAAGTGCTATTGTGCTTCACCTTCCTCAGCTAAAACCAGCCAGTTAGCCTGGAGGGCAAGGATAACCCCAGGCTCATTTTTTTTCCTCCTCAAAATCCTCTTCCCCTGCCCCCCTTCACCTTTCCTCAAACACCAAGTGCAAGGAGCTTGTGTATTTCTTCATCAAGCCCCTATGCTAGCTGGCAAAGTTGATGGTTTTGTTTCTCAGATACCATCCCTCTTCCCCTTTAAAAGTGTCACTATCGCACCCTTATATAAAAATATCCTCAACTTTTTCATCCTTGCCAATTATTGCCGTATCACCAACCTCTCTCTTCCCTCAAGGTCCTTGAATATGTTGTCACCTCCTGACTCTCTGCCCATCTTGCCTGTAATTCTTTAAATCCCTCCAGTCTGGCTTCTGTCTATCTCAGAGCACCAGAAGAGCACTGACAAAAGCGTTAATGGCGTTCTCCGTGGTGCTTTATCCTTCCTTGACCTCTGTACAGTCCTCGAAACAGTGGGCCACACTATCCTTCTCCAACATCTGTCCTGTGTTGTCTAGCTCTTTGGGCCTGCCCTGACATGGTTTCGCTCATACTTTTCCAAATGTAGCCAGATCATCTTCACTCCTTCACCGTCACCTACAGGGACCTCCAAGAATATAATATTGGGCTCTTGCTCTTCTCATCTACATACTGCCCCTCGATGACCTCATCCATCAAAGCAGGGTCAGCTAACCACACATACGCTGATGACACCCAGCTCTACCTCTCTCTCAATCCGACTGCCTCTGTGCTGTCAGACTGCTTGTCTTCCATCCAGTCTTGGATGAGTTTTAACTTTGTCCTGTTTAACATTTGGAAGACCACAGCTATCAACTGGAAGTAGTTGTTGGGCATAATAGGCATTCTTAAGATTTATACTCTTAAATTGTACCAGTGTAGACCAGCCAAAACAATGCTGTGGACTTTAATAATTAGATAGCATTTGCTAGAATGTAAAAAATCTCATGCACATGCTTAATGGCAATACTGCAGATATTGTTTATTTGTATTTGTTTACTGAAATGGATTATTAAACATTTTAAGTTACAATTTTAATGCTGTATATTCTTACATTAATTTATTTCTTTCATAGGATGTAGAACAGTTTTACGGTTGGATGTTTGTCAAAATAGCAACCAATTAAATAAATGTCATGAAGTGAAATTGCGCTGTGATAATGGCAGAACAACACTTAGCACATTTGTGTGAAATTTTTACCTGCTTAAATTTTGAAGTAAATGGGATAACACCTCATTTAAAGTAGTGGACAAAGGAATTCCATATGAACATGTTAAGCCAGAGGCAACTCATCAAGCGAGGGGAAAAAAGTTGTGTTTTGGAATGTTCCATGTGCAAAACTGCAACTTGCAGCCGAATGAGCATTTGCAAAACTCCATTCTTCAGATTTTTTTTTAACCCTTTTCAACTTCAGTGACTGGGGCGTGCGTTCAAAGACACTGCGCATGTGCAAAGGGCCCATTGTCAGTGACAAGCTGGCTTGGCTAGTAGGCATGCTTAACGTGTGCCTCACCTACTAAAAAGATCACCAGCTGCCATTGTTGTGCACTAATATTGCACAGTTCAATTTCCTGTGGGATCACAAAAGTGTAGCACATGAAAGATGGAGCTCACTGCAATACTTTGTGTGGTGGAAACAAAAGGTCAATAACTAAGACAACAGCTCCAACTGGTTTTCTTTAGCTATAAAAATAGAAAGCCAATACAAATTATCATTGAAAGCTGGAGAACAGGAAATGAACAGGGTAATAAGAAGCAGCCTCTCCTCTCTGACTCCCTGCAATGACTGTCAACTCCTTTCAGTATTTTTGAGGAGGACTAGAGTCAACACTTTTGAAGTCACAAGATTGTCAAATTTAGGAAAAATAAAGTTCAAAAGCTTAGTTCAAAGTAAAAAGTGCTTTGGAGCAGGCTTAGCAGGAACCTAGCTGTCTTTTGAATGTACTCGTTCCATTAATCTTTGCAAACAGAGCAGGCTGTGCTCAGTTATGAAAATTCAAGAAATAATAACTGAAAATGCTGGAACTTCACAGTAGGTGCATCAGCATCTGTAAAAAGAGACAGACCAACAGTTTTAGGTGTAGACAATGATTGTCTGAACTGGCTTACAAAGATGGTCTTGCTGCCTTGACCTCTTGATAGGCCATTATGTGAAAGTATCATCTAAAGGATTATGAAGGGAGGATGAATATGATAATCTAATATTAGCATGGTTAATGTATTTTATTCTCCACATTCTTCACTCCTACCCTCCACTCCCACTATTTTAACTGATATATGGAGTGTTTTTGCAAATTTTAATTGGAACAGTTGGGGTGTGCCTTACACTAGAGTGTTTGGATTGAAAAGAATAAGAGGGTGGGGTTTTTGTGCAGTAAGGCACATTACTAAACTTCAGTATAAAACTGGAGAAACCCTGTCGCAGTAATTCTCTTCCACCCCATATAAAGTATGTGAAGTATGATCTCTATTCAATTTTTTTTAAATAGTGTATCAACAGTGCTGTTATTTTATAAAGTGACGTTCTCTGCGATGGCAAATGATCTTTGTTCACGCTGAGTTCAGCTTTACAATGAATTATAACTTGAACTGTTGAGTGGTTAAAAGAATGAGAAGACCGTGTTGTGAAGCAGATACCAATCACCTTTATTTGTGGCATTATCTACTAATGTAATTGTTAGTGCAGATGCTAATAGTTTAAGTTGTTGGGGAATTAAATTAACTGGAGTTACCACTTAACAGCTTGTTTCCTGTGACAGGCTCCAGAAAGTACAAGAACTAGTTCAAGATTCTATCAGTCACATTATGCCGGGTCTTTCACCCTTGTGAAAGCTCACGTGCTTCTGCATATAATTTATGATCTTATATTTTCACTAAGAATTATCATTGTAAGGAATAATGTCCATAGAATTAAAATACTTCATACTTACACACAAACCTTTGAACCAGTTACTGTGGCTTAAACTGCTCTTGAAATCAAAGAATTTTTAATTAATTCTATTAAATATTATCTAACTGTAACTTGCAAGTAATTCACCGTAATTTTGATAGGATCTTAGTAGTCAGTATGAACACCCCATTGTCTGGGTGTGTCATTAAAGAAAAGAGTTTATTTGAAAATTGTGAGCCTCCAAATAACAGTGCAAAGAGGGACTCCTCATTGTATTCATGCTGAGCAGATTCATAATGTGGACTTCTCCTGATTTCATTTAAATTAGCCACAAATGTCAGATGACCCTTTAGAATATCTGGTGGTATGCAGGTATTAAACAATGAAAAGAAGGATGGTGGAACTCGGGTGTTCAGAATATCAAATGTGAGCTCTAAGTTTGTTGACAGATTGATGAAAATTTTTAATACTTGGGCCTTAGTTTGGGCTGACCCTTTCTGCAACAGTTCAAAAAATTCCGGGATGGACCTTTTCATCTTGAGCTGGTTTTGATGGTAGTGCAGCAAGTTACTGAGCAGCCTTAAAGCAGCTAACTGTAATTCAGAGTCTAAAATGGCTGTGCTGACCAGCTCACGGACTTGATGAACATATTCCTGGATTAGTTCTCGATTTGTGACATTGTTAGAAAGGAAGTTAAGAGCATTTAAAGTGTCTACTTTTATCTCGGTCAGAGGATCATTCAGTGATTCTACAATGATGCTGATCCCACCTTGTGAACGAATTAATTCGTGATTAGCAGAAAATGCAGCCAATCTACAAATACTTGTTCCAATGAGTGCTTTCAGGGTAGGATTGGGATTTTGCTTAAGAACAGCCAAAAGCCTACGCAAGTGTTGTGCATCCATGTCATCGCAGCTGCTGGTGATAGTAAATCCTGATGCATCAGCCTGAATCATGTGAGAGTTACCAGTCCCCGCTTCAACACATGAGCTATGTTCGTTACTAGACGTTCTTCTGTCCTGGTCTTCAGTGTTTGTGCTTATGTTGATTGGTTTGTACAGTAAATAAGCAGCTCCCATTCCAGACAAAAGCCCCATGTTCTTCCTACAGGTTCCTAAGTTAGCTTCCATTTTCATTTGTAAGTTGCTTCTATCTTGTGTTCAATTCACTAAGCTCAGTATATTTGAAACTAAACAGTGAATAGTTGAAACAAATGGTTCCTTTTAACTGATAACAGTGACTTCATAACAGAAGATTCCAATTGACATCTTGTAGATTCTGGTATCCATAGCACACTGAATTTGAATGGACACACGTTTGTTGATGTCACAGCAGCTTTCTATAAACATTTGGAGATTCTTTTAATAACAGAAGTTAAGAACGTGAGCAAAGTAAAGTACAAGAAATGGACTTTTGGCCCACCGAAGCTCATCCCTCTAGTATTCTCGTTCTCTAGCTGAGTCTGTGTCTCTACTACCCTGCCTGGCAGCTTATTGTTGCTTAATTGTGAACCATGTTTGTCACTAACTTATAGTTTGTGTGTTATCCATGTAAATGCATTCAGGGTACTAAGGAGTGATGGGAGTGCAAAGTCTTACTTCATGTGAACATGTGTTCTTTGCATTTCCAACCCTCTTGTGTTAAAACCTAGAAACATTCAGTAGGTTGTGGTTTCAAGCTCCACTTCACAGTTGCAGACATAATCTAGTACAATACTGAGTGCTGCATGTTGGAGGTGCAGTTTTTTGGTTGAGACATTAAAACAAAGCCTCCTTTCAACAGGAGCAATGTTTTAAAAAAAAAAAAAAAAAAAAAAATCTGATGGCATTATTTGAAGAGTTGTGTGTCATGACCAACATTTCTCTCAGGCAACACTCCCAGAAAACAATTAACTGGTCATCCATCTCCAATGTGTGGTAGAAACACAATTGTACCAAAATGGAATCTATGGCCCCCTCAAAGAATTTGGGATTAATTCCCCTTGAAATGGATTTGGCATCATCAAATGAATGTTTCACAAAGGAGTCACAGATCCTATGGACAGATGCAGAGTATTCAGCACCAACAACAGGGGAATATTTTCTTTGCTACTTAGTGAAGTTGTAAATGCATTCTCGCTACAGAACCATCATAGCTTACAGTACAGGTAGAGACCATTCAGCCCATCGTGCTGTCCTGGCTCTTTGCGAGAACATTCCCTTCTGCCTTGCACTAGTCATTCTTAGTCTCTCTGATGTTACATTATAGGTACCATTTGAAAGCTGCAACTACTGTGAGAACAGTGCAAGTTCAGAGCACAGTTATACTGCTGGCTACATTGGACTGACTGCAGAGTTCTGCTGACTAGTGTTCAAATCCTGGTGACATTTTTAATGTTAATATAAAAAAAACTGACTCTCTTGTGCCTTTCGTGTGTGTATTTTGACTAACTCGAGAACCGAACTCAGTAATATCTTCCTTCTGAGGCATGCTCTCCTGTCTCCATTAACCCAAAGCTGATCATGGCACCATTCTCCTCCCTCAGGTATGCTACCTGCTCTGATCCCAATCTATCACTACTTAACATAACATAAGTAGTAGGAGCAGGAGTAGGCCATATGGGCCCTCGGGCCTACTCCACCATTCAATAGGATCATGGCTGATCTGAACCTAGACTCACGTCCACTTCCCTGCCCGCTCCCCATAACCCTTAATTCCCTTATCAGCTAGGAAACTGTCTATCTCTGTTTTAAATTTATTTAATGTCGCAGCTTCCACAGCTCTCTGAGGTAGCAAATTCCATAGATTTACTACCCTCTGAGTGAAGAAGTTTCTCCTCATCTCAGTTTTGAAACGGCAGCCCCTTATTCTAAGATTATGCCCCCTAGTTCAAGTCTCACCCATCAGTGGAAACATCCTCCCCGCTTCCACCCGATCAAGCCCCCTCACAATCTTTTATGTTTCGATAAGATCGCCTCTCATGCTTCTGAATGCCAATGAGTAGAGGCCCAACCTACTCAACGTTTCCTCATAAGTCAACCCCCTCATCTCCGGAATCAACCGAGTGAACCTTCTCTGAACTGCCTCGAGAGCAAGTATATATTTTCTTAAATATGGAAACCAAAACTGTACGCAGTATTCCAGGTGTGGCCTCACCAGTACCTTGTATAACTGAAGTAAGACTTCCCTGCTTTTATACTCCATCCCCCTTGCAATAAAAGCCAAGATTCCATTGGCCTTCCTGATCACCTGCTGTACCTGCATACTAACCTTCTGTGTTTCATGCACCAGGACCCCCAGATCCCTTTGTACTGTAGCACTTTGCAGTTTCTTTCCATTTTACAAACCTTCTCTCCTGTAAGCAATTACCTAACTGCCCCATTCTCCACTTTCGCTGATCATCTTAGACTCCTTGGGTCAACCTCTTCAATCTCTGCCCATTGTTCATACTTCTTGCACTGTTATTTTGTCACAGACCCCCTCTGTATTTGCCTCACTATGTGTCTGTGAAACCTCATCTTGGCACTAACAGATGGGCACATGGGCAGCAACTCCTTTCCCCTCACAGTAGCTTCCCTGCTAGGCTATAGCTTTACTACTGCCCCTGCCCAAACCATTACCATGGTGGCATGACCATTATCCCCAAATCACATCTTGGCCTTTGCCCCTAATCCTCTAAGCACTTTACCCTTTTTATTTAATATTTCCTTTTACCATACCCCTCTGCCATGCCTTATGTCAACTTCTTCCCTGTGGTCTCAGTGTTAGACAAGTCTATCTCTGACCATTTCCTCATCTCTACTAACATCCACATCCCTGTACCCTGGTACAATTACACAGCTTTCACCATCTATTCCTGGAAATAGCTGTCCCTGGGATCCTTACAACCTCACTCTCAATGTCCTAAATCCTCTACCGTGTCACCATTATCTCTCCACTGTGGGAGACTGCCTTAATTGCGGTCTTACGACTATCCTTGACACCCTTGTTCTCTGCAAAGCGAGTCTGTGACCCCTGCCATTTCTTTCCCAACTGTGAGGGTTGTAAACACAAGCATACGCAACTGGCCTAGCCATTCATTGACAGATCTGGCATGATCACGTCAAGCTCTGCTCAGCCCAAACCACCTATTCTAAAAGATCATCCTGATGGTTCCTTTTTTTTAATCTATGACCAACTACCTCCTTAAACCAGCTCCTCCACCATCACCTCAAACACAAAATGTAAGGCGCTCAGAGATTTATTCAACACTGAGATCAAGGCTATTCCTGCCTCCACTGCCCTTCCTGTTCCCTTCCACCCAGCCCCTCTAGCTCTGAATTCCTGTCTGTCTGCAGCCATTTTGCTCTTGCCCTATCCAAGCTCACCTCATCCATGAGACCTACTTCTTCCTGTTCCCTTGATCCTTTTTGCACTCAAGTCCTGACCACCCAATTCCCCTTTCTATGGCAGTAAAGGCCAACCCAATAAGTTAGGCTCCAGCCAAATGCTCCACATTGAATAAGCCTCTTTGATAAAAATGTTTGAGGATTTACAATAATTCTAAGCAGCAGCATTTTAGTAAGAGTGTGTGTGTACTTCCTCTTGTATGATTTACACATGCCCTAGCTCTTCAGTTGTGATTTGTTGCTCCTGTATATGTAATTGCAGATATTTGCACACACAGGTCTGATGCCAAAGTGTGATGGACAAAACATATGCTGTATTACATGGCCTTGGTCACAATGAGTCATATGGGATATGCTGTTTTATAATAATAGGGTATTATATCACAATGTACACATAAGCAATAACATGGCATCATGGATTTAGAGGGATCAATAGCCATTTCTGCAGGTCTGACCTGCAATCCCGAATAGATATTGCCTCCTAGGTGCTAGGGTAAGGGACATAATGGAGTGGAGATGGAGGATGATCAGCCAGAAGTCGTAGTTCATGTGGGAACCAACGACATAAGAAAGAATACAGGAGAGATCGTGCTGAGGGAGTGCGAGAAGTTAGGATCTAAGCTAAACAGCAAGATCTCAAGAATAGTTGAGCACAAGTGGTTTGCCGCAAGTGGTGTTCAATACTAGCATCAATTACAATGGCAAAAAAAGTTCCTGGATAATTAGTTAAAGAATATAAAAGGCTATGAGGAAAATTAAATTAGATTTGAGGACAAAGAACAATAGGATTGTCTAAAATCAAACCAGCAGAGGCAAGAAAGAGAGAAAGGAAAAGGACTTGCATTTATATAGCACCTTTCACAGCATCTTAAATAAAAACATAAACTGCTGGAAATGCTCAGCAGGTCAGGCAGCATCTGTGGAGAGAGAAACAGAGTTAACGTTTCAGGTCGATGACCTTTCATCAGAACCTTAAAGTGCTTCACAGCTAATGAAATACTTTTGAAATGTAGTCACTGTTGTAATATAGGGACACTGAGCAGGCAATTTGCACCCAGCAATGACCAGATCATCTATTTTAGTGTTGTTGATTGAAGGATCGGTAATGACCAGGACATGGAGAGAACTTCCCTGATCTTCTTGAAATAGTGCCGTGGGATCTTTTACATTCACTTGATGGGGCCTCCGTTTAATATCCCATCCAAAAGCCAGCACCTTGAACAGTGTCAGCTTAGATAATGTGCTCAAGTCTCTGGAGTGGGGCTTGAACCCATGACCTTCTCTGACTCAGAGGCCAGAGTGCTACCATTGAGCCAAGAATGTCACCGAAGGCCAAAAAGCCTCTTGTGCTAAAATTCCTCGAACAATGAACTTTAAAGCCTGCCTCAGACTCAAAGACTGGGTGGAATTTGCTTGGTAATGGATTTATACTCCATGATGATCCTACTCTCCCCACCCCGGAGGACAGTTAGCATTTATGTATAGCCTTATACTGCCAACCAGTGGCCAAAAGATTAAACTGCACCCCTGTAGCATGAGGCCAGTGATTATATAAAATCTCTCTCGGCATCAGAAAACATGCTCTAAACCTCCTGCAGCAGCTGCAGAAATCCCATACAAACTGGTTCTAATTCTGATGTGTACATTTTTTATTTGTAATGAAAGATGGACTAGAAATAAAAAATTGCTGTTTTTAAGTTGAGCACCGATAGTCACACAAAGGGGAAAAACTGTGTTACTCTCAATTGTATTTAAATAAATAATAAAGTATTCTTATGCCAATATTTTTTTTAAATATTGACTTATTTAAGTGCATATGGCAGTTAAGGTTAGGTCATTCATGTGTTTAATCCTGGCAATCGAGTTATAAAACTTGTCCAACCAAAAGGGCTTCCACAGTTGAGACAATGTAGTTAGGTATGAGCAAAATGATCTTGTTCTATTTATTAGTGGAGCATTTCTCGATGTGCTGTCTGTACATTTACAGGCACCTGGCACGCTGGACAAATCTAACCAATTTGTATTAATAGAACAGAATGAAAGAAGAGTACAAAGATTAGTATGGGTTTACTTAATCCTGGTTAACACAGAGTACAATAAGCAATGTATGTTCCATTCCTGTTCCCATTAATACAGGCAACCTCAACCCCAGTCACACCTATGCTTCAAATCCAAATTTATGATTTATTCTCCAACAAAATGAAAGAACATTCATTTAGAATCTAACCCTTGTGCCAGCACAAAATGTGGAGAATCTTATTTAAGTGTATGAGAATTTACAAGCAGGATTAGTGGGAATGTGGGTGGCACCTGAGAAGTAGGTATGCTGAATGTACTTGAATATAATTGCTGTAGAATTAACATTGTAAAGCCTACTGTATCTTTCTAAAGCATAATAGTTTGAAATTATTGAGAAACAAGTCACAGTTTATTGATGAGCTTGCACCTAGGATTCATGGCAGCACCCTCGCTCTAAGCACTGGCATCTGCTGGACTACGTCATCGTCCGAGCAAGGGACTGCAAGGACGTCCGCATCACCCGCGCCATGACAGGAGCTGACGACTGCTGGACAGACCACCGCCTAATCCGTTCTGTCATCTCCATCAATGTAGCCCCAAAACAGCGGCGGCAACAGAAACAATGCCGCAGGAAAATCAATGCTGGAGCACTCAAAGACCCTGCTAAGAAAGCCCTATTCAGCCTGCGCCTCAAACAACCTGACGACTCCCAGTGATGCAGAGACACAGAGTGTCCACAGCGCCTGGTCTGCACTCAAGGCCTCCATAATCAACACCTGTGAAGAGACGCTCGGTCACTCGACCAGGAAACACCAAGACTGGTTCGACGAGAACGACCAGGAGCTAATAAGCCGCAAGCGCAAGGCATTCCTGATCTGGAAACAGCAACAGAACTCGACAGCAAGAAAGCAGCTCTACAGACACCTGAAGGCCAAGGTCCAACAAAAAACTCGCGACCTAAAGAACAGGTGGTGGGTGGAGAAAGCACAGGAGATCCAGCAGCTCGCTGACAACCACGACATGCATGGATTCTTTAGCACAGTCAGGACCACCTACGGCCCAAGCACCCAAGGTCCTACCCCACTGCGGGCCAAGAACGGAGAGGTACTCATCAAGGATGGAGAGGCAGTCAGTGCCCACTGGAAGGAGCACTTCGAAGATCTCCTTAACCGCGACTGTCTTCGATGCGAGTGTCCTCAACTCCATCCCGCAGCATGCTACCTGCCACCATCTCAGCACAACCCCAGCCCGGCATGAGGTTGAAAAGGCCATCCGACAACTGAAGAACAAGGCCTCAGGAGCAGATGGAATCCCTGCCGAGGCACTAAAGCATAGCGGAGAAGCACTATTGGCACGAATTCATTTCTCTTATCTGGAAGGAGTAGAGCATGCCAGGGGATTTCAGAGACGCCGTAATTGTGACAATCTTCAAGAAAGGTGACAAGTCTGATTGCGGTGATTACAGAGGAGTTTCCCTGCTGTCTGCCACAGGGAAAGTCATCGCAAGAATCCTCCTCAATCGCCTTCTCCCAGTGGCCGAAGAGCTCCTCCCAGAGTCACAATGCGGATTCCGCCCACTAAGGGTCACAATGGACATGAACTTCACTGCACGTCAATTACAAGAGAAATGCAGGGAACAGCACCAACCGCTGTACATGGCCTTCTTTGATCTCACAAAGGCCTTCGACACTGTCAACCGTGAGGGATTATGGAGTGTCCTCCTCAAATTCGGCTGCCCTCAAAAGTTTGTCACCATCCTCCGCCTGCTTCACGACGACATGCAAGCCGTGATCCTGACCAACGGATCCACCACAGACCCAATTCACATACGAACCGGGGCCAAGCAAGGCTGTGTCATCGCACCAACGCTCTTCCTTGCTGCAATGCTCCATCTCACCCTCAGTAAGCTCCCCGCTGGAGTGGAGCTAATTTACAGAACAAATGGGAAACTGTTCAACCTCCGTTGCCTCCAGTCCAGATCCAAGGTCGTCCCATCCTCTGTCGTCGAATTACAGTATGCAGACGACGCTTGCGTCTGCGCTCACTCGGAGGTCGAACTCCAAACCATCGTCAACATCTTCACCGAAGCATACGAGAGCATGGGCCTTACACTAAACATCCGTAAGACAAAGGTCCTCTACCAACCTGCCCCCGCCACACAGTACTGCCCCCCGATTATCAAAATCCACGACAAGGCCTTGGACAACGTGGACCACTTTCCATACCTCGGGAGCCTACCGTCAACAAGGGCAGACGTCGACGACGAAGTCCAACACCGCCTTCAGTGTGCCAGTGCAGCCTTCGGTCGCCTGAGGAAGAGAGTGTTTGAAGACCAGGACCTCAAACCCGGCACTAAGCTCATGGTCTACAGAGCAGCAGTGATACCCGCCCTGCTGTATGCCTCAGAGACATGGTACCTCTCCAGTGCTTTGAGGTCCACCAATGCTGCCTCCGCAAGATCCTGCAAATCCATTGGCAGGATAGGCGCACCAACGTCCGTGTTCTTGCTCAGGCCAACATCCCCAGCATCGAAGCTTTGACCACGCTCGATCAGCTCCAATGGACGGGTCACATTGTCCGCATGCCCGATACGAGACTCCCAAAACAAGTGCTCTACTCGGAGCTCCAGCACGGCAAGAGAGCCCCAGGTGGGCAGAGGAAACGCTTCAAGGACACCCTCAAAGCCTCCTTGAAAAAGTGCAACATCCCCACCGACACCTGGGAACCCCTGGCCCAAGACCGCACAAAGTGGAGGAGAAGCATCCAGGAAGGCGCCAAACACCGAGTCTCTTCGCCGGGAGCAAGCGGAAGCCAAGCGCAAACAGCGCAAGCAGCGCACGTCAACTCAAGCACCCCACCCACCCGCCCCTTCAACCACCGTCTGCCCCACCTGTGACAGAGACTGTAGGTCCCGCATTGGACTCATCAGTCACCTGCGAACTCATTTTTAATGTGGAAGCAAGTCATCCTCGGTTCCGAGGGACTGCCTAAGAGAGAGACTCACATTCGAAGCCTCTGATACTGGTGGGAGGAAGAGGTGTTAAGAGGAAGCCAGGTGTGCTTCCACCTTTCTGTGTACCTGTTGTGATTTTAATATAGATTTGGAAATACTTCAGGAAAAGGAGGCAAGAACAGACTGTAATGGCACCCACAGTTGAACAACTTGTCAGACACTATCTGCTCATTCAAGTGGAAGTTAAAGAACCCATTGAGACTAGTTGAAGAGGAGCAGGGTGTGCTAACAGTATCCTGGCCAATATTCAACAAAACCCACCATAAACAGATCAACTGGTCATTCAGCTGATGGCTGTTAATGGGACCTTGCCATGAGCCTACAATAACTACACCTCAGTAATTCATTGAACGTGAAGCATTTGGAACATAACATAAATCCAAGTTAGTTGTTTCTGCCAGAGTGGCCCTGGTAGAGTCCTTCCTTTCAAGTGGCCATTTCCTTGATTGAGCGAGAGGGAGAAAACAACTTTAAAACAGAAACTAATAGAAATGCAAGACATAAAGGGTGAGGTTTACCTAGACCATAAACTTCAAATATGACAGAGATATGAAAAGGTGCAGGTGCAAGACAACCTTTTAAGAGCGACAAATGGTAGAGGAAGGAAGATCTTTATACGAGAAAACACAAAGCCACAAAAAATTTCTATTTTCATCAGGCTATCTTTATACAGAGACTGTGCTGTGTTAGTGTTTATAGTTCAATTTATGATGCAAAATCTGGATTTTAGTTATACCCAAGAATTACTTTTTAACATTGTATTCATGTCAATCCAATGGCAGATATGCTGAAAGTCAAATATAGGACGACTAGCCCTGTGCTACTATTAAACCTTGGGCTACCAACAGCTCTGAGAATTTCCAGTCTCTTGGGCCAGCTAGTAATTAAAACTTTCAGCTCACAACCTAGCTTGATTGTTGTAATATTTGCCAAATATAACTAAAATACTTTGAAACAATCAAATAATAAAACAACCTTAAATAAAAACAAAGATTTTAAACATTTTACTCTGCTTGCTGTCTCCCTTCTCCCATTCTGATTATTTTAACCACTTTTTTCACCAATATAGTGCATTTTAACATTTCTATATCCATTTTTTTCCTGAAATTTTTCTTTTAACTTTTCTTTGAGGATTGAAAAATGGCACGTGGGTGAAAACCAGTCCTAAAGGCCATTTCAGCTACATGAGAACTAAAATGATTTAAGCTGATGGCCGCAGAATTGAACTAGGTCAACTCTTGACACTATTCACCATCAGCCACTCACGAAGGATGTTATCTTGTACTCAGAGTTTTTCTCCCTCCTCTGCCCTGCCCCTGAAAGATGCCAACCTGCTCCCAGGTCTCACCCAGCGCCGTGCAATATCAAGCACTAGGAAGCGTAAAGGGCACTCCAGGGGCAACTCCCTCTAACCTCAATTTGAGCAAGAGAATCATTGGAATGGCAGCAGATTACATAGCAGACTGCTCATCTGTAATAGTACGTAGTTCAAATGTTTCACATAGCACTTCTTGAAGATGGACTCGCACAACTTCAGTGATCTCTAAAAAGTATTGCATTTCTCAGAGTACCGGCACAATATCTGGATTATTCTACTAATCTAACTAAGCAACAAGTCATTTGGAAACCAAGCACTAAAATCAAATACTTTCAAATATTTAGTTACCATAAGCTTCTCTTTCTGTAAATAATGGCGGATGTGATCAAATGCTTATTACTCACAAAGCTATAGAGTCATAACAGCACAGAAGGAAGCCATTCGGCCTATCGAGTCCGTGCCGGCTCTCTGTAGAGCAATCCAGTCAGTCCCATTCCCCCGCTCTAGCCCCGTAGCCCTGCAAGTTTATTTCCTTCAAGTGCCTATCCAGTCTCCCCTTGAAAATATTGTGTCTCTCTGCTTCCACCACTTCCGTCGGCAGCGAATTAGAGGTCATCACCACTCGCTGCGTAAAAAAGTTTTCCCCAGTATCTCTTGCCCAAAACCTTAAATCTGTGTCCCGCTAGTCCTTGTACCATCAACTAGTGGGAACAGCCTTTCACCGTCTAGCCTATCCAAACCCGTCATAATCTTGTACACCTCTATCAAATCACCCTTCAACCTCCTTTGCTCTAATGAAAACAAATCCAGCTTCTCCAACCTGTCCTTATTGCTAAGATCCCCATCCCCAGAACCATTCTGGTAAATCTCCTCTGCACCCTCTCAAGGGCCTTCACATCCTTCCTAAAGTGTGCTGACCAGAACTGGACGCAATACTCCAGTTGTGGCCCAACCAGCACTTTATAAAGGTTCAGAATAACTTCTCTACTTTTGTACTCAATACCCAATACCTCAATACCAAATGGAATTTAACCCTGAAAAGTGTGAGGTAATGCATTTTGGGAGGACTAACAAGGCAAGGGAATACACAATGAATGGTAGGACCCTAGGAAGGACAGAGGATCAGAGGGACCTTGGTGTGCATGTACATAGATCCCTGAATGCAGCAGGACAGGTAGATAAAGTGGTTAAGAAGGCATATGGGATACTTATATTCTATGCCTCGGCTAATGAAGGCAAGAGCAGGGACGTTATGATGGAGCTGTACAAAACGCTAGTTCGGCCACAGCTGGAATACTGTGTGCAGTTCTGGTCGCCACACTATAGGAAGGATGTGATTGCATTAGAGAGGGTGCAGAGGAGATTCACCAGGATGTTACCTGGGCTGGAGCGTTTCAGCTATGAAGAGAGACTGGACAGGCTGGGGTTGTTTTCCTTAGAGCAGAGAAGGCTGAGGGGGGGACCTGATTGAGATGTACAAAATTATGAGGGGCATAGATAGGGTAGATAGAAAGGAACTTTTCCCCTTAGTAGAGGGGTCAATAACCAGGGGGCATAGTTTCAAGATAAGGGGCAGGAGGTTTAGAGGGGATTTGAGGAAAAACTTTTTCACCCAGAGGGTGGTTGGAATCTGGAACTCACTGCCTGAAAGGGTGGTAGAGGCAGGAACCCTCAACATTCAAGAAGCATTTAGATGAGCACTTGAAACGCCATAGCATACAAGGCTACGGACCAAGTGCTGGAAAATGGGATTAGAATAGATAGGACTTGATGGCCGGTGCAGACACAATGGGCCAAAGGGCCTCTTTCTGTGCTGTATAACTCTATGACTCTATTTATGAAGCCCAAGATCCCATATACTTTGTTAACTACTCTCAATATGTCCCGCCACCTTCAGGGACCTATGCACGTTAACTCCCAGGTCCCTCTGTCCCTGCACACTCTTTAAAACTGTGCCATTAAGTGTATATTGCCTCTCCCTGTTCCTTCTGCCAAAATGCATCACCTCACACTTCTGTATTAAATTCCATCTGCCACTTGTCTGCCCATTCTGTTAGCCTTTCTATGTCCTGTTCCAGTCGATTGGTATCATCACTGTTTGCCACACCCCCAAGTTTGGTGTCATTGGTAAATTTAGAAATTCTACTCTGTATTCTAATATCCAGGTCATTGATATATATATATATATATATATATCAAAAAAAGCAGTGGCCCCAGCACTGACCCTTGGGGAACACCACTGTCTACCATCCTCCAGTCTGAAGAACAGCCATTTACCACAACTCTCTGTTTTCTGTCCTTAAGCCAATTCCTTATCCAAGCTGCCACTGACCCACCTATTCCATGGGCCTCAATTTTGTTAACCAGCCTTCCATGTGGTACTTTGTCAAACGCCTCCCAAAAATCCATGTAGACAACATCCATTTCATTCCCTTCATCAAAAAATTCAATTGGATTCGTCAAACACAATTTGCCTTTTACAAACCCGTGTTGGCTCTCCTTAATTAGCTTAAACCTCTCCAAGTGGCCATTAATTTTTTCCTTGATTATTGTTTCTAAAACTTTACCCACCACTGATGTTAAACTGATCGGCCTGTAGTTACTAAGATTGTCCTTACACCCTTTCTTGAACAATGGTGTCACATTTGCCACTTTCCAATCCTCAGGCAGCTCCCCCGCATCTAGGGAAGATTGGAAAACTATGGCAAGCCCTTCCGCTATCTCCTCCCCCAATTCCCTTCGCAGCCTGGGATGCAAGCCATCTGGACTAGGCGACTTGTCCACTCTAAGCATACCCAATCTTTCTAGTACATCCTGTCTATCAATTTTCACCCCTTCCATTGCTTCTACCTTTTCCACTTCTACCGATATTTTGTCAGCATCCACCTCCTTAGTAAACACCGATACAAAGTACTTTGAGTATTCTAGCCTTGCCCTGCGCCTCTAAGCATATATCACCTTCTTTGTATCTAATGGGCCCCCCCCCGTAATCAAATGTTTTGCAAGGAGCCATAGAATGAACAAAGCACAGTAACTTTCAGGCATTAGGTTAAACTAGACAATAAAATCATATGAAATCAGTATCTTAAATGTGACCACATATACCACATGACCGCTAATAAAACAGCATTATTCAGCTCTACACAAACATGCTTGGAGATCGGCATGTGTTTAACTTTAGCAAATGAATACCTACAAAATATTATTAGAGCCCTTCAATTGTGAGCACAGTGTCTCTAATTTATAATCAAAGTATAGTTTAATTACTGTTTATAATGATGGAGCCTAAACAAAAGTCAAATCCAGACAACATTGATTTGGGGTTTTAAAAAGAGCAGACACAAAACTATTACTTCAAGCCTATCATTAATCTCTGGCAAAACTATGAGAACGATTGTGGGTAGACTGGAGGAATACTTAAAAACATCAATCGTTTAATAAGAAATAGCCAGCAATAAAAACTCTGTCAAATAGGATTTTTTGAGGAAGTTTCAAATAAAGTAGATAGTGAGCTGCCTATGATATTGTTGATTAGCATTTTTAGCCAGCCTTTGTCAAAGGCCCACATGATAGGATATATCTTAGTGAGGAGATCTTGAGCCAAATACTGCAGTGGTTAGTGCTTGAGGGACCAATCATAAAAGACATGGATGCAGTAAGCAATTCCAAGCTTGTTAAATTAGCAGACATCAAAGTAAGGAGCAGTAGTGAAAGAATTCAGTTAATAATTTGGAGAAAGATACAGATCACTTATGAAATTGCACAAACAAAATGCCAAATTAAATTCAATACTGACAAATGTAAAGTATTGCATAGTGGAAGAAAAACATAATAGAATTAGCACAATGATCACAATCAGACAATGTGAAGCAGCAATTAAGAAAATAAAAGTAGAGGTGCACAAGTAGAACAGTGTGATACAAATCTAGAGATGTTATAATTCACTCAGCAGACCACAATTGTATTTGTTTACATTTCAAAAGCTACATACCTGCATTGAAGAGGGTGGCGAGGACAGCAACAAGAATGATCCCACATGGTACTTTGAATAAGGAAGCATTAGACAAACTCTAAATCAAAAATCCTAAAAGTGAAAATGGTGAACATAAAAAAAAAAACCCAGAAGGTCAGTCAGTATCTGTGGAGAGAACAGAGAAGTTAACATTCAACAAGTTATCAGATCAGGAAAACTGAACGAGCAGTTTAATAAAGGGGAGGCCAGAAAAACTTGGAAATATCAATGGCATGAATGACCTGGAACCTGCTTAAAGGAAAACCAGGAGCTCGGTAGATGACAATCTTTACACCAGACAATAGAAAGAAGCATTGAAGAAATGAAAGACATTAGAGAAACAAAGAACATCCTTGGTGTGGGTCTGTTTCTCTTACCCATCTCTTTTCAGGGTCAGTAGACCCCCACCTTATTTTCTCCAATTTTGACTGGAGACTTGGGGGTAGAGTTTCTGCTGGAGCACAACTCGCCTGAAGTCAGCCAAACCAGTGTAAAAGATCAAGGAATTTCAACAGCAAGTTACATCCAGCGCAAATCGAGTTTCTGCAATGTTTTATGCTGGTTTAAAAAACTGTGCTGGGAACTGGCCCTGCCCCCAAAACTGGCCACGCCCCCAAATCAAATTAATCAACAGCGAGTTCCGGTAATTTGCGGCCCTTCGAAGACGCTGTTTCTTTATAAGTGCAAAGGCACTAGTAAGCATTGTTTAATAGTTTTTAAATATTTTTTAATATTTAAAAACCAAGAAACTGACTACCCCAATGAAACGAGTAAATGGTTCTCTAGATTTTTTTAACGTCATTTTCAGTTACTCAAAATCAGATTACTCACCGGTGGTGGACTGGACACTGATTAAAAATGCTTTTTTGTGATAAACCCATTTTCAGCTGTATTAATAAAACTGCACCAAGTTACCACTCTTAAATACATCAAGGAATATTTTTTAATGCAGGGGAAAAAATAAACAAATACGGTCTAAACATTGCTGGATTGCCATTGGTTGATGGAAGATTTTACGATTGTGATTATGCAATTGAGTGCGAGCGGAAACTTGAATAAAATCAATTTGGAAAACCAGTGCAATTTCGAGCACAATTTGCGCCCAGATTGCGTCCAAAGTGGAAACTCTACCCCCAGATCTATTTTCAATGTATTTTCTTCTCTTCCTTGGGTTGCTTTAGCTATTTAAGCATTCTTGGTTTCACTAATAGTTTGTTTTTGAAATACTTCCTGTTTTCCCATTGTAAAGATCTGTTGGCCATCTCCATTTCTCTTTTCGTTTAAGCCAGTTAATTAAGCAGGTTAATCCACCAACATTTCCTTGTGTTTTCCCCTCCTCCTTGCTCTCCTCTTTGTCCAGATTCCATTAAAAATGCTCTTGCAGCTCTGTTGAAGGTCTGTACGTCTGAAGCATTAACTTAGACAAGCTCAAGTTCTACAATCTAGGAAGGTGGTCAAGGGAATCTTAGAGGTATATAAAAGATACTAAAATACATAAAGCAGAGGTGTCTGAATAACTTTAGCCTCATGTATAAAGTCCATGTTCTCATGATTTGCATCGATTTCAATCTGCTGATCCAGATCAAGCCTCTTGTCCAGATTTAGAATTATCCAGCAGAGTATCAAGCTTCCAGCTCCGCACTAGTCAAACAGCAGAACCCAGCAAATAAAAACTGGAAGAGCAAATAGGATTGATTTGCTTGGGCTTGAAGACTCATTTGCCAGCACTCCATGCTACAGTTTGATCATTTTTGGGATAAAGGCTATAACTAGAGTGAGAGACTATAAACCAAGTGAAACTCAAGATATTAACCAATTTCCTTTTACTCAATGCCCAGCTAAATTTCTATTTCATATAGCTTGAGGTTTACTTTTTCCTCAAGGGAAGAAGAAAGTTGCCTTTCATCATCTCTTTGCAGCACAAATTCACTGAACCTTCAACCTCCAGCTAGGTGCTCTTTCAAACCAATGTGCAGAGTGGCTTCCTAAAATATTTTATCCAAATTCATTACTCTCAAGTTTTAAGTCAAGTCTGTTCAGTTTTTTTCCTGAAGACAGCAATTGCTGCAAGGATACAATTGCACAGGCGTAGGCAGCTCGTTAACCTTGCCCCAATAGACATTCTTCATGCATAGGGCTGGCTAGGGACAGGCTCTTCATACAGAACAGGGGGAGTAACAATAGAGTTCAACTTTGCCCTTCGCCAACACCCACACTTAAGTACGTCACTAGAGAACAAGCAGGAGTGGGAACTCTGGCTGATTTTTCTTTTCTCACTTTAGGAAGAGGCCAAGCTGTTCTGGTTAAGATCAATTAACTTTGTACCAAGCAAAGATCATTAGGGACCCTCCTGGTCTGTGCACTTCATTTATCCCACTGATCCACCAGGGACCTCTACTGGGAAATAAGAGCAAATGGAGTGCATTTTATTCCTGGAGACAGTGTTAATGCCAACAGTCTGTTGAAATACTGGGACACAAGCCAGTCAGGACATGGTGTAACAAAACATATGTTTTTAATAAGAGGGGGAAAAAAATAGTCTCCATATCTATTCTGTAGGAGAACGATAGCAGTCTTTTCTATAGATTGGTAACTTAATTAGGTTGAATATTCCTTTCATTGTACATCATATTTCCCCCCCATTTTAATTCTAAATTTAAATTTTAGAAAGAATACTTTTTTTTGGGGGGGTGGGGGAAGAGAAGAGGGGTGGTATAGTAACTGGGCTACAAAGATGGGTATGCAGTCGGGCTGAAATCTCCAAAAGATTAAGTTCAATGTGTCAAGTATCTGCAAAGTCCAATTAAAATCACTAATTTATATATTTAAATTAGCAATTGCCTATTTGTTTTGATCATGCACTCAGCTCAGGTTTTTAAAAAAAAAAATACAATTAACCCACCAGACTTATTGGAAAAGGTGAAAGACAGCCAAAAATGAATTTAAACAGGGAAAAGTTGTTAAATCTAAAAGTAGAACACGGAACAAAATGTTACGTTTAATAAGTTTATTGGTTTTTTTATTAAAAAAATTGTTGCTTCCAAAGGAATCTTTATTGAATGGTATAGCTGTCTAGAAATACAGGTATACAAAGGTATGAGAACGACAGCACCTGGTGGTCAACAGCCAGTACAGTAAAAATACTTCAAACAGATGTTAAAGCTTTAAACCAGAAGAAATTCCTGCTTGGTACAGAAGGCTCAAGGTACATATTCAATAACACTGAGTTAAACCCCGATATATTCTGATCACAGGGGTTGCACAAGGCATGAAGCACAGCTGCAGCTACAGCGAATATAGAAAACCATTTTAATGGTTACATACTCAGCATAAATGTACTACATCAGTTTCAACTGTGATGCTTGCTCTTGTAATCAAATTATAAGCCGTGTCTAAGGCACTTTCTGAAATCTCTGTTCATATAACTTCAGATGCAACTCTGGTTAGGACAAAGATTGATATGAATCTATTTGTACGATTTTGAATCATGCAGCATCTGGTAGCTTGTGGAGACCAGTGCAAATATTTATTTCATGGATTTCCAAAGACCAAGTGTACATCATCTCATAGCTAAAAAAGTGTATTTTGGGATGCTGAAAAAACAATTTGGAAGTGAAGTAATGTGGGATCAGATTCTGGGGTTGTGGCTAACCAGAACATTGCCTTAGTGTTCAGTGCTTAAGTCTTGAATGGTCCAATACAAAAAGGCCAAATACCATTATACAGCTGGGTCCATCCTATTAAAAAAGTTTTCATCCACATTTAAAGGGTAAAATTACCACCATCAGAAAAAAAAAGTGTTTGAAATACTGATGTCCACTATGTAGGGCAATGGTATATGGGAAAACAAGAGTAACATCGAATAGTTCAAACACCATTAACACATTTAAAGTACAACGTGTTGACTTCCAGTATAGCTTTTAAACACCAATAGTTGTACTTACTTCAAAATGATTTGTGCAAATTATCTGAACACCAAGGACCATTGCTAGATTTAAGTCCCCCCTAGCAATTTGAAGAAAAAAAAATTGGTTTTTAAGTTCAAGAAGTTTGAGTGACATGAGTGAATGCATATTATAAATGATACAAATAAGTGAATGAAATTACATCACGTGACTGATGGTATTTCAAGGATACTTCTGTGCAGCTAAATTTGGGTTATTTACTATCCTGTTTATGATCTGTAATCACTGGTTACTCAAAATATGTTGGCACTAATACAGTCTGGGTCAGTCCTTGCACTTAACTCAACACACTCAAGCTAACCAGATACTGCAGTCCCGACAGACTTATTTCAATTTCTCTTTCCTCATTATAAAACTTGCTTCTGCAGATCCAACATCGGTCACAGTTTGGTCTTTATGCAGCAGTCAGCTGCAGACTAATAACATGATAAATTCTATGCCATTGTCCACAAAATTATATATGGGAATACATGTTTATTTGTACATGTAAGCATGCATAGTAAATACACAAGACTCCTCCCAATCCCACCCTAATTGTATCTGGAATTTACCCCGGTTTCCAGAGAAAACCAAATTCAGGTGCTATCTCAACAGTCAAAATGTGCTCAAATTAGTACTTGATTATCAAAGACATTTTAGGAAAGCCATTGTATGGATACAATTTGCAGGGTGCGATATGTTGAGACAAAAGAAAATTAAGACGCAAGAGGACAATGGCTTATATGACTTTATAACTTGCCAGTTTAAAAAAAGGTAGGAGAGAATCCGAAGTCAGCAGTTCAGAAATCATTCTTATCCTCAGAGGCTCAATCAGAGAAGGGCATGCCATGCTGACTATGAAATGGCTCTACTCTCCCTGGCTTGTTTGTGTTTCATTGAGATCACCCCCTTTACTGTCAACGTCATCATCCGAGAGTTCAAGAGCAGTGCCCTCCAGCTGCAGTGCACGCCTTCCTGTTCGACTGGTGGTAAACGCCAGAGCACTACCACCTCTCCTAGAGAAATGGAACAGAAGTTGTAAATACCTCATTGCTAAATATTACAAGTCAGTGGTGCATAATTACAGCACCCATTTTCTGTTGGACTTGGTAGTAAACCAGACATAACCAGACATACCGCTATTTGTTATCAGTATCAAGACACTGACTATCAAACAGATTGTCAGAGTTTTGGATCCATCCATTCGATGAGCTACATTTGAAACAGCCAAAAATGAAATACAACCTGGTTGAGGAATTTGGCTTTTTACAAAGTTAAATAATGACCAGGTTTGTACTGTGTTAAGACTTGTGCAGCAGAGGACCGAGTGGTACTGGGGTTTAGCAGAAAAGTCCTTTCATCTTTGAAACCTGGGTGAGATACCTGCTCAGACTGATGGGATGAAAATCTCTTCCTCATTGCTTGCAAGAAGCATTTTCTGTGGAAGAAGTTTAGCTAATTCTAGTGGCCATGGATCCACAGCTCATCATTGCCGATATACTTGGCACAAAAATCAGTAAATCACATTCAAATAGATCATAAAATGGCTGGTGTGGGAAGTGGAAATGCTACATTTGATAGGTTCAAATTGAAGAAACCTCTTGGTTTATTTTCCTCTGACCAATTTATAACTTGACCACACAGATTCAAAAATTGAAAAAGAGAGACGTTTCCCAGTATACATTTGTCCCAAAGCACCAAAAATTGGAGGGGTGCGGGCAGGAAGACTAAATACACAATACCATGTTGGGTGTACAATTAGCTCGTCAGGGAGTGGTAGAATGTAGGCTTCTGGTGCTACTTGCCAAGTGAGTCACTCCAGATTGATTTGAAATAAAGTTGCATGTAGTGAAAAACTAGCTTTCAATTATATACACAGTGACAGCAGTTTAGTAGAGACCCAGCACTGGTATTTAAATTTAAAAAGTTTATATTTAACAAGTCAACAATATTATTAACTGCTCAATAATTAATTGAGCACTGTGGTCCTGAACCACAGGCTCATTCGCTAGATCTCGCCAGAGTGAACCGATCTCAATCTTGGGGGAGAGAGAGGAGTTGAGAGAAGAAAGTATACAAAAAAATAAGTTCCCACTCCTGATCACATCCAGTGACTCCTGCTGCAAAGCAAAGACAGACTTGCAATTCTATAGCGCCTTTCACCACCTCAGGACGCCCCAAAGCGCTTTACAGCCAATGAAGTACTTCTGAAGTATAGTCAACATGGCAGCCAATTGCACACAGCAAGCTCCCACAAATGTGATAATGACCAGATAATCTCTTTCTTTGTGATGTTGATTCAGAGATAAATATTGGCCTGGACATCGGGGATAACTCCCATGCTCTTCCAAATAGTGCCGTGGGATCTTTTACATCCACGTGAGCGCGCAGACAGGCCTCGGTTTAACATCTCATCTGAAAGAAGAGTGTATAGGTAGATATTGGGTGAAGACCCAATCAGAAGGGAACAGCTCGTCTCCCACCATCTTCCACTCCGTCTGCTAACACTCACTCATATATATGAATAGGCTTATACGCAATGGGAACTCAGCTAGGTACTGGAGAGGTGCCAACAACCACTAAACTGTATCCAAATACCAGGCAACAGCTTCAGGAAGGGGAAAAAAGGAAAGATGTTTAAAAAAAAACAATTGGGAAGTCACAATGTGTAGAAAAGTGTGGTTAAGCAGTGTGATCCTAACTTCATCTGGAACTCATCTAGTTCTTTTTGAAAAGAAAAAAAAAATCTATTTTTAAATACAATCTCTGAATACAGCCAGCACTACCTGAGCCTGCTCTTCAGAGTGTTGACCTCACGATTCATAGCCTCGGCAGTCTCCGTGGTATCATCCAACTCCCGCTGAAGTTTCCGGCGGGCTGCGTTAGCGCGTGTAGCCTCCTCTTCCGCCTCCTCCAGCTGCCGTTTAAGTTGTTTCATGCGTGAGTTCGACTTCTCCACCTGGAGAAAATATTTAGTATCTCAGCTAATGTGGTTTTTAAAAAAATAGAATCAGGTATGGACTGTAAAAAAAAACATTTCTATTGCTAACAAAGTAACGTAGCAGCCCTCCATAATTTTCTGTAGTCCAATTATTCCTTATGCTTTGAAGTGTGAAAAGCAGAAGGATGTGAATTACATGGGCCAGTTTCAAGCTGTTGAACTCGGTATTAATGGGGCGGTAACTGCCTCGAAATGGGGCCTCGTAAATTACTGCAGCTCCAGCCAAAAGCCCTTCTAAAAGCCCTTCCTGTATGTGGCCGGAGCACGCGCCTGTAGGTCTCTGTACAATGTAAATCGGGGTCCTATGATGCATTGCAATTTTAAGGGGTGTGAGCCGTGTGGAGGCTGCCTCTATGTGATGGCATCAAGCAGCCTAACCAGTGGTCTTTAAATGAGACCACTGCTGGCTGCTCCAAGACTTTTTCCAAGTTAGATTTTTGCAGAACCAGGAGGCGCTGGAGCCAGCTGGCACAGTCTGCTGGCCAGCTGCCCGAAAATTAAAATCTTCCCCCATAGATCCAACAGTCAGGCTGCACGGTGCAGTTTTGTCCACTTTCTTGCAAGATTAAATGGGGGTCATTTTAAACTTTTGGTGGTAAGTGTAAAGCGGGCAATATTGGATCGGCCACCCGTTACACAAGTTCAGCAAGTCTAACTGGACTTGGGTGTGGAACTTTAGGAACTTAAATATTTACATGAACATCTACAGGGCTGTCAAAATACCACTGCAAGATGATGGTGGGAAGACTGCAAGTAGTGAATCTTTTAATATAGGTTAATTTGACCAGATAGGGGGAAACAATATTCTACATTGAAGTTATTTTGTTGAGAAATACCAGAGAATGAAAAGTTACCTGTTCTTTGTACTGATCAGCATGTCTGCGTTCATCTTCAACCTGCATGTACACCTCCTTTAGTTTCTTCTCTGTGCGACGCACCAGCTTGTTGGCTGCTGCTCGCTCTCTGCAAAAACAAAGTCACCAGCCTAAAAACGATGAAAGCTAGAAGATTGTGACTGAGATTTAGATATATCCCCAAAAGACTAAATCAAATTGGCACAAATACTAGCAATTACCAACGTGGCTGACTTAAGTGCTGATACACAGCTACGGCAGCAGAGATATATCTCGGCAACTGTGGCACCTGGTCAAATCCGATAGCTCACAAATACAATAAAAGATACTCAAAAGAAGCAAATTTGTACAACATGCTATGGGGCACATCCTGCACTTTCAATCAATCCGATTCCAAGGCACACTGCTTGTATTATTGGGTCAGAACAGAGATTATGGATGAAGGAAATGTCTAACTTTTTGCTGTACCACCATATCTCCTCTAGGGAGAAAGACGACAATTACTAGGACAAGTAAATTGGGCCTGTTCAAGGCGATGCTCTTTCAACTGCAACAAAGCTATATTATCCCATCTTTAAGATTACAACATTTAAATTTAATTTGAAAGATTTCTACTCAATAATCCAAGAAAGCAAATTTCAAAAACTAACACTTAACTGTTGCATACAAGACTGCATTC
Organism: Squalus acanthias; assembly: GCA_030390025.1. Lineage (NCBI taxonomy): Eukaryota > Metazoa > Chordata > Chondrichthyes > Squaliformes > Squalidae > Squalus > Squalus acanthias. The sequence continues at coordinate 26,257,581 of CM059447.1, read as the reverse complement.
TAATTTGAATACACACATTACTAACTGCTAGATCGTGGGCACCAATAAAGAGATTTTTAAACTGTCCAAATTGCTTTCAATTTTCTGAATATCAACAGATTCTACCACACTAGAATGAACAGAAACGTGAAATGGTCAGTGCAAAATGCAGCAATAGGCTTGACGGACGAAAGAATATCCTCCGTCTAGGTTACATTTTATTTTATAGCTGCACATATACGCTCTCCAATATCAGTACAGGAAAAAATGCACTGAGGTGATGCGATTTCCCCCACCCTGAACCCGAGAGATAAAAATCAAAGTGGTCATTCTGGCAGGTGACTAATTGTCATATTTTGTTTGAAACTAGGTTTGGAAAAAAGTGACATTTTCAAAAGTAAATGCCAATTAGCCACCAGATCAAATTGATTTGTATGCATTACAATTGCGATGTACATTATCTATAGAAGGTTGTTTTTTCCCCCTGCCCCACCTGTTAACAATGAGCACTGGCTAACATTGGGGAAGTTACTGGGCCTATGAGGAGCTACCACAGGCAGCCACAGACGCTGTTTCAATCATTTTAACTAAAATTAATTTTGATTAACCCTGTTCCATCATCAGGTATAATCTCATCAATCCAATTTTATTGTTGAAAGGACAATGAAGCTGGATTGATGAGATTATACCAGAGTATTTTTTTTCCTTGTATAAAGGAAACTGTACATTTTTTTTCCTTTTTCTTAAACATGTAACTGTGAATTGGGGCTCATTTATCAAGGCCACCAGTGAATAGATCAGAATATAAAAAATGAACTTGGAGCAATTAGAATGCATTTTATAACATGAATACAGGCCTTTGGAAAAAAGCCCTGGAAGGATTTTTGCAACTTGATTTCAGTTAGAAGATTCAAAAAGCACAACAACATTTTCTGGTGTTAGGTGGGCCAAGTTCCTTGTGGTACTAAAATGATAATTAAAATGAACCTGGCAGGAACCAAGCATAAACTGCGTCATATACATTTAACACAGTGGTTTTACTTTGCTTCTTGTTCAAGTTGTTCCTCCAGCTGTGCGATCTTGGCCTCCAGTGCAGAAATTGTTGACTTGAATTTGGACTTGACTGATCCCTCCAGCTCCTGCAGCTTGGCTTTTAGTTCCTTATTCTGTCGCTCAAGTTGTTGCCGTGCATTTTCACTCTTCTGTCCAGCACTACGCTCGCTCGCAAGCTCTGAATTCAGAGTTTCAACCTGGCATGAAGAAAGTTGAACCAGAACAAATAGGTCATGTGTCAGAAATCTAGGACTGCGTTTTTTTTTAATGACTGTAATGATTGCCAAGTGTTTCTCCAATACTTTGGCTTTAACTAATGATCTCCAATGTAATTAGCTACTACTTCCTCAGCCAACGCTAATTTATTAGCTGTTGTGCGTATTTTTAAAAAAGGTCAGGCATTGGAGCTAGGCAAGAATTATAGTGCACAGTATTTTTGCAACCTCAGATTTAATATTAGAGTGCTGATCCAGCAAATTCAGAAAGTAGCTAATACTTTGTATTGAGGTGATTCTTGGAGACCCACTCTTACTTTCATTTTACAAGTTGCTCTGAAAATTTCAAGTAAGCAAGTTAAAAAAGGCAGCTAATGGAATAAAGTATTGCACCTCTTCAAGATTAAGAGCTAATGACTAAATAAATGGATATTAAAATCCAAAGTGCAATGAAATGGAACAAACTTCAGAATGCCTACTGCAGTAAAGGATTTCTAAAGTTTCACCATGTTGAACATCATTCTGAACAACTTCTCTTTAATTCCCAATACAGTCCAGTGTCTATGCATAGCTTATGCAACAATAATTTGCAGGCTTACAATATCTTCTTTAACTACATGTACCAAAGGTGAAGCCAAATGCTTTGACCTAGCAACAAACTGCTGTGCACAGATGAAATCAGTTGATAACCAAATAAGGAAGCCTGGAATAAGAGAAATCAATGCAATGCACTGAGCCCATTACTTAGACCACAAAAACTCCTCGATCACAAAAGCTCTTACTGATTGATCACTTGAGGAAAGATTCTGGCAAGATTTACCCCGCCCTTCAAAGTAAATCAAGTAAAACTCCAGTGAATCTAAATCAACTTTGCATAAAACATCCAAGCCAGTTGGGAAGTAGGTCCCGGCAGCTGAAATTTGTGTTTCGAAGCAGGGATGCCTCTTTATTTTCTTTGGCGTGTCTCTTTTAGTATGGGGCGGTCACAAGATGAAGAATCCAGCCCACATAAGATGGGGGATGAAGGTTTGATGGGGGACTGGATAGTGTAACAGGTTAGCACACTGACCTTTCACCTGCTCAGGGCATTCAAAGTAACACTTGGGGCTGCATTGCCATAGCTACACTCTGCAAGGCATTAATAAGAGAGGGCTTCAGTGGCTTGAAACATCTGACCTGGCAATCTCAGTCCTAAAACTGAATTGTTTTAGCGGAGATTTGAAGAAAAAAAATTGTCCATTCCTCAGATAACAAATGCACAATCTTTGAATTAGGTGCTTAAACTATTCTAAGCTGCAGAAGTCAGCAGCCCAAGCATCCCACTAAAGCCAATCGAAAAGCAGCTACTGAAGAGGAACTTAGTGCGTTGGTGGCTGTACTGCACTACAGTGCAACACTACAAAGAACTCCTAACTTTTCATGTAATTGTATCCAGAGCCTTAACAGCATGACATGATGCGGTGACAAAAGGTCACGCCACAGGAATACTCACTCAGTAAGTGGAAGAGACACAAACTGGTTTTCAGGATTCAGTAATAGAAACGAATACTTTGTGAAACTCCTTCAATGCCTTTGTTGAGAAGTTGCAGCTACTTCATTAAAGTAAACACATTGGAATTAGTAACCAGTAATTATATGAGTGGAATTAGTAAGTGATACTTATATAATTACTGGTTCTAAGTTTACATTGTTTGCAAGCTGCTCAACAAATATTAAGCAGATCACTTTCGTTATACATGATTCATAAGGTAGCAAAAATGCAAAATAAAATGCTATCAAGGAGGCAATGTGTTCAAAACTAAAACACCGATTGCACCACTAATGTTTCCAATGGGAAGATTTTCAAATCAGACCTAGCACAGCAAGAGTAACTTTAAGTGCCAATTATCAGTGAAAATCAAACCTGCATCGTGGTTTTTCGGAATCGATCATTGAGGAGCTCCATGTTGCTCTGTTCTTCTTCCAGCTCTTCCTCTAACTGGGCGATACGAGCCTCCAGGCGACGTTTCTCATCCAATAAAGCAGACCTGAGGAATCAGAGTGTATTACGGGGGGAATTCAGATTGAAGTACAAGCTCCAACATTGATTGAAACCAAATAGATCAGTTTGAGTGGAGACGAGAATCTTTGAGGTTTGCACGGTCTGTTACCTATCTATACCATAGGAGTACAGCCTCGGTTCTGGGAAATGTGCTTGCAAATGGTTGGTACTGCACCTGATGTTCTACACTGGTCATAAAACCACACGACCTGTGCCAGTTTATTTTGATTTGAAGCTAATCAGCTATCTAACCGCTTACACATGCCACCCCCCCCCTAAGCTAGCACACTGACCCTTCACCTGCCCAGGTCATTTATAGCAATGCTTGGGCAGCATTGTTCTAGATTCCCCTGTGCTCAGAGATAGATTAGTGTGTGGGGTATATGGAACATGAATCATTCAAAAGAATGAAGATGACTCAAAGCTAGGTAAATCTGTATGCTTCATTTGAAATGTGAAGTAAATGAAAATTAGATGGGGGATCCCGGCACAGAAGTTAGGACCTAACAATTTGCTTTTGTATAGCACCTTTAATGTAAACAAATCACAAAGCACTTTACAGGAGTGAAAGCTAAACTGTGGTGTGTGCAGCAGTTAAATCCTGACAGAAATGTTTAATATGCGAGTATTTCTCATTGTGGCAGCTTTGCATATGCCCGATTGAGAAAACCCAGAAAGTAACTTCAAAACGAGTGGAAAGATCCTTTAACCTGCTCTTTCTGCTGCCAAAACTTGAAGAAGCCCAGTGTAGGAAGTCATTCCACTTCTGAAGTGTTTTTTTATTATTTGTTTTCTGGGATCAGGGCATTGCTGGCAATGCCAGCATTCATTGCCCATCCCTAGTTGCCCTTAAGGTGGTGGTGAGCCGCTTTCTTGAACCGCTGCAGTCCGTGTGGTGATGGTACTCCCACAGTGCTGTTAGGTAGGGAGTTCCAGGATTTCGACCCAGCGACGATGAAGGAACGGCGATATACTTCCAAGTCAGGATGGTGAGACTTGGAGGTGAACTTGGAGGTGGTGCTGGTTCCCATGCGCCTGCTGCCCTTGTCCTTCTAGGTGGAAGAGGTCACGGGTTTGGGAGGCGCTGCCAAAGAAGCCTTGGCGAGTTGCTGCAGTGCATCTTGTAGATGGTACACACTGCAGCCACGGTGCACCGCTGGTGGAGGGAGTGAATGTTTAACGCGGTGGATGGGGTGCCAATCAAGCGGGCTGCTTTGTCACGGATGGCGTCGAGCTTCTTGTGTTGTTGGAGCTGCACTCATCCAGGCAAGTGGAGAGTATTCCATCACACTCCTTACTTGTGCCTTGTAGATGGCAGAAAGGCTTTGGGGAGTCAGGAGGAGAGACACTCGCCGCAGAATACCTAGCCTCTGACCTGCTCTTGTTGCCACAGTATTTATCTGGCTGGTCCAGTTAAGTTTCTGGTTAATGGTGACCCCCAGGATGTTGATAGTGGGGGATTTGGCGATGGTAATGCCATTGTATGTCACAGGGAGGTGGTTAGAGACTTGCTTGTTGGAGATAGTCATTGCCTGGCACTTCTGTGGCGCGAATGTTACCTGCCACTTATCAGCCCAAGCCTGAACGTCGTCCAGGTCTTGTTGCATGTGGGCATGGACTGCTTCATTATCTGTGGAGTTGTGAATTTCTGACCTTATGTTGGAGAGAAGCTCATTGATGAAGCAGTTGAAGATGGTTGGGCCTAGGACACCACCCTGAGGAATTTCTGCAGCGATATCCTGGGGCTGTGATGATTGACCTTCAACCACCACAACCATCTTCCTTTGTGCTAGGTATGACTCCAGCCAGTGGAGCATTTCCCCCCCGATTCCCATCGACTTCAGTTTTACTAGGGCTCCTTGATGCCAGACTCTGTCAAATGCTGCCTTGATGTCAAGGGCAGTCAATCTCACCTCACCTCTGGAATTCAGCTCCTTTGTCCATGTTTGGACCGAGGCTGTAATGAGGTCGGGAGCAGAGTGGTCTTGGCGGAACCCAAACTGGGCATCAGTGAGCAGGTTATTGGTGAGTAAGTGCTGCTTGATAGCACTGTCGATGACACCTTCCATCACTCTGCTGATGATTGAGAGCAGATTGATGGGGCGGTAATTGGCCGGGTTGGATTTGTCCTGCTTTTTGGGGACAGGACATACTTGGGCAGTTTTCCACATTGTCGGATAGATGCCAGTGTTGTAGCTGTACTGGAACAGCTTGGCTAGAGGCGCGGCTAGTTCTGGAGCACCATAGCCAGGATGTTGTCGGGGCCCATAGCCTTTGCTGTATCCAGTGCGCTCAGCCGTTTCTTGATATCACGTGGAGTGAATTGAACTGGCTGAAGACTGGCTTCTGTGATGGTGGGGACCTCGGGAGTAGGCCGATATGGATCGTCCACTCGGCACTTCTGGCTGAAGTTGGTTGCAAACACTTCAGCCTCGTCTTTTGCAATCACGTGCTGGGCTCCACCATCACTGAGGATGGGGATATTCTTGGAGCCTCCTCCTCCCGATAGTTGTTTAATGGTTCACCACCATTCACAACTGGATGCGGCAGGACTGCAGAGCTTTGATCTGATCCGTTGATTGTGGGATCCTTTAGCCCTGTCTATAGCATACTGCTTCCGCTTTTTAGCAATGTAATGGCAGATAAAACAGTGGGTCAATTTCCAGACCCAAATGAAGTTAGAAAACTACCTTGGGTTAAAAACTCTAGGCAGGTCCCAAGGACTGAAATGTAAATTCATTCAAAGAGGTTTGAACTGAGGGTACATTCATTAGTGAACAGCTAATTTAAGCTCCCAATTAGAAACCAGCAAGGGCATAATTGGGCACAGTTGCAAAAGAGTTGGCATAAAACAGAAAAGCATCATGTGATTGCCCAACAATGTAAAAGCAAGTAGATTGAAACAGCAACATGGACCTGAATAGAAGCAGGTTTTAAACCAGCAAGCAGAAGCTGGAGATACTCCAGAAAAAGTAGGGCATCACAATTTTGCCTTACAAGATCTATTAATGGCTACCCTGTGAAAAATAACCAAGGTATTACTATAGGGACTAGGAGACACTGATGTAATAGTCATTGCTTTTCAATAACCAGGTCATTAATTAGAATAACTGTATTTGGATGCAATATTGGAGAGGCAGGAGTATTCGACCTCTGCTCTTTGCCATGATACCCAAGGAACATTTGGATTAAATGTGAGCAATAGTAACTATGAATAGGCTACTGCATTTTGCACAATTTTTAAAGCCTTGAGGACAGGGTGGTATAGATCCAAATATTGAGGTACTGGCTTATTTTGGTACAATGAGTCCACAAAGTGCCGAGTGTAAAATTCCAGTAGGTGCCTTTCACCTGTTCGTTGCTGCCCTGTTTCAATTTACTTTTTATATGGCTGTCAGGAGAGCACAGGATTGGTTGCTGGCACTATTATACAACCTAACTGAGCCTAGTCTCCAGCAACTCCAACAGGACAAAAAGTGACAATGATGCAGGTTGTGAGGTTTATACAGCTGGGGAATAGGAAACTATATGCAGCACTGCCTAGCTGCAATGACATGATATTTTCATGCACATAACTAGTACATGGTTTTGCCAGAATCTATTCAACTAGGGCATATGCGATGTTGTGTGGAGAATGTTTCCCCCTCAGTTGTATTTGCGTGTGATTTATAGAATATAGACTTCAGTGTCCAGGATTTCTGCTGCTGATTACTGTTTCATGACCTCTGCTGGAAAGCACTTGCATATAAACATTGGTCAAGGACCAGATCAGGCTCTTTTGCAATGCCGAGTCAAATAGCCCGCTGGAACTTGCAGTCTTAGCCTACACAAGGAAAAGAGAGAGCATGCCCACTTGGGCAAGGAGCAGTACCGGTACCTGTTGGACAGCGCCAGAGGAAAGGAAGGGGAAAACATCTGGGGGAGGAAAGAGTCTGGTCTTGGGAGCGAAACACAACCACGATTAAATTTCAGGTGGCAACTGAAAGTTACCTGAACATGGCAACAGGCCAAGTTTGTGCATTTATATCAAAATCTAAATAGGAAGGACACCAATGCATTTCAGATAATCTGTAGGCACAGCCAAATAAGCTAAGCAAAAAAAAGTGACTTTTACAATTAGACAAACCAGACAATATATTTTGCCAGTAAGTCATATAGAAACACACATGTCCTTAAGAAAGCCATACAACTTAGAACGGTTTAGTTTCTTTAGAAACATCTTACAGCTGGGTATTAAGTTCAGTCAATTGCAAACTCTGGAGATATTATCAGACACAGTCTGTATTGCTGTTGGCACATGAATTTCATTTAGATTTAAACTCAGGATTTAATTTGATAAGTGCTTTAAATAAACATCTCACTGTATCAAGTACTGGACCAATGGACCTGTGCCATGCTTCCTTACTTTCCAGATGCGCTGTTTGCGATTTCATCTGCCAGTTCATCACGTTCCTGCTCTGCATGGCGACGTGCTCGCTCTGAGGCAGCCAGTTCCTGTAAAATTATACAAGTTCAGTGCTATGCAAAGCTCACTGTGCAAATTAGTAATTATATTGAATTAAAATAATAAAGCAGCTGTTTCTTTAGCTCCAAGTGCATTAGTCACATGATCATATTGCAACCCAATTAAAAATTTGTCCAACAACTCAGCAATTCAATGCTGTGGTAAATCCACAGGGAAATTTTGCACTACACATGAAAAGTAGTGCTCCAAGTTTCATCAACATTAGGCTGCTCATAGGAATAGGAGTGGACCATTCAGCCCCTTGAGCCTGTTCCGTTCAATGAGATCGTGGCTGATCTGTATCCTAACTCCATCCACCCACCTTGGCTCCATATCCCTTACTACCCTTAGCTAGTAAAAATCTATCGAGCTCAGATTTAAAATTATTGAGTTAGCATCTATTCCTTTGTGGGAGAGGGTTGCACACTTCTACTAGTCTGTGTGTAGAAGCGTTTCCTAACTTCTCTGCTGAATGGCTCGGCTCTGATTTTAAGGTCATGTCCCTTTGTTGTAGACTCACCCACCAGCAGGAAAAGTTTCTATCACCCTAATAATTCCGTACAAAGTCCTAAAAATCTCAAACAAAATCACTCCTTACACCTTCTATATTCCAGGGAATACAAGCCTAGTTTATGTAATCTCTCCTCGCAATCTAACTCTTGGAGCCCTCATAACATTCTGGTGAATCTGCGCTGCACTCCTTCCAAGGCCAATATATCCTTTCTACGGTGCGGTGCCCAGAACTACACAATACTCCAGATGTGGTCTAACCAGGGTTTTGTACAGCTGTAGCAAAACTTCCTCACCTTTATATTCTAGCCCTCTAGTTATAAAGGCTAACATTCCATTAGCCTTTGATTATTTTTTGTACCCGATTACATTTTAGAGATCTGTGTACATGGATGCCTAAATCTCTTTGGACCACCACTGTGTCCTAGTTAATCACCATTTAAAAAAAACCTGGATTTTGTTTTGGGTCCAAAATGGATGACCTCACACTTGCCTGCGTTAAAATGCATCTGCCACAGTTTTGCCCACTCACTTAATGGCCCGGATTTTGCAGTCGGTACGTCGGCGTACTCTGAGCACGCAGTCATACCGCCTTTGAAATGGACAGCAAGTTTGGGATTTTCGCATTCCGAACATGCGATCTGTCAAACTCCAACTTGACTGATCAACCGCACCGATATGGAAATCCTAATTGCTGGCGCGGAGTTGAGCTAATCGCCCACCAATTACGCCTGAAAGTTTTACAGCTGGTGCAAACAGGCATAGCAGCCTGTCTGGTTCCAGTCTGCACAGTGTAAAGGGATACCCGTCAATAAAAAAAATGCTCATTTTGGTGAATATCCTTTCCTTTAATGGTTATTAGCTGTCTGCAGACTTTGACACAAATAGGAGTAAGAGAAAAAAAATCAGTTCAGCAATGAATATTATTGCATTATATGAATTGTTTTATTGTGAGGGCTCCAGAGCAACCTTACTTTCTCCCTTTTTCCAAACTGGAACCAGCTGGCCATGAACCATCTACAGCCAAGAGGGGAGACAAGCAACTTGTGCCCTGGCCTTTCTCCAAAGCCACTCCATTTGAGTCACAATCTGATTCGAGCACCGGCCCACGTGATCCCAGGTACGCTTCCGTACATGGTGCGCCCCTTGGATCCGTGGGCCACTACGCTGCCCTCCCTCCATTCTTCAGCGTCTATGGGGAACTTTTCATTTGGGCCTCGCAACAGGTAAGTGCGCATTTGGTTCGGATACCGGCGGTGTAATCCTTAATTGCGCCGCCAACTGCAAAATCCAGGCCAATCTATCAATGTCGCTTTGTCATTTTATGTTCCCATCTACACTGCTTACTATGCCACCAATCTTCATCGCAGTGGAAAACTTGGATATATTGCTCTTTTATCCAAGATATTAATAGTGAATTTTTTGCACAGATAGGCAATTGAGTTATCAAAAATCAAGTATTCATGCATCTTGAAATAATCAGTTACTGAGCAAAACAAAAACTTAGAAAAATCCTCCCAAAGGAGACGTTTTGGGTCAGTCATACTGCTGTACAGGTTGAGCATCTTGAATTCGGCAACCTCGGGACCGAGGCCGAGCCGGTTTTCGTGTTTTTCAGGACTTCGGAATGTGTGATGTCCGAAGTCCGGAAATATCGCAACCTGGGCTCGGGAGTTTCCGGACTTTGGACATCAGAAACACGTTCAGAGTCCAGAAATGCCTGGGCCCAGGTTGCGATCTTTCCGGTTTTTGGACGTCACCCGGCTGGCGGTGGAAATGGTTTGACAGGGTGTCCGGACGACCCTGCCACCAATCGTCCCGGAGTCCGGATCCCGGAACTCTGGATTTTGGATGCTCAACTTATATAAGATTTACATATACTGTAGTAAATTTCTGTCCATAAATACACGACTTCAGCAGTCAAGGTAGCTCAATATAGTTTTATATTTGGAAGCTCGAACCTTTCACAGCAGAGTTTTGTGCCCTCCCCCCACCAACGCAACTGGCCTCTTAGAAATTTTGTTGGTCATTCCCAAAGATTTCTGCACATTTAGGTGAATTAAAAGCTTACCCTAAATTATCAGACTCCAAGTTCATCTATTTGTACGATTGTCTCAAATTTGCAGAAATTTCTATGCACAATTTGATCTGTACAATTAAACATTAGAGATTTTCATCTGCATAAATACTCCTGGAAACACCAGACAGACTTTAGCTCGGCTAACACCCCAGTACCAGCAATGACTGACAGGTATGTGTATGCACAATATGTTAGATTGTACCAACAAACCTCGTGAAGCTGTAGAATTTCTGCCTCCAGACTTTTCAGTTTCTTTTCATTCTCCTTTGACTGAGCGAAGATTTCATCTCTGGAAACACGAGCCTCTTCCAGCTCACGTTGGTAGTCTTTCATCTGTGCCTGTAAAGGTTTGAAGAGAAGGGTTTATTTGAATTCTTTATGCGATTACATATTTGTGTGTTAATCCCTAGAGTGTAAATTTTGAACAGCCATTTTAAATGAAGTGACTAACTATAAATTACAGACATTTCTCTGGGCTACCCTTGAAAATATGCCTTGGATCTTTCCCATAAATGTCTCAGGTTTCGTAATTTTGCAGTGACATTATATGGAAAAATGAAGATACGACCAAATTAATCTGTGCTTCCAGAGTCACAAAATAAAATACACAATGATTGACAAGAACAAGTTCCATTCTATTTAGATACAAGTTAGTGCTGGTGCAGAAGGTTGCAGGTTGAAGTCCCATTATGGACTTGGGCACATAATCTAGGCCGATACTTCAGTGCAGTTCTGAGGGACTGCTGCATTATGAAGATGCTGCCTTTCAGATGAAACATTAAACCGACGTGGGTTGCTCCAGTGGGGGTTAAGAAACCCCATGGCATTATTTGGGAGAGGGGCAGGAAGTTTCCCACACAACATTCCTCCCTCAAGCACCACAACAAAGCCGCTTATCTGGCCATTCATTGGCTGCTGCTTTTAACTATACAACAGTGACTCTACATCAAAAGTAAACCACTGCAGTGTGCAGTTTATTTATAATAGTCATGAAATGTTTAACTTTGTTAGAGACCAAGATACCTATTGCTTCGTAGAAGCAAATTAGCTAATAGTAAAACGTTTTAACACGGATGATTTACCTGAAGTCTGCGGAGCTGTTTGATTGCCTCATCACGACTCTTGTTAGCGGCTTCAATCTGTGCTTCCAGATCTTTCAGGTCCATCTCCAGTTTCTTCCTTGCAGCAACTGCTTGCGCTCGTTGCTTCCGTTCATCTTCTAGCTCTGCCTCAAGTTCACGAACCTATGGGGGGAATTTACAGAATGAATCGCATGTTTCACTGCTCTATTTTCTGCCCAGAAGTCAGTGAATCCATATGCAGCCTTCTATAGCAAGGTGACATTGCCCAATAGGTGAACTCCAGACCTAAAGCTGCTTAATCCAATGTTAAAAAGGTAAAACCACATTTAGATTCATACTTGTTGTTCTTATGGACATTATTTTACGGTCCTATTACATTTAGCACCACAACCGTGGACTAGTTTAAACAACAGGAGCATTAATGTTACTTGCCTTAATGAACAACTGTTAAACAGCTAGGCTATAAGATCCAATTTCTCAATACTAAATTCTTGACAAAATAATTTCAATATTTGGTAGAATTCTTGCTGGTAAATGTTGTTGGGGGGGGGGGGGGCAGGGGGGAAGAAAGAGAGAAATAACCATTTTTTGAAGACTGTAGGAATTTTATAAAACTACCAGGAAACTAATCTGAAGCCATTCCAGATGGTGCTAATACTTGGTGTCACTGCCAATGAACAGGTTCACTTAAACCTGCTGGTCTACTGCGAGTGTGCCCAATCTCACACAAAGCACATACGTTGTGCATGTTACCACAAAGCGTATGCGTGCAGTTACATTCAACTGAACGATATCACAAGACAATTTAAGTTGAACCTAGTAATTTGCTCTACAACTGAAATCCCAAGATGAGTTTGGATCTTGCTTCAGATGTCTGGTGTGTTATCAACTGGATCAAATGCTAAATGAAATGTTCTTTGCTCTGGGTACTCAAGCACTGAAGTTCTGAGTGACGCAATACTTATGACCCGGACCTCAAAATACCCATGACGACCAAGTAAGAATACGGATATTAACCTAAATTGATTTAAATTGTAACTTAATACTGAAGCAATCGGGCTGGAATCCCAAATCCTAAAATCTCAAATGGATATTGATATAGCTTGTCTAAATTGACTTAATTATGCCAACAACTTGTATTTATACAGCGCCTTTAACGTAGTAAAACGTCCCAATACACTTCACAGGAGTATTAGAAGACAAAAAATTTGACACTGAGCTACATAAGGATAAATTAGGGCAGGTGACCAAAAGCTTGGGCAAAGAGTTAGGTTTTCAGGAGCGTCTTAAAGGAGGAAAGAGGTGTAGAGAGGCAGAGAGGTTTAGGCAGGGAGTTCCAGAGCTTAGGGCCTAGGCAGCTGAAGACACGGCCACCAAAGGTTGAGTTATCAGGGATGCTCAAGAGGGCAGAATCAGAGGAGCAGATATCTCCGGGGGGGGGGGGGGGGGTGTTGTGGGGCTGGAGGAGATTACAGAGATAGGAAGGGGCGAGGCCATGGAGGGATTGGAAACAAGGATGAGAATTTTGAAAATCGAGGCGTTACTTAACTGGGAGCCAATGTAGGTCAGCGAGCACAGGGGTGATGGGCGAACGGGACTTGGTGCGAGTTAGGACACGGGCAGCCGCGTTTTGGATAACCTCAAGTTTACGTAGGGTGGAATGTGGGAGGCCAGCCAGGAATAGTCAAGTCTAGGAGGTAACAAAGGCATGGATGAGGATTTCAGCAGTGGATGAGCTGAGGCAGGAGGAGTGGAGTTGGGCAATGTTACGGAGGTGGAAATAGGCGGTCTTTGTTATGCTGCGGATGTGGTCAGCAGCTTATTTCAGGGTCAAGTATGACACCAAGGTTGCGAACAGTGTGGTTCAGCCTCAGACAGATGTCAGATAAAAAAAACAGTAAATATAACAAGGGGGGAGGGGCAGCATATCCTGACAATAGAGCCAGGAGTTGTCCTCGTGCAGCCTCTGCTGCTGACCTGAAGTTCTCCGGATCAAGGAGAGACACCGTAAGCAGACAACCATTGGGAGTGCCCATCACTACAGTTGATGGAAAGTCCATGCCGGGGGGAGGGGGGGGGCCGGGGAGGCGAGGGAGAGGGAGAGGGAGAGGGAGTAGCTGGTTCCCTCTCTCCCTCCCACACCACCCTGGAAAGAAATCAGTCGTGTTCCTAGTGGTCACTTGTGTAAAATAAAATTAATTATTCTCATGCCCCAATGTTGGACCCTACATTTACCATTGGTCTGCGCTAACCCTATCCCGGGTTTTAAGAGGGGCCGGGAAGCGGGAACTCCCAATTTCGCCTTTGCATCCTTGGTCTTGTGGGTGGATGGACGTTCCGCCCACACAGGAAATGGGAGGGTGAGCCTGGACTGGCGTACCAGATTCAGGTCAAGTTTGCAGCCATTCCAGTCGACTCCTGCTGACGCTGCAGGGGGTTCACTGGAATGTTCAACACCTCTATTTTGAATTTTGGCATAAGAGGATATGACAGCTATTACTCCAAGCTATACATTTTACCAATTTACCTTGTGATAATCTATAGAACATTAGAAGGAATGTCTTGCTGGAAGAAGTTAAGAGTGCGCTAACTATTTACCTGTTTAACCAACATTCTTCTCTTTTCTTCATTCTGCTCATCCCTGGCCTGCAGATCTCGCTCAAACTGGGCCTTCATGGCCTGCATATTGACCTCCAAACGAAGCTTCGCATCTTCAGTGGCCTGCAGCTCATCCTCCAGCTCCTCAAGCTGAGTCCTCATCTCCTCCACCTGCTGCTCTAGGGCCCGCTTGGACTTTTCCAGTTCATGCACCTACCATTATGGAGACAACAGCAATCAGATACTGCTATTTAGAGACCAACTCCCGATCTACTCCACAGTCACAAAATTGATTTTCAAGAGCTAGCGCCTTCGGTTGTCATTGCAATAAAGGGACATCTCTGAAGCCCAATATTTTCACCAATACGGAGGCAAGTCTCGTCTTCTCTTGCCAATTATAAGATAGATCTCCCATTCCAGTTCTTTGGTACATCAATGCAAACATCTACATGTTTGTGTCACCAGTGTGATGTCAAATAATCTTCAAACCAGCAGGCGTGTATATGTTTATACCACTTCAGCATCAACATTTGATTTGTACTAGTTTTTAAATGAGCATCACATCAGTACTGAAGTTTGTTTGAAACAGGACTAGAGCATCTGAAACGCCCTTCCCGATTTATGTAGTGAAAGAACTAAAATAATCTTATCTAATAGTACCCGACATTAAACTAATCCTGCACTGTAAGTCATTAAAATGCAAAGTGTGTTTTTTTTTTCCCCCCTTTATTCTGTGCATATGTACAGATGGCTTAATCAAAGAGTGCTCATATTCCCAAGGAAGCATTCCCACACTGAATGGGAATTTAATGGGGTTATGACTTTAGGAAAGGCTCATGCTGTAAAATGAAAATTCCTATCTACACATGCAGAAATTGAATATGATTATTCAAGGAATAGCTCCTGAAATTGCCATAGTGCCCACTGGGAGAACATATACACACCTATGCTATTACATTGTCACCTTATAGGTTTCAAACTAGCATTATTTTATTAGTATTCAATATTTAGTATTTATCTTTGTACTGAAGTCATTCCACAATTCCACATACAAAATGGTAGATATAGTAAACGGACTTGCAATCTTGGTATAATCAAAATAAGGACTTATCTGGTTCTATTTACTCAGACTGTTTCTAACAAAAATGGTAACTTCACTCATTGGCTCCCTTTTGCTCTTTGCTCCCTCACCATTGTCCATTCTTAGAATGTCAGCTTTCCAATAGATGCACTTATGCTACAATATTGGTGCTATTACATAGGCTGTTGCTGCTCACACAATTGCATGTTAAACTTTTTATTTGAAACTTAGTGACAAAACTGCATCCTGCATTACTTTAAGTTTTTTGTGTATCAAACTAATTTGAAGTATTTCTCATAACCTCACACTGATTGCTTAGTGTGGAGTCCTTTCAAGCTTCAAAAAAAACCTCAGTGACTTGGACAGGTTTTTAATAAAAATTCTAATGGAAGTGACAAACTGTCGTAACAGTAATGCTGCTATTTACAAGACATTTGCTATGTAGTAAAATTTTAATCTATATAAATTCTTCATTATAAAAACTCAACCACTGGTGATTGCACTACTGCTAATCTGAGCCATTATATGAAGGCTAGATTAAATAAAGTACAAACTAAGGTTATATTGCTTGTTAGGCATTATTCAATACTGTATTTTAAATCAACTTACATTCTTGCCCACATCATCCTTGGAGCTCATCAGGTCCTCCATTTCAGCACGGAGTTGCTTGTTGTGTCTTTCCAGCTCTTCTTTAGCTTCAAGAGCTTCATCCAGAGCTCGGGTTAACGACAGGGTCTTTGTCTCCTTTTCTCTCGCTTCAGCCTCGGCCCGGTCCCTTTCCTCAGCATATCGAGCAGAAATGCTCTTTTCCTCAGCCAACATCTGAAACAGATCAACGTTAATTTGCAGTTGAGAAAAGCTGCAACAATCCCCAAACTGCAGAAAGATAGTCATCTATAAATAACATTTACACCAATATATGAAAGTCAGTTTAAAATCCATTCAGAATTCCATGAAGTGATATTTCAAATTGGATTGTTTTAATGCTATCTAGCTTCTGCCAATTTAGTAATTTCAACAAAATGGCAGTGCAGGTGCACAAATAATCACTTAAACTTTGAGAAGCTGTTAAGCTACATAGTTCGAGTGCCAATAGAAATGCATTTTAATGTAAATCTTGCTAACCAGTATGCAGAACCATAAAATTGTTGATTCATCTACAATAATTTTGCAGTATTTAAAACCCATTTGTTGCCATTTCACTTGAGTAAGCTATGTAGTCAAAGGAACGGACCTGATCAAATTTCTTCTGCTTTTTCTCGAGGTTGGAAACAATTTGGCGTTGATGGTCCAGGTCTACCAAAAGATCATCAAGTTCCTGTTGGAGACGGTTTTTGGTCTTCTCCATTTTATCATAGGCCACTGCCTTCTCCTCGAAGCGCTGATTGAGGGCCTCTGCATCCTTCTGAAGTTTTCTTTTGGCCTCTTCCAGGCCATCGATGGTACCCACATCCTCATCCACTTTCTTCTTTGCATCAACCAGCTAAGTTACAAATCAGATCACATACTGCACTTAACTTCCATTTCAGAACTCAAAAGTGAAACACATACTTATGCCATAATTTTACATCTTTGAAATACAAAACCATACCCCAGTTATGACCTAGAATAAAATTATAAAAATATTTAAACAGGAAGTATATTATTTGACAATGTATGTGTGGTGTTTTGCTACTTTTTGGTGAATCCAGTACAATTTCTTAGTGATGCAGAGGTAGAATCAAGATTAAACTCTCAATATAATTGTTTATAGACCAACAATCTGCTTGGTGGATACCAATCTGTTACTGTGCAGAATAGTCACTAAACATAGCAAGAAAAAGTTGGCTAATACCATTTTAACAACCTTGCCCTTTCTATGGTGACTTATTCTAATCTGATGTTAAGTTTTTTGACCATTTTGATTTGAACTTGCATTGGAATTGGTCTTAGTCAATTTAAATCTATAATAAACATTTAGTCATTTATATAAAAAATACTGATTCCGTAGGCCTAATAATTACAACTGGAGCTGTTCCCACATGGTCGAACAACAAACCTGCATATGGAGAGTGGCCAGCTGTTTTTCAAGGTTCTTCTTTGCTTCTTCCTCTTCTTCTTGCTGTTCTAGGAGATTGTTCTTATCTTCTTCCAGCTGTCGAATGCGACTGCTGAGATTCAATTTCTGCCGTGTCTCCTCCTGAAGCAGTTCCTATTAACAGGTAAAATATTTAGACAAAGATAATATATATTTATATAGATATTTGAAAATCTCATTGCCAAATTAAAGAGTGATTTTGTTGGTGATTAGTAAAATACATCAAAGACAAAATGCTGCACGCCATTGATTGTTAAAAAAAACCTTCAAGTTGCGGCAGGTTAAATGGTCTAACTTGATTAACTTAAAAATGTCAGCGAAATTCAAATACTCTTTTTCCTTCCATAGCATCTCTCTTCTCCCCACCTCAGCCCCCATCCTGCCAATTTGCAAAGCTATAATTTTTCTAAAGATAGAAGTAGACCTTCCCAGGCTGCAAGAATCAGCTTTAATAGGAGCAAAAACAGATGAAGTATAGTCCAACAGTGGGACAAGCCCTGCCATTTTATCCCTCAACCCACAGTTGGCTAAGATACAATTACTCACCAATAAAATGCAAAGCTTTATTTTATCCACAGGGTATGAGTTCAAATACTGACATTTGTATTTGGACTTCTGTGATTGGGTGTGTTTTAATGATGAAGCCACTCTTTTGGCAAGAAAAGGGAAACATTCTAAGATTCCTATTTAGTTCAAGCACTCCTCCCCTCAGACATTATTGATACCCTATATGAAGTGATCCATTTCTCCCCATCCCAACTAAGGAGAATTAATTGAACTGTTGGTTAAAGATACGGATATCTTTGTTAAAAAAACTTCACATTTAATGGTGATAGTTCACATACCTGTGTATCTTGGAGTGCAGATTCCAAATTGGCAGTATCTTTCGTTAGTTTAATTGCTTTTTTCTCAGCTTCTTCGAGAAGCCCAGAGGCATTGTCCAATTCATTCTAAGAATGGATAGGGTTAAATTCACACTGTGTACCCTCTTTGCAAAACAAATCTCAGATCTTTCAGTTTTTCCATACTTGACAAGCAAATCTACTTAACCCCAATCTTAATTCTATATCTCAAATAATGCTAAAAGCTTTTCAGTGCCAGATCATGGCTTTTAGGTGCATATTCTATTCTACTGCCACCTTGATTTCTAATATTCCCTGTCAGATAATAGAATTTATCAAATTTAATTTCCTAACAAAGGTAATTGCAATTTCTTTAGTATCTTCCAAAAATGGTCAAGATTGTCAGAAGCTAACTAAATCTGGAATCAATTAGATTTATCAATATATAAAAACTAGTTCTTGAGAATAGCCAAGGTGGCATTTGCAAATGACCTCCCATCTATCATATATGCCCATCATTTTCAGTGGGTGTTAAGGGTAAAATTATATGCCACTGCATCAAAGACAAAAAAGTTTCTCAATTTGATGCAAAACTGCTAACTGAAAAACTCAGCAGATATGGTAATTAATGTTCACTTCCAGGTAAAAATTATTTTTTTTTAAAAATAGACACCCAAACCCACTCAATTAAATGTATACCAACTACAGAAGTGGTTCTAGATAAAGAACCAGAGTCCAACATGTTCCAAAGTACAGAAAATGGTCTACTAATGCAAATTTTAATATTCGCATGGGACACCTAACAAAAAAAAGTTAAATTTTGTCTTACCTGAAGCTTGTGAGTTTTATCAAAAAGCTCAGACTTTGCTTTTTCACTTTCTGTATACTTGACCTGGAGCTCCTGTACATGAGATTCAAGCTTCTTCCTTTTATGTTCAGAGTCAGCTTTTGTGTGCTGCAAACTCTTCACCTCACTGGCCAACTCTTTGTTATCATTTTCTAAGCTCTGCTTGCTCTTCTCTAAGTTGGCTTTGTGCTGTTTATAAAGTAGAAACAGAAGAATTGATATAAAAGGTCATATTTAACTACAAGTGCGAACTTGCACCCAAGTTTAAATGTTCACCAGAACTATTAATGGCTAGGGTAAAATAATGCAACTCATTACAGGCGAGAACAAAAGGTTTATTCAAGAAATAATAATTCTGGGCACCTCCTGAAACCATTTAATGCTATATTTTGTGTCATACTTGTTCTCAGCCCAAATTTTCTTATAAATTCTTGGCAACCATCGCTGTGTGTTAGCAACTAGTAAGTGATATGGAAAATATTTTGTAAATTTGCCCATCATCTCTTTCCCCATCTCCCAACATCTGCCAATTTAAAATCGAAGCCAAATGTTTTGCTGCACGCATGGATTGTGTAAAAAGCATCTTAGTCTTAAATGGGCCAAGTGATGTGTTTCTGTGCTGCAACATTCTATGATTCAACTTCAAAATGCAATTTTTTTTTTGAAAGTGAGGACATCTCATGGTACTGACTCTCTTGGCTTGTTCAAGTTGTTCGGAGACCTCCTCCAGGGCAGTGCCATGTCTCTGGCGGATATCCTGGATTTGAACTTCATGGGCCTTGGTCTCTTCTTCAATAGCCTTCTTCAGCTCAGCAACCTCCTGCTCACGTTTGGTCCTGTAATTAATTTCAAGAGGGCATTTAGCATGTATTTTCCCCCAAAAAATATTGACTCACTTTACTCACAAGTTATCAATTTGAAAGCACATTTCTATCAAGCTATCTCAAAATCTGTAAAGGTACTAGCATGATGTGGCACTGGGCACACAAAACAGGAAGGTTCCAGGGTTGGAGGGTATGTGCATGGACAGATCAGGCTTAGCTGTGATAATCCCCAGTCATTACACCTGCCGATTTCCATTGTCCAGAATTAAAGCAGGACAAATAGCCAGTTGCATGAGATACCTGAAAGATGCCAGTCCCCATGGAATCATATTCCAGTGCAAGTCTTCACATTCAAGACAGGGAGGAACAAAGGGTGGAAAATAGTCAAAATAAAAAAAGAAACTTGCTCGATTACATATCATGGGATCATCTATGAAATGTTAATCTGGAACAGCTTTTAAGCTGCATTCTGCTGATAATTCACTCGTGGTTTTTTTGGGGGCAACAAGATGCGAGATTAATACTCATTACTATAAAATGTTTTCTGTAGATTAAGTTAAACAATTTATGATTTTATGCAAAAGCAAAGTGTAGATAATAGGGTACATTAAGTCCTTGCCTGCCACCAGTGCAGATTGCCTGCAGTTTTCCAAAATGCACTGGTATTAAGTCAGAAACATTGCCATGGGTCAGTACTCAAAAAAAAAACTATCCTCGTGTACAGCGTGAGTGGATGCTATCTGAATCAAAGCAAAAAAACTTAGCTACAGCATTTTCAGTTCGAATAAGTCAAGATCCTTCTGTACCTTGTTCAATTCTGGCACCATACTGTAAATTTAGTCAGAAGTTTTTATATTTTGTTTAAATTTCAGATTTTTCTTTCTGCAATGAGTAAATTATTGGACACTTGTGGTGCATCCAAAGTGGAAATCTTTTCTAGTGCAGCATACAGGTTACATTGGTTTACTAAATTAGTGTTATTTTACATGCATTTCATTCACAAAATCCCATTCAAGTCTAAACTATTGTTTTAAAGATACCAGCTGGTCAGAACTATGTGTAAAGCAGTCTGTTCAAAGTTCAGTACGTTTTGTTTTAAACTGATGTGATTAAAACAAGTCTGATAGCAAAATGCGTTATATTACAAAACTTCATATAAATCTAAATTTGTATAACCAAGTCTCAAGTTATCTACTTTTTCAAACCACCTATATTTATTTTTCTCCAGTTCAATAGCTGGTTTCACCTTAGTTCCTGTTGGGCTGCTGTGGTATCCAAAGTATCCTCCAGTTCAGTCTTCAAAGCTTCCAGCTCTTCACTCAGGTCTCTCTTCTGCTTGTCAGCTTTGTTGCGGGCACCCTTCTCCGATTCCAGATCTTCCTGCAGCTCAGAAATCTGGACCTGCAGCTCCCGGATCAGTTTTAGAGCATTATTCTTCTGAGCAGCTTCATCATCCCCTCTGAAAGTTAAACCACAGATTCAAGAATACAGCATACATAGGGAGGAGTTCATGCAGGCAGGCATTTTAGGCCAAGTTAAAGTACTAATCCATATGTGAGCCACCATTTCAAACAGAATTGAAAACATAGTGCAGATTTGATGTTCACGGAGCAGAGGATCATACAGTTTACAGCCAATGATTCATGGGACAGAATTATGTAGATTATTCTGGCAAGGTTCAGGAAAAAGGTCAATATGGAAACAGCTTTGAGAAAGATTAGTAAATTCATAAACAATTAAATAAAATAATTTGCACAGACATTTCAGTAGCAATATTCGGTTTCCTCAAGTGCAGAAATGAGTATAATTTTAATTCTCTAAACTGGCAAACATGGCTATTGCTTAGAGATTTTTTCACATTAATGCTACACATATTGAAGGAACATGTGTTCACTGAGGTTGCAAATTCAATGTTGTAAAGTTCTAAAAGATTTCTATTTTATTACAATCCACAGAATTACAGATTTACATTAAATTGTTTAATAACCATGCTCAGCATGCTAATGGAGAAGGACAAATACTACAAACCATAAAAACAATCTTCCAGAACACTACTCTCTGCACAGTTTCCTTTTTATGGGGCTTCCCAAAATTAATATGAACTCTAACACACCCCTTGACAACAGTTTCTTTTTGCCTGCTTGGCTATTTAAGCCAGGTAGAGAGGAACTGCTGGAATATCTAAATATGGATCAGCTGTACACATTGTTTTCCCCAAGTGAATGGAACTACATACCAGCTTCTCAAATGCAAGGTTTATATACTGCACCAAAAAAACATGTGCACATCACTTGTTTTAATTGAGTAATCTTTGGCATGGCACCTTTTTTATTTGGCTACACTAAATTGAGAGCAGCTTCTTAAAATGCACTGAAAATAGATCTACATCCTCGACAGGGCACTATATGCCCAGACAGACTAGAAGTGTGCGCACTTCAGGATGGTATGACAATTCACAAAAGCCACTACATAACACTGCTGCTCAACTATTTAATCCACAAGATTTCCTGGACAACGGTCTGAAGCCAATGCACATTACTGTAAAGGGAAAGTTATATTGCTGTACTATTTGGATGGGAAAACTGGATTTAAAAAAATTGCCCTACTTTTTCCCCTTTGAATTCTTCTACCGCTGTCTCCTTCTAGAACATTGCTTCTGTCAACTGAGTGATCAATACGCCATTCACAAACTTCAGAGGTTCTGGTCATTAATTAGCCAAGTGTAAAGATTTGTGGGATGGGATTGATCCGGTCAGTTTCTCTCGCATGCTTTCCCTTTCTCCTCACCCCCAAATAGCCAAGTCCTTCAATTGTGGCTTCACCAGTTCTTGAATTGTCCCCTCAGTGAAGAGAGAATGGCGGCGCAGGCTCGAGGGGCCAAATGGCCTACTCCTGCTCCTATGTCTCATGTTATGAGACACAAATTGGCAGAGTTTAAATCCAAACCACAACTATCATTCAAACTCAGACATTTGGTGTGGAGTTCAACAGGCCACTTTGCATCGAGAGATTAGATCCTCTCGTGTGGTTAAAAAAAAACAGCATTTAAAAATACTGCAATGGAAACGTGAGAAAGATGCCCAACTGTGCCTGTGAAGCTTAGAATGTTAAAAACCCATTTGAGGGGTCAGTAACATTTTTCAAATGTGAAATGAACTTGTCAGTAGGAGATGGACTTTTAAGTCTCAGACCTGGCAAGGGCAGCCTGCAGCTCCTCCTCTTTCTTTGCCAGTTGAATCTTCAGTTCCTCGATCTGCTGCTGCAGCTCAGCAATTTGATCTTGTAGATCAGTAGTTTCACCATCCAGCTTCCTCTTTGATTTTTCCAGTTCTTGCCGGGTTTTCTCCTCCTTCTTCAAACGTTCTGCACAAAACAACAACGTGAGCGGCTAGAAAAGGACATCCTTCAAATATTTAATTCTATATTCCCCATGTAATTATGAATTTTAACAACGGCACTTGTTAGAATGTAAACTACAATATTGATCTAATCCTCTGACAACTACATCATACTCAAACTAAAAATGAAACCCATTTAAGGTGTACAACTCAAGCTTTCAGAATACCAAGTTGCTCCAATCTGGGGGAGAAAATAGATTTGAAATAAGTTGCCAGAATTCTCACTACTGACTGCTATCCGGCGACCCCTGCTGGAAAGTGGTGCGTGCGGCTACGTGCATTAGGACAAGAAAAGATTTGACAATGATATCCCCAGTCAAATAAACTGCCAACATTCACAAAGAGATGGCCACTTGCACAAAGCAAAGGTAGACTGCTGAAACCATATCCCAGGCATAATTCAGCAACTATGACAGGAAGGGAATACAAGGGAGAAAATCTTAAAGAAACCTTGTGGCAACCATCACCAAAGAATCAAAGAGTTATAGTCGATATTCCAGTATGACAACTAAACAGGGTAAAGCTCAAGCAAATGAACTTTTCTTACTATGAACTTGATAAAGCATAATAAAGCAGAGTGCATAAAATGGGTACTGTATGAAGAAAAAAGTTCACAGCAACAAAAGGCTATTACACCCTGCAAGTCAACTCCACCCAGATCCCATGCATGATTCATTCAACAGACTTTCCTCTTTCTCCCCTCCCACCCCCAGCCATTAAAACCATTGATTGCCTATTTTGTGACAACAGAACATTCTAGGATCAGTTCTGGTGAGTCACACTTGAAATATTAACATCTTTCTATTTTGGTTGGTTAACTTGGTTGCATTTTTTGGTTTTTATTTCCGATTTTTCAACAGTCAACGTTCACATTTAAGCACAAGTGCATCTACTTCAGGCCCAACACATCTTCAGGATGAATTATTCAAGTGCATCATAGTTACATCTACTAAAGTTCATTCATTGTGTCATTTTGATTCTTTGGGCCCCATGTCAGGACAGACTTTGCCTCCTCACCTTCCAAATCTGTAATCATCATTTCCTGCTTGTTCTTGATTTTACTCAAGTTCTTTGCCTTTTCCTCCTCCTCTGCCAATTGGGAGGTAAACTCAGAAATCCGGTCTTCAAACAATTTTTTCTCCTATTTAAAAAAAAGTATTTTGAATGAAGCCAGTATTTAATTCTAGAATGGATTTCCATATTCACAAACCAGCTGCTTTCCCCAATAACTTCAAATCCCAAACTACTCAAATGAAAATAGGAAAAACTACTCGTCAATTATCTATAATCCAAGTCAGAATGGAATAACTAAAGTAGTAACTTTAATGAGATCCCTGGTTGGGTATGTTAAAGTACTTGAATCCCATTAAGAATTGCATTCTAAAGGTCTCAACTGCACCTCATCTTTACAACCACCTTTTACGAAACAATTTTCATTGGTCCTGAGTTGCTGAGGAATGCTCAGTGGAAGATATAGAGATAGAGATAGAGATAGAGATAGAGATAGAGATAGAGATAGAGATAGAGATAGAGATAGAGATAGAGATAGAGATAGAGATAGAGATAGAGATAGAGATAGAGATAGAGAGAGATAGAGAGAGAGAGAGAGAGAGAGATAGAGATAGAGATAGAGATAGAGAGAGAGAGAGAGAGAGATAGAGATAGAGATAGAGATAGAGATAGAGAGGAGAGGAGAGAGAGAGAGCGCGCGAGAGGAAAAAAAAGAGATAAACCAAAGGAACAATGAATATTGAAAGCGAAAGACATTAAATGTGATGTCCTGAATGAGATCTGGAATATAGTAATTAAGTACTACAATTCAACTCCCAGAACATTTGTTCAATAATGTTTTTTTTTTCCCCAAAGTGTTACTATTATCAATAAAATGTACATGGCATAAAGGTCTTTGACTTGGAGTGATAGAAGTTGCTACAATTTTCAAAAACACCATTTTGCAATTCTAAATCAAATACTGCAACTCACTTTGGACAATTTTGAATTCTGGTCCTCCAGCAGCAAGACGTCCTCTTCAACTTTCTTAATTTTAGCCTCTGCCGTTACTTTCTCGAGTTGAAGCTTCTGCCGAGCTCCTTCCTCTTCATCAAGCTGCTCTTCTAGATCCTGGTATGATGCAGAAAATATTAGCCAATTAATGATTTCAGGTTTGTGCCCATGACCGATTCATCTCAACAGAGTTAGATGCCTATTGGTAAACCAACCTTGATCATGCCCAGTGTACCATGCTGGTAAATACACTGCTAGTATAGGATTCAGAGCATAAAATCTTTACAATACTCAATATTTCTCTAGACTTCGGTGTATTTGAGAACTTTTCTAAAGAGGTACATTCATGAAGAGTTTTGTCATTATAAACCATTTCATAGATTGGAGGGAGGTAGGGTTGGGGGAAGAACGAACAAGATGGTGGAAAGAGAATGAGACGGGGAAAAGAGATGAAAACCTTGTAATCACGCCAAGATACATTATTCTCCATTTGATCTTTTGGACAGTATTAATCCAATTTTGAAAATCCAGTGTGAATAAAATATATTTTCTGTAACTTTCCCCTCATAGCTTAAAAACATGGTTAAGAGTTACACATCACCAATGGCCAAATTTGCTAATTTAGTGTCAAAAATTGGAGGAGTCGGTGTTGGATTGAAATTACCCAATCTCATTGCACATTAGGAGCTTTGCAGACAAGAGGAGCCGCTCAGCTCAGTGTAGTTTGGGTACAAACCTTGATCCCAGCAGTGAAATTGCAGTCTCACATTGCCATCTTATTTAAATGATTAACATCAAAATGTAGAGTTCACCAAATGCACAGCAATATGCATGCACCTGAATGTGTTGCTGCATTTTCTTCTTTTCATTCTGCATCTGCTGGTTTCTTTCTTCTTCTTCCTCCACTCTTGCTTCCAAATCATGCAAGATTTCCTCCAGTTCTTGCTTTTTATTAGCCAGGCGTGCTCGCATTTCCTCAGCTTCTGCAAAGAGCTCAGTCTCGGCCTGCAGCTGTTCAGCCAGAATATTCTTCTCTTCAATTATCTACATAGAGCATTCGTCACATTTAGTTACCTTTACATTGAGTTACAAGTTATATTTATAAAACCCTTAGTCAGAAAATAGGCTACTCAAATGAAAAAGATACACCCTACGTTGGATTTTTTGCCCAAGTAATTCAGCTGTGAATATCAAAGCATAGCGGCAGGCAACATTTAAAGTAACTGTTCTTCGTTTTATCCTTAATCAGAATTCATTAATGGGAACAAAATTCCCACAAAACATTTAAGCAGCTTCATATTGCACATGCGTTGGGCGATGCAAATAAACCCATTGTAGCTTTTCTAAGTTCAAGCAGAAGGAAAGTGATCAAATACAAATTTGGTGGGAAGGAATAGAAGGTTCTCTTTTCCTCTTTGACCCCATTAATTTACACGTTTCACATTCTTCACCACCCCCCACTCTAGGTGCAATTATTCCCTCAGTCTCATTAGGTTTTATGGTGGAGGATATAGCATGGAAGTCAAATTGTTAGAAACTTCTCCAACCAAAATGATTCCAATGCTAGGACTGGCCACCTCTGTTGACCAAATGGCAGTGGCTCTCTGATGGAAGCAGAGATATGGGTAATCACCAAGCACATTTTGATGGTGAGCTGGATTCCAGAGCCAAGAAGCATCATATAAAGATAATGGCTGCTACTTGAAAGAAAATGTACAAGTCAGATATTTAGGTCATTGGCAAACATTAGCCCTGAAAAGGCACAGATCAGGTACACAGTTGTCAAGACTCTACAAACCTGCTGATGCTTCCTCTCCATCGCTGTAAGGTCCGCCTCCACCTTTACATGCTTCTCTTTCACCTTTGTCAGCTCATCCTCTTTGGACAGCAATTCCTCCTCCTGGCGAGTCACCTGTAGCAGCGGTTTAACCTAAAAAGCAAAGAAAGTAAAACATGGTAAATGAAGATGGCTTACTTCACTGAATGGTACAGCACAGAAGGTAGCCATTCGGCCCATCGAGGCTGCATGCATTTAGATTTCATATAGTGCTATAGATTCATTGCCAACATACTTTTATTTAAAAAAAAGTCAGCATTTAAACCAAAAAACTGAGTTATCCAGAATGGATCTGAGGATGGAAGTCATAAAATACAACTTTTTTTTTTAAAGTTTGTAATCTTCTAGCGAACATGCTAACATCTGCAAGTCTGAGCAATCTTATTGAAAAATTTCCTAACTATCTCAGTTTTGGTCCTTTTTTGTGGAAGCGCGATGGGAAGGAGACAGGCGAACCTTAGTGAAGAGTCGCCACCACTGCCAGTGTCGGAGCTTTAGGTAAGCAGCACAATTCCTCTGCAGAACCTTCAGTGCACTCAACTGCTGTTGTTTTCTCGAAAATGCTCTGTAAAACAATAAAGGAGGCATTAATTTAGAAATCATTAAGCTAATAAAATGAGCTTTGATACCAGATTATTTTGCCATTGGGTCTTAAAATTGTGACAATACACAGTTCTCCCAATGGGGGGTTAATTGCACTGAGCCCCACAGACAGAAAAGATTGCAGGTTCAAGCTCTTGTCAGAGTTAGCAGGCCTCAGCTAGGGTTGGCATAGAGGATCTACAACAGGCCTCAGGCTCCTGGCTGGGAAAAGATTAAAAATCAGTCAGGCTGCATCTGAAAAGCACGTGCAAGAAGAACTGGATCAGGATCATCTGTGATTCTTCATGGTCAAAAAGTCTGCCAGTACTCACTAGTATCTATCCCAAGTGAACATTCTTCATGTGTGGACTTAAGTGTAGTGCATACAACTGAACACCAGTGTGGATCAGTGTCAGGAGAGGAGGGGAAGAGGAGAATGAGAAGTAACAAAATATTAGAGTGCTCAAATCGGTTCTCAAACCATGGAATTTAAATTTCCAAAAGAATAGATGCTTCATGAGTCTGTGTGCATCAATAGGCCAGAATATGCTGGAGCGGGGCATCTCAGCGTGCCTTGAGTGGGATTATTTCCCTCACCCTTCAGCTTGAAAAATGTGCACGCCGCAAATTGCGGGTTGATAATGGCTCACTGTAACAGGGACCTTGGCAAACAGTGGGACCAGTCTCTCTCTCCTTAATTTAAGGACGAAGAAACAGGAACGACTGAGAAGGAAATGGAGTGAATTAGAGTCAAATTAGATACAGAAAGAGAAATAAAGAGGGGGAAAGATTGGATTGAGAGAGAAAAAAGACAAAGAAAGAAAGAAAGAAATAAACGTAAATGTAAAAGTTTAAAATCTTAAAAACCGACAATTTACTACCTGCAGGAGAGAGACTCCACCATTTCAATTGTTCCCTTTCTGGGCCTCCAAGGTTGAGTGGCATTGCAGGAACATAAATCTGGTCATTAAAAGGGCCCTTATGTCATTAAATACCAGCCCTAACGTTCTGCGGCGAGATTAATTCGTGTTTACAGCACAAATCCAGCAATTCCTTGAAACTCAGGGGGAGAGTGACGGCGAGCTCCAGTTTTTGTGAAGCTAACGGCAAATCATCCAACAATTCACTGCCACAAACTGTTTTTATTTAAACTCACTAATAACGGTACGCACTGTGAACTCGCTTTTATTTTCCCAGCAAAATCTGGGCCAATATCTTTGCTATGTACTTGTGCTGCCTTATGGAAAACAATGGCCATATTCCTGAAGTCCCAAATGGAACGTTAGCATTTTAAAAAGGTGATGTATTTTTTAAAAAGGGTATTTTTTTTTTTTTTTTTAAAAAGGTGATTTTTTTTTTTTTTTTTTAAAAACCCCTCTGCCCCCCACCAATAACACATTTCATACATAAATCACCCAAGGAAACCTGCAGAAACTGGTTTTATCACATTTCCAAATCAGTTTTCACAGTACATAAAACCTGTATCTCGTTACTGGTGATGAAAACATTAGACATTTTGCACATCGACCAGTAGTTCAATTTAAGGGCAAGTTAATCCAAGCAAATCCAATCCAGATACAGATCAAGTTTCTCCCCCTCAGTTCATCCTGGTATTAAATCGCCCATGGGAGGGGGGGGGGCGCAAGCTATTTTTAGCAACAAACCTTACTCTGTGACCTGAAGAAGTGAGCTTGTACACTTTTGTCTTGTAGCTAATACCATCAATCAACCGTTAGTGGACTAGACATGCTAATAGGTTATTCATCAGGGTAGATGAGGAGATCATTTTACATCAGGAGTTTATTATGCTTAGGGTTTTCCCTAGTGAGAGGACAAGATTGATGCATAATAATCAAGCACTGTAAGCAGATGTAGGTTTGAGTGATGACCAAATGAAAGTTACCCAATAGGTATTAAAAATGCACCATTTTATTTTATTGGTTCCTCTAAAGAGAGTAGTTTACTATCAATTTATTCCAGTGTTTGGGATCTATTCATTGTGAAAAGGTGAATTTCTGGTAATGCTGATTTTAGTGGACAACTTTTATACCATTCTCTTCAAAGGGGAATGGATAGTAACTTTGGACCATATATTCCGATCCCTACGGGACATCGGAAATGCCGGTTTCAGGCATGCCAAGTGCATGCACTGAAAACCGGCATTTCCGATCGGTCAAGAATGCTCGACAGATCGGACGCCTGCCCTAGAGAAGGGCCTCTGCTGGTGGGGGCAGGGGGGGGGGGGGGGAAAGAGTTCCGCTTTCTGGAAAACCTCCGCCCGCAGAAAACCCTTAGAAATCTTACACCTGGTAAAAGCAAGTGTAAAGCCTGCTTTTACCAGCGTAAGATTTGAAAAAAAGAATTTTCCCACTCATTTATCATTTTAAAATATTATGTTTATTTTTAGCCCTGTGAAAAAATTCAAAAAATTAAATTTGTTTAATATATTTATTGTAATTTCAACTAATTTAAAAAATGTGATTTCAAAAAAATTTAATGTTTTGAAGTGTTTTTGGGGTGGTCTCCATTCATATATTTGACAGGTCTGTCTCAAGTGTATGAAGGGAGAATCCCTTCTTTGATTGGCTCCCCATGGCCCATGTGATCCCAGGGACGCTTGCGAACCGCATGTGCCTCTGGGATACGTGCGCCCTGCACATTTCAAGTTGGAGGCCCAGGAGCAGACGTGTCCGGACCTCGGGAGCCCTCAGGCAAGTCCGTAGATTTTTTTCCAGATCGGAGGCCTCCGCACGCGGGAAGCCTTCGATCGGAAAATATGGTCCTTCATTTTTTTCTATATTAAGAAAAATAATTTCAATGATTCTTTGAGTGCTGGACTCTAACAAAAATAATTTATAATGGAACATAGATAACTACCTAATGCACAGTCAACCTATTGTTCAACATTCTACTGGATTCCATCAGACGATTGCAAGGAAAATTAGGTATGTCAGCGTAGAACTTACTTCCTAGCCAGGTATCCACGGCAGACAGCTTGGAAGAGGATGATGATGTCAGTAATCTTCAGATCCCGTTCTTCCTCCAAGTGTGCTAGAACCCCAGCACGAAAGAAGATCTTACTCTGGCCAATACGGAATAAATTCGGGTCTAGTTCCAAGGCATGGATCTGATTACAGGGGAAGAGGAAAGAAAGATAGATGAGGAAGAGGAAAATAAATAACCATATTCAGAAAAATTTCTGGACACACTTGTTCATGCCCAAATGTCTGGAAACAGTTTTCAATAAATTAGTTGCCATAATAATTAAAAAAATGAATTTAAACTAAATAGTAAAGTGATTTATTAATGTTACCAGCTTTTATTTAAAAAACCATACAAAAAACTGCAGACATCACTGTTGCAGTTTCTAATACATTGGTATTGAAGTTTAACAAATATACATTTACACTAAAGCATACACAAACATGAAACAAACATTGTCATGTATGTTTGAAATCCTACAAAATAAAGACAAAAAAAAGTATCTACCATTCGTTCACAGGCTTGCTTGCCATCCATGAAACCTTTAGGAATTGAATTGGGGGTCAGGATCTCATACCTAGGGGAGTGGGAAAAAAAACTTTAAATTATCGATTCATTTACAAAAATCACATTTAACTTCTAAAGCAGACCTTGGATCATCTTTTGATGCCTTCATATGAATGACCATTTCATACTTAAAACTCTACGCCGTTTTAAAATTTCTTCACAGAAAGTTGGAATTTCCACACGCCATGCCCAGATTTGTAGAAACTTAGAAATTTTCAGGCTTACAATTTCATACATTGCTGCTTTAAACTGAACAGCTTTTGGTGCTTAATCAGAATAAATTTTGCATTCACAACTAATTTATATACATGTTGGCTCCAATGCACCATTTTTAATATATAGAAGGATTCATTTAGAAGTCTTCAGTCACTGTATTTCACAAAGAAAGACTGATATTTTTCATTAAAAACTTAGAGGTTGTGTGTTGTACAAATACTTTCTACTACGCATGGACAGTAAATAAAATCAAGCTCTGCTGCAGGAGCAAAAACAGGCATTTGAAAATGCTACACAATTACAGCAGTTGATCTCAGACCGAAATGAGCTGGTTTAGAATTGAACGGGATTGATTTACTGGGTGAATCAGATGTCCATATTTGTGTCGAGTTGTGAAAGAGCCCCATTCATACTTCCATCAGGTAATACAAAGACACCCTTGCCATCATTCTCTTACTTTACAGCAGTTCTCTTGTCCATCTCCCACCCCTTGCCTACTGTATAGGACTAACCAAAGAATGCAACAAAATTGAAATATACTGGGCAAATATGATGCCAATCCTGCTGAAAAGCCAACAGGATGGGGGAGGGGATATGGGAAGAACTTAAAATAGTATACAAAACTCAGAAGTAGAGTTGATCAAATTTACCTGTGAATTTGAGACCTTTTTTCTAAAGCAATGGGATGCAAGACATGCATAATTCATTCCATATACACAACAACATTTACTTATAATGAAAAACATCTGTAAGTTAGCAAAATCTTTCAACACACTACCTCTGTCTGAACTCCTGGAAGACAATCCTATTGGGAAAACCCTGACGGCAGATGCGAATTCCCTCCAATACACCATTGCAGCGCAACTGGTCAAGAACCAAGTGAGGATCCAGTTTTCCAGCCTGCAAAATATGAGGCCACTTACCATATTAGCAAACAGGTCACTGAACATTTTAAATGATTTTGGCAGATGTCCCTTTAAATTATAGCCCTCCCATTTTTTAAATTCATTTATGGGATGTGGGCGTCACTGGCAAGGCCAGCATTTATTGCCCATCCCTAATTGCCCTCGACAAGGATGGGCAATAAAGCTGCCTTCTTGAACCGCTGTAGTCCATGTGGCGAAAATACTCCCACAGTGCTGTCAGGTAGAGAGTTCCAGGATTTTTACCCAGTGACGATGAAGGATCGGTGATATACTTCTAAGTCAGGCTGGTGTGTGACTTGGAGGGGAACTTGGAGGTGGTGGTGTTCCCATGCGCCTGCTGCCCTTGTCCTTCTAGGTGGAAGAAGTCATGGGTTTGGGAGTTGCTGCAGTGCATGTTGTAGATGGTACACACTGCAGCCACGGTACGCCGGTGGTAGAGGGAGTGAATGTTTAAGGTGGTGGACAGGGTGCCAATCAAGTGGGCTGCTTTGTCCTGGATGGTGTCGAGCTTCTTGGAGCCGCACTCATCCAGGCAAGTGGAGAGTATTCCATCACACTCCTTACTTGTGCCTTGTACATGGTGGCAAGGCTTTGGGGAGTCAGGAGGCGAGACCTTCGCCACAGAATACCCAGCCTCTGACCTGCTCTTGTTGCCACAGTATTTGCTAAGTGAGTGAACACAATATATGGTTATCATACTGAGCCATGTAGTCAGGCTCCAAGGTTTAATTTGCAGTTTGTGCCAAGTTAGGAACAGTATGGGTATATCTGCAGTGAATGTGAGTCAGAGCTGGAAGTTTTCACTGGAGCAGCCACAGAAGCTTGCGTGCTTAGTCCTTACTATACTACTGCGGAGCTATCTGATCAGGCTGCCAGCAATGTGGACAAGGCAATTCGTCCAATATTACCAGAGTGTCTGATGCTGAAATATTGCATCAACAGTAAAATCTAGGGACATGACCGGATCAACCTTCAGGCCTTAACTGTTACCAAGTATGCCTTTGCAGCTGGTTCATGGCAACTGCAAGCCAATTGTGTGTACTGTGGGCCCCATCTCCCAAGATGGCTGATGGAATCCAAGAGATAGAAGATAACGTTAGAGATGATTTTTCTTAAAAGGAAAAGCAGCAATACAAACATTAGACTAGGTTATATCCAGGATAAAGGCGGCAAAATAAAAAATTGGTGAAAAATTGGTACGGGCAACTTTTTTTTTTTTAAAGTTAAAATAAATCTTCAAGCAATTTAATTGACCAGGATGAGTACTGTAAAAAAAACTAAAGGTTTGAATAGCTTTGTAACTGTAAAATTGAAGTTTGCTTCAGCTTAGGAGCTCAAAAGCTTTAAAAACTTGTTCGGATTTGCTGACAGTCCCAAGGGTTAAAAAAAAACTGCCAAGCTGGCTGCCTTTCTTTGTTACTAGTTTTGAAACTATTCTGCATATCTGAAAAATAAGACATGATTCATCATACTTAATGGGATGGAAATTTTCAGACAGGACTCAAATGGTCCTGCTAATTACAGCTATGAATCTTCCACATTTCCAGATCTTTTAACTGTACTAATGCACCACACTGTTTGGCCATAAAATGTAGCATCTCTTTGTATGGAATCTGTCAGCAGAGTTAGTAACGTATTAACATCACAACACCATACAAAAGGTTAATAAATGACGACTCCAAGGACTCAGTTGTTGAAAGTAGGACCAAGGCCAAAACAGCACCACAAATAAATACTTCATCTTTGTCAGTGAAGTCAGACAGTAAAATATGAGGTGGGAGAAATGTAACACCCACCACCCGCACCTCCCCACCCCCTCAATCCCAAAAGCTAAAAACATATTTTAAGCCAAATTATTCCAAGTGGTTATTCTGCTATCCCTATTAACCATCAACACATATACCCAGTACTGAAAATATTCTACTCAAACTGGACAAAATTAAGCAAACATTACCACCATCCTGTTCCCCCACCCACCAATGTCAAATTAATTTACACAATAGACTGCCTGCTTTAGTTTAGAAGTGCGCAATACAAATCCTTACAAAACTGTGGCTCACCAGCTTGGTGCAAGCAAAGAGTTTGAACATCTATCAGAAGATCGCACTCGTTAGTGCAGTATTAGTGAAATTTTCTGTGTGTAATTAGTAGAAGTAATGAAGATTGCATAACTCCGTAAAGAATTTTTGTTTAATTTTACAACAGTAGAGGCCGCCATTTTCCCGTTCTGGAAATATACCTACCCTTTTCTCGTGGTTTGGAATAATGCATCGAACAAAATTAGGGTTGGTGTTGCGGAGAGTCGCCATCAGTTTGGCCAAGGACTCTTTGTACAGTTGCCCCACTGTGCGGAACATGCCCTTCTTCGTCTTATAAGAGGCACCAAAGGCAGTCTCATTCATACCAGCAACTTGGTCCAATCCCACAATACGGTCAACTGCAACATTAAATTTTGAAAAGCACTTTTACTTCAACTTGTTGCACCTGTATACAGAGTGAAAGCGCATGAACTGCAAAAGCAATAAGAGATACCGATTTTGTAGTCCATGGAACACTGATCAGGAGCAAGAATTAGAAATCGGTCACATCTTGACACAGTCAGACAGCTCTGCCACGTCATGTAATGAAGCTGGATATACATCCTGCACAGATTAATAAGGTGAAAAGGACTCGGTTGTTTGATTATTTTCAGTTCCAAACTATGACTTTGGACAATTTAACTCGACTAGTGAAACACTACAAATACAAACCAAAACAGGAATTGGGTCTCATTAAACAGCTTTAATGGCTGCTGTTTCCAGTACAATTACATGCTACTCCTCCTCCCTCAACCCCAGGAGATTTGCCATCAAGAAAGTAGCTAGTACTACCAGCCAGGGAAGTAATTCATATAGAAACAAGCAATTGCATTTATATTACGCTTTTAACATCGTAAAACATCCCAAGGTAGTTTAATCAGGTAGATTAGTATTTTATTTAATGCTTGCTTTAAAAAAAAGTGTTAGGAGGAATATCAGAAATTATCTTTTCAGCTCTGCACTTGCACTATGGCTGGGACTCTTCTGATGTTTAACTCCCATTCACTGCGTTCTAAGTTTAGGCTGCAATGTCCTTTCGCTCATCTGGTCACAAACAATGGGGCTAAATAGTTCGGCCTTCGTCAGCACCAATGAATCTGAACAGACTACAAAGAATACAAAAGTTCCAGTTGCTATCACAAACATGCTCACTCAGAACTTAAAATCCAAAAGGATGCAGCAACTGAAAATTAGGGGAAAATGTGAAAGGGATTTTCAAAATTTGTCATTCTCAAACTTTGAATTATATGAAGGGATTTCAAGCTTGGGATCCTGAAATTAGACAAATACTGCTGAGAAACAAGAACATAACTGGTCAACATTTCTACCCATCTTCACAGTCACCGAGAAAGCTCAGTGGTAAATATCCGCACCATTTTCATGGAATGTTAGCATCAATAAAATGTAATTTACGAACCATCTTTCCACAATTCTGCCACAAATTTGTCCAATGATTGATGCAGGAGGGTTGCAACATTGTCATTGAGTGGGTCCATGTTTTTCAGAAGCCATTCGTCTGCCTTGTAATCCACCTAGTATCAGAAGTTTAAAGATTAGCTGTAATTACTTGTGGCATGGAAAATATATCAAGTACATTTCTACACCAATCCATAATGTGGCCAAACTTCAGAGCACCTTTAAGTATATACTCACTTCCATCTGTAATTCAAGTTTACTTTAGCAAAATATATCAACAGTTCTACTCAGCATCCCCAATGGTGGGATACAACTGAATTTCTAAAGATTAAAATGTGTTTTAACTCAAATTAGTGATTGTGACAAGGTGCTACATAGAGTATTCACTGGAAGAACAGTATTTCAAGAGTGGAAAGTTTTTCTTTCCTCCAAGATGGTCTGTGTACCAAATTGCATTGCCAATTTGGAATGGAGCCATGGCAGGAAGATCCAAGTTTGATCCCCAGTCCCTGCCATAATCAAGCTCAGTCCAATTAGCTGCAGGGGCAGTACAATTGGTCTCAGCACCCCTGGACTTTTTGATGACGAGTTAAGAGAGCCCTAATCACAACAGTCTACCCATACTAGAATACAAATTAGCGGGTCGTGTTAAAGTTTTGAATTTCTTCAAGCCTCATCTGAGATTTCTGACTTCATAGATTCATACAGCATAGGAGGCAGCAATTTGGCCTTGTGCCTGTGGTGGGTCTTTAAAAGCACTATCCAATTAGTCCCACTGCCCTTTCCCAATAGTCCTTGCATAATTTACATTATTGCTGCGACTTGTTAGGACTATAGAACGACAGACAAAATAAAATGGTTTGTGTTTTTCCCTATTTTTGGTTCTCTTCCTAAATGTCTTAATTGTATATTAAAAAGTACGATGTAATTCCTACAAATCCTCCCCTGCCCTCCCCCTCCTAAACACCATGGTTGCATGTTTGTGTAAAGCTACTCACTTCACTCGATTGCTCAAAATCGAACATTGAAAAATTTCAATTTTAAAGCATTTTAAGTAAAAGAAATGACAGCCATCCGTGGCTAAGTAAAGAAATTAAGGATAGTATCCAACTAAAAACCAAGGACATATAAGGTAGCTAAACTTAGTGGGAGGATAGAAGATTGGGACGTCTTCAAAAGACAGCAAAAAGTAACTAAAGGATTGATTAAGGGAAGATAGATTATGAAAATAAATTAGCAAAAAAATATAAAAACAGATAGCAAGAGTTTCTATAGTTATATAAAAAGAAAAAGGGTGGCTAAGGCAAACGTAGGTCCCTTAGAGGATGAGACCGGGAAATTAATGGTGGGAAACATGGAGATGGCAAAAATGCTGAACAAATATTTTGTTTCAGTCTTTACAGTAGAGGACAGAGAGAATATCCCAACACTGGACAAACAGGGGGCTCTGGGGGGGGGGGGAGCTAAATACGATTAAAATCACTAAGGAATTGGTACTCAGTAAAATAATGGGACTCAAGGCGGATAAATCCCCTGGACCTGATGGCTTACATCCTAGGGTCTTGAGGGAAGTGGCAGTAGGGATTGTGGATGCTTTGGTAATTTTCCAAAATTCCCTGGACTCAAAGGTCCTGGCAGATTGGAAAACTGCTAATGTAACACCCTTATTTAAAAAGGGTAGTAGGCAGAAGGCTGGAAATTATAGACCAGTTAGCCTAACATCTGTGGTGGGTAAAATTTTGGAGTCTATTATTGAGACAGTAACGGAACATTTAGATAAACATAATTTAATAGGACAAAGTCAGCATGGCTTTATGAAGGGGAAGTCATAGCTGACAAATTTGCTTGAGTTCTTGGAGGACATAACGTACAGGGTGGATAAAGGGGAACCAGTGGACGTAGTGTATTTAGACTTCCAGAAGGCATTCGACAAGGTGCCACATAAAAGATTATTGCTCAAGATAAAAAAAAAATCACTGGATTGGGGGTAATATTCTGGCATGGGTGGAGGATTGGTTATCTAACAGGAAGCAGAGAGTTGGGATAAATGGTTCATTCTCGGACTGGCAACTAGTAGCCAGTGGTGTTCCGCAGGGGTCGGTGCTGGGTCCCCAACTCTTTACAATCTATATTAACGATTGAGGAGGGGACTGAGTGTAACATATTAAAGTTTGCAGATGATAAAGATGGGAGGGAAAGTAGAAAGTGAGGAGGACATAAAAAACCTACAAGGGGATATAGACAGGCTGGGTGAGTGGGCAGAGATTTGGCAGATGCAATACAATATTGGAAAATGTGAGGTTATGCACTTTGGCAGGAAAAATCAGAGAGCAAGTTATTATCTTAATGGCAAGAAACTGGAAAGTACTGCAATACAAAGGGATCTGGGGGTCCTAGTGCAAGAAAATCAAAAAAGTTAGTATGCAGGTGCAGCAGGTGATCAAGGCGGCCAACGGAATGTTGGCTTTTATTGCTAGGGGGATAGATTATAAAAACAGGGAGGCATTGCTGCAGTTATATAAGGTATTGGCGAGACCGCACCTGGAATACTGCATACAGTTTTGGTGTCCATACTTAAGAAAAGACATACTTGCTCTCGAGGCAGTACAAAGAAGGTTCACTCGGTTAATCCCCGGGATGAGGGGTTGGACATATGAGGAGAGGTTGAGTAGATTGGTACTCTACTCATTGGAGTTCAGAAGAATGAGAGGCGATCTTATTGAAACATAAGATTGTGAAGGGGCTTGATCGGGTGGATGCGGTAAGGATGTTCCAAGGATGGGTGAAACTAGAACTAGGGGGCATAATCTTAGAATAAGGGGCTGCTCTTTCAAAACTGAGATGAGGAGAAACTTCTTCACTCAGAGGGTAGTAGGTCTGGGGAATTTGCTGCCCCAGGAAGCTGTGGAAGCTACATCATTAAATAAATTTAAAACAGAAATAGACAATTTCCTAGAAGTAAAGGGAATCAGGGGTTACGGGGAGCGGGCAGGAAATTGGACATGAGGCTGAGTTCGGATCGGTCAAGGCCCTGTGGGTGGCGTTGCGGGCCCAGGGGCTGAGTGGCCGGGTCCTGCTCCTACTTCTTGTGTTCTTAGATTTGAGGTGAGGATCAGATCAGCCATGATCTTATTGAATGGCGGAGCAGGCTCGAAGGGCCGATTAGCCTACTCCTGCTCCTATTTCTTATGTTCTTATAATTCATTAGAAGAGAGAGTACAAAATTAGAAAAATAACTTGTCATAGAAAGCATTCTATCCATCTGAAGATTTAGAAAAATCTCTACCTCGTAAGAGAATTTGGCTTACAGTATATATAGCTTCCTGTTACAGTTCAGACTTTTCCCCACAGTACTTTTTTCATGTTTATGGCTAAATTTCAGAACAGACAAGCACTCCTTCTAAATTTAAACTTTACTTTCCGTCGTCATATCTGGTGTCCAGATTTGATTGTTAACCCATACATAATCCTGGTAAATGACTTGCTGGAGAACATATGTCCAGCACATCCTTGGGTTACCTCAAGTGGAGAAATAGCATGTTACTGGACCATTGTATATAGGCTAAATGTCTTTCAGATTTATTTACAGATGAAACAGAATGTCAACACCAAGAGATAAAAAAACCAACGCAGCACAAATTATTAGCAGATCCCTGTGGCTGTGCTCACGGTGAGTCGGAGGATACAGCTTCGTAACAGCAGCTTTAACAAAGTGCGACAGGGAACATGTCTCGGGAAGTAGGTGACACACTTACAGGGAGTGCGCACTTTACTTAAAACTATTATAAAGTAAAACTAGTCTGATTAAACAAAGAGCTTAAAGAAAAGCCTTGCAACCTTTTCTCAGCAAATTCCTGGAAGCAGTCTCGAATGTTGCCTTTACACAAGGTGACTGCTCATGGAGGTTCTACTTCACACGCCATGTAAAGGTTAGGTGAATAGAAGATTGAAGACCTCAAGTGGGTCTTTGGGTTCCAAGGGTGTTTCCTCTCTAATGCAAAATCCTTTGATAGCTTGTCCTTAAACACATGACAGCAAGCTACACATTCATGAAGCGACTATTCCAGGTTTTCACAGCTTTCCAGTTGGACTGATTCCAACAGATGCCAAAAGGAAATTGCATTCCGAGACCTCTATCACCAAGAGGAATTCACAAAGTAGCGATGTGATGGAACTCCATGGACAGTCAATGGATATATCTTGTGTAGTCCGACATAGATTGAAACAAGGAAACTTATAACATGTTTCCCATTCAATACGGTGACCAAGTCTGATTGCATGCAGATAGGTAACTTAATAGCAGATCTCCTGTGGCTGTGCTACAGGCACCCATAGACTGACTTTACCAGAGCATAATAAAATCCTTGCAGCAAAGCCTTCCCCAAATACAGCCATTTTTAATTTAAATTCCCTCCATTTCAAATCACAAAATAAAGACATTTCAGTCACACTCCTCTCATCCTTTTTTGCATGAAAGGATCACCATTGTTTACAAGGCTAGCATGTTAGGCAGGGATTAACTCTATAAAGAGGCTGGAAAAGCAATTGGTGGCTTGACTTCAATGCCAACTGTAAGATACCCTATTCATATATACACAGGATTTGGATTTGATTTAAGCGCATATGATTAAGGTTTTTTGCTTTCTTCTCACTTAGTTTGTGGACTTGTACTATAGCTAGAAATAATAAAATGGGCAAAGTTGCACATTCCCAGAATTCTTCAAGGTATGGATGACATTTAGCAAGAAAAAGCTTAGTCAGCAAGGAGAGATTTTTGTTAGCAAGGAATCTGACTAAGGGGTCAGTGGTCTCCCAGATAAGAGAGTAGCCTATACAAGAATATAACAATAGGAGCAGGTGTAGGCCATTCAGCCCGTCGAGCCTGCTCCACCATTCCATAAGATCACGACTGATCTACTTCAACTCCACTTTCCCACCCGATCCCCATATCCCTCGATTCCCTTAGTATTCAAAAGGTTTATCGATCTCGGTCTTGAATATACTCAATGACTGAGCATCCACAGCTCTCTGGGGTAGAGAATTCCAAAGATTCACCACCCTTTGAGTGAACAAATTCTCCTACTCTCTCTCCTAAATGGCCAACCCCTTATTCGGAAACGGTGATCTCAGCCAAGGGAAACATTCTCCCAGCATCTACCCGGTCAAGCCCCTTAAGAATTTTATATATTTCAATGAGATCACCTCACATTCTTCTAAACGCTATGGAATATAGGCCTAGTTTACTCAATCTCTCCTCACAGGACAATCCCTCATCCCAGGAATCAGTCTAATGAACCTTTGTTGCACTCCCTCTAAGGCAGTATATCCTTCTTTAGGTAAGGAGACCAGAACTGTACACAGTACTCCAGGTGTGGTCTCACCAAGGCCCTATATATTGCAGTAAGACTTCTTTATTCTTATACTCCAATCCTTTGTAATAAAGGCTAATACCATTTGCTTTCCTAATTGCTTGCTGTACTTGTACACAAATATCAAAGTTAACTTGCAAGGACACCCTGGTCCCTCTGAATACTAACATTTCCCAGTCTCACCTTAATAAATATTCTGCTTTCATATTTTTCCTACAAAGTGGATAACTTCACATTTCTCCACATTATATTGCATCGGTCATGTTCTGCCCACAGCTCTTTGCAGCCTCTTGGCATCTTTGCACAGCTTACTTTCCCACCTGGCTTTGTATCATCAGCAAACTTGTATACATTACTGCATTTGGTCCCCTCATCTAAGTCATTGATCTAGATTGTAAATAGCTGAGGCCCAAGCACTGATCCTTGCAGTACCACAAAGAATGATCCACAAGGGCAACACGGTGGCATAGTGGTTAGCATTGTTGCCTCACAGCGCCAGGGACCCGGGTTCGAATCTGGCCTCGGGTGACTGTGTGGTGTTTGCACATTCTCCCCGTGTTTGCGTGGGTTTCCTCCGGGTGCTCCGGTTTCCTCCCACAGTCCAAAGATGTGCGGGTTAGGTTGATTTGGCTATGATAAATTGACCCTTAGTGTTAGGGGGATTAAATACGTGGGGTTACGGGGATAGGGTGGGATATGTGTCGGTGCAGGCTCGATGGGCCGAAATGGCCTCTATCTGCACTGTGGGGATTCTATGATATCAGTTAGGAAACTGAAAAACTCCTCCTTTTAAGGGAGGACTGTGCATGACTAGAGCCCTATAAAAACCTTAAGCTTTCCTTCACAATTCATGGAGACACAACGAAACAGACAAAGGTTACGTTCTATATCCAGAGCAAAAGCGGATAACAGTTTATGTCTCTGCACAACTATTGCTCAAGACATTGAGTGTGCCAAAAACTCAGTCGAACTCAATAAAGATTTAGAATAAAGTTGGTGTCAAGTCCAAGAACCTTACAAAATTTGGAAATCATTATCCTAGATATGCAACTACATAAACTGGCTTGAAGCTGTCCACGATATCTAATAGGGTTCAGTCAAAGATTTTAAGAAGTGGAGAAATAGAAGACAAGTTATACATCCATTCTGAACACTTAGCATCCCATTTAGCAGACATACCTTGCCAGCATAGTGAATAATGCAGAAGTCAGCCTTATCTTTGAGCTGCCTTGGTTTCTGGAATTTCGAGTGTGTACCCTGTTCTTGGCTCAGTTTCTCCACAAATGTCTTATCAGTAGCCTTCGGAAACCAACATTCCTCATCCAACAGAGCCAGCACGCCAGGAGGGTTTGCCTGGTACAAGAAGTTAGAAGACTTCATGGATTGAAGATTGTTTTATGTCTAAATATCTCAATGGATTAGTGTATTGATACTTCAATTTACCGCAGACATTTTTCTTCATAGATTCTAAGGGTTCTGTGCATGTTTACATTTAAATCTTTTGAAGTACTGAACTTTCTATTCTGTACATTTCCCCTAAATATACTGTAAAATTGGAAACAAACGGCATTTTTTGCCAGCCCTAAATTTTTAAGAAACAATATGTAGTAGGATATCCTGGGAGCGTTCTAGAATAGATGAACTGTCTAAAAGTGAGCTCCCAATCTCAGCAAATAAATTGTTTCTCTACAATGAAAAAGTAGGTCTAAACCAATCTTTTGTATCCTTGTTTGGTTAGAGGGATACACAATAGTTTGAAATAGGTTCTGTAAATGGGTGGAGGGGAGCACTCCCATGTTAGACCTCAGACTCTGGCCTCCTGCCCATCCCCTACTGTTTGGAACTCCCTCTCAACCTCCTCACTTTGCTACTTTTCTCCCTGCTGTTAAAAGTCTCTTCATAACCTCTTTCTGACTAAGCTTTTGGTCAACCCTAAGTCTGCTATCACTCAGTCCATTTCCCCCCCCCCATATGAAGCAGTTTGAGATATTTTATTTCAAGGCTCTAATTTAAATGCAAGTTGCTGTATCAGCAGAGTCAGTATCTTACTGGTAATTAAATTACTGGGCTAATCAAAGTGTAGAACCCTTTTAGTCTTACAGGTCTCTCGATGAGGTCAATGCAAGGCTGCAGATCCAGGCCAAAGTCAATGAAATTCCACTCAATGCCCTCTCGCTGGTATTCCTCTTGCTCCAGGATAAACATGGTGTGGTTAAACAATTGCTGCAACTTTTCGTTGGTATAGTTGATGCACAGCTGCTCAAATGAGTTTAGCTGCAATGAGAGAAACAAGTTTTTAAGTTGTCATTTAAGCAGTCCATTGAGCCTGGGCAATACATGGCAGGCGAAAACACTTCACATTAATTAGAAAGATGCTACTTCAGGAAACTTGGGAAAATAAATCAATAATTTGTAAAATAACAAAAGTTGTGTCAAAGGATGTAGAGATATCAGAAATGATGCTTACTGGACCATGTTATTCATATGGCTTTATTCATTGGTTAGCAGAAACCAATGTGGAAAATTAATTCCACAAAAAGTTGGATTTTGGTCCAGTGTCTTTTTTTGTCTGCTTTGAACTATTTTTTTTATTCCCTCCTCCCCACCCCCTCCATGTTCCCACTCAAATTCCTCACCATCCGTTTCTGCTACTGGGGTTGGACCTCAATCTTGCTCTCAACCTAGGCCCAAACATCCATTCCGACTGGAGTTATTTTTCCACCTTCACCTGGAGCAATTACTTTCCTCCTCATCACCTGTCCGAGCTCACGGCCAGGCGAAGCCTATCTCAATGCATGGCCCTGTCCGAAACTCAGTCAGGTTTTCTGCTCCTGATGACTATCTAGTGACTCTCCTGAGAAACATGCAAGGCAAAGGCAGAGACAGGATTTTTTTTTTTTTTTAAATCACAATGGACTTACCTCAAAGATTTCAAAACCAGCAATATCCAAAATGCCTATGAAAGAAGCTCCCTGCCGCTTTGTCCTATCCAAAGCTTTGTTGATGCGGTGAACAAGCCAACGGAAGAGACGTTCATAAGTAGCCTTTGCCAACGCTTCGATTGCAAAGTCAGCCTGGAGACAAAAACCATTAATTTTATAATAATGGCACTAAAAGAAGCAGCTTCAATTCATTTACATCTGTGCAAGCCACAACCATACCTGCTCTTTGGTCTGTGCTTTCTGGACATAGTCTCGGCCAACTTTGATGCGTGGTGTGAGTATAGCACGAGTGAATTCCATTACATTCATTCCCAGCAGGTGACACAGTTTCTGAGCAGCTTAAGAGAACATTCATTAATCTACAATGTTCTCTAAACAAGTGGCATCATTATATTCCATGCAAGTTAAAATATAAACCCCTTTTGAACAGGCATGCAGTCAAAAATATATTCCACATACGATCTAGGCAGCATTTGTATAATCCCTGAATGATTTAATAACTGATTACTGGATAAATGCCAGTTTTATTAGTTCACACACAC
Organism: Squalus acanthias; assembly: GCA_030390025.1. Lineage (NCBI taxonomy): Eukaryota > Metazoa > Chordata > Chondrichthyes > Squaliformes > Squalidae > Squalus > Squalus acanthias. Next base: position 26,212,989 of record CM059447.1, on the reverse strand, counting down.
ACCTCAAGTATCCATTATTCATGCATGAGCCGCCAAGAGCAAGAAAAGGGTTTAGGAGAAATGTCTTCAGTTATTAAACCCTGGAAGACTTTGCCACATGAAGCAGTTGAGATACAGATCACTGCATCTTTTAAAGGGACGATTAGATAAACATATGAAACAAAGGAAGATACAGGGCTTTGGGGAAAAGAAGACAGTGGGATTTTGCATTGCTCTAGCAAAAACTGGCAGACACAGTAGGCCAAATCATCTCCAGTGCTGTAAACTTCTATGGTTCTATACTGGCCATCTTTCTTTACACCACAGAAACAGGCCATTTGGCCCAACTGGTCTATGCTGGTGTTTATGCTCCACACAAGCCTCCTCCCAACATTACTTCTTTAACCGCATCAACACATTCTTCTATTCCTTTTACCTTCATTTATTTATCTAGCTTCGCCCTAAATGCAACTATGCTATTTGCCTCAACCACTATGTGGTAGGAAGTTTCACATTCTCACCACTCCACTGAGTAAAGAAGTTTCTCCTGAATTCCTTATTGGATTTATTAGTGTCTATCTTATATTTATGGCCCCTAGTTCTGGACTCCTTCACAAGTGGAAACATCTCTACGTCTACCCTATCGAACCCCTTCATAATTTTTTTAAACCTCTGTTAAGTCACCTCGCAGCCTTCTCTTTTCTAGGAGAAGAGAGCCAGAGTCTGTTCAGTCTTCCCGATAGTTGTACCCCCTCAATTCTGGTATCATCCTTCTAAATCTTTTTTGCACTTTTTTCAGTGCTTCTTTTTATCATACGGAGACCAGAACTGTGCACAGTACTCGAAGTGCGGTCTAACCAAGGTTCTATACAAAGGTTAACATAACTTCTCGGCTTTTGAATTCTATGTCTCTTTAAAAGAAACCAAGGACAAATCTGCTCTATCTACCTATGCTACAACACATCAATATTTATGCAATTACCTGTTGGTTTCTAGACTTCTATGTGTAATCTTGATATTGGACTATATCCAATTGTGAATCAAATTCACAAATAGATTCCATCGTTGCTCACAGATTTCTTCATTTCATGTACAAACCAACAGAACTTTTATATTGTAAAGCTCCCTTCATCGCTCAGTGAGTTATTAAGTATTTGAACCTTAGAAGAGACAGCTCTTTGGTTTGATCCCGAGTCTGTGCTATGTTATCAACTCAGCTAGGCTTCTGGTAATGGGGCCTACAACTGGCCTCCGCAACTAGGTTAGAAGAGGAAAGCTGGCTTAGGTTGATGTGAAGAGATTAATCATCTTTAATATGGCACACGATAGCCACAATAATGCTCATTTCCTGCCAATGTATTACTTAGATCCATCTTAGTGACGAGAAATTGTGTCTGTATATTAAACAATGGCAAATGGCTTAATACCCACTTATGTTGGAACAGATGATAACTAAAAGATGAACCCATTAAATAACTTACCGGTGTTGTCTGGCATAGATGCTTGGTCTGTATTTCTCTCCTTCTTAAAGACTATATTACCAAACTGCAGTACTGATGAAGCCACTTTCAGCATTGCTGTGAGCAAGATAACATCAGAACAATTAACAGAGGAAAGAATTTCTCAAATGCCCATCAAAATATCACAATATAGGAAATATCCATCAAAATATCCAGCTATAGGAAATTTTAAATCTTTCTGTGAACGTGATGGAGCAATATTCACCAGGTTTCAGAGTTGCCTGGTGTCAAAATCTTTCCCACAAATTTCTTGGGTCCACCTTCATGTCTGCTTTAACCAGCAAAACTAGTTGTGATGTAGATTAGGCTTACAGTGCAGTCACACTATAAGCTTACTATTGGGGAGGAACAGTATTCAATTTGCACAGAAGCTAAACTTGGGAGTGCAAATTGGACATTAAGGCCCAAACTTTCTCCAAAATGAAGTGGAGCAAGATTACCTTCTCCTTGCTCGGGTGTCAGACAGAGACTGCATTTACACTAATTGCAGTGAAGCAAAACCACTTTGCACTGATGCTCTAGTCATAGTAGGTTTGCACCTTTAACTAAACCGTACAACACCCTCAATAAAAAAGGGCACTTGGAAATTTAAAGCCCTTTTTCAACCTCATTGAAGGTTGACAATATTTCAAAAATCATATGGTCTGCATTCAGGTATAACTTGACAGAAGCAACTGTGTAATGCACCACACAACTCAAGTGTGACAACAGAGACAGAGAAATGTATAGCAATCCAAAGGTAATATACATGTAACGTTGGCTAAACCAGCATGAGAAACAAGGACCAATGATGGAAAGAATACAAATGACTATGGAAGTAGACCAACACTCTGGTGTCCCCAGAGTGATTGAATGTTCCGGGGGAGGCAAATCTGTCCAACTGTACCACAGCTGATCCCAGAAGAACAAGTTTGTATACCATCCAGGTGTAGTACTGTTTGATGCTGGCAGTTTAATAGTGATGTAATGAAATAGACTTTGAAAGTAATCTTCTGAAGTGCACTATAACCTTGGACTGTTAAAGCAAAGATTGGCTAAAGCTGAGATTGTGATGTACTCAAACTACATTTTTTATGTTTTTAGACTGTCCATTAATATCTACCCAAGTACCTTTATCATTAAGCAATGAATTAGTTATAACTTTATCACAGATGTATTCATAATGAAGTGTTAGTTTACAATATGTGTTTGAGACTTTATTTTTGATGACTTTGGCAAGAGATTAACTAGTTCTCAGTAGTGTACTGCAGCCCCACTGTGGTGGGTGGGAAACCTCGTAGTTCAATTTCTAACCAAAATTGTATTGAAAAGGATTAATGATCCATCCGATATCCTTTGATTGCAATTCCTTACACAGTTTACCATACTGCATTACTACAATATTACACTGCAGGTTTGGCATTAGAGAAACTGAACAGAATGGAGCCAGCAACACGTTAAACTGAAAAGCAAAAATTCGCTTCTGAATGAATTAGTCATAACGTGGATTAATTTGTAAAATGGTCAAAATCAAATTCTAGTAGAATAGCGCTATTTTAAAAGTAACAAAGTCATCTAATCCAAGTCTATTTAGCTTGAAGGTGAAGAGATAGAATACCATTTCTAATTGGCTTTCAGTAATTTAATATTGGATGGGGTTTACAGAGTACAACAAATGGTACCAACTCAAAATTCACATTTTTCCTAGCACAATGAAATTACTTCCTATGGTCAATTTTGGAGTTCTGAGGGGGAAGGTGAATGAAGAGGCAAATGCTCAAAGTATGCTTAAGCTGAGGTTATGACCACCAGAAAGATGTATACATGTTAAATGCTTCTCAAAATCCATCTCATTCAATGTATAGGCAAATACATCTCTTCCAGTTGATAAGTGAACCAGTGTGGTGGTCAATGTATGCCCGAGAATCAGAAGCACAGATAAAAAAGTGTAGAAATTAATTGTGACTTTGAACCTTTTCGTTCTCTAAAGATTTTCTCAATGCCCTTCTGAGCGAGCAGTATGCACAGTCTAATGTTTCAACTGTGATTTACTTGTTTCATTAATATTTGATCTCAGAAAATGGATTTTAAAGTCCACAAGAATATTGTACTAAAAATTGGAGGTGCATGTTTTTCATGATTGCATTGGTTGTATAGATTTACATCGAATTGGGAAGGCACTGCAAAACAAACTTAATAAAAATCAGCAAGAAAAACACTAAAATTGACAAATCGCAATTACAAATGCCAGTCTATACACGTGCATACTATATATAATTTTGTTTGACTCACACCTACTGCTGATTTTTTGCGGCAAGGTGCTAATATTAATAATTTTTCTGATGTGTACTGAAAACTTTTAAAATGGCCCTCAGCAAGTTCTATTATTAAGATGTTTTCTGTATGTTAACCAGCCACCACACAATGGCCCGAAAATTAAACCTAATACGCGAGTACGCACTGCGTACTCTCGCGTATTAGATCCCGAATTGCCGGTTTCCTGCATGCGCGGGAAACCGGCACTTCGTGAATTGAAAAGGGGGCGGTTCCTAAGTGAACCGCGTGCACGCTACAGGCTGCGCGCACGCAGTGCACTTAGTTATTTTTTCCAGCTTTGAACGCGCAGGTAAGTGGTGAAGATTTTACACACAAAGAAAGCAGGCGTAGGACCCCCTTTTAACAAGTTAAGTAGTTAATTAAGTGTTATTTTAAATTTCTCAACAGGTTTATCTTTTTTAGAGACTTTAAAGAAAGGTAAGTTTATTTTTATAACTTAGATTTAAAAAATTTAATTTTTTGTTTAAAGTGGTTAATTTATTTAACTACTTATTTTATTAATGTGATGGCATTTTTAAATTTAATTGAGGTTTAGCTGTTCTTTTGGGGGGGGTGTAGTATTCATAGCTTTGACAGCTCTTGCCGTCAAAACTATGAATGAAAGATGGTGTGCTGCCATTGGCTCTAACTGAATCACGTGATCCCAGAGCTCACACAAACTAATTGCGTCTCTGGGTCACGCAAGCACTGCACGGTTCCAACAGAGAGCTCCTTTGAAACTAAAGTTCGTGGGGGCCCGGAGCAAAAAGGTAGGCGCAGAGTGCGATATCGCGGGGAATCCTTACCCCCGCGGGAACCATCCATGTTTAATTTCTGGGCCAATATTGTCCCAATTTAGTACCTTCTCGTTTTCATAAGATTTATAAAAATTAAGTCCATTTAAAAAAAAAAATCAAAAAAAAGTTCTCACCTTTGAGACCATAAAATCTGACCGATAACCTTATGTATACTTGCGTATGGATTGGCTGAATAATATAGCAAACAGTAACTTACACAAAATTTCCTCATGGGAGAAACCCATGATGTGCATTGCCTCCATGGTTTCTTGGAAGTTATCCTTCTCCTGCTGTCCAGGGATAGGGACGTAACCATTGGATAGGAAACGGTAATTATTAAATCCTTCAAGCAGCAGATCAGCTGTTCGTAAAAAAAGTTAAAAAAACTTCCATCATTGATTTCATGCCAGAAACTGAAAATACATTGTATTTTACAAAAAACACAGTAGTAGAACTACTCTAAACTAGAGAAGTTCATTGGTGTACTAGGAAGAGAGGATTAGAAGCATCAAAAACAAAGATCCAAAAAGGTGAATAGGTTGCAGGAAATGGATTTAAGCTTGATAAAGGCAGCCTCAAAATAGTATCTTCCTCTCCCTCCCCCCCAACTCATTGTTCACCACCTTTCCTAAATAGAAAGACTCTTGCTGGGTTGTAGCTCCACAAACGCTGTCAGCTTTACAATACCTAAGCCAAGTAGGTATGTCTCCAACAGTGAACATTAACAACTTATTTGACATGGAGGCCATCACAGCTGATCTGTAGCCTGTTCTCAGCCAATGAACACTTTCCAGCAAAAAAAAACCACTAGATTGTGATCAGGAGAGGGAACCTTGGCTAATGTTTCCTCTTCCACAAGTCAAGGGTGCTGAGGCTAACTGGAGGAACCCAACGGCTACCCCAGCACAGACAGGGAATTAAAACTCTTCTGGGCTGCATGGTTTACTGGAACACTGGTCAGTGCTTCTACCCACCAAGCAATTAGGGGAACAAACTGGTACACTAATGGAGCATAACACGAAAGTCATTCTGCCCCACCCATGAATTACAATAGAATATGATTGAAGAAGTGATAAAACAAAGTGCCAAAACTGTGAAATCACTTGTGGCATTTAGACAATGGGTCAAAACTAAATTGTTCCAGTTCTTGTACGAATGCCAAAATATATGCATTTTAAAAATTAAGCAGTGTTGATGCTTTCCACATTATTTGGGCAAATTTTGTGCAAATCAACTATGGATAACATCAACACCAATTTTATCAGAGGTTGAAAAAAAATTCCAACGTGAGTATTTTGCAACCACTTCAGAGACCCAAGCCTTAACTGAAGTCAAGATCAATCCCAGATGTCTCATTTCCAATGAAATTTGGAAAGAAATGCTGCTTTATATTCTTCTTGAACCATGCCTGAACTTAGATTTTCCAGTCTAATACAGCTGGGGGAGGAAAGAAGCATAGTATTCACCAAACTGTATTGTACCTGACCTAAATTCATACATTTGACTAGTTTTGTAAGCTGGGGAGGAGGGGCGAGAATAGTCTTCGCAACATTACAGAACTGATTTACATTTAAGATGTTCTCCTGCTCCACAAAGCATCTGATAGAAAATGTGGAATGTTCTTTCTTCCTTGGCCTGGCGGATCGCACGGGATTTTTCCAGAAGATCTCGTCAAAGTCAAGGATAATCTCTAAACAAGTTTCAACTATTAAAACACATTATTTAGTGAATTGCAGTATTGTCAAAATGCACAGATTTTTGTAGTAATCTACATTGGCTAACTAAGGCCTGTACAGAAAATTGCAATTTACAGATTTTTGCCTCAATAGTACCGAAAGTAAGAGAAGAGTTTTGAATATTTATCAATTTAAAAAAGTTGCAAAACCAAATTTTCAGGATGGAATGTGTGTTCAGTAAGAATTGGTTAACTAAATTTTTACTTGAGATGGGAAGAGGGAGAACAGCATGACATTATAATTTCACAAATTTTCAAGAAATAAGGAACTCTATTTCCACTTGATTATTATACCAGATAGTCCTGCACTAGGCTGGCAAAACCTTCTGTAATTGCAAATTCCATCACCACGTGCTAGCAGACAGATTAAATATCACAGCACAAGCAATGCTCACTCAGCCATTGCCAGATTTACCTAATAAACGGTATATGGCTACTGGGCTCCTCGGCCTGAACCGTTTTATTTATTGTACTGCTAGCTGAATTGTTTCTCCATTGCAAATTGTGAACAGCCAAACAGTACAAATTTTTACAGATGTCAATGAGCACAAATCATCTAAACTTGTTAAAGATGGGTCATAAACTTCTAAAAACAATGGCCAAACACCAATTAAACCAAGTGTATTTTTCATGCAATAAAAGTAGTTAAAATTGAAATTTAATAGCCTATTCCCCTAAATCTTGAAACACACTTTGCAAATTATGAGATTTCTAAATGATACTGAATTTCTACACTCTTCCCTCACCCCCCCAATATTTTACAACTCAAGACAAAAGTAGGATGCCACATAGCTAATTTTAACTATGGATCCATTTAAAGCAACAAAAAAATCCCTTTTGAAAGTTATTATTGAATCTGCTTCCACCACCCTTTCAGGCAGTGCATTCCAGATCATGGCTCGCTGCGTATTTTTTTCCCCCTCATGTCGCCTCTGGTTCTTTTGCCAATTACCTTAAATCTGTGCCCTCTGGTTACCAACCCTTGTGCCACTGGAAACTGTTTCTCCTTATTTACTCTATCAAAACCCTTCATTATTTTGAACACCATTTATCACTCTCTGCTCCAAGGAGAACAATCCCAGTTTCTCCACATAACAAGTCTTTCATCCCTGGTACCATTCCAGTAAATCTCCTCTGCACCCTCTCCAATGCCTTGACATCCTTCCTAATGAGTGGAGGCCAGAATTGGCTACAATACCACCAGCTGGGGCCTAACCAGTGTTTTATAAAAGGTTTAGCATAACTTCCTTGCTTTTGTGCTCTATTTATAAAGCTAAGGACCCCATGTGTCTTAACAGCCTTCTCAACTTGTGGGCAAATCTCTTCCCTTCTTTCCCATTCAGTTGCTTGGTTTCCAAATAAAGCTGAGCTAAACTGAAAGCATTGGCTATAGGATTGATAGCTGGTTCGAGCTGATTGGCATTTATTCATCTTCAAAAGAATCAAGGATTTTTAAAGATTTTTTTTTTCATATCCAATACAGTTTAGAATGTTACTGTGAAAATCATCGAAAAGTTAAAATTGCAGTCCTAAACATTTCCGATGCAAATACAGACAAATGACCCAGGTCATTTTATCCAGCACCCCCCCCCCCCACAGCAATAGTCAACAGGATACAGGTCTCAATGTTAGCCCCCACAATATAGCCGGTGACATCAAAGTTGATTCGGATGAATTTTCCCTGCAAGAGAAAAAAAAATATGTTTAAGTACAAGCTACATAACATACTTGGACTTAGTACTTTTGTAAATATAGTAAATTTAATGTTGAACGCAAGGTTAAGTGCACATACCTTACATTGAATTCCAATTATGTGAAGTCGTAATCACGTGTTACTTAAAGAACTCTTTGGAATGGTTAACATTTCCAAACATTCCTAAATTAAATGGTCTCCAGACGTTTAAGTAACTTGACAGATTCCCAGGTAAAACCACCGAGGACGAACAAGCCCTGCCTACAATTATACAGACTATTTCATTGGAACACGCATAGTCAATCATCAGAAGCTGACAAGGCAAGAGTGTTTACAAACTGGAGTACAAATTAGCACAATATTTAGACAGATCTAAAATAGAGAAATCCTTCGTCACAACAGAGGAAGAGAGCAGGTCAAGGAGAAATAAATGTTAAATCGCCCTAAACTCATTAATCGTATGTTTACTATCTGAAGCCATTTTTCAAATCTGTGGGAATTTAAGCTTAACCCATTACTATAGATGACAATTTCATTCTGCTTTGACAAGATTCTATTAACTGTAGCAATAGAAAGAATGAGAAGCAGATTTCCGTACCTAAAATCACAGGGCTGCCAACACTCACTATTGACTTGAATCCTATGATTTATGGATTTAAAAAAGTCAAATGTGGCCTTTCACAAGTTTAAAAATTCCCTACGTGAACCATAAGCATTTAAAAAACCTTCCACAAAGTGTTGCCAAAACTAGTATTGGTGTAGCAAATGAATGTGCATCTGTTACTAACTTGAGGATTGCAATCATATTTCTGCACTGTAAATGGATTGTTTTTATTTTAAACAACATAAATCAAGAGCTATTATGTAAAGCTCCGAGGACTTTTTGGTTAAAAAATGTTTTACTGAGCCCTATATACACACACACACGAAAACTCAGGAGGGGGGGAAATGGACAAAGCAGTTTTTTTTTTTAGGGGGGAGGGGGTCCACGCAAAGGGCGAACGAGAGTGTAATGACTGAATGAGACTCCAATTTGGCACAAAATCCTTTTGATAATTTCATAACACTAGTTTCCAGTAATTTTTGATTAACTACACATTTAATTTCCCACAAGTATTAAATAATTCCAACTTAACATTTACTCACTGGAAAAATATTTCTTTGCAAAGTTGTTTGAGCTGTAATGTTTCACAACTGTTGTCACATTGTGTTCCATTCCACAGATGAGATAACTAAGACAACCCTTCAATATTCTTCCCAGCCTCATTTTTGCAAACAGATTCAGTACAGAAATATCAATCTCAAAGAATGTACAAACAGTGTGGATTTAACATAAATCCTAGCCAAAATCCAGGAGCAAACAGCTGAATACATACACAAGCCATGCACTTAGGCACAGCTTTAAAAAATCCTCAATAAATTACACCAAAAATACTGATTTGATGCATTAAAGAGGGCAGCCTTTTTAGCTCATCTATAAAAGTTTCAATTTTAAACTTTGAACACATTCTTTCACCAAGGGTACCTTCTGAACAACAGACTGAACAGCTCACAATGCCTAGACACTACTATACATCACGCAAGGACTGTGGCCTATATACCCAGGCACCAGAGTCAACAGAAGCTGCGTGCTCACTCTAGGTTCATTAGGAAGTCACAATTATTTTTTAAAAATCATTCCATCCTGTCTGCTCCACACCTCCACTTTCATGGCTAATATCCAGAGGAGTCCCCACTCCTGGCCACCAGCTGCATTGGCAAGTTATCACTATCCTTGTGGCATTGCATCGAGATTCAGTGAATGGTATTGGGAAGCTGAAATATCAGCTTCCTTTTCACTATTGGGTTTCAGAGCTCAAGGAAAGCAGAGGCAGTCTACCTCCAAAAGCCTACCCATGAACCATGTGCTCGGAGCACTCCATACATCTCCCAATACTTTTTGGCTTCCTATTTGGCTGAAAAAGTGCATTAGATACCATTTGAGTGTAACATTTTAAATTTGTGACATCTGCAGGACAAAGCAATGTTAAAGAACATAAAGGGCATAAATGTACTGTGCTCTAACAGTGAACTGCTTCTTACACAAAATTACCTTTCAATTCTACTCCATCTGGTTACTATTACAAAGCGTACAGGCTAAGGATTTGTGAAAGAATATGTATTTTGCTTTGCTCTCAAGACCAAAGAAGTGTTGAAATTCCAACTGACAAAGCTCATAGTTGGCCAAAATAGGATTGGTTAAGAGAACTGGAAATATAAAGCAGCTGTGGCACATTTATTTTAACACTTACTACGATTGAGCCATTCAACTCACTTAAGCAATTATCAGAGTGCCCGTGCAGCTCAACTTGCCACCCGCAAATAGTTGACCTGCCCCCACACCACACTAAATACATATCCCATGTCAACTAGCAGGAGACAAGCTCAGCTGCTGGGTGGATGCCAGCGAGGAGAACTACTGAACTGAAATTGAAGGGATGTTTTAGTTAAATGACGATGGGAGCAATCTTGCTTAGCATGCACAATATCCAGATCTGGGTCAACTGTAAAGTTATCCAGATGATCAAGCACGGAACCCAGTCTCTATGGCGTTCAGAACCTTGCCATTACAGCTGTCAATCCAAGTACCATTTTACTGTAGAACATCTCAGCTGATTTTACAACTTGCACTCCCTACGCAGAACTTTATGCCTGAAATCCTTTCCTGTCCAAGCCGCAAAGTGAAATCTTACGCTATAGTGCAGACATTACAGGTTTTACTCAAAAGGGCCAAAACTAGAAGATTTTGATTTGAAGAGATTTGATGTGAGAAAAATTTCTCCACAGATGCTGAATAACCCAGCATTCTCGGTTTAGGTTATGTAACTTGTTTTAAAACAAAGACATCAATATTAGTAAGTGGTTATGGCATTGGAGGGTGGCAGCTCAGTCGGTGAAGAGCCATTGACAAGTATCTTACTCATAGGAACGCCTACTCAAAATTACCATTTGTTTGCAAATGGTCAACTCACTCCATTACTTTAAAAGTGTATTAATCTGTGTTGTGGATGATGCTCGTGGTTAGTTAGGAAACTGTAGCAAGGGTTTAGAATCCTCTGATCAGGAACAGAAATGGAAAAGGATGCAGGATATGACAGACAAAATGGAACAGTGAAACATTCATGTTCTCCAGCATTCCTCAATTAGGAATTTTCTTCTCAAAAGAAAGTTACTGGGGAGTAAATAACATTACTTTGGAAATCCCAAGAACATTTGCTAACTTTGCAATTCTGGTTGGAAGGCTTTACATTCATGCATAGATATAGCTGTTTGAGGAGAGAAAGTCTTGAGGTTTTTTTTTTATTATTTGAATATTCTTCTGCCAATATATTATTGGCTTGAAGATAGGGGTCAAACAGACTTGTAAGTTATTACATGCAGCTTTAGATCACCGAGTAGATTCCATTTGAGAACATGTTGGATTTTACTTTTCATCTGTGAGAAGCATGATTGCAACAGGAGCCTATTGTCTTCAGTGCAGACACAAGTTGCTAAGAAATGAACTCTTAGTAAGACAGGTAAGGGAGGAATGGAAAGAGCTTAACACTGAAATAAACAGAATTTGGAGAAGCAGAAACAATTCGATGAAAAAGGAGTTGAGGGGATGGAAAAATGAGGCAGCATCAGGGGAGGGGGAGGGGGAGAGGGAGAGGGAGAATTTGGGACTAGTGTAACATTTTCTGCCCCTCAGATTTGAAATATTTTAGCTTCATCTTCAAGCTAAAGAACAGCACTTATGTTTAGCATTTAAAACATTTCAATTCAGTACTGAAAATGTATATCTATCAAGAAATCAGTTCATTTTTCTACCCACCTTCTCCCCCAATATCACTTGCTATTTGAAAATGTATACACCAGGTCATTTCCACAAACTCCACAATGTTAGATATGATTTGATAGAAATGTTAAAATGTAAGGGGGGGGGGGGGGGGGGGGGGGGGGGGAGAAATTCGATATCGCCCCATTTGGGTCGCAATTATCGGCTGGGCGCAAAGTTTAGGGCCTGGCACCAATTATCGCCTCCGACTGCAAACTTGGCTTCTATCGCCCCGGGAGGTGATTGGAGCGCTAAATCAGGCGCTACACACCTCGAAGGTGCTAACGCCGAGGAGTGAGGCGCTATCTCAGAGCGCTGGCGAAGCTCATGTGATGTCAGTCAGCAATGGAACGTGGACACAATGGCGCCGGCCAGTTCTTAAAGGGGAGGGTCGATCTTGCTCTCCATCCACACCCTGCTCATTGCAGCCTTGAATCTCTGCTTGCAGAGACCTGCACGTCAAATCTGCTGGAAAAAACAATGGAGGCGCCCAGGGAAAGAGCTCAGAGTGCAGCCCCCATAGTCTCTTCTAAATCGATGCAAGGTCAAATCAAAATGAACCCGCAAAGTGCTGCTCAGTACCCAAAACTCCTTCACAGCGTTGAATCTCTCCAGAAGTGTGTCTCAGAATGCGTGGTGCAAAAATGGCGCCGACAAAAAAAGGCAGGAAGCGGTCACCTTGAAATAGTGCTCCCCAGTCCCTTCCCGACTGCAAAACGCTCCCCTCAACCTGTCGTTGCTAGCAGCAGGCGGTAAGGCAGGGGGCGCCACTCAATATCTGGTCCGGGGCGCTACACGCTTGACTGACGTCACGATCTGCGGGCACAGGAGATCGTGGCGGTAGCGTTTAGCACTGCTGCAAAATGCCTGGTTAATTTTGCAAGTGGCGCAAACATTGCTGTGTCCGGGCGCTAGCTGCTTTGCGCCCTCTTAGGGCGCCAACCAACCGAATTTTTCCCCCAAGGAATTGTAGCTGGAGCAGTAGACACTTCCACTTTTGAAGCTCCTACAATATCTCGGATTTGAGTATAAAAATACCATGGGGATCAGACCACAACAGTTTGAAGATGTTAAATAACTTGCAGATGTGCTGCTTCAGACCAAGGATTTAAAAACAAGTTGGCTACAACTTTCCCTTAGCATTTCACACTTCTAAATCTATTGCTATCATTTTAGCATCAAATATTTTTAACAAACAAAATCTTTCTGTAATCCAAAACTCCAAATATGGCAAAGATAGGATACATTAAAAATTTGCCTCCTGCAATCCAGGATATTAATGTCAGTCCAAAGCTAGTCAGATTGGTGACATTTATCAACTGTACATTACCACATGATCAGAATGATTGCCAGACATGCATTTGTTCTCAGTCTCCAAAGCTGAATGCAAAGATTCTGAAAGTGTGTTAATATACCTTGCCCACATATAATTAAAAACTTCGAACTGGTATTTGTGTATTCTAACATTCACTGTTGCTGGACCAGTTAGATTTACAGGACATTAATGAATATTGATGCAAATAGCTAAACAGCTAAGTATAGCATACAAAATTTAACATTCCATTTTGAATAGTATAATAAACTATGACTAATCTCAAAATATGTCAAACATTCATAGTGGTGTTAAGGTCAAGGCTTTCCTCCCCAAATATTTTTTTTTTTTTTTTTTAAAAAGCCATGTGTCATATGCATGGCTATCTAATATTTGAGAAGCACACACCAGAACAGCCTGATGAGTCTTGTGAATTAAAAAGAACCTAAAATTATACCTTACAAAATGTTAGATTTTTTTTTTAAAACCAATCCAGCTATCTTTTCTTCAGTATGAATGACCAGATTATATTAGAGATGACATTGAGGTTTTAAAACTGCTCCTTACTTTCTCCACCTTAGGGCCAGAATTTTACCGGCACTCAGTGCGATTTTGGAGGTGGGTCTGCTGTCAAAAATCAAAGATTGACAGTGGGTTGGTATCCCACTGTAAACCTACCGCCTTGGAGAGTTTCCCAAGTGCTGGGTCTGTCATCCCTGAACAGACCCGACACCAAGTGGCAGGTCAGCCAATTTAGATACTAAAAGCTTGTTAAAAGGTAGTTAAGCACCATTTTACCAGTTTTTCCATGAGTTTCCCCCGGAGCGCGGGGATCACTTCAGGTAAGTAGTCGGGTGCTGTGTCTGCATGGAATGATTTACTAACCTGACAGCTGCAAATGGTCCATGAAATCTTCCACTTCATAGTTGTTCACTTTCCAAGGTCAGAAGCTGTTGCTTACTGCATTTGGAAGGCAGACTGAGCTTTATACAGGTTGCAAGTGTTTGGAGCAAACTCTCTATCCAGTGTCACCTCATTGGAACAACCTCTCACCATTGACAGATCACTTCTGTCATCTCAACCTCACCTGCCATCTATTCCATTGCATCGGAGCCCTTGAAAAAAATCTCACCTTGATCCTCAGCATCCCAACACAATCAGTCCCAACACCAGCAGCACCAACGTCCACACCAACTTCGCCGCAATCAACTGATGCTGCACAGGACATCACCACCCCCCGTGCACATAGCTGCCCGGGACGCCAGCGATGGCCTCACCATGTCCAGATTTGCTTCATTTAACACTGTACATCCTGGCTGCCGCATGATGCACCAGGTTGGCACCACCCCACACCAGCACCATAAAGCATCCCTACAATGCCCAAGTCATTCCTTTCACACATCACTATTGTAGGTGGGGGGTGACATTATGTCTCACCATTCACTGCAACTCACTAGGACACTTTCAAAGGTGTACACAAATCCCTCCAAGAAGGCAAAGTGGTGAAAGTAAAGATTTCAATGCTTGACAAAAACCAAACAGAAACGTTGCACAAACATTGGCTAAAGCACACAAGTGCCTACCCTTGTGTGTTAGTTTGAATGATTGGACATGGATGAGGGGGAGTGAGAGGGGTGGCTAGTGAGATGGGGAAGTGATAACGTAAAGAGGGGGATGGGCGGAGGTGCCAAGTAAGTCGGAGAGAGTAAGGATGTGCAGGAGTAGAGTAGGGAAGGCAGAGTGATGGGGATGTGAGGAGTAGCACAGCAGGATGAGGTTGTGTGTGACTTTGCAGTAACATTTCATGATCTACTGAGATCATTGAAAGGTTTGCGCCACCGCAGCCTGGTCCTTCTGACTACATCCCTGCTTGTGTCTTCCTGTGCAATGTGCAACCAGGCTGCGTTGGTGTCCTGGGGAGGTCTCTTCCGCCCATGGGAAGGGAAGAGAACCTCCCTGTGTGCTGTGACTCGCTCCATAAGCATATGGAGGGAGTCATGGGAGAGCCTGGGTGCAGCCGTGCACCTTTGTGCAGTGCTTGTCTGTTTGCAGCACCTCAATGCTGTAGAACAGTGACAGAACTGTCAAACAATGCGGACATGGCCCCTTTAAAAAGGAAACTGGCTGGTACAAGAGCACAAGAGATACAGGAGCAGTCCAGTGACAATTCTCCTTCCAACTATCCCTCATGATGAGGAAGCACCTTCCTTACACTCTACAATCTCAATTTCCCATTCATTTATGACTTATTTGTGAAAGTTCTTGTGTTTATACTCTGAAAAGTAATCCAACAGTCTGGGCCAGGAATTTTAGCTTTTCACAGGCCAAATTTGGCCAGGAGAAGCAGCTTTTATATAGTAAAATCAAACTTTGTGGGTAATTGAAGCCTGACTAATTCCAGAACTGAAGTGCAGCCTTGGTTATAGGCCAGGTCTCAGAAATTTGAGATTAGCCATATGATAACTTGCACAATTGGGCATTTTAGGAGGAAGACTAAAGCGACAAGAAAAACTGTAGTCCCTGAAGATCAATGATAAACTTCCAATTGATATGACAGCAGCATAACCCAGGAGTGTAAACTCAGTATTAAAGGGTAAAGTTTTCATTTGAATGGATTTATTCTCTGGCTACGTACAGAGATGCCAAATTATGGACCAAAAGCAACTAAAGGGAGAAAATACCAGTGAAATTATACACTGCTTCCTGAACTAGCTTTACTTTAAATGATTGATTCATTTTCTCTACCTCACCCCACTAGAACTTCATGCAGACACGAGATATATGTACTTGTCAACTGACAATACTGAAACAGATAACAAGGCTGCAGCAGTCCTGCATCATATGCAGGTAGTCATTTTACAGTATTGTATTACCTAATAGGACTAGAAGTTAATGGTAGATGTGCATGAGCAATTAGGGATGTGCCCAGGTACAGGCCACACCTATATAAATGGCAGTTCTTCCTCACCCAGAGACAGGCAAGATATAGTAGCAATATTAAGATTTATAATTGCAGGAGCATTCAGACAGGTTCAAGTTTACTTTCCACACTTGTTTAAAAAATTGCAAAACTAAATCCTTTGCCTATTAACTGCATTTATTTTAAATATAATTAAAGAACCACAATTACATAAAACTATCTTGAAAGTCTACAACTATATTTGATTGTTGAAACAGATACTTCCAAGTACACGTTGCCATTAACCCTATAGACTCCACTTACCCAAGACACATTCTGAACACTGGGCAAGCAGTTTGTTAAACTTCACAAAATATTTGCTGTATTGATCCAAGTAACAGAACAATTAGCTTTTGGGCTTCATTTATTAGGCAAGTATGTCAATGCATTAAATTCACATTCAAAATGATAATTTTGAAAAAAGACAAAATCTGCCCCATCTCCTGCCACAAATAGAAAGCCAGCCAGAAAGACTTACATTTATATGACACCTTTCACATCCTCAGAACATTCCAAAGCACTTTACACCCTATTCATTAGTTTTGAAATGTAGTCATTATCTTGTAAGTAAACATGGCAGCCAATTTGTATACAGCAAGGTCCCACACAGTGATGCTGAATGACCAGATAATCAGTTTTGGTGGTGTTGGTTGAGGAAAGGATGCAAGGACACAGCTAGCTCCCCGTATCTTTGAAAAACGTCCCTTTGGGATCTTTTCCACCTGCCTGTCTCATCTGAGACGGCACCTCAAACACTCCTTCAGCATTGCACTGAAGCATCAGCCTAGGTGAAGTGCGCTCGTCCTGGAGTGGGGCTTGAACCAACAAAATGCATGCGCAAGATAAAAATATCAGGGAGGGCTGCTAGTTATGAAAAGTTTGTCACCTTCGAAATTCAGTATTGTTTACTTACAAAACGTGAAGAGTTGTCATTTTTCACAGTTTTGGCATTACCAAACGATTCTAGTATAGGGTTTGCTTGCAGAAGTTGCCGTTCCAGTTCTCCCTAAAAAAGACAAAAGAAGTCTTTAGAGCAACGAAATAGACCATCACCAAAACCATACCAACATGGTGGCCCAAATTACTGCCCATCGACAACTGAATTAGTGGAAGGCAGGCAAATTGTTGTTTTGGGTTGTTTTCTTTGTTGCAAAGTTTGCAGGGCTTTTCTACTTATTTGATCAGCAATGTTGTACTACAAGAATGTTAGAGACCAGCACCTGATGGCAACATGGAGCAAGCAGACTAGTTATGTTACTCCAACCCACTGCTCTCTGGGCCAGGGAAAATTAAGTTCTGCCCAAGTCTGTTCACCAACATCCAAATTCCAGTTAGATTTGAATGTCAAAGACTTCCAACAGGACAGATTAAAAGTCAACTTAATATTTACTTTGCACAGCTTGCAATAATCATGCAACTGGCGCAATGACCATAACCTACAGCTGGTCTTGCATCGGTTAGCTAAATTTAATTCTGGTGACATCACACAGATTGTGCAACACTGCTTTGGATTGATGGAAACTATTTTTTTTTTTTTATAAATGGCTTGTAAAACTAAAAGCACAAAGTGGAAACCATGCAGATATTTGAGGGTTGGTGAAGTATTAAAATAGATCCAACCTCTTCTGATTTACTTTTGGCCAGGCCACAGAAAATAATTCCTTTAGCACACCACCAGTCCGACAGATGTAGCCAAACTGCAAGGGCAAAGAAGTGGAGGCTCCAGTATTACCTGGAACAGTGAGGTGTAATATTAGACCTGTCAGAACATTAAATTTTATGACCGATACCAAGGTGACCATTGTTGCAAGTAGTGCAAAATTGGGAAAGTGGTTTTTGAATGCAAGCTAATCATGAGGAAATTTCCAGAGAACAAAATAATTCTATAAAATCTCCACATTCTCATTGATTCTGATCAAGTTTACCTTTTAGACCATCAGTAGGATCATCTATCTAATTTATTGCCATCATCGTCACTCATCTGATTCCAGAACATTTATCAAATCGGTATGTTAGCTTAATAACTATGGCACCATTTTATTTGAGAGATTAATGAGCAGGGCTGAAGTTGCCCCACTGGTCAAGAGAATTAAATTGTATTTTCCCATTCCAATGATGCATTCAAAAATTAAGAATGCAAGCTTGTATTCTGCCTCCAGCACTAATTGGTTGGGCGAAAGCACATTCCCATAATTAAACATGTGCGATACACTGAAGAGATAGTTGCCAAGGACTCTTTACATGAATTCAACTCTGCAATAACCACCCCTCCCTCCCAAGTGGAAACCATGAGGGACACTTAATGTCTGACTTGTAATTCTACTACAAGAGTATTTTTAGACAGGCTCATGAATGTATGTCCATATATACTATACAAAGCCAAAATAAAGAGATTTAGCAGAAAGCATTTGCTTAATATTTATATAAAAGTTGTGAAGGTCAGCTGGAAGAGGCTACACAAGTGCTTTAAAAAAGTGGGATAATTTGGTTTTTCATTCCCCTATTCTCTTCAGTCCTAGAACACTTCACAAGCTGAGCCCCACTGCAAGCACATCAGACTGAAATTACCTTCCATTATGGAAATATTGATTAGTTTACCTTCAGAACCAGTCATGTATTCATGTTTAGAACCATAAGCTCCAACTTACTACAGCCTGTTTTTGCTGGACACACGATTGACAACTCCAAAAGTAAATAGACCAACTTTACATCATTTAAAAAAAAAGAAAATTGGAGCCAGATATTTTAAGATTGGACAGCATTTTAGAAGAACTATGGGGTCTTTCAGGATTAATTCATTGCACCCACTCTTCAAGAGACAGAAATTTAGGTATCTTTCATGTGATCATCGTTGGAATGCAAAAGCATTTCTAAAGGTCTAAAGTTCAAACATTTGAGGGTTGCTTGCAATAAGTAGTTTCCAGTAAATCATCTAAAAGGAATACCACTAACACTTGTTAAGTGAACGAACAGCGAAGATGCACAGTTTAGAGCTTGCATAGTGAACAGAACACTATAAAAAAGAGTCCATTAGGTCCAACCTTTGTTGCACAGTAGACAATTTCCAGAGCTATATGTATAGTACAGACATTACATGTTTTCACTCATCTGTATGATCTTCAATTTGTGAAACTCCTTTAAGTCTCAAGTTTTCATGGACAGTAGAGTTGATAGTTGCTGGTTGGTGCAATTAGCTTCACAAGGCAGTGTCCAACACAAAGGCTGGTTAAATGCAATTGGTTGGGCTGAATGAGGTATAGGACTTAACTTTTCACAAAAATCAAGGCAAACTACTACTGGTTCTCAAATTTTAGGTTTGCCAATTGCACTTTATCAACTAAAATCGTGGGCTAGTAAAGGTCACGGGTTTCTCCACAACCATTAGCTTCACACTGCAGCCAGCCAGTAGGCAATACAGTTCAAGTGGCATAAGCTATGTCTCAGTTATGCCTCATGCTGTACAATATCCAGTTTAGAGAATGGACCAAAAAACCTCACTCAACTGAGATGAAAAAGTTCAAAGAACAAAATCCTGGCATTCAATGAATTTAAAACACCCATTATGCAAAATATAAAAATTGCTGTGGCAATTCATCTTCTACAGATTTCATACTTGTTATTTTTTCCATCAATCTAGCAACTTTAATGGTTTAAAGTTTTATGAACTCGGTCAGAATACTAGAATTTTTTTATGGGATAGCAGAGCCTTGATTGAAAATTCAAGTTCTGAGAAATCTCAGTGCACAGAGATCACCTCCTGCCATTAGCATTCACAACTGAAATATGAAGAGTTTATTTTAAGGGGGAATTTGAAATAACACTGAATAACTTGGCTTACTGCATGCAGTTGACTACAGAGGGAAAGAAGTTAATTTTTATGGCAATGATTCAGCAACCTCTGTACACTTCCAAGGATCATTTCACTTTTCAGTTGAATCCAATAGGTTATCTATTTACATCACATGCCCCCATGATGCAGGTTTAAAGAGGCCAGGTAAAATTATACACAGGATTTTCATATCAGTATCTGTTTTTAAACATATGCAGACACTTGCGCATTGAGCATTAAAGGTTTTTGAAGTTTAGGACTTTCCCAGTGGTTTGGTGAGTTAATGCATGTGTCGCATTGAGACATGTAGACCAGGAAGCGCTCACGGATTGATTCCCAGGTCTATGCAGAGTTTGCTGATCCTAGCCAGGGCGGTGATGGGAGCAGCACTACAACTGGTCTTGGGATCCCCTGGACAGAAAGGAAAAATAGCTATTACTGACACTGCTTTATGTTTTATTCATTCATGGGATGTGGGCATCGCTGGCAAGGGCAGCATTTATTGCCCATCCCTAATTGCCCTCGAGAAGGTGGCAGTGAGCTGCCTTCTTGGACCACTGAGGTCCGTGTGGTGAAGGTACTCCCACACAGTGCTGTTAAGGAGGAGTTTCAGGATTTTGATCAAGCAACGATGAAGGAACGGCAATATATTTCCAAGTCAGGATGGTGTGTGACTTGGAAGGGAACTTGGAGGTGGTGTTGCCATGCACTTGCTGCCTTTGTCCTTCTAGGTGGTAGAGATCGCAGGTTTGGGAGGCGACTCACTATCAAGTCAACTATAATCAGTTATATATCAAATCAAGCTGCCCTACATACACAGCCTGCTTGGATCTGTCTGCTTCTGTAAACAGTGCAAAGCATTATGACTTTCCCACTTGAATCAAGCTAGATTACTCCCTTTAAGTGCTTAAGCAGTGGTTAAAAGAGGTCATTTCTTCAGCGACTGAGACATGCCCTCCACATTACTGAGTGACAACAGACTTCATGGATGAGTATTTTTACATTCATCTGTTGTGGTGGGTGATCGAGATTCTTCATTTAGTTCCAGTTAAGTTGCAACTGGCCTAATTGATCATTTTTTTTTTTTTTTTAAATATCTACTCTAGGTTTCTCACTCATTTGCAGATCTCAAAAGGGAGAAGGCAGTCCTACCACTTTGTCTATATCTGGAGCCCTGAGCCTCATCATCTGAGCTCAAACAAAAATCTTCAATCTATGACTATTTAGCCCCCCAAGCATTATCCTCATGTCAAGAATTCTTGCGAGCATACTGCCGCATGCAAACGCCACTTTGACCTTGCTTGCAGTGTTGCATTTGATGGCAATTCATTGTACTTTCCTTGCTATGCTATTTTATATTGAAACCAAAAATGTTAAAAACCTTGAAATTACATAAGACCTAGTGTACAAATCTTAGAAATATGCAAGTTTTAGATGTGTAATACAATGTGCTGCAAACAGTAATAAATTCAGAAAGTAATTTTATACATTTCAAATAAGGTGATGTAAAACAAAACCCAGTCTTTCAAACTGCAGATATTTGGGCTGTAATGTAATATTTATTGGACAAATATCCCCAGGATGTTTGTTTTTAATAGCACTGGAGCCAATAGATCAACAATGTGAAATGGAAAATATCCAAGCATAAACTGTGCATATTCCTTATTCTTAATATCATGCAGACAGAGTCAAGATCTATTTACTGAGCCATAAACATCTGGGAGGGACAAAAAAGAGAGAATGCATTACAAGTCAGTCTCAGATCAGTCAAACAGATATAGCAGAGCAAAGCAGCTTTCCCTTGAATTTTACAGCCGATTTTGATTTACAGCTGCACAGAAACTGGTCAAGAACATGTTTAATGAATGTTGATATCTAAAACTGCAATGAACTTTTGAAATGCAGAGAAGGAATTGCCAAATAAATACTTGCAGGAAACTAAAGATGTCCTTCACTGTATAATCTTAGCCTGCCGTTGCACATTTAAGCATTTAGCACATCCGGATTCACATTTTTTGAATGGCAGATATTATATTCCAGAACTTGTATTCTCCAGAAGGAAGCTACTTAACAAACCTACAAGGTATTTATAGAACGTGGAGAAGTTACTTTAGAAGAGTTAGACAGAAACCAGCAAATTCCTGACATACTGCACCAGTGACTCCTGCAACTTCTTCCCCCTTCCCCCATACTAAATTCCTGCCAGCAGCTATGGGGAAAACACACTGGAAAAGGTGGCGAAGTTATTTTATAATTACAGATCCATCACGAACCAAAGCTGTAAATAAAACTTCAGATGAATTTTTTTGGTGCAATAAAGTTGTTTAGGATTTTACGTCAGAAAAAAATGTCGACTCTTTGCAAAGTAAAATGCTCACTTTTTAAACAAATGTAAAAGCATTTAAAAGCAGTTACTAGATTATAATGCATCCTGGTTCAGTTGTCTAGTGCACTGGTACAGATGCAAAAATGGCAGCTGGTGCAGATCAACTCCAAGTAAACTTGATACTCGAGTAGGAAGAGTACCATCATCTTAGAAGCTCCAAAATCTCAAGTGCTAGGCTTCAAATTTTAAAAAAAAGGACAGTTTTACAAAATATCTGTTTACATCTCTTCCAGTAGCTTGGCATTGCATAAACAGGATAAACTTAAATGATTTTGGGAAGAGTACAAGATACTTTTTATTTGATGCAAGTTTGTTGAAAATGCCTTCTGGAGTACAGACCAGCAATTCTGTAACAAAGAAAAAGAGCAGTACTGCTTTGGTTTCAGCAGATAAGCAGTAAAATCATGCAAAGCAATGCAAGAGAGGCATGGCATAATCAAGAATTGATGCTATTGTTTGCTGCCGGTTCAATGTAAACTCAGTGGGAGAAAAGATCTTGTCTACTGCATACAAGAACAATAGCATCCTGTTTCTTGTGCCCAACGCGAGGTTGACCGTGAAATTGTTAGCACAGTCGGAACAGCAGGGACTTAAAACTACATGCTACTCACATACAACAGTGACGTTCCACTCTGCAGTCAATGGGCAGAAACAGATAGCATACCAAAATAAAATGTTAGTGACATGGCAACACAAGTTTACTTAAATTACTTCTGATCTGTACCAGAAACAGGAAGCATGCTAACTTTAAAGGTGAAAAGATGCTATATGCACAGGATTTAATAAAATGAAAAGCTAATCATTCCAAAATCCTGACAGAAGCTTTTCATTTTTTAAACCCATCTCTTCCCATAGCTCAATAGGACAGAGATTAAAGCAAATCCAAAAAGGAATCTGACCACCGAGGGAGGTCAACATTTATCGTATTGTTAAGTAAAAACTGAAATATACTCATCACTGATGTGTTACATAATTTAGGAGCAGGAGTAGGCCATAAGGCCTCTCGAGCCTGCTCTGCCATTCAATAAGATCATGGCTGATCTTCGACCTCAAATTCACTTTCCCGCCCGATCTCCATATCCCTCGATTCCCCTAGAGTCCAAAAAAAACCTATCGATCTCAGCCTTGAATACACTCAACGACTCAGCTTCCACAGCCCTTTGGGGTAGAGAATTCCAAAGATTCACAACCCTTTGTGGGAAGAAATTCCTCCTCATCTCAGTCTTAAATGACTGACCTCTTATCCTGAGATTATGCCCCCTAGTTCTAGACTCTTCAGCCAGGGGAAACAACCTCAGCATCTACCCTGTCAATCCCCCTCAATCTTATATATTTCAATGAGATCACCTCTCATTCTTCTAAACTCCATAGTGTCTAGGCCCAATCTACTCTGTCTCCTCATAGGACAACCCTCTCATCCCAGGAATCAATCCAGTGAACCTTTGTTGCATCACTTCTAAAGGCAAGTATATCCTTCCTCAGATAAGGAAACTAAAACTGTGCACAGTGTTATCGCACTTCTAATGGGCTTAAGACAACCAATGAAGTGTAAATTATTCCAAAATTATATGCTTAAATCAATCATCGTTCCTTTACACATTAGATGGTCTTAACCCTAAATAAATTTCTATTCCACCCCACACCATGAAGAAAACAGCAAGGTTTGGGTAGAACTAAGGATTTTTTTTACCCTCCCTCTTCCCCCCCCCCGAGCAACTCACTGGTCTTATTCTTTTATTGTAGAAATCTAAATAGGTCTGGTGTTAAATACAGCATTTGGGTACCCACATTTCCAGAAGCAACAACTTGCATTTATATAGCACATTTAATATAGGAAAATGCCCCAAGGTGCTTTATGGAAACGTAAGCAGGCACCGAGCCAAAGAAGGAGATATCAGGATAGGTGACCTAAAGCTTGGTTAGAGCTAGGTTTTAAGGAGCATCTTAAAAAGTAGGAGAGGTGGAGAGTCTTAGGAAGGGAATTCTAGAGCTTAGGGCCTATATGGCTGAAGGCATGGGCACCAATGTTGGGGCAAAGGGATCGCAGGAGATGTGGGGGGGGGGGGGGGTGGGGGGAGGAGGGACGGAGAAACAAGACACCAGAGTTGGAGAAACAGTGTCCTTGAAGATTGTAGATCTGGAGGAGGTTAGAGTGATTGGCCTCAGGGTGAGGCCATAGGAGGGATTTGAACACTAGGATGAGAATTTTAAAATCAAGAGGTTGGTGGACTGGGAGCCAATGTAGGTCAGCAAGCACAAGGGGTGATGGGTGAACAGAACCTGGAACTGGTTCAGATTTGGGCAGCAGACCTTTGGATGAGCTCAGGTTTATGGGGTGGAATACGGCAGGCCAGCCTGGTGAGCATTAGAATAGTAGAGTCTGGAGGAAACAAAAGAATGGATGCGAGTTTCAGCAACAGATAAAGTTTTAATGGAGAAAAAAAAATCATGTCAGCAGTATGAATCATAATCATCCTCCAAGACAAGATGGATAAAATACTTTGAATTTTGATCTATGTGGAACAGCATCAGGGAACCATTTACACATGGTTATCAAATACACTAATTTGTATACTATTGCACCTTATAACTTTCTACTGTAGAAATGGGAATGCCACACTAACCATTTTTACATGGAACAGGTTTGAATTATTGCCAATTAAATTATGACTGGCAAGTTTCCACTGTTGGCAATGATGAATTTTGAGTGGGGGGGGACAGGAAAGGAATTAGGAGTGTCAACCCTGTTGCATGGAATTTAAAAAAGGGAAGTAGATTACAGAATTTATAGTTTTCAGCTAAACAATGCAGGCTCTCCAACAGGAAGCTCAGATTTCTAGAGACAAACAGGATATCCACAACTAGGATCAGCACTAGAGGGAAGACAACATATTCAAGAATGATTTCACATACAGGCCAGACAATAACTTCCCTCCTAAGGGCATCCTTTTTGAAATGATCATTAATTTCTTATAAACTACTTGCTTTAAATATAGAAATGTGCCACATAGAGCCAACCATCTAATCCAAGTGATAGTCTAAACTATTAGGCCACATAGTTCATTGCACTACACTGTGCCATTTTCTGCAGGAAATCTCATTCAAAAATCAATACTTCAAATAAGGAAGTGTCAGGCTCACTATTAAATAATCCTACCAAAGTTATGACAAGTTTTTGGCACCAAAAGCATCATAAGTCAGCTTAGATCAAAATTACACATACATTTTGTATGAAGTGTTCAACAGTCTTCAGTCGAACACGGTTTCAGTATGAATAATGTCCAAAGCGTCAACACTTATGAAAATTGTACGTTGAAAATAAGGGTCCAATTACAAAAAAAAAATGTAGCAACTCAATAACATGGATTCAAATCATTTTACTTCAGAATGCAGATTTTAGAAAAAGGACCAGAAAACAAGTAGCCGTTTGTATGCTTTTGTGAAAAGTTGCCTAATCACTCCCTTAAGAGCTCTCCAAGCAATTGTAAAGGAAAAGGCAAGTGCAAAGATTCAAAATAATAAAAGCAATCAATAAACTGGAAAAAGGTGTCAATCACATGCTGCAAAGAGTTAAACTGAACAGCATTCAACACTTGCCTGATGTTTCACCGGTTTAGGCGATTCGGGCTGCTTGTCGCAAACAAATAAATAGTATGGTTAGGAAATATGCATAAACTGCAAATATGCATAAACTTCAAAACAGCTGGGCACATCTCCCCAAGTTCTGTAGAGCAAGCATTTCATTGAAGCACAAAACATCAGATTTTGCTCATGGAATTAAACAAAGATTTTGGTGAACTAAAGAATTCATCCATTTGTATAGTGATGGCCACCATGAAGTACAGATTTCAGTTAAGTCATTTTAAATGGTCCCTCTTCATGGACTGTGAACTATTATTTATAAAGTTTCTGCTTTTAGTCTACTGCTACCTAGAGTTGATCCAGAGCACAATTGCCTGGCTTTACAATGCAAGAACACAGACAGCGCAGAAGGGCAAAACTCAACTAATTCTCAGGTAATATTAACTTTTGAAAGAAAAAAAGACTTATTTGTATTAATTCATCACATCTTGCAAATGTCTCAAAATATTTAGTGTAGGGATTGTTAATTGGGGAAGATAGGATACAAATTGTGCGCCCAAATTTATGTACCAATCCATTTATCTAGATTAGTGAAGACAGCTCGAGAGGCAATTCTAGTCAAGAGATTAGCTTGCCAGTAAGTGGGATACACTTTACCCCAAACAGTTTTGAATGCTGTAGAGAACGTTGTCACTAAATGATTGAGCTTAAAAAGTTGTATATGAATTCAGGAACGAGAATAAGTTTTTGCTAGGTAGGAGCACTTTGGGATTTGTAGGCATTTTTGTGTATTTAATATTCCAAGAATGGGGCAGGAGACAATGATACTTTATTATAGTTAAAATAGCCAAAGTTATGTCAATTTGGGAAGCAGAAATGTGCAGCTGGTTAGAACATAGGAATTTCTGCAGAACAGGCTGGGAAATGTTTAGGTACTACAGTTCCACCACTGATGGGAAGGTGTAATACAGAATAGTGTTTACATTGGCAGTTTGTCTTATAAAAGTGGACACAGGAATTTAGAATGGAAAAAAAGTTGACAAAGTGCATGCAGACAATAGCCTGGCAAAAAGGGCTTAGAATGTTTTAAATCGCACAAATTCCCCTGGGGAAAAACATAGGCTTTGAGACTTTTTTGGTTAGGATAGCGATTTCAAACATTTGCTACCACCATCCTCAGAATGCCAGTTGGGACACATGCAGTGACTAATGCAGAAAGGAGCTCACTATAACTCTCCTGGTATTTTAGAAAGATGGAACATGAAAGTAGGAGAGGTCAGAGCCCCAAAACAAGAGCTCTCTTTCAATTTTCCTAACTAAAAATTGCTCTTCATTTTAGAACTGTGCAATACAGTTGTCATAAGAGCTATTCAGCCTCCAACAGGTTGTGGTGTGCAAAGCAGCTGGTTCATGGTTCCAGTAGAATAATCCTCCTGGGTTTTCAGATCATTTCATAGTGGTTATCTCCATACTAGGAACATGTTCACTTTCTGGAAAACCTAGTTTTTAAAATTCCATGAGGCAAAACACTCATCTCAGAGCACAGCATGCTAAAATGCAAGTTGTTTCACAATACAGTTTATTCCATTGTATAGTTAATATAAAAAAAAGGTACATTACAAGGACTATGTTGAAGCTGTAAGCAAGATATCTCTATGTGCCACATCATAAAAAGCAACTAGACCTCTGCATGGAATACACCGTAACACCATATTGCCAATTAATTGGTTGCATTATGCAATTATCACAAGCCACAGATCAACATTAATGTATTAGCATCAAGAAATTTTAAAACAACCATACCTGTAACACACAATTAACTGGGATTAATGCCACAACAGTTTTATGGAGAATTTTAACTCACTGGAATACTGTGGTCCTTTCGTCCTTTGAGAGAGGAAGCAACATGGGCCAGATATTGAATAACTTTCTTGGTGTTTTCCGTCTTGCCTGCACCAGATTCTCCTCTATTAAAAAATGTTCAGGGAAAAAAAAGTTAATTTTGGATGAGCACACAGATTTTAGTAAAGTTTTTTCTGATTCTTCCAGGCCAGGTACATGCAGGCGAGCATTCAAATGGCCAACTAGCTCTAAAACTTCCACCAGAACCTATCTAGTGTAAGGATTTAGAAAGACATCTTTTGCTGCCTACTTTACCATCATGCCTTACATGGTCAAATAGACCTAGTTTAAAACCAAAAAACTGCTGACGCATTTGAGAACAAAGACTATTGGAATTTGCAGGTCATCATCAGATAAGGAAGTGCTAGTATCTGTGATTACCTGAAACAATGGGGAAAGCACAACTGGTAAACAGATTGCCCCTGATCACATTAAACATCTGGGCTGTGAATGAGACATCATGTTCTTCTGATATGCCAAAAGGAAACAAAGGTTATCTTGATCAAGCAACCTATTCAGAAAGCAGACAGTATACACACTGCTCAATAAGGGAAGGAGCTAACCACGACAGTTTCGATGGTTTGGGGGGGGGGGCGGGGGGGTCACGTGGCTGAAAGGGGTACAAGAACATACATGAAGCAGCTTCTGATTGTAGGAGGTTGAGATGCAGCACTGGAAGGGGCAGCTGGATTATGTGTGCTTCCCAGAGGAGGAACGGAGTAACATTGTTTTACTTATCTGTAAATTAGTATTTAAATACTAAAAATATTAATACTTGCTTGTGCTTGAAATAAAGGGCTATTGTACCAAATTTGGTGTCACCTTGGAATCCATTACACTGGTCACCAGTAGCTACTTGAGGGCTAAGACTAAAGGAGTTTCCTACCCCTCTCGAGAAACTCTATTCTCAATGGCTCCTTCCCACACAGCATAACCAAAATCAGCAGATCGGCAGAGCGAACAGCGAACCAACATCCCACAACTTTGACACTGAAGGTTTCAACGGGCCTGTTACGATTCAGGATCTCACCAGATACTTTTTCTTGGGCCAATGCAAAGGACTGCTTCCACAGACAAGCACAAACTCCCTATTAACAAGAGTGTGATCTTGCACGCAAACTATACAACTCTAGGCTAGCGATAAGCTGAAAATAGTGCAAAACTCCTTGTACTCTCCTGACAGAACCATAACTGGCAGATGTAGCTCAGGCTATAAATTACCAGTTTGAAGTAGAACAAAGACGCTTTCACTAGATTACAGTAAAATCCTTACATTTCTCTGCAATACTTAAAACTCATTATAATAAATCCTAGAAACATTGATAAATTCTCAAATTAGAATGCATCTGTGAGGAAAAATTTAGACATGAAATCGATATTCATCAGTGTTTCCACTAGCCACAACTCATCAACTGCCTAGCAGAAATTCACTGAAGAGCCCAGATATCGGCCAACAGTTATACCCACTCCAGTTAGAAATTTGAACTGAGACAAGGAAATATCAAAAAGTTTGCTTTCACAACTAGCCATCAATCTAGCTCTGCCAGACGTTACTTGATGACTACATTTTGTTTTACAATTCTTGTAACACACTTAACTGCTCCGGACCAATAAAGTAACAAATTTCTCTTGAGCAGTAATTTCAGTTCAACATCATGAGCTACACCGTGGGAGGACTAGAAAGAAGTCACGACAATGGATATGACAACTATGGCAGCTGGCATTGCAAAGGTGACACCCAATGGCATCTATTAGCCAGCTTGGTCATGCTGATTAACTGAAAATGCTGGAGTAACCACAGCAGATAACTCATCATCAGGTTGACTCTTCAGTTGTGTTGTTAGATGCATGACTGAACACCAGGTCACATTCTTTTCATAAAGGCCACTTCTTGTGCTGCTTTGAAAGCAATAATTTCCTGTAGATATCTACACTGCAGGAACCTGGAATCAGGCCAGAATTAGTCTACAAAAAATGTGTTGTAGCCACTGTTTTTTGGCATTCAAAGCCACAATTTGGGATTTCAATTCACCCAAGGCCAGTTTAGACCATATGTCCTTGTAAGGCAATGTTTAAATAACCCTCTCCCTCCTAAATCAAAACCAAGACAATTTACCAATTGCATTCCTTGGCAGGAACACCCAAAGTCTTTGGGTCACTTTCTTAAATTTGGAAACTACAAAAAAAAATGTAATATGCATACCTTTATAATCTGGCCAAAATAGGTGAATTTAGAACCTTGAGTTATAATTTCAACAAAGTTTATGCAATATGCTGGCATCAATAGTTAGCACAAATAATGCTGCCAATATTTGTGCAACAGTATATGCTTAATACAATTATGTAGACAGGCAACATTTATGCAGATACTTTAGAAATTAGGAGTTGCCAAATTCCCGAGATAAAACATTAACACTGACATTACTATTTAAAGCATGCACACGGTTTACTTAACCAAACCACAATCAGACATGAAAACCATTAGATGCAAAAGCAGGGGGTTGGTTGGCAATGGCATTATGAGTCACCAACAGATGTGTTAAAGTGGAAAGATATTAGTATTCTGTTGACAGCAAACAACTGTTACAGCCTCGTGCTGGTTTAGTTGGTTGCGTGACTTCATTATATACACAAGTGCAAATATTTTGTAGCTAATTAAATTACTTATTCAAAAACAATTTAAAATGGAACAGAATCTACAAATCTAACAAGGAAATCAGGTAAAACTTCCAACTAACAAAAACTACTAATGAAGCACGAGTAGTCTGCAAAACCGAGTAATAAAAAGGGGAGCCAATAAAATTACACCAAAACTCTTCTAGCTGTCATCGTGGCTTAAGATGAGCATTTATTACTAGAAACAAGGCTTGTAACAAATTAAATTTTGTCACTTAATAAGAAAGTGATTAAGCTTAACTTATGTAATAGTATTTTGTGCTTTAAATACCAGGAAAAAGGTTTCCACCCGAGGGCTGGGCCTGGAGCTCATGGCGGTAAAATGAAACTTTGGCGTAGACACAAAATGGCCGGTAGCAGATGAGCCACCCGTTATAAACCCTGCCGGCTGCCTAATCCACTACCACTGGTTTGGTGCCCTTGCTGATGTTGGATTTTAACCCCCTTGGTTCCCAGCTGAAGAGAGACACCTGGTTTCAGGCTACAGCTCTGGGCATGCATTGGCATACAGGAATGGGTTATTTTAAAAAGAAGAATGACAGCAAGACTGGTCACTGTCAGGACTTGCTCTTTGTAAGCCTGCCCTCTCCTGCAGTCCTGTGCATTAAATGAAAAAAAAACACAAGTTGAAGCTCCCTCCAAACTGTGGCAGGCCATTATTAGAAGCAATTCAGATAACTTTCTTCATATAAAACAAAGTAAAGCATGAATTCAACTTTTTCTGAAGTAATCTTGAAAGCAAAAACAGTAAATGTTAGTTGATCGCCTGCAAAAATAGGAATATAGAATGGATTAGATGAATAAAAAAAACTCTGCAGATCCAAAAGCCTAAACTGTATGTGAACTCATTTTTGTGGCATTTTATTGCATGAAGAATTTCATAATTACATTCACCTAAAAAAAGTTAAATGAAACTTCAGGAAGTACCTTTCCCCCAGACTCAGATGATTCAGGAAGTTGCAAAATATCTTCAATCACAAATGGTGCACTGGCCGACCGTATTTCCTACTATATTCACAGCCAATCTGAAGCTTTTTCAAACTCAAAAGTGCATGTGTCTTGTTCATTGTTTTATAATGAGAGCATGCAATGAGGAAAAGTTATTCAAACCAAAAGCCTCTTCCTGCCACCAACCATGTACAACCTTACTTGATCATGGATTCAAGGAGCAATCTCTTCACAAAATTCTACATATATACTCGGACTCCTAAAAAGGTAATCCATCAAAGTCTAGGATATTAATCCATCATTATTCAATCCAGGACACGGACAACACTTTGATTGTGTTAATCAACAATACCAGCTTTTACTGGGAGTCAGTTCCACATATCCATTATCTTGTTTGGTGGTGGGGGGGGGGGGGGGGGGGGCGGGCGGGGGTATGAGGGTGGAGCAAGAGAAAGTCAAAAACAATGTCTTCTAATCTTTAGTTTGACTTGGGCTTGGTAATTTTAAACCCATCTCTAGTTCTGTGCTCGCATTCTAAAACAACTCGTCTACATCGACACTTCAACATTTAACAGAGGGATCATATCGCACCCTCAATCAAGTTTATCTCCTAATTTCTCTTAATATAAGAGTCTCCAAGTCTTCGAATCATCCTTCTCTCTTTTCTGAACCCCATCCAATGCAAGAATGTTCTTTTGAAGGCTGGGTGCCCAAAATTGCACATGACATTCCAAATGTGGCCCATTAATATAAGCTCGGTTAGAATAATTTCAATTTAGTCAAATACCCTCGAGATATAAACAACGTCATCCTCCAACAATTTCACAGTTTACAGGAATGGACTATGAATAAACCTTTAAAGCAGAGAAAATTCTTTACCTGGTACCGAAAGTTAAAATCAATTGAACATATGAAATAGGAGCAGGAATAGGCCATTTGGCCCTTCAAGCCTGCTCCACCATTCAACAAGATCATGGCTGATCTTCTACCTCAACTCCACCTTCCCGCACTATCCCCATATCCTTTAATTCCCAAAAATGTAATCGAACTCGGTCTTGAATATACTCAACGACTGAGCATTCAAGGCTCTCTCGAGTAGAGAAATTCAAAGATGCACAACCCTTTTGAGTGAAGAAATCTCATCAGTCCTAAATGGACTACCCCTTATTCTCTGATAGTGACCCAGTGTTCTAGATTCCCCAGCCAGGGGAAACATTTTTCCAGCATTAACCCGGTCAAGCCCCTTAAGAATTTTATATGTTTCAACTAGATCACCTCTCATTCTTCTAAACTAAGGAATATAGGCCTAGTCTACTCAATCTCTCCTCATAGGGCAATCCCCTCATCTCAGGAACCAGTCTAGTGAGCCTCTGCTGCACTCTAAGTCAAGTATGTCTTTCCTTAGGTAAGGAGACCAGAACTGTACACAGTAATCCAGGTGTGGCCTCAGCAATACCCTGTATAATTATAGTAAGACTTCTTTACTCTTATACTCTAATCCCTTTGTAACAAAAGCTAACATACCATTTGCTTTCCTAATTGCCTGCTGTACCTGCCTGTTAACTCTCTGATTCATGTACAAGGACACCCAGGTCCCTTGGAGTGCAAACATTTCCCAGTCTCTCTCCATTCAAAAAATATTCTGCTTTTTTGTTTTTCCTACCAAAGTGGATAAATTCACACTTGCCCACATTGTATTCCATTTGCCATGTTCTTGCCCACTCAGTCAACCTGTCTATATCTCTGCAGCCTCTTTGCATCCTTCGCACAGCTTACTTTCCCACCTAACTTTGTATCAGCAAACTTGGATACGTTACAATCTATATTAATGACTTGGATGAAGGGACTGAGTGTAAATAGCTGAGGCCCAAGCACTGATCCTTGCGGTACTCCACTAATTACAGCCTGCCAACTTGAAAAGTTCAGTTTATTCCTACTGTTTTCTGTCCATTAACCAATCTTCACTAATACATTACCCCCAATACCAGGAGTCCTAATTTTGTGTAATAACCTCGTGTGGCACCTTATCGAATGCTTTTATAAATCCAAATACACTACATCCACTGGTTCCCCCTTATCCATCCTACTAGTTATATCTTCAAAAAAACTAAGATTTGTCAAACACTATTTCCCTTTCAACCATGTTGACTCTGCCTAATCATATGATTTAAGTGCCCGGTTACCATATCCCTAATAGATTCTAGCATTTTGCCGACTACTGATTTCAATTGGGCAACTTTAATTGACATGACAAACTTGTACAAACTAAGAGTTTGTACAGAAATTGGTAAAATTCTTCCAATTGAGGTATTTGAGATGGGTCATGTAACCTTTATGGCTCTGAATATTCAAAAGGAATGACACAAAGACCTACATAAATTGGGAATTAGGGGTCACTAATAACTATGTACAGGCTTAATTTAAGTCATAGAATCATAGAACGATTATAGCATGGAAGGCGGCCATTCGGCAAGTCGAGCCTATGCTCTCTGCAAGAGCACTTCAATTAGTCCCACTCCCCCACCCTTTCCTCAGCCCTGCAAATTTCTTTTCCTTCAGATATTTATCCAACTCCCTTTTGAAAGCAGTGATTGAATCTGCCTCCACCACCCTTTCAGGCAGTGCATTCCAGATCTTAACCACTCGCTGCGTAAGAAAGTTTTTCCTCATGTTGCCTTTGGTTCTTTTGCCAATCACCTTAAATCTGTGTCCTCTGGTTCTTGACCCTTCTGCCAATGGGAACAGTTGCCCTCTATCTATTCTGTCCAGATCCCTCATGATTTTGAACACCATCAAATCTCCTCTCAATCTTCTCTGCTCCAAGGAGAACCACCCCAGCTTCTCCAGTCTATCAACGTAACGGAAGTCCCTCATTCCTGGGATCATTCTCGTAAATCTTTTCTGCACCCTCCAAGGCCTTCACATCCTTCCTAAAGTGTGCTGGCCAGAATTAGACAGTACTCCAGTTGGAGTTGAACCAGTGTTTTATACAGGTTCATCATAATTTCCACACTTTTGTACTCTACACCTCTATTTATGAAGCCCAGAATCCTGCAAACCTTTAACTGCTTTCTAAACTTGCCCTACCACCTTCAACGATTTGTGCACATATACCCCCAAGTCTCTATTCATGCACCCCCTTCAGGATTGTACCATTTAGTTTATACGTCCCCTCATTCTTTCTACCAAAATGTATCACTTCACACTTTTCTGCATTAAATTGCATCTGCCACGTGTCCGCCCATTTCACCAACCTGTGTCTTCCTGAAGTCCATCACTATCCTCACTGTTCACTATACTTCCAAGTTTTGTGTCATCTGCAAATTTTGAAATTGTGCCCTGTACACCCACGTCCAAGTCATTAATATACATCAAGAAAAGCAGTGGTCCTAGAAACGACCCCTGGGGAACACCACTGTATACCTGTAGTCCTTGAATCTCACGTGCGGTCATATGCAGTTAGAATCATCCCCCTAAACTACATTTCCAAAAGGACAAGGAAATCCAAGCTATTGATAGCTCAACATCATGATTTTAGAACGAGTCATTATTTCTCTCTGGTCTGCAGCATGCTGTGACGAGCTCAAGTAACAGAATGAGGAGGCAACAGTTTTGATATATCAAGCCTCGACCTAGTTCATTTCTGGATGTAGAGAAAGATGGTTTAGGAGGAGAGGAAAACAAATGGTTACCAGAAAATAAACTTATGGACTGAAAGATTTCTCCTCTACATGAAGTGGTACACCGAGCCTATTCACGACAATAAAATGCAGTTTGTACAGTAATGGACGTCCCAATGCTCCTGGACATTTACCAAGCGAGGAGTTGGCAAAGCGTGTACCACAGTTCTACCATCTGATTCACATCATTTGCCATTTGGGGCTAGCAAAGCAGAGCTCAGTGTATAATTATATTAATTCACAGGGATCTAGGCTTGCTAGCTTTCAATTGCTGGTGAAATTTCTAATGGTAGAGTAGACACAACAGTTGCCTCCTTTGGAATCTTAGAAACCCAGATGCCCAACTGGCCATCAATGCAAACTTTAAAGATCTGTGTTGTAAATAATTAACAAATTAAATTACAAAAATGTCTAATTTGAGTACAATTTTCAATTAAAATAATCTAGGCTAATACCAGAGAATCAATGTGAACTTAATGAATAGCACAGTACTCACCATTACCAATTATGGCCTTTTGCACACATAAGCATTCAAAATGAACTTCATTATTTTTCACCACTTATAATATCCATCAATAGATGCTCTTCATCTAGTTATAGTTGTTAAGCAGCAAATTCTTAAACATCATTCAAATAGAATATGTACTTACGTGCAAAGGATTGACTGATCCTCACGGTCTGGAAAAAGAAAAAAAAAATATTAAGCCACTATTTGGCAAGGTCTATTTTTACATTAACTTTGCCTATATGCAATGTTCCTGGTCACTCAAGCATGGTCTTTCAAAATTTCAGGCAAGTTAAATAGACTTCCTAGGAAATGTGGCACCTTTATCTTCTAGAGCTTATAAAAATACAATTATAACTTCATGATAAATTGCTTTTTTTTAAAAAAAAAGGGAGACATTTGACATTCCACAAATATAAAAGTTAGTTTTCAGGGCCAGAACAGTTGTTTAGCAGGCAATATGCTGTTAAAACCCAAGTTACACCTATTTCTACATGGCTTAACATTTAATGGGGTATTTAACAGCGATATTAGCACAGAAAAGCTCAGTTTTCATCGGTTCCACTGAATTCACGGATTGCCGGCTATGAGGAGGGCGGGGTGTCCACAGCGCAGCCTGTGTCGGAGCAGTGAATGACTGACCATAACTTCAGGATTTCCGCATTTAGATGCGCACGTGCTAAATCCTGGTCAGTTTCAGGAGGGCTAATGACTGAACGCTGACAGTTCGCCGTTATTATCCACCGCAAAATCCGGGCCATTAGCATGAAAAGTAGTGAGTCACCTGGGTTTAAGTGAGCCAGACTGCTAGTTCTGGAGGGCTAGAAACTGGACTACAGGCTGTAGTTTAGAAAGCCCTGAACTAGATCCATTACCACAAGTTCTCCAATATCATTGCCTCCAAAACTGCTTATAAAGTATGAGCATCAAAAAGGAAAAAAAAAAAAAAAAAAGTGTCCCTGTATTCAATTCTAAAATCTAATTGGAAAGCCCATGTAAAGCTGATCTCCAAATCACTACAGTCCAAAATACTGGAGCCTTGGTTGAGGTAATCAAGAGGATTTCCTGTATTGATGCAAGTAGTGTGACAAAGTACCATGCACAACATCTTTGAATGTAAACATTGGAGTCAACATGGTAAAACACTTGATTTCAAACTTTACCCAAGCCAATTAGCACAAGATTAAATGTTGAAACCTATACAATGGTTTCCTCAGCCAGGAGTGTTATTTGCTGACATTTTTGAAATTCAGAAGCATTAGCCAAATAAACATAGATCTCAAATGAAAACATACTCCTTTCCATCGCCATGGATATTGGAAGAATACCAGGACTGAACGAAAATGTCTCAATCTGATAAAGTATAGAAAGTAGAACAGTCTGATGAAAGAAACTAAAATTAACTACAAATGCAATTTCAAAACTCATCGTTTGCCAGAGTTTAAGTGTCCCAAGTGGAAAAAATATGGGTATTGTTCAAGTTTTGTGAAGTGTAAAGAACAAGTAGGTTGCTTGCTAGTAAACTAGCATGTATATTGCAGCATGCAATTCCATTAGGACATGTGGCCTTGTGTGCCAATTCCTAACCTGATTATGCCTCA
Source organism: Squalus acanthias (assembly GCA_030390025.1). Taxonomy (NCBI): domain Eukaryota; kingdom Metazoa; phylum Chordata; class Chondrichthyes; order Squaliformes; family Squalidae; genus Squalus; species Squalus acanthias. The sequence continues at coordinate 26,175,734 of CM059447.1, read as the reverse complement.
ATAACCTGGTTTATTCAAACATGTCTAGGAATTCATCCAAATTTGGAAACAAAATGGAATATAGCTGCAAAGTCCAAGACCCCATCTAATTATGTACACACTATTAGAATGGAGGGTAGATTGGCAGCACCTTCCAAATTCCTGACATATCCATAATGGTCAGGTTTTCATAGGCTGCATGGAGCCCACAAAGCGATGGAGGCCATGGGAATAGAGTGGCCAGGTCAAGGGAGTGGCTGTGATTATGGGAAGAGTTAATATGGCAGGAAAGGTTTAGGATGATAATGAAGTCAGGGGAGTCAGGGCAAGGCGAGTTGACAATTAATATCAGAGAAGAGTCACAGTGCTGAGATTGAGGAAAGTCAGTGCAGAGGATGAAGAACGATCTCTTTGCAAGAAGCCCAGTGGCAGGAACCATGGTTGATTTTAGCCCCCCATTTACCCCCCCCCACCCCACCCCCCAGCTCAAAAAGGTACCAAAACCAATTATTGTACTTCAACTGCTTTTGCTGTCTGACCTCAGGTAATGCAGCACAGACCAAGGATGAACCTTGGATCTTTTGTTCTTTATGACTCAGTACCACATGCGATTGGTGTATTTATCCACCATCATTGTTGAGAGCTCCTCATTTACATGTTTCAAATGACTCAAGTCTCATGGATTAATGTGTGTTATGTTTACAGATTCATGGTCACAGATGGGGATAAAGAAAGCAATTTGTGCACATTATAAAACAAATATATTTTATGGTTTAAATGCTTTGGACCAGCAGTTCAGTGAAACTTTGAGTCATCCATACTTAAACATTACACAGAATTTGACAGCACAGAAAAAGGCCATTTGGCCCAACAGGTCTATGGTGGTGTTTATGCTCCACATGAGCCTCCTCCCACCTTACACCATCAACATATCCTTCAACAATTATTTGATGTTTTGTTGAAATCATTGAGAACATTATAGTACCCATAGGTGCAGGACAATTACTTCCCATACAGCTACTAATAGCCATCAATTCATCACTTGGGAGCGAACACAGCCCCTTTGCTGTAGGGAAATAGTGTTATCATTGAAAGCAGATGACCCATTATTCCAAATGCTATTGGCATGATAATTAATAAGAGACCTTGGTTTTCCTTTACCCTTCACTTTTCCCCTTTACTGTGTTTTATATTACTTTACAAGTCAGTGAACTTACTCTACTGAATTGTCACTTCATGTTTGTTCAACCAGCTAAACCAACAATAGATTACAAAAATACAAGTTCTTTTCCCTCAGTGTCCTAGGATAACAACTAGTATGCTATACTAAATGGATTATTGATACTACTAGCACCAGCCCATTTCTAAAGGTTTTTTTAAACCCCCAGTGTCAAAGATTCTCTGATGTGCCAGCTTGGTCCCACACAACATGAAAGGGTACTTCATATAAACCCCCAACGTTTTCCAGGTTCAACATTTTAGTCTTCACAAATATTAAATACATTTAAGAACAGTGTTTTATCCAAAATTGAAAATAGTGGGGGGGGGGGGCCGGGAGAAGAGAAGGGACTTTGAGCAATAAAACAACTTTTGCATTGCCATTACTGGTAAACGCACCATCCTGACTTAGAAGTATATCGCCGATCCTTTATCGTTGCTGGGTCAAAATCCTGGAACTCCCTCCCCAACAGCACTGTGGGAGTACCTTCACCACACGGACTGCTGCGGTTCAAGAAGGCAGCTCACCATCACCTTCTCAAGGGCAATTAGGGATGGGCAATGAATGCTGGCCTTGCCAGTGACAGCCCACATCCCATAAACAAAAAAAAAACCAGCATTTTAGACTCCACTGGATGCCTAGCAAAATGTGAACAGTGCCGTTTAGAAATTTGGAACGGCTCTCCATTGATAGTGATTTTAAAATGTCCTACATACTGTAGCAGAATCTTGATTTACAGAGATATAGATATAGTTAGTACTAATGTCTGCAACCAATGAATTACTTTTGAGGTGCAGTCAGTTATTATTTTGTAGGAAACAGCCTATATGCACACAGCAAGGCCCACCAAACAGCAATTAGATAAATAGCAAGTTATTCTGGGTTTTTCATCCCCCCAGTGATGTTTGTTGAAGGATAAATGTTGGCCAGGACACAGCTTCCCTACTGTTCTTCAAATAGTGCCAAGGGAAGATCAGCAGACTCTAGGGAGTTATTCTGGAGTTGATAAAAATTGGGAGGGGGAATATGTAGTTTTCAAATGTTTAAAACGACTTGATAAGATTTTAAAAAGAAACAGAATGCAAGGAGACCAACGTGCAAGGAGGTCCTCTCTCTACACCCTTGAGCAACTGATCAGAACATACTTATTGCTCTTGCAACCTTTTTCTCCAGCAATATTTCATAACTGCTGCACTGCCCTTCAGCTCCTTTTACATATTATTCTTTCACAAAAGATTTGGAAAGAAACAAAGGCTAAGGAAAGCCATAAAAAGTTATTCACAAGCTGACAGCCAATCCATGCACTCCTCATTCCAGTGCAACTTCAATTACCCATCTATTTGCATAGACTTCGGGGGGGGGGGGGGGGGGGGGAGGGGGAGGAGAGAGAGAGAGAGAGAGAGAGAGAGAGAGAGAGAGAGAGAGAGAGAGAGAGAAGAGAGAGGAGGAGCTGGTCCAGGGTCAATTATGGTAGATAATCTAGATTTCAACTACTTTTGAAAGACTATGGAGGTACTCATACTATGCCACATCCACTATTCTGTGCCTGGCAATGGATAAGTCACAATCAGCACAATGTTTACATGACAAAACTCTGCATTTTCTGCTCAGTTGTACATTTCAAACAAAGTTTAAATAAAATATTAGTGCATTGGAAGGTTATCTGTCCCTTTTGTGGAGCTATATTTTAGGTGGCATGTTCACACAATCCATGTTAGCAAAGCACAAATTGTATCTGCAAGTGTCCATTTCATTATTCAGAAGCTGTCTGAGTTTGAAGCAAGTTTAAAGTGTATGCTATAGAACAGACTGCTGTGACCTGAATTGTAATGGAGATGCAGTCATTTACAAAATATTAGCAGAGTCAGCCCCTGTATTCAAAAGACCTTGATCAAGGAGGCAGGAATCCTATTTTGACACAATGTGGTCAGATTTAAGACACGATTCCAAATAGAAACTACAGCAAAGCCAAGCACATGCTGATGATGCATTGTGTCACAAATTGTAACCAGAGCTCAATGGATTAGAAACAAACTGCCACACTTGTTGGTAATTCTCAAATAGATAGTCTGCCAATTTAGGATTCACACATCTGATCAGCAGTTGAGGTTCAATCATTTGGAACACCAAAGAGGCCATCAACATTGTACTGTACCAGGACAGCAACTCAGCGTTCAATCGTCAACACTCCCCTCCACAATAGGGAATCCACACAAGGCTGAAATGCTTTGGACGCGCAGGTAAGTACGGAAGATTTTGGAAATGTAAAAAGGAGGAGTAAGACCCACTTTTAAGAAGGTAAGTAGTGAATTAAGTATTTTTAATTTTTTTTAACAGGTATATCTTTTTTAGAGACTTTAAAGACAGGTAAGTTTATTTTTATAACTTTTTAAAAGATTAAATTTTTTCAAAAATTTAATTTTTTATTAAAATGGTTAATTTAATTAACTATACTTATATTAATGTGATGGTTTTTTTTTATTTAATTGAGGTTTAGCTGTTATTTTGGGGGGGTGTAAGATTCATAGATTTCACAGCCGTGCTGTGAAACTTATGAATGGAAGATGGTGTGCTGCCATTGGCTCTAACTGAGTCACGTGATCCCACAGCTCGCACGAATTCACTACGCCGCTGGGATACGCAAGCACTGCCCAGCTGATCTCTAGAACATGAAGTTCGTGCGAGCTGGATCTGAAAAAGCACAAGCGAGGTGAGAGATCGCGGGAAAGATTATCTATCAACATTTAAACTATGCTGCTAATTGTGAAAATGGCAATGTAAAAACTTCAATTTAGGATTCAGATTCACAACAGAATCAAGTAGGTTCTGGCTGGTTTTAAACCACTGGTGCACCTTTTTGAAGGCATTCACACACATGGTGGGTTCTTTAAGAAACTGTAATGTAGTACATTTACACACAGCATAATATTCAAGTTGTAAATTCCATGTGGGATTATATTTGCATGAAAACATTTGTATAAAAAACTGCATGATGGGAGAGGAGGGGAATAGTACTTGAACAGGGCCAAGAAATTGCCCCCCCCCGCTCCAAAAGAACACTTTTATACAACAGCTCTCAAAAGTAAATGTTCTCCAGTTTAAAGTTTAGAGAATGTTTGCAACAAGGCACAAATCAAATGGTGAAATCGGTACAATTTGCACTAGAATTTTTTTTTCCCCCTCTAGTAAAGGCTTCAAAAAAAGTCACTGTTCTTTCCTTACTTCAAAAAAAAACAAGGTTAACTTGCTTTTGTTCCTTTGGTGAAATTACATTGAAATGTTAAGTGAAAGAATCATGCATTTGTGGAGCACACCATTAAATTCAGCAGCCTGGCAACTATATGTAGTGTGAAACTGTAGAATCAAACAGGATAGGGATTTTTTTTGAATTTTTTTTTTATAAATAAAAGGTGTTTAATGCTAGACATGAATGAGATTGCCAAATGTTTTTACGTGTTAATGTTGTTGGCTGCAATGCACGACAGCTTTAGGTGACGGTTTTCACAAAAAATTATTAGTGGGCGATATATTTATAGGATGCCAGGAGATATTTAGATTTTTTGCAAAGCTTTTGACATTGTGCCATGCAAGTGATTAGTCCCCAAAAGGAGGAGAAGGCACAGAATAGAGGGCAAGGTTCTGGAATGGACTGAAAATTCACTAGGCCAGAGAAAGAGAACGAAAAGGTGTGGTTGTGAATGGAGTTGGGTTAACATGGCGAGGGATCACTGCTGTTTATGGTGTATAGGAATGATCTGGACCTTGGGGCAGAAAAAACCCTGTCTTAGATTTGCAGAGGACACCAAATTGGGAAAAGGTTTAAGACAAATTTGAAATAGCTAAACCAAATATAATGGGATCTGGAGACATTGGGCTGAAGAGTGGCAAATGGCATTTAATATAAACAAGCGCACGTTAATGAGACTAGGAAAGGAAATAAAAAGTGCCAATATAAAGTACCTAGTTTTGAGTTACAGAACAACATGGCAGAAAGATCTTGGTCAGAGAACACTAGCCAGGGCAAATATATGTAACTGGATAGAACAATGGCAAATGAATTTAATTCAGACAAATATAAAGAACTGCAGATGGGAATGAGAATAGAGGCAACACACATACCATGAAGGGTATTAAAATAAATAGTTATGGTTGAAGTTGAACCAGACCTAGGAATCTTTGTAGATTCGACACTCAACATATCCAGCAGTTAGGCAAATCGCCAATGCATGGCGGCAATCAACCAAAGTAGAGGGGCAATTAAAGCCAATAGAATCGGGAAAATGTAATATCAAAGATTTTAATAAATTCAATGCATCTTCAACTCTTACCAGTCACAATTTTGCTCAAGTTTTTTTAAAATAAGAAAAATGTTTAAGATTCTGCTTATTTTCATCTCCTGGCGTTTGTATTTACTGAATACAGCACTATGAAAAATGGTTCACTTGGAAAACTTAAATCGTGGATAAGGATAAACTATGAAACTAAAAATCACCTACTTTAAAATCGTACAAGTTGATAAAGAAGTTACAGTATTAAAATCAAACTGTCACACCAGCTTTACAACCAGGTATGGAAAAGGACATTGGCCCTGAATTTGCAGTCGAGTTACAGAGACTCGCGGTCCTGGACCTGTCCAGGTAACTGCGGGTAGAGGCCAACATTCACAAGCGTCCTAGGATAATGTGGGCTGGCCCAACGAAAGAAAGGGAATCCCTATTCATGCTTATGGGGATTCCATAAGTATGGAATCCCCATAAGCATGAATGGGAATACCCAAAAAAAACCTGTACACAAATAAATCAATGAAAATGCTAATATTTAAAACATTAAAATATATTATTTTTAATTTAATGGGGCTAAAAATAACCTTACTTTATTGTATAGGTTTTTTAATGTTTAAATCATAACTTTTTTTTAATGTTCATTTAAACACTTACGCTGGTAAAAACCAGGCCTTACACCTGGTAAAAGCAGGCGTGGTGTAAGAATTTTACAGGCAGTCGCTGGGCCAATCTCCACCCACGGATGTCCTTCTCCCAGGGATGCGTTGGATCTATCAAGATACGCACCCATAGAGGCCACAAAATACGGGCCATGGTCTTCAGATCACCAGGATTACCATGAGCTGACAGGTTTGTTTTTTTTTTAAACCCATCTTCCTTGTTGTAAAAAGCCTCATGTTAGTGCTTGATTACTAAAGGAGTCATAATACACAGAGGTAGTGGTAGATCAAAAAAAAATTGAACTTTCAATGATCCAGAACACAACATTAAATTTCAATTCTAATGTTGATGTTCTAGCCAAAAAAATTGTTTCCATTGCCACAGCAGCCATTTGTGATGGGGAAGTGATGGGAAGAGAAAAATACAAGAGCTAAACAGAGATACCAATTCCATCACCCTGGGTTGGAATTAAAACCAGGTTCAAGTAGAGAGGACAGCATGCTAATGCGCCATGCTTGCCTCAAAGCATATTTACTGTTCATATCATAAGAAAATCCATTCCTTGGACCAATGTTCAAAAATAAAATGCAAGTGTTAAATGCTTAGTACAACAAGTTAAGGGACAAATTTAGGCATTTAATTTGTTGTTGCCAATAATATTGGATACACTCAGAGCAACTTTTGCTATTCCCAATGTCTACCTCCTGCTTTTGTAAGATGGCAGTGGCCAGATATCCAATAGTATTCTACACCAGCTACTTCGAGTGGTTGGACCCAATTGCGTAGGCACCAGTCAACTCTGGCATATCGTGACCTACAACAGCCAGCTCTTTGGAAGACACTATTAAGGCAATTGAATCTTCACTAGTAAAACTTGGACTGGATGTAGAATTAATGCTTCACATGCTGAGCAGCAGAATCTTCAATAATACTGCTTTCAGCGCCACATTACCTCGTTAAAAACCACAGGCATTTTTTTTTAAACCTACTTTTCTGTCTCTAATCATTTCTGCTCTAGGCACAAAGAACCTCAATATCACATAGCTGAGCAAACTAAAATACCATCTACTTTCTGGAACATATTTTAGAAAAAAAATCACATGGTATAAAGACTCAAAGGTTTACTGAAATAGTACGCCAGTAAATAAATCAGTCCTGCCCAACTGGAGTCACGCGCCCATGAATGTTTGCATCATTTGAATTTTGGGGTCATCAGTTGTATATTAAATTTTGTTATCTACGCACACGGCCATCTTTCTGCATAGATGCACATCTTCAAACGATGAATAAAATTACTTTGCTGCTACAGCAAAATCCAGCATTTCAGCAAGTGCCCACACAAAAAAAAAGCTCTACACTTGGTGCAGAGTGAAATGCTTGACCTGTACTTCACACATTCCAAATACTCCTAGGTAATTTAGAAAACCTTTCCCAAATAAGGTCAACAAGAAACCAGACTGAATTTTTTGGCATAGGCACCAGTTTATACAAATACTTGATTCATACCAACCCATTCAATTTAATCTAATCAAGAATAGATCTTGGCCGTTAGTCGGTGTGTAAGCCTGAAATCGATTGCTGTCAATTAGTAATTTTTGTACCAACTTCTTAGAACTAAAGTTTACTTAAACATAGTATTAATGGCCACTGAATAATACAAATGAAGTGGCAAAGTTGTGCCATCATACCTAATGCAAAACCACTCAGTGGTTATAAAAACCTGAAAGGCTGTGTTTGGCTTAATTGAAATATTGCTCTTGGTAGACATTACAAATTCAGTCTGCACTAGATATGGTCTCCGGTTCAGCATTACTGATCCCTCCCATAAGCATACCCCATGTTCCTTACGATCAGAATTTACCTGTAGCTCGTCATCTGGAGAGAGAGAGAAAGAGTTAATGTTTCAGGTCTGACAAAAGTCATCAGCCTGACAAAAGCTGGCTGACCTGCTGACTGTTTTCAGTATTTTCTGTATTTATTTCAGATTTCCAGCATCTGCAGTATTTCCCTTTTATTCAACTAAATATGTAAAGTGATTTGACGCTCCCCCAGCTCTGCATACCTGGGGATTGATCAATCGCGCCTTCAATTAAACCTCCTACCATCCTCCGAGGTGGGGGCTCCCGACAACAGCCCTTGCTGGGCTCATAAATGAAGCCATCCCAAAATGAGAGAATGTGTACGGAAATGTCTTGAACCTTCACCATCGCAAGCTGATGTGGTATGCGGCGGCGGTAAAAGGCGGCAGCGACCAGGTAGGCTTTCACCAAGCCGAGAGCAGGAGAGAGGTAAAATAAAATCGAAGTGTGACGTCACCAGAAAGCAGGTAAGTGATTGGTTGGTGAGTATTTCTCTTTTTTTTATACAAAACTTCAATTCCATAGTTTATAGTTTCTCGGGTATCTGGTGTAGCAGAGACTGCTGGCATAAATTAACTGAAGTGTAAATAATAAATTTTTAATTAATTACATAGAATGGGAGAGCAGGCGATGTGTTACTGCTGCAATATGTGGGAGCTGGTGGACACCATTGATGTTCACGGTGAACACATTTGCAGTAAGTGTTGGCTGCTCAGTGTTGATGAGCTGGAGTCCGAGCTTCAAACACTGCGACACATCAGGGAGGGGGAGAGTTACCTGGACTCCGTGTTTCAGGAGGTAGTCACACCAATTAGAGTAACTAATTCAGAAGTAGCCCGTGGTCAGGGACAGGAAGGTGTGACTACGAGTGAGGCAGGTACAGGGATCCAGGAGGTAGTGTTGGAGGAGCCGCAGCCCTTGCTCTTGTCCAACAGGTTCGAGGCTCTTACTCCCTGTGTGGATAGGAGCGGGGACTGCAGGGAGGATGAGCAACCTGGCCACAGCACCGTGGTAGGGGGGGCCATTCAAGTGGGGGGAGTAAAACGAAATGTTGTAGTGGTAGGGGATAGTATCATTAGGGGGATAGATAGGGTTCTTTGCAGCCAAGAGCGAGAGTCCCGAAGGCTGTGTTGCCTGCCCGGTGCCAGGGTTAAGGACATCTCCTCTGGGCTGGAGAGAAACTTGGAGTGGGAGGGGGAGGATCCAGTTGTCGTGGTCCATGTTGGTACCAATGACATAGATAGGACAAGGAAAGAGGTTCTGCTGAGGGAGTTTGAGCAGCTAGGGGCCAAATTAAAAAGCAGAACCTCGAGGGTAATAATCTCTGGATTACTACCTGAGCCACGAGCAAATTTGGCTAGGGTAAATAAAATCAGGGAGTTGAATGCGTGGCTCAAAGACTGGTGTGGGAAAAATGGGTTTTGCTTCTTGGGACACTGGCACCAGTACTGGGGCAGGAGAGAGCTGTTCCGTTGGGACGGACTTCACTTGGCCAGTGCTGGGACTAGTGTCCTGGCGAATCGAATAACTAGGGCTGTGGAGAGGGCTTTAAACTAATTAGTGGGGGGGAGGTTTCAAGAGAGCAAAAAATAAAAATGACAACAGAGAGGGTCATAGACATAGGTAGCAGTAGGGGAATCACAAATCAGAGCATGGCAGGAAGGGACAGAGTGTGTGGAGTAAAAGGTAAAGTGGTAAAAAGTGAAAAAGCTGGAACTAAGTGCCACAAAGCATATTTGAAAGTTCTCTATCTGAATGCACGTAGCATTCGTAACAAAATAGACGAGTTAATGGCACAAATAACTACATATGGTTATGATATTGTGGCCATTACAGAAACATGGCTGCAGGGTGACAATGCCTGGGAATTAAACATACCAGGTTATTTAACGATCAGGAAGGACAGGCAGGAAGGAAGGGGAGGTGGGGTGGCTATGTTAATAAAGGAAGGAATCACTGTAATACAGAGTAATGATATTGGGTCAAAAAATCATGATAATGAAACAGTTTGGGTGGAGATAAGGAATAATAAGGGGAAAAAAACACTAGTGGGCGTAGTCTATAGGCCTCCAAACAGTTGCAACTCTGTTGGATGGAGTATCAATCAGGAAATAGTTGAGGCATGTAATAAGGGAACATCTATAATTATGGGGGATTTTAACTATCATATTAATTGGACAAATCAAATTGGCAGGGCTGCCTTGAGGATGAGTTCATTGAGTGTATTAGGGATGGGTTTCTTGAGCAGTATGTAACTGAACCGACCAGGGGGCAAGCAACCTTAGATCTGGTCCTGTGTAACGAGACAGGATTAATTAAAAATGTCCTAGTAAAGGGTCCCCTTGGAATGAGTGACCATAACATGGTTGAATTCCATATTCAATTAGAGGGTGAGAAGGTTGGATCTCAAACAAGCGTGCTAAGCTTGAATAAAGGAGACTATGAAGGTATGCGAGCGGAATTGAGTAGAGTGGATTGGGAAAATAGATTAAAGGGTAAGACGACACATGATCAGTGGTGTACATTCAAGGAGTTATTTTACAACTTCCAAAAAAAATATATTCCACTGAAAAGAAAAGGGTGTAAAAGAAAGGACAGTCATCCGTGGCTAAGTAAAGAAATTAAGGATAGTATTCGACTAAAAACAAGGGCATATAAGGTAGCGAAATCTAGTGGGAGGACAGAGGATTGGGAAAACTTTAAAAGGCAGCAAAAAATAAAAAGATTGATTAAGAAAGGGAAGATAGATTATGAAAGTAAATTAGCAAAAAATATAAAAACAGATAGTAAGAGTTTTTATAGTTATATAAAAAGAAAAAGGGTGGCTAAAGTAAATGTTGGTCCCTCAGAGGATGAGACCGGGAAATTAATGGTGGGAAATATGGAGATGGCAAAAACACTGAATGAATATTTTGTATCAGTCTTTACAGTAGAGGACACTAAGAATATCCCAACACTGGACAAACAGGGGGCTATAGGGGGAGAGGAGCTAAACACGATCAAAATCACTAAGGAAGTGGTACTCGGTAAAATAATGGGACTCAAGGCGGATAAATCACCTGGACCTGATGGCTTACATCCTAGAGTCTTGAAGGAAGTGGCGGTAGGGATTGTAGATGCATTGGTAATAATTTTTCAAAACTCCCTGGATTCCGCTAAGGTCCCGGCAGACTGGAAAACTGCTAATGTAACACCCTTATTTAAAAAGGGCAGTAGACAGAAGGCTGGTAACTATAGACCGGTTAGCCTAACATCTGTGGTAGGTAAAATTTTGGAGTCCATTATTAAGGAAACAGTAACAGGACATTTGGATAATCATAATTTAATAGGACAAAGTCAGCATGGTTTTACGAAGGGGAAGTCATGTTTGACAAATTTGCTGGAGTTCTTTGAGGAAGTAACATATAGAGTGGATAAAGGGGAACCAGTGGACGTAGTGTATTTGGACTTCCAAAAGGCATTTGACAAGGTGCCACACAAAAGATTATTGCTTAAGGTAAAAAATCACGGGATTGGGGGTAATATTCTGGCATGGATAGAGGATTGGCTATCTAACAGAAAGCAAAGTTGGGATAAATGGTTCATTCTCAGACTGGCAATCAGTAACTAGTGGTGTTCCACAGGGGTCAGTGCTGGGTCCCCAACTCTTTACAATCTATATTAACAATTTGGAGGAAGGGACCAAGTGTAACATATCAAAATTTGCAGAGGATACAAAGATGGGAGGGAAAGTAGTGAGTGAGGAGGACATAAGAAACCTGCAAGGGGACATGGACAGGCTAAGTAAGTGGGCAGAGATTTGGCAGATGGAATACAACACTGGAAAGTGTGAGGTGATGCACTTTGGCAGGAAAAATCCTAGAGCAATTTATTATCTTAATGGCAAGAAACTGGAGAGTACTGAAGTGCAAAGGGATCTGGGGGTCCTGGTGCACGAAACTCAAAAGGTTAGTATGCAGGTGCAGCAAGTGATTAAGAAGGCAAATGGAATGTTGGCTTTCATTGCTAGGGGGATAGAATATAAAGATAGGGAGGTATTGCTTCAGTTGTACAAGGTATTGGTGAGACCGCACCTGGAATACTGCATACAGTTTTGGTGTCCTTACTTAAGGAAAGACATCCTTGCTCTCGAGGCAGTGCAAAAAAGGTTCACTCGGTTAATCCCGGGGATAAGGGGGTGGTCATATGAGGAGAGGTTGAGTAGATTGGGACTCTACTCATTGGAGTTCAGAAGAATGAGAGGTGATCTTATTGAAACATAAGATTGTGAAGGGGTTGGATCGGGTGGATGCGGGGAGGATGTTCCCGATGACGGGTGAGACTAGAACTAGGGGACATAGTCTTAGAATAAGGGGCTGCTCTTTCAAAACTGAGATGAGGAGAAACTACTTCACTCAGAGGGTGGTAGGTCCATGGAATATGCTGCCACAAAAAGCTGTAGAAGCTACAACATTAATTAAATTTAAAACAGAAATAGACAGTTTCCTAGAAGTAAAGGGCATTAAGGGTTACTGGGAGCGGGCAGGAATTTGGACATGAGTCTAGGTTCGGATCGGTCATGGCCCTGTGGGTAGTGGAGCGGGCCCAGGGACTGTGTAGCCTGATTCTGCTCCTATTTCGTGTGTGCAATTCTGTTAGATGCAGGAGATGGTTCTGTGATAGATAGTAGATTGGCGGTTAGGATCAGATCAGCCATGATCTTATTGAATGGCGGAGCAGGCTCGAGGGGCCGATTGGCCTACTCCTGCTCCTATTTCTTATGTTCTTATGAAACGCCACTTTTCCAGCTGGTTTGTCTGGATCTAAAGTACATTTCCCAAAATGTTTGTGTTAAAATTTAAAGTTACCCAAATTTCCTCCTCAGAGCTCTAAAAAAAAATGTTTTGGTGGTATATAGTTACAGGACTTCAGCTTGCTGCAGCAGCTTTTAATGTCAAACCTCTGCAAGATAAATGGGCTCAGAAACCAAGCAAAATGGCCCAAATCAGGAAAAAGCGCCAACGGAGTCAACTATGCTCAGCTGGTAACGCACTCACTCAAGTCAGACAGTGGGAATAAGCTCTAGGTCCTAAGCACATAATCTAAGTTGACACTCAGTGCAACAGTGCTGGATTGGTATATATGCCATCCTTTGGATGACGCTTCAAACCAAGGCCAAGCTTTGGATGGGCATTGTGTGCAGCATGTGACCTTTCCATCTCATTCAAAAGCTCGGATGTTCATTATGAGGAGCCTATATGAAAGCAAGTTATGAATAGTGGAGCACATATTCTTGTATCATGTCAGCTGTGACTCAGTGGGTAGCACACTCAACTGAGTCAGAAGGTTGTGGGTTCAAGTCCCACTCCAGGGACTTGAGCACCTAAAGATAGGCTGACACTCCATTGCAGTGCTGAGGGAGTGCTGCACTGTCAGAGGTGCCGTCTTTCGGATGAGACATTAAACCGAGGCCCCGTCTGCTCTCAGGTGGACGTGAAAAGATCCCATGGCACTATTTCGAAGAGGAGCAGGGGAGTTATCCCCGGTGTCCTGGCCAATATTTATCCCTCAAATCAACATAACAAAAACAGATTATCTGGTCATTATCACATTGCTGTTTGTGGGAGCTTGCTGTGTGCAAATTGCCTGCCACGTTTCCCACATTACAAACAGTGACTACACTCCAAAAAAAGTACTTCATTGGCTGTAAAGTGCTTGGAGACGTCCGGTGGTCGTGAAAGGCGCTATATAAATGCAAGTCTTTGTCTTTCTTGTAAACTGCTGTCAACATTTAGCCTGACCTAACAAATGGCGAGGTGTGGTTGTGGGAAATCTGCCAAGTTTCACATATTAAACTGAATCAGTACATAATGAGCATCCTCCCTAAAAATTGTCCAACTGAGAGAACCAGCGCCAAAAATGTACTGGAGTAGTGCTCAGCCTTGCTCTAGAGAAGTTAAAATGAACATAACCTGCCACATTGCACATCTTCGATTCACTCACCTTTAGTTAAAACATTACTGTAGAATAACAATTCTACCAAAAAGAGCACTAAATATTCCAGAAGGAAAAGTGACCAGTTTATAATAGTTAATGCTTTAGACTAACATACCTTATTGCTGCATTGAAGCACAAATCTAGTTCTGTATAATGAGTCACTTCTTTTTAAAGTCAGCATTACAGATCAATTTATGATTGCTTTGAGATGCACGCTTTAAGTTTTAAAACTAAGCTTTTAAATCAGTGAACAGAATACATTCCCTTGTTGAATGCCTGCCATGTGGAGTAGAGCCAGCTGCTGACCAGCAAAAACCACTTCCAACATTTTAATTCCTTGGGCAAAAGGGGATTTTTTTAATTTTTTTTATAAATGAAGTGATCAAAAATTCATACTTAGATTGACCTGAACATTAACCCATCTGGTGCAGAAACCAGTCGTAATGCAGACTACTAAAGTCTCTCTTCCACCTCTCCCTTCATCATACAAAGCCTTTGAATCATTCCTGACATTATATGGACAACCAATTCCAAGTTAAAGGGAGGGTGGTAGGAGGTTTTTTTTGGCAGTAAGGCATGTCAGTACGAAGGAATAGAATAATTTAGTAGCAGTAGCATTCAGACAGTCAGGTGGGTGCTGTTACTAAAGGAACAGGTATAACTGAATTAGTGATCATCCTGTCCCCAGTTGACTCAACTGTACGTCAGAGATGTCCACAGCATAAATACTAATTGTTCAAGCACGTCACTGACATTTAGTTGGCATTAATTCATTTCCTTCATTTTACAGAATGCTATTTTCAAACATTGTGTACTGGATCTACTACTTCTGGCATCTTCTAACATTTATTCAATAAGCTCAAAGGATCTTTAAGTCCTACATCAAATACTAGAACAGAATGTTCTTATCCACTTTTAGTCAGCCATGTTAAACATCTATTCATTAGAACATAAGAAATAGGAGCAGGAGTAGGCCATTCAGCCCTTTGAGCCTGCTCCGCCATTCAATGAGATCATAGCTGATCTTCTGCCTCAACTCCATTCACCTGCCCTATCGCCATATCCTTTGATGCCCTTACTAGTCAGAAATCTATCGACTTCTGTTTTGAATATACCCAATGACTGAGCCTCCACAGCCCTCTGGGGTAGAGAATTCCAAAGATTCACCACCCTCTGAAGAAATTTCTTCTCATCTCAGTCTGAATGGCCTACCCTTTATCCTTAGGCTGTGGCCCCTGGTTCGAGACTCCCCAGCCAAGGGAAACATTCTCCCAGCATCCATCCTATCAAGCCCTGTAATAATTTTGTATGCTTCAATGAGATCCCCTCATTCTTCTGAATTCAAGAGAATACAGGTCTAATTTACTCAATCTCCTCATACGACAGTCCCACCATCCCAGGAATCAACCTCGTGAACCTTCGTTACACTCCCTCTATGGCAAGTATATCCTTCTTTAGGTAAAACCACCAAAAGGTGTGGTCTCACCAAGGCCCTATATAATTTGGAGTAAGACTTCTTTACTCCTGTACTCAAATCCTCTTGTAATGAAGGCCAGCATACCATTTGCCTTCCTAATGGCTTGCTGCACCGCACAGTCACTCAGTGACTCATGTACATGGACACCCAGGTCCCTTTGAGCATCAGCATTCCCCAATCTTTCACCATTTAGGAAATACGCTGCCTTTGTTTTTTCTACCAAAGTGGATAACTTCACATTTATCCACCTGCCATGTTCTCACCCACTCAGCCTGTCGAGATCCCTTGAAGCCTCTTCACATCTGACACTACCACCTAGCTTTGTATCAGCAAATTTGGAAAAGTTACATTTAGTCCCCTCATCCAAATCATTGATACAGATTGTGAATAGCTGGGGCCCAAGCACTGATCCCTGCAGTACCCCACTAGTCACAGCCTGCCATCCTGAAAAAGGACCAGTTTATCCCTACTCTGTTTTCTGTCTGTTAACCAATTCTCAGTCCATGCTAGTATATTACCCCCAATTCCATGTGCCCTAATTTTGTTCACCAACCTCGTGTGGGACCTTATGAAAATCCAGATACACCACATCTACCGGTTCCCCTTGGTCTACTCCACTAGTTACATCCTCAAAGAACTCCAATAGGTTTGTCAAACAGGATTTCCCTTCATAAATCCATGTTGACTCTGCCCAATCTTAGTTTCCAAGTGCCTAGTTATTGCATCCTTTAATATATTCCAGCATTTTCCCCAACTACTGATGAGGCTAACAGGTCTGTAGTTCCCCATTTTCTCTCTCCCTCCTTTCTTAAATAGCGGAGTTACATTTCCCATCCTCCAATCTGCAGGAACTGTTCAAGAATCTACAGAATTTGGAAGATGACAACTACTATGTCCACTGTCCCAATGGCCACCTCTTTCAAAACCTTAGGATGTAGGTCATCCGGTCCTTGGGATTCAGTGACTTTTGTCCCATTAATTTTGCTAGTACAGTTTTTTTTTTTTTTACTAATAATCATTTCTTTAAGTTCCTCATTCTTGCCACACCCTTGGTTCTCATTTCTGGGAGTTTTTTGTGTCTTCCTCCATGAAGACAGAAACAAAGTATTTAATTTCTCTGCCATTTCCTCACTCCCCATTATAAATTCTCCCGTCTGACTGTAAAGGACCTACATTTACCTTCGCCAGTCTTTTCCTTTTCACATACCTACAGAAGCTTTTACAATCTGTTTTTATATTTTATGCGAGTTTGTGCTCATATTCCATTTCCCTTTCATCAATTTCTTGGTCCCCCTTTGCTGATTTCTAAAAAGATCCCAATCCTCAGGCTGACTGCTTTTTCTGGCAACTTTAAGCTTCCTCCTTTCACTTAATACTAGCTTTAATTTTTTTGTTAGCCATGAAACGCAAGAAAACCAGAAAGATGAATAAGGAACAGAATTATTGGTCAGCACTTGATATTTTTAACTAGAGATGGAAAATACATGGTAGATAGAAACATAGAACATAGAAAAATAGGAGCAGGAGACGACCATTCGGCCCATTCAATACCATGGCTGATCCTCTATCAATACCATATTCCCACACTCTC
Source organism: Squalus acanthias (assembly GCA_030390025.1). NCBI lineage: Eukaryota > Metazoa > Chordata > Chondrichthyes > Squaliformes > Squalidae > Squalus > Squalus acanthias. The sequence goes on along the minus strand of CM059447.1, from coordinate 26,158,690 downwards.
CCCATACCCCTTGATGCCTTGTGTTTAGAAATCTATCTACTCAAATATATTCAGTGACTTGGCCTCCACAGCCTCCTGCGGTAGAGAATTCCACAGGTTCACCACCCTGAGTGAAGAAATTTCTCCTCATCAGTCCTAAATGTCCTACCCCGTATCCTGAGACTGTGACCCCTCGTTCTAGACCCCCCAGCCAGGGGAAACATCCTCCCTGCATCCAGTCTGTCTAGCCCTGCCAGAATTTTATACGTTTCAATGAGATCCCCTCATTCTTCTAAACCTCTAGTGAATACAGACCTAGTCGACCCAATCGCTCCTCATACAACAGTCTTGCCATCCCAGGAATCAGTCTGGTGAACCTTCGCTGCACTCCCTCTATGGCAAGTCTATCCTTTCTTAGCTGAGGAGACCAAAACTGCACACAGTACTCCAGGTGTGGTCTCACCAACTGTACAACTTTGGTAAGACATCCTTGCTCCTGTACTCAAATCCTCCTGCAATGAAGGCCAACATACCATTTGCCTTCCTAACTGCTTGCTGCACCTGCATGTTTGCTTGTAGTGACTGGATACATACTCAATTAAGATATTTAGAAGCCTATTTACTGAAAAAAGTTTTAATTACTGCACTGGTGCCAGTCTATTGCAACTCATCTTTCAGGAGGTCCTATTTATAACCCCATTACAACCTTGGTGTCATATTTGACCCAGAGTTGAGCTCCTGACCACATATCCGCGCCATCACTAAGACCGCCTAGTCCCACATCCGTAATGCAAAAGCAAAATACTGCGGATGCTGGAAATCTGAAATAAACAGAAAATGTTGGAAATACTCAGGTCAGGCAGCATCTGTGGAGAGAGAAACAGAGTTAACGTTTCAGGTTGATGACCCTTCGTCAAAACTGGAAAAAGCTGGAGATGTAACAGATGTTAAGTGTAGGGGCAGGGGAGGAAAGAACCATGCAACACATGCCCTTTTACCTCCACCCTTCCCATTGTCCAGGGCCCCAAACACTCCTTCATGCTTCGGTACAATCCCAGAGAAAATATCGTACTGATGACAAGGTGTGCATTCACTGGTAGAATATCAAGTATCTAAACTTAATTCACCACGTAAAATTTTCCTGCTTATTTTCTGGGAATGAATACGTTAATTTTAAATACTAGTACTTGTACATACTGCAGCAGGTAAATATTAAAAGCTTTAAAAAAGTTTAGAAAAATTAGTATGATTCTTGTCCCAACTGGAAGTAGTAGCAAATCCTAAGCTTTTCTTCAGTAAGCATGTAAAGCAGAGTTAGTTCTTCAAACGTTCGATACAAATACAGGACATGTTCTCTTGCATACAAGGCTTCAGAGTGCCAATTGTCATGGTTGTCCACACTCTCAAGTTGCATCACATACACACATTAATTGACTCACCATTCTGCTGCAGACAGTAGAGTCTTGTTCTTTCATTAACCCCTCCTTCCATGTGAAAACCAGCCATGGTAAACAATCAAAATATTATGAAGAGACAGTGTTCAGTTAATTACTGGCTCCGTGGTTATTGGCGATGGAGAGCGCCTTGTGAATACAACCACATTGTTTGAGTGAAGTGTTTTTAAAATACAGCTAAAATATGAAGTCAACAGGAATAACTGACTCCATGTGCACTATACTGGGGAAATCAGGCACACTGAACAACTAGCCCATTCTCTATTCAGTGCAATATAACTACCTCAATCTTGCTGCTTAAAACACACAAGTATACAAAAAGGTCATCCAAAATTTTACAAGAATATTCATGTTGCAATTTTCAATCTCCCCCCCCCCCCCCCCCCAAACATCATGAAGACTTGCAAGAGTATAGTGCTGCCAGCATCACCCACCCTACCAAGTGGCTATTTTGGAGAATCAGTAGGCTTTAATTATCATGGGAGGCATTACAGCAGATGTCTAATAGAAAGTGTGAATTTATGCACTGTTCAAACAGAGGTCAGTGTAGTGATTAAACCTTGCCTCATTTTCATCCCTCTCTGATCTGAGGGGGTATACTGTTTAGCAGAGGTCTCAAACCTGGGACCCGCCTGATCCATAGTTCCTGAAACCATACATTTATATAGCATCTTTAACAGAAAACATCAAGGTGATTCAGAAGGGGGACAAAGTGGGGCCCCTATTGGCTCAGTGGGGTAAGTACACTAGGCAATCAACTTACCCACAGAACTGTTTTTAAACTGTTGAGAGATGGAGAAACACACATGGTCCTTGCACAATAATGAAGAGTTGAAACAGCTGGATCCAATTTCCCCAACACTACGATGCAAGGATATGAAGCTCTAAATTAATAAATTCTCTCGCCACAAAAGTCTGTGGACGCTGGGACAATGAGCTTTCAAGACTGAGCTCAGATTTGTTAGGTAAGGGTGTCAAGGAATATGGAACCAAGGTACAGATCAGCCATGGTTTAGCAGAGCAGGCTTGAGGGGCTGAATGGCCTACGCCTGTTCCTCAACTCTCATTTTGGAATCTAAGTATTTCTGAAGAGTCAGAACTTGTTTGGTCTGTGCCAAATATCTTTACTGTGCTCCCTATAACACCCATTTAAGTTTTCCTTCCTTGTACTGTACTTTATTTAACTGGCTGCAGAATCAGTTTGATTCTCAGCTTCTCACTCACCATTTCTTTGGATTACATGGACAGGTGGGAGTGGATTACCAGTCAGTTGTCTGAATAAAGACTTCAGATGACAAATCTACAAGAGTAAGGCATGAGTGCTTAGTCATCTGGATCTAGATATCGAATTACTACCCATTTTAAGACCTCTGCTGCTGTTACTTTGTTGCCTTTGCTGCTGGTGGGGGGGGGGGGGGGGGGGGGGGGGGAAAGAGAGAGAGCGAGAGAGAGAGAGAAAGAAAAATGGAGACTTCACAGAACATTAGGTTCTTTCAAATGGTTCAACTGCAAAAGAATTAACTGTGCTCCATACAGTTTGTCTCAATCCAGACAGCAGTGCTTGGAATCATTAGAATTTATGATTCCAATTTAATGTTCTATTCCATCAACACAAATAGCATATGCACAGATAACCTGCCTCCCTGAAAGACTGAAATGACAGCATGTCTAAACCCCTTTCTCGGATAACCTGAAATATCTGGAAAAACTCCTTGTATCTGAATCTCTAGCACTGAAATGGAGCAATCCTGCCACATATTTCTCACAAGTACACCACTCGTATATCAAGTCCATTCTCTCGGTGGGGATTCACTAGAGCTAGTTATTTATTCAGGCAAGATGGATTGAGGTTATAGCTCGCTCATTCCAGCACATTCCAGACTGGAAAGTTGCACTCACATCTCAGCTATTTTGAATGATATGCTACATTTTTTTTTTTACACCACATTGACCATGTATGGTCCTTTTGCATTGTATCTAAGAGCTTTTCCAAAGTCAATACTGGGGACGAAAAAAGTAAAGGGAATCTCACACCAACAGGGTGTTCAGAAATGCAGATTCTTCTGTGGTATTTGGCTGGGGGGGCAGAAACAGAAGAGAAAAAAATAGTAAATGGGGAAAAAATTTACTCAAGCATGTTATAAGCATATACTTGCTCAATTTGCTAATCCTACACAAGCAGATTGACTAATGACGATATTAAATGAGAAATAATGATGCAGATTTTCACTACCCAGCACAAGATACTGGATATGAAGTTGAATACCATCTTAACTTCACGAACAGAGATGGCATTCAAATGACAGCCAAGGGAGTATAGTGCAGATCTTCACTAGAACAGTATAGTCAGCAAAGGCACAAAGTTTTGTTGTTTTTTTAAAAAAAAGTGTTGTACTTGTACGCCTTGTTTGCGGGGCTCTGAAAAGTATGCATTACAAGTGGAGTTTGGTATGTGGGTTGTCATCTGGTCTGGTGTACTGCCACTGTAGAATGCTTACTTTGCTGTACTGATGGAATTAATAGCATCCAAGAGGATGCAGTGAATGAGAGTGCACGTGCTATAAGTTAGACATTGAATTTGGAGATATTTAGTTTTATTTTGTTTTGAGATGTTCATCCCCTGTAGAGTGCTAGTGAGGGGTTTCTAACCACTGAAGGTCTAAAATGTTTAGTGACATGTGTTAGAGCTCCTATGCGAGGAAGGGGAAAGCACATGGCCATCTGAGTTTATAACTGGTCTAATGCTAGCACAAGTGTGATATTGTTCTATGTGTACCACTTGTGACCAAGTTCTGACATGTACAGCATGTTCTGACTAACATTGTACCAAAAAGGAAAGTCAACCCAGTAATACTGAATGCAGTATATGTACACAAGCTAAAACCAGAGAAATTTGTGCACAGTAATTAAAAATGCACAGGTGGATTCGGGAAGCTACTTGTAAAGAGAGAAAAGTTTGATTACAAGATCAAAAAGGCAGTCGACAGAAAGCTCAACGTAGCAACAACTTGCATTTATATAGCACCTTTAACGCAAGTCTTCCTTTCCTTCCGAATAAAACATCCCAAGGTGCAATATAAATATGTAGTTTCCCCAGTTTTCCTCAAGCAAGGATACATGAACATTTGAATTACCTCAAGTGAAACCAATTCCTCTTAAAATTACTTCAAAAAAGGAATCTGCATTCGAACCCAAGGTCGCTAGTGCTGTCTATGATGGGGAAAGTTTCACCCTACTAGAGTAAGAGAAACTAATGCACATGCAGTTGTTTGCCAGCTATTTTCTGGGTGTCAGACTTGTAATGATCAAGGATATAATTTCAGACCAGCAAGAGTGTAACTGTATTGCTGGCTAACAGACAGACTATACCCGCAGCTAGAAATGATTGCAGGTTCTCCCTCCTGCGGCAGTACTCATATTTGCCACCCGAGGCTCTGGCAAAAGCTGCCTCTAAGCATTTGTCAGCAGCTCCAGGGGTAGCAGCACTGTTAGTGCTTCCAACATAAAGGTTGATATTCTCAGCAATGCTGTAAAGTATACAGGGAATTGGATAGTGATTAATGCAGTTTTTAAAAAGCCATTATATATATCCTGTTCACAGGTTTATTAATTTGTATTCAGGCCTAAAAAGCCTGACTGGCAAGAACATCCAAGAACCAATCCCAACTAAAATGAGAGGATTCATTGCAGAGTCCAAATTCTGTTGATCAGATCTCACTTTAGGTTTGGGAAGTTTCAATGTGTGCAGTTGTAAGAGATCAAAGGAACAGTCAATTATGCACTTCAACCTGTAAAGATGAAAATTTATCTTGCTAGAAGAGTTACCAGTTAATTTTCTGTGCTACTTCAATCAACAGAATTAAAAACACTGTCCCAAGTGATACAGACAACAATGTAAAAAATCTGTCTGCAAGTCCTCAACTCAATTCCTGTGCGCAATGTTTGGATTGAATCACACAAATTTTATATTTCCACAATCTGGAAATACCGCAAAAAGAAAAATAATGTAACTAAAATTAATTCATAAAGTTTCACAGGCTGGCGAAACAAATAGGCATTTGCCTTTCTTGCTTGATAAACTAGGTCCAAAGCTGTGCCAATGAAAAGCTACATGGTCACATACACTTACTCAGCAACAGGGTGTTTTTAGGTTTGAAAAGGCTCAGTTACTTTCTAGAGGACATTTCATATCCATCATGGACAACCCAAACAGCAAATTTCAAAGCAGCTGTTCCAAACTGTCTCAGATCAACAAAAAAAATGTTGAGTAGACACCACTTGCTCAGAGTGGACAGCGCAGAGTCGGATTTATGACCAGAAAAAACAAAAATGCTAGACACAAAAATTACAATGTAAATTTCTCAGTAGAAAATCCCAGTGATGGAACATGTTGGGTAGATTGAAGCATAAACAAAAGCATCTTCAATACAAATAAAAAATTGCACGACTCGGAATAGGTCACAGTTGAATGTCGAGTACACAATAGTTGCAGCAGCTTTCCAGCTAGCTATGAAACACTGGAGCAAAGAGGTAGAAGATTTAATTCCAAGAATTGAAAATTCAAGTAATTCAGCAAAATAGTTCCTCCCAGAAAATTTTCAAAAATACAAAGTACTCGGCTCAAAAAAAATCAAGGAACTTGCTGAAGAGCTATTCAGGCCCATTTTAATGTTTTATTTGGTGCATTCTGGGTGCCTAGGTTTTGAAGCCAGAGCATGGAGAGGAGATCACAATGCGATTGAACTGATGGTATTACCTGGGGGCTCTGCTGGTAGACAAAACAATGCAAGGGCAGCAACGATTTATAGCCTCTACCTGCGGCTCATCGGGTAAGAAAATCAACCATATGAAGTGACATAGATGAAGTCAGCTTTGTTCCTCAAGTAAGCAGCAAAAGTGATTTTCCTCATGCTAGCCAAAAGAAATATTCCAGACTCTAGGCAAGAATTCATAAACCTAACACTTGAACATTAATTTCATAAGCAGAGAGCATTTCAGTTAAAAAACACTGCTACTTTCTAGTATGTAATTTACATCAAGAAAATATTTTGTACAACATTATACTCGACATTAAAGTAAGGTGAGTTATGCATAACACTGGTTCAAAACCTTTTTTGAAGGGGGGGGCAGGTGAGAGAGAGAGAGAGAGAGAGAGAGAGAGAGAGAGAGAGAGAGAGAGCTAAAAAAATGGGTTGCCAGAACTCTGTCCTTGTCACATTAGCCCACCACATATAAAAGTAGATCTTATTGATCATTTGGATGCCATCAATTAGATAAACAAGCCATTTGTGCGCTTGATGCTGATCTGAGGCCAAGGACCAAAAGAACAGATGTAACGAGAAAAAAAAAGAATTAATGGTGCAAAAAGTACCACCTCTCCCCATGTTTGCAGCAGAAAAATCAGTTTACTATTCTTGCATTGCAAAACTCAAAGCATATTTTCAAGTTGTAGAGTATTGGCTGCACTCTGTACACCAAGGCTAGAGGTGGTTGGTTTAATGTTACAAAATTCTTGTTAACTGTACTGCTGTTTCATTTGGTAATTCGGTGAATATTTAGTTTCTAAAAACTTGAATACTACAAATAATTTCAAAAATCAATACAAACTTTAGACTTTGAATTATAATCTACAGAATGTTGCTTCATTAAATACTAATTTTAAAACACTGATCTAATGATTCAGCACTAGGAATTAAGTGAAACAGTACTTTGGGCTCACGTTTAAGTTTGAAACTGATGACTAATTTGTTACTTTTAAAATGCCACAAGATGTATATACACGAGGGAGGTTATATGACTTGAGTGGAGAACAAGAGGACTCTGGCTTAAAATGAACAAGGCACAGTAAATGTCCCGTCACTCACAGCTTGGCTAATATGACGACATATTTCATGACGACAGTTTTTGGGGCTGGAAAGGAATAAATATTGTGGAGCTTTACTCAATTACATTCAAGTAGCAAATGGTACATGGTCTGTGGAAGGAGCAGACTTGGAGTACCCAATAGCCTATTCATGCTGTGTCTACCCAATAGTGCAACAACATACTGGATTGCAAAATATTTTAGGATGTATTCCTTGTACAATTTCTTCTTCCTTGAAGACACCTGTGGTATAGAAATGCAAAACCTACAAGGTCCCAGAGCAGAATTAGTCTCAAGTGCTGTTTACAGGTCATCTCATGCTTAGGAATGAGACATCACTAAGGCACTGGTCAAAAAAGTTCCCGTGGCACTAAACAAAGCAGAAGTTCTCCAGTGACATGACCAGCATACCTTGCTCAACCAACACCAAAGACACTGGGTGCTATATTTGCCTACATCAAGTGATTCATTGGTTCTGAAGTGTTTTGGGATGTCCACAGGATGTGATAAGGCAGTTATAAATACAAGTTTCCTCTTTAACCTTAGCTGATTTTAAATACATTTTCATTAATTTGAGAATTCCTGAAGCTAAAAAGGGAGATCATCTCTTTCTCCACACCCCACCCCCCTCCCAAGATTAAAGCCATTACCTATGGCTAAAAAAAAATGCTTAAATAGGTTAATGGATTCATTTTAATAGCAATTCATGTCCCATATTATAGACGGCAGAGTGTTATAATAACTGGTTATGATCAGGGTTTGACACCTTAGGGGGTGAAAGAAAAGGAAAAAGAAAAATTGATGATTACTGAAGTAGGTCAACTTTTTCTTCAACAGAATGACATATCATTAGTATGCATACCACCTCTGTCTTTTGGGAACCTTAAATGATGAATCCACAGCTTCCTTCCACAAATGGCAGTTTACTGTTAAGGGCCCAAATTTAACCATTTTAGTTCAATGTCCTTTGCACATATCCATTCACTTGCAAGACTTTTTAAAAATTTAGGTTCTATCCTAGTAATTTTAATGTTGAGTTTCTTACAGCTAAATATGAATGAGGGAGACTGTGATTCAGTGGGCTAGCAGTGTCCGGTTCCATCTGGTATTGGGATTCAAATCCAGTTTCGATTGAGGAGATAAAGGTCTTGCTAATGGAAGCCAGAGTCTCAAACCAGTTCCTAGTAGGCAAGGACCAAACAGCACAAAATTGCTCAAGTTACAAATTGGTAACCTAAAAGGCTATAGAATTCTCAGTTCAAAAGATGGAAAAGTGCCATTCCAGTGCAGCAAGATGCTCTTCAGAGGCTGGAATTAAGTCGCCAAGAGGATAGCTTTATTTGGCCTCCAGATTTTATATATTTTATTTTGAAATGTCACTTTTGAGATAACATTTCAATTGACTTTAGTTTCAGTTACCCAATATCTTATTTAAACTGGGAAAACTACATGGTTAAGACCAACAGTTCTCATCTTGTGCAACAAAAAAACAATGCACCAATAGAACTGCTGAAGTGTAAGGCCGGAATTAAAACGCGTGTTCGACGAGGGTAGAACAGTTCTGGTTCTTTGATTGAAATCTGGGAAAGCATTTAAAATTACACAAGACAAATTGGTTTTATAATTTTAAAAAGCAATTGGTGTATGATTAAATCATTAAAAATTCTAAATTACAGGCAGTTAAAAATGCTAACCAAAGAAAACATTATAGTATATACAGACAGAAAAGAACATATACAAGTGAAAAATTTCAAGTGATAAACAGCAACACTACAGCAGTAAACTGAACTGCAACTTAATTAAAAAATGTCCCAACTGCCTCATGCTCCAATTAAACAGAAATGGTATTAATTTTAAGTACGCAGAGTGTGATTAAGTAGCAGTTAGTAACCCCTACACAGATATGATAAGATTCTTCCCTCAATGCATGGATTATATTTGGTTCACCAACAATTAGAAACATAGATAAAGTCATAGCACCACTTTTGCAGAGATTGGTTTTAACCTCACCACACAGTACGAGGACAGGTTGCCGTGGCTGAAAATGCTTTTGCTCCAGGGGCAGTGAGTGCTCCACATACCACAGCCAACTTATTTTGGCTACAGCCTGAGTGGGAGAAACTTCAATGTTTTACTTGATGTTGTAAATTTAAAACTCCAGGGACTAGTTTTGAGCAGTAAGTAAATGCAATTTGACAGTTTTCACTGCGCTGCTCAAGAACAAGCAAACAACAGTTAAGTTCTACATAAACTGTCAGTGCCAAGCAACTTCAATCAGGTCCACGCCCATCTTCAGTCAGGGAATTATTTTGTACAAAAGGACACAATGGTCAACTTTCATGTGTTGTCTCTGGCATTTTACCCCTGGAGGTCCCAAGCTCTGGAATTTCCTCCTTAAACCTCTCTTTGACCAAGCCCTGTCCTAATATCTCTCTATGTGGCTCTGTGTCAAATTTTGTCTGAATGCTCCTGTGAAGTGCCTTGGGACATTACTACATGAAAGGTGCTATATGAATGCAAGCAGTTGTTGGAGATACAGCAAAACCTAAAGACAGTTGGCTTCCCCAACCCACTTTCCATGCTAATTAATGTTTCAGCCTGACTATACAGCAGAATTTGCAACAAAATTTTGCATAGAAAAAGAGACTGCCTTTACCCATTACTAAATTTGAAAAACTAGGATTTAGCAATTTAATGCCAATTAGATTCCAGAGCATCATGCAGTATGCCATTAAATCACTATACTTTGTGGAAATATCCAATTACAGCTGATTACAACTGAAAATTCATTTTTGGAAAGAAATGCATCTTTCAGAGCTTCTGAAAAGGAATTTTTAATCAACAACTTGCAGTAAACAGCTACATGATCGAGTGACACTTGCCCCACCGTTACTTGGGACAGGAAAATCTAGGCCAATAAGTCCTCATCACATCACTTTTTCCAGACGAGATAAGCTTGAGGGCACAACTCCAGTGGTGTAAATGAATATCTTGCACAGTTCAACTCATAGATCTGTTAAATATCTTGATACAAAACACTGCCTCCAACAGTCAAAATAGTGCAACGTCCTGTTAATACTGGGTGGCAGAGCATCGGGTCAGTAAAATATCCAAAAATGTACCAAAATGCAAGTGAGCTGCAGTGAAGAGTCCTGTAATGTTCTGTGTCGCTTCCTTAAGTAATATTCCACATAATTTAGGAAATAAATTCACAAAATAACTTTGCAGAACAAAGCAGCTCAACATTGAGAGTGTTGCACTACTCCTCTGCATTACTATAAAGGAGTGCAGTAACTGGGAGATGCACCATTGCTTTGTTGGCAAAATGTGCACAATGAGAGACTTCATGCACCAACTAAGGCAGAGGTCCAAGCTGCAGTGATGGAAGTAGCCGAGTGAGCGAGATCTCAGGTCAGTCATACCTAGGACCGAATGGGTGATAAGTGCAGTGGCATCAGGAGAGGTGCATGGCAAGATGATTACTCGATGCATTTAAGGCATGGACCAAATTTCAATGTTCATTTCTTGCACCCCAAGGCTTATAGTATGTAAAGCACATGGAGCAAAAATGTTGCTGTCAGAGCATCTAACAGCATCTGCCATTAGTTAGACTCGGCATTGCATGCTTTAGGTTTTTAAATTGGCGTGGAGAGTTGCTGAAAGTGCAAGCTGATAACGTCAGTGAGGGAAAGAGCGCATCTGGGACCCGAGTGAACAGGGCAAGCAACTGTTCCTCCTTAACCAATCAGATTGAAGGAGTGTGACATTAACAGCGCAAGGACGGAGAAGGAAGTGTAAATTAGAGTGGGTGAATTCAATGTAAAATCAGGTACAGAGAGAGAAAGGGAGGGAAAGAATGATTGGATTGAGAAAAACAAGACAATTTTACATTTTTAAAAACTCCAACAATTAAAACCTGTAGGAATGAGGCTTGCAATAGTTAATTTTCAGTGGCAGAGAGGTTGACTGGCAGCAATTACTGTAATATCACATTAGGAGGGTATTTATACTGGAATGGACAAGACTCAACTTTGTGGCAAATTTAGTTCGTATCTATTGCACAAATACAGCAACTTCACGCCGCTCAATGCATTTCAATGATGAGGCAGACGCCGAGATGCTGTTTTCATGAAGCCAACAGCGGAGCAGGGCGCCTCCGACAGCAACTTTGGATTTTTGAGTTTAACCGCGCAGCTGCCCATCGCCTGAAGTTGCTGTACCGTTTGCACATAAATAACGGCGAGCACCTTTAGCCTCACCGTTATTGAAAGGAAAATCTGGGCCAATAAGTTCTTATTGCATCACTTTTTCCATACAAGATAAGCTACAGGGCACAACTCTAGTGATGTAAACTAATATCTTGCACACCAGTTCAACTTGCAAAAAGCAGAATATTCCAATAATTTTAGTTAAATTGGGGTCAAATTTGCCTGCAGCACTGCCTTCTTTCATACCAAAAAATAACACCCAAAGTTCAGCCTGCTGAATATCAGGCACGCGCCTGATTTTCCAACTGGTGCCCATCCCAACCGAGACTGCAGGCCTTTGGTGAAGTCTTGCAACATCAGGGGTATAAAGTATTGATCTTTGTGCCATTGTTTTTTTTGGAACATACAATTTTTACAATATTTAAACATAACTGGCACATTGCTGTCCAGCTCAGAGTTAGTAAAACTTTTAATTGCAAATTTATATGCACTATTACAAGTTTTACCCACTTTCAGCCAAGTTTAAGACAGCTGGATCCATTTATAAACAGCACTAGCATTTCCTGATTAAAATGTTTCCAAATGCAGACCCAATACAAAGCCATTGAATAATGCTATGGAAAACATTAGGAGATATAAATCTGCAGCAGCTGCATCATTGGACAGAGTATAATGAAAAGTGAACTTTGATAATTAGAGCTGGTTTACTTTACTGAGGAATGAAGCATGGAATACTATTCCAAATGGGTGCCTCTCACGTCATTCCCCAGAAAAAGATGTGTTTATCCCAAATCTTGATACAATAGTGGCATTAACCTAATAAAAAACATGACAACTTCATTTTCACCAACAATGCATTCTATTACTTCACTGACATCTGTACAACATACGGATATGTTCAGCATTTCCCCCTCATCCGAAGGCACGGACTTATGCTGGGATATGCTTTATGGCCAAGCAACTCTCTTGTACCTCACCCAAGTGGCCATTTTCAGGTGAACCCATCTGATGGTCAAACTCAGCTGTGATGCCTCTGCTCTAGACATTCATCCACAAGCACTATGACAGGGGTCACTGGATAGTTGTCAGGAGTGGGGAAAACTCTGGCTGATTGCATTCCCTCCCTAGCACAGGGGCACTGACCAATAATAGCACCCTTACTGCACCTTGAGAGATCAGCTAACTTAGACCAGGAACTAGGCTACATTTACAGGTTGCGTTTTAAGAAAAGTGTATTCATACAAGTTTTAAACCAGGTGCTGAGAAGCATTGGAGAGAATGACTAAAGAAGAAATTGGTTAGCCTCAGTACTTAATAAGCAACTTGCACCCATTGTGTTGAGATTCCTGGTTCTGGACATCCAATAGAGGGTGTGTAGCCTAGGCCCTCCACTAAAACAGTCCATAAGGTTTTTCCAAACAAGATGGATGCAAGGGCAAGGTTTTGCCAGGCTTAGGTGGATAATGCGCAAGGGTTTTATGTCAAGACAACCCACTGATATGAGGAATCATTGTTATTTTATATTATTGCACAAAGACAAGTTGTACTGATTTAATTAAGAGTCTGAACATACAGTTGTGTTCACTTGCTATGAAATAAAGCAACTTAAATGATTCATATCTATCTTTGGCTTACCAAGTGTTGTCCTGTCCACCTTTGAAAAGATTGGAGAGGCACATGCAAAAGACACAGGTATATGGTTCAAATCACAAGGGGATAATAAATATGGAGTGCACGTGGCAGTAAGCAGATACTGCCGCCAAAAATTCAACTTTCCTGCTTATTACCACATAATTTAAAAATTGCCATTACATCACCTTCAAGCTCAGATACTATCTTCTTATCCAGGATACAAACAAATAAGGGAATCAAGGGATATGGGGGATAGGGCAGGAAAGGAGAGTTGAGGTAGATGATCAGCCATAATCTTATGAATGGCAGGGCCATTCTACTCCGATTTCTTATGTTCTTAATTTGCAGCACACTTCAAATCGGAGCAAGAGTTCACCAACACTCAATTAAACTCTAAAAGGAAAAGAAATCCAACACTCCATTAGTGCACTGCACCCATTGCCTTTAGAAGCAGTGGGGTTACATTCCTAGAAGCATCTAATCATGTGGCGATGCTTTGTTCTCTTTCTGCCCTTCACCCCCCAAATTGCTGGGAAGTGCCAAAGATAAACATTCTGGTGCACTGAAATTGGGCTCAAACTCTGGCCTTAATGAGAGCACGAGGACTAGAGCCCTGCTCAGTAGTTCAGCTGCATTTGCACTGCATGTCAACTACCAGTCTTCTTACCCAGATAAGTTACACAGCTGCACACCAATAAAAGCCAAGACAGCAAAAATCATCCAACTGCAGAGAGGATCAAACTAAAAATGAACAGCTAGCCTCTTGTAGTAAAAGCAGAACAATGCAACCACTATGTAGCTGTTAGTCCATTTTGCCTAGCTCATGCCAGTGCAACTGACCAGACCACCTGGCTTATCGCTGCACAATGAGTCTAGAAACATATGGGAACAAAGGAACTCCAGTAATCAGGTCAGCTCTCACTCACTACAACATAGCCCCTAAACAAAACAACCATTAAGTAGTTCAATTCAAACTTAAATGAACAGCTAAAAATATGGACCCTTTCCAAGATGGTCCAGTATGCTGCATTGCAACTGCAATTACTAACATTTAATGTACAAATGTTCAAACACTACAAACCCAACAGTTCATTTGTGCTATTTTAAGCATTATGTAGATTTAATCAGCAACTTTCTTTCTGAATGTGCACTTCAGTTATTCACAAATACTTACTATTGCATCATGCCCACTCAGGTCAAAGTCAGCAGACCATTATGGAAAAAGAGATTGCTACTGATCAGAGTGAAGGTTTGCTGCCAAGTTCCTGTTGGTCTAATGGTATTTCTGCCCATTCCCAAGCCAGCAGTTTAGGAATTCACTTCCAAGTGAGATATCTGGTTCCAGGTACAGCAGTAGTAGGAACACTAAGTTAGGCTCAGCTGGCTGGCTGCAGAGAGAGAGCGCCATACATCCTGCTCCCAAATGCAATTCACTGGCTTCTTCTGGAAAACATGCATGCAGAAAGAGTTGAGTAGGTTCAGGTTCTGCTGTGATACTTCTGCTAGGAAGATAGGAACATGCGCAGTCCATTCAACCCATAGCCATTCAATTAGATCATGGCTGATCTGTACCACATTTATGCCACACTGATATCCTGCCCTAACAAAAATCTAGCAATCCCGGTCTTAAAATTTCAAATGAGCCAGCATCATCTCCCACTCTCCCCCAGGTAAAATGGATTGCTGACACACTAGACTTGCACATAAAGAATGGCAACTTGATACTAGTGAGCAGCAGTGCTTATGGAACTTTCAGGATCAGAGAGAAGGTTTAGTCGAAAAAATTTAAATTAGTTTCAAAAAAGTGTAAAATTATTAATGCTCTGGTCTAAAAATGCAAAATTCTCATCTTTAGACATTTAATACTTTACTTTTGAAAATTTCTGGATCAATTTCCATTCACTGAATTAGATTGAAAGGTGAAGTGTCAGAACTTTAATCTTTCCTTTATTTTACATACTGTGGTTTTTGCAAACGATTTCACATTTCTGTTCTTGGTGCCAACAAAAGTATTTTTAGCACTTCAAATGTATTGTGTCAAGTAATTACCATTTGTCTTTTGAAGATGACAGAATCTCACTTTTCACCCCAGTTAGCTTCACTTATTTTTTCCATTCAGTTTTTCACTACCTTAAAGTGCCTAATGTTCATGTGTGACCTTGAAGGAAGCAGAGTATGCTGCATGACCATGAAGCCATAAAATTCAAGCCAAACTTGTCTTCACCCGATTCCCCTCGCTGACTCAGGATGCTAACTGTGGTCCCCCCGCCCCCACTGCTACAGCCAAAGATCAGTTCACAAAATGCAGTCCTTTTTATTTTGTTCTTCCAGAATACTATCTCCATTCTAACAATTTCTTAAACAGGTTGGACTCAACCCATTTCATGACAACCCATCGATTGCACAGACTGGAATGACCTTGGGATCTTTCTGGCTGGTACAGCACCATATTGTACTTGCACGCTCAGCCTTTGGGGAGGCAGAAATAACATTTGCATGCAAGTAGTATTTTATCAAGTTCCTCAAATGTCTCAAATGGAGTATTCTGAAATAGCAACTCATTAAATAGCAAGAACTTACACACAGCAAGTTCTCACAAGCAGCACCGAGATGAATGGCCATTTCATCTGTTTTTGGAAGCATTAGTTGAGGGCCAGGAGAATTCACAGATCTTCAATGTCTAACCAAACCACTGGAACATCAGACAATGCAGCACTCCTAGAATTGCATTGGGGTGTCAGCCCACAGTTTGCGCCGAGGTCCTGGAGTGAGGCTTCAACCCACAAATTTCTGACTAGGATCATAGAATCCTAACCACTCGCTGCATAAAAGTTTTTCCCCCCCCCTCATGTCACCTTTGGTTCTTCTCCAATCACCTTAAATCTGTGTCCTCTGGTTCTCGACCCTTCCGCCAATGGGAACAGTTTCTCTTTATCTACTCTGTCCAGACCCCTCATGTTTTTGAACACCTCTATCAAATCTCCTCTCAACCTTCTCTACTCCAAGGAGAACAACCCCAGCTTCTCCAGTCTATCCAAAAAATTAAAGTCAAGAATACTAACAAACAAAGCCAAGCTGATATTTATTTCAACCAAGAATTCTCCCTGGGAGAACAAGCATGATCCTACTTCACATTCATGTGCCAATGGTTTCAACATAGTGCTTTTTAATTGCAACTGAAAGATTGGTGCAAAGTCATGAGTATATAGGAAATAAAGCCGCTTTTAATAAATAGATGTAGAATAAAAAAAACTTGAGTCAGGTGTGTACCAAGTATTCTGACGGGTTACATTGTGTACAAGAGTTTGAAACTTGGTTGACTTTGGCTCTGCGGGAACACGAGTGAGCAAAGGAGGGATTGGGTGCCTTTGCCTGGGCTGCCTTCCAGAGTCAGGCTGAGCACTGCTCAAGTCTCCATCCTTGGATCATACTACCTGGTGGCACACCAGGAAATCAGTGATTGCTTCAGTTAAGTCAAGCACTGATTTATACCATGTCAATACAACTATTTATATGGCACCTTTAACGTAGTAAAACATCCCAAGGCGCTTCACAGGAGTATTTTAAGAAAAAACATTTGACACCGAGCCACATAAGGATACATTAGGGCAGGTGACCAAAGGCTTGGTCAAAGGGGTGGGTTTTAAGGAGCGTCTTGAGAGAGAGAGAGAGAGAGAGAGAGAGAGAGAGAGAGAGAGAGAGAGAGAGAGAGAGGTTTAGGCAGGGATTTTCAGAGGTTAGGGCCTAGGCAACAGAAGGCACGGCCACCGATGGTTCAGCGATTATAACCAGGGATACTCGAGGGCAGAATTAGAGGAGCGCAGATATCAAATTTCATAGCCAGGACAAGCTTCCAAATTATTATTTTTTGCAGTAGAAAGAGCAAGAGTGAACACAGGTGCATGAAAGAAATAATTTTAATTTATACAGCACCTTTCACTTCCTCAGAATGCCCCAAGGCATTTTACAGCCAAGTAAGCATTTTTTGAAGTGTAGTCACTTATGTAAGCAAGATGCAGCAGTTAACTTGCACACAGCAAAGTCCCAGAAACAGCAGAGAGACAGATTAGCCAGAGAATCTGTTTTTAGTGGTGTTGTCCAAGGAGAACTCCCCTGCTCCTCTTCAAATAGTACCAATTCCACCAGAGTGGTCAGTCCAAATGATGGCATCTCTGGCAGTGCAGCACTGGAGGTGTCAGCCTAGATAATGTGCTCAAGTCTCGAGTTGGTTTGAACCCATGACCTTCTGGACTCAAAAGTGCTACGATTGAGCCAAGGCTGACACTTGGGAGTTTGGAAGGATTAACCTGAATATAGTCGGCACTATACTCACGCCAACACAAGCTCAGTAACTAATAAATAGGAGTTAAAGCCCCACGACAGTGAATAAAAAACTTCTTCCCCAGCCCAATGGGACACTGCTTTTATAAGCAGGTCTTCTTACTCATCACTGGTTTGTTCCCTCATCAGCTCAGGTCCTGTGCTAATTGAGTGAGTGCTCATAAAATGTTATCTTGTCCTGGATAATTGCATGAATTTTTACAACTCAGCACCCACTCCATTGCAAAACTAGCATAAACTGGGAAACTCTGATCTTTGTAACAGTGCCTACAGGTCACACCATAAAAAGGGACGACAATATTTGTCGGATTAGATGTGTAACTAATCAAATAAGAATGCGGAGCAGATATTTTATTTTCCCCATTTACGAGCAGCACACAAGCTAAACAGGAGGCTGAATTTGTTGAACACTGCTTTCCTTTCTGTTCTTATAAAATCAGATTTTATTCTTAAATTTAAACAAGATACTACTAAACCAAGCTCCTCCCCCACCCCACCTCTTTAAAAAAAAACCTCACCAGAAGACTTTTCAAATGTGTTACAGGACTGGTGCACAATCTTTTTTTTTAAATAGAGAAAAGCAAAATGGAGCATCATCCAGCAGTTTTCAAATAAAAGCATAAGAAAACAGAAACCATATTTGATTTGTACATCCCAGGAGACCCCTTATCCCAATTTCAAATTAGTAACTAATGTTCATACTCAGACTAGAACAGATGCTTTAATGTCGTCTGAAAGCACAAACAACTAGAATGCTAAAATGTTTGCTGTATCAAAACAAATTCAAGGCTCACAGCAAATGTATTTTGAGGAAAACACCCCACATGCTCAAAGATAAAGTATCATTGAAAATTGAAGGAGGTCATTTTTCTTCCACTCCCACATCAACAATAGTTCTGCATCTTACCTTGCAACATGCTTCTGTAGGCACTTTCAGAGATGGCATAGATATGTGGTGGCATCTCGTGTCGCTTTTTTCCTTTGTACATTTCAATAATTTGTTCAGCATAAATGGGGAGATTCTTGTATGGATTTATGACCACACAAAATAGTCCAGAATAGGTCTAAACAAGGAGAAACAAGAGACACCATTAAGAATTTTGAAAGACACAAATGGCATGTTAAGATCAAAGCTCGAGGTCCTACATCCAGAATCCCACACAAGTAGTTTAAAAAGTTAGATATATAAAGAGCAAAGTGTCTTTTATCGATTACTGAAATCTTCCCCTACATCAAAGCTCCTAGCTGTTGGGTGACTGAGGCAAGAAAGAAAATGTAGCCTGGAAAACCTCATTGAATATTACTCCTTTTTGGAACTCTTTGTACTAAGCGACTTTGAAATTCTAGAATCCAAGCACTCCTATACAAAATGGATAATTATACAGAACTCAAAAGTAACTACCAGGATTTCTTAATGATTGCAGGTCTGTCCTTCAGTTGAATATCTGGCATATCCCTTAACTGGGGACTGCGTAAGGATTTTGGGAAGAGGGAGATGGAATAGGGACTTGCAAGGTAGTGTGGAGTAAATGGAGCAACAACTTTAACTTGTATAGCAGTACTGTTTGCCACTCCAAATCAGCCAACTGGGACAAAGAATTCTTTGCTGCTTATTCCCAGTCCAGCTTGTGCTTTAACTCTTCTGATCCTTCCCAGTGAATGGGCTGATGTTATTCAAGCTGCCATGGAAAGTTTCTCTTCCAACAGATCTAGTAATGCATCTTAGTTCAATCTTGCCTGCTGCTCTACTGGCTTCCATTAAAAAAAATCTCCCCATCCGATTTGGCAGCTAACCAGTCTGAAGCATCACAAGCCAACGTTATCTTTGCTCAGAACTTTTATAAATCCACTATTGGAGCTCGTAAATACAACTCAAGACTTTTCGTTCTCAGAGTTCAGAACGCTCTGTCCTTTCCCACTCTGTCATAGGAGTTAGCTCCACCACTCATGCTCCAACCCGACTCACAATTTTACTGTCTATTCCATTCTATGTTCAATCCACTTCCTGCAGACTGCATGCCCTCAGGGCTCAAAGTTCTGTCCTCTTCCAGTGAAATAGCTGAATCACTACATCTAGATTTAGGAATAATGGATTGAAATGTTGGCTTGTTTCTAATTTTTTTTTTTAAAACAGGTGTAGGAAAGCTCATGGCTGAATGGCCCATTTTCAGGTCACCATTGTGGAGGTCTGGGGGGGAGGGGGGGGGTTTAGAGAGAAGAGGCAAGAGAAGAGACTGGATTGTCACATTTGCTCAGGATTAGATTCACTCCAGCATGTATGCGCCAACAGATTTCAACATTTGATTAGGGGATATTTCCTGTTTTTTTGGCTCGGCAGTTGAATGGAAATGGAGAACAACTTTGCTGGGACTTGGTGGGAAAAGCACATGTGCATCAACTGTGGCAAAACCAGTTAACATTAGAGTGGCACTTGAAAAAAATTGAAATCTGCAAGTAGGGCATACCATGTAGGTTAAGGTACAGACAGAAGACCGTCTGGACACCCAAAGTTCTGGGAATATTAGCAGTCAGTCAAGAAAGCAAACACCAGGGTACTGCTTGGATAGAGGTTTTTAATGAGAAAGTTTTAAAGATGCTGATTGGTCACTTCAAAATCCAGCCAGCTCCTGGGATCCAGCCAAAAAGTCCTTCAGATTAAACTGTCTCCAGAGACTTGAAATTTCAATTATATTGAGATTAATCAGCAAAGTTATGCTAAACAGTGATACTTAATGCTGTTTATACAATTGTACAACTACTGTAGGATTGAATCCATTAACATAGCACAAAAGCAGTTTGTTAATCTAAGCGCACATGGCAGTGTTGCATAACCTTCAACTGATCTTTCATTGCATTTAGCAGGTTAGGTAATTGTCACCAATTCCTGACCAGTGTTTTGCTACATCCAGTTATGGCCTTTATTTGGGTCAGTACTTGGAGAATCTTGATTTTTATTTCTTTTTAAAATGGACCTGCAATCATGGAATCAATCTTTTCAGCAATGACTCATTCACTATGGATGAGACGGTAGTACAGAATACACCAAGTATGAAATTGAAACTGCAAGTCGATAGATTATAATTTGGATTTAAATTTATATTGTCTCCTTTTACTTGTCTCCATTTACATCCGGTATTGAATCTGCTGCTTTGAAAGGCAAGTCCCTTGCATCAGGTCGAGATAGATTGTTTGTCAGGACACAGTTCAGTTCGAGAAGTGAGGAAGCCTGAATATGCAAGAATGCTTCAGCTGTCGGGTATAACTTAAAACCTAGAATCAGCAAACAAAAAGACGAGGAATTCTGTAGTGCATTACTGCCAGAGTGGAAGCTTAAAAGGCTTTTCAAACAGGCAAGAAACAAACTACACAGCATCAGTGAAAGGCAATCAACCCAGGGACCTGGAAACTAAACTCAGACACTAGGACTCCTAAAACCACAATCAGGGAATCAAAAATAAAATCAGCATTCCTGATTGCGGACTTGCAATCTGTGCTAACCACAAGCCAGCCAGACTGTAGTGTATTGGAGGAAAGGTGTGGTTAGTCACATTTTTAAAAAACAGTTTTCGCAGATAAGTTTTGTTGTTTAATTGGTGTTTTGTTAAATAAAGCTCAGCCTGGCACAGCTACAATCCTGATCTTTAAAAAAAGGAACAATGTTTATACAGCTAATCAGCCATGCTAATATATAGAATGCATTTATCTTCATTCACAGGAATGCAAAAACTAGCTTAGCTCATTCCTCGAGTTAAAAAAAAGCTAGTCAACCCTCATTTCCACAATGGATCAATTCTGTAGAAGTGGCCCATCTAGTTAAAAAGAACTTAACTTTAAAAAAAATAAGCAGCCACCTGACAGATGATGTTTAAATTCACCAACCATTCAAGCAGCACCACAGTTCCACCTGTTGGTTTTTGACTGGACAATCCAGTTTGAGGGGGTTGACTGGAAACCTGAACCCGACATGGTGCTTTTTAAGAAGTCAATTTTTTAAATCAATTATGTGTTTTATGATATGGAGGGATTAAGACTTCCAACTAGTTTTCAGTAACAGCAAAGAAACATTTCACTTCTCCCTTTGACCCAATCTTTCATGGGACTTGGCAAAAGATGGCAATAACCACCATATCTTTCTATTCCTTTTGCTGTCATTTACTTATCCAGCTTCCCCTTAAATGCACTTGTGCTATTGGCCTCAACTACTCCATGTGGTGGAGAGTTCCTCATTCTCAGCACTTTCCTGAATAGAGATGTTTCTCTTGAAATCCTTATTGGATTTATTAGTAACTATCTTATTCAATCTGAAGAAAGGTATGCTGCATTACTTTAAAAACACCAATTGACCGACCTCATCCTTCCATTACAGTCCCGTCCAACAATCACCAAGATAGGTGACATTAGCTCACCTTACCTCACGCCTCCTTCAAGAGGTCAGTTCAGCGAGTTTAATATTTATCCCTCAAGAGTAAAGGAGACTATTGTTTTAATTAGTCCGTTTGGTTATATAGAAAGCAATGACAGTGCCGTCAGCAATTCGCCAGCAGGAGCCAGAGAGATCAGGTGCAATTACTGACCTGCACGGAAGTTTTCCCAGGAGCCCTGCTCAACAAACAAGCCAACAGCACCAGGCTCAAATGGCCTAATACTTGGCGTCTTGCATCAGATGTTAAGAAACAGCAAGCTGGGTGCCTATGGTACCACACCCATCAGGCCAAACATGAAAGATCCTCACTACAGCAGTTTAACATAAAAAGGAAGAGAAGGAGGAAAGGCGAGAGAAGGATAGAAAGGAGATCATCGTTGGACAACATAGCATATTCATTGGCAAACAAGCCAATATTCAGGCTGTTCAGAATGTGTTGTGCCTTGAAAAATGTTCACATGAGAGAGAGAGAGAAAAGAGTACAACAGAGCATTGTTCCTGGCCCTGGCAGAACCTCTACTACAGTTAATAAAAGCAACTCAAACAAGACTGAGAATTATCATATCCTGAAGAGTTTGTAATCGAGGTTAACAGCTATTTTATAGCTCCTCCATTAGTCACGTGTAATTTATATGGCAACCCATCAAGTAAGGGCACTACAATTGGCCTCAAAACCTCAACTAGAGGGTGGGTGAAAAGTCAGGCTTCCTATTCATGATCCCCATCAATCCCCTGCTGACAATGGTGTGTGGCAAGAATATAATTAGGCACACCTATGACCCCCTGTAATCAAACAGGCTGTGGACACACAATGTCTAAAATGATAAGAATTGCCATTTGGGTGAGGTACAGGACTGCCAGCCCCTGCAATACTCCAGCACAAGTCACTGCCTACAGCATAGGAGAATGACAAGGTGAATAAACCTTCCTAAATGGATCCCCTCTCGCAAGAAACAATGGCATCTCCCCAAACCCAAAGTTTATCATTCATTTTCCAGTGCAATAATGTGTCCATAAACTGATCACAAACTAAACAAGCGCTTCTTCCCACAGTTACAGATTTTATCTCCTTAGCAAGTAAAATACCACCCACTTATCCTGACAATTATTCCTCAGAAACTAGTGATTTGTTTAAAAAAATCTACTGACTTCATGGCCTAATCTGGTGAAAAGAGTCAATTATTCCTTCTAAATTACTGAAGGCACCTCAAAGAGTTACAGCAAGATGAAAAGAGGAGAATTTTAAAGAAGTGACTGCGATACACTTTAAAATCCATGTGCATAAATCAGATGTAGTCCCTATACTAAACAGTGGCAAATGGTACTGAATGACTCAGCAAGTGTTTCAACTAATTCAGCTGCTGTGTGCCACCAGTTCAAATATGGCAAAATGCCAACCTTACTTATTGAGACAGTCCTCCATTCAATAGTGACCCATGAATTTATTTCACGGCAGAACAACAAATGTCCTATGATTCCCAAAAGCCAGAGAATCCTCTAAGCTAAGCCATTAATTTGCTGTTACTGGTATCACAAGACATGCTTCAGAAAACACTTTACAACATAAAAAAGGTAAGGGGAGGAGGAGTGAGGGGAAAAAAGGTCAGGATTTCTACTCTATTACTACCAAATGGCCCATTGCTACCAAACAGATTGACAGAAAATAGAGAAGTAAACAGCAAAGAGATTTATAGTAATATAAAAACTTAATTATTCCTCCTTGGAAGATAGAAAAACCAACAGTTAAACACTTGCTCTAACAATTAAGGCAGGACCTAGATCAAGCATCGCAACCATAACCTTTCATACCAGCTTGCCGTTAACCTTCCAGAGACATGTGGATGGCTTCAGAGGAGGAACAAACAAAAGTATTAAACCAAATTAAACTGTTTCAAACACGTTGGATAACCTGGGAAACAGTCCCTCAGAGGATGAGCAAGAAGAATGAACTTTTATTTATATAGTGCCCTTCACAGCCAGAGGACATCCCGAAGCAGGTCACAACCATTGCATTACTTTTGAAGTGCAGTCATTTCTTCTTTGTAGAAAGCAACATTCACCAATCAATGGTGCAGAAATTCCGATCCCTACGGGTGGGTACGCGCTGTGTATTCACCCGTAGGGACATCGGAAATGCCGGTTTCAGGCATGCGCTGGAAACCGGCATTTCCGATCTGTCAAGAAAGCTCCTGACAGATCCTCCAGCTGCCCGGGAGCAGGGTCTCTGCGGGTGGAGAGTTCCACTTTTTGGAGACCCTCCGCCCGCAGAAAACCCTTACAATTCTTGCGCCTGGTAAAAGCAGGCGTAAGGTCTGCTTTTACCAGGATAAGAGTTGAAATTTTTTTTTTAAATTTCCACTGATTTATCATTTAAAAATACTTTAAAGAAAGGTAAGTTTATTTTTAGCCCCGTTAAAAACTAATTATTTTTCTCAAAAAATAAAATTTGTTTAAAATACTTAATTTAAAGTCATTTTAAAAATGATGTTTTTTTTAAATTTATTTAAAGTTTTACTATGTTTTGGGGGTGATCGCCATTCATATTTGACAGGTCTTCCTGTCAAATGTATGAAGGGAGATTCCCTTCTCTGATTGGCTCCCCATTGCCCACGTGATCCCAGGGACGCTGCAAACCACCTGCGCCTCTGGGATACGTGGGCCCTGCGCACCAGCAGTTTGGAGAGGCCCAGCAGCGGAATTCTGCACCTCCCGGGAGCCCTCCGGTCAGGGCGCAGATTTTTCCAGATCGCAGCCCTCCGCCTGCGATCGGAACTTCTGGGCCAATACTTTTCAAATTGCCTTTGGCATACCAGAACATGTAGTCTCTGCAGCCTAAGGAAGCGCTTAGAAGTGACATTTAAAAAGGCAATTGTCGGTTTCCAAAACTGAGATATTAAAATATCGCCTGGATTTTTCGCTCGAAACAGCACAAATTTCCCTGATATTGGCTTAACCGGTGCAAACGATGGCGGAATTTTAAGCGCAAATTGTGTTCAGAACGATTTGAGTTTCCGCAAACTTTTACACTAGTTTTAAAAATTTCACTAGAAACCAGCCCTGCCCACACCCCCAGGGTGAATTAATCACCACTGGGAGTTTCCGCTAATCGCTGGACTTCGAGGAGGCTCCAAAAAATTAAGCTGGAAATTTTGGGCGCAGGGACACCAACAGGCACGTTTTAAATTAATTATTTTAAATTTACTAAGGAACTCACTCCTATACCCCAATCTAACTAGAAAATAGTTCTGTTATATATATATTTTTTTTTAAGTCATTTTCATCATTTAAAATTGTGTTGCTCACAGGTGGTGGATTGACACGGATTTCAAATGTTGACTTTGTGATACACATTTTCAGCTGTAATCAAACTTTACCAAGTTACCATTAATAAATATATCAAGGATTTTTTTTTTTTTTTTTAAACAATTTTTTTTCATTACGTTTTAAACACTGCCCAATTGCACTGGTTCATGGCAGATTTTACATTCGCCAATATGAAAATGAGCTTGTGCGGCAATCTGGGTGGGAAAAAGACTTCAACACAGGCACAATTTTGAGCAGAAATTGCACCGGAATCGCCAATTGCACCCAAAGTGAAAACTCTACCCTACAGGACGTTTAGAAATGTGGTTGAAACTCCTTATTTGTCACGGGTACTAATGGGCTCTGGTCGTTATGCTCAAACGGCAAAGAATGCCAGTGCTAGATAATAGAACAGGTTTGCTACTTTTTCAAGTCAGTGTCATGTACTTCCAGGTGAAGTATTCTCTGCCCTAACCATGTGCTTACCCCAACATCAGAATACACCAATCCTGTTGCACATCAGTGTGACTTTCCATCCTTCCTGCTTGAGTGAGATTGGCAATTTTGTATCAGTGTCAAATTATGGGCAATTCAGTGCTGTGGACTTGCATCCATTAGTTACTGGGTCAAGGTCGCCCAAATTCAGTGAAATACAACACCTAACAGAAAGACGACCTTTATTCCATTAACCAGGATTAAACTCAAACCCAGATATCAGAGGTGGAAGGGTAGTGTCTAAAACACCAAGTCTCCAGTATTGGTGCATTGTTTTAACAGAGCTAGTAATTGTTAGATGAATATTAGCCTTACCAGCAGCGATCTGATGTGCAAGGAGAACCGACCAAAGTATCTCAAAAGGTTGGATAATCCAACGAGCGGTGTAAAAAGTGCAGAAGCACCAAGATTATAAGAACTCATGAATGAGAGAGAATAAATGAATTGAAGAATCTACAACTTCAAATTAAATAGAATAAAAACTAGGATGCAAAATGGCCATTCAGCTCCTCTATCAAGTTAATGCAATAGAAAAGTTAATGGATGCGTGCAAGCCAAAATGGTACATCAAGTGTTTTTTTTTTTTTTTTAAGTATACTCATTTATTCTGATGAATCATAATAATTTTAATAAACACAACCAGAATCAAAATTTATAGGCCCTGAAATTGCAGTGTCTGCGAGGGCGTATGCAGAGTACGGGAGAGTAGGCCGTCACAGCCCTTTGAAAGGCCCTGCAAGTTCCGGATTTCCGCACACGCTTGCACAAAATCCAGAACTTGCGATCTGCCAAGGTATGCTTTGACAGGTCATCCGAACCACCCGAAAACTGAGTATTGGTGGCGCAGAGTTGGGCTATTTGCCCAACAACTGCCTACGCAATTCTTATGGCTGGTAAAAGCAGGCATAGGGCCTGCTTGAATCAGCATAAGGGTCTATACAAGGCAGATAAAACATTTAAAAATCCAAAATTATGCACATAAACTTTAAATTAATTTATGCATATATTGGCCTGGATTAAGAGGTTTAAAATGTATTTTTATTGAGGTTGGTGCAATGAAGGAACTTAAAATTGCAATTCTGTACATTGTATAATTAGTTGGGGATTCCCTTTGTAAATAATTGCAATGGAATTCTCCATTGTCATTGGAGGACCGGGCACACATCCACGTGATCCCAGGGACGCTACCGATCAAGACCTTTACGCTGCCGTCTGCCTGGAAGCCCGAGACCGCAACTCTTTGCAGTCTGGGCACCAGGAGATACTTTTGGAATTGTTTCGCGGGTCGGAGGCGTACTCCAGAGGTACGCCTCTGCTCGCAATTTCTAGGCCAATTAATTGATTACCGCCAACCACAGTCATAATGTATCGTACATACACCTCTACTCAGGAGGGGGGCCTGGCAACAATTACTATTGGACTTTGAGGGAAAAACCTTTGCTTGTCTTAAGCAAGAAAGGTTTCTCTTTACAATTTGAACATAGTCTATCTATCCACCACCATTTCTCTCAAAGGGAACAGGCGTAGTAGCACTGATCTCCATTCAGCCTCTTCCAGCTAAAAAAGGCAAGTCTAGAATCAATGGAACCCAAGGTCACTTTCGACAAACAACTTTTCACCTTAATTTGAGGAAATATATTAAGCATTTGCAACTTACATAAATCAAACCAGAGTAGTATCTATCCTTCAAATTATGCAAGACTGAAGCCTCATTCAAGCAGGTTAACTCAGCCATGTCTTCCACCTTCGAGAACTTGGGTGGATTCATCTTCTGAATGTCATCCTTGTTGACCAGGGCCTTCTTGCCATTTTCCATCAGCTCCACCACAACCTCATCACCTCGCTCCTCTCGGATGCTAGCAGCCTCAAACCCATGGCGGTCTGATGGCACCCACACCAGTTTCTTAGCTGTCCAGTCAGCTTGAGTAGCAGGGTTGTAAACCAGAGCCCTATCCACAAAGAGATACCTCTCCGGATCCTCTTGGACGCTCCGCTGCGCCATCAGAATTCAAACTTTACCTGCAATAAATAGAAGGAACACATTAAAGTATACGGTTAACAGCAGCCATAAATTCTGCAGTAATATTGTTTTTTTTAATAGTTCTAAAGCCTGGAGGAGTGTTGATTAGAAATCAAAAAGCACATTTAAAAACCACAACAGCCCTCATTTCATGGTGTGATTTGGTAGAACAAATTCATCGAGAGGTCTATACAACTATCTACATAGATCAGAATGAAATAAAAATAAGAAATTTTGACTTTGTACACCAAACTACCAGGCTTAAGGATATTGCAATTTAAGCAAGCATTATTGCAACAGTTTAACAAGCTCTTCTGTATACTGCATTCATGATACTGCACAAATACTTAGCATTAGAATTTTCGGATGGAAAGTAAAGGTTGCAGGAATCGAAGATGGGAAAAAGCTAAACTCTTTTTTTGATGTGGAACAAAGAGTGAAGTACTCATTGAACTTGGAATTTAGTTTTTCAAATTAAGGAATCAATAACAAACTCCCAATACAAGGATGAGGAACTAGTGTAGTTAAAGCAGAAAAGCCTGCATTTCAGTCCTGTATGAATTACAAAGTTCTGGCACAGATATTACCAAATGGTTGAGTCTTGCACTTCTAGGTTAAGTTTAGAAGGATCAGTGACAATGCAGAGTTCAAGTATTGCCATGACTCCAGAGGACATAGAGATCAGCTGAAGTTAAGGTCATGGGCTCAAATTTTTAAATCCAGGAGATTGCATTCCAGCACTTCCCAATAATATGGCTGAAAGCTTATACAAATCTAACATTCTGCATTGGCAAGACAAAAGTGTCACCTCCCCACCCACAGTCAAAAGCCCATCAACTGGCAATCGCACAGTCTTGGACCACATGATCACCTACATGGGCAATGAATCATAGGATCGCTGACCAAGAACCCCACTCCAGCATGAGCCATCATACTCAGGACAAGAGGAGCCAGTAGCGTTCAGTTACTGGAAAATATTTTCAGGTGACTAATACCTTTTGAAATATCATGGGACAGCATTTAGCCAAAAGTCTAGATAGATGAATAATTTAGATGACTAATCATATTAATTCAACACAGAAATTGATATGCAATGGGAGGATAAAGGATAGTTAGTTCAGATCAGTGGTGACAGATATTGAGCCACCTTGCTATCATGGCTTACAAAAAGCTAAACACTTCTGCTGTTGAAATATATTGAAGTGAGTGCACAGCAATTTCACAAGATTAGCTTACCACTAGATGCCTCCAGCATGCTTTGTAAGTACATCAAACTACAGGAAACTCTATTAACCGGCACCGACGGGACCGGCGTGGTGCCGGTTAATCAAAAAGTCCGGATAATGGAGAGTTATATCTCCCAACGTACGAGAGCCCTGTACACATTGACATGCGCCTACATTCGGAGCTCCGTCTCCCCGCGGACCGCCAGCTGACCATCTGTCGTGTCCGCTGCCTACCCGGGCTGCACATTCCCCTCCCAATCTACACGCTCCGATACAAGGCAAACGCCTCGGGGTTTTTTTTAAAGTTAATTTTAAACGAGAGATGAAGGAAAACCCCGGTTACCTACTCAAGAATTTTGCCGGTTAAGAGAGATTTCTGGATATTTGGGTGCCGGTTAATAAAGAGTTTCCTGTAGTACTAAATCTAGCAGGAGACAAATCTGTATTGCACTGGTTTTTCTGTTAGTAATTTTCTCAACAAAACAATTCTGATTAAATATTAAGTGGCACTTGTTGCATAAAATAAATTATTCCCCCCCCACCCCACCATTTCCTTTAGACTGTGCACTGCCTGTGGGCAAGTGACCCGTTTTCCAGAATTCTGCCAAGATTGTTCAAGAGCAGGCTGCTATGGCTTTCCCTTGGAGTTCTCTTTTCCCAATCGCACTGCATCCAAGTCACTTGGTACAGTTTTCTTCATTTTATCTGGATACCTTACAATAGAGCAGGATAAATTTTAAATCTCATTTGAAACGGTTCTTTTGAAGCAAGAATCTCAAACACACCTCTGAATTTCAAATCTGTTTCACATCAACTCGATTACTTTCCATTAACAAAAAATGTTAAATCAAAATGAACTGGAGCATTAGACCAAAACTATAATAGATACTTACAAACTGTTCTTACTGTTGGATCAGTGTCAAGCCCTGAAAGTCCAGTGGCTCCAAAACAAACTTTAATGAAAGCCAAATAAAATACTAGTTGTGAAATGTGCAAATACCCCTATTTTTTGTGTTAAGTGCACACTGACATTAACCTTCAAAGAAATAGGTGCGACATCCAATAAGCATTGCAACAATGTGGAACTGCTCCTTTAGTGGGCACAGTAATCAAGGATTTCTAGCTACAATTTATTTAACCAGTCTGTTTTACCCTGGGATTCCATACTTACAATGCTGCAAACTAAGGGCTCAAAGTGAATGTTCCACCCGGGTACAAGTACATTTTAAATCCAAGATCCTCGACTGTGCTACACATTAATATTTAATACAAGTTTAAGTTTCACACGGCCCAATAATTTAAACAGATTTTTAGAAACAAATGATTGAGGTTTTCACCCAGTGCTCCAAATTGTGTACAGCATGAATATGCATGTAATCAAAATTAAGATTTTGTACACCACTTTTTTCTCTTCAATCTGGAGATCCAGATGCAAAATATGCAGTTACTGTACTTTAATGCTTTCCATATGTTGGAGATGATTACACACTTCTACCCTTGAATGAAAAGTAAAATTCTCAGGTTAGATTTAGAAAGTTATTCATGCCCTGATTTTCCTACCTCAAATCCATAATGCTGAAATGACCCATTTCCCTTTTAAATCCCTTAACAGAGCTAGTATTTACTATAATAAAACACAGAAAATGCTGGAAATACTCAGCAGGTCAGGCAGCTTCTGTGGAGAGAGAAACAGTTAACGTTTCAGGGCGATGATCTTTCATCAGAACTAGTATTTGCCATGCCTGCAAGAAGGCAGAATACTGCTCAAACACACCTTTGCACTGAAGTTACGGTGCATTTACACTCTTATGTTTAGCATTTAAATGCACCAAAAACTTCTGACATTACAGTTGGAGTGTAAATGAACCATTAGCAATTTCTTAGCTCATCATGTTCTCCTACCCTGGTTTTGTACATTATTTCCCCTCATTTAAAAAAACTCCTCCCCCCCTCTCCCCAGGTGAGAATAGATCAATTCCCTAACCTTTGTAGTGAAAAATATTGAAAGCCAGATTAATCATTGTTGCTGCTGTCGGAATCCTCTGCATTGCTCTCTTTACATAGTGTTAGTGCGCAGTTATGATCACTGTCTTCAAAACTTCCATGGACCTGTACTCCATAAATCTATGAAAACCCCAACCCTTCACTGACACTTTCAATATTTCACCCAATTAAATCTTCAATTCACCTTAAAAATCTTCATTACATTTACTATTTGATACCTACAACTTCTCAATAGCAAATTCCAGCAAGACTCTGCTAATTTCCAGTATGCCATTCATCGCCCCTAGTATGAATGTACAGCAATGAATTCAGTAAAAGTTAGAATATAAAACGTAGCTGTATTTTCAGCAGGATGATAGAATCAGTTTGTTCCGTTCTCCCACCAATCATTACCAACTGGTTTTAATAGGAATTCACTCAAAATAAAGTTATTAAGCCAAACCCCCCCTCTCGGCAACTTATCCTTAGCTGAAAAAGAAACCCAAGTTGTGAGCAGTCAAGGAAAAGGTCATTTCATTCAATCTCATGATAATTTTTGAGTCAAGTTTTGAGGACATACTTCAAGAGCATTTAATTATCAAGGGTCCAAAAAAAAACCACAGACATGCACAGAATATATTAGCAAAATACTGCAGATGCTGGAAATCTGAAACAACAGAAAAGGCTGGAAACACTCAGCAGGTCAGGCAGCATCGAGGAGAGAGAAACAGACTCATCGTCTCAGGTCGAGGACATTGGTCAGAATCTGACGAATGCCCTCGACCCGAGACGTTGATTTTCTCTCTCCTCGATGCTGCCTGACCTGCTGAGTGCTTCCAGCCTTTTCTGTTGTTGCACAAAATATATACCTTCATTAGAGTATCAATATATAAACCAGCTAGCTATCTTGCTAGCTGCAAGTATAATCTTGCATCTTATTTCATATTAAAATTGATTTACATCCAAAGTTGTGCTGAGATGTGACATTCTTTCTCCCTCCTCCTTCCCCCCCCCCCCCAAAACTGAAAAACAAAGTTACAATCTTCATCTCTCCGCAATTAATCTATACCTTGGTGATTTTACTGTGGTCCATGACAGTTATTCAAAATTAGTTGTGTGCCATTATTGCAGTAAAATAAATGCTAAAATCCTTCCTGACCATCTGATCCCATATCTCTGGCCATTTATCAGTCTAGATTCGCCTCATTGCTGGTGCTTTGTTTGGTGACGAGGTGCCAACGGTAGTTTTTTTTTATATAAATGTTCAGCAATTTGCCACCACAAATAAACCTCATCTTGCTTCTCCACACCCTCCATTAAAAAATATAATTCCATTTTACACTATTTCAATTGTCTGGGTAGATTAGTACTACTCAATGCCATCGACAGAATAATTCACCCACCTCAATTTAGCATTTACTTCCACAATATTTATTACTGATTTCTACAAGTCATAAATGGTTCCTAGGCTCACTTCAAAAAAGGTGTGCATACTCCATAATACCCTTCTGCTCATGTTGACATACTGAAGTAAGCGAGTCTTCCTACGTGCCTCCTTTCAGAGATTGAAGACAGGAGCATTACCTTCGTTTTTCAAACTTGGATGCATCAATACAGCACCACCCCCCCCAGCTCAACTGTCAAGTCATTCACAAGACATCCAAGTCAAGTTATTCAATTACCCCACCCCCTCATCCTGCATCAGCTTCTCCCCCAACATTCAATTGGCCTGCCCCCAGCCAATTATAGCAATCCAAGACAAGGGATGTTACTGGCAATCTATTAAAAATCTTAATTCCATAAGCACTTCCTGACAACTTTTGCATTATAAATCCCCATGTCCATAATTATAAATGAAAAGCACCCACTTAAAACTGGTCAGGCTGTAAACACACCATCCACCTCAGTGGAGGTGCTGTAGTGGCATCACTGGCAGGATGGTGTAATTACAGCACGAGAAGTTTACATAGATAGTTTCCATCATAAATGTGGACACGGGAGTTTATAATGGAAATTTAAAAAAAGGACTAAATGCTCTAAAATGCGTACTAAGTTACATGTGCATGCACTGGAGTTTAGGCAATCAGCCTTTAAAGTTTGAAAATCTTCTATCTGCGCCATTCCTCCACACACAAGACTTGGCATCACTCGCTATTCTGCACATCTTGTGAAAGCCCACTAATCCCCAAGTGACCATAATGAATTAGTACAATAGGAATGCCACGTTTTAGCTTTTTGAAAACATCTAGGAATTTTTCAGTGTTTACTTTGGACTTTCCAAATACAGCTAGAAATCATCAATTTGAGAGCCAAAAGTTCAGTGGAAACCAGAGGGGAAA
This sequence comes from Squalus acanthias, assembly GCA_030390025.1. Lineage (NCBI taxonomy): Eukaryota > Metazoa > Chordata > Chondrichthyes > Squaliformes > Squalidae > Squalus > Squalus acanthias. The sequence continues at coordinate 26,125,424 of CM059447.1, read as the reverse complement.
ATGTCAGTTAACAAAACTGCGCTTGGCATCAGTATTCCCCGATAACATCAGCATGTAAAGGACAACCTGATTTCACTCAGTCGACCCATCAGAATTATTCCACAGCACCAGGTTTTCTGTAAAGTCCAAGCAATATATTCAGAAAGAAAAGAGTTTAATAGATTATAGGCTTTAAAACAGTGATAAAATACCACACACAAAGTAAAACACAGGCTGGCCCAAGTCTGCTAACAGAAAACTTTGCAAAAGTGAAATCCTGATCTTCATATAGCTCTCGCTACTACATCTTTGTCTATACCATTAAACTAGGGCAAGTTCTTCAGTTGTGAAATGTCATTTGGATTTGCTTTGTAGGTCTGTACTATTAATTACATATTAATAACCATTTGTGGCTTAACAAAAGGTCATATTTAGCCTATTCATAAAAAATGACAATAACAATGTGTCATCTTAAGTGGTTCGTTTATGCCTTGGAATCTCAATGATGTCTCGACTCTAAATTGAATTGGTTAAAAATTACTCTGGCATCTACAGCTGCCTTTACTTGAAGATCAAGTACAATTAACCGCTGAAGTAAATCTAGCATAGGCCATTTTGATTATGAACACGTGCCTTCGCAAATAAATTCAAGCGTATTTTTAGAAGTAATTGGTGGCACAAAGCAATTATCTGCACTTTATGATTCCAGCTATTTATAGACAAATAAAATAGTTCATTCCTCTCAATCAGTGCCTTTGCATTGCCTCTAGAGCCTGAACTGTCCCTTTACATCAGTGACCTGAACTATACACTGAACTCAAGGTACAGCCTGACCAGAGATTCAGCTCAACTTCCAGGGATTTAAATTCAAGTGTTTTGGCAATAGAACCCTGTATCCTGAAACAAAAAATGCTGGAAATACTCAGGTCAGGCAGCATCTGTGGCGAGAGAAACAGAGCTAACGTTTCAGGTCAATGACCTTCCATCAGAACTGGAAAATGTTAGCTGTATCAGATTTTAAGCAAGTACAGAGGAAGGAAAGAACAAAAGGTCTGTGATAGGCAGGAGAGATTGAATGACAAAAAGGATGATGGTGCAAGGCAAAAAGGAGGTGGGGTAATGGGACAAGTAAAGAAACAAGAGATGAGTCTAGAAGAGGTGTAAATGGGAACAGAATAATCAACAGCTGCTGTCTGGGAAAAAAAATGGGGGCAGAGGTTATGAACTGAAATGTTGACGGTTGTAAAGCACCTAATCGAAAGACAAGTGCAGTTCCAACAACACTCAAGAAGCTCAACACCGTCCAGAACAAAGCAGTCTGCTTAACTTGCACCCCATCCACTACCTTAAACATTCATTCCCTCCACCACCAGCACACCATGGGCTGCAGTGTGTATCATCTACAAGATGCACTGCAGCAACTTGCCAAGGCTTCTTCGACAGCTCCTCCCAAACTCACGACCTCTACCACCTAGAAGGACAAGGGCAGCAGATGCATGGAAACACCATCGCCTCCAAGTCACACACCATCCTGCCTTGGAAATATATTGCCGCTGGGTCAAAAACCTGGAACTTCCTCCCTAACAGCACTATAGGAGTACCTTCACCAGACTGCAGCGGTTCAAGGCACCTCACCACCAACTTCTCAACGTCAATTAGGGATGGGTAATAAATGCTGGCCTTGCCAGTGACTCCCACATCCCATGACTGAATATAAAAAGAGGTGCTGCTCCTCAAGCTTCATTGGAACAGTGTAGGAGGCAGAGGACAGAAAGGTCAGAGTGGGAGTGGAGCAGAGAATTAAAGTGAGTGGTGACCGGAAGCTCAGGGTCACACATGCAGACTGAACAGACATGTGCCGCAAAGCAGTCACCCAATCTGCATTTGGTCTCCCCAATGTAGAGACCACTGCATTTTGAGCAGCGAATACAATATACCAAATCGCTGTTTCATCTGGAAGGTGTGTTTGGGACCCTGGATGGCTTTTGTAACCCTGTATCTTGCTGGTTTTTCTCAATTCCACTGCACACTGTTGGGACATGGTGAGTAATGAGTTATTCAACACCCCGTGGTCTCTTTCAATGTCCATCTCAGCAAGTTCAATTCCACACAACAGATAAAGGTCTTCCTATTTCTACCCTGCATTACCTCATGTTCATCTTTAATAGATTCCCCAGAAGGTCTCTTTGCAAAGACTCCATTCTTCCCAGGTTGGCATTATCTGCAAATTTAACTTCCTTATTTGTTCCCAGGATGAGAGTGATGTTTTCCCCAAGATGGTGATTCTGGACCTTCTCTTTGAACTGCTACAGTCCTTGTGCTGATGTTTTTCCCACAATGGCATTAGGTAGGGAATTCCAGGATACTGACAAGATTAAGGAACATCAATGTACATCCAAGCCAGGATAGTGTGCGACTTAGTGGAAAAGGTGGAGGCAATAACGTTCAGAAAATTGCTGCTCTTGTCCTTCTTGGTAATAGAGGTTACAGGGAACAGAGGTGTGTTTAAGTAACCTTGGTGAGTTACTGCAGTGCATCTTTTAGATTGTACACATTGCAACCAGTGCACCAAATGATGGAGGGAGTGGATATTGAGTCAGGGGTGCCAATCAAGTGTACTGCTCTGTCCTGAGTGGTGTTGAGCTTCGAGTGTTGCTGCAGGTGTACCTCATCGGCGAGTACATGTATTTCATTATACTTTTGATTTCAATCCTGTAAATGGTGAAGAGGTTTTGAGGAATCAGGTGGTGAGCAACTCATGGCAGAATACCCAGCTTTGGCCCTACTCTTATAACCAGTGTTGCTATGGCTAATCCAGTAAAGCTTCAGGTCAATGGTGACCACCAAGATGTTTATGGTCAAAGGCAATGGCTGGGCTCATATTTGAGATGGTCATTACCTGGCACATGGTATGAATGATACCTGCTACTTGTCAGCCAAAGTCTAGATGTTATCCAGGTCTTGCTGCAAGCTGGCATGGGGTGCTTCTTTATCAGAGTAATCATGAATGATGCTGAACACTGGAACAGCCAATGAACAGCCACCCTCCTGACCTAATGATGGAGCGTAGGTCATTGATGAAGCAGCTGAAGACGGTTGGGCCAAAGACATCTCCGAGGAACTCCTGGAGCTGCAATGATTGGCCTGACAACCAACCATCTTCCTGTGTCAGGCATGATTAGTTACTGGATGGTTTTCCCTTTGACACCCATTGACTCAAATATGGCACCAAGAAGCCCTAGCAAAACTAAAGTGCATGCTGCTTTGATGTCAAGGGCATCTACTCACTTTTTCCATGAAACTGCAAATTCAGGCCATCATCAATAGCTAGAATAGGAAGGGTACTAGCAGGAACCACAGGGGAACCTCACTTGATCCCATGCTCCAGCCTAACTCCTATAATGACTACACCCAGCTTACTTCCCTTTAGCTAGCTACTAAGCCATGTCTACACATTATTGACAACACCCACTGATCATAGTAAAGGAGTTACTCATGCAATACTTTATCAAAGGATGGCTTAGTACAGCACATTGTACAGCTTCTACTCAATCTGGAAGATCCCCTTTAGAAAAGTGAGGTTGAGGGCCCTTTAGGAGCCATATTGACTCATTTATTAGGCTAGGTATACTTCTATTTTGCTATGGATTCCATTAGCATTCCAATTATTTTGGTCAATAGCAGCCAGGTATGGTTGCATCACCATTCTTGAATATGGGAACTACATTTGCATCCTTCCAATCTAGCAGAACTTCCCCAGTCTTCAATGACAATCAGTGCTTCACATGGCTCCTCCCTCATCTCACTGAAGAACTATCTAGAACCTTTGCTTTACTAGTCAAAGTCCCAAAGTACACAGAAACGGGGAAAAAAAAACTTCAAGTAGGACTTTACCTTCCACTCCAGTTACTGCTACAGTATTGTTGGGATTTTTTTGGCATTATGCTTCCCTCCAGTTCTATTGACATCTCTAGTCTCTTTAAATGACCCACTTCAGTCTAACTTTATACTTGGTCCAATGGTTATGCTATCCCTTCAAATATTTTCTGCCTCAAATTCCAGCATTTCAAAGCATGATTTGCTTTGTCTCTTTGCACTTATTATCCTGCATGCTCCACATGTTTTTGAAGGAGGACCATTAATGCAGCCCACATGATGTTGCCTAGCTCAACTCCAACCCTGAAGTTGTATACTGGGGTTTGGTTACATGGCTGCATTGTTTTCCAAGTCCGATTGAAAGTTATAAGACAAAAAGTCAGTTCAAGTGTCTAGAGCTTTCAGCTGTCAAACACTTGCGCTGCCCAACTATAACACTAAAAAACAAGCTAACATCCTGAAAATTGTTTTTCTCTGTATGCAAAGTCAATAGTTAAGATCTTTATGAACCAGAAGCTTACTATAAACTATAAGATGGACACTGAAGGCAGTTTCATGGAATAGGACACAAGATATTCACTTCATAGAAAAAGGCCATAAAGTTAAGTCCCACTGCATCCAAGACCAGAGACACTCAATCATGTCATAGTTTTGTAAATTGTTATTTGGGACTCTAGGCTAGACAGAGTCAACATGGGAAAACAATGGAAAGCATGGAGAAAACTGAAATCATCTACTTGTGAATGCACTTAAATCAGGTGGCATACAGACAAGTGGCAGTCATGAGTGAGGGAGATGGGGAGGGAAGAGGAGAAAGATCAGTATTCACAATCTGTCTACACCTCTATGAAGAGGCAAACTATCATTTTTAAATAGACCTGAACACAAATACAATTAACTTATTTCCACCTTTATGATGGCATGTCCTTTAGTTTAATCAGATCATTAAACAAAAGGGAGAACAGGATGGAAAGTGTAAATACTTGGATAAATATGCAAGGAAAACTCAGTACCACACTATTCAATTTTCAGCAACTGAATCACACATGCATTTTTATCCTCCACTGCCTCAGACCCTCAGAGTAGGTGATCCACAGTATGAAGCATGCAAGCACATCCATTAAACACTTACAAAAATAGCTCTTGTACAGTTACAAAGTATGCAAAATTGCAATCAAACATTTGAGCATAATCTTTATAAATAGAAGGATACCATCTAGCACAGTGCTAATCTTTTAGTAGCTCTCTTGTGGTGCTTAACACTGCAGACATATAGCAAATATCCAAGATTCAAAGCTCAGCTGGGAGTGATAAAGTTCATCCTTCTTCCAGCACAAATAAATAAGCTAGGAAAAATAGTTACTTGGACAATGTCTCATTGCCTGTGGGAGAGATTAGGTATACAGCACACTAAATCAGAAAGGAATTGGGATTCAGTACATTTGATGGAACAAACCTCATTACTCTCAACAAATGTCTTCGAGTGTGATCTTTAAAGATAAATGGTCTCTTTAGTCAGGTTAATACAGATTCATTTGTTTGTCAGACTGATGCTATGTAGTCACTATAAATAGGCAGATCAACAAGATGCTTCACTTTAAGAATACAAAATGCTAAGAGCTCAGACATGCAAAGTCACAGGTGGCCTTATCTGGTGTGATATATGGAGAGAGGGCAGAAAAACCAGCAAGCTATTAAGTCATATATATATATTGGACAATGACTTGTGAAGCACTATTCCCAGACTTGTGTCAAATGTGGCCCTGCATTTGCGTTCAATCACAGTTTGGTAGAGTTTAAACTGAGCCGAATGACCATCATACAGCATGCCTTCAGAGCTGACGCTCTTGGATTTCAAAGCGCACAGTCCGATAGTTAAAAAAAAATCGAATGCTGTCACTGAATAACTCGACACATGCAGGACTACTCCATGGATAGAGACCAGCTCCCACCCCACCCCAAAAACGTGGCTTACTTTTTGACTTGCTGCAGTCACTACAGTCACACTGCCCCTGAGGAGACGCATTTCCCTGCTCAATATATCTTAATCGCTACAAGTTTCCAGCTTTAAAAAATTTATATACATGTAAAATGTAAACCCGAGTCAATGAGTTTGAAAATCCAGAAACAAAACGGAATATCTATTTTAAATATAAGCATACCAAATGAATCTTGAAAAAGATTATAACTGTGACAAAATACTCCAAGATTTTTTCCCCCCAAATAAACGAATTCAGTTGCATAGAAACTCTGTTGGAAACAATTCAGTTAGTTCAGTAATTCAATGACCTCACCCAGGCAGACAGAGCCAAGAGAAAATTCCTCAGATAACGGTAACAATGTTACACGTTTCAGTTGAAGAGACCATCCCAAGCGGGACAGTCGTGGATATAATGTAGCCACGGCTCAAATACCTCACCTCTCGCTTGAAATAAAGTCTCTCTGCAACCAGCCAGGAAGCTTCCTCCAGAAACAATTTTATCTTCGACAGCGGTCAAAACAATGCAATTGTCGTCCTCTAGAGCAGGAATGTTTCCCCCCTTCACTTTTAACGCACAAACTCCCTAATGAAAGGAAGGAACCGCAAGCTCTGCTGATAGCGCGGGTCCCGCCCCCGCCTCGCTGATTGGCGCCTCATTCAGGCGAGCTGCTACTTTCCCGTTCTCCAATTGGCCCGGCGTGCTTGTCAATCACAGCGGAACACTGGGCTCATCCGCTGTGTGTTCGCCGCCAGTCCCAATTGGCTCCGGGACCTGTCAATCATCCAATCTCCAGGGCGATTTAAAACGCTGGAGCCATGCAGATTGGTCCTTTGTCTGATTAACCACAGCTTTGCCCCGCATACTTCCGCCGCGAGTGAGGAGGAGGGGGTGATTGGGAATAGTGGGGGTGCATGTCAGCAGGTTATTAGAATAATTTATGACTCCCGCCCCCCTTTTCCTGCTGAAATAGTTGCATTCATTTCTAAATAAAGAGTAGTTTTGCAATTGCATATTTCTCTATATATTTTATTTAAATATACCAGTTGCTGGAGTGTGTGTCTCTGCCAGGGGTAGCAGGGACTTGGTGAACCGTGTCCTGTGAAAGAGATGACATCATGCAGTGTGTGGGGGATGCTGCAAATAGCGTTGAGTTTGCAGCGCGGTCCAGTGACAAATGGAGCAGACAAAACAGCCCCCGGCTTGCTATTGTGCCCTTCAAACAATTTATTAACATAGAACGTGCAAAATACCAGTAGCAGAAACGAACTCCTATTATATGGGGAAAAAAATTTCATCTGCATTACGAATAATTTTAATAGGGGGTTTATGGTGATAGTTGCACTCCAGGAATTCACAATGGAAGTAATTAAATACCAACATTTTTAATTGCCGATTGAATTAATGTTCGTTTATATTCCGAAATGTTGAGTCTTTGGTCCAACTACATCTTCCAGCTGTTTATGAATTACCGTCTTAAAATAAATAAATCTGCATGAACAATCCTGTGCATGTGTAATATGACGGAGGAGCTCTGAAGACCCCGTTGGTCTTTTAGCAAGAAAAAGGTGAAAATCGTTTTTGTTTTGTGGTGTGATTTCCTTAAATTTGTTTTAAAATCAAAAATAGAACTTCGGGCTCATTAATCAGGTAATTTTCCTGTCTGCATCAGTCAAATCTTGCTATTTTAATTGGCTCTCCTCCACCACCTTATCACCAACATCCAACATCTGGTTTCATTGACTTGCACCGTGAGACTGCGAGAGGCTAGTCATTGGCCATATAAGGCAAAATGAGGTGTGTGGAAATCGCACGCACGCCATTACATCACCCTCTGGTGGGATCAGCAGTCCAGTTTCACAGCCGCATACCACATAGGGCCGGCAGATGAAATATTACGTTAGATTGCTAAATCTAAGATCGGTATAAAATAAGACTCGACCTAAAAGCCTTCACTGAAGTAATTGTGTGGCAATTTCTAATTAGTAACTTTTACAACAATTCAAGGACATCCATTTATTATCCCGACAACCCTGTCAATTTTAGCACCGAAAGTAACAATATTGACAGTATAATTCTCAGAATGCACCATGCTTTGTAATGTATAGCACTTTTAAACGTGAGACAAAAATGTCTATTAATGGAAATTATAGCGGTTTAATAATCTAACTAGTATTCTTGATATCAAATATCAGGTATCTCACCAATTCTGAGGAAAGCTCATCGACCTGAAACGTTAACTCTGTTTCTCTCTCCACAGATGCTGCCTGACCTGCTGAGCATTGCCAGCATTTTCTGTTTTTATTTCAGATTTCCAGCATCCACAGTATTTTGCTTTTGTGTCACTAATTATGTTGTTGGAGCAATAACAAAGCAGGTATGAAACGCATAGAATGTGGATAAGAGCAGTCATTTTGCCTAACTCCCTAAGTGCTGTTGAATCTTCAGAGCACAGGACATTTAATAGGATACTTCCATGAGCTTGCTGTTCAATAGTATTTTATATTTCAATGTTGTGGCCAACCATATAATTCTCAAGTGATATAATTTTGGAGCGAGTTCTGTAAGCCGTTCATACCAGCCTTCTATAAAAACAGTTTTTGGCATAAAATCTACTATATTAAAAGAGAAAAGGCCACTCTAAATAATGATTTGCCACATAAACATCATTATGCAGAGGGCAGAATTATTCATGCGAGAAAGAACTAGATTTTTTTATACATTGATAGGTGGAAAATCTAGTCCATCAAGTGAAGTAGTCTCCTTCAGTTCATAATGCTCTTTCTTCCCAAGTGGCCATCCTCATATGTGAGCCTAGACAGCATGCTGATCAACATGGGAGCAGCGGAACTAAAACCTAGTCCTGCCCTCTCTCATGCACACACACCATAATCGGCATGCTGTTCAACATGAGGGCATCACAACTTCACCCAGTCCTGGCCTCACTCAACATCATCTCACACACAAGCACACATTTTCCACTTGCGACACTGATTAGCAATCAGGAATGGGAACTATGGTTTAATTTTTCTCTTCTTAGCCTGGGAGAGCTAAAGCAAATTGTTGTACTCTTACCATCAACCTAACAGATAAGTTAGCTCAGCACAAACTAAGGATTAAACCTGAAACCTTCTAAGGCACAGTCCCAGACCATACAGTGCTTTACCCACCAATCAATCAATCAATCAAGTTCAACAGCAGCTTCTAATTTTGCACAGTGTTGGTGTACTCTCAGCCATTTCTCCAGTGGAACATTTCTCCTTAGAATAAGGGTGGCCACATCACTGCATGATCCACATGGGAAGTCTTACTATTTGCTTTAGTCTTCCTGCTAAATAGTTTAGGTAGTGTCAGCTGTGGCTCAGTGGGTAGCACTCTCGCCTCTGAGTCAGAAAGTTGTGGGTTCAAGTCCCGCTCCATGGGACTTGAGCCCAAAATCCAGGCTGACACTCCAGTGGAGTGCTGCACTGTCGGAGGTGCCATCTTTCAGATGAGATGTTAAACTGAGGCCCTATCTGCCCTCTCAGGTGGATGTAAAAAATCCCATGGCACTATATTGAAGAAGAGCAGGGGAGTTATCCCTGGTGTGTCCTGGCCAATATTTATCCCTCAACCAACATAACAAAAAACAGATTATCTGGTCATTATCACATTGCTGTTTGTAGGAGCTTGCTGTGTACAAATTGGCTGCTGCGTTTCCCACATTACAACAGCGACCGCACTTCAAAAGTACTTTATTGGCTGTAAAACGCTTTGAGATGTCTGGTGGTCGTGAAAGGTGCTATATAAATGCAAGTCATTCTTCAAGCAATTTTCTTTCTTGCTGGATACTTGGCTTCATGTTTCTGTAGCTGTGACAATACTTAGTTCTGTTCTTCAAATGACCTTTCTCATCTTAAAGATGCAATCTTATTGAACCCTGTTCAGAAACCAAATCATTATTTTTTTTTTAATGACTATCTTTGGCTTGTTATATTGATTTTCTATGAATTTACTTTATATGAACAGTGAATGGGGAAGGCTTGAATGAGTTCCTGAGCCCCACTGTTCGGCAAATTATCCTTAGTGAGGGTACAGTTATAAACAGTTATGGGATGTTAACATACTAATTCAGCTCTCTCACACTATCAGATTTCCTCTGTGTATTACACTTTTCTTACAAATACACAGAATGTTTATGTAACACCCTTTAATTTTTCATACCCCATGTTTTATGAACTGAGCAATGGCGCTCTACATTAAAATGTCACAGAGGTCCTTGATTTATTTATTATCCTTCTGCTGCTTAGCTACATGCTCTGGATAACTCCAAAAGTTGCTGTTGATTTATGTGAAATTTTTTAAGATATGTCATTTTTTAGGAACATGAAGATTAATGGTAGTGTTGTAGTAACCTTCACCAAACAGAAAAAATTTGCATCATTTGAGGCTTAAGGAAGTGAAAGGAGATGCCCAGCTTTAGACTTCAGATATCTTGTGAAAGCTGTCATGTACGGCTGGGGGTGAACATTTCCGTTCACTCAGACCCTATTTGGGGTATAAATGCACTGTAAACCAGAAATCGTTTTCAGTCTCTCTTGTATTGTACTTGATGAAAAGAAATGTGATGCATTTCTGTTTTTCTGTTCTGGTCACTTATTTTTACGATTTGAAGTGGGATAAAGCACAGCAATGTGAATGTTCCCATTCCAGCCCCAGTGTTTTTACACATTGACTTCCAATGTTGGATTCATTTGCACAAAGCAACCATAATTTCCCTCAATTGTTAGTAGGTATAACAGGAGCTGGAAGTGTTTTCTTTCCTATATGTACTACTGATTTTCTGTGATTAAAATTGCTACTGCACTTTATAACTTCTGAACTGAACTGAACTGACCACAAAATGGCTCACAAAATACTTTAGGAATTTTGCTGGCAGGAGAAAAGTCTCTTTTATGAAATACTTGGATTTTTGCCACATTTCCAAGTAAAAATGTAATATCACTTCAATTCATACATATTGTAGTCATTCATTTTAACTCAATATTTTGAATGATTCACTACATTTCGTCCATATTACACATTTTGCCATGGTTACAATCCAAGTTACACAGAACCATCTCTCATTGTGATATGTAACATTATCTATTATTAATTAAAAATGGCACATGGTCTCAGGACTCCAAAGGTACTGCACCAGAAGGTGCTGCTGTCAATGTTACATGACAAATTGAAAACTATGGGGTACCACTTAGCATTACATGAGAGCCCACACAGCACTCAGAAACAGCAACTGTGGCATCAAAAAAAATCTAATCAAACATGTTGTGCACTTAATCTAATTGACCAGTCAAAATGTGCCTTTAAGTTAAATAGAAAAGTAAAAGAAGTTCGCGGGAAGTGAAATCATGAATGCTTGAAGGAATACTTTGCACAAAGAAATAAAAATTGGATCTGATGGAAGCAAACAGGAAACAAAGTAAATTATCCAAGAAAATGGAGGCCCAGGGAAAACTATAGGAAGTAATAGGCAAAAGAAAAACGGAATGGAAAAAGTCGATTGTCAGAGGAATGGCATTGGTAGAAATCCTTTAAATAAATCGAAATGTCAAGGGTGTGCAAACATCATTATTCGTTGAGTGATAATGCCACTTCAGCGCCACCCCCCCCATTGAGAAAGCTTTTTTGCACTCTACCAACGCCTTCTCCCCCACTCCCCACTGAGCAAGTTTTTGCCTGCTTCCCACCTGAACAAGATTTACACTCGCAAGCTAAATTTTGGCCCCCCCAATGAACAACATTTTGATCCCTTTCCTCCTTCTGCTGAGCAGGTTTGTGGATCCGTTCTCCCCACCCCCCCCCCCCCCCTCCCACACACACACAGAGCATATATTGGGCTGTCTCCTTTCCCATAAAATGAAGATTCAGAAACGGAGTACCTTCAAAAACTCTTGGAATACAATGGCTGGAAGACAGCAAGTGCAAGTACCGAGTGAGAATCAAGAATCCCTGAAGCACAATTGGAAGTCGGAGCATCTGAGCAAAATTATCATCAAATTAAAATGGGAAACAAAACCAAAAGCATCTCACCCCCCACTCAAGAAGCAAGTACCTCCATCTTCTCCTTGGACGTAGACCACCCCCGCCCTGCTGAGTAGGAATCATGCTTCACCTCACCCCTCACTGAGCAGTAAGTTGTGGATTGCATTCACTTCCCCACCCCCACCTGCTTGCTGGCTCAAATTCATTTGCTAGTTCATTGCTAGCTGCTTCTTCACTTTCAACATCCATCCCCCCACAGTTGGTTGCATTACCTCTATCCTGCTTTATTTCCCCTTGTACAGTAACTTTTCCCTGCGACTGCATTTTTCCACTCCAATGTCTGGCTGTTCTATGCTTCAATCCTCCTACCCCTGCAAATCTGAATTATTCTTCCTCAGCACTCCCTTATTCTTCCCCGCCCCTTTTCCCCTTTTATCTCACCTCCTCCTTCCCCATCCCTTCCTCTCCTCCCCTTTCCCTCTTCTCCTACTGTTTTCTACCTCCCCACCTCTCTGTCTCATTCCCTTTCTGCTCTCTCTCTCTCTTCCTGTTCCCCTTCCTTACTCTGTCTCCCCCTCCACTTCCTCTCCCCCAAGGTGTTCCTCTCCCCCTGGCTGGTAAGGTGGAGCCGTATCTCTTTAAGGCCATAAAAAGACCATCAAATCATTCAGAATTAATTGTTGTGTAGTCAAAGAACTTTGCGGACTGGAATATGCTGGTCAGTTGCTGTCTCAGAAGCACACAGCATTTTAAGATTGTTCTGCATTTGTTAAAAAAAGTGTGATATTTACACAGACAGACATACCAGGGCTGATTTTCTTATGCCTATCTTTCCCCATTTACTGTGGACCACAGAGTAGGAGGCAAACGAAAACTTCCCATCCGAGGCCTCCACAACTCGAAATGAGTGACCAGCGCTCCCACCTGAAACTGACGGCAGCCTTCCTTAAATAGTTAAATCGGGGTCCTGCACTACTTGTAGGACTGCAATGCGATTTTCATGTATCAATGGATAGGGCGAGTGTTGCGCATGCTCCGTCCATTGGTCCCTGGCGTGGCGCGGCCTAACCTTAAAGGTACTGCTGCAAACCATTCTAAAAATGGGTGACATTTTCTTTCTTTCGCTTTTGTGGGGCCAGGAAGAGCAGGATATCTTCAATAATTAGAAGTTACTCCGTTTTGGAGTTTTCAGGCAGGCGAATACTGACCTTATAGTTGCAACAGGACATGGATTCTTTCCCAAGCTGATTGAAATGTGACCTTGCCATTATCGAATGCTTGGATTATACATTCTGAATTGACAGTGGTATAAAACAGATGTAGTGCAAACTGGCAATAGATTTATGACTCAATTGCTTGTACAAGCTGATTGATTCCTCGGTACTGTTCCCTGTTTCTTGTGCATACTGCCATCCGTTCCCATCAGTGTTTCACATATTTTTTAAAAGTCTCTAAACATACATGCATGCCCACAAATGCAGTTTACAAGCTCTATGTCCATAAGGAATCAGAAAGGAGGATATCTGTACCCCTACATATTTCTCAGTGGTCTTTTGTTACAAGCTGATTAGTAGGAGTCTGGGGCAGATATTGATGCACAACTCCCCCTACTGTGACATGAAGTTGCTCTCCAGTGACATTAGAAATATTTCCAATGGACTTTGAGCAGGAGTTGCTATTCATGATAACTTAGCAGGGAAGCTATATATCAGCTGCCTGTTGCCTGACTGCTTCCAGCCAGCAGTGTTAAAGCATAAAGCACAGTAATAAGAGAGGACTCAGAGACACCCATGTGTAGAGATGCAGTGTGGTGATTCAGATGATTACAGTATCCTTTTTTACATTTTCCCCCAAATTCACTCTCTGCCTCTCCTGAAAGCGCTGACCCTTCCATTCCACTGGCGTCAGCAGCTCAGTGGTGTATCACCCAAGGGGGCCATTCTTCATTTGTTAATCTAGACAGCAAGGGTTGGGGGGGGGCACTTGACCTCAACTCAATCTATTTCTGGCCTCATCCTGATGACCACACATGCACATTCCGTAGAACGGGTCACTGGCTAGCAATGTTACATTTTGGGTTTTTTCTAACCTTCTTACTCCAGGTTATTTCAAATCTAGTATCAAGCAAATTTATGTTGCAAGATGCAAACAAGCAAATAAGTAAAAGTCACATAAATATGTTTAACAGCAGAGATTTTTCCACCTAACTCTGTGTACCAGGTTTCCGGGACAGGAAAGTGCAACTGCTAGGATGCGATATCATTCCAGCTATAATAGATGACAATCCTTCCAAGCCAGTGGAATCAGTGGCACAATTACTTAATTAGGCAGCATGATTTCCTCCAATGGGGACTGTTGTCTTGACTGCCATAGGCCCATTGCACTTGTGAGCTCCGCAATTAACTCTTTATCCCATATATGGAGATTAAGCATAAGTCACAAGCTCAAAGTACAGCTCTAAAATTCATTAGTAATATCCATATTTAAATATGGCTCAGAAACATGGGTACGTACCAAAGTAATGAATAGGCAAATCGATGGATTTGATTCTAGATCGCTTTGCTTAATAACAAAGGTTAAGCCTCAAAACAAAATCTTAAATGAGACTGTACACAACCTGACAAATCAACCACCACTGGCCCTGGCTAGTTGATCGTTAACAACTCCTCTAGTATAGAGACTGCATGCACCATCCTGAGTCTGACCCTGCCAGAGCATGCACCACCAAACCACCACCGAAATGGAAGGGGCCACGAGGAAAACGCAGAACAAGATGCGATGACGACATAAATGCGCTCCTTAATAACATAGGCCTTACTACCGATGAGGCACAAGTGAGAGCCCTGAACCATAATGGTTGGAAGAAGCTGGTAGCTGCAACGTCCTCTAATGGTTGTACGGCTAGAAAATGTTACAGAGATAGGGATGGGTGAGGCCATGAAGGGATTTAAACAAGAGGATTAGAATTTTAAATGAGAGGCTTTGGAAGAAGAGGAGCCAATATCGGTTAACAAAGACAGGATTGATAGTTGAGTCGGACCTGATGTGGGATAGGATATAGGCAGCAGAGTTTTGGATGAGCTGAAGTTTACAGAGAATGGAGATTGGGAGGCCAGCCAGGAGAGCAAAAACAACAACTACAACTTGCATTTATATAGCGACTTTAACATAGTAAAACGTCCCAAGGTGCTTCACATGACCGACTATCAAACAAAATTTGACACCGAAACATAATAGAAACATAGAATCTAGGAGCAGGAGTAGGCCATTCGGCCCGTCGAGCCTGCTCCGCCATTCAATACGATCATGGCTGATCATCCAAATCCAGTACCCTGTCCCTGCTTTAATCCCCACAGTACACATATCCCACCCTACCCCCGTAACCCCACGTATTTAATTCCCCCTAACATATCCCATCCTATCCCCATAACCCCACATATTTAATCCCCTCTAACACTAAGGGTCAATTTATCATAGCCAAATCAACCTAACCCACACATTTTTGGACTGTGGGAGGAAACCGGAGCACCCGGAGGAAACCCACGCAGACACGGGGAGAATGTGCAAACTCCACACAGACAGTCACCCGAGGTCAGATTCGAACCCGAGAGAACACGAGCCACATAAAGAGATATTAGGACAGTTTGGTCAAAGAGGTAGGTTTTAAGGAGTGTCTTAAAGGAGCAGAAAGAGGTAGAGAGGAATTCCAGAGTTTAGGGCCTTGGCAGCTGAAGGCACGGCCACCAATGGCAGAGCGAAGAAAATCGGTGATGCACAAGAGGGCAAAATTTGAGGAGCACAGAGATCTCGGAGGGTTGTCAGGCTGAAAGGGGTTGACATGAATCTTGTCATTCATGTGGAAATGACTTATGAAATAATACTGGGCGGCCTGCTGGTGGCGCTGTCCAGGGAGAGTATAAATACTCGGGCACGGGCCCAGCTTGTGCGGGACATTCTTAACAGGAACTAGTGAAGGACACAACTAGACTTCCATGTTGTAAAACAGTTGATTAAAGCTTTGTTTAACGCTTAGACCAAGTACCTAGTAGTTTTCTTACATCAGGGGTTACAGAGATAGGGAGGGCCAAAGCCATGGAGAGATTTGTAAACAAAGATGAGAATTTTAAAATCAAAGAGTTGCCAGACTGGGAGCCAATGTGGGGCAGTGAGCACAAGGGTGATGTGTGAACAGGATTTGGTGCAGGTTAGGATATAGGCAGCAGAGTTTTGGATGAGCTCAAATTTACAGAGGGTGCAAGGTGGGAGGCTGCCCAGGCAAATATTGGAATAGTCGAGTCTAGAGGTAACAAAGGGATGGATGAGGGCTTCAGCAGCAGATGATCTGAGGCAGGGGAGGAAACAGGTCATGTGATGGAGGTGGAAGTAGGAGGTCTTGTTGAGGATAGGATATGGGGTTGGAAGTTCAGCTCAGTGTCAAGTAGGAAACCAAGTTTGCAAACAATCTGGTTCAGACTCAGACAGTTGCCAGGGAGAGTGATGGAGTCGCTGGCTAGGGAACAAAGTTTGTGGCGGGGACCGAATCAATGGCTTTTGAATAGTTGACTTTGGAAGTGACAAAGGCATGGATGAGGATTTCAGCAGCAAATAGGCTGAGGCAGGGCTGGAGGCAGGCAATGTTACAGAGGTGGAAGTCGGCGGTCTTTGTGATGGAGCGGATATATGGTTGAATAAGATGCCGAGGTTGGGAACAGTCTAATTCAACCTGAGACAGTGGTCAGGGAGGGGAATGAAATCTGTGGCAAGGGTATGGACTTTATAGGGGCGGGGGGTCGGAAACAATGCCTTTGGTTTTCCCAATGTTTAACCGGAGGCAATTGCGGCTCACCCAAGACTGCATGTCAAACAAACAATCTGACAACACAAAAGCAGTGGAGCGGTCGAGAGAGGGAGTGGTGAGTTAGAGGTGGGTGTCCATCTCTGAGGACGATGTTGCCAAGGGGCAGCATGTAGATGAGGAAGAGGAGGGGACCAAGGATAGACCCTTGAGGCACTGCACAGCTGAGGTTCCAAGAGCGGGAAGAGAATCCATTGCTGGAGATGCTCTGGCTATGAACAGATAGGTAGGAGTGGAACCAAGTCAGAGCAGTCCCACTGAGCTGGATAGCAGAGGAGAGGCGTTGGAGGAGGATAGTGTGATCGACCATGCCAAAGGCTGCAGAGAGGGCAAGGAGGATAAGAAGAGATAATGCACTATGGTTATATTCAGAGAGGATGTTATTGGTGACACTGGTTAGAGTCATTTCAATGCTGTGGCAGGAATGGAAACCTGATTGAAACATGGAGTTGCGGGAAAGGTGGGCACAGATTTGGCAGGTGATAACATCTTCAAGAGCTTTGGAGAGGAAAAGGAGATTGGAGATGGGGAGGTAGCTTGCAAAAACAGCACGACCAAGGGTAGGTTTTTTGAGGGGGGGGAGGTGGTGATGATGGTACCGGAGAGAGTACCTGAGGAGAGGGAACCATTTACAATGTCAACAAGCATATGGGCCAGGAAGGAAAGTTGGGTGATCAGTAGTTTAGTGGGAAATGGGTTCAAGGGAACAGGGTTGGATGTCATGGACAAGATGAGCTCAGGGAGGGCATAAGATGATACAGGAAAGAAACTGGAGTAAAATGATGGTTCAGGGTTAAGGCGGGCTGAGCAAGTTTGGCTTGGTAGGCAAGGGGATGAGGGGAAACAGCAGAGGCAGCTGAACGGATGGTCTTAACCTTAGTGACAAAAAACCTCGGACTTTCTGTTCTGTATGGCTAAACCGGTTGGTTAGAGTATTCCATTGGGAAATTATACTAACTACTGTGAATTATTCTGATTTTTTGATTCCTATTTCTAGATGAGAACTAAGAACTATAAAAAGTAACAGTAAAACATAACACAATAGTTCCATGGTGACATCTGCTGGACTTGTTGAACGAAGATATTTTGATATCTCAAGTTCAAAAAGTAATAGCAGTTGGGTGTTCATAAATTTTAAATTCAATTAACTATTGCATAAATGTTAAAAGTAGTTAAACTAATAAATCGTTGGTTTTGTTAAAATTCACTGGGGTACAAGTGGGTTTTGGGTTCGTTTTCAGGGGCCAAAAAGAACGCAGCAAACGATCCCTGGGGCCAAAGACGGAGAACCAAAGGTCGCGACAAATAGGTCCTCGGGCCTCTTTGTAATAATAGAGGCGAGCTGCTGGCGCATCCAAGCAGTTCATCGATCCAGGCCTTCCCAATTTTAGCTGGCTTGGATGCAGGTAAGTTCAATAAGTGAGGCAAATATGGGGGGGCGCTGAGTGGGGGAGCATGGGCCAGCAGCGGCCCGCAGTTTTGGTGTGAAGCACACCTACTCTCCTGGCTCCACATCAAGATTTATAGAGACTAAAGAACCGAACTTACTTTTCTGTGATGTGGAGATGCCGGTGTTGGACTGGGGTGGACAAAAGTGAGAAGTCGCACAACACCAGGTTATAGTCCAACAGTTTTATTTGAAATCACAAGCTTTCGGAGCGGCTGCTCCTTCGTCAGGTGAAGTAAAGGAATACAAATCGACAAAGCATATATAGATAATATATATCTATATATGCTTTGTCAATTTGTATTCCTTTACTTCACCTGACGAAGGAGCAGCCGCTCCGAAAGCTTGTGATTTCAAATAAAACTGTTGGACTATAACCTGGTGTTGTGCGACTTCTTACTTTTCTGTGACCTAGAGCGGTCCCTTTAAGGAGTTGCCACATTTCCCTACTTGGCCCGGAACTTCCTCAAACTGTGTAGTCAACAGGTTAGGCCTAATTCTTTTTTTGCTGACTTTGTAACCAGTGAAGAAATGGACCCTTCAAACTTCCTAGACCATTTAAAATCAATTCTTATACGATGGAATGATATGATTCTAGATCCTTGAAGTCTATTGAAGGGGCATAAAAATGAACTGTTAACAATCATTCGGCAATGCCAATGATTCCTTCTTTTTAGCAGGTAGTGCCCCAAACTGCACTTTATCACCACCCGCACCAACATAAACCACGATGAAAATTCAATGTCGAAATCTCACTGCAATTTTACCAATTGTGTTAGTCAGTTGCAAATTGTAGTCAGAAGGTGGCAGTATTTATTTACCAGCAGTTACAATCAGGTGAAAACTTGTGCTCACAATTATGGTATAACGGTATCTAATTTACATCAACTTTTTTCACTTTCTTAGAGCTGAGATTGATTTTGACATGAAACTATACTCATTACCAGTATTTCTATGTCTTGATCATATTTCCCGTGCTTTGTCTTTTCCTTCATTTTCTCATATTGTTTGACTGCTTATCCCTGTATATTTCCCTGTGCATGAAGAAGTGCAAACGCACCAAGACAATGTGTGGAAATAATGGAATAATTCGGATTTAAGATTTTGCCATTATATCTGTAATTTATATTTAGCTTTCACATAACCCCTCATTGCACTCTCTTTGCTTGCTATTTTTCTCCCTTTGTGTTTTTTCTCTGCTTTTTTCTCTAATTTTCTGTTTCTCTCATTTTGATTCTCTCCATCATTCAATGTTTATCTTTTCTTTCCCTCATTTGCAAAGTCCCAGCTGCCCAACACCCTGTGATATGTGCATGCAGTGTAACCAAATAGCTACTGAGAGGCTTTACAGTCTCATAGATTTGCACAGTTAGTATGGGCATTGGATAGCTCATAGATCAATCTCATGGTTTTCCTGTTCATTTTTGACCTGTGAAAATATGACCTACAGTAATACCATAGCAACGGGGCATTATAGTAGTTAAATCATTTTTTTTTTTCTTCTCCAATTTTTCTCCTCTTCAAGGCAGTGACTTCTGATGTATGGTTCCATAAACAGCAAGAGCTCTCTGGTACCTTGCCCAAGAGATCATGCTTTACATGTAACCCCAGACAATGTGTTTTGGCAGGATATTCACCACAAAGGTCTTCACAGCCAAGCCAGGACCTCTCATCACCCAATGCCAACACATCCACACCTCAAGCAGCAGTTGATGAATAGTGATCAGGAACGAGAATGCTGACCATATTTCCTCCCTAAATATTGGCAATCGGGGACACAAAGGAGGGAGCGGGGCTTTGCGCAATAACATTGGAAAATAATTTCAGTAGACCACTGATGTAATGGCATTTGGTTTAAATATATAGGGGGAGAAATTCAGTATCGCCCCATTTGGGGCGCAATTATCGGCCGGGCGCAAAGATTAGCGCCTGGCGCTAATTATCGCCACCGACTGCAAACTTGACTTTTATCGCCCCTGGAGGTGATTGCAGCGCTAAATCAGGCGCTTCACACCTGTCTTAAGGCGCAAAGGCCGAGGAGCAAGGCGTTACCTCAGAGTGCTGGTGAAGCTCATGTGATGTCAGTCAGCAATGGAACACACACACAATGGCGCGGGCCAGTTCTTAAAGGGGAGGGTTGATCTTGCTTTCCATCCACATCCTGCTCATTGCAGCCTTGAATCTCGGCCTGGAGAGACTTTCACATCAAATCTGCTGGAAAGAACAATGGAGAGTACCAGGGAAAGAGCTCAGAGTGCAGCCCCCACAGTCTCTTCTAAATAGATACAAGGAAGGGCAAATCAAAATGAACCTGCAAAGTGCTGCTCAGTATCCAAAACTCCTTCACACAGCATTGAATCTCTCCAGAAGTCTCTCTCTCTCTCTCTCAGAATGTGTGGTTCAAAAATGTCACCAACAATAAAAGGCAGGAAGCAGTCGCCTTTAAATAGCGTTCCCCCAGTCCCTTCCTGACTGCAAAACGCTCCCCTCAACCTGTCGTTGCTAGCGGCAGGCGGTAAGGCAGGGGGCGCCACTCAATATCCGTTCCGGGGCGATACCGGGGCGTTGCGCACTCGACTGACGTCACGAGGAGATCATGGTGGTAGTGTTTAGCGCCGCCACAAAATGTCTAGTTAATTTCGCCAGCGGCGCAACCATCGCCGCGCCCGGGCGCTAGATACTTTGCGCCCCATTAGCGCCCTCTTAAGGCGCTAACGGGAGGCGCAACCAACTGAATTTTTCCCCCATAGGGTTCAGAATTCAGGGTGACTCACCTACACACCTTCTTTGATAGTTTCCCTCCCATTGTGGCCTGATTCTCTTTCCCTGACAACAAGTGATACAGGGAGAAAGAAAGAAAGACTTACATTTATATAGCACCTTTCACGACCACCGGACGTCTCAAAGCGCTTTACATCCAATGAAGTACTTTTTGAAGTGTAGTCACTGTTGTAATGTGGGAAACGTGGCAGCCAATTTGCACACAGCAAGCTCCCACAAACAGCAATGTGATAATGACCAGATAATCTGTTTGTTGTGTTGATTGAGAGATAAATATTGGCCAGGACACTGAGGATAACTTCCCTGCTCTTCTTCGAAATAGTGCCTTGGGATCTTTTGCATCCACCTGAGAGATCAGACGGGGCCTCGGTTTAATGTCTCATCCGAAAGATGGCACCTCCGACAGTGCAGCACTCCCTCAGCACAGCCCTGGAGTATAAGCCTAGCTTTATGTGCTCAATTCCCTGGAGTGGGACTTGAAACCCACAAACTTCTGACTCAGAGGCGATTATGCTACCCACTGAGCCACAGCTGACACTATGGCCGCGAATTCAATAGTGCTCAGAGGGGGGGTTTGGAGGTGGGTCCGCTGTCAACCCACCTCCACGCGAGTCTCCCAAGTGTTGGGTCTGTCTGCGAAGAATTGACCCGACACCAAGCGGCGGGGGATACAATTGAGCTAGTTAAATGGCTTGTTAAGAACCCATTTCAGACTATTTTGAGGCTTACTTCTCATTTTACGTTCTCTCCCACGGGTTACCCGCTGTTCGGGGAACACGCCAGCTCACCCTGGCATGAGTTGAGTCTGCTCTGATGTTTCTGATAAGCTGACAGCTGCAGAAGTGGTGTCAAGGATGCCATGTTGCAGATGGTCAGTTTCAGAGTGCAGAAAATGTTGGTTACTGCATTTTTAATACATATAGAGATTTCTTTAGCTTACAAGTTTTTACATCCAACTGTATGTCCAGTGCAACCTCATTGGGAGAACCTCTCTCACCAGTGACAGATCGCTTCTGTCATTTCACCTGCAGCTACCATCTATTGCAGCAACATCGGAGCCATTGAAACAATCAGACCTTGGTCCTCCGAATCCTTCCACAATCATCCCCAACACCCACATCACCAGGCACACCAACATTACCAACAACATCACCAACCTTCTCTGCCATCACCTGATGCTGCCCTGGACACAGGGCATTAGCCCCTGACAACATTACTGCCCGGGAGGCCAGCGATGGCATCACCATGGCCAGATTTTCTTCACTTGACGCTGTAAACCCTGGCTGCCACATGATGCGCCAGGTTGACACCATCCCACACCAGCACCGTGAAGCATCCCTTTAATGTCCAAGCCATTGCATGAACACTCATCACTATAGCGGGGGAGGGGGGGACGGGGGGGGAGAGTGGGGGGGCGGGGGAGTTATGACTGAACATTCACTGGAACTCAGTAAGACACTTCTCAAGGTGCAGTCAGATCTGTCCAATAAGGGGCACTTTGGAAAAAGAGATTTCACTGTATGACAACACATTACCAGAAACTTCACATGGACATTGGCTCAATCTCTCAAGTGCCCACCCTTGTGTGCTGTTAGTTGGTTTGCTTGCAGTAGGATGAGGGTGAGTGTGAGGGGTGGCTAGTGAGATGGTGATGTGATAAAGTAGATAGAGAGGGATGGGTGGAGGTGCAAGGTAAGTTGGTGTGAGTAAGGATGTGCAGGAGAAGGGTATGGAAGGCAGAGTGATGGGGATGTGTTGAGTGGCACAGTAGAGTGAGTTTGAGTGTGGCTTTGCAGTAACATTTCGTGATCCACTGAGATCACTGAAAGGTTGGCGCCACTGCAGCCAGGGACCCCTGACAACATCCCTGCTTTTGCCCTCCTGTGCAATGTACAACCAGGCTGCGTTGGTGTCCTGGGGTGGTCTCTTCCGCCCTTGGAAGGGAAGAGAACCTCCCTGCGTGCTGTGACTCCCTCCATAAGCATATGGAGGGAGTCATTGGCGAGCCTGGGTGCAAGCGTTCACCTTTGTGCAGTGCTTGTCAGTGTTTGCAGCACCTCAATGCTGTCGAACACTGACAGAACAACTGTCAAACTCAATGTGGACGTGGTCCCTTTAAGGAAACCGGCTGATGACGCGTCATCAAATGACATCATCAGACTCGCTTCCTGTTAATTGGCTGGGAAGCCCACAGGGCGGGCTTAACAAGGCTAATCAAGGGAAAATCACGTCTACAGTGCGGCTGCAGCTGGGAGTGGGACCGCAACCAGGAAACCAGCTCTCCCGCCACCATCCTGCCTCCTCCAGTAAATTTGCGGCCTATATTAGTGGTCACTATACAGGTTTATTAGTGCATCTGCTGCTGCCAGATAGTGGCAAATGTTAGTGAAATTTGTCCAACTGAATGATAAAATGTTGAATTATTATTTATAGTCATACTGCAGAGGAATAGATAATGAACCTTGTATATTCAAATTAAAACCAACATGATTGTTCCGTTAAATTGAGACAAACATAGATATACCAGAAGTATAGTTCTGATTATGCAGAATTTTTACATTTCCTTCAGCATTTTAATTTGCGAGTTAACTAAATTTTATGGCCAGTGAAGCATTTCAATTCATAATTAATCTGCCTAACATTGTAATACCTGAAGTCTTTTTTTCCTCAGGAATCAATTCTAAACAAAACACTAAAATGTTTGATATATGAACAAGATGCTAAATATGTATTCAGACTTTACATTACAAACCCTACAAGACAAGTATGAGTCATAGTGCTTAAGCCGTTTGACTGTTTTAACATCCCACACAGTGTATGCAAAATGCTGCAGTGCCAAATTCATTTATCTGCTTAATTATAATATAAAATATGGTTGCAAAGATTAACTGACTGCAGGTGTCAGATAAATACCTTTACCTCAGACTTCAACATATTAAAAAAAGGGGAAAAAAAAGCAGACTATTGAAAAATATTTTTTTCTTCTTTGGGTATTTTTTTTTTCCGTCTTATTTTCTTTTTCCCACAGTCTCCCAAGGCAAGATCCTTGCCTGTCTGCGAGGTCAAATAGGAGACCTGCCCCAAGCCTCCATCAAAGCAGCTTCACAGTTAGGAGGCATGCAGAAGCAGGCCATGGTAGGTGCAACTAGTTTTATAGTAACTCTTTACTAACGTGGCTGTGATGCTCATTCCACATTTGAGCAAGCTATAGAGTATCTATTTATGATAAAAGGTATTTTTCTGTTTTTGTGCTTGAAGGCAATGGCTGAAATCAGATGGTACTGACTCACACAATCACAGACGAGGCCAGGTTTCACTAATGCGCTCTGTAGGTTGGTATCAAGGCTTGTTGACACACAGGGGGGAATTTTAACATGGCTGAGTGGGTGGGAGTGGGTGCGGGTGGGGGTTAAATGGGCAAAAATTCCGAGCGCGTCGGGAAGCCGGCTCCAACCCGCCGACTTCCGGGTTTTACTGAGGCGGGACAAAGGGCGGGCTTCCAACCCGCTCCCAGGAGGCGGGTTAGCATTTTAAATCTGTTAATGAGGCTGGAAGCCTCGGATTTAACCTGCTTTGCTGTGGCCGGCCGGGTTTCCCGGGCCTCGGGAAAGCTGGCAGCTGCAGTGAGGCGAGGACAGCCTCGGGGGGCACCCCTTGTGGGCCGGGAATAGCCGGAGTGCTTCCTCCCGGTCTCCCGCATCAGACCACCCCATACAAATCTCCCCCTCCACCCGGGTCAGGGATCGGATCCCCCCGGGGTCGGGGATTGGACACCCCGGGGTCAGGAATTAGACACCCCACCCCACCTCCGCCTGGCTCAGGGATCGGATCCCCCCGGGGTCGTGGATTGGACCCCCCCCCCCCCCCCCCCCCACCGGGGTAGGGAATCGGACCTACCTGGTCCTGCAGCCTCCTCCAGAGTGATTCCTCCCCCTCCCCCCCCAACTGGAAGCCAAGCCTGTCAATCAGGCTGACGTCCGACGGGGAACCTGTCAGGGCTAAAAGTCGCACGCTGTGGAGTTAAAAATAACCTGCCCCAGTAAATATCCAGCCCACAATGTTAGATCAGCATCCCACACTAAAATATAGTTTGAGGGAGTGGCGGGAAAGCAAAGAGATGGAATTACCATTTCAAGAAGTGTATGTTTTTTAGTGCTTATTGTTCCCCATTAATTCTTCCTGCAAATTTCTGACTACTGCACATCTTCTACCATTCAGCTTTTGATCAACACTACCATTAATATCACTCATTGATCATCCAGCAGCCGATGAGTTTCAAATGGAGCGAGGTGGGTAATGTCAGCTTTTCCTTTTCTCTGAGTTCCCAACTTCAAGCTGCCAAGAGCAAGATTTGCCAAGAATTTGCAAATGTCTGTTGACAGTAGCACATTCTGCATAGTTACCTAGAACATTATGGATGACAACACTTAAGTTTAATCGACCCACTGCAATTTTATTTTTCCTTTTACAATAAGAAGCAGTTATTATTTAGTACAGATCGTTATTATTTAACAACCTCACTCAATTTCTTCCTTGTTCCTTTCAACATAATAATTTTAGTCTTTGTCTTTTTCTATTGATGTAATAACTTTTTTTGCTATAACTTTGATCATTTTCATTTTTTCTTCCTGGTCCTTTTTTCTTACTGGTCCATTTTTTCTTATTCTTTGTCGTTCATGCTCACAGTTGTCAGCTCACCAGAATTGTCCTTTCACACCTCTGGCAGCTAATTGGCATACATCAGTTTTCCCATGGAGTTGATCACAATAGTGATTGATTTGTCAATGAAAAGAAAACAAACTAACTGGCAACTTTAGGTTAGCAACCAAAAGCAGTCGCAAGTTCTTGGCCCACACTCCTTCTTACCAATTGACACACTGACAATATTTAGAGCAAAATACCCGAATCTCAGAACAAAAGTATGATCACATTTTTTAAACAGCTTTGACTGGATCCTGGTTTGCATCCCTTCTTTTCCTGCTCATTGTTTAAAAGAAAGAAAGACTTACATTTACTGTGTTGGAATGTTGGGTATAGCTGCAGGTTAAGTTATGACAAGCTCGTAGCCCAGTGCACTTTTAGTATAACTACATGTTGTAGTCTGATATGCAGGGCTATGTTTGAGTGTACAGTTTTCTGGAAGCTGTAAGTCTGTTTATTCTGGTATTCTGGTCTATATGTACATATATACATACACACACACACACACACATGCATACGTATATATATAGGCAAGTGCTTTGAAAAAAAGTATTTAGTGATTACCCACACGTGCGCACACACACACTTAAAAAATCTGTGTTGGTTGGCCTAGCTCATGGCATGATTTTAAACAGCCAGAACCAATCTAATTTACAGTCTGCTTTTCTAAAGGGCCTATTTTTGTAAATGTGGCAATTTGAAAAAGGAAGTAGGATGGGAAGCCAACTGATGGCGATTTCAGCCATGGAGCGATGTCTCTGTGTGAGGGTGGTCCTTACTATTATAGCTGCGTGTTTACATATGGATTCTTTGGCTTAGGCCCAGGACAATGACAGCGTGTTTAGCTTCCATATTTATGCTCCTTCAGTCATTGTTTAGATGGTATATTATAAATACTTATGCTGATGTGCTTGAAAGTTTACTTAATTTAGCCCTTAGGAGAGCACGATGCCTTGTCTCATAAATGTAACCATTTAGTTTGTTATATTATCATGTGTCAGCTTTCTTCCTACATGGAGCAGTTGTGCACACTCTTGTTCTACAGCTCTACCAAGCAACCCATTAGTTAGATGCTCATCAAACAGCCCTTGAATAATTATAACCATTATCTAACTTGAGGTCATCCAAAACTCGGCTGCCCATGTCCAAACTCGTACCAAGTCCCGTTCACCCATCACCCCTGTGCTCGCTGACCTACATTGGCTCCCGGTTAAGCAACGCCTCGATTTCAAAATTCTCATCCTTGTTTTCAAATCCTTCCATGGCCTCGCCCCTCCCTATTTCTGTAATCTCCTCCAGCCGCACAACCCCCCGGGATATCTGCGCTCCTCCAATTCTTCCCTCTTGCGCATTCCTGATTATAATCGCTCAACCATTGGTGGCCGTGTCTTCAGCTGCCTAGGCCCTAAGCTCTGGAACTCCCTCCGTAAACCTCTCCGCCTCTTTACCTCTCTTTCCTCCTTTAAGACGCTCCTTAAAACCTACCTCTTTGACCTAGCTTTTGGTCATCTGCCCGAATTTCTTACCTGGCTCGGTGTCAACTTTTTGTCTTATAAAACTCCTGTGAAGCGCCTTGGGATGTTTTACTATGTTAATGGCGCTATATAAATACAAGTTGTTGTTGTTGTTCTTCTTCTTGTTGTAATAATCATAGCCACCATCTCTACCATTATCTTTTCTCCGTTAGTCAAGAAAACTTTCTCCTGAAGACAGTTGGCCTACTTTAAAAACGACTTCACAACAGCTCTTATGCTGGGAGCACAGGCATTTTAAAGACCATTATATAATTCTCCTGGCATCATGAGTCATGATATAATATCTATTAATTGGCTCCAGGTAACTTGCAAATCTGTAAAACATGTAGTTCGTTTAACTGTCTGTAGAGTACTTTGCGGATGCTTCAGGAAGCTAGATGCAGAAATCAAACCATGTCAAAATTTGGTGGCCACCATAAAAAAATCCAGTATAGCACCCGTTAACTTTGTTTCCAGCTAGACATGTTCATGGCTACAGGCTGTTGATGGTAACAGGAAGCATCTGCTCTTTATTTCTTTGGGTAATGCTTATTATAATTATTTTGGGTGTAGGATTTAAGATAATTTTAAACTAGCTATGAGGCAAGTAGTTGTATGTGTAGCACTAAATGGGGGAAAAATTGAGTCGCGCCCCCTTTGGGGTGCTAACTTCACCGGGGCGCTACCCGAAAAAATTAGCACCCCCGCAGACAAAATTGAGTGGTAGCGCCCCAAGAGGGAAGTGGGGCGCTACTGGATGCGCCCCGTCTCCCTCTTGGGGCGCTGTGAGGGAATATCATGGCGCTACGTGCCGCAGTGCCACGCTCTGCGGCACATCGCGCCGTGGTATTGCAGGCCTTCCTCCACTTCTTAAACGAAGGAGCTACGAAAGCTCCGAAAGCTTGTGATTTCAAATAAAACTGTTGGACTATAACCTGGTGTTGTGCGACTTCTCATTTTTGTCCACCCCAGTCCAACACCGGCATCTCCGCATCATTCTTAAAGGGAAGGGGCCTTGCACAGCGTGACCTGGGACTCAGCTGGGCCACCGGGATCATAGTGCTGGCAAACGAGCCCGGCACTCATGGAGCGCAGCCGGCACTCCACGGGGGGTGCTTAGGAGACCAGGGACGGCAGTGGAGGCAGGTGCTGGCAGGCGGCCAGCAAGTGCTGCCCCGGCCGCAGGTAAGGCCCTCTGACCCTGTCGGACAGAGCGTCCAGCGGTAAGTCAGGGGGCGAGCGGTTACCGCCGCCGCTAACCTCCCCGGCACTAGTTGCTTTGCGCCCCATTAGCGCCCTTGGGTGCTAACGGGAGGCGCAAAGCAAGCAAGCAAATTTTTCCCCCAATGATTTTTGCACAAATCGATCCCTGTTCAATAACACAAAAACAATAGTAAAATATGCACCATATTTGAGTAAAGATCATCTGCACACACTTGTGCTGATGAAATTCTGTCAGTTAAATTGTCGATTGCCAGCCATGTATAATTAAAAACCTGTAGTTTTCACAGATATTTTCCCAAATCATCGTGTTCACAAAATGTTATACCAAAATAAATTGACTGAAATGAATAACAAGAGTGGGAGCATGGTACCCTGCTATTTCATCAATAACTCTACATTAACTTCATTCTCCAGACTGTCCAAAGGCATTACAACATTTCAGCCTGTCATTGTGCTGTTCGGAATGGAGCAGCTCATTCAGTCAAAGAATGAATGACGCAGGATGTCAGTGAGTCACCAAGTCCCCTGGGAAGAGACATTTTCTCAGCTTTATTCATTCTCGATAGATCTGCGTCATGCATTGCTGTAAAGTGTTGAGTGATTATACCCACACGGATCAAGCCTGCAAAATGTCAGCCAGAATGCTGATTATTTCAGTGTTTGTGTACCGTGTGGTTTTTAGGTGAACCTTAACTGTTGTCAACAAAAGCCTGCAATAGGGGAACAAATGCAAATCTTGTTGGGAGTTAAAAGCACCAATAACATTATCACTTTTTTTTAATAAGATAGCCTGTTTCTCCAGGCAGTATCACATAGAATCTAAATCAGAAAGGACTACTGTTCATTCAAAACATTGTCAAACATCCACATACATAGTTTGGCTCCTTTCAACTGAGGGATTTCTGCATTTGATTAAATGTATTGCTGAAGATGCCATATCTCACAGTAATTTGAGGGGAATCTTTTACTATTCTGTTTACAACAAATGTGACACTTCAGTGTCTGGCTCATAAACATCCTAGTGAAAAGACTTTGAACTTCTTGTGTAATTTTGACAGGAAGGTGAATGCTTGACAATCTAGCATTGTCACCAAATCAGAAACAATAACACAACTGAAAGGTGTTTGTCAGCGTTGCAAGGTCCAGAGAGTTTCCCACAGTTAGAAGGTAAAGTCAGTTGCATAGATGGGAGCAGGAAACTACTAAGAGACATAATTAGTGAATGGGCAAAGCTATGGCAGATGGAGTTCAATGTGGGGAAAATGTGAGGTCATCCACATTGGATCTGAGAAAAACAAAGCGAAATATTTTCTTAATGAGAAATTTAAATCAAGTACTGGAAGGCAACCACTTCCTGTGAAACCATACACCATTGAGGGAGTTAACACCTCAGGAGAGGAGAGGTGGGAAGAAAATTGGAGGGAAAACTTAAAAAAAACACACGATTTTCAAAAACATTTCCATTCCCACAAAATGCACACAAACAAACCTTTATGCTAATGTTGTTTAGCATCTGATATATCGGGCAATTTTTTTGACACTGGTGTGTAAGAAACTGTGGCCTGTTTAGGCAAATCTGTATAGGATTCAGATCATTTCATTCCAGTGATACCTAATTTCTTTAAGGTATCTTCTGTGCCTGGTGAAAGGCTTGGTGGATGGAACACATTACAAATGTAACGGGTGGGAATTTGCGGTCGGAGGCGTACCTCCGGAGTACGCCTCCGACCCGAAAAAAAATCCGAACCTACCTGCTGGTGCCCGGGCTTCGGAGACTTCGGGTCCTGGGCCTCCAGGCGTATGCCTGCGTAAAGGCCCACGGATCCCAGGGACACAGGCGGTTCGGAAGCGTCCCTGGGATCACGTGGCCCAGGTCCTCCAATCAGAAAGGAGAATTCCTCATATGCTTATGGGGATTCCATTTACGAATGGATTCCCTATTAGCATATGAGGAATCCCCAAATAATTAAATAATTTACACAACTGGAATAAAAATAAATGTTCCCATTTTCACATTTAATTAAAAGTCCCTTTAATGAAGCATTTACAATAAAAATGTAATTTTTTGAAAAATAGTTTTAAACATTTTAATCCGGGCCAAAATTTACGTAAACTAATTTTAAATGTTTGTGCATGATTTTTTATTTTTAAATTTTTAATTTAACATTTATATTAACCCTTACTAGATGTAAGGGTTTCGTGGGCATTTGCTGGCCAGTATTTGGGCAAATAGCACAACTCTGCACCAGAGAAAGTGATTTTTGAGTCAGTGCGGTAGATCTGTCGAGGCGAACCTTGACAGATCGCAAGTTCCGGGTTTTCGTGCAGACGCAGCGCATGCGGAAACTCAGAACTTGCGGGGCCTTTTACAAGGCTTACAACGGCGTACGCTGTGCGTATGCCATCATCGGCCCCGCAAAATCCAGGCCATCATGTTAGGATCTTGTCTCTAGAAATCCCTCCCTATATATATATAGTAGTAACAGAATGCAAAGATAACTAGAACAAGGCTTTGGACCTGCACATGCCAGGCGCCTAAGGATGAGGATGTGCATCAGTAACCTGTGCAACCACATGTATCACATACTAATAAATTATCTACAGAGGACTGTGTGCTTCTTGTACAAGTAAAGAGTTTTTGTTCCGAGCACTCTCCGCTGAAAGGGCTACATTGAACAAAAATAACAAACAGAAGCTCCCCCAAGTACCTCCACGATAGATTCATTAATTTTGCAATTTAAATGGCAACAATAAAGGTAGATCGACTTTTTAAAAAGTAGGATCTGCAACATTACCATGTTAACTTTGGAAGCCTTCTCCGACAGTGTCTGCATAATGAGCTCTGCACCATCCAACCCACCTTTCCTACAAATCATTTCATGTCATTTTGCCAGTTATTATAACCCATTACACTGTTGATGCAGTGTCTCCCAATAAGCAGGGTATCACTTGTTAACATTTTCAGTTAGCTTCGCCAATCCCGTCAATCACAGGTCATATTTAAAATAGAAATAGGTTCAGTTTTTAACAATGAGTTACAGGAAAATTTCCATACCTTATATGTTGTCATGATTGAAAGAAGGAAAAGAAAAAGGAAAAATGTATTGTAAATATGCACATGCATTCCATCTATCAGTGTCCATCAAAGATGGGGAAACTTTCTACACTTACCAAGGAGCTCCGGCATGAATTCCATAAGAATCGCTTATTCTTACTCTGACTGCCATTATCTTATCTTGCTGGAGGCAGTTCAGAGAAGGTACATGAGGTTGATTCCGGAGATAAAGGGCAACACGGTGGCATAGTGGTTAGCACTGTTGCCTCACAGCGCTAGGGACCCGGGTTCGAATCCGGCCCAGGGTGACTGTCTGTGTGGAGTTTGCACATTCTCCCCGTGTCTGCGTGGGTTTCCTCCAGGTGCTCCGGTTTCCTCCCACAGTCCAAAGATGTGCGGGTTAGGTTGATTTGGCTATGATAAATTGACCCTTAGTGTTAGGGGGATTAAATACGTGGGGTTACGGGGATAGGGTGGGATATGTGTCGGTGCAGGCTCGATGGGCCGAAATGGCCTCTATCTGCACTGTGGGGATTCTGTGATTCTGTGGATTCTGTGATGAAGGGGTTTTCTTATGAAGAAAGTTGAGCAGGTTGGGCCTATACTCATTGGAGTTTAGAAGAATGAGAGGGGATCTTATTGAAACATATAAGATTCTGAAGGGACTTGACAGGGTAGATGCAGAAAGGATGTTTCCCCTCGTGGGGGAATCTAGAACTAGGGGGCATAATCTCAGAATAAGGGGGCACCCATTTAAAACGGAAATGAGGAGAAATTTCTTCTCTCAGATGATCGTGAATCTTTGGAATTTGCTTCCCCAGAGAGCTGTGGAGGCTGGGTCATTGAATATATTTAAGGTGGAGATAGACAGATATTTGAAAGGTAAGGGAGTGAAGGGTTATGGGGAGCGGGCAGGGAAGTGGAGTTGAGGCCAAGATCAGATCAGCCATGATCTTATTGAATGGCGGAGCAGGCTCGAGGGGCCAAATGACCTACTCCTGCTCCTATGTCTTATGTTCTTATGTATGTTCTTATGGAGTGCCTCACACACTGGCTTCTAACAACAATTTGCATTTATATAGTGTCTTTAACATGGAAAAAACATCACTCGACAAAGGCGTAAGGAAAAAATGAAGGTCGTGTCAAAGAAGGAGAT
Source organism: Squalus acanthias (assembly GCA_030390025.1). Taxonomy (NCBI): domain Eukaryota; kingdom Metazoa; phylum Chordata; class Chondrichthyes; order Squaliformes; family Squalidae; genus Squalus; species Squalus acanthias. The sequence continues at coordinate 26,092,836 of CM059447.1, read as the reverse complement.
ATTAAGAGGGGGGACCAAAAGCTGGGTTTTCAGAAAGTTTTTAATGGCGGAGGGAGGAGGAGAAAGGAGGAGAGCGGGAATGGAGAAGCCGAGAGGTTCAGGGAGAGAATTCCAGAACGTGAAGCCCAGGTGGCTGAGGGCACTCTCAACCATACAGGACACAGTTCCTGAACCCCTAAGCAGCAGCTTTTTGTTTAAGACTAATGTTTAATCTAATATATTATTTCAAAGTAAGCCAGGAAAGCAGGAACGCATGAGGTTAAAGTTATTTTTCCACCCCAAAGTGACAAATGTCTGACAGGGCAATCGAAGCAAAAGCATTAAAACAGTTGCTAACCTAGCTGGATGCTGAGATGGGAGCATTAGGATGCAATAAACCAAATGGCTTTTTCTTGTCCATGACTTTTCTTATGTTGTTAATGTTAAACAATAAGCTGGTTAGGACCTGCATAGTTCTTGTAGATTTTTAAAGACAAAATAAATGTCACTCACATCATACACTTCCTTTCCTATTTTTTTTATGAACACTTACAAAACTAATTTGGGTATTTATTGTTTTGGAACTGTGAGATTTCAGATATAAAATCTAGCAGCACACATTTCTGTGCCAGCTACGTAGTCAATAGGGTTTCAGTATTCTTTGATTCACCTCAGATAAATCAAGCCTGAGTAAATAGTGAATTGGGCCTGAGGAAATGGTGTCGCTGCCTGAACTGATTTGTTCCACTTTGCTACTGCTGATTACATGTGTCAGGAATTCATACCTGCCTCTGACGTCATTGACAGAGCAAAAGCTTCTCTATTAAAATGGTTCAACAGGATGCTCAAGCAATGACAAAGGACTTAATTGAAAAGGGTAGTGGCCACCTCAGAAAAATGCAGAACTCTAGTTGTACCAATTAACACAAGGAAAAGTAATTATAATAGGCAGAAGCAATACACAGAAGAGGCATAACAATGGACTTGATTTGAAAACCTGCTAAGCTTTCATATTATCAATTCTGTTGTTCAATTAATGGTCGGTTCTCCTTAATTCTAAATGTGTGTGATGCACCACAGCAAAAGGAAAATATGGTTTTAAAAGAGTCACCTGACACTGCGGGGGGAATTTGTTGGGGGGGTCAGCGGGTATGTTTTGTGGCGGGTCGGGTGGGAAAATTCTTTTTTTGACAGTGGGTCGGGAACCCGCTGTAAATCCGCCGCCACGCTAGTTTCCCAGATGTCGGGTCTGTCTGTCGCTGAACAGACCAAGTGGTGGGGGAGGCAATTTAGATGATTAAGAGCTTGTTAATGGGCACTTATAAACAATTTTAAGCTCACCTTTAGATTTAAGAGTTCGCCCACAACTTCCCTGCTGCTCGAGGTAAGCAGGTTGGGAGTTGTGTCAGCATGGGATCATTTCTTTACTTGACAGCTGAAAATGTTCTATAAAAGCTGCCATTTCATAGCTGTTCACTTTCCAAGGTCAAAAGCGGTTGCTTACTGCATTTGGAAGACAGATTGAGCTTTAAGCAGGTTGCAAGTGTTTGGAGCAAACTCTCTATCCAGTGTCACCTCATTGGAACAACCTCTCTCACCATTAACAGATCGCTTCTGTCATCTCAACTTCACCTGCCATCTATTTCATCAGCATCACTGCCCTTGAAACTATCTCACCTTGGTCCTCAGAATCCCACCACGATCAGCCCCAACACCAGCAGCACCAGGCACACCAGCAGCACCAACAACAATACCAACCTTCTCCGCAATCAGCTGATTTTGTACAGGACACAGGGCATCAGCACCCAACCACATTGCTGGCCGGGAGGCCAGGGATGGCCTCACCATAGTTACATTTACTTCACTTGACACTGTACACCCTGGCTGCTACATGATGCGCCAGGTTGGCACAACCTCACACCAACACCATAAAGCATCCCTACAATGCCCAAGCCATTCCTTTCACACTCATCGCCATTGCAGGGGGTGGGGCGGGGGGGGGGGGTGTGGGTACCGTTATGTCTCATCATTCACTGCAACTCACTAAGCCACTTCCAAAGATGCACAGAAATCGGTCCAAGAATGCAAAGTGTTGAAAATAAAGATTTCAATATTTGACAGCACATTAACAGAAACTTCACATGAACATTGGCTAAAACACACAAGTGCCTACCCTTGTGTGTTGTTACTTGGTATGATTGGACTAGGATGAGGGTGAGTGTGAGGGGTGGCTAGTGAGATGGGGAAGTGATAATGTAGATAGAGAGGGATAAATGGAGGTGCAAGGTAAGTTGGTGTGAGTAAGGATATGCAGGAGTAGGGTAGGGAAGGCAGAGTGATGGGGATGTGATGAGTGGCACAGCAGGATGAGGTTGAGTGTGGCTTTGCAGTAATGTTTCATGATCTACTGAGATCATTGAAAGGTTTGCATCCCTGCTTGTGCCCTCCTGTGCAATGTGCAACCAGGCTGTGTTGGTGTCTTGGGGAGGTCTCTTCCGCCCATTGGAAGGGAAGAGAACCTCCTTGCGTGCTGTGACTACCCTCCATAAGCATGGAAGGAGTCATGGGAGAGCCTGGGTGAAGCCGTGCACCTCTGTGCAGTGCTTGTCAGTGCTTGCAGCACCTCAATGCTGTAGAACACTGACAACACAAATGTCAAAATCAATTTGTGCATGGTCCCTTTAAGGAAACCAGCTCTTGACACGTCATCAAATGACGTTATCAGACCCGCTTCCTTCAATTGGCCTGGAAACGCGCTGGGCGGGCTTAACAAGGCCAATCAGCATAAGATCACTTTGGACAGCGGGGCTGGAACCAGCAGCGGGGTCGCACCGGACCCGCCAAGGTAGGGGAAATCGCGGCCCATATATCAGACTTTCATTTGGTATTGGTATAGCTTTTAAACCACAATTTGCTGGAGCTGAGAATAAACAAAGGTCCCTTTATTTTTATTATTTAACTCCTAGAGTAGCATATGTCAGACAAGTGCCCATTCTTCAGTTATGAGTCCTGTGAGTGTTGGTAGACTATGCAATCATGGGGAACATCACTGCCAAGCCCAATCTGGCCACTACCTGATGTTCACACATGAATAACAATCAGGAAAGAACTTGTAGCTATATAAAGCTTCATCACATCCTTCATTCCAAAGTGCTTCACATCCAATGAATTATTTTCTGATGTGTAATCATTGTTATTAAATACGCAAATTCAGCAATCAATTTGCAAACAGTAAATGGGATAAACAGACAGTTAATTGGATTTCTGGTAGTGTTGGTTGAGAAACAAATGCAGCCCAGTGGTGCTGAAAGCAGATTTAGCACCCCATCTGTTGCCTTGGCTTAGATCAGCTAACTCAACAAAAATCATGATCAAACCACAGGCCTTTCAGTTTTATACAGTTCAGTAGGACACTGGGTATCCAGTAAGCACAAGTAAAGTCTTTAGTTAATAAAAACTGCAAAATATAACATCACCTGTATAAATGCTTGGAAACAAGTTGAGAGGTTTTGCCACCAGTACCATTCTTCTTGCTATGAGCTAACTATTCTGGAGGAACACACTGGGGTGGAAATTGCGGTCGGAGGCTTGCCGTGGGCGAACGCCTCCGAAGCACAAGAAACCTCCGCACCGACCTGATGGCCCCGTATCGTCGAACTCTTGCGCTCCTGGGCCTGCAGGCGTACTCCTGCGTAAAGGCCCACGTATCCCAGGGGCGCACGCGGTTCGCAAGCATCCCTGGGATCATGTGGGCCAGCCCAACCAATGAGAAAGGGGGATTCCCATTATGCTTATGGGGATTCCATTTACTCTACGGAATCCCCATAAGCATAATAGGAATCCCCTAAAAAACACATTTTCACACCACTGAAATAAAAATAAATCATCACAGATTCAAAATGAATTAAAATACCATTTGATTAAACATTTAAAATAAAAATTTAATTTCTTGAAAAATAAATGTAAACATTTTTAAACGGGACAAAAACAACCTAATCTAATTTTAAATGTAAGAGAATGTTTAAATGATTTAAAAAAAAATATTTTAACATTTATTTAAACCCTTACGCCGGTAAAAGAACTCTGCGCCAGCGAATGTCCATTTCCAGCTGATGCGTACGATCTGTCCAAGCGGAAACTTGGCAGATCGCAGGTTCCGGGTTTTCGCGCATGCGCATCGTATGCGGAAGCCCGGAACTTGCAGGGCACTTACGACGCTATGCCATCATAGGCCCCGTAAAATCCAGGGCCACTATTTTTATTTGTGTATAAAATTATTAAATCATCTTTCCTTTTTTTATAGGAAGTTATGTATATTGTTTGTAGAATTATCTTTTGTCTCCATAGCACCATTTAAATTAAGCAACATGACACAATAAAGTATGTGCGTTTACCCGTGCTACCGCTACCACAGATTAAAGAATCATTTTTCATGCCTGGCTCCACAGGGATTCTGTTGCATCCCACAGAGGAGGCTTGTAAGACGATTGTAACTTGCTGTGTGCTGCATAATGTCAAAAGATGCATGAGTTCAGGTATCAAAAGTCAGATTCTAATGATTTTGCTGTGGAAAAAGTCAAGATGTTGAAGCCTCTGTGCAAGACAAAAAAATCAACTTCTGATTATTTCAGTCAGATATACAGACTTAGCTATCAAGGAATTTCTCAATTTATGTTGATAAGTTATTCCTTCACCTTCAGGCGTAGAATCACTGTCAGGAACTAAAGTGGCATTTTTTGAAAAATCCTCTAAGGAAGTCATTGAGGTTCTGGTATCATTCTCAGCAAGGCTTCTAATTTTGGCTCTGAATTCTCAAGTCATGTGCCGAGTTTGAGAGAGGCTTTCCAGTGCTTCTGACATCAGCACTATAATTTAATGTTCTTTCATTTGGAGCATAATTGAACTATGAAAGCAACAGAGGGCTGATATTCTTCTTCTGCTGCTATCCAAAAGCATTAGATGAAGTAGAGTGGGGAGGAGGCTCATGTTGAGTATAAACACTGGCATAGACCAGTTGGGCCGAATGGCCTGTTTCTCTGCTGTAAATTCTATATAATATGCGTGCGCTCTGTCGGGGGTGGGGGGGCAGAACGTGATCTTCCTGTGAGACCTAATTACCATGAAGGGGGAGGATTTGAGGTGCATGTGAAGGCTTCCTGTTGGACACTGGGATCGAAAGGAAAGGACTTTTGGGTGCTGCCTGCATCATAAATGCAGCAGCAATATTGAAGGGGCAGGTAAAATGCAAGCCCATTGGACGACTCAGGAGATCGGTGAATTTTGTAGATAACAAGGTAGGATTTTTATTGTGACTGCTTCTGTTGAACTGTAGTAAGCTTTTAAATTACTTGATGCCTCCTGGAAGCAGTGATTATGTAGTCTTCATGTTTATTTAAAAGTTTGGTTCCCTGTTCATGCTGCTGCACCATAACTGGAACGATAGCAACACCCCAAGCAGGAGTCTGGGTGCGCTTGCAGTCTGCCTTGGAAGGAGCTGGTAACAGTAGTGCCAAGCAGTAAGTGAAGGAAAGAGGAAAGCAAGCGTGGCTATGAAGAATGGTGGTGTGTGAATAGGAGGAGGGTGCTGGTTTGATGTGCTATTTCTCTTTTTATTCAAGGTAGCATGAAACAGTTAAATGCACCATGCTTACACAACATGTTAACCAAAGAACAGTGAATGACAGGAAGCAGTAGGATGTTGCTATAGGCCAAACAAACAATTTTGCATCTGTGTGAAGGTTTACACTTACTTTTCCCCTCCTGGTGAGACAATTACACTTTTTCTGGCACCAATTCCATGTCCTTGGCATAGTGCTGGTGCTGCTGGTGGGCTCAGCCGCCTCGTGCCATGCTCTGTGTGCTACTGTGTGCTTTAGGACCTTCCTTCCATGGTAGAGAAAAATATCTATCCCTCCTTTAAATCCATGTCTTGTAGCAACTGCTCAACCTTGCTTCAAATCCTTCATGGCCTCGCCCCTCCCTATCTCTGTAACCTCCTCCAGCCCCACAACCCTCCGAGATCTCTGCGCTCCTCCAATTCTGGCCTCTTGCGCATCCCCGATTTTAATCGCTCCACCATTGGCGGCCATGTTTGCAGCTGCCGAGGCCCTAAGCTCTGGAATTCCCTCCCTAAACCTCTCCACCTCTCTACCTCAGTCTCCTCCTTTAAGACACTCCTTAAAACCTACCTCTTTGACCAAGCTTTTGGTCACCTGCCCTAATTTCTCCTTTAAGTGGCTCAGTGTCAAATTTTGTTGGATAATAGCTCCTTTGAGCACCTTGGGACATTTTACGAGGTAAAAGGCACGTAGTAAATGCAAGTTGTCATTGCGCAAATGGCCTCGTCATCAAAGCAGATTGCCCTTACGCAACCTACCCTCATTACTGAAATTCTGAATGATTTGATGCTATTTTATTCCACTTTGACAATCTAAGATTATCTGCTAACACAAATAAATTCACAGAAGACCTCGAAAATGTGTTCTTACAATTTGCAGGCTTAAATATTGTTCACCCAGCTTCCAAAATGTTCACTCAGGCTCACAGTTCACTCTTTGTTCCACAGGTGTTCCCACGGTCCCAAGGTACATCGGCCCCTTTAAACACGCACAGCCCTTTAAAGCCTGCAGCTCACTTTTCTTTCCTGTATCATCTTTACTGCACCCAGTGGGAGGCCTTAGCACCCACCCATGTAACCTCCAGCAAATGCAAATTAGGCCCAAAATAAAATCCATGCAGACAGTAATGATGTCAGGCGAGGCACTATTTTTGCACGCTACCCACACGCTTCATTTATTTCCTTGGGCCTCAATAAAATCAGCCCTAAAATGTTAAAGGGATCAAAAGTTTAGCTCTAATCATAAAGCGAGTTACAGCAAATGCTTTACAGCCTAAATTAAATAAAGCTATGCAAAATGGAAGAATGAGAAGAATGATATCCCTTACTAGAGCATACAATAAAAAGGCACACTCCATTTTAAATCAAAATAGAAATCGATAGAATAGGGTATCACAGGTCCTTAAGAATAATACAAATTATGTTATAATTAGACCCTAATATCCCAGGGGATTTGGGCCCCACCTCCTATGGTACAGTGCTCTGTTGTGTATAGGGAGAGTTGTTCTAAAAAGCTATTGGCCCAGAAATTGATCTCGCTCTGTTCCCACGGGGGTAAGGCTTCCCTGCGAACTCTCACTCCGCTTGTGCTTTTTCAGATCCAGCTCGCACGAACTTGATGTTCCAGACATCAGCTGGGCAGTGCTTGCGTATCCCACCGGCGTAGTGAATTCGTGCGAGCTGTGGGATCACGTGACTCAGTTAGAGCCAATGGCAGCACACCATCTTCCATTCATAAGTTTCACATACGTGCTGTGAAATCTATGAATCTTACACCCCCCCAAAATAACAGCTAAACCTCAATTAAATTAAAAAACAAACCATCACATTAATAAAATAAGTATAGTTAAATAAATTAACAATTTTAAATAAAAAATAAAATTTTTGAAAAAATGTAAAATCTTTTAAAAAGTTATAAAAATAAACTTACCTGTCTTTAAAGTCTCTAAAAAAGATATACCTGTTAAAAAAAATTCAAAAAAATACTTAATTCACTACTTACCTTGTTAAAAGTGGGTCTTACTCCTCCTTTTTCCATTTCTAAAATCTTCCGTACTTACCTGCGCGTCCAAAGCATGAAGTGCACAGCGTGCGCGCAGCCTGTAGCGCGCACGCGATGCACCGAGGAACCGCCCCCTTTTCAAAAGACCAAGTGCCGGTTTTCGGCGCATGCGCAGGGCATGCAGAAAACCGGCAATTGGAGAGAGAATACGCGAGAGTACGCAGTGCGTACTCTCGCGTCGCGGGATGAATTTTTGGCCCATTATTCTGTTCAACTGTCTGGTTTTATGTGCTGTTGAGGAATCATAAATCATTGATTGGAATTTAAAAGCTGTTGAAGTTTAATGTGCTACTGGCTGCACAAACTGCAAATGCTCTGCGCTGAGCCATACAGAATATTCATAAGGCACCTGCTACTCCAATAAGAGCCATAAAAATATAAAGTGATTGTTTATGGTAAATAACATTATTTTAATTCTTTACTTGCCTGTTAACTGTATTTAAAAAGAGTTTAATTAAACTATTAAATGAAAAATGTTTTATCATGAACAATGGTTGTACTTTTCATTAATGAAATACTTGGAGGGTTGGAACTGCAGAATCACTTATTTCCACAGTTAGGGCATCCAATCAAGGAAGCCACATAGAAGCAGTTGATGTACATGTAAGGCATCACTTCATTAAGGCTCTAGAATTCATACACAATTATTAAAATGAATTCCAGTCTTTGCACCAGGATTGATTTTTTTTACTTTTTCGAGTTCTAGATTCCCCCACAAGGGGAAACATCCTCTCTGCATCTACCCTGTCAAGCCCCCTCAGAATCTTATATGTTTCAATAAGATCACCTCTCATTTTTCTAAACTCCAATGAGTATAGGCCCAACCTGCTCAACCTTTCTTCATAAGACAACCCCTTCATCTCAGGAATTAACCTAGTGAACCTTCTCTGCACTGCCTCCAATGCAAGTATATCCCTCCTTATATAAGGAGACCAAAACTGCACGCAGTACTCCAGGTGTGGTCTCACCAGTGCCCTGTACAGTTATAGCAAGAGTTCCCTACTTTTATACTCCATCCCCCTTGCAATAAAGGCCAACATTCCATTTGCCTTCCTGATTACTTGCTGCACCTGCATGCTAACTTTTTGTGTTTCATGTACGAGGACCCCCAGATCCCTCTGTACCGCAGCATTATGTAGTCTCTCTCCATTTAAATAATAATTTGTTTTTTTATTTTTCCTACCTCACATTTTCCCACATTATACTCCATCTGCCAAATTTTTACCCACTCATTTAACCTATCTATATCCCTTTGCAAACTTTTTGTGTCCTCCTCACAACTTGCTTTCCCACCTATCTTTGTATCATCAGCAAATTTGGCTACAGTACACTCAGTCCCTTCATCTAAGTCATTAATATAGATTGTAAATAGTTGAGGTCCCAGCACTGATCCCTGTCGCACCCCACTAGTTACAGTTTACCAACCGGAAAATGACCCATTTATCCCGACTCTCTATTTTCTGTTAGTTAGTCAATCCTCTATCCATGCTAATATATTACCCCCAACCCTGTGAGCTCTTATCTTGTACAGTAACCTTTTATGTGGCACCTTATCGAATGCCTTCTGGAAATCCAAATACACTACATCTACTGGTTCCCCTTTATCCATCCTGCTCGTTACATCCTCAAAGAACACTAGTAAATTTGTCAAACAAGATTTCCCTTTCATAAAACCATGTTGACTCTGCTTAATTGTATTATGATTTTCTAAATGTCCTGCTTTTACTTCCTTCATAATGGATTCCAGCATTTTCCCAATGACAGATGTTAGGCTAACTGGCCTATAATTTCCTGTTTTTTGCCTCCCTCCTTTCTTGAATAGGGGCGTTACATTTGCGGTTTTCCAATCCGCTGGGACCTCTCCAGAATCCAGGTAATTTTGGTAGATTACAACCAACGCATCCACTATCTCTGCAGCCACTTCTTTTAAGACCCTAGGATGTAGGCCATCAGGTCCAGGGGACTTGTCAGCCTTTAGACCCATTAGTTTGCCTAGTACTTTTTCTCTAGTGATAGTCATTGTTTTAAGTTCCTCCCTCCCTATAGCCCCTTGATTATCAATTATTATTGGGATGCTTTTAGTGTCTTCTGCCATGAAGACCGATACAAAATATTTGCTTAAAGTCTCTGCTGTTCCCCTGTTTCCCATTATTAATTCCCCAGTCCCATCCTCTAAGGGACCAATGTTTATTTTAGCTACTCTCTTCCCTTTTATATATATGTAGAAGCTCTTACTGTCTGTTTTTATATTTTTTGCTAGTTTACTCTCATAATCTATCTTCTCCCTCTTTATTATTTTTTTAGTCATCTTCTGCTGGTTTCTAAAAATTTCCCAATCCTCTGGCCTACCACTAATTTTTGCAACATTGTATGCCTCTTCTTTCAATTTGATACCATCCTTAACTTCCTTAGTTAGCCACGGATCCTTCTTATAGAGTCTTTCTTTCTCACTGGAATAAATCTTTGCTGAGAGTTATGAAATATCTCCTTAAATGTCTGCCACTGCTTATCTACTGTCTTACCCTTTAATCTATTTTCCCAGTCTACTTTAGCCAACTCTGTCTTCATACCTTTGTAATTGCCTTTATTTAAGTTTAGGACACTAGTTTCAGACCCAAGTTTCTCACCCTCAAACTGAATGTGAAATTCTATCATTCAATGATCACTCTTCCCTAGAGGATCCTTTGCTATGAGATCATTAATTAATCCTGTCTCATTACACATTACCAGATCTAAAATAGCCTGCTCCCTGGTTGGTTCCACAACGTATTGTTCTAAGAAACCATCCCGAATACATTCTATGAACTCGTCCTCAAGGCTACCCTTGCCAATTTGATTTGTCCAGTGTATATGAAGATTAAAATCGCTCATGATTATCGCAGTACCTTTCTTACAAGTTTTGTCGCACTTGTTTGTTTCTGAGAGCTTTTTCGAGATGACATTTTTATTAATTTTTGGAATCATGTTTGGGTGACAATTTTTCTCTATTCGTTAGGATAAGTTTGTTTTTAAATGTCACAGAAAAAACAAAATAGCCCATTATTGTCTGCAAGTCACTGGAAAGTGGACTGTATGTGAAATCAAAGGAGAGTAATATTTGGTGGTGTATAAAATCAATGTTCCACCCGATCCCGTGGGCTTTACGATGGGTGGTTAGGTTAGAATGAGCCCTAGGCTCACACATGAAGAATGGCGACTTGGGTCAGCAGTGACTCCTTAATACTGTGTTACTGTGTTATAGGTAACTACTTAGCAGCATGAACTATGAAGACTTCTGTTTAAGCAATTCTAATGATGAATAAGCATTCATTATTCTAACCACTATGAAGTAAATAGCTCATCATATCTGTCCTTTCAAGAGCCTTTGAACTCATTGTAGTCATTTAATATGTTTCAAGTATTCACCGTTGGTGGTGTCTAACAATTGAGTAGAATAGAACAACTGCTGCTCGTCAGACCACACTCCAGTATCATTCAATAAACACCACTGGATCCAAATTTTAACAGAAGAGAGCAAGGTGATACAACTCCAGGTACTGGTGTAACTGGCTGCACTGAATCTTGTAAAAGGGGCCTTTTACCAACCATATTTATTATAAACAAAATAGAAACATAACTATTTTCTGTGAATTCTGACCTCTCCTATATGTACAAGTACCAAAGAGCACTGCACTTTTGCATAATAATAAACAATGCATCAACAGATGCATGCTTCACACAGTCAAACAGCATCACTTTAACACTGCAGCCTTGGGCCTGATTTATAGACGTGATGAGACCGATATAAATAGCATGTGAATATTGTGATATTTCCCCAAATACACAACAAATACATAACAATGGTCAATTTATTTTATCACTTTTTATTTAGTGGTACGAATAAAGGAATTCCATATAAACTGTTTTTAACCTATTTAAGTAGAATCCTGGTAAACACGTAAGAAATTGTACTGATATTAGTTCCCATTAAGAATATGTAGACTAAGATAGAAGAGCGACAGCGCAGTTCTGTTTATTCCAGTAAACCCATGGGATAATTCTCAGCAAACATACCAGCATGTGACACACAAACAAGTACGCAAACAGCCTGAGGACAAGCAACATCCAGACAAAATCTCTGTTGTACAGTCACAAGAGGGACTTTAATTGAATATTTGTTTTTAAAAAAGAAGAGAATGCAATCTACACTGCTTTATCGTGCCATGCATTATTGATGCAACTACTTGCTGTAAGGCTGAGGCTCTTCTCTCTTGAAAAGAAACAGTTGAGGGGTGACGTAATAGAGGCCGTAAAAATTACGAAGGGATTTGATCGGGTAGACGTAGAGACGGGGCTAGAAATTCGTCTCGGCGGTGGCGCAAAACAGGTGGTATCGGATTGGCCGCCCGTTATACGCTGTGCCTGATAGTCCGTTCCACTGCAGTTTTGCGCCACCGCTTGAGATGAATTTCTAGGCCAAGATGTTTCCACTTGTGGGGAGTCCAAAACTAGAGATCATAAATGTAAGATAATCACTAATAAATCCAATCAGGAAGTCAGGAGAAACTTCTTTAGCCAGAGAGTTGTTAGGATATGGAACTTGCTGCCACAGAGTACATTTGCTCTCGGTGTTGAAAAATTGAGTCTCTGGAGCAAAGGATCCCCGTGTTCAAGCAGCAATGAGCTTCACTCTGCAGCACAGGGAGGATGAAGACTTTGTTGATTGTATGCTGAAGAATATAATCAATCAAGAGGCAGTGCTAGACAGTTCAGGACACAGGGATGGTCGTGAGTGAGAGATAGAGAGAGAGAGAGGTCAGTGACCAACTGCAGGGCAGCAAAGTGAGGCAGGACTCACAAGTGCAGGGAAGCCCGAGTTATTGAAACTGTCCAATTGATACTCAGCATTGAACATTATTTGAGTTGCACAATGATAGTGACTCAGAGGGGGATGGTCCTGAGCTACACTGTGACACCATGGATCATGGGAAGGCTAAACCAAAGGGATGCATCTCATCCCAATCAAAATGGCACTAATATCCTTGTAGAGAGCAGTGAAGAAGGATTTGAACTAATATGGCAGGGGGTGAGGAAAGGAGAGGTTTGCGACTAGATAAAGAAAGCAAGATTGAATAGTATATACGTGAAAGCACAGAGCACTCAAAGAAGTATTTGGATTGAATAATTACAGGGAACGCATTAGACTTAGTCCATATGGATTTTCAGAAGGCGTATGATAAAGATGGCTCACCAGAGGCCTGTTAGGGGAAAAAAAGAGGAAGCGTAGGAGCATAGATAGAAAGTTACTTAATGGATAGGAAACAAAGAGTTAAGATAAATGAATGTTGCTTGGACTGGAGAAGGGTTGGAAAGCTGGGGGCGGGTGGGGGAGGGGGGGCTGTCGGGGGCGGGGTGGAGGAGGAGAGCAATGCTCTATCCACTTTGGTTCTTAGTATATGTGGATGATTTGGATTTGGGGAAAGGGAAGACAATCTTGAAATTTTCTGAAGATGGAGGAGTATAAAAGTCTTTAGGAAGACAGGCAGAATAGTAGAATGGGCAGACAGGAGCCAGATGCAATTTAACGTGGGTAAGTCTGAGGTAATATGTCTTGGGGGGAATAAAACAAAAGCAAATATTCTTAATGGAAAAAAACTGAAGGGTCTGAATGAACAGAGAGATCTAGGTTTTCAAGTACACAATTACCTGAAAGTGAGATTGTAGGTAAATAAAGCCTGTAAGGAAATGATTAATTCTTTATATTAACTTTAGCTTTTAAATGAGTTTCTGTTAGCAATGTTCAGTTAGTAAAAGGGATTCCAGTCAGACAGTGTTATAGCTGATAAGGAGAGGACACAAGCTGTCTGTGTTAGCTCTAGACTTGACACGGTACCTGCCATAGATGTGGAAAATTAAGGAGTATGAGTCAAGTTATGGGAGTTATTCTTGTTAAAGCTGGAGTCCAGCTAATTGGATGAAGTAATACTTTGAATTATGCAGATTCTCACTTAGCCAGAGTGAAAGAAAGGTACAAAAAGAGGGGTCTTAGAATAGATAGTGCAGAATTCTACAAAGCTTGGCCAACTGTTGCCCTCGAGCTCGAGACCTGTGACATGGTGAATTCTTTGTAATTCATTTTTACCCTAAGTGTCTTAAGTATATGTGTGATTATTATTAGTAATAGTTATCATTGTATGCTTAATTCCTATGAAAGCCAAAAAATTCCTTTGAACCCTATTATCTTGTGGAATAACTTATAAAACTATAAGTAAGAACATCCATTCCCTAACAGAGGCCTAAAAAGGCCAATAACATTTTGGCTTCATAAATAGGGCAATAGAGTACAAAAGCAATGAATCCCTGCAAACATTTAACAGGCCACAGTTAGAGTAATGTGTGTAAATTTGGGCGCCCCATTATTGAAAGAACATTAAAGCTATATAGAGAGCATTCAGCATAGATTCACCAGGATGATGTTAGAGATGGGAAACTATATTTATAACGAGAGACTTGAGCTACTGGGACTATTTCCATTGGAGCAGAGAAGGCTAAGAGGCATTTTAATAGAGAATGTTTTAAATTATAAGAAATTTTGATAGAGTAAATAGAGAAAGACTACTTCCTTTGGTAGGGGAGTGAGTGTTGAAGGGTCATCAATTTAAAATTGTCGCTAAGAGTGACGAGAGAGATTAGGAGAAATTTCTTCACACAGAGCGTTTTTGGAGCATGGAATGCTTTGCTATGATTGATTGAGGCAGACTCCATTGCTTCTTTTAAGAGGAAATTGTATAAATATTTGAAGCCGAGAAAGACACAAGATAATGAGGAGAGAGCAGAGCAGTGGGATTAGTTTTGGATTGCTCTAGCAAAGAGCCAGCATAAAGATATTGGGGTGAATGGATTCCTTCCATGCTGGCTCTACATTCAACAAATATGGTCAATGCAGTATAGCATCAATGCGCAACAATAGTGAGCAAAGTTTATAATGGGTTTTCAAGAAAAGTATTTGGGCAATAACAGTCACCAGATTCTGTCAAATTCTCCCATCTTTGACTTCTCATTCGCTCTCACCTTGGTGCTGTTGGCTCTGAATGGTGATGTATGGAAATTAAACCTTATGCTGCAGAGTCTCCAGATCCAAGCGCTCATGAATGGCTGAACTGAACAACCTTGTGGTTTTTAACTAGTTGGAGCCATCTGTTCTGAAAATCCCCAACATCTTCTTTTCTGCCAATAGCGAGTAATACCTCACCAGCATATGCAGTTACTTTTGGATATTTATAGATGGGCGCCCCGGCAGACAAAGCTTAATGATATATTAATTTTTAAAAACCGAACAGCTTTCTGTAATGTTTAATTAAGCGTAGAAACTAAGATTGTTTTTTTCAATTTTATAAATGCTCACCATTTACATGGTTGTTTAGACAAACACAAATGATAAACCACTGTCTCATTTTGAATATGGACACAATCTGCTCTTCACGCTGAGGTGTCCATTAGCAATTCCAAACAATGGCTATCATCAAATTTTAAACTGACTAGGGGAAATCTACACCTTTACAACAACAACTAACTCAAAGAGATTAGAATCTATTAGGTTGCAAACTGAACCCACCCACAGCAGAATTTCATGACCCTAGTACCAGCAAAGGTTTAATAATGCGATTTGGGAAAAGTTGGCAACAGTTTAAAACTAAACTGTAAACCGATTAAGGATGGCACTGTTGCCCCTGCGGTGTTGTAGCTTTCTGGTAAACTTTGAAGTACTTTTAAATAATCATCAATAAAGTTAACAATACTTCTGGAAAAATGTCAATGAATACATTCTTTCCTCACAGCCGGCTAAAAGTACTGTTGTATCATTTTGGAATGTCTGGAGATTTTTGGGTGTCTTCCAAAAATTAAAAAACAGTTCAGTGAAAGGATTGAACTGTAGCAAAATAACACTAAGAAGTCGCAGAAATAAACCTGACGTCTGGTTCAATCAGGAATGCTCCTTCTGGCCTCACAAGTAAAGTTTAAAAAAAAACAATTTACCTTAAACAGCCTCTTCTGGTCCGGGATGCTCTTCCTGCTTTCTTCATCTGGCGGGAAAGCCACAATGGTTTTTCTGCTCAGGGCCGAGTTAAAATTGCAGTCGAAGCTCGATGACATCATCAATGACCTTCTTACAGTGGGGCTGCTTGCACAGCTTTATTTGAAATTCCTCAGATAATGAAGCAGTCCATGCCCGCAGGCAGCAAAACCTGGACAACATCCAGGCTTGGGCTGATAAGTGGCAAGTAACATTCATGCCACTCAAGTGTCAGGCAATGACCATCTATCCCCAACAACAGAGAGCATAACCACCTCCCCTTTACATTCAATGGTTGAATCTCCAACCATCAACATCCTGGGGGGGTCACCAACTCAAAACTAAAAACTCAACTGAACCAGCCACATAGAAGCCATGGCAGGTCAGAAGCGGAGTATTCTGTGGTAAGTGGATCTGCTCCTGACTCCCTAAAGCCTCTCTACCACCTACAAGACTTAAATCAGTAGTGTGATGGTATACTCGCCAGTTGCTTAGATAGGTGTAGTTCCAAAAACACTGAAGAAGCTCAACACTATCCAGGGCAAAGCAGACTGGAACCAATTATAGCACCCCTCCTGTGGCCTTGCCTAACTTAGCATAGATCAGGAATTGAACCTGGGACCATCTTGGTCAATATGGCTGAGACTTCAGGGTGAGCATTTACCCATTGAGCCATCTGGCCTTTAGTGTTTGGGGGAGCTTATGGATTCATTGATACAAACCTGCACTAACCACCTCATAACCTTGCATTTGTACCAATTGTTTTTATGCTGCCGCAGGTACTGTGGAATCCATCCCATATCGTAACCGGATAATATTCTATTTAATTCTAAATCATCAGCTTCCATTTCAAAGATTACAGTACCCGGTTGGCAAGATTAATCTCCATCTGGCAAGGTAGCGCTAGTAAAAATATTCAGCCTCTTTTCTCAGATTAACTGGCATATGGAAACAACTCGGTCCTCTGCAGTGCACCAGCTCCTTCTTCAGAAAGTCACTTGTGGTCATTTTCCATTTGGCTCAATGGAAATTTCCTTCTTTCATTACAGATTGTCTAACACCTTACACATACTTGTATCCCATTGGACTTTCCCTATGTTTCAAGTTAACCTTTCCAATAAATTTTCTAAAACCTGTCAATTATAAGAATTAACTTCATACTCCGCCCTATGAGCCTCTTCTTGAGCAGGCAATCTTAGCAAACTATGGAGTTCTACTGGATCGAGCAACTACTATATTTTCACCTATAGCAGAGTCAAGACTCCAGTATATGCCTTCAATATCTGGCGAGCAGCCCTGTGGAGGAGATGGGAGGTGAGGTGAGAGGTTGTCTCACTGAAGTCAAAGGAAACATTTAAAAGTAAACATGCCCACTCTTTCCCTAGACTTAAACTGGATGAAGCCAGGCACTTTTAACAGATATCATGCAGATGCGTGAAATGGATCAAATGATCTGCATAAACACAAAATGACTTTGCTCACTGTGGAAATGGAAGAAGTAGTGTAAAACTGAAATAAAATGAAGGAGTCACCATGTGTAAGGGACAGTGGATAAATAATGCAGAGGTTCAGTAATGTTCTGAAACAAAGGGCTCATAGATAACCTCGTCAGACACGGGTGAGGTCACTACAGACACCAGTTAACAAACAATGGGTCAATTAACGAAAATGGATGAAGACAGACGTAAACTAATCAAGGAGATGGGACAGGTTGTAGAATAGGATAAACTAATCATCAGGACACAGGAAAGAGGGAACAAATGTGTAACCAAAGAGATGAGACAGATTATAGAATAGTATAAACCTGGAGGAAAAAACCCCAGATAGGCAGCGAGAACCTAGGAGCAACACTCGACAGCAGGGACCTGGGAACAGACACCCTACGCAGAGGTTTGGACAGAGATTGATCGCCTCGGACCAAATCGGGTAATATCAATATAAGTTGTGAGTCTTATATTTTGGAATTGTACTTTAAACTACGAACGGTGTTTGTTAAGCATTTATTAAAGATAAATCTTTGTACACGAAATCTGTTGCCTGTGTGTTTGTTCAGACCAAACTTACATTTGAACCCGAAAAGGAAAAGTTGCTAACCTATTTGTTCGATCTTTCGAACATCTAGCGAATTCAGACAACACTCACAAATGTGATCAATAGACAAATTTTAGCACCCCACTAACCCAAACTATAGCAAAAAAATTCCAACAATAACTATTATTTAAATAGTCCATTTAAAGAAAAGAAAGACTTGCATTTATATAGCGCCTTTCACGACCACCCGATGTCTCAAAGCGCTTTACAGCCAATGAAGTACTTTTGAAGTGTAGTCACTGTTGTAATGTGGGAAATGTGGCAGCCAATTTACACACAGCAAGGTCCCACAAACAGCAATGTGATAATGAGCAGATAATCTGTTTTTGTTATGTTGGTTGAGGGATAAATATTGGCCAGGGCACCAGGGATAACTCCGCTGCTCTTCTTCGAAATAGTGCCATGGGATCTTTTACGTCCACCTGAGAGAGCAGACGGGGCCTCGGTTTAACGTCTCATCCGAAAGACGGCACCTCTGACAGTGCAGCACTCCCTCAGCACTGCACTAGAGTTTCAGCCTAGCTTTATGTGCTCAAGTCCCTGGAGTGGGACTATGAACCCACAACCTTCTGACCACAGAGGCGAGTGTGCTACCCACTGAGCCACAGCTGACACTACCATAGTCAAACACCCCAAGGTGCTTCACAAAAGAGAAAACGATGCTGAGCAGTAATAGGCGAAGAGCTACAGGAAGTGAATGAAGGCATAGTCAAGGAGGTTTTTGAAGGTGAAGTTGGAGAGAAAGGTAGCAAGAGGGAGGGATTTATTCTGAAGTATTGCAGCATGAGACCAAGACAGGTGAAGGCTCTGCTACCAAAGGTTTGGCGGAGGATGCAAAGGAGGACAAATTGGAAGAATGGCAGGCGTATGCTGGAAATTGAAAACTGGCCTTTTGTTGTCCTCAAAATTACTAGACTGTTTAGTTCAAAATTAATTTACTGTGTGACTTTACTGCTAGCTTCAGCGGTTGTGTGAAGAATTATGTGCACGCATGTCATTGTTATATCAACAAGAACTAATTCTGAAGTTTTGTTCCAGTCAGGGATCCCTTTATCAAAACCCGAAGGATCAAAGTAAACAAGGTGGGGATATTGTAGCCCTACTTGAGGCTAATCTATTTGCACGTTAATAATCTGCATTTCTGGGCTGCTTCTTTCTCTCAAGTATAACCTGTTTAACAGACAGGTATCTGGCACGTTAAATAAAACTTGTCTCGTATGGTTTACCTCAAAGATTGCTTTAATTTACAAATTCATTAACTGTGTGACATTTCTACCTATAAAGTCTGCTGCAGAGAAATGTGACTTAAAGCAATTTAGGCTGAGCCTGCAGCAGGGCAAGTGCTAACCGATACTAGTGCTTCATACTTGACAGTTTCCTAAACCAGGATGTACTAAACTGGTCTTGTATTCAGTGGGTTCCAAAACTGGAAGCAAAATATTTACATTTGTTTCACTTCTTTGATGACAAGCAAGTGAAGCCTTTTATGTTTATAAATAAACTAAAATAAAACTCAGTTGTGGCGGATCGCCACCTAAACGGGCATTTTCCACTTTTCCGTCCGTGGACAATATATCGATGCACCTTCCCTTTAAGGCAGGAGTGGGCGGGGCCTCAGGATTTTTCCAGAGAATTCTGGGAGCAGTCTGTTCAGCCATTTTGTGCCATGCAGTTATTAAAAAAGTCTCTTGTTTTCCACACATGGATTCAGCCTTAATTCGGGTTTCGCGGCAGCCTCAACATTGGTGACCCCGATGCTCAGAACGTATTCCGAGCACTGCAATGGCGGACACGAACGCAGTTTCCGTGAAACTGCCGGAGTTTTGGGAAAACCAGCCCGAAGCCTGGTTTCTCCAAGCTGAATCTCGCTTCCGGCTACGAAACATCACCACAGATCGGACGAAGTACGACTATCTTGTCACATCACTTGGTAGCGCCACAGTTTCGAAGGTTTGGACAGCGCTGCAGAACCCACCAGAGGAAGGCAAGTACGCACATCTCAAGACAGCGCTCCTTAAAAAATTTACGGCCTCAGCATATCAGCGAAACTGCCACCTCCTCGACCTTCCAGGCCTCGGTGATGCCTCACCGTCAGACCTCCTCTCCCACATGCTCTCCCTCACCGACGAGAGCCCACCCGGATCCCTCTTCCGCACGCTGTTCATCCGCCAGCTCCCTCTCAGCATCCGCCCAGCGATCGTGGCGTCTGGCCTCACGAACCTGGAAGCCCTGGCCGATGAGGCCGACAAGCTGCTGTCCGCTCACTCCAGCCGCGACGTCACTCCGGACCTGGCAGCCAATGCCTGGGCGCGCCCCTCACCGGCCACCACGCGGCCACAAGGGCCTGCCACCAGGCCCATGGGGCCTTCACGCCCCACTAACCTGGGCCACTGTTACTACCACACACGGTTCGGCGCCAGGGCACAACGGTGCACACCTCCCTGCTCTTTCAAGTCCGTGGGCCACGCGGGCTCCCTGCTGTTCGTCACGGATGACAAAACCGGCCGCCGGTTCCTGTGCGACACTGGGGCTCAGCACAGCATCATCCCGGCCTCCTCCCTCGACATCCAAAAGGGCGAACGAGGACCGGCGCTGGCTGCTGCTAATGGCTCAGAAATCCAGACGTATGGCACCCGGACAGTCACCCTCGACCTCGCTGGTCGCCACTACCGATGGGAGTTCATCACTGCCAAGGTGCTCTCCCCTCTCATCGGCGCAGATTTCCTGTGTGCCCACGGCGTACTGGTATACATCCCCCGTCACCGCCTCGTGGACATGAACACCATGTCCCCCATCCTGGACGCCATGGCCCCCCGTCAACCTGCCGACATGGCGTCACAGTGCCACGCCCGGGCCACGGATGACTACTCGGCACTCCTGGCTGAATTCCCGGCCCTTACCAATCTGACCTTCTCCGCGGAGGCCGCCAAACACTGGGTGGAACACTTCATCCCCACCACAGGCCCCCCAGTGTACGCCCACGCCCGCAGGCTGGACCCGACCAAACTGGAGATCGCGCGGACCGAGTTTGCCACCATGGAACAGCTCGGCATCATCCGCCGCTCCAACAGTCCCTGGGCCTCCCCACTCCACATTGCCCCCAAACCAGGCGGAGGTTGGCGCCGCCTCAACGACGCCACCACCCCTGATCGGTACCCCGTGCCGCACATTCAGGATTTCTCGGCTAGACTGGCCGGCCGCTCAGTCTTTTCCAAGGTCGACCTGGTGCGCGGCTATCACCAAGTCCCCGTCCACCCCGCAGACGTCCCCAAGACGGCCGTAATCACCTCCTTCGGCCTGTTCGAGTTCCTGCGGATGCCCTTTGGCCTCAAAAACGCGGCCCAGGCATTCCAACGGCTCATGGACTCGGTCCTTCGGGACCTGAAGTTCCTGTTCGTCTACCTGGACGACATCCTGGTAGCCAGTTCCTCCAAGCAGGAACACCTCGAACACCTTCGCATCCTGTTCGGGCGCCTCAGCGACCACGGGCTCATCCTCAGCCCAGCCAAATGCCAGTTCGGCCTGGACAAGATCGACTTCCTCGGCCACCACATCACCCATGCTGGGGCCATTCCCCTGCCCACCAAGGTGCAGGCCGTCCAACAATTTCCCCGCCCCACCACCATCAAAGGCATCCAGGAGTTCCTCGGGATGGTGAATTTCTATAACCGCTTCATCCCCAAAGCGGCGTCCCTCATGAGGCCCCTGTATGAAGCCCTCCGGGGCATGAGCGGCAAGATGGCGGTCGAATGGACGGCAGACGCGTCCGCCCCCTTCGACTCCACCAAGACCGCGCTCGCCAACGCCACCCTGCTCGTGCACCCATGGCCCAATGCCAGGGTAGCGCTCACCACGGACGCCTCCGACCACGTGGTCAGCGCCGTGTATGAGCAGTGGGTCGACGGCGCCTGGCAACCACTTGCCTTCTTCAGCCGCCAACTACGCCCCCCGGAGGTCAAGTACAGCACCTTCGACCGCGAGCTCCTCGCGCTGTTCCTAGTGGTCCGCCATTTCCGGTTTTTGCTTGAGGGCCACCCCTTCACTGCGTTTGTCGACCACAAGCCCCTGACATTCGCAATGGCAAAGACAACCGACCCCTGGTCCGCCAGGCAGCAGCGCCAGCTCGCGGCAGTGTCTGAGTTCACCACGGACATCCAACACGTCTCCGGCCGAGACAATGTGGTAGCCGACTGCCTCTCCCGCCCCGCCATCCACGCCGCACACCTGGCAGTCGACTACGCTCAACTCGCAGCAGACCAGATCACCGACCCTGATCTGCTCTCCGCACCCACCAACCTACCAGGGCTACGCCTGGCCGACGTCGCCTGTGGCCCGACCGCAGTCACGGTCAAGTGCGACATATCCCTATGTCAACCTCGGCCCGTCGTCTCAGCGTCCTGGCGCCTGCCAGGTATTCGACATTCTCCACAACCTCTCCCACCCCGGCGCCCGCGCATCCATCAAATTGGTAGCCAACCGCTTTGTCTGGCGCGGCCTTCGCAAGGATGTGCGTACTTGGGCCAACTCCTGCCTAGCCTGCCAACGGGCCAAGGTACAGCAACACACGAAAGCACCCCTCGAGGAGTTTACCGTCCCCTCGCGGAGATTCGACCACATCCACGTGGACATCGTCGGACCCCTGCCGCCGTCGCAAGGCCACACGCACTTGCTGACCATCGTTGGCTGCACCACACGCTGGCCCGAGGCAATTCCACTGACCTCTACCACCACCGCTGACATCGCCAGAGCCTTCGTCAGCACCTGGGTCGCACGGTTCGGCGTCCCCTCTGACATGACGTCGGACAGAGGTCCGCAATTTACCTCTGAACTCTGGACCGCCGTCGCACGCAATCTCGGGGTGACCATTCACCGCACCACCCCCAAGCCAACGGACTGTGTGAGCGGTTCCACAGATCCTTGAAGGCATCTCTTCGAGCCAGCCTCCAGGACGGCGCCTGGACCGACCGACTTCCGTGGGTCCTCCTCGGCCTGCGCACCGCGGTTAAAGAAGACCTCCACGCATCGGCAGCAGAGCTCGTGTACGGTCAGCCGCTGCGCGTACCCGGCGAGTTCCTGCCCACCGCCACAACACCCTGGTCAGCCGACCAGCAATGCCACGACTTCGCCTCACCGGCGCTGCAGTTCACCCCGGTGCCCATTGCCCGACACGGCGAATCCACCTCACACATCCCACTAAGCCTGCACCAGGCACGGTTTGTTTTCGTCTGGCACGACGCCCACCGCGGACCCCTTCAACCCCCGTATGACGGGTCCTACAAGGTGCTACAGGCTGGGGACAAATTTTTCACCCTGCAAGTGGGCGACAGGACCGAAAAAGTGTCGGTTGACCGACTCAAGCCAGCACACTCGGAGCCCGGTGAGCAGGTCCCTGTAACTCGTCCACCTCCACGCGGCCGACCTGCCCTCAAGCCGGTTCACCCGGCTGCTCCACGCCCGGCCGTTCCACGTCCACCGGCGTCCTACAAGAGCCGCTCCGGCCGGCCCATCAGACCGCCGCACCGTCTCGTCCACACCTCCTAAGCAGATTCTGGGGGGAGCTGTGTGGCGGATCGCCACCTAAACGGGCATTATCCACTTTTCTGTCCGTGGACAATATATCGATGCACCTTCCCTTTAAGGCACCTTACCTTTAAGGCAGGAGTGGGCGGGGCCTCAGGATTTTTCCAGAGAATTCTGGGAGCAGTCTGTTCAGCCATTTTGTGCCATGCAGTTATTAAAAAAGTCTCTTGTTTTCCACACATGGATTCAGCCTTAATTCGTGTTTCGCGGCAGCCTCAACACGGTAATGAAAAAATAAATGCAGAATATAACTATTGTACAGTATTTTTCCATCTTGCACCTTCACCATGCAGACTGTAGCGCTTCAAAAAGAAGGCCCACCACCACCTTCTCCAGGGCAACGAAGGATAGGCAATAAATGCCGGCCTTGCCAGCGATGCTCACATCCCGAGAATTTAAAAAACAAACTCCAGCTATTTCCCCTGTGCTAGCACTGGTACTAGCTCCAGCTTCGATGGCAGTGTAAGAAAATAAGCAAAGCAGAGTTGCCCCATGTGGGTGGTTGGGAAAATGACTTCTCTGGACACCTTCAGAGGTCGTATCAGAGATGGAGACAACCGCATGTTCTTACTGACTCAGCCAATCCACACAGCCAGCAAAGTGGTAGTTTGCTGCCCGGTTGCAGAGAATTTCCAGACTTTGAACAAAGTAGGGCAGTCAGAAAACAAAGTTGCAAACGAGGACTCAAAAACAATTGTACATGTGCAAGCTTATGCATGCAAAACGAGTGGAGCAGTTTCCACAGCAGCGAGATTCTGAGGCAATTCTATGGAACCGATTTTTGAATGGTAGCATTGATGTCCAGTGTGCTGGCTATCAATATTCTGGGCCACGGGCTGGTAAGAAGCAGGATTGCAAGCTCAATTAGTAAAGTAAATTCCTAATTTTGGCTGTGCCACTCGGGGAGGTACTAAGCGGAAGCTCGGTGCTTTTGCACAAAAGAAAGGAGGGAAAAAAACAACTATAGAGAAAATAATCCCAGCATTAATAATCCTGTGCCGTTAGTGGATTGTTATACAACAGGAATGGCAAAGATCAGGAAATCGGCTTTTTGCTTCCTTGACTAAGGAATAATACATACTATTGACTGGAGATTGGAGAATGGTTTTTTAAAGAGAAAATAAAAGTTTTTTTTAATACAAGAATATTTTAGGGAATGATAAAAGCCTTATGCTTTATGTAATCTCCTGGGAGAGACAAAAAAAACAGGGAAAACAGGAAAAAGAGTCGATCAAAACCAGCCCAAGAGATCACATTGACCATGCGATGGTGCATTATTCCTCCTTATACTCCTCAACCTCTCAGCAGCTTTCAACATTGGCAACCACATCATCCTCCCCCAATGACTTCTCTGTTGTAATTTACACATGAATACAATAGTGAGGCAAATTGTGGTGACATTTCACAGCTAGCAAATGGCATCTAACTACAAAAATGCCCCCATCTATTATTTAGATGTCGTATTATGAAAACATTCTTATGATAATGAGTCTGTTTGAGAGGAACCACTGTTTCAACTAATTTTCAATTATTAATATACTTTCATGGTGCCATATCAATTTGGCCTGTTCACAGATCACTAAACCTTGAAGACACTCAGGAAGAATGAAGGCAGCAGCACAAATCGAAAGTCAGAAAGGATTTCATTCGAACTGGAAAGGAAACACTTACTTGGATTTCTGGCAGACTTATAATAATTTGTGTCAAATTTTAAGTTTAAGTTTTGATTGCCACGCTTTTAAGAAACAGGTTAATTTCCTGGTACAGTACCTAGAATTTCTCATTTATCAGCTACAGGTTACTTTGATTAATTTGTAGTACAGTAAACTCTTTCTTATCCGGCACCTATGGGACCAGGATGGTGCCGGTTGATGAAAAATTCTGGATAACAGAGCGGGATACCTACCACGGCAATTTTTAACACCAACAAAAATAAAAACCACTGACTAACTCGGCCACCGCGGGAGACTCGGACTCGGCAAAAGGAATGCTGGATGGATTCGGCAAGATTACCGGTTATCTATTTTGCCGGTTATTAAAGTATTCCGGATGATTAAGTGCCGTTTAAACAAGAGTTTACTGTACCTGTTTCATAGTTGTTAATCCTTTGGTGAGAATTTCATGTTGCATCAATAATGTACCACTCAGATATAAGCTGATATATGTTAATTTTAACTAAAATTAATATATTGATATATGCAAATAGGATTGACAAACACAAATTCCACTTTGGGATAGAAATTGTACTGTGTGATATTATTAATGAACATTTTTACATCAAAGCTGTGTCAGGCTAATGGCTTGGTTAAAACAGCAGACAAATACATTTCATATGAGCAAGTTATCATGTTGGGCACTAATATCGAATGGCTCGATTTCCAGCCAGTGCAACTGAAAATCACCATCAAAAATAGAATAAACCCACATACATATAATGCATAATGATTTCAAGACAGTAATCACTCAGGTATTCTTGATAATAACTATTCATTTTTCACTTTTGTTATTTTGAACCGGTTATTTATTAATTATGGAATATACCCATTCCATCCTCAGCACACTATTATTCATAGAATTAATGTGGCAGGGTGGGGAGGGGGGGGGGGAATGGGGAGGCGGGTGCTCTCAGCGAGTGCTACTCCTCCCAATTTCCTTCTAAGATGAAGCTTGCTGGGAGAGGTAGACTCAATTAGTGTTGCCAGTCTTCCAGGATTGTCCTGGAGGCTCTAGGAATTCAGAACACTGCTGGGAGCAACCCAGGAGAAAAATCATAGGGGCCTTAAAAAAAAATTCTTTGAACACTTTTGTCCATTAGTACTGAAAATGTTAGAGATGGGGGCAAAAAAAGGCTGGCTGCTTGACTGGGCGGGACAGTTGGAGGCGGGAGGTCATGTGATGTATTCTCCAGGAATATGACCAACCAGAGTTGGTAACCCTAGCCTCAATTGAGAAAGCTCTTACGCTGCTGCCAATTTCTTTTATAGTCACATTTTAAAATGGCATCAGTCATTAAGAACAATAAAAGCACATTTCTATGGTACAGTAGCTTCCAATCTCTTTTCTGTGACACTTGAAAGCAATTACGCTATAAAACCTATGCAGCATGGCAACTAACGGTTTGGTGTCCAGATGCAAGATCCAACGTTTGGGCCCTCTGATGTGCAAATTGCGTATTCAGCACAAATGTTGTCTCTACGGTTAGTTTATACAAGTAACTAATAAGTCAGCTCCAATCTGCTGATCAAGTCTTCACTGGGTTTGATAGTTTTATCGGCGGAGCTGAAAAGAATCAAATTCATTGCATTACATAAAATAATTTTTCAAACCATTTCGCGTCCAGACTGCCTGACAAAAGCAATCTTAAGAGGAAAATAAAACACCATCCAAAATAACATGTTTGTTTTGCTGTAGAATTAGACAAAATCGTTATGCAACTAGGATAAAAGCAGACGTCAGAATCACAAATGAGCATTTCCAGAGGACTGACATTTATATAGAGCCTTTAAGACAGAACACATTCCCAAGGTGCTTCACAGAGGTGGGTGGGCAACAGATGTTGAGCTGAAAGAGAGATTAGGTGACATGACCAAAAACTTTGTCAAACAGGCGGGTTGTAAAGAGTGTCTTAAAAGGAAGAGAGGGAGTTGGAGAGGCTGAGGGTTTAGGGAGGAAATTCCAGAGAGTGGAATTAGGCGGCTGAAGAGACGGCTGCCAATGATAGAGCAAAGGAAGGTGGATGCACAAGAGACCAGAATCTAAACACAATTTTTTTTTTAATTTGAGGCATCGGAGAATCAGGAACTAATACAGATCAGCGACGGATGGAAGTGATGGACGAGCAAGACTTTACGCTGGATAGAATACGGGCAGCAGAGATTTGGATGAGCTGAAGTTTATGGAGGGAAGCAGATGGGAGGACAGCCAGGAGAGCATTGGAGTAATCAAATCTGGAAGTGGTAAATGGATGTATGAAGGTTTTTAAGAGGCAGACGAGCTGAGCAGACAATGTTACGGAGCTGAGAGCAGACAGTCTTTATGACAGGGAGGATATGATGTTGGAAACTCAGCTTGGGGTTGAATCAAGGTTGCAAGTCTGGTTCAGCCTGAGACAGTGCCTAGGAAGTAAGATGGAGTCAGTGGTGAGAGTATAGAGTTGTAGATGGAGCTGTGGATGATGGCGGCTTTGATCTTCCCAAGATTTAATTGGAGAATGTTAAGGCTCATTCAAGACTGGGACAAATGGTCTGACAGCACAGAGGCAATAGATGTGTCAAGATAGCTGGTGGAGAGGTAGAGCTGGGTGTCATCAGTGTACATGTGAAGCTGACCCCATATCTTTGGATGATGTTGCCAAGGAACAGTATGTAAATGAGTAAGAGGAAGGACCCAATGGATCCTTAGGGAATTTTGGAGGTAATGGTATGGGTATACTAATGCTAGAGATATCTGATTATAATTGGATTGTAAGAGTGGAATCAAGCAAGTGCCTTCCCTCCGAGCTGGACAACAGAGAAGAGGCATTGGGGGAGGATGATGTAGTTGACAATGTTGAAAGCTGCTGATAGGTTGAGGAGGATAAGGAGGAATAATGCACCATCATCACAGTCACAGAGAATGTCATTGATGACTTTGGTTAGGGCCACTGTGTTGCTGATTGGAGAGATTCAAACAGGGAATTGCTGGAGTTATAAACAGTGGAGCAATATACACCAAGCACCAGTAACAGAGTTAGGGGGAGCTGAATGAAAGCATGGTCGAAGGTGCAGGTTTTGGGGAAGCTTTTGAAGATAGAGAGCTCAGGGAGAGACCTCCAGAGTGTAGGACAAGACATCTGAATGCTCTGCCACTGAAGGAAATGGGGAGATGCATAGAGTGCCAAACTAGAAAGAGTGGAAGGTACATGCCAGCATGTCAGTTTGAAGGTGCTTGCAGAAGTAGGATGGAGTGATGCCATGGAGGGATTTGTAAATGAGGATGAATTCAGTACGTTGGGGGATGGGAAAGCCAATGGAGGTCAGGGAGGATGGGATGATAGATGAGTGGGATTTAGTGCCGGTTAGGATACAGGTGGTGGCATTTTGGACAAGTTGGCACTTATGTGCGGTGGAGCTCAGGAGACTGACTAGGACAGTGCTGGAGAAGTTGGAGGGGACAAAGGTGTGAATGAGCATTCCAGTGACAGTGAGGTATGGGTGGAGATACAAAGTGCTATGATGGTGGAAATAGACAGCCTTGGTGAGGGATAGGATATGGGGTTTGAAGCTCAGCTCAGGGTGAAACAGAATACCAAGGTTGCACACCACTGGGTTCAGCCTGAGTGAGCAGCTGGGGAGGATAAAGAATTTTTGGTAGGAGGCTGATTTCAGTCACAGGTTAAGAAATGCAAGATAAAAATTCCAATCCCTGGTAAATTCAAACCAATTCTTCAATGTTTTGCTGCAAACATTAACTCACACTGTGCAACACCCCTCATTCCAGAGCAAAATATTCCACAACAAAATAAACCTTTCGAAAAAAAAACTAGGATCAGAACCTCTGCTCAGGATCAAGAAGCTCTAGCTATGCTCCAGTGAGGCAGCTCAGGTGTACTGCATGCCCCGCAGCTAATCCAAGGTTGCCAGGCCTGGTATTGTTGAATTGTGTGTGGACTTTTATTAATGTTCTCAAGCTCTTCCATATATTTCTGAACAAATATGCTTTCTTGAGTATGATCATTCTTTCATTAAGAGCAGGGGGATGCCAATAGTAACTCCTTTAATGAATCCAGGATCTTGCACATTAACAGCTTTCATGATGACCAGATTCTGTTCATAGTAAATTACAGGAAAGTCAACATTCCTTTCCTCCCTTCAAAAAAGTTCTTCACTTACTATAGCTCCCTCCCCCTGTAACAGTGCTTGTGAGAGTAGGCTAGACCTGCAGCCAATGGCACTTGAACTGGTGGCCAAGAGGACCACAAGGGCAGTCCAGGATGGTTCATGATTCCCTTTGCCTCAATTTGCCTGAGATCAGGATTGTTCTGTACTGGGAATTGCAGACTGATGTCCTACCACTCCACTACACAACACATTGAAGCACTTGCATACTGTGCAGTCATGTCATCTTCATTCCTGATTGTGAGGAGTGAGTGTGCGCAGCATTTAAATTGCCTCATTTAAAAAGAGTAGATTGATGCACTGGAAAGGCTTCAGTAGGTTACTCTGACCTTTGATTAAATATGACAGTATTTTCTGGTTCTTGCTTCAGGGACTACTTGATCACACAGTCAGGTTTCTGTGTTAGTGGTACTGAGCTCACAGTCAGCTTCCCCCTCCTGATCAAAATCCTGAATGGAGACCATACACTGCCATCCCCTCGATCCCATATTGGAGACTTGGCACTTTAATCACCCTTTGTCATTTCAAATCACAAAAATTGCATTTTGAAAGTCAGCCCTATATCTCTTTGTATTCTTTGTGTTAGACCTTTACCTGTATTAATCATCACTTCTTTTTAAAGCCAGCAGCCAAATCACAAAAAAATCACAAAAAAGGCAAACTGCCATTCGGATGCTTAGAATTATTTTTATAACAAACGTCCTGGAATTCTGTGGAGTTTTTGCAGAATAAATCCCATATTATGGTGATAGCTTTTTACTACAGGGATGATCCTTCAGACTTGAACAACCCAAAATTGAGGTACTGAGCAAATTAAATAACTTACTCACAGGGTATACATCAAATTCCTGTGAGAGTTTCCTTGAAATGTGGTGGAAGCAGATTCAATAAAAACTTTCAAAAGGGAACTGGATAAATACTTGAAGGGAAAAAAATTAAGGACTATGGGGACAGGGCAGGAGAGTGGGACTAATTGGATAGCTCTTTCAAAGAGTCGGCACAGGTGCGATGGGCCAAATGGCCTCATTTTGTGCTGCATCATTCTAGGATTCTATTTGTATAGGGCAACTAATTGTTGTGCCTCTTCATCTAAAGTGTTAAAGGAAACCCCACAACTGCACATCGGTGCCCTTGGGATGAAGTCACAGTGCATTGACAGAGGTCTGCAAGCAAATAGTCTACCTATTATCTCAGCCAATGAATGACGTCTATTGGGAAACCTTAAAAATGATTGGAAGAAAATAATCAAGACATGGAGAAAGGATAAATAATTAATAAAGAAGCAATATCATCTTTGTGTCAGAATGATCACTAAGCAGAACATTTCTAAGCATAGTGAGGGTACGCGTTTATCTAGCATAGTGGTAATGTTACTGGGCTAGTAATCCAACGACCTGGACTAATGATCTCAGAGATGTGAGTTCAAATCCCACCATGGATTGAGGAGATGGCAGTGTATGGTCTTTATTCAGGCTTTATTTAGTAATGATAACCATGAAACTATCGGATTGTTGTAAAAACTCATCTGCTGTCCTTACCTGGTCTGGCCTACAGGTGACTCCAGACCCACAGCAAGGTGGTTGACT
Source organism: Squalus acanthias (assembly GCA_030390025.1). Taxonomy (NCBI): domain Eukaryota; kingdom Metazoa; phylum Chordata; class Chondrichthyes; order Squaliformes; family Squalidae; genus Squalus; species Squalus acanthias. The sequence goes on along the minus strand of CM059447.1, from coordinate 26,061,992 downwards.
CTTAACTGCCCTCTGAGACGGCCACTCAGTTGTAACAAACCGCTATGAAACACAATAATAAGAATAAAACCGGACGGGCCACCTGGCATCGACCTTGGCACCGGGTACGGACACGACAACAACACACCTGGCCTAGTCGAACCTGCAAAGTCCTCCTCACCAACAACTTGTGCCAAAATTGGGAGAGCTGTCCCACAGTCTGACATAGTCATACTCACAGAATCATACCTTTCAACCAATGTCCCAAACTCCTACATCACCATCCTTGGGTATGTCCTGTCCCACTGGCAGGACAGACCCACCAGGGGTGGCGGCACAGTTGTATACATTCGGGAAGGAGTGACCCTGGGAGTCCTCAACATTGACTCTGGACCCCATGAAGTCTCATGGCTTCAGGTCAAGCATGGGCAAGGAAACCTCCTGCTGATTACCACCTACTGCCCTCCCTCAGCTGATAAATCAGTACTCCTCCATGTTGAACACCACTTGGAAGAAGCACTGAGAGTAGCAAGGGCACAGAATGTACTCTGGGTGAGGGACTTCAATGTCCATCACCAAGAGTGGCTCGGTAGCACCACAGCTGGCCGAGTCCTGAAGGACATAGCTGCCAGTCTGGGCCTGCGACAGGTGGTGAGAGAACCAACAAGAGGGAAAAACCTACTTGACCTCGTCCTCACCAATCTACCTGTTGCAGATGTATCTGTCCATGACAGCATTGGTAGCAGTGACCACTGCACAGTCATTGTGGAGACAAAGTCCCATCTTCACACTGAGGACACCCTCCATCGTGTTGTGTGGCACGACCACCTTGCTAAATGGGATAGATTCAGAACAGATCTAGCAGCTCAAAACTGGGCATCCATGAGGCGCTGTGGGCCATCAGCAGCAACAGAATTGTATTCCACCACAATCTGTAACCTCATGGCCTGGCATATCCCTCACTCTACCATTACCATCAAGCCAGGGGACCAACCCTGGTTCAATAAGGAGTGTAGAAGAGCATGCCAGGAGCAGCAGCAGCAGGCTTACCTAAAAATGAGGTGGGAAGCTGCAACACAGGACTACATGCATGTCCAGAAGCAGCATGCTATAGACAGGGCTAAGAAATCCCACAATCAACGGATCAGATCAAAGCTCTGCAGTCCTGCCACATCCAGTCGTGAATGGTGGTGGACAATTAAACAACTAACTGGAGGAGGAGGCTCCATGAATATCCCCATCCTCAATGATGGTGGAGCCCAGCACGTGAGTGCAAAAGACAAGGCTGAAGCATTTGCAGCCATCTTCAGCCAGAAGTACCGAGTGGATGATCCTTATCGGCCTATTCCTGAGGTCCCCACCATCACAGAAGCCAGTCTTCAGCCAATTCGATTCACTCCACGTGATATCAAGAAACGGCTGAGCGCACTGGATACAGCAAAGGCTATGGGCCCCGATGACATCCCAGCTGTCGTGCTGAAGACTTGTGCTCCAGAACTAGCCGCACCTCTAGCCAAGCTGTTCCAGTACAGCTATAACATTGGCATCTACCCGACAATGTGGAAAACTGCCCAGGTATGTCCTGTCCACAAAAACCAGGACAAATCCAATCCGGCCAATTACCGCCCCATCAGTCTACTCTCAATCATCAGCAAAGTGATGGAAGGTGTCATTGACAGTGCTATCAAGTGGCACTTACTCACCAATAACCTGCTCACTGATGACCAGTTTGGGTTCCGCCAAGACCACTCGGCTCCCGACTTCATTACAGCTTTGATCCAAACATGGACAAAGGAGCTGAATTCCAGAAGTGAGGTGAGAGTGACTGCCCTTGACATCAAGGCAGCATTTGGCTGAGTGTGGCATCAAGGAGCCCTAGTCAGTGGGAAAACTCTCCACTGGCTGGAGTCATACCTAGCACAAAGGAAGATGGTTGTGGTGGTTGGAGGTCAATCATCACAGCTCGAGGACATCACTGCAGGAGTTCCACAGGGCAGTGTCCTAGGCCCAACCATCTTCAGCTGCTTCATCAATGACCTTCCCTCCAACATAAGGTCAGAAATGGGGATGTTCGCTGATGACTGCACAGTGTTCAGTGCCATTCACAACTCCTCAGATAATGAAGCAGTCCATGCCCGCATGCAACAAGACCTGGACGACGTTCAGGCTTGGGCTGATAAGTGGCAGGTAACATTCACGCCACACAAGTGCCAGGCAATGACTATCTCCAACAAACGAGAGTCTAACCACCACCCCATGACATTCAATGGCATTACCATCGCTGAATCCCTGACCATCAACATCCTGGGGGTCACCATTGACTAGAAACTTAACTGGACCAGCCACATAAATACTGTGGCTACAAGAGCAGGTCAGGGGCTGGGTATTCTTTGGCAAGTGACTCACCTCCTGACTCCCCAAAGCCTTTCCACCATCTACAAGGCACAAGTCAGGAGTGTGATGGAATACTCTCCACTTGCCTGGATGAGTGCAGCTCCAACAACACTCAAGAAGCTTGACACCATCCAGGACAAAGCAACCCGCTTGATTGGTCCCCCATCCACCACCTTAAACATTCACTCCCTCCACCACCGGCGTACCGTGGCTGCAGTATGTACCATCTACAAGATGCACTGCAGCAACTCTCCAAGGCTTCTTCGGCAGCACCTCCCAAACCCGTGACCTCTACCACCTAGAAGGACAAGGGCAGCAGGCGCATGGGAACGCCATCACCACCACCACCATCCTGACTAGGAAATATATCGCCGTTCCTTCATCGTCGCTGGGTCAAAATCCTGGAACTCCCTCCCAACAGCACTGTGGGATTACCTTCACCACACGGACTGCAGCGGTTCAAGAAGGCAGCTCACCACCACCTTCTCAAGGGCAATTAGGGATGGGCAATAAATGCTGGCCTTGCCAGCGACGCCCACATCCCATGAACGAATAAAAAAAAAATCTAACTGCGGCAAGAATTTCGCATGTAATTGGAGGAGAGGCATTGTGTGTCTGTTCAAAAATAATTAATTTGGGAGATTGCTTACTGATGCCAAAAACAGAACTATGGTGATGGGAACACAAAATTCTAAGCATTAAGTTGGAATACAGGCTGCATTCCACTGGAGTACTTATGTATGGTACATATAGCTAAATTATTGCAGAACTGTACAGATCAAAGTTGGGAATTTGTACACATGGGGGCAATGCCAATGTTTCATAGGAGAAATATCAGTGACGGTTTATGAATTCACTACAGATTAACAGCTAAGGTTCATTAACAACGGAATTGTAGTAAAACAATGGGCCTGAATTTGTGGTCGGAGGCTTCTCGCGGGCGAATGCCTCCGAACCGCAATAAAGGTACGAACCTACCTGATGGTCCCGTACCTACGAAGACTCGCGCTCCTGGGCCTGCAGGCGTACGTCTGTATAAAGGCCCACCTATCCCAGGAGTGCATGCGGTTTGCAAGCGTCCCTGGGATCACGTGGGCTGGCCCAACCAATGAGAAAGAGGATCCCGATTATGCTTATGGGGATTCCGTTAAAGTTCGGAATCCCCATAAGCTTAATAGGAATCACCTAAAAAGCACAACTTCCACACAACTTAAATAAAAATAAATCATTACATGCTCAAAATTAATTAAAATACAATGTAATTAAACATTTAAAACAAAAATTTAATTTTTTGAAAACTAAATGTAAACCTTTTTAAAGGATCCAAAATAACCTGAACTCATTTTAAAGATTTTTTTTAAAGTTTAAACCATTTTATTTTAATATTTGTTTAAACCCTTACATTGGTAAAAAGAAAGCCCTACGCCTGCTTTTACCAGGCGTAAGAGTTCCGTGGGCATTGGCTGGGCAAATAGCCAGCGAATGTCCATGTCCCGGGGATTCGTACGATCTGTCAAGCTGAAACTTGAAAGCGCATCGCATGTGAAAACCCAGAACTTGCGGGGCACTTACAGGCACAGTGTACGTGGTCGCAGGCCCCGGAAAATCCGGGCCAATGTTTTTTATCCCTTTTTTGATAGGGTTTGCCGCACAGTGCAAACTTTCTCAGGCAGCCAATAAAAGGACTCTGCAGCCGAAATTTCAGGCCAAGTTGCTCCTGTTTCAGGACATGAACTTCCCCAAAACACAAAGATCCCTCTTAGATAAATAATTACACTGGATTTCACCGACTGGGGAAAAAAATGGGAAATAAGAATTGAACTTTGTATGAGTTTCAGAGGAGAAAAGCTGATGTAAGAAAACTACTAGGCACTTGGTCTAAGCGTTAAACAAAGCTTTAATCAACTGTTTTTCAACATGGAGATCTAGTTGTGTCCTTCGTAGTTCCTGTCAAAGAATGTCCTGAGCAAGCTGGGCCCATGCCCGAGTATTTATACTCTCCCTGGACAGCGCCACCAGCAGGCCGCCCAGTATTATTTCATAAGTCATTTCCACATGAATGACAAGATTCATGTCAAAAGCTATAGCATTTGTTGCATTGGGTGCATTGATGCAGGGGTCCAGCATTGAGACCTGCAACTTACACACTGGGCAATTGCAAAAGACGACCCACAGCCATCTTTTGCAATCCTTGTTTCTTAATTCATTTGTTTTGCGACAGCCTCTTCAATTTGCGCTATCACACGGCTAAAGCTGCTGCAGCACTCAGAGTGCAGTTACGTTAAAAAATAATGAGATTAGAGCCAAAAGTACAATGTACCAAATTACTGGATCACACAAGGCATTAACATTTCATCAGCTAAAAGTCAAAGGAATGTTGATAGAGAATATATTGTAAAAGAATTACGTACACAATGAGAAAAAAGTTCTTTCAAACATTATAAATTGTGATTTTTATTGTTTTAATTCCCAGCTATGGTACATCTCAAGCTAGGTGCAAGATAAAGCCCCTTCTGCAGTGCCCAACAATGTACCTTAATATTATCTCAGTAGAATACTACTACTGCACGAGTGGGATTTCCACTGCCTGCAATAGCCATCTCCTGATGAGGCTGCTCCATTAAAATTTCCCACTCAAAAGGGTGTTTTAAATATTTACCGATCAAGCCTTACATCTTGAATTTACATATGTGACTACCATGGGTCTGTATATTATTTTATCTAGCTTTTCATTGCTATTATTAGACATTTACCAACCCGTGACATTTCAGAAAGGTTATGCACATTTTCACATGTCAGTGAAACAAGTCTACCTCTCTGTAATTAGATATGATATATCACCTCTGACTGGAAGTTGGGAATCATGTTGCTCTTATATTATTGTTAGTGTTCTTAATAATCCAGCATCAAATGAGAAAGAAAAATAACTTTACATACAGCAGCTCCTGCTAATTCACAAACTCCATCTTGCAGACTAACTCTTTTGTCCAGGCTCAATCTATCCATCTATGATCTATTGAAATATTGATACTTAAGGGACCATCTCTAAATGCTCATACTCAAACTTATATATCATTATATTTTTGTTTCAGAACAACTAAATGTTTGTACTTATTTATAACAAAAAGGTTCCCATACTATATTTTGTTCACATATGTTGTTAATAATCCAGTAATATAATATACCTATGTAATTATACAAATTCTATTTTTTCCTTAAACTAATATACAAAGCATTTGGAGAAAACAATCTTTTGTAGACTTCACAGTGTGATGCTCATATATGGGTGAAACAATATTCTTGCCCATTGCAGAGTCCAAGGTGTAGATTTTGACTTGGGGCCAGTTTGGGCCGCCCAGTGGGCATGGCGATCGGGTCGGCTGCCTGGTCACATGAGCGGAAGGCCCAACCAATTTTGATGGGATTTATTCACAGCAGCCGCAGATGTCAAAGGCAAGAGCCCCTAGGTTCAGCAATACAGTGGTGGAGGTTCTAGTGGGGCAGGCAGGTCTTATTTCCCTCAGATGGCACAAGGGTTCCTAAATAGACTCAGCAGCAAGCCAGGAGGAAGGTGGTTGAAGTAGTAAATGCCCAGACTATCATCCCAAAGGCATGGGTTCAATGCCGCAAGAGGTTAAATGACTTGACCAGGACAGCGAGGGTCTTGCTGTCTCAATCTCTCTGTATTAGACCTTGCTGGACCAGTTTTTTTGCCTCCCTCCAGCACTCCAAACTCTTTTCTCCTCCACTCCACATACTTCTCCTCCAATCCCAGCAGGTCACTGCATCATCTTGCCTTCTCATTACAATTACACACTCACTTGCAGCTGATGCCCTCACAACAGGCACGAAACAGCAGTCTGCATTCACCTGGCCACAACTGGAAGGCCCTTCACTCGTCTGCTAACTGCTTATGCATTTCTCACTGCAGTCACTCTCTTGCACAGGACCACCTTCCCTTCCTTCTCCCTCTCAGTATGCATACTAGATGAAGCTGAACAGCACTTTACAAGATCCACACACTAACTCACTCCAACTCTTTTTGCAGGACAAGCTGGCAATAAGAGGGAGAGGACCAAAAAAGGGAGAGGGGAGGGGGTTAGCCTCCATCTAGGCCCTCACGCAGATAGAGGAGGAAGTCATGCTCATTATTGGTGAAGGCAGCTTGAGAAGCATCAGCTGGAGGCAGAGTTCTACAGGTTGTCTGCCTTTTAAATTTACTTTCTCTCTTTCCTCCAGCATAGGTAGCATGCCATTTTCGTGCTATCTAGCACTGACAGTCATTTGGTGCTACATAACTTTTTCCTGCCCTGCTGACCCTTGTCCCCCTCCTCTTTCTCTGGGTTCTTCCCATCACTGGGTCTCTGCAAGAGAAGACTTAGAGAGGGATAATCCTCAAAAAGAAGCACCGTCATTTGTTGCATCACTCACACGCACCAGCACAGAAATCGCCACCCCAGCTGAAATAGATATTGAGCTGGGGAGGGATGGGCAAGGTGATTCACTGAGCACGTGAGCAGGTTGCTGAAGACAATGGCTTCAGTCGTCCCAATGTTTTTTTTGGAGGAAATCGCGGCTCATTCAGGACTGGACAACACAGAGCTAGTGGACGGGTCGAGAGAGGTGGTGAGGCAGAGCTGGGTGTCGTCAGCACACACGTGGAACCTGACGTCATAAAGATCTCCAAACTTGTTTGACTTTGCAAAAGATGTCTTACACCGTTGACATTTCCGATGTGTTATCCAAATATTACGCCTGGATTTTTTTTCATGAATACTTCATTTAATAATAATTGCAAACGCAAAGAGTAAATAACAATTAGTACATCGTTGAAAGAATCGCTAACAGCTAATCCAGGCTCGATTAAACATGCACGGACCTTATATGGCTCCAAAACAGGCTCCTTGCATCACTTCAGCCCAGCTCTAACTTTCTGTGGCGAGTTTAGTTCGCATTTACTCTACAAGTACAGCAACCTCATGCCGCTCAATGCATTTCAATGGTGAGCCAGACAGTAAAGATGCCGTTTTCACGAAGCTAACGGTGGAGCAGTGCGACTCGGACAGCAACTTTTGAATTTCCGCGTTTAATCGCGCAGCTGCCCCTCGCCTGAAGTTGATGTATCATTTGTGCATAAATAACAGAGAATGCTATTAGGCTCGCCATTATTTTGACAGCAAATTATGGGCCCTCATATAAGAAGAGGGTTAAATCAGAAAGTTCGCTGGAAATAGCAGATATAGTCAGCAGCATTGTGAGGGTGTTTAGCCAAGTAACAGAGCTATTTTTAAACAAAATAATTAAGCTGTCTTATTTGAGTATAAGGATAATGTTATTTGGTTTAGCATCTCTAATGATTTATTTAACAATGTTTTATTATAGCTCATAGGCTTCCATTGAGCAAACTTTATATTGCAAAGTATTTGACCCGAGCTGTTTGTACCATGTCATATCCATCAGGGGAACGATGTGAGTGAGAAATGCTGTAAATTACTGGTTGTCGCAGTGAAAGCGCAGAGAGGTGAAAGATCCTGACAGGTTATTTGTCTTGTCATTGCCTGTATTGGAGCCAGTCCATGTTCAAATAGGTGCAGAAAGCTGTGGGTGGTTTTAATCTCTGACAGTCATACACAGAAATGTGTTCCCAAGGAAACAGTGGGGTGCATTCAGCATTGATTATTTTTTTTAAACTTGCTTTTTGCAGCTGTCTCCATATTAACTGGCATTCAGACTAAATCATACTGCCATGGTTTTCAAATAATAAAAATCAATAAAGGTCTCAGTTGGTCTCTGAGAATCATTAACAATGTCACAAAGTCTGCATGTTTAGACAAATGCATGTCACCTTAATGGTTTGTTTTTATAGATTTTTGGCTTCCTCTACACTGTCTATTGATGATTCTGTTGTCATATTTCCCCCTTCAAGAAGCCAGAAACATCTTGGCGACTTTGTGATCAGCATATCTAATATCATTTGTATTATTTAAATTCTTCATTGAAATTTATAATAGTCAGAAATCATAGAATCATAGAATGGTTACAGCACAGAAGGAGGCCATTCGGCCCGTCGAGCCTGTGCATGCTCTCTGCAAGAGCACTTCAGCTAGACCCACTCCCCCGCCCTTTCTCCGTAGCTCTGCAATTTTTTTTCCTTCAGGTCCTTCTCCAATTCCCTTTTGAAAGCCATGATTGAGTCTGCCTCTACCACCCTTTCAGGCAGTGCATTCCAGATCCTAACCACTCACTGCATAAAAAAGTTTTTCCTCATGTCGCCTTTGGTTCTTTTGCCAATCACCTTAAATCCGTGTCTGCTCGTTCTCGACCCTTCCGCCAATGGGAACAATTTCTCTCTATCTACTCTATCTAGACCCCTCATGATTTTGAACACCTCTATCAAATCACCTCTCAACCTTCTCTGCTCTGAGGAGAACAACCCCAACTTCTCTAGTCTATCCACATAACTGAAGTTCCTTATCCCTGGAATCATTCTCGTAAATCTTTTCTGCATCCTCTCTAAGGCCTTCACATCCTTCCTAAAGTGTGGTGCCCAGAATTGGACACAATACTCCAGTTGAGGCTGAACCAGTGTTTTGTAAAGGTTCATCATAACTTCCTTGCTTTTGTACTCTATGCCTCTATTTATGAAGCCCAGGATCCCATATGCTTTTTTAACTGCTTTCTCAACCTGCCCTGCCACCTTCAACGATTTGTGCACATATACCCCAGGTCTCTCTGTTCATGCACCTCCTTCAGGATTGTACGCTTTAGTTTATATTGCCTCTCCTCGTTCTTCCTACCAAAATGTATCACTTCGCATTTTTCTGCATTAAATTTCATCTGCCACGTGTCCGCCCATTTCACCAGCCTGTCTATGTCTTCTTGAAGTCTATCACTGTCCTCCTCATTGTTCACTATACTTCCAAGTTTAGTGTCATCTGCAAATTTTGAAATTGTGCCCCGTACTCCCAAGTCCAAGTCATTAATATATATCAAGAAAAGCAGTAGTCTTTCTACCGACCCCTGAGGAACACCACTGTGTACCTTCCTCTAGTCCGAAAAACAACCATTCACCACTACTCTCTGTTTCCTGTCACTTAGCCAATTTCGTATCCATGCTGCCACTGTCCCTTTTATTCCATGGGCATCAACTTTGCTGGCAAGCCTATTATGTGGCACTTTATCAAATGCCTTTTGGAAGTCCATAAACACCTTGTCAACCACATTGCCCTCATCAACCCTCTCTGTTACCTCATCAAAAAACTCAAACAAGTTAGTTAAACACGATTTGCCTTTAACAAATCCGTGCTGGCTTTCCTTAATTAATCCACATTTGTCCAAGTGACTGTTAACTTTGTCCCTGATTATCGTTTCTAAAAGTTAAACTGACTGGCATGTAGTTGCTGCATTTATCCTTACACCCTTTTTTGAACAAGGGTTTAACATTTGCAATTCTCCAGTCCTCTGGCACCACCCCCGTATCTAAGGAGGATTGGAAGATTATGGCCAGTACCTCCATGATTTCTTCCTTCACTTCCTCAGCATCCTAGGATGCATCCCATCTGGTCCTGGTGAGTTAGCAACTTTAAGTATAGCTAGCCATTCTAGTACCTCCTCTTTATCAATTTTTATCTCATCCAGTATCTCTACTACCTCCTCTTTCACTATGACTTTGGCAGCATCGTCTTCCTTGGTGAAAACAAATGCAAAGTACTCATTTAGTACCTCAGCCATGCCATCTACCTCCATGTGTAGGTCTCCTTCTTGGTCCCTAATCGGCCCCACCCCTCCTCTTACTATCGTTTATTTTTTATATGCCTATAGAAGACGTTTGAATTACCTTTTATGTTAGCTGCCGATCTATTCTCATACTCTCTCTTTGCCCCTCTTATTTCCTTTTTCACTTCCCCTCTGAACTTTCTATATTCAGCCTGATTCTCACTTGTATTCTCAACTTGACATCTGTCATACGCGCTCTTTTTCTGCTTCATCTTACTCTCTATCTCTTTCAGCATCCAGGGAGCTCTTGCTTTAGTTGCCATAACTTTCCCCCTCGTGGGAATGTACCTCGACTGTACCCGAACCATCTCCTCTTTAAAGGCAGCCCATTGTTCGATTACAGTTTTGCCTGTCAATCTTTGATTCCAATTTACCTGGGCCAGATCCGTTCTCAACCCACTGAAATTTGCCTTCCTCCAATTAAGTATTTTTACTCTAGATTGCTCCCTGTCCTTTTTCATAGCTAATCTAAACCTTATGATACTATGATCATTGTTCCCTAAATGATCACTGACACTTGCTCCACTTGACCTACCTCATTCCACAGAACCAGATCCAGCAATGCCATCTTCCTTGTTGGGCCGGAAACATACTGATCAAGAAAGTTCTCCTGAACACACTTCAGAAGTTCTTCCCCCTCTCTGCCCTTTGCACCATTACTATCCCAGTCTATAGTAGGATAATTGAAGTCCCCCATTATTACTACTCTATAGATCTTGCACTTCTTGGTAATTTCCCTGAAATTAGTAAGAAAGAAAGATCCTACATTTCTATGATGCCTTCTCATGTCCCAAAGCATTTCACATACAATTAATTCGTTTTGAAGTGTAGTTACTATTATATAGGGAAATGTAGCAGCTAATTTGCACACAACAAGGTCCCACCAACACCAAAAGAGGTGAATGACCATTAATCTGTTTTTAGTGGTGTTGGTTGATGGACCTTATGTTGGTCATGGACACCAGGAGAACTCCCTTCTCTTTTTCCAAATAGGGTTATGGTAGATTGCAGCTCTGAGAATGCAGCACTACACTGAGGTTTTAGAAAGTTTTAGAAACAATAATCAAGGAAAAAATTAACGGGCACTTGGAGAGGTTTAAGCTAATTAAGGAGAGCCAACACGGATTTGTAAAAGGCGTTTGACTAATCTAATTGATTTTTTTGATGAAGTAACAGAGAGGATTGATGAAGAGAATGCAATGGATGTTGTGTACATGGAATCTTCGGAAGGCTTTTGACAAAGTACCACATAGAAGGCTGGTTAACAAAATTGAGGCTCATGGAATAGGTGGGTCAGTGGCAGCTTGGAAAAGGAATTGGCTTAAGGACACAAAACAGCGAGTTGTGGTAAATGGCTGTTTATCAGACTGGAGGATGGTAGACAGTGGTGTTCCCAAAGGGTCAGTGCTGGGGCCACTGCTTTTTTTGATATATATAAATGACCTGGATATTGGAATACAGAGTAGAATTTCTAAATTTGCCGATGACAACAAACTTGGGGGTGTGGAAAACAGTGATGATGATACCAATCGACTGCAACAGGACATAGAAAGGCTAGCAGAATGGGCAGACAAGTGGCAGATAGAATTTAATACAGAGAAGTGCGAGGTAATGCATTTTGGCAGAAGGAACAGGGAGAGGCAATATACATTTAATGGCACAGTTTTAAAGAGTGTGCAGGGACAGAGAGACCTGGGAGTTAATGTGCATACGTCCCTGAAGGTGGCAGGACATATTGAGAGAGTGGTTAACAAAGCATATGGGATCTTGGGCTTTATAAATAGAGGTATTGAGTACAAAAGTAGAGAAGTTATGCTGAACCTTTATAAAGCGCTGGTTAGGCCACAACTGGAGTATTGCGTCCAGTTCTGGTCACCACACTTTAGGAAGGATGTGAAGGCCCTTGAGAGGGTGCAGAGGATATTTACCAGAATGGTTCCAGGAATGGGGGATCTTAGCTACAAGGACAGGTTGGAGAAGCTGGATTTGTTTTCATTAGAGCAGAGGTTGAGGGGTGATTTGATAGAGGTGTACAAGATTATGACGGGTTTGGATAGGCTAGACGGGGAAAGGCTGTTCCCACTAGTTGATGGTACAAGAACTAGGGGACACAGATTTAAGGTTTTGGGCAAGAGATACAGGGGGGATGTGTGGAAAATCTTTTTTACGCAGCAAGTGGTGATGGCCTGGAATTCGCTGCCAACAGAAGTGGTGGAAGCGGAGACACTCAATGTTTTCAAGGGAGACTGGATAGGCACTTGAGGGAAATAAACTTGCAGGGCTACGGGGATAGAGCGGGGGAATGGGACTGACTGGATTCCTCTACAGAGAGCCAGCACAGACTCGATGGGCCGAATGGCCTCCTTCTGTTCCGTTATGACTCTATGGGCTGGATTTTGATACTGGGGCGGGTTGGGGTCGTGTTACCCGCTTTTCGTGTTGCCCACCCGAATCTAGATCGATGTGGATGAATGATGCGATTTTAACTTAATTGGTCAATTGAGTTCCAATGTGTGGGAACCCATGGCCAATGAGTTATTCCAGTCTGAAAGTCGCCTCCGATGACGTCATCATTGCTGCTGCATTTAAGGTCTGCAACAAGCCTTGCTTCTTCTGCAGGCTGCCAAGCTTTTGGACCTGTATCCTAGAGGCAACTGCAGGAGGAATGGCCAGCCAACGACCCAGGTCTGCTCCCAGGTTCGATGACGTTGCCCTGCAAGCTTTGGTGGAGGGAGCAAGAGCCAACAGAGAGGTGCTCTTCCCCTCCTCAGGGAGGAAGAAGCCTCCCCAGCAGACCAAAGCTGTGTGGGTCCAGGTCGCCCAGGAGGTCAACTCCTTATCCATCACCCGCAGAACCTGGCTCCAGTGCAGGAACAGGTTTCATGACCTTCTACGCACTGCAAAAGTGAGTATGACTTTCCCTTCACCCTCAATCTGATCCCCATTGCCTCTCCTCACCAGCACTAAGCTTTAGCAACCTCTTCCTCCATATCCCACTTGACACTGACATCCATGCACCCTTACCCATTCCCTCTCCCTCTATGATCACATTCACCTTAATATTCGACTATGCAGCCCTCACACTCCCTATCACTGTCATGCTATGAAAACAACTTACAACACACAGGGAGGGCCCTTGGTCTCGCCACCTCACTCTATCTTTGTCTCCTTCTAAGCATCTATGCTATGGACTCTCTACACTCACTCCTTCAATCTCACTCAAACTCCACTTGTCTCCCTCATTGCAGGAAAAGAGAGCTCACAATAAAAGGGAAAGAGCCAGGACAGGAGGAGGGCCACCTTCATTAGCCCAGCTCACCCCCTGGGAGGATGCGGTCCTGGAGATCGTGGGAGTAGAGGAGGATATGCAAGTGGGGGACGGACAGACAGGTGCATCACAGCAAGCTGGTGACAGAATAGTGTTCCATCTCTCCATTGACATTGCATGAGTCGCTGATAATGAATCTGAAGCTCTAACAGATGGATTTATGATCATCTGCAATATGCAATGTGCATGTAACCTTGGCATCACATCTCTGACTCTTTCCTTTACTCCCCCACAGGACCATCGCAAGCACCTGTCCCCACTAGCCAGGAGGAAGAGCCTGAGCATCCAGACTCCTCAGAGGAAGCTGCAACCTCTGAGGGCGCAGCGTCAGCAGAATTCAGCGCACCCAGCACCAGCGCAGAGACTCACACCTCGGTGGGACCTTCGCGAGATAGAGTAGTGTTGTCACCTGGTGTATCACAGCTCACAAGTGAGCATCAGCAGATGGTGGAGACAGGGACAGCAGTGGAGAGTCCTAGTCGGAGGGCGCAGGGCTCTCCTAGCTCGGCTCAGCTGCATGTCGACCCTCTGCCTCTGGGGCCATCCATAAGATCAGCGGTGCTGGAACTCCAGGAACAGATGCAGGAGTCTCTGACAGGTTTTGTCTCCAGGGTCGCTGCGAGTGTGGAGCGAATGGAGGAGTCCATAGCGAACATGAGCAGAGCCTTTGATGAGTGTTCTGAATAGAATGACATCTCTGGAGGAGCGATGGACATCTATTGAACAGAGAAACCAGACCTTCATGGAAGTCCTTCTGAGTAGGACTGCCAGTGTAGATACGGGTCCCCATGGCCCCCCTGATGTGCAGCAAGGTGCTCTCAATCCACTTGCAAGCACTGAGGTGGACCTGACCCATGAGAGGGATGTTGGTGGCAGACAACAAGGAGGTGGGGGCTCCTCTCCAAGCGCTCACACTTCCATGCCACTGACAAGTCCTCGGTCAGAGCCCCACCAGAGTCCGCACCCAACTGAGATCGGCGTCTCAACCCCTGCCCAGCCGCAGTAGCAGCAGACAGTTGCCGAGCCCTCGCAGGTTCGCAACCCCAGAGGACGCCCGCCAAAGGTGTCGAGACAGGAGCAGCAACAAACTGAGCAGGGGGCCTCCACCTCTGCTGAAGCCACAGGGGAAGCACCACGTAGGAGCACGCGTAAGAGAAAGATACTGCACAAATAGTCACAAGGGTAGTCACTTGGGTGAAATTTGATGTTTAATATAAAAAAGCCATCAGGTGTTAAGTGTAAATAAAAACTCTGATGGCTACAGCTGCAGTTGTGGCGTCTGTCATTTCGCTAATGGGACTTCCAGAATGAGGCCTTAGGATAACTTGCAATTGTCAGTATGGTGGTCAAATTGTTAGGGATCCGCTGGGTCTGGGCCATTGTCGTAGCTCTGGTAAGAAGCTGTGAGGCAAAAGTGCTTGATTGTCTAGGCTAAGCAAATCTGGCCAAGCTGAGTACATTCCTTGCATTCCGGGCAGCTATGGTCTCGCGTAATGCTGCTGCTGGTTGATGGGCCTCTGCAAGTTGTTCGTTCTCTCTCTCCTCCTCCTCTTCCACCTCCTCCTCCTCCTCATCTGAGGAGGCTATGTGAGGAGCCACTTGGTCCTCCGGCATCTGCAAGCCACAACGCTGTGCCATGTTGTGAAGTGCACAGCAAACCACGACGATTCTGGAGACCCAGGCTGCTGAGTATTGCAGGGCTCCACCTGATCTATCCAGGCATCTGAAGCGCATCTTCAGCATACCGATGGTTTGCTCGATTATGGCTCTGGTGGAAATGTGGCTGGAGTTGTAGCTCTCCTCAGCTGCATTGGATGGGCTCCTCAACGGCGTCATTAGCCATGTCTTCAGGGGATAGCCCTTGTCTCCAAGTAGCCATCCGTTAAGTTGGTCTGGCGGTCTGAATAGCGGAAGCACACTAGACTGGCGCAATATGAAGGAGTCATGGCAACTGCCAGGGTACTTGGCACAAACATGCAGAACTTCCTTCTTGTGGTCACACACCAGCTGAACGTTGAGGGAGTGGAAGCCCTTGCGGTTGACAAAAATACCTGGATTGCGATGGGGTGCCTTAAGGGCCACATGTGTGCAGTCAACGACGCCCTGCACCCTTGGAAAGCCTGCCAGATTAGCTAATCCAACCACACGCGCCGTGACACTTGCTCGATCCTTGGTGAAATGGATGTGATTGTGCGCGATGGCAAAGAGGGCATCGGTTACCTGCGTGATGCAGGTGTGTGTGGCCGCCTGGGAGATGCCGCTTATGTCTGCTGCTGATCCCTGGAATGAGCCTGAGGCAAAAAAGTTAAGTGCGGTGGTGACTTTGACGGCCACTGGTAAGGGGTGTCCACCTGGTCCTCTGGGCTCCAGGTCTTGTTGCAGCATTGCGCAGATGTCACCCACTACCTCTCGTGAAAGTTGGAGCCGCCTTTGGCACTGCTGCTCAGACATGTTGAGGTAGCTGACCCTGTGTCTGTAGACCCTGTTTGGGGGGTATCTCCTGCGCCGACGGCGTTCCATGCGCTGGCACCTTCTGGCCTGTGCAGCTTCAGGCGGGTGAGCAGCAGCTTGGCGCTCCTGCTGTTGCTGCTGCTGTTGGTGCTGCTGTTGTTCATGGTTCTGCTGGTGCCATGGTTCGTCCTCATCGGATGCCCAGGAGGGAAGGAAATAAATGGCTCCCATGCCTCTGGTATATGCCTCAGTTGAGGAAGCGCTCAATGAGGGTGGCGAGAGGGGTTTCCCAGGAGGTCACACTGGAGATGGGTGTCAGGCTCCAAACTTCCAGAGCTGTGGTTATGCCTTCTAAAAGTTCCCCCAGACCTGTGACAACAAAGTCCTGCCACCTGCAAATGATGGCTGATCAAATCTCCTATTTAATGGTTGAGCTGCAGCTGAGAGTCAGCAATCCACTTGTGCTCCCGCCAGGTTTCACTAGCGTGTTTCAGATCAGGCGTGCTTCACGTGGGAAAAGGGTTAAACTAGCAAAAAACTATCAAAATGGCATTACAGAGCCAATTTAGGGCTTGTTAAGGGCATTAATGGCCTCTCCCGCCTCTTGGAGGCAGGACAGAGACGGGACCAGCAGACACGATTTCATCAAAATTGCGTGGAGGCGGGATGGAGGCGGGATCGGGCCCGCCTTCCAGTTTCTGCAATTTTAACCCCCACACGCCTCCAATCCCGCCTCAACGGCCCAATGAAAATCCAGCTCTATGACTCTGTGGGCTGGATTTTGCCAATGGGGAGCTTTTGGAGGCGCGACTCCCACTTGTTGGGTTTTAGTCCCGTCTCCATCAACTTCTGGCCAACCCACGCTATTTTTCCTTGATTGACCTTGTTAAGCCCGCCCAGCGGGTTTAGCAGGCCAATTAAGGGGAAGCCGGTTACAGAGAACGTCAGCGTATGACGTTTCATCTGTCAAAAAATTTTGACAGATGAATTGTCACCGTTTGACAGCTCTGTGAAGCTGTCAAACACTGACATTCTATGTTGTTTGATGAGTTCTTGTATTCAAGACTCATCAAACCTCTTTTGTGAGCAGAAATTAGATGGATGTTGCATTGGAGAATGCAGCAGCCATCTGTCATCTCTGCCGGTGAGATGCGAGACTCTCCGCATCCCCAGCGACTGAAGCCTGCAGGAAGAAACAAAGGTAAGTAAACATTTTCTATCACTTTCCACTCACCTCACATACTTACCTCTCCACACTTGCACCCATCACTTACCTTCACAGCGCACTTTTGCACCCCTCCGACCTCCGCAGACCCACTGCTCGCCTCGGTGACCCTGGCGGGGTTCGCAGCCTTCGGGAAGCCCACACTTGTCTGGGTAAAATGGAGATAATCCTCTTATCTGCCTGTTAACTACCTGTTAACAGGCAATTAAGTGGCTGTAATCCCCTTCTCGCCTCCAGGAGACGGGACCCGGCGCGGGTCAGCTACCTGCCTCCTGGGAAGATGGCATGGAGGCGGGTTGGGGTCAGGATAGGCACCCGCCCCCAGATTCTGCCATTTCCCTGGCAGTCCCGCCTCCAAACCCGCCTCCCCAGGGCTGGCAAGATCGCGCCCTTATGTGTCAGTTTAGATTATATACTGAAATCCTAGAGTGGAACTTGAAGCCACAATCTTCTGACTTAAAGGCAAGAGTGCCACTAACTGAACTAAGCTAGTACACAACTAACATAATTATATTCATCCCCCAGGAGGATTTCTACATTCTGTAATTTAAATACAGTTGCAATATAATTAATCTCCTGCAAGTTAGTTAGGAGAGCACTTGTTAAATCTAAATATGGGCTATGTGCACTTTAGATAGGCTGATAACATAATATTTACTGCATTTGCTGTCACTATTTGGTGTGAGAAGAAACATTAGCCTTAGGTAACCCCCTTCCCATATGTTGTTTATAAGGAATGTATTATCTGTTGTATGGAAAAAGGGAAATGGTATGGGATATGCAGCTTATACTGGTTTGGAACAAGTCTCCAAGTCTTGTGTTTCTACTGACTGCTGTGATCGATAAATAAGAATCTCTGTTACAGTAAAAGACTACAGACAAAAGTAGTGTATGTGTAAATTAAACAAGCTAATGACATGTACAATATTTTGCCCAAGGTTTCTCAAGTCTTAGTCCAAGATACACATTGTGAACATTCAGTGCTATTACTGCAGTCCCAAGATATTTGCAATTCAAGGGAGGAACCTTAACCCACCCCAACCGGCAGCAACGAGGCAGGGAGCTTTAAAATGAAGCGTTCAGCCTTACTGTCCCTTTCCCACTGGAATCCCGCTGGCCTCCATTTGAACTGCTCACTGTAGCTAAGTAGCTGAGCTCCTGCCAACAAGCAGGCGGCAGCCTCATAAATTTATGCAAATAGGAGTCTCGTTACGTTAATGGGATGCCCCCCCCACTGTCCCAATTGTATTTTAACCTGGGCCTGAGTGGGGAAGCCACTGCTGCTTTCCTGTCAGGTGAAGGCAGGTTGGCAGCTGCCGGGAAGACAAAGCAGTCCCTCCCAAGGTATGTGGAAATGTTTCCTTTGTGGGGCCAGGAGGACAAGGAGTGCTCCTCTGGGCCCAACAAGAAAAGTCACAGCCTCTCCTCCCTTGGACTCCAAGCCCTTCACTCCCACAATATCTTCCTGAGCCCCGCCACACCCCCCCACCCCCCAACGACTTACCTGCTAGCATGTGTGTGTAGGAGAGAAGGTCTCTTGGCAATGAACGATAGGGGAAAAGGCAATTGCATTTGCAATCACTCACCTCATGGAGCATATTAATATATGCATATTAATAAAAAATTTTTTTTAAAGCTTTTCGTTTTACATACAGACGGCAGCTTTTGACACGTTAGAACCCCTGCGACTTCACCTCATTGTCTCAGTTGTATCTTGCTATGTCTTTTGATGTGGTACCTTCCTGGCTGACTTAATTAACTTTATCACACCTCGGCAGATAGTCAGGATGATTTAATTTATTGGTCTGCAATTGTAAAGTACACATGCTTTTTTTTCCATCTATATATGCTCTGACGATTCTGTATCCAATTTACTTCACCTGAGGAAGGAGCGATAGTTCCGAAAGCTTGTGATTTCAAATAAAACTGTTGGACTATAACCTGGTGTTGTGCGACCTCTCAATTTTGTCCACCCCAGTCCAACACCGGCATCTCCGCATCATGACCACTATCGACACCACAAACTGCCGGCTCAAAGTGGAGAGAATCGCCAAGAAGATCGCGCATATCGACACCGACATCAAGTATCTACAGAGATGCAAGAAAGCAGACAAGATCCCGAAAGGACTACAGATCACGAACCCACTCAAGTCGACATACAACACAGACTACGCTGAGAGACTCTGCCGTCGTACCTCTCGCACACTCCTCAACCATCTCGTACACCAGCTCTACAGCAAACGCCACAACCTCGAAACCAAGATAGAGTCCATGCTCTCAGCCTGTGCTCAGGACACAGCAGACCAGTTACGAGACACCACCAAACAGACGAGGCAACGGAACTACGCTGCCTACATGCGCATCAAGAACAGGAAGCTTGAGAAACTCGGCATCACCACCAGCAGCAACCAAGCCTCCCCCGGTACCACGGCTGCAACCACAGGGAAGTCCATCGTCAACTTGTCCGACCATACCCTTCAACCAGACGAAATCGAAGTTCTCGCCCTAGGGCTCAAGTTCTGCCCAACCACCAAAATGGACCCCATCGGTCTCGCGGCAGACACGGAGGAATTCATCAGGAGAATGAGGCTCCGGGAATACTTCCACAAATCCCAAGATGTCAGCAACAAACCCAATGAGACAATCAATGATCCAGAACAGCAGACAGAGGGACTCGCAGTGCAGCAACCGAAGAAAAAAGAGTCAAACTGGACCCCTCCGGAGGGTCGCTGCCCCAAGCTTGACATGTATGCCCAAGCTGTCAGGAAATGCATCAACGCCAGATTCATCAGCCGCACTCACAAGACAGTCCAGAATGTCACCCGAGCACAACGCAACGCCATCCACGCTCTCAAGACCAACCGCAACATTGTCATCAAACCAGCGGACAAAGGAGGAGCCATCGTCATACAGAACAGAACGGACTATTGTAAAGAAGCATACCGACAACTGGACAACCAGGAACACTACAGACAGCTACCCGCAGATCCGACCAAAGAACACACCCGCCAACTCAATAGACTGATCAAGACCTTCGATCCAGACCTTCAAAACATCCTACGCGCTCTCATCCCACGTACTCCCCGCGTGGGAGACTTCTACTGCCTCCCAAAGATACACAAAGCCAACACACCCGGACGTCCTATCGTATCAGGCAATGGAACCCTGTGTGAGAACCTCTCTGGATACGTCGAGGGCATTCTGAAACCCATCGTACAGGGAACCCCCAGCTTCTGTCGCGACACTACAGACTTCTTACAGAAACTCAGCACCCACGGACCAGTTGAACCAGGAACACTCCTTGCCACGATGGACGTATCGGCACTCTACACCAGTATCCCCCACGATGACGGCATCGCTGCAACAGCCTCAGTACTCAACATCAACAACAGCCAATCTCCAGACGCCATCCTACAACTCATCCGCTTCATCCTTGACCACAATGTCTTCACCTTCGACAACCATTTTTTTACCCAAACACACGGAACAGCCATGGGGACCAAATTCGCACCCCAATACGCCAACATCTTCATGCACAAGTTCGAGCAAGACTTCTTCGCTGCACAGGACCTCCAGCCAACGCTGTACACCAGATACATCGACGACATTTTCTTCCTTTGGACCCATGGCGAAGGATCACTGAAAAGACTACACGATAACATAAACAAGTTCCATCCCACCATCAAACTCACCATGGACTACTCCTCAGAATCGGTCTCATTCCTGGACACACGAATCTCCATCAAAGACGGACACCTCAGCACTTCACTCTACCGCAAGCCCACGGACAACCTCACGATGCTCCACTTCTCCAGCTTCCACCCTAACCATGTTAAAGAAGCCATCCCCTATGGACAAGCCCTGCGAATACACAGGATCTGCTCAGACGAGGAGGAACGCGATGGACACCTACGGACGCTGAAAAACGCCCTCGTAAGAACGGGATATGACGCTCGACTCATCGATCGACAGTTCCGACGGGCCACAGCGAAAAATCGCATAGACCTCCTCAGAAGGCAAACACGGGACACAACCAACAGGGTACCCTACGTCGTCCAGTACTTCCCCGGAGCGGAGAAACTACGACATGTTCTTCGCAGCCTTCAACATGTCATCGATGACGACAAACACCTCGCTAAGGCCATCCCCACGCCTCCACTACTTGCCTTCAAACAGCCGCCTAACCTCAGAAGTACCATCGTTCGCAGCAAATTACCCAGCTTTCAGGATAACAGCGACCACGACACCACACAACCCTGCCATGGCAAACTCTGCAAGACATGCCAGATCATCAACACAGATACCACCATCACACGTGAGGACACTACCCACCAGGTACATGGTACATACTCATGTGACTCGGCCAACGTTGTCTACCTCATACGTTGCAGGAAAGAATGCACCGCGGCATGGTACATCGGCGAGACCATGCAGACACTGAGACAACGTATGAACGAGCACCGCGCAACAATCGCCAGGCAGGATTGTTACCTCCCAGTCGGGGAACACTTCAGCAGTCAAGGACATTCAGCCTCGGATCTGCGGGTAAGCGTTCTCCAAGGCAACCTTAGAAACACACGACAACGCAAAATCATCGAGCAGAAACTGATAGCCAAGTTCTGCACTCATGAAGACGGTCTCAATCGGGATCTTGGGTTTATGTCACGATACATGACGTGATCCGGACTCGAGTCGTCGTTAGCTTGTTCACAGATGTGATTCCCAGTAAAAAAGTAAAAATTTTCCCAGTAAAAAAGTAATTTTTTTTTTTAAAGCTTTTCGTTTTACATACAGACGGCAGCTTTTGACACGTTAGAACCCCTGCGACTTCACCTCATTGTCTCAGTTGTATCTTGCTATGTCTTTTGATGTGGTACCTTCCTGGCTGACTTAATTAACTTTATCACACCTCGGCAGATAGTCAGGATGATTTAATTTATTGGTCTGCAATTGTAAAGTACACATGCTTTTTTTTCCATCTATATATGCTCTGACGATTCTGTATCCAATTTACTTCACCTGAGGAAGGAGCGATAGTTCCGAAAGCTTGTGATTTCAAATAAAACTGTTGGACTATAACCTGGTGTTGTGCGACCTCTCATATTAATATAACCAGAAAAAAAGAGGAGGGGGAGAGGAAAAACAAAAATGGATAAACAAACACATAAGAAAATATTAGTGGAATGATTGAAATAACAGAAAACGCTGGAAAAACTCAGCAGGCCAGGCAGCATCCGTGGAGAGAGAAACAGAGTTAACGTTTCAGGTCGAAGACCTTTCGTCAGAAATGATTGTTAGATGATGTAACAGATCATCTCAGTCAAGCATTTAAGAAAAACATTAAATAAATTATACTGCAGCTATCAATCTCAGATTGGGGAAATGCGACATACAATCAGGAGACTGGGGTTCTATTGGCAGATACACATCCATCCTAGTCATGGTAGGTTTAGCCACGGAGGAGTTCTGTGCATATGTGTTTAGATACACGTGTGGAGCTTGGCTTCCCAGGCTGCTGACTTATTTTTATGTTAGCTGAAACCAGGTACGAGGATTCTTCTCTCATGACGTTAAAAATACTCCCTAAAAAATTCCCATGGGGTCCAATGGACTTCTTGGGCACTTCTGAAACTGCTTAGCTTTAGTTTTCACAGAATCTGACACTTGAATTATATTGCCACTTTCGCATTGATTCACACTGGAAAATGTCCCAAATTGATGCAAAAGCAGCTGTATAACTCCGGCCTTAATCAGACTCAGATGTGTGAAGTAGTGAAAAATGAGTTTTAATAAGAGAAAGGCATTCTACTTCCATACAGCTTCATGTCTGTCTGCTCCCAACTCCCTGCTGTTTAGACAAGGCAATCTCTCTACTCCCTGTGGCCTCTGAACCACTATATCAGCACAGCTCTAACCTGGATAACCTACATTTCCTCTTTAATGAAACAAATCCATTGCTATTTTTCTATTTCAGGCATGGGGAATGTACATAAACTTATTTCTAATATTACAAAATTCAGTACATTTACAAGCTGACTTCTAAGGTAGCTGTTTACACCTACTCATCCATGCCTTTGTTACCTCTAGACTTGACTATTCCCACGCACTCCTGGCTGGCCTCCCACATTCCACCCTACGTAAACTTGAGGTCATCCAAAACTCAGCTGCCCGTGTCCTAACTTGCACCAATTCCCGTTCACCCATCTCCCCTGTGCTTGCTGACCTACATTGGCTCCCAGTTAAGCAACGCCTCAATTTCAAAATTCTCATCCTTGTTTTCAAATCGCCCCTTCCTACCTCTGTAATCTCCTCCAGCCCCACAACCCCCCCGAGATATCTGCGCTCCTCTAATTCTGCCCTCTTGAGCATCCCTGATTATAATCGCTCAACCTTTGGTGGCCATGCCTTCTGTTGCCTAGGCCCTAAGCTCTGGAATTCCCTCCCTAAACCTCTCCGCCTTGCTACCTCTCTTTCCTCCTTTAAGACGCTCCTTAAAACCTACCTCTTTGAGCAAACTATTGGTCACCTGCCCTAATTTCTCCTTATGTGGCTCGGTGTCAAATTTTTTGTCTTATAATACCCCTGTGAAGCGCCTTGGGACGTTTTACTACGTTAAAGGCGCTATATAAATACAAGTTGTTGTTGTTGTTGTTACTCCTTTGTGTTTGTTAATAAAATACACGGATAAATCTCCACAGTATTTGCTTTTTATGTTTGGAAATTACCACTTTTATATCAGCAGTCGGTTAGGTGGTACAGACAGCCTTCTGGAACAAGATTGGATATATCCATCTTCATGAATGTTGGTTGGCTGTGCTCTGGTAATACCAATTAACCATGCTGCCCTTTGATGAGGAGTTTTGGTACCTGAAATCTTTGGTCACATCTGTAGGTGGTAGATTTGGCACAGGCATGTCTATCCTGCTGCACCAAACCTTTGAGTGTCTCAATGACAAATGATTGAAGTGCAAATGCGCCACAAATCCTGTCAACTCTTAATTGCCTGCTGTCTGGAGGACAAACCTCAAGCGAGACTTGAGATTGGAAGCAAAATCTTTTCTAAAAGAATAGATCTTATGTGGAACAGGCTCCCAGCAAAGGCGTTGAGACTGAGAAGATTAATTTCTCCAGAAAGAACCTAAATTAATATCTGAATCGCATTGGAATTAGTGATAACAGGCCTGAGATCAACTACTCCACAGCATTGATTCTATGCAGTGGGTCAGAAAGGGGGATTGATGTCTGAAGGACAGCAAACCGGGGTTTAATAGTGAAGATGTGAGAATGCCTGATTATTCTAGAGTATTGCTTGATTAACTTCAGGGAGTGATTATGCCAAAATTTTCCCTCAGGAGATTAAATGAATGGGACAGAAATGTCCCCTGCCTTCGGTGTAACACATCATATCACAGAAATTATCCTATATTCAACAACAACTTGCATTTATGTAGCACTCTTAACTTAGAAAAACTCCCAAGGTGTTTCATAGAGGCATAACCAAAAATTTTAGATGCTAAGCCAAAGAAGGAGGTATTAGGAGGGGAGCCCAAAAGCTTGGTCAAAGAGATGGGTTTTAAGGAGGATGTTAAAGGAGGATAGGAATGGAGAGAGGCAGAGGGATTTAGGGAGAGAATTCCAGGACATGGGGCCTAGGTGGCTGAAGGCACAGCCGCCAACGGTAGGGGATGCACAAGAGGCCAGAGTCGGAGGAAGGGAAAGTTTCCGGGGGTGGGGGGGGGGAGTTGTAGGGCTGGAGGAGGTTACAGTGATAAGGAGGGGCAAGGCAATGAAGTGTTTTAAACACAGGGATTAGACTTTGAAATTTGAAGAGCTGGGGGGCCAGGAGCCAATGTCAGTCACAGAAATAGTTCTCCAGCAGTGATTCTTGAAAAGAGGGTGAAAATTAATTAAACTAAATTATAATGCAGACCAATTTAAATGAGTTGTATAGAGAGTCCAGCATTTTTATGCTGTGCCATCCATGAGAATAATAATCAAAGCAATTTATTTATAATGTTGTCCTCCATGAGTAATAAGATGAGCCTTACTGATAGATTTGTAACATGAAATATTCTCTATTTATAATACATGAGTTTTCTGTGAGGAGATAGATTGATCTCCATTTTCAAATTATCTCAAGATTCTTTTTCCACAAGCAAAGTCAGCAATGTCATAATAAATTATGAACTATGCTTCTTATTAAAATTTTCAGAACTATGCAGGCTTTGATTTAATGCCACAACTAACTAAGCAACAAATAGCTTTAAAACTGTCAGCAAACTATTATTGAAGAATTGAATTTACCAACAGAGCAAGGTGTTTAGTGGCAGACAAGGCATCCCAGTAGAGTGTAAATCAAAGAAGGTTGAACTCCACTAAGAATTGCCATTCAGATCCTTAGTCTGAGAAGGGAAGATAGGGTGGATATTATGAATAATGCAGGTATCTGCCAAGACTGAGATACTTGTCTGGCATACATAAAGTTTTAATGTAAAAAGGTTGGAAATGTTTTTTCTTGTGCACTTCTTTAAAGATTCTTTCCAAGTCAATACTAAAGACTACTTCAGCACTGAAACAGTTGAAAGAAAATTCAGATTTATGGCCTGATGAATAAACAGAGGCTTAATTTGATGGGATAGTAAATGCTGTGGCTTATCCTGCAAGAGTTCATGAGAGATTTCAAACTGGGAATGTTACTGTGAAGTCTAGAAATTTCACTGACATTAAATATAACTAAACAAATTGTGCTGTGTGGTCTTAGCAGATGCAGAGAGAACATGACAGAATTCTATCATATTAAAAAAAAAGGCATGAACACAAGGGATGAGATTTGTAGAGTTTCGCAATTATCGCGATTCAAATAATATGAGAGAAGCAGGTTCAATTGATCATTTTTATTAAACAAAATGCTGCCCTGATAATAAAGGACACAGAAGCCTGTAAAATGGCCGCCGCGCATCGTGGCAGAAGCTTCCAGAGACACAGTGGGCAGACAAGATGGCGTCAAATATACATTCAGTATGAGATCGGATCATACTCGGTACACATTGTAAAGACAGGATGCAACCCGTTTGCATTTTGAACAATAGCAATGATATAAGTGCTGGAATCGTTTCCTACGCACAGTAAGGATCATTGAACTGGGCCATCGAGAACCCATCCAGACACATCAATACACAAATACCCCCCCCGGCTCAACAATGAGAGAGACATTGGCAGGTGATTAAGCCAGTATTCGGGGGGGCCCCAAAACCAGTCGAGGAGACGATTCATACACATCCTGGCTGGCTCAACAATGGAGAAGGTATTAACGGATAGTTGGCCAGTTTCAGGTGTTACCGAAACCCGTTAAGGAGATAATCGCCCCATGCTGGGAGTTTTGGGCGCCAAAATCACACAAAGAATAAACGTTTAGATTTGAGCGGGAGATAAGGCTGTCAAAGCAGTATAACTATAGGGGACAAATGTCCATCGCTCTCTCGCTTCCTGGCCTCTTCCGTGACTCTCTCTCTCTCGGGCTGGACCCTCTCGGGCTCGCTTGGCCCTTGACTCTTCGCCGTGCTGGTCGGTTATTCGAGTGTTGGGTGGAGCTCAATCGGAACGAGCCGCCTCGACAGGGCAAGTAACAGGGTACACCATCCCGAGCGTCGGTAAACGGTGTCCGGACCCAGAGGCCCGAGCAACCAGAAGAAAGACGAGAAGAAATTCCACGTGCCGCCGCGGTCAGTAAACCCCGACCGCGCCCGAAGTTATAATGACAGAATCCATCTTTGAATTCTACAGACTAGTACATGAACCGTTTTCTTTGAATTCTACGAACTCTTCACGATCCGATCTGAATCCATCGACCACTTCATGACATCAAGGAATCTGGCTTACCTTTCGCGGCAGCGAGAGTAAACAAGTGGGGTGCAGAAACTCTTACAACCACGTGACAGTCAGGCGCTGCAGCAAAACGAGCTGAGTACCTCACTTTAAATTTCCGAAGTGAACCGAGTGGTGAGCATGGTTTCCGATCCTACAAATCCAGACGTAGTTTAGGTTTTATTAAGGGAGGGTGGTTTTCTAAGGTTAATGTATAATGTGTTCCCCCTTTTACGATGTGTCGTGTGTTTCCCATTTCCATAGACCAAGTTTTATGAACGTGTGTATACTTGTACTCTCTTTGATCTGCGCCTATGACATATATTTCATGATTTTAGACGCCATGCAATAAAGATATTCATTTCGTGCTATTCAACCGGGTCTATTTGAGTCTTTTCTCTGCATTACTGCTCCTTGCATCTAAGTCCAGGTGTCAGAACCGTAAGGGCGAGTGGGTCGAACCACTCACAGGTGCTTATTGCAAAAGTCTGGCCGGAGACCAGAGCAAGCAATAGTATAGGCAACGAAGGCCTCACCTCGCACCAGTACCGTGACCCCTTACAGATTTTACCCTTTTAGTGTCAGCTGTGGTTCAGTGGGTAGCACACTTGCCGCTGAGTCAGAAGGTTGTGGGTTCAAGTCCCACTCCAGGGACTTGAGCACATAAAGCTAGGCTGACACTCCAGTGCAGTACTGAGGGAGCGCTGCACTGTTGGAGGTGCTGTCTTTTGGATGAGATGTTAAACTAAGGCCCCGCCTGCCCTCTCAGGTGGACATAAAAGATCCCATGGCGGCAGACTCACCGGCGGCAGAGGCAGCGAGAGCGGCCCTGGGTGGAGACTGAGCGCAGAGACCGAGGATTTAAAGAGCGGGGAGAGAGAGAGAGAGCGGCCCAGACACACCGGCGGCAGCAGCGAGAGTGGCCCTGGGTGGAGACTGAGCGCAGAGATTAAGTGCAGTTTAAACAGAGTGCTGCGAGTTGGGTGAGTCAGGGAGTTAGGTGAGGAGTGGAAGGAGGAGCTTCCTTGCTTCGCCTTTGTTTTCCTAACTTTTCACCCTGTAGGAATTGGTTCTTACTGTACACCAAGGAAAGAGTCCGAGGGTGGGGGCAGTCAAACAACAACAACTGCGAAACCGCTAAAGTGACGTCACAACCAGGGAAGGAGCTGATTGGTAAGTAGGACCTGGTGAGTATTTCTACAGTCCAGTCGTTAAAGTCAAAGTAAGGTCTCTAGTTTAGAGTAAGTAGTATTTAAAGGGAAGTAAGGTCCCTAGTGTATTTAATATTCTTTAATTTAAAGGAAGTAAAGGGAGTAAATTAAGGGTAGGACATGGCAGAGCAGCTCGGCTGCGTGGAGTGCTCCTCCTGTGCTATGTGGGAAGTCAGGGACACTTTAGGTGTCCAGGGCGAACACATGTGCAGGAAGTGTCTCCAGCTGCAGCTACTCAAAATCCGCGTTTCGGAGCTGGAGCTGCGGCTGGAGTCACTGTGGAGCATCCGCGAAGCTGAGATCTTCGTGGATAGCACGTTTAACGAGGTGGTCACACTGCAGGTAAAGAGTGCACAGGCAGACAGGAAATGGGTGACTGCCAGACAGAGTAAAAGAACTAGGAAGGTAGTGCAGGAGTTCCCTGGGTCCATCTCCCTCTCCAACAGATTTTCCATTTTGGATACTGCTGGGGGGGATGTTTTCTCAGGGGAATGCAGCAAGAGCCAAGTCCGTGGCACTACGAGTGGCTCAGCTGCACAGGAGGGGAGGAAAAAGAGTGGGAGAGCAATAGTGATAGGGGATTCTATCGTAAGGGGAACAGATAGACGTTTCTGTGGCCGCAGACGTGACTCCAGGATGGTATGTTACCTCCCTGGTGCCAGGGTCAAGGATGTCACTGAACGGCTGCAGGGCATTCTGAAGGGGGAGGGTGAACAGTCAGAGGTCGTGGTTCACATTGGTACCAACGACATGGGTAGAAAGAGGGATGAGGTCCTGCAACAAGAATTTAGGGAGCTAGGTAGCAGATTAAAAAGCAGGACCTCAAAGGTTGTAATCTCTGGATTACTCCTGGTGCCACGTGCTAGTGAGTATAGGAATAGGAGGATAGAGCAAATGAATGCGTGGCTAAAGAGTTGGTGCAGGAGGGAGGGCTTTAGTTTCCTGGATCACTGGGTCTGCTTCTGGGGAAGGTGGGACCTGTACAAGTCGGACGGGTTGCACCTGAACCGGAACGGGACCAACATCCTTGCGGGGAGGTTTGCTAGTACTGTTGGGGGGGGTTTAAACTAACTTGGCAGGGGGATGGGATACAGAGTGGAGCTATAGTAGGGGGTGATGCACAGCCAAATATAGAGGAAAAAACAAGTCAGCCTGGAAGGCAGAGAAAATATGTAATGGCACAAGGGAGTATGGCAAGGCTGGATGGCATTTATTTTAATGCAAGGAGTCTTGCGAGTAAGGCAGATGAATTTAAGGTGTTGATGAACACATGGGAGTATGATATTCTTGCTATCACAGAGACATGGTTGAGGGAGGGGCAGGACTGGCAGCTCAATATTCTGGGGTATAGAATCTTCAGGCGAGACAGAGGGGGGTGTAAAAGAGGAGGGGGTGTCGCAATATTAATCAAGGAGTCAATTACTGCTGTAAGGAGGGATGATATCTTAAGCAGGTTCCTCTAATGAGGCCAAATGGGTAGAACTTAAAAACAAAAAGGGAGCAAGCACTTTGCTGGGAGTGTATTATAGGCCCCCAAACAGTCAGGGGGAGATAGAGTAACAGATATGTAGGCAAATCTCAGAGAAGTGAAGAAATAATAGGGTAATAATAGTAGGGGATTTCAACTTCCCCAATATTAACTGGGATAGTCAGAGTGTGAAAAGCTTAGAGGGTGCGGAATTCTTAAAGTGCATCCAGGAGAGCTTTTTGAGCCAGCATGTAGAAAGTCCTACAAGAGAGGGGGCGGTACTGGACCTAATTCTAGGGAATGTAGCTGGGCAAGTGGTAGATGTAGCAGTAGGAGAGCATTTTGGTGACAGTGACCATAATTCGGTGAGATTTAAGGTAGTCATGGAAAAGGACAAAGATGGACCGGAAATAAAGGTTCTAAATTGGGGGAGGGCCGATTTTAATATAATAAGGCAGGATCTGGCCAAAATGGACTGGGATCAGCTACTTGTAGGAAAATCCACATCAGAGCAATGGGAGTCTTTCAGAAAGGAAATAGAGAGAGTACAACGCCAACATGTTCCCGTAAAGGTCAAGGGTGGGACCAACAAGCCCAGGGAACCCTGGATGTCAAGGGATATACAAGAATGGATTAGGAAAAAAAGGGAGGCTTTTGGCAGATACAAAGGACTAAAAACAATGGAAGCCCGAGAGGAGTATAGAAAGTGCAGGGGGGTACTTAAAAAAGAAATTAGGAGAGCGAAGAGGGGGCATGAAAAAACACTGGCGGGCAAAATAAAGGAAAATCCCAAGGTGTTTTATAAGTATATTAAGGGCAAGAGGATAACCAGGGAAAGAGTAGGGCCCATTAGGGACCAAAGTGGCAATCTGTGTGTAGAGCTGGAAGATGTAGGTGAGGTTTTTAATGAATATTTTGCATCTGTGTTCAATATGGAGAAGGGTGATGTAGGCATAGAAATCAGGCAGGGGGATTGTGATGTACTTGAACAAATTAGTATTGAGAGGGAGGAGGTACTAGCGGTTTTAGTGGGCTTAAAAGTGGATAAATCCCCAGGCCCTGATGGGATGTATCCCAGGCTGCTGTGTGAGGCAAGGGAAGAGATTGCAGGGGCTCTGACACAAATTTTCAGAACCTCTCTGGCCACAGGGGAGGTGCCAGAGGACTGGAGAACAGCTAACGTAGTATCATTGTTCAAGAAGGGTAGTAGGGATAAACCAGGGAATTACAGGCCAGTGAGCCTAACATCAGTGGTAGGGAAATTATTGGAAAAAATTCTGAGGGACAGAATTAGTCTCCACGTGGAGAGGCAGGGATTAATTAGGGATAGTCAGCATGGCTTTGTCAGGGGGAGATCATGTCTGACCAATTTGATTGAATTTTTCGAGGGGGTAACTAGGTGTGTGGATGAGGGTAGTGCAGTTGATGTAGACTACATGGACTTCAGTAAGGCTTTTGACAAAGTCCCACATGGGAGACTGGTCAAGAAAGTAAGAGCCCATGGGATCCAGGGCAATTTGGCACATTGGATCCAAAATTGGCTTAGTGGCAGGAGGCAGAGGGTGATGGTCAAAGGTTGTTTTTGTGACTGGAAGCCTGTGTCCAGTGGTGTACCACAGGGATTGGTGCTGGGTCCTTTGCTGTTTGTAGTGTACATTAATGATTGAGATATGAATGTAGGAGGTATGATCAGTAAGTTCGCAGATGACACGAAAATTGGTGGAGTGGTAAATAGCGAGGAGGGAAGCCTCAGGCTACAGGATGATATAGATGGGATGGTTAGATGGGCAGAACAGTGGCAAATGGAATTTAACCCTGAAAAATGTGAGGTGATGCATTTTGGGAGGACAAACAAGGCAAGGGAATACACAATGAATGGTAGGATCCTAGGAAGGACAGAGTATCAGAGGGACCTTGGTGTGCATGTACATAGATCCCTGAAGGCAACAGGACAGGTAGATAAGGTGGTTAAAAAGGCATATGGGATACTTGCCTTCATTAGCCGAGGCATAGAATATAAGAGCAGGGAGGTTATGATGGAGCTGTACAAAACGTTAGTTAGGCCACAGCTGGAATACTGTATGCAGTTCTGATCACCACACCATAGGAGGGATGTGATTGCATTGGAGAGGGTGCAGAGGAGATTCACCAGGATGTTACCTGGGCTGGAGCGCTTCAGCGATAAAGAGAGACTGGACAGGCTGGGGTTGTTTTCCTTAGAGCAGAGAAGGCTGAGGGGGGACCTGATTGAGGTGTACAAAATTATGAGGGGCATAGATAGGGTAGATAGAAAGGAACTTTTCCCCTTAGTAGAGGGGTCAATAACCAGGGGGCATAGTTTCAAGGTAAGGGGCAGAAGGTTTAGAGGGGATTTGAGGAAAAACTTTTTCACCCAGAGGGTGGTTGGAATCTGGAACTCACTGCCTGAAAGGGTGGTAGAGACAGGAACCCTCACAACATTCAAGAAGCATTTAGATGAGCACTTGAAACGCCATAGCATACAAGGCTACGGACCAAGTGCTGGAAAATGGGATTAGAATAGACAGGGCTTGATGGCCGGCACGGACACGATGGGCCGAAGGGCCTCTTTCTGTGCTGTACAACTCTATGGGCTGAATTTTGTCAATGGAGACGTGATGGAGGCGGGACTCCCACTTTTTGGGTTGTAGTCCCGCCTCCATCGACTTGTGACCAACCCACTGTATTTTCCCTTGACTGACCTTGTTAAGCCCGCCCAGCGGGCTTAGCAGGCCAATCAAGGGTCCTTTGGATACAGGTGACGTCAGCCATTGAAATTTCATCTGTCAAAAGCTTTTGACAGATGAAATTTCAGCGTTTGACAGCTCTGTGAAGCTGTCAAACACTGACAACATGATTTCTAACGTGAGTCCCTGTACTTAGACTCAGTTAGAAATCAATCCAGCACAGAAAGCAGAGACTGCAGCTTTTGACAGCTCCGCGGCCATTCTGCTTTCTGTGCCGGTGAGATTTCTGACTCCCGAGACCTGAAGGGCTGACACCTGAAGGAGGCAGTTAAGGTAAGTAAAACTTTTTTTCCACACTTTACACTTACCTTACACATTTACCTCTGCACACACGCACCCATCACTCACCTGCCCACCGGACATATCGACCCCTCCAACCCCTGCAGACCCACGGTCCGCCTCGCTAAATCGGCGTGGTTTGGAGCCGTTGGGTAGCCCACACTTCAGGGCTAAAAATAGGGATTAGGCAACAAACTGCCTGTTAACTACCTGTTAACAGGCAGTTTATTGTCATTAATCCCCTTCCCGCCTCAGGGAGGCGGGTCCCAGCACAGGTCGGGTACCCGCCTCCAGCGAAACTGGCATGGAGGCGGGTTGGGGGAGGAATGGGTTCGGGACCCCCGAATCTGTTATTTTCCCACCCCACACGCCTCCAAACCCGCCTCCATGGGTCAATGAAAATTCTGCCCTGTGACTGTATGGGGGACAAATTCAGTTGGTTTGCGCCTCCCGTTAGCACCTTAAGAGGGCGCTAATGGGGCACAAAGCAACTAGCGCCCGGGCGCGGCGATATCTGCACCTCTCGCGAAATTGACCGGACATTTTGCGGCAGCGCTATACAATACCGCCCCGATCTCCTGCGCACGCAGATCTTGACGTCATTCGAGCGTGCAATGCCCTTGGGGTGCCCCGGAACGGAAATTGAGTGGCGCCCCCCTCCTTTCCCCCTGGCGTACCAACGACAGGTAGACTGGAACACTCCCCAGTCGCTGTGGGGCTGGGGGGGGCGCTATTTAAAGGTGGCCTCTTCCTGGCTTTTTCTGTGGTAGACATTTTTGCACCACTCGTTCTGAGAGAGAGAGAGAGATTTTGAGAGAGAGAAAGAGAGACTTTTGCATTGAGTCTACGCTGTGTGAAGTAGTTTTGGCTACTGAGCATAAATTTGCAGGTACTTTGGTTTTTGACCTTCATAACTTTGATTGCCAAGAGACTTGGGGGCTGCACTGATTGGGGGCGTCGTCCTGCGCCAGCAGAATCGGAGGCCACAGAGACGCAGAGAGAGAGTGGTAATCATGGCCTGACGGAGGAGGGCCAACAGGCCTCTGTACAGGAGACCTTACCCTCCCAGGGTATTTCGCCAACAATTCTCATACATTAATATGTCTGAGGAGCAGTGTTTGCGAAGGCTGCACTTCAGCAAAGAGGTGGTCACTGAGCTCTGCCATCTGCTGCAGCCAGATCTGCAGCCTCAACTGAGGAGCAGGACGTCTCTGTCGGTGGCAGTGAAGATAACAGTGGCTCTCAAATTTTATGCCACCGGCTCATTTCAATCAGCTACTGGGGGACATCGCCAATATCTCCCAGTTCGCGGTCCATTGCTGCATCCGTCAGGTCACAAATGCCCTCTATAAAAGGAGACAAGAGTACATCTCTTTCCCCATGACCCTGGCCAAGCAGCATGAACGCGCTATGGGCTTTGCGAGGATAGCGGGCTTCCCCATGGTGCAGGGCGCCATTGACTGCACGCATGTGGCTTTGCGTGCTCCGCATGAGAATGCAGAGGATTTCTGCAACCAAAAGGGGTTCCATTCCTTAAACGTGCAATTGGTCTGTGACCACAGACAGCTGATACTTGCTGTCAATGCCTGCTTTCCTGGCAGCAGCCACGATGCATACATCCTGCACCAGACTACTGTGGCAGAACTTTTCCAGGCACCGCATCACCCAGGTGGTTGGCTTCTCGGGGACAAGGGATATCCACTGTGCACCTGGCTAATGACACCGCTCCGTACGCCCAACACCCTTGCTGAGCTGTGGTACAACGAGAGCCATCTAGCTACCAGGAACATCGTTGAGCACACAATCGGCGTGCTCAAGCAACATTTCCGCTGTCTGGACCATTCTGGAGGAGCCCTGCAGTACTCGCCTGAGCGAGTCTCCCTCTTCGTTGTTGTGTGCTGCATGCTGCATAACATGGCAAACCTCAGGACCCAGCCAATGCCACCAGGCCTTGGAGCACCACCAGAGGAGGAGGAGGAAGAGGAGGAGGATGATCATCAGTAGCACCAAGGCGGGAGGGAGGCCCACAATGTAGAAACTGGAAGGGCCGTCCGTCAACGGCTCATAGCAAGCCGCTTCTAGGCCCCTACTGAGGAAATGGCTTCTGCCATTGAGAACAACATGAATGAAATCAACCCGCAACCCCTCAGCCGGCCAAGGCAGCAATGATTGCAAAGACCAAACATGTACATTTTGAATACAAAAACTTATTTATTTTACAAACTCTGTGTGTGTCATTTCCTCATGACAAACTAATAGAAAGAAACACAAAAAAACAGTCAATAACATAACTGGTTCTCACAACCTGGAGATAATGTCCAAAACACTAAACAAAAGTTTGACCACGAACCTCGGCCTTTAATAAAAAAATGACCAACATTTTGTCACACCTCCTACTTTTTGGCCTTCGAGGGTGATCTCCTTCCCTTGCGCACTTCCCCCCTTCCCACCCTACTGCTCCTCCGTAATGGGACCCCAGTGGCTGCAGCAAGGCTGCTGGAAGGCTGCTGATTGTCAGAACCTGAGACTGCAGATGCCCTTGAAGGATGGCCTCGACCAGCTCTGGGCCTGGAGGGCCCGGCTGCAGACTGCACCAACTCTGCATGGGCAGCAGCAGTCTGTCCTACAGGCGGTGGCAAGTGCAGTGGAGAAGTGACAGTGGTGGCAGCAGGAATGCTGTCATCTTGAGAGAGGACAGCAACTCCCTGCTCGACCGACACTCTGGCACTCCCACGGGGCAGCACTTCAGCATTCGGAGCAATCTGCTGGAGCACAGATTGCTGGCCTGCTGTGGCGCGGTGAGAGCCCCGGGGAAATGTGTCCGAACCAGCGAGGATGGCAGCAGTCAGTGCTCGCGTGGCCTCAATCTGAGTCTGCATGAGAGCAGTCAGAGATGGGGTCACGGCAGCCAGTGACTGAATTGCAGCACTAAACATTTGTGTGGCATCCGCCTGTGCTACAGCAAAGTGCTCCACACTACTTGCCAGTGATTCAATGCATTCGGGCACCCTTCCCACTGCACCCATGAGCTCAGTGTGCATATCCACCGCCTTGGTGTTCATTTCAGCGATCAGCCGATCCTCCTCTGCGTCCAGTGCAGTAGGACTCGCTGGCATACTCTCCCTCCGGGGAGAAGGCCCCCGAACTTCCCTACCCCCATCGCGTTGCTGCAGCCCGCTGGGTCCTGGAGCTTCACCCTCATCAGACCCTTCCCCCCTGCTCCCCTCCAGGGAAGGCGTGTTCCCTGTGTGGGCATGGGCTTCCTCGGGAGAGGGTGGTGCTGATGCTCCGGCTTCATCTTCCTCCTCGCCTGCAGCTTCACTCCCACTGGCAGCTTGAGGGCCCGTCTCCTCAGCTGGTGAATCACCATCTGAAAGCAGGGAGGTACAAGAGTGGCTTTAGCATGAGGACAGGGTGGCAGTAAGGGAGGAATGAGTGCAGCGATTTAGTAAGTTGGATTGAAAGTGTCAAAGGCTGGTGTTGTGCGGGACAAGTGGAAGGAGAGAGGACAAAAAGGTGATGACCTTACCATTGCTGTCCAGAACGGGGTCGGCCTCTCCAGTGGCGACGGGACCGATCACCCGACTTGCCACAATCCTCTGGACGCGCTCCTCAAGATCGCTGAGGGGTTGCAGCTGAGGCCGCCCTCCACCCGTCTGTTGCTGCTGTCTCCTATTATGAGATAGCTTGGCCTGCAAGAAAAAGGATGGCGTCTGAGTAAATATACAGCCATGGTCTTGCCAGATGTGCCTCCCATAGGTGAATAGCCCTTACTCTATGCAGCCATGGTCTTGCCTGATGTGCCTCCCATAGGTGAATAGCCCTTACTGTATGCAAAGTGTGGAATGTGCATGTGTGTTTCATGAGAGGGCCATAGGTGTTGGATGAGTGTTAGGCATTGGGGTTTTAAGACCCTCTGGCCATAGAGTGAGGTTGAGATGGAGGGATAGAGAGATATTGAAAAAAAGCCACTCACCCTGACGACCCGAGTGAGGTCGTTGAACTTTTTTCTACATTATATATGGGTCCTGGGCAACATGCTTCTGGAGGAAACGCTCTGTGCCACCTCCCTCAACACTCTTCTGTAATCACGCGGCAAAGGCCTCCTGCCACTCTCTGGGTACAGTATTGATCTACTGCACTCCACCGCGCCAACCAGAGCCTCCAAGGCCCGCTCGCTGAAGCGCTGTGCTCGCTCCCTGGCCCTCTCCATAGTCCTTGGCTGCAAGATTTAGGCACAGGTCTCTCCAGGCCGAGATTCAAGGCTCCAATGAGCAGGGTGTGGCTGGAGAGCAAGATCAACCCTCCCCTTCAAGAACTGGCCGGTGCCAGTGCGTCTGTGTTCCATCGCTAACTGACAGCACCTGCGCTGCGCCCGCGCTCTGAGTTAGTGCCTCGCTCCTCGGCCTTTGCGCCTTAAGAGAGGTGTGTAGCACCTGATTTAACGCTCCAATCGACTCCGGGGGCGATAAAAGCCAAGTTTGCAGTTGGAGGCGATAATTAGCGCCAAGCGCTAAACTTTGCGCATAGCCGATAATCGCGCCCCAAACGGGGCGATACTGAATTTTTCCCCCTATGACTCTATGACTATTTCGAAGAAGAGCAGGGGAGTTATCCCCGGTGTCCTGGCCAATATTTATCCCTCAACCAACATAACAAAAACAGATTATCTGGTCATTATCACATTGCTGTTTGTGGGACCTTGCTGAGTGCAAATTGGCTGTCGCGTTTCCCACATTACAACAGTGACTACACTTCAAACGTACTTCATTGGCTGTAAATCACTTTAAGACCTCCGGTGGTCATGAAAGGCCCTATATAAATGCAAGTCTTTCTTTCTTTCATTTTGTGTAGAGAGGGTTAATACCCTTTTTTCTAAACTGAAACAGATGTGGGAGCTGAGAGACGTTTGCAACAGGTGGTTTTGTGACACTCAGTTCCATGAGTAAGAGCATCTGGGAAGTGATTATTCATGATGCATCAGCAGTAACCCTAAGTTCACACTCCTAAAGCAGCTAAATTGGCACTTCAACTTTAT
This sequence comes from Squalus acanthias, assembly GCA_030390025.1. Taxonomy (NCBI): domain Eukaryota; kingdom Metazoa; phylum Chordata; class Chondrichthyes; order Squaliformes; family Squalidae; genus Squalus; species Squalus acanthias. The sequence continues at coordinate 26,024,214 of CM059447.1, read as the reverse complement.
AATGTGTAGGAACCTTTTGTATCTGGCTGTGAAGTGCACAAAACCTTTTGTGCACTTCACACATAGTATAGAATTTATAAAGCCCGAGAGGCCCTAGCAGTAATATATGTCTAATATATTAAAAATATTTTGTCTGTATGCACTTCTTGTCAACTATGTCCCTATTTATAATGAATTTATATGTAAACTTGTCATGCCGTAATTACACTCTCTTGCCAGTGGAGGCACTGCTGTAATGGAAATATAAAAATAAGGATAAAATCCATGAATTTAACATGGGGACTGAGTTACATCTGTACACGGTGGTGTAATTATGCCCTGTTTTCCAACCTCATTTCACTTGGTCTTGACTCTTCATGTACAACGTCACAGGAATTCGGCTGATTATAATAGAAAAACACAATGATTGATTTGATGCTGCAGGGCAGAGCACAATTAACACAAGCAAATAGAATGGGAACATGCAACTTATTTTGTGAATTGGGGGGTCCATTACTTTCTGGACCTGGCAGGAAGTGATAAAACGGTTTCATAATATGAAGAGCGCAATTGAAGTACGGCAACAAACTAACAAGTAGCGGGAAAGAACAGACATGGAGAAGAAGGATGTATATGGAGATGCAGTTATCAGTAATCATTGACTGTCACTCAAAGAAAGGAATAATTTTCAATGCGCGCCATCAGATAGGCTTAATTTATGCAGCTCTTATTTTTAATGGCGGAATCAGCTCATAAAAATATACTATGAAAGGGATAAGTCATGGCCCAGCATGCAAAGGAGTGTGAAGAGACTTGTCAAACTCCCTTGAGTACAGAGCCTAATGGAGATCGATGGACGCACAGACTTAAGTCATATATACCATATTACTTCTATATTCCATGATAATAGTTGGTTGCTACTTTCTCCTGTTGACTCATGTCTACATTTATGCTAAAATTAGCAGAGCTGTATATAGCCTAGAATTTGACAGAATTTATGACACACCAAGTTTTGAAAAAGAAAAAAAAAAGACTTGCATTTCTATAGCGCCTTTCATGACCTCAGGACCTTCCAAAGCGCGTCACAGCCAATGAAGTCCTTTAACACTCTCGCCTCTGAGTCAGAAGGTTGTGGGTTCAAGCCCCAGTCCAGAGACTTGAGCACAAACTCTAGGCTGCCACTCTAGTGTAGTACTGAGGGACTGCTGAACTGTCGGAGGTGTTGTCTTTCGGATGAGATGTTAAACCGAGGCCCTGACTGCTCTCTCAGGTGGACATAAAAGATCCCATGGCACTATTCGAAGAATAGCAGGGGAGTTCTTCCCGGTGTCCTGGTTAATATTTATCCTTCAACCAACATCACTGGAGGCCATAAAGTGCGGGAGATGCGGCTGTGACACGAGGCCATAAAGTGCGGGAGATGCGGCTGTGACACGAGGCCATAAAGCGTGGGTGAAGTGGCTGGGACACGAGGACATAAAGCGTGGGTGAAGCGGCTGGGACACGAGGCCTTTCCGTGACGCAGGGAAGAAGCTGGAAAAAAAATCTGAATCTGAGAAAGTGACATCAGAGGAGCGGTGGAGCCTGAGGAATTACAGCTCCGTGTTTAATTTATTATATAATTAATTTACATGTTTAATTAATTAATCAGATCTAAAGGGATAAAATAAAATGAACTAAATATAGGGTACTAACATTGAAAGGTTCTGAATTTCATTAAATTAAAACTGGTATATATAAATAATAAATAGCAGTTAAGGAAATAATAAAATAAAGAAATTAATAAACAAAAAATAAGGCTAATTAGTTACAAATTTAGCTGAAATCAAGCTAAATCCATCTACTAAATATAATCTAGATCATAAGTAATTGTATTACATCTAGAACTAAATTACTACTAAAAAATATAAACAAAAATGAAAACTAAGTGCAGGCTATGTGTCAGGACTGTAATATGTGAGAGTTTGTGTACAGTGAGACTGTCCCGGATTGCCACATCTGCAGTAAATGTCTCTGGCTCGAGACACTCTGGCTCAGGGTCTTTGAGCTGGAGTGCGAGTTACAGACAATCCAACATAAAAGGGAGGGGGAGAAATTTTTGGATAGTTTTCTCCAGAGAACAGTCACACCTCAGAGGAAAGCACAGGTGCAGGAAGGGGAGAGTGTGACTGTTAGTCAGCAGGGTAAGGGGAACCAAGGGGAGGTAGAGAAGGAGGTGGCACAGACACTGGTCCTGTCCAACAGGTACAATGTACTTGGTACCTGTGAGGATAAGGATGCAGGCTGCGGGGTGGACAGCCAGAATGCTAACCATGGCACCGTGGAACAGGAATCAGTCCAAGGGGGGAGAAGAGCAGAATAGAAAGGTTGTAGTCACAGGGGATTCGATAATTAGGGGAATAGTTAGCGTCCTCTGCAGTCACAATCGAGAGTGCAGAAGGGGGTGTTGCCTACCTGGTGCAAAGTTAAAGGATATCGCGGAGCAACTGGAGAGGAACTTGGAAAGGGAGGGGGAAGATCCAGTTGTTCTGGTCCATGTTGGGACAAATGTAATAGGGAAGAAAAGGGAGGAGGTCCTGCTAAGGACATATCAGAAGTTAGGAACAAAATTAAAAAACAGGACCTCACGACTGGTAATCTCGGGATTACTACCCGAGCCACGTGCTAATTGGCATAGGGATAGGCAGATCAGGAAGGTGCATGCGTGGCTGAATGACTGGGTCTACTATGGGGTAGGAGGGGTTCCATTTCATGGATCACTGGCACCAGTACTAAGACAGGAAGGAGCTGTACCGCTGGGATGGGTTCCAGAGTGGGACCAGTGTCCTAAAGGAAAGGATAAATCGGGCCCTTGATAGGACTCTAAACTAGTAAGATGGGGGGAGGGATTGAAAATAATATAAGTTTGAAGATAAAAGAAATAGGAGATGAGAGTAAAGGTCAGATCAAGGTAAGGAACAAGGTAACATAACCGGTCAGGGAACAAATACAGTTATAAAACAGAAGTATAAAAGGACTGTTAGAAATAAAGTAAAAGGAACAACTATTAAAGACGAATTAAACTGCCTGTACAGCAATATACACTGCAGCCGAAATAAAACAGGGGAACTGGAGGCAATAATCTGTAGCGAGGAACCAGAAGTAATAGGAATAACTGAATCATGGCTACATAAAGAACAGGACCTGCAACTAAATATTGCAGGTTATAGCATAATCAGAAAGGATAGGGAAGGAAGGGGCAGGGGGGCGGGTAGCTGTATTAATTAGAGATAACATAACGGCAGTAGGAAAAAAGAGACATAACTAACAGACGGATAGAAACAGAATCCATATGGATTGAAATAAAAGATAGGAAGGGATTGATCATGCTAATAGAAGTATACAACTGACCACCTAATAGTGGAAAAGAGGTGAAGGAAGAACTATGCAAGCAAATATGCAAAATGAGTAAAGGACATTGAATAATAATCATGGGAGATTTTAACTTCCGCAAATAAACTGGCAAGTAGAGGTAGCGAAAGGGGTACAGGAAATGGCATTTTTACAATGTGTGCACAACTCCTTTCTTACCCAGTATATAAAAAGTCCAACAAAAGAGGGAGCACTGCTGGATCTAGTAATGGGAAATTAATCAGAACAGATAAGAGAAGTAAGCATTGGGAACTTCTAGGCAATAGCGATGATAACATAATAAGGTTTAAGATAAAGATTGAGAAGGACATAAGTAAAACAAAGACCAAAGTAGTAAATTGCAAAAAAAGCTGATTTTAAGGGGATGAGAATGGAACTAGGGAAAATAAACTGGAAAATTTACCGTCAAAGAAAGGAATAGAACAGCAGTGGGAAACATTTAAAACAGTGATCAATAGAGTCCAGGAGAAATATATCCCACTAAAAAACAAGTATAAGCTAGCCAGTAACGACGCATCATGGATGAATAAAGGGCAAAATTGAAACTAAAGAAAAAGGCAGACACGAAGTATATAGACATCAAAGGAGAGGATGACAAAAGGGAATACAAAAAGGTTAGGAAAGAAGTCAAAAAAACAATTAGGAAGGCAAAGAGAAATTATGAAATTAAATTATCAAGCAATATAAAAAGAAATAGTAAAATATTCGACAGAAATATAAATAACAAAAGAAAGATCAGGATAGGGATAGTGTCACTAAGGGATACACATGATAAACTCACAGTAAAATGGCAGAAATATTAAACAATTACTTTGCCTCAGTATTTACCAGGCAGACTAACATGGTGGGCATGACATTAGAAGAAGAGATCAAAAAGATGTAAAGATATTTAAGAAAGAAAGGGGCAGGGGGAGATAATTGATAAACTAATCAAACTTAGAGAGGATAAATCTCCTGGTCTGGATGGATTGCATCTATACATATTAAAAGAAGTTATGGAAGAGATAGCAGAGGCAAAATTACATATATATATATTTAAAAATTCATTAGAAAAAGGAATAATGCCAGAGGACTGGTGGACAGCTTATGTGATTCCTATATTTAAAAAAGGAGATTAGAACAAGTCCAGGGAACTATAGACCAATTAGCTTAACGTCAGTGGTAGGAAAGATAATGGAATCCTTACTCAAAGCTGTCATAGAGAAACATCTAGAAACTGAAAATATAATAAAGAATAGTCAGCACAGATTTCAAAAGGGAAGGCCATGCTTGACCAACCTTATTGAATTCTTTGAGGAAGTAACAGAAAGGGTAGACAATGGTAATGTAGTAGACATAATGGGCTGGATTTTGCCATTGGGGGCGGCTGGGGGCGTGTCAGGTGGTCGTCGTGTCAGGATCCCGACTCCGATGTGAAGTGGGACAAAAGTGCGATTTTGCCCTAATTGGGCACTTGATTTCCAGCGTGTGGAAACCCCTGGCCCAATGAGCCTTTTCATACAGAAAGTCGCCTCCGACGACGTCATCAATGCTGCTGGATTTAAGGCCTGCAAGCAGCCTTGCTTCTTTTTCAGCCTTTAAACTTTATGCCCATTGTTCTGAGCTCTTCCTTCACCAATTATGTCCACCAGTAGACCAAAGTGTGCTCCAAGATTCGATGAGGCCTCCCTCCAAGCTCTGGTGGAGGGAGCAAGAGCAAATAAGGAGGTGCTCTTCCCTTCCTCAGGGAGGAAAAAGCCTCCCCAGCAGACTAAAGCTGTGTGGATGCAAGTGGCCCAAGAGGTAAACGCAATTTCTATGTGCAGCAGAACCTGGCTGCAGTGCAGGAAGAGGTCTCATGACCTTCTCCACACAGGAAAAGTGAGTATGACTTTCCCATCAGCCTCAATCTGATCCCCATCGCCTCTCATCACCAGCACTCTGCTTTGCCAGCCTCTTCCTCCACATCCCACTTGACCCTTACTTCCCTGCACCCTTACTCATTCCCTCTCTCTCTATAGTCACATTCACTTAACTATTCGACCACGCAGCCCTCACACTCCCTATCACTGTGATGCAATGACAACAACTTACTAAGCATCTATGCTATGGATTCTCTACACTCACTCCTTCATTCTCACTCAAACTCGACTTGTATCCCTCATTGCAGGAAAAGAGAAACCACAATAAGAGGGAAAGAGCGAGGACAGGAGGAGGGCCATCCTCAGTAGCCCAGCTCACCACTTCGGAGGAGGCGGCCCTGGAGATCGCCGGAGTGGAGGACGATTCGCAAGTGGGGGACGGACAGACGGGCGTATCACAGCAAGCTGGTGACAGAATAGTTTAGCATCTCTCTCATTGACATTGCATGAGTGTGTGAGAATGATTCTGATGCTCTAACAGATTGACTTATGATCATCTGCACAATTCAATGTGCATGCAACCTTTACCTCACATCTCTAACTCTTTCCTTTACTCCCCCACAGGACCATCGAAAGCCCCCGTCCCCACTGTCCAGTAGGAACAGTCTGAGCCTCAAGACTCCTCAGAGGAAGCTGCAATCTCTGAGGGCGCAGCATCAGCAGAATTCAGCACACCCAGCACCAGCGCAGACACTCACACCTCGGTGGTACCTTCGCGAGATAGTGTAGTGTTGTCACCTGGTGTATCACAGCTCACAAGAGAGCATCAGCAGATGGTGGAGACAGAGACAGCAGTGGAGAGTCCTCGTCGGAGGACGCAGGACTCTGCCAGCTCGGCTCAGCTGCATGTCGACCCTGTGCCTCCGGGTCCATCCAGAAGGAGAGCGGTGTTGGAACTCCAGGAACAGGTGCAGGACTCTCTGGCAGGTTTTGTCTCCAGGGTTGCTGTGAGTGTGGAGCGAATGGAGGAGTCCATCGCGAACATGAGCAGAGCCTTTGTGGAGGCATTGGTGCATGAACGCATCACCACGAAAAGGATGGCAACCTCCGTGGAAAGGATGGCTTCCTCCATGGTAAGGCTGGCTACCGTAGAGGAGAGGATGGCTACGGTAGAGGAGAGGATGGCTACGGCCTTGGAGGAGCTTAGTCGCCAGGGTATTGAAAACATGGTCATTGTTCAGAATAGACTGACATCTGTTGAGGAGCGATGGCCAGCCATTGAGCATAGAAACCAGACCTTCATGGAAGTCCTCTGGAGTAGGACTTCCAGTGCAGAAACGGGTCCACATGGCCCCCCTAAAGTGCAGCAAGGTGCTGTCAAGCCACTTGCTAGCTCTGAAGAAAAATAGGGAGGTATTGCTTCAGTTGTACAAGGTATTGGTGAGACCGCACCTGGAATACTGCATACAGTTTTGGTGTCCTTACTTAAGGAAAGACATCCTTGCTCTCGAGGCAGTGCAAAAAAAGGTTCACTCGGTTAATCCCGGGGATGAGGGGGTGGTCATATGAGGAGAGGTTGGGTAGATTGGGACTCTACTCATTGGAGTTCAGAAGAATGAGAGGCGATCTTATTGAAACATATAAGATTGTGAAGGGGTTGGATCGGGTGGATGCGGGGAGGATGTTCCCGATGACGGGTGAGACGAGAACTAGGGGACATAGTCTTAGAATAAGGGGCTGCTCTTTCAAAACTGAGATGAGGAGGAACTACTTCACTCAGAGGGTGGTAGGTCCATGGAATATGCTGCCACAAAAAGCTGTAGAAGCTACAACATTAATTAAATTTAAAACAGAAATAGACAGTTTCCTAGAAGTAAAGGGCATTAAGGGTTACGGGGAGCGGGCAGGAATTTGGACATGAGTCTAGGTTCGGATCGGTCATGGCCCTGTGGGTAGTGGAGCGGGCCCAGGGACTGTGTAGCCTGATTCTGCTCCTATTTCGTGTGTGCAATTCTGTTAGATGCAGGAGATGGTTCTGTGATAGATAGTAGATTGGCGGTTAGGATCAGATCAGCCATGATCTTATTGAATGGCGGAGCAGGCTCGAGGGGCCGATTGGCCTACTCCTGCTCCTATTTCTTATGTTCTTATGTTCTTATGACCCATGAGAGGGATGTTGGTGGCAGACAACAAGGAAGTGGGGGCTCCTCTCCAAGTGCTCACGCGACCACGCCACTGCAAAGCCCTTGGTCAGAGCCCCACCAGAGTCCTCACCCAACTGAGATGGGCATCTCAGCCCCTGCACAGCCGCAGGAGCAGCAGACTGTTGCTGCGCCCTCACAGGTTCGCAACCCCAGAGGACGGCTGCCAAAGGTGTCGAGACAGGAGCAGCAAGAAAGTGAGCAAGGGGCCGCCACATCTGCTGAAGCCACAGGGGAAGCACCACATAGGAGCATGCGTAAGAGGAAGATAAAGCACAAGTAGTCACAAGGGTAGTCACTTGGGTGTTCTGTTGTATTGATTTTTGACAAGCCATCCTTGAATTGCTATGATAAACAGATTTGATGGCAAACTGTTGAAGTTGTGGCCTGTGTCATTTTGCAAATGGGACTTCCACATTGAGGGCTTTGGGCGACTTGCAATTGTCAGTAGGGTGGTCAGAGTGATAGGAATCCACAGGTTCTTGTCCATTGTCGATGCTCTGGTAAGAAGGTGCGAGGCAAAAGTGTTTGATTGTGCAGGCTAAGCAAATTTGGCCAACATGAGTGCGTCCCTTGCATCCCGGGTAGCAATGTGGTCGTGCGCTGGCGCCTTCTGGCCTGTGCAGCTTCAGGTGGGTGAGCAGCAGCTTGGCGCTCCTGTTGTTGCTCCTGCTGTTGGTGCTGCTGTTGTTCAGGGTTCTGCTGCTGCTGCGGCTGGTCTTCATCCGAATCTGATGTCCAGGAGGAAAGGAAATAAATGGTTCCCATGCTTCTGCTATATACCTCAGTTGAGGAAGCGCTCAGTCAAGGTGGGGAGAGGGGTTTCCCAGGAGGTCACACTGGAGATGGGTGTCAGGCTCCAAACTTCCACAACAATGAGTAGGCCTGCTAAAAGTTCCCCCAGACCTGAGACAACAAAGTTCTGCCACCTGCAAATGATCATTGGTGAAAACTCCTATTTAATGGTGGAGCTGCAGCTGTTACTAAGCAATCCACTTGTGAGGCTGCCAGGATTAACTGGCGTGTTCCAGAGGAGGCGTGCAGGATGGAGGAAATGTGTTAAAATCAGAAAGGCCTCTCAAAATGGGATTATAGAGGCAATTAGCTGGTTGTTAAGGGCCTTAAGGGCCTATCCCGCCTCTTGGAGGCGGGATGGAAACGGGGTCTGAAACCACGAATGTGGGAAAATTGCTCAGAGCGGGATGGAGGCGGGATCGGACCCACTCGCCATTTTTTGCGATTTTGACAATTCACACGCCTCCAATCCGCCTCCTCGGGCCTGGTAAAATCGAGCCCAATATATTTGGATTTTCAAAAGGCCTTCGATAAGGTTACCCCATAGTAGACCCATGACTAAGGTCAGAACATGTGGAGTCAGGGGACAAATAGCAGAATGGATTGCAAGCTGGCTACAAAACAGAAAGCAGAGAGTAGGGATGAAAGGTAGTTACTGGAAAAAGGTGGGAAGTGGTGTTCCACAAGGATTGGTGCTGGGACCACTGTTGTTCACAATTTACATAAATGATTTGGACACGGGAATCAGAAGTACAACTTCAAAATTTGTGGACGACATGGGAGGGTGTAGTTAATACTGAGGAGTACTGCGACAAAATACAGGAAGACATTAATAAACTTGAAGAATGGAGGTTTAGTTAGAGTAGCTAGAATGTGGAACTCGCTACCACAAGGAGTAGTTGAGGTGACTAGCATAGATGCATTTAAGAGGAAGCTAGATAAACACATGAGGGAGAAAGGAATAGAAGGATATATTGATGGGGTTAGATGAAGAAGGGTGGGAGGAGGCTCGTGTGGAGCAAAAACACCTGCATGGACCTGTTGGGCCGAATGGCCTGCTTCTGTGCTGTAAGTACAATGTAATACTATGAAAATAAATTATCTAGTCATTTATTTCATTGCTGTTTGTGGGAGCTTGCTGTGCGCAAATTGGCTGCTGTGCAGTCATAAATCTGCCAAGCCAAGAGGAAACATATTGAGATACATGCACTCAATGAATTGATTTCACTTACAGTGTACTAGTGCCCAGCTCATAGCCCTTTTAGATTACAGTTAGCAAGGTAAAAATAGGAGAGAGATCAATAAAAGTACTGTTGACACTGATATATTATTTCATAATTGGGAATGTGAATTTATACCAGTCTTTAACTACATTGCAAGTTATAAGTGTAGACAGCAAGGATGGATGGATAGAGAAAGCAGGCTTGCGTTTTAATTTACACTAATACTGAATGGTTGTTAATATGGAACATACATTGAATTTACATCATTACCTAATTACCAGTCAGTCCAATTTTGTGGATCAGGAGAAAGAGACAGATACATCTCCTACTGCAAGTGCACATCAACATTCTTGGCAGCTGCTATTGGACTGTTTATATTCCATTAAATTGAAATGCTCAAACTTCATTTCAATTTATTATGGGAGCTGTAATCCTATTTAATTGCTGATCTATATCTTCTAGCATCTGTGCAAATGTCACCCCAGTAAGAATTACAAATTCAAATCTGCTTGAGTTATTTGCAAGATTTATATATAGAATAATGAGTACCTGTGAATAATTACAAGGTTGCAATCTAATCAAAGCATTCAGATGATTTTATAAACTGCAAGAGCGTTCATCGTAGTCCCAAAATTAGATCACACCATTGAAATCACTCTTTGTTTTCTGCTTTTTAAAAATATAGATCCATTTGTATGCACATGAAAGTGAGTGGGGTCTATTTAAGGTTTTTTTTTGCCAGCTCTTGTATTGATACTATGCATGCCAACAGTCTGTGCAGTAGAAATCCTTGCTAAGTGATGACACTTACCTGAAATAGTTACAGGTTTTGGCATGATTGCTCTAGGTTTATCAAGAAATTGTCTGCTGTTGCTTCTGGGGAAAATCTATGTTGCGTATCTTTCAATGATTAAATTTTGAGTCCAATGGAATGGGTGATGCAATGCTGTAGAATTCATCAACCAATCATCTCGCAGAAATTCCAATCATGATGTGCTGAGCACGACCCACCAGTAGTAGGCAGAGGCAAGTGCCTCATCCATGAGCATCAACACGGGAGATCAACTAGTATTGTAATATGTGGTGAAACACTTTTCATTATAGAGAAGAGTGCTTGCTAACAGAGTTATATTTCTTTGTTTCCTTTTATGTGTTGTCTTATTCATTGCTGTTTCTAAAATACAATAACAATAAAATGTCAACAAAAAAATGAGCACCATCTCCTTCATCCCAGAAAGGCCTTTTGCGCATGTATCTGGGGGGAGGATGGAATTTCTGCCTGCATCATGGATGCAATCCAAGCCAATCCTAAATTCCACGGTAATGGAACATTAGCATGTTGGGGCAGGCACCCGTGCCCTTTCTGGAACGATTGCAGTGCCCACCTAAGTGAGAGGGGGTTATTTCACTGCCGGCTGATGATCTTTAAAAACTTGTTAAAGTTCCCAGATTTGAAATTGGCCACTTTCCCAATGGCAATTTATTGTTCTAAACTCTTGCACTTACACCCCACTGAGCCTTGAAATTGACAAAAAGGGTTGATTTTAACTCAGGGCAGGAACCAGGTATGCGTCGAACCGTCGAACCTCTGGATCGTGAGGCCCGGGCGATTTTAACTCCTGGGCCTCATTTCCATGCCCCGACATTGATTCCCATTCAAATCCGATGGGTTTGATGCCATCGCTGGCAGGTGGGAGTCAAAATTGGTGGATGGCCAGGCTGCTGCCAGGGACCCACGGAAACGCTCCCCGGCAAGTAAGTACGGACTTGGGCTGGTGTCGCCAAGTCCGTGATCAAGGCACAGCCAGGGGAGGCTCAAGGTATGCTTGTGGGGCCAGGAGGAGCACTTTTTCTGCTCAGTGTCCCATAGTTAGCACATAGTGACCAGAGAAAATCTTTCCCTTGCTGTTGTCCTCAACGCTCTAGGTTTGATTCCCATTCTATTGCCAAGTTTGCTGATCTCAACCAGATGCTATGGGATGCTACAATTTACCTCAATACCCCTCGTGCGGAGAGGAAAGAAAAAATGCAACCGCCTGTTTCCTGCTGCTGATTGCCATCCAGTGACCTCAGCTGAAAAATGTGGCTGTTTGAATGTTAAGTGGGGACATGATCAGCTTGGCTGTAATATCTCCTTATGGTCAAATAGCTTGACAACACTCATGGGCTAAGCTCACATATGAAGAATGGTCACTTGAGAGAAGGTAGAAGATGGCTCACAGACCCTGTGGGACCATACCCCAGCAGCAATTAGCATATTCAGGAGAGAAACTCGGAAAATCTGGAAAAAAGAGAACAATTTGCGGAGAAAAATCAGCAGAAGAGTAACAGTTTCTGCAAGGATTTGTTGAAAGCCAATTGACTGATTACCCCATCGACTGAAAGTAAAACTACATTTTTAGCAGTTACAAACTCATATAGAGCTGAAATATTAAACGTCTTGGAGGAGGATTTCCACAAAGTTCTCCTGATCTTCACTGAAAGATTGTGGAAACCCTGCAGAAACTGTAAATGGTCTGGGTTTCCGTTGATGCTCTGCCAAAGTAAGGTTGGAAATTGGGAGAACCACCACATAAATGCCAGGTGCTTGTGTCTAGCATGTGCTGTCGTGCATGGGAAAATTGTCTGTCATACTTCAAGTGTCATACATATAAAGTGTTGGCCATATTTACACCAGAGTGACTGCAATGGTAGCTTAGTGGTTATGGCACTGGACTAGCAACTCAGAGGTCATGAATTCATAAGCCCAATCTGGTAAATTGTGAATTTGAATAAACCTGATCATTTATAGGCTAGCATCAAAAAAATAATCACACGATGTGGTTGACTCTTAATGCCCTTTGAAGTAACCTAGCAAGTCACTTAGTTGTAAAACATCACTACAAAGTTAAGTATTAAGAAGAAAATCAGAATTCACTACCGAGCACCATCACCAAGGATTGCAATGGTTCAAGGAGAAGGCCCACCACCTTCTGAGGGCAACTAGGGATAGGCAATAAATGTGGCCTTACCAGTGTCGCCCACATCCTGAGAACAAACTTAAAAAAAACTATCTTTTAAATTAATCGTGATGATCCATTCAAACATAGAGCTGTAGAAAAAGCTACTAGAAAGAAGAACTTGCAATTGTACAGCACCTTTCACATTCATAGGACATCCAAAAGCATTTAGCAGGCAATTAATTATTTTTGAGGTCTAGTCACTGTGGTAATGTAGGCAAACACAGCCAATGTGTGCACAGCAAGATTCCACGAGCACAATCAAACAAATTGCTCAATTTTCTTTCCTCTACAATCAGTAATCAAGAACCAGCAACTTCCACAAAATAAATCAAACACATTTCTCAATCTTGTCTGACTTCTTTTGATGACCATACTGTTTCTCAGCCAACTATTATAACCTACAGTTAAAATCTTAAAGTAATCCACAAAAATGACTTTGGGCTAGAAATTCATTATAGCCCAGGAATGGGCAGTAAAATTAGAAAAGTTGGAGAATTAGCAGCAGGCACTAATGCTTTAAACTGCACGCAAAATTCGTGCTCACTGCTCAAAGAAATGATTGGAGCGCTAATTCAAGTCTTTAAGCCCAAGTTCATTGGTGTTACACTCAAAGGGTCACCCGGTGCGGAGTGGAGCGGGCAGATCGGGGGATCTCCTCGTAGGACTGCTCCTGGGCCTGGCCAAAGTGGCCATCAACTGGTCCAGGCAGCGGGCGGTCGAGGGGGTCGTTCGGCCCGACTGCCTGCCTCTCTTCCGTGGCCACGTTCGCGCCCGGGTGGCCCTGGAGATGGAGCACGCAGTGTCCACCGGCACGCTCGAGGCCTTCCGTGACCGGTGGGCACCGCAGGGACTGGAGTACATCATCACCCCAGACAATCAAATTTCAATTTAATTTGTTAAATTTTATTTAATGCATTTTTGTTAATTTACAGTTTATTTGTTCGTACCCAAAAGAGTACACTCAAAGGGTGGACCAGTATCAGGTGAAGTCTAATCGCAAGTCATGATTGCCACAGGCTTTTTTCAGTTCTATAGGGGAGGTTCATTGATGCTGCCGAACCTCATTCTCAGCATTGCTGGTTGTGCAGCTACCTAAGCAAGCAGCAGCATGTCAAGGAGAAGGAGCAAAAGGACTGAAGCAGCTGTACTCATGGTAGATCCACGCCCCAGGGAGAGAGCCTGCAGATTCTGCGATCAAGCATTGGAGGCATTGGTGTTCGCTGTGGAGAGATGGAGGGCGGTGCTCGACCCACCAAGTGGCAGGAGGCCCTCGCCGCAAGTCTTCCGCACCATGTGGAGGGAGGTAGCTCAGCACTTTACATGCAGCACCGTGGTCCCCAGGACCACACACAGTGCAAGAAGATAGTTAACGACCTCACTCAGGTGGTCAGGGTGAGTGAATGCTTCAGCAAATGCTACATACCACCATCTGAACCAAAGTCTTCACACACTGCCCAAAGCACGACTGCCCCAGCACTCACCCACCAACAATCTCTGCCTACCAATACTCACACCCACATCTCACACCTTGCACACAATGACAGCTATTCAACTATGGCAGGCACATCACCCAAACACATTGCTCCACACTCACTCACACACTTTCCTTTCTCTTGCAGGCCAAGGTGGCTCACAACAGGAGGGAGCAGGAGCGCACTGGCGGGGGACAAGCCGACACCCAACTACTGTCTGCGCTGGAAAATAGACTGCTGCAGATTATTGGACACCAGGAGGTGGGTGCCGCGGCCACCGGCGATGTTGGGGTCAACATCAGTATGTTCATCCCTACTCCTTCTTCTCACATTCCACTTGCCCCACACCCCACAAGCGTTTTGCACTTTCCAGCTAATCATGCTGTATGCATGCATATCTCCCTTCTTGTCCCCCTCCCCTCACCTTAACCCGAATCTTGTGCATTTATGCTTTCAGATAATGAGCAAGCATCTGAGCAGCCTGTCCCTGAGGGCACCATTGAGAGCGAGGCGGGAGAAGAGGAGGAGGAAGAACACACTGCGTCACTGCATGTCTCACCCGCAGGCACCAGCTCAGATACTGGCACTACGCGTTCTTTAGAGGCTCGTATAGTAGCAGGATCTGCACAAGGTGAGGCACCGGGGATGAATGGGCTGCAGCAAGGATGACAGCATTACTGCTCCCACCACTGCCACTCTGCCATTGCCCTTGTTACTGCCAGTCATCCAGCCAGCCCAGACTGCTGCCGCCCATGCTGAGGTGGTGCAGTCTACAGCTGGACCTTCCAGGCCCAGAGCTGGTCGAGGGCGTCCTGCAAGACCATCTGAAGTAGGCAAAGGCACAGTAATGACAGGCACTAAGGGATTGCACAAGGGTGAATAGTTAATATTTTTGTTGTGAATATGTATTCACTGTTTTTTGATAAATGTATTACTTTAGTTTGTATTCTTTTGTGATGTCTCTCATTTCAGCTGTGCGCTGTGATATGGCCTGCGACAGGGATGGAATGATGGGGATGACATGACCAATGGGGATCTAGGGTTTAATTCATTGGAACCGCAGTCTGATGAGGCGGTCACGGACCGCCCTTCCAGAAGGCCGATTAAGTGGCTGCCTCCTCCCTCGCTCCTGTTCCTCCTCCTCCTCCTCCTCATCTTCCTCTTCGTCCTCCTCCTCCTCTCCCTCTTCCTCCTCCTGAGGATGTCCCACAATCCCTGGTGGCAAGGGCTGGGCCCTCATGATGGCCAGGTTGTGGAGCATGCAGCAGACCACGACAAAATGGGACACCCACTCCACCGAGTACTGGAGGGCTCCTCCCGAGTGTTCAAGGCAGCAGAACCGTTGCTTTAATAAGCCGATGATCTGCTCGATGATGTTCCTGGTGGCAGCATGGCTCTCATTATATGAGTACTGGCCAGGAGTGTTGGGGTTGCAGAGGGGAGTCATGAGCCAGGTGGAGAGCAGATAGCCCTTGTCTCCAATCAGCCAGCCACAAGCTTGACGTGGTGGCTGGAAGAGTGCTGGCACACCGGTCTGGTGCAGGATGAAGGCATCGTTGCTGCTGCCAGGATAGCGGGCATTGACATTGAGGGTTCGCTGTCTGTGGTCACACACCAACGACACATTAAGTGAGTGGTAGCCATTGCGGTTACGGAAGATCTCAGGATTGTTATGCGGTGCCCGCAAAGCCACATGGGTGCAGTCAATGGCGCCCTGCACCATGGGGAGTCCCGCTATCCTGGCAAAGCCATATGCATGTTTGGGAAGGAAATGTAGTCCATTCTCCTATTGTAGAGAGCCTCTGTGACCTCCCGGCTGCAGTGATGGATGGCGAACTGCGAGATGTTACCTATATCTCCTGTTGCAAACTGGAAGGATCTGCTGGTGAAGAAATTGAGGCCGACGGTGACCTTGACTGCTACTGAGAGAGCTGTGTGCACCCTGATCTGAGGCTTGAGGTCTGGTTGTAGGAGGTGGCAGAGTTCTGTGACCTCCTCCTTGCTGAAGCGGAGCCTTCTAATACACTGCTCATCGCTTAATTGAAGGTAGGAGAAGTGCTCTCGGAATACCCTCGGAGGGTAAGGCTTCCTGTTGAGAGCTCTCATGTCCCTCCTTCTCTCTCTGCCCATATGTTCCAGTCTTTCTCGTTGCCTCCGCTCCCTTTGCCGAAGATCCTGGAGGGCCAGGTCAACTGCCAGTACAGCCCCCATTAATGTAACCAAGTGTAGCAATTTGACTTTTTTACAAATAAATGTAACTGCTTTTCAGTTGCCACAACACTCCTGATATTAAATAACGTTGAAGTTACGGAATGAGACTGTTGCACTATGTGAAACTGACAAAAAAGCACTGAAACTGCACTAACCTACAGCTGCAACTCATTACTGATGATCCCTTTAAATAACATCCCTGGAGCCGGCTTCCTGGTGCTTCACGTCAGCTCTCCCTGTCGCCGTTTACTCCAGGCACTAAGGTAGGTGGCGACAATCAATTATGCAGATCGGGCTGCCATTGAATGTTGCACACTCACTGACATCACGATCCGCCTGACGTTGAGGCTCCCGGCATTAACTGTTACCGGTGGCGCTGCGGGGGTGGGGGGGGGAGGCGGAGGGATTTGACGTGCAGCGTTGGATTCGCCTCGCCCTGGTGATAATGCTGTAGCACCCCGTTAGCACCATCCGCTGGCGCTAACGGGAGGCGCTAACGTAACAAATTTTTCCCCCTTTAACTTTATTCATGCCCTGTTGGAAATCTATTCAATAAGGTTTTCCAAGGGCCTACCCTCGTTCACCAACCTAGAATTTGAAATTTTGCTCCTATCTTTGGGCTTGCTTTCTTCCACTGGATCTTCACTTCTGATATGTTTTAGGGCTCTGGATATGCACAACCTCAGTGGCTGGTGACATTAAAGCAAGCCCCCAGGTAGGCCCTCCCACCTCCTCCACATAACATTTGCTAACTGTTCCTTTTTCCAAATACTACTGCTCCCTTACACAGGCTGAGTCGAATCAGCTCTGCGTCCTTCCAGGCCTGGCACACTCCATCGGGTCGACAGCCTTGCCAGGCTTGCCTCAGCCCTGTGTGCTTCCAAGCCCAAAACGACGTACCTGAGTGTTTCTCCGCATAGAATAACCCAAGGCCAACTGCCTTATTGTCTGGTCTAACCCAACCCAAGCACTTCCTTCCCCTATCCCGCCTCGAATGCTTCCCGGCCAGACCCAGCTCCATTGCCACCCTTGCCTTTTGGCCCTCTTGACCTACTCACTTCATCTCTCTCTCCCAGCACTGACTCCTGTATTTCCCATTCATGCATGTCAACTTCCAGTACTCGGGCTCTCCTTCAGGCCTGTGTCATTGATCAATGCTGTGGTGAATCATCTTGAATTTAATTGCATTTTTCTGCCAGTGTCAATATTGATGAGCTGTCCACATGCTTGGCATGATAAGTGACCAGTCACTGGTTGCTGCATCATCATTGCCATTCATGTTTCGATTAAGCAGCAGTCGTTTAAGCCTCAACAACCTAATAGCACTCTCCCCTGCACCTGCTTGTTTCAGAATGCTAACTGCAATATTTAAAAATATGTTAACTAAAAAAGTAAAAATAAAGAATAAAATACGTACCTTCAAAAGACACTGAGAGATTGATATTGCTTAACTGCAGTGCAGCAACCAATATGAAAATAAAATCATGTGTAATTTCAGGTTACAAAAAAAATGTACTTATGTAATTTCTTAATAATACATAATCCAGCAGATGAATATTATAAAAATACCACAGTGTGAGTTATACTCACTGAGTGAACTTTTCTTTGTTTCTGTTCTATTGTATTCATATGCTCCAATGAATTGGAAGGGGTTATCACCATAAAATATAACAGGAACTGAATAAAGCCTTGTGCATTCTAGATACATCCTTGATAACCCTTCTTATAAACTAATACCATAAGTACTAGATTAAGAAGTGCACATTTCTTATTTAATTTTAGCTTTTCATCACAGCACTTGTATCTTTACAGCAATTCAGTAGTTCAGTGCTTCTGACATTTAAGTCACACTGCAATGGTCAAGACAATCTCCAATCTAATCATATTTTCCCCTCAGGCAAGAACAGTTCATGTATAATAGGCTATATGACCTTGTGCTTTGGTATAAAATGAAATGTTAGGAATAATTTTAATTCTCTATGCAGTGGATTGTCCCAACTAATGGAGGGGTTCCTGGGGGAATGATGAAAATCAAATGTCTTCTATGGGTCTAGCTGTGTGTAAAAGAAAGAACACATTTATATTGCACTTTATCACTTCCTCAGAACATCCCTAAACAATTACCAACCAATAAATTACTTTTGAAGTGCAGTCACTATTGTTATGTAGGCCAACATAGCAGCTAACTTGCCCACAGTAAGGTCTTACAAACAGCAAATGAATCATTGACCAAATAATCTGCTTTTTGTCATGTTGGTTGAGGAACACTGGGAAAACTTCCTGTTCTTCTTTGAGTAATGCCATAGGATCTTCTACATCCACCTGAGCAGGTAGATGGGGCCTCAGTTTAATGTCTCATCTGAAAGATGGCAGCTCCAATAATGCATGACTGCTTTCGTACTACACTGAAATGTCAAACTAGATTATGTGCTCAAGTTCAAAG
Source organism: Squalus acanthias (assembly GCA_030390025.1). Classification (NCBI taxonomy): domain Eukaryota; kingdom Metazoa; phylum Chordata; class Chondrichthyes; order Squaliformes; family Squalidae; genus Squalus; species Squalus acanthias. The sequence goes on along the minus strand of CM059447.1, from coordinate 26,005,636 downwards.
TGGGGCATGAGTGGAATTCAAAGGCAAGAGTGCTGCCAACTGAGCCAAGCTGACACTATAAAATATTCCTCAGCAATTTACAAAGTACACGTTATATTTCTGAGCATATTGAATCCTCCAAAAAGATTCCGCCATCAACAAATGCTTTCTGAGCGCCAGTCATTTTAACTCTAACCTAGTAATGTGAAAAATAGCAGACTTGTTATAAAAATGGGTCTATATATTGTGCCAAGTCATATTTTCTCATTTGGTTTGCTGAAGTATTTGACAATTTCTGCTGGCGAATAAAACTCCCAACAGAGCCAGATAAGGAGCAGATCCAATTAATTTTTGACAGTTAGTGAGTCACATTCTGACGATAGTTTAGTGGTATCACAGGAGGAATCCAAGCACTGTCCCCACAAAATAAACGCTGCAGCTTCCTGCGTTGCAGGAATGGACCTGCCTCAGAGGATGTGTGGGAAAATGTGATGTGCAGATGGAGGAGGAGAGCCACAAGCGACTGTGTCCTCATGGAAAGATCCAGGGTCAACAACTCAATTACTTACAACTTACAAGTGTCAGAAAAGCAATGCATCAGATGCTTGAAGTTCAGCAGGGAGATAATGCCAGAAGCTCAACATTTGAGTCTGCCTGAGGTGGAGACCCCTGAGTACAAGACATTGGAATACACGAACAGAAAGAGCTCCATCAATGTGCAGCTGGCCAGTGATCATCCAGCCTGCAGATCAAGCCTGCATCCCAGGCAACAGCCACACTGTTTTCATTTTTAGACAAACGTCTATGCCATGCTTATTTGAAAGCAAAGGCAGACTGGAAGGATGGCTCCTCAGAGAGCAACGCTACCTTCTGCAGCCCTGCCCAATGATACACTTACACCGACCACAGACAGAAGCAAAGTGCAGATACAATAAGGTCCATGCAGCTACTAGGATCGTTATAATGGAAGGGCCGCGATCCCCTCAGCTACTCTGATCATGTCCGCTGGTGCCAAAGGGATTCCCATCCTCCCAACTTATGTAGTCGCAATTTAGACAGCAACAGTAATGGCTGAGACTGCAGGAATGTATCTCTTGAAAAATGCAGGCTTCAGCAAAAAAATGGAGGCAAATTAAAATGTATCGTGAAAGAGAAATACTTGATTATCAAAAACTCCTTAAAAATCACCAACTACAATCCAACAATAAGGCAACTTTAAGGGAATCTCAGTGGCAGGCCAGGGCCATTTCTAACAGACGCGCCCATTTTATATTGGCAAGAAGCACACCATGAGCGGAATCTCATCTGAAGTTGAGATTTTCAACGTGGGATCTAAATACAATAATTGAAATATTAAAAGGAGAATAATGCCCTGCAGTGAGGCCAGCTTTTTGCTACCAAAACTGTGCCTCAGAAAATCATATACACCACGAACCAGGCATGTGCGTCCACTGGCCCAATTTTCTTAGCCCCTCTCACTGCCATCCAGGCTCCACGCTGCCAGTAGAACATAGTTGAATGATCCAGTGTAACCCAGCCTGAACATACGTGGTTTTTACAATAAATAATTTGAGTGTTTCATTCAGGCGTCAGCTTTGGCTCAGGGGTAGCACTCACGCCTTCGAGTCAGAAGGTCATGGGTTCAAGAATTACAGGGACTTAAGTACATAATCTAGGCTAATACTTCATTGTGCTACTGAGGGAGTGCTGCACTATCGGAGGTGCTGTCTTTCAGATGAGATGTTAAACTTAGTCTGCCTACTCAGGTGGATGTAAAAGATCCTGTGGGACTACTTGAAGAAGAGCAGGGAAGTTCTCCTGCTGCCCTGGCCAATATTTCTTCATCAAACACCACCACCACAAACAGATTATCTCATTGCCGTTTGCGGAATTTTGCTGTGTGCAAATTGGCTGTTGTGCTTCCCTACATTACAACAGTGACTACACTTTCAAAAAGTACTTCATTGGCTCTGATGCACTTTGGGGCATCCTGAGGTCATGAAAGACACTATATAAATCTAATTTATTTCTTAATTTATAGGCGGAGAAATTCATTATAGCCCAGGAATAGGCAGTAACTTTTGAAAAGTTTGAGAATTAGCCCCAGGCGCTAATGCTTCAGACTACACGCAAAATTCAGTCTCATTGCACAAAGAAAGGATTGGAGCGCTAAATCAAGCGCTAATGGCCTAGCTCAGTGGCATTAAACTCAAAGTGCTGACCAATATCAGGTGCAGTCTAATCACAAGTCATCATTGCCACAGGCTCTTTCCAGTTCTTAAAGGGGAGGTTCATTGATGCTGCAGAACCTCATTCTCATCATTGCTGGCTGTGCAGCCGTCTCAGCCAGCAGCAGCAGGTCAAGGAGAAGGAGCCGTACGACTCAAGCTGCCATTATGATGGTAGATCCACGCCCCAGGGAGAGAGCCCGCAGATTCTGTGACCATGCATTGGAGGCGTTGGTGTTCGCAGTGGAAAGACGGAGGGCGGTGCTCTACCCGACAAGTGGCAGGAGGCCCTCGCCGCAAGTCTTCCACACCATGTGGAGGGATGTAGCCCAGCAAGTCTCGGGCATCACTGTGGTCCCCAGGACCCACACACAGTGCAGGAAGAAATTTAATGACCTCACTCAGGGTGGTCAGGGTGAGTCAATGCTTCAACAAATGTTACATACCACCATCTGAACCAGAGTCTGCACACACTGCCCAAAGCACCACACCCCCAGCACTCACCCACCAACAATCTCTACCTACCAACACTCACATCCACGTCTTACACCTTGCACACAATCACAGCTATTCAACTATGGCAGGCACATCACCCAAACACATTGCTCCACAACTCACTCACTCACTTTCCCTTCTCTTGCAGGCTAAGGTGGCTCACAACAGGAGGAGCAGGAGCGCACAGGCAGGGGACAAGCCGACACCCAACCACCGTCTGAGCTGGAGACTCGAATGCTGCAGATTATTGGGCGCCAGGTGGTGGGCGCCGTGGCCACCGGTGACATTGACCCCTTGGGGACAACAACGGTATGTTCATCCCTACTCCTTCTTCTCACATCTCACTTCCCCCTCACCCCACAAGCCTTTCGCACTTTCCAGCTAATCATACTGTATGCATGTATTTCTCCCTTCCTGCCCCCCTCCCCTCACCTTAACCCGACTCTTGTGCCTTTATGCTTTCAGATAATGAGCAAGCACCTGAGCAGCCTGTCCCTGAGGGCACCGTTGAGAGCGAGGCGGGAGAAGAGGAGGAGGAAGAAGACACCGCTGTCACTGCATGTCTCACCCGCAGGCACCAGCTCAGATATTGGCACTATGTGTTCTTTAGAGGCTAGTATAGTAACGGGATCTGCACAGGGTGAGGCACCGATAATGAGTGGGCTGCAGCAAGGCCAGGGGGAAAAGGTAGCTCGGGGGCCTGCTCCCCGGAGGGCGAGTTCGCGGGCGGGTTCTGCTGCACAGGACTCAGATGAGGACCTCGATGGGGAGACGTTTAGAAGAAGGGTGATGTGCATGCACATGGAGATGATAGGTGCAATAGCAATGGTGTCCGAGAACCTCTCGGCAATGGTAAGGAGCGTGGAGGAGTCCGCCTCCAACATTGCACAGATCTCTGCACACACCATAGAGCCCATCATTTCCAGCCTGCAAAGGATGGTAGACTCCCAGAGAGACTGTGGCGACCCAGACCTGATGCCGCGTGTGATGGGCGATCTGGCAGCTTCCATTGCAGCACAGGCAGAAGCGACACAACGTCTTAGTGCTGTAATGCAGTCTATGCTTGGTGGTATTCAATCTCAGACTGCTCTCATGCAGTCTCAGCTTGATGCAACGCAAGCTCTACTGCTGCCATCGTGGCTGGGTCTACCACCGTCGACCGGGGCTTTCACGGTGTCGCAGCAGGCCAGCAATCTGTGCTGCAACAGATTGCTAGTGATGCTGAGGTGCTGCCCCAGGGGAGTGGCAGTGGGTCAGTGGAGCAGGAACCTGCTGTCCTCTCTCAGGATGACAGCATTCCTTCTCCCACCACTGCCACTCTACCATTACCCTTGTCGCTGCCTGTCTTCCAGCCAGCCCAGACTGCTGCCGCCCATGCTGAGGTGGTGTAGTCTACAGCCGGGCCTTCCAGGCCCAGAGCTGGCCGAGGGCGTCCTGCAAGGCCATCTGAAGTCTCCCGCACAGACACTCAGCAGCCTTGCACCAGCCCTGCTGCAGCCACTGGGCCAACACGTCGTAGGAGCACTAGAGTAGGCAAAGGCACTGTAACGAGGGGCACTAAGGGATTGCACAAGGGTGAATAGGTAATATTGTTGCTGTAAATATGTGTTTACTGATCATTGATAAATTTATTAATTCAGTTTGGATTATTTTGTGGTGTCTCTCATTTCAGCTTTGTGCTGTGATATGGCCTGCGACAGGGATGGAATGATGGGGATGTGGTGAGCAACGGGGATCTGGTGTTTAATTCATTGAAACCGCAGTCTGATGAGGTGGTCATGGACTGCCCTCCAGAAGGCCAATTGAGTGGCTGCCTCCTCCCTCGCTCCTGTTCCTCCTCCGGGCATTGACATTGAGGGTTCGCTGTGTGTGGTGGCACACCAACGGCACATTAAGTGAGTGGTAGCCGTTGAGGTTACGGAAGATCTCAGGATTGTTATGCAGTGCCCACAAAGCCACGTGGGTGCAATCAATGGCGCACTGCGCCATTGGAATGCCCGCTATCCTGGCAAAGCCACATGCACGTTCATCCTGCTTCTCTCTGGCGAGGGGAAGGAAATGTAGTCCCTTCTCCTACTCTAGAGAGCCTCTGTGACCTCCCAGATGCAGCGTTGGATGGCGAACTGCGAGATGTTAGCTATATGTCCTGTTGCAGAATGGAAGGAGCCACTGGCGAAGAAATTGAGGGCGACGGTGACCTTGACTGCCACTGAGAGAGCCGTGGTCACCCTGAGACACGAGGTCTGGTTGCAGAAGGTGGCAAAGTTCTGTGACTACCTCCTTGCTGAAGCGAAGCCTTCTAATACACTGCTCCTCACTTAATTGGAGGTAGGAGAGTGCTCTCGGAATACCCTGGGAGGGTAAAGCCTCCTGTTGAGAGCCCTCATGGCCCTTCTCCTCCCTCTGGTCACATGTTCCAATCTTTGTTGCTGCCTCCGCTCCCTCCACCGTAGATCCTGGAGGGCGAGGTCGACTGCCAGTACAGCCCCCATTAATGTAACCAAGTGTAGCACTTTGATATGTTGTGAGAATAAATGTAACTAATTGTTAGTAGCCACAACACTCCTGATACTAAACAACCTTCAAACTGACAAGGAAGCAGTGAAACAGCACTGACATAACAGCTGCTACTCATTACTCATGATCCCTTTAAGTAGCGCCCCTGGAGTGGGCATCCGCCTGCTTGACACCTCCTCCCCCTATCCCTTTCAGAGCGAGGCGCTAAGGCAGGGAGCGACAATGAATTTTGCGGATCAGGCGCCCTGTGAGCGTTGCACGTCACAATCTGCCTGGCGCTGAGGTCCCCGGTGGTAACTCGTAGCGGCAGCGCTATGGGGGGGCCGGATTTAGCGTGTGTCGCTGGATTCACCTCACCCCGGCACTACTGCATCAGCACCCCATTAGCGCCCCCCCGCCAGGCGCTAACTGGAGGCGCTAACCAACTGAATTTTTCCCCCATAGTGTTTATTTTTTTTTGTCATCATCGCAGTTCAAACAAACAAGTTAGAATGATTCTAATAAGGGCTAGTAATGTGACAATAAAACTTCCATGCAAAAGGAGGTTTTGGAATTACATTGTTCATTTTGTGGAATAATAATCAGGTTCAGTCAAAGGTACTATACCATGTGGAAAAACATTCTCTGTAATGTGCATTTATTTACTATGCAAGTTTATTCTGACACTGGCCAATTCTCTGTAGTGAGCGATGGGAGTGCCAGTTAGTACGACTTATTCAAATATTTACCACTGTGGTAGCATTAACATGTGACAGTCGAGCATTCGTAACACTGCTTAGACCTCAGGAAATGGTAGTCTGTAGAATGATTAACACCCCAACAGTTCATATCTATCCCCAGTGCACTGATTTTACATGGGATAAATAAAGTCATAAAATAATTGCAAATCTATTTGTCTGAATGAAAATAACCATAATAAGTGTTTTATTCTTATCTATAATTATAGGGATAAACTGAAAAGTTAGCAGCTTTATAGCTTCCTTTGACAATTCATGTACAATTTGTACCTTCAGGGGATTTGCAAAATGTGTAATTGGAAAAAAAACTAAGAGGATTATAATAATTAATGTAATAGCATTAATTGCATTAGGGTTTTGAGCAATAAAGTGCTAACTCAGGGACTTGAAGTAGCTTGAAAATGTCAATCACGTATCCCAAAATTAGCAAAGTTACAAATGGTCACATGCAAGCTGCTTGCTCTGAGGTCAGCACCAGAGCAGGGTAAGCTTTGGGTTTTGAGCTGGTAGGTTCATTTCACAATGGATCAGTCTCCATAATGATAAAACTGTATATATGGAGAGCAGATTTTTAAGAAAATGTAAACCCTTAAGTATAAAACTACATGGGCTGGTTCACTGAAATAGAACACTGTCCTTGCCAGTGTTGTTAACACTACAGAGTGACATTTGTGATTGGCAAAAATGACCACTTAAAGCTTGAACTGGTTTTTTTATGGATGATGGATGAGGCAGATATGCAGATGAATTGATTTTTCATGACATCTATTGTTAATGTCACATTTATAAAGCTAAGTGAATGATTGTCACTCCTAGTGCATCTACCTTTACTTCCCTGGGACCTGCACAGTCTGAAGGAGGATAAGTATTTCTTCTCTCTGCCCGCTGTAAAGATCCTAAGCTTTGAGCAGTCTCGACCCAGTTTGCAGAGCATGTGGTCCCACAGCACAGAACTACCTACAATTCAGAATCTTTCATTGTGCTGCTCACAGTAAATCAGGGATTATACTGGTGCAGTGGGGAAGAGAGGATGTTGGATTTTGGAAGTTTAGAGAGCTGTGCTCATCTCTAGTGAAGTCATTTAGGAAGCAAGTTGCAAGAGATCTTTGCAGAGACAGTAAAGTAAGTGCATTTGGAATGGTTCCTGGAAATAGATAGATAACATATCTTGGCACAGGCTTCTTCCTTCGTGAAAGGATGCATTTTCTACACCCCGCAGAAATCTGTTCCTCATCCGATTGGTCCTGTGAAGTCAGGTTCTCCACATTGCAAAAGGTGATATCAGGAGGGCACTTGTTGAGATGTGATTGGCCGTTCGCACCCTCTATAGAAGATAGGTAGTGTACTTGATTATCAGCTCATTTTGACCCACAGCTACAACATCTAAATAGGGGCATATCTTGAATTAGATGTGATACTCCTTTGGGAACCTAAAGGGGATGGTTGGGTGTGGGTGTGTGTATAGAGTGCATGAATTTAAAGAATGAGGAAGACTTTTCCAAGGTAGGGATTCTATCTTTCTTCTTCACTGAGCATTCTCCACATACCGCAGGAGTATACCAAAGTATTAGTGACTAGGAGGAGGGAACTCCTACAATGGGGCTTTAAGACTGAGCGGATGGCTCTGCCAAAGGTTACGTTTTGATGCTTTGGGAATGTATGGGAATTACTCCACACTTTCACTTTACAGATGGTTCCAAAGGGTCTTGATTGAGAAAGGTCCATAATATGGCTATGGAGCTGTTGAATGGCCTTTAATTCTGCCTGTGGGTTTCCTGGTATGAAAGGTAATAGCCGTGCATGATACATTTAACCATTTGTTTTGCTGTGTGCTGTTTCATCAACAGTGTTTCCTTCCACGACACATACCTACCTGACTTGGATATATATTGTCATTCCTTCATCATCACTGGGTCAGTATCCTGGAATCCCCTGCCTCACACCATTGTGAGAGCACCACCACCACAAGGACTGCAGCAGTTCCAGGAGAGGGTCCATTGCCACCTTCTCAGGCCAACTAGGGATGGGCAACAAAAGCATCCTTGCTAGTGTCACCCATGTCCCATGAACAACTGAAGATAAATACAAGTAATCGATAGACTGAGAATGATAAAAAAAATGATTAAGCATCAACTATGTGCAGATCTATGTTTTTGAGTATAATACACATCATTTTTATACCAGTGTTCGTATGCTAACTGTGTACGCTTATATTAAAGCCCCACTAAATGTTATTGACTATATAACAAAATAAATGATGCCGAATAGTTTTACTATGGCCTCCAACTTGCTTCCAGCAATTTTCCCGAGTATGTAACACTGCAACATAACAAAATAGAGGAAGATTGGTCTTTGCATTTCACACAGATTGCTCCTGGAAGGGAAATAGCTCTAAATATGTGGCATAATAGAGAAATAGACGATTACTGCCAAAGAACTAAGCAAACCGAATACATTTTTCTCTATTCAGACAGATTTCATCAGAACCCATGTTAACTGAGCCCTACCAGAAAGACAAAAGTTATAGGAGGGATGCTTTCCACTTTTGGAAACTGGGTGTCAATCTTGCGATTTTAATTTATTTTAATGGCATTGAATAGAAAGGCTAATTCATTCAATTTTCCCTCAGTAAGTTTGTTCTGTGGGATTTCATTAACCGTACTGCCAGAAGCCTGACTAATCGAGACTCAACTACAACAATGCTCATTTTGTGCCTAAGTGGTTAAACGGTCCCTTAACTAGTGAAGTAGTGGCCAAAGGTCTGAGGCCATCTCCAGAAAGCAGAAAACTATAGGAAATGAAGCATAAGCAGTATATTTGTACATCTCGATTCATTGATACAGCTGTTTCCCGATTTTTGAAGCACTGATTTATAGATCCATGGCAATAGAATTAAAGTATTTGCACTTAGGTGTTTAAAATCAGCAGCAGGCAAAGTTTTAAAAATTGTGCGCGTCATTTGCTGGTGTTGTTTGTACTGGAATTTAAATTAAAAGTTAATTTCTTGGTTAGTGCTGGCCTGCTTTGTACTTGTGACGGTTTAATTAAACATGCAAACCTTGAGATTTTTGCTTCTCCCATGAGACAGAATGAAATATATGGCTGCACAGCACATCAGCCACTTTCAAACGATATACTGATCATCTGCTTAAAGTGCCCATGAGCCCAGTGCTACTCAGCTGATTAAAGTACCAGTGAGACCGTGCACTAGACTGTTTAAAAGGACTGTGGTAGTTGGTGGAGCGAGGCCAAAAAAATTGCAGAGGTGACGGATCATCCCAGCGTAGGTGCCAAGATGCGCCCGCCAGGAACCTCTGCTGCTGATCCCAGTGGGCTTTCCAGGGTCCAGGAGATGTTCCCTCATTATCCTATAACAATGGATGCTACCTGCAGCACCAGGGGAGCAACTGGGGAGCTCACCTGCCTTAAGCTGCTAGACAATCCAGTGAGTGCCAGGTCTGGGCCCCCCAGGTGGGACCCACATCCACCACTTGGCAGCCTGGTACTGCCCCTGATGTTCTGCAGGTCCTCAGAGAGGCCGGGGATGTGGGAACTTCCAGCATTGGAAGACCCCGACCCCAGTCCTCCCATCACCCTGCCCTATGTTGGTACTATTGTTTGGGGCAGGCGGAGACTCTGCTGCTTGCAAAGTCCTACGGAGTCCCTGATGATATGAAGGTCACGCCCTGATTTCCAGCCCTTCCAGTGTATTCCCACCAGAATTAGAGCAGCAGTATGCTGGAATGCTTGTGGATTTTCTGCCCCTCTCCCTCCCAGTCACTGATAGAGACTGTGCTGCCCAACACCCTTCTCCCACCAATGGTAACACTTCACCAGCTAATGTAACAATTAAGCAAATTCCTGTTCAACAGATAAATTTGCCAAAATGTTTAGCTGCTCCTTCCTTGAATTAACTCCAGCTCAGTGAGCGAACAAAATCCTATGAGGTCACTTTGATTTCTCCCAACAGAACACTAGCAATTAATTCGCTGAAAGCTCGTCAACAAGGCCTCAACAAGCAACAATGCTCATCAAGCAGGAAATGAGTTACCTATTTCACTCCTTTTTATTTTGGATGGAAAATAGAAAAGGAAAAACCTGGTGGCTTCAGCTTATCTCATTACTTTCTGCCTGTTTTAACACTTGATCTTGCCTTAGCTGTGGTTAAAGAGCAGCAGAAACCATCCCTATTGTGTTCCTGACAGGTCAGACCAAAGCTAGCAGGTCAAGGAAGCGGTTAGCTTCATATGTGGTCAGTATCACTTGTCAGAGGAGGTGGCGAACATCAACCAGCATCTGCAGTGTTCGTCAGAGGAGTCATTCAGTATGAACTCTGGCCTGCAACTCTACTACCTCAGACTGCGAGCATCTACCTTATAAAGCAGTGTCAAACAGAGACTAGAGCCTTTATACAGAATCATAATGGGGCAGATAATAAAATGATGGGTGCCCAAAGTGCTTCGGCACATCTGCTCCCCATTCCCAGCATTATTCAGTGCGTAGACCCATTATGTGTCCGAGGTGACCCAATTGCCCCAATGCGGGCAGTGAGTGCAAAAGGGTTGGAAGCCGATGTCCAAGCTGTCTGGTACACTCATTAGGCTCCTGACTTAGGCAGCCACTCCATAATGCAACTGGAGCACCTGAGTACTTGATTGGACACTGAAGTGGGGGGTGGGGGCTGCTGTTAAAAGAAAAAGAAAATTGGGCATCCTGTCTCTTTGCTTGCTGCCCCCCATGCCAGGTGCCCCTCTGCCTAATGATGGCCAAATGTCCAGCACACAAGTGGCAGCCAGCAACCCTTCAATGGCTGCTGGTACCTAACATTGCAGCCCAGGTGCATCATGAACAATGTCTCCAGCATGCCAGAAAACTACACAAATAAGCTGACCTTGCATTGTGTAGCAAGGTTATCTTGTCTGTGCACAGGTACCATGCGCAGCTCACATTATTGGTGACAATCAGAGCTTCTGTGTGGATTGAGGTAACTTATGGGGACCTGGAATAGGTGACATCAGAGCTGCCTGGAGTACGACACTGTCAACAGATGGTAATGATGGGGCCTGTAGCGTTGAAGCAAGTGTTTTTGTTTAAAGAAAGCTCAAAAATAGAACTTTAAGTAATTACAAAGAGTTACAGTAGATGTTAACATCTTGTCACAATTTGCCAATCCAATTTATTTCAATTGGACAAGCTACATTTAATTCTACAAGATATGATCCTGGCCAAATAAACTTAAAAATCAACATTACTTAAGATTTTACCTTCTTTAGATCAAACAAAAAAATTCTAACCTTAAATCTAACTTTGTATATATCTCTGATGCATGTTGTGGGTACAGAACAAAATTTCACTTTGTATAATATAATCAGTGAGGACAAAAATCTGTCCTTCAAGACTTTTTAATGGAATATCATAGTTTGGAATAGAAATATTTTCACATCAGTTTGATGTCAACACACTGACCTGTACTACTCCCAATTAATGCTGCTGTTTTTTTCCTCCCGTACACATGCTTCCTTGAGGCTATCTGTTCTCTCTGGAGTCCTTTGCTTCCCTCATCAAAGCAGTCATTCTGTTTGAGGAGACTGCTTCTTTCTCCAATTATGCTCACACAAAATATGGCTAATCATCAGTTGTCCAACATGATTATTACTGCTTCTGCAGCCGCTTATAACTCTCAAGATCAGTGTTACTTATGGTAACAGCATGTCCTTTGTACGCTATATACTGAACCATGTATAGCCTGCTATCTTACTAAATCTTTCAGTGCAACAGTGACTTGTTGTGAGTCTGTACTCCCCTTCAGGGATTCTGCAGCCTTTTGATCAACATCAGGTAGCCTCAACTGAGCACTGCAATAATGGCAAAATTACTTTTAAATTTCATGAGGCTTTGGGGCTAATTTTGAACTTACCGCTAGAGTGTAATACGGGTTGGGCAATCGTTATAGAAACCATTCGCCCAAAGGAAAATCGAGCATTTTCTATAAACGGGCGCCCAACCTGCAACGCAGTTTTACAATCTAGTGGCAAGTTGAAATTTACCCCCCTATTTACTTATTACTGAGCGAAGATTTCCTGTGTGCGCTTTGTACCTCTCCACCTCTCTTTCCTCCTTTAAGACGCTCCTTAAAACCTACCTCTTTGACCAAGCTTTTGGTCACCTGCCCTAACTTCTCCTTATGTGGCTCGGTGTCAATTTTTTTGTCTTATAACACTCCTGTGAAGCACCTTGGGACGTTTTACTACGTTAAAGGCGCTATATAAATACAAGTTGTTGTTGTTGTTGTTGGACTGGATTCACACCCAGGTCCCAGAAGTGATGGGGCTTACCTTTCCACAGTTTAATTACAAAAAGGAATCTAACATGGTGCCTTTAGTTCAAAACTGTTTATTACTCATTAACAGTAAGAATTAACATCAGAGGTCAAACACATTGCTACTCTTCTAGAATTTTTGTTACTGCAGTAATCACCAGGGGTGTGGTACATATTGGGCAAAAGACTTTGGGGCCGATTTTCCTGTGCTTTGTGACTGGAGGAAACGAATTCCCTCGGAACAAAGTGTAGAAAAAAAGGGCAGAGACCCCTGATGCTGGTTCTCCACCCGCTTTGTGTTGCCCTGGGAGTTCCCCCAAGCCAGAGCGGGGTGCCTGCACCTCCAATTAGTGCACACCGGGGACACTGTAAAGAGACAGGAGGTGACATTCCCAGCTCTCCCATATCATTTTACTCCCCCAGTGCTGGAAAGACACCCATTTTAAGAGGTACCCAGAAGAAATGGGCCTTAGAACCAGACTCCTCCTGATCGGAGAGGAGTAGGAAGCTAAGACAACAGGACCAAAGATAAGCCCCTTTTTTTCTTCCAGGGACACGGATTGGTGATGGATGTCTACTGGTTGCTGTTTTTGGACCGCAATCAGCAATCTTTGATTACAGTGGCCATTCCCAATGTTGCGGGCCTGGGAGGCCTATAGCAGCTCTGACTTTCTTCGCCGGCATCCAGGCATTGGGCCATGCCAGGGCCTAGGTCGACATCAGAGGAATGTCTGGCCGATGTAAGTGGCCAGAAATGCAGGAAAATGCAGGTCATTGCAGATGGAACACACTTCAGATACGCTTCTACCTCCTGGGCACCCAGGGACAAGAAGGACAAGAAAATCAGCCCCTACATCTCCATATTTTATTCTCAGGAGATGAATAATGGACAGACAAGTGTGGAATTTATCAGATGCAAGACAATCTTACCATTTTGAGCATATGGTTACAAAAACAATTATGTATCAAGTTCCCCGACCCCAGTCATGAAAATTATGCTGAATGCATTGCAATCATTTTTGCTCTTTGCTTCTCATTCTCAGTCCTGGGAGCCCGTTGTATATTCCTTGAAATTGTACGGATAGTGATGAATTCCTTTGTAATTCACTGTCAGAATCGATCCGACGTTCTGTGAAGTCCTGCAATTCTTTGTATCATTAATCTGATATTCTGAGAGATCTTGTATCTTTTGCCTCATCACCCAAGGTGGCAGTGGTGAAGAAACAGCATCGGCAGCAAATGTAGTGACGGCAGCAGCAAGAAAAGAAAAAAACACAAAAATCCAAGCAATATAAAATATACTGGATGGGGTGGCAGAGAATTTCAGGCAGTGAAGCAATCTTGGGATTCAGGTAACTAAGTAAGTTTGCCTCAGTGGTTTTCGGCGTCACCTGAACCCCTTAGTTGGATCACTGCCATGTAATCCACTTATAGCCATCCAATAGTTTCTGCAGATACAGCATTCCATTCCTGAATAAAAGCATGATGCGGAGATGCCGGTGTTGGACTGGGGTGGACAAAAGTGAGAAGTCGCACAACACCAGGTTATAGTCCAACAGTTTTATTTGAAATCACAAGCTTTCGGAGCTGCTGCTCCTTCGTCAGGTGAAGTCACTTCAAATAAAACTGTTGGACTATAACCTGGTGTTGTGCGACTTCTCACTTTTGAATAAAAGCAGTTTTTGCATTTCAAATGACCCCACTGAAAAACTCCTGCAAGATCAAGGCACTATCACATTATAACACTCTGTAGTTTGACTTAAACAATGTACATTATTTCACACACTTAACAATACAGCTACACAAAACTCTACTGGAATTCACTGGCTATATTTCCTGGGTATAGGAAACATATTATATTGGACAAGATCAAGCTGCACAGCAGGCATAATACTGTAATGTCTTACAAGGTTTTGAACATTTAAAACACTTTTCAATACAAAACACATTTACAAGGGAATGCTATTGTGTCAATCTGCTTTTTGAGTCAGTTTTACTGAATGTCACATTGAACTACACCTAATATAAGAGAAGAATGCAGGATGTAGCTGGCATGAATCAACAATATAAGATGCGTTAGTGGTAATTCATGAAGTTGGGAGGAAATGAAGGGTAGAACCTACTGCAATCCTGAAGTGAATATCCTGATGGCATAATTATAAATATAGAAAATTAAAAAATGCCTTTTTGTACAGTTTGATACGACACCATGTTAGATGGAACCCAAAATTCTTAGCAATAGTGCATGAATCATAATACAAAACTGCATGAGGTATGATGCCATCAAGATGCCACACTAAAACTTCAATTTAAAACATATGAAGGGAAGCAACTTTTATTTGATGTTATATATCTTGGGCGTCCAATTGGATAGAACAAGCTCCCAAATATGCTACTGATAATAATATGCAGTCGCATTACTTGCATTACACAGGTAATCAGCAAGTATTCGCTATTAACTGGTACGTGTTGCACATTAGATACTAAACTGAGGCCAAGGAGTTGTAAAAATGAGTGGCTGCTCAGTCAGTGAAGTAATTACTCCTCATAATATCTGTTAGGAGTAAATGACACATCTTTTGTGCACTTTTCATTTATTAAATGGAGACTTCATTATCTGTTTTACAACAAGTAGTTGTAAAACAGGCTCTAATAGGAAATAGTTGCTTCACTGCTGAAGTCCGGACGGTGGAGGATACATAGCTTTACGCAGTATGGTGTGAATTTATTGTATGCCCATCCCTCTTATTTAACATGGATTAGAGTAATTTACCCAAATACATATTGAACAATGCCCCCCAAAATTGGGATGGGTGGGGGTGTCAAATGTTTGATGCGGTGTAATACACAAGTTAGCGCACAACTATCTGGTTTATCAAGTTCAATGACTTACCCATGCAATATACTGATTCTAACACCTAAGGAACAGTGGTCACTCCCTTGGTATATACAGTAGTAGGATAATCATTGTTTGCAAAGATGATACACTTACCCCCAGAATTACCAACATACATCTCTGGGGTGGTTATGTATCTTCTGGGTAGGAGCCTTGCTGATGGGTCACCTATATTGTATCCTGTTGAGGTGCGGAATCAAACTTTTTAAATAATCAATTTATGCAGGGGATAAACTTGCATCTATTTTAGTAGCAGAAGCCAAGTTTTCTTTTAGAATTGTGTTCTTATTTTAATCATGGGTCACAATTCGTGCCCAAATCCTTTCAGTGCAAACAGTTCAGTGATGGATGATCAGACCAGCGAGGATGGAGAAGGGAGGACAATGAAAAGAATACTGCATTTCTTGTAACTGGACAAAAAACATTACCAGCTACATTACAAATAAAATATCATATATTTCTGCACTAGATTAAAGCAGATGCATTTAATTACGACAGAAAAGGAGATAGAAGGACTGAATGGAAGATTCTTAGTACAGGAGACAATTGGACATTTTTTGCACCCAGCATCAGAGTTGGAAACAACTTGAAGTTTGCCCCTAACTATATTTTACTCCAGGCACTGGCTAATGCAGTAATTCTGGTGCTTTAAAACCCTTTCAGCTTTGCTCCCCAATTTGCTTTTGTGAGCGAATATTACTTTCCACATAGTCGTAACTTTGCATACCAATACATTATTAGAAATTCACTTGATAAAATCTTTTCATCAGTTTTTTTCCCCTTCCCCAAGTTGAAAGCTGTATTTTATAACTGAACTGCAAAGTAAAGTTACTTAGCTTGTGTGGTTCTGAAGTTGCTGAGAATCAGGAGCAATTTCATCACATTGCTGAAGCATGGGTTGGCCTCAGCACTGAAAGGGTTATTTAACAACCTACCAAACCATAAAATGCTATAAAGTTACAACGAGTGGCTAGGATTTGGAATGCACTGCCTGGTAGGGTGGTGGAAACAGTTTCATTCGTAGCTTTCAAAACGGAATTGGATAAATACTTGAAGGAGAAAAAAGTTGCAGTGATATGAGGAAAGAGCGGGAGAGTGGGATTAACTGGATTGCTCTTCGAAAGAGCCGGCGCAGACTCAATGGGCCGAATGGCCTCCTTCTGTGCTGTACTATTCTATGATTCTATTCTAGAAGAAAACCAGATTGTAAATGCTCTCATGGTCCTACTGTACTGCACAAGGTAAAATGGGTGCCCTCAAATTTCTCATATCTACATGAATATTATGATGTACAATGTGACAAATTTTGTTGTGTGTAATTTTATTCTGGAGATTAGATAGGTAAATACCACTAGTGGTAAACACTTATCCGTAGGCCACTTTTACTGTTGCAGATATTGTTGCAATCTTCATAGTTTCTCAGTGTACTTATTGGGCAGTACAACTGGAGCAGATACACTAAAATACAACAAATACTGAATGGAGATGATAGCAAAATACTGTGGATGCTGGAAATCTGAAATAACAACAGAAAACGCTGGAAAAACTCAGCAGGCCAGGTAGCATCCGTGGAGAGAGAAAGAGAGTTAACGTTTCAGGTCGATGACGAAAGGTCATCGACCTGAAACGTTAACTCTCTTTCTCTCTCCACGGATGCTGCCTGGCCTGCTGAGTTTTTCCAGCGTTTTCTGTTGTTATTTCTGAATGGAGATGAGATGGTCTTCAAGCATTGATACTGAGCAGACACAGGGGATCTCTTTGCTGTATAGCACTCAGTGTGTCTGCTCTGGTGCTGCTGCCTGAAGTAAATACAGAGGAGCCCTGGAAATGCAAATATTCCTATAAGTAAATCTTACAAGAAAAATAAGCAGTAATGCTCCATAGGTAAGTATTTACGACTGCCACTACTTACCCTAGGTTTACCTATTACTTTAATGATATGAAGATACTTGATGCTGTTTACAGTTAGGTGAGAATGGCCATGTGAGGCACATGTAAAAATGTCTGAGATAAAGAGGGGAGACTCTTGCCAAATTCTTTCACCCACATGGATGATGTGACATTTGAAAAAAATGTTGGATCAAAGTCACATGTAAACACAAGGTACTCTTCAAGCAGAGCAGAAACACATGCTGTGTGTGCAACCTATGAATGATATAGATGCCACATACAGTTCACTTCATAAGCTAGATCACAACCTGGTTAAACAAATAAAACCACCATGTGTATAGGACCTGATTTAACACTAGGGTATAAACATCATCACTAAAGGTTAAATAGGACTGGTTAAAGCCAAGGACTCATAGGCTTGGATTTTCATTTTATTGGTGAGGTAGCAGCAGGGCGGGACTTCCGCCTGTCACTTTGACCCAGTGGTAATCCTGTCGCATTTTCCTAGGTCAGAATTCATTGGGCATGCAGCGAGACGGTGACATGGGTTAGTAATTGGTTAGGAGGTAGGAGACAGCTAGCAAGGATAAATGGAATGCACTCTGATTAGCAGGATGTGACAAGTGGTGTTCACCAGGGATCTGCACTGGGGCCTCAGTTTTTCACCAGATACATCAATGACGCAGATGAAGGAATAGAGAGTTTTATATCCAAGTTTGCAGATGACAGTAAGGTAGGAGGCACAGTAAGTTGTGTAGCTGGAAGCAGGAAGTTACAAAGGGACAAGAAAAATAATATCTTCTTAATGGAGAGAGACTAGGAACTATGGAGGAGCAAAGGGATTTGGGTCCCCAGGTACACAATTCACTAAAAGTTAGTGCACAGGTACAAAAAGTAATCACAAAGGTGAATGGAATGTTGGCCTTTATCTGAAAGGGGTTGTAATACAAAGTGGAGGAAGGTATGCTTCCACTGTACAGAGCCATGGTCAGACCTCATCTGGAATACTACGTTCAGGTTTGAGCACCGCTCCTCAGGAAAGATATATTGGCCTTGTAGGGGATTCACCAGAATGATACCAGGACTAAAATATGAGGACAGATTGCATAAACTTGGCTTGTGTTCCCTTGAGTTTAGACGGTTGAGGGGCAATCTAATTGACGTGTTTGAAATGATATAAGGATTCAATAGAGTAGATACGAATAAGCTACTTCCTCTGGTGGGGGAGTCCAAAACAAGAGGGCACAATATTGAAATTAGAGCTAGACCATTCAGGAGTGAAATCAGAAAGCACTTTACCACACAAAGGATAGTGGAAGTCTAGAATTTTCACCACCAAAAGGTTGTGGATGCTGGGTCAATTGGGCATCAAGGGATCTGGATCACAGGCATGTAAATGGAGTTGAGGTACAGATCAGCCATGATCTAACTGAATGGCAGAACAGGCTTGAAGGGCTGAATGGCCTCCTCCTGTTCCTAGGTCACTGGCTGCTAATCCCATAAATAAATTACACTGCAGTACTTGAATAGAACCCAGCTTTATACAAACATTTTAATTCATCTGTTTGGGAATGATATGCCACTGAAATGTTTATAATCCCACGCACACCTCTGCAGAGAACCCTGCAAAACATTCAGGTTTTTTTTTAAACCTTTGACTTTTACATGATGGAGCAGGTGAATCCACAGCATTCCTTCAGCAGCGTCAGCCCAGTCTTTGCCATGAAAGGTGTCGATGTCTGCTGTGCTCTGGATGTCATTTTCCTTTCTTTTGCAGCATCTGTGATGAGACAACAACACTATTGGTGATCTGTTGTAACAGAGCATTGCACTGCAATATTCACACACATATGATTAACCTATCCTTCTTCACACAAACATATAATGGATTTCATTCATAATAATCTGAGAAAGTGCCAATTAACTCCAAGGGGTAAAAATTCAGTTGGTTGCGCCTCCCGTTAGCGCCTTAAAGGGCGCTAATGGGGCGCAAAGCCGCTAACGCCCGGGCGCAGCAATGTTTGCGCCGCTCGGGAACTTAACTAGAGATTGTGCGGCGGCGCTAAAACTTACCGCTGCGACCACCTGCGCGCGCAGATTGTGACGTCATTCCATGGTGCAACGCCCTTGTGGCGCCCCGGAGCGGAAATTGAGTGGCGCCCCCTGCCTTACCGCCTGGCGCATCCAACGACCGGAAGACTGGAACGCTATCAATCGCTGTGGGGCTGGGGGGGGCGCTATTTAAAGGGGGCCTCTTCCTGTCTTTTTCTGTGGTCGACATTTTTGCACCACTCGTTCTGAGAGAGAGAGAGAGATTCGGAGAGAGAGAAAGAGAGACTTCTGCATTGACTCAACGCTTTGTGAGGTAGTTTTGCCTATTGATCCTAACTTCGCTAGTACTTTAGTTGCTGTCCTTCATTACTTTGCTTGCAAAGAGACTATGGGGGCTGCACTGATTGGGGGCGTCGTCCTGCTCCAGCTGAATCGGAGGATACAGAGACGCAGAGAGAGAGTGGCAATGATGGCCAGACGGAGGAGGGCCAACAGGCGTATGTACAGGAGAGCTTACCCTCCCAGGGTATATCGTGAACAGCTCTCCTACATTCATATGTCTGAGGAGCTGTGTTTGCGAAGGCTGCGATTCAGCAAGGAGGTGGTCACGGAGCTCTGCCACCTGCTGCAGCCAGATCTGCAGCCTCAACTGAGGTCCAGGACGTCTCTGTCGGTGGCAGTGAAGGTCACAGTGGCTCTCAACTTTTACGCTACTGGCTCATTTCAAGCTGCTGCTGGGGACCTCGCCAATATCTCCCAGTTCGCGGTGCATTGCTGCATCCGGCAGGTCACAAATGCCCTCTTTAAAAGGAGACGAGAGTTCATCTCTTTCCCCATGACCCCAGACAAGCAGCGTGACCGCGCTCTGGGCTTTGCGAGGGTAGCGGGCTTCCCCATGGTGCAGGGTGCCATTGACTGCACGCATGTGGCTTTGCGTGCTCCGCATGAGAATGCCGAGGAATTCCGGAACAGAAAGGGGTTCCATTCCTTGAATGTTCAGTTGGTCTGTGACCACAGACAGCTGATACTCGCTGTCAATGCCCACTATCCTGGCAGCTGCCACGATGCTTTTATCCTGCGCCAGACTACTGTGGCAGAACTTTTCGAGGCACCGCATCAGCCAGTTGGTTGGCTTCTCGGGGACAAGGAGTATGCATTGAGCACCTGGCTGATGACACCGCTCCGTACGCCCAACACCCCTGCTGAGCTGCGGTACAATGAGAGCCATCAAGCTACCAGGAACATAATTGAGCGCACAATCGGCGTGCTGAAGCAACGGTTCCGCTGTCTCGACCATTCTGGAGGAGCCCTGCAGTACTCGCCTGAGCGAGTATCCAACTTCGTAGTCGTGTGCTGCATGTTGCATAACATGGCAATCCTCAGGACCCAGCCAATGCCACCAGGCCTTGGAGCACCACCAGAGGAGGAGGAGGAAGAGGAGGAAGAGGACGAGGAGGATGATCATCAGCAGCACCAAGGCGGGAGGGCGGCCCACAATGGTGAAACTGCAAGGGCCGTCCGTCAACGGCTAATAGCAAGCCGCTTCTAGGGCCCCTGCTGTGGAAATGGCTTCTGCCATTGCTAACAACATTAATGAACCCAGCACGCAACCCCTAAGCCGGCCAAGGCACCAATAATTCCAACCACCAACCATGTATATTTTGAATACAGAAACGTATTTATTTTACAAACTCTGTGTGTGTCAATTCCTCATGACAAACTCATAGAAATAAACACAAAAAAACAGTCAATAACATAACTGGTTCTCACAACCTGGAGATAATGTCCAAAACACTAAACAAAAGTTGGACCATGAACCTCGACCTTTAATAAAAAAATGACCAGCATTTTGTCACACCTCCTACTTTTTGCCCTTCGAGGGTGATCTCCTTCCCTTGCGCACTTCCCCCCTTCTAACCCTACTGCTCCTCCGTAATGGGACCTCAGTGGCTGCAGCAAGGCTGGTGGAAGGCTGCTGCTCGTCAGACCCTGACACTGCAGATGCCCCTGAAGGACGGCCTCGACCAGTTCTGGGCCTGGAGGGCCCGGCTGCAGACTGCACCAACTCTGCTTGGGCGGCAGCAGTCTGTCCTACAGGCGGTGGCAAGTGCAGTGGAGAAGTGACAGTGTTGGCAGCAGGAATGCTGTCATCGTGAGAGAGGACAGCAACTCCCTGCTCGCCCGACACACTGGCACTCCCACGGGGCAGCACTTCAGCATCCGGAGCAATCTGCTGGAGCACAGATTGCTGGCCTGCTGCGGCGCGGTGAGAGCCCCGGGGACATGTGAACGAACCATCGAGGTTGGCAGCAGTCTGTGCTCGCGTGGCCTCAATCTGAGTCTGCATGACAGCAGTCAGAGATGGGATCACGGCAGCCAGTGACTGAATTGCAGCACTAAGCGTTAGTGTGGCATTCGCCTGTGCTACAGCAAAGTGCTCCACACTCCTTGCCAGTGACTCAATGCATTCGGGCACCCTTCCCACTGCACCCATGAGCTCAGTGTGCATGCCCACCGCCTGGGTGTTCATTTCTGCGATCAGCCGCTCCTCCTCTGCGTCCATTGCAGTAGGAGTGTCTGGCATACTCTCCCTCTGGGGAGAAGGCCCCCGTTCTTCCCTACCCCCATGGCGTTGCTGCAGCCCGCTGGGTCCTGGAGCTTCACCCTCATCAGACCCTTCGCCCCTGCTCCCCTCCAGGGAAGGCGTGTTCCCAATGTGGGCATGGGCTTCCTCGGGAGAGGGTGGCACTGATGCTCCGGCTTCCTCTTCCTCCTCAGCTGCAGCATCACTCCCAGTGGCAGCTTCAGGGCCCGTCTCCTCAGCTGGTGAATCACCATCTGAAAGCAGGGAGGTACAAGAGTGGCGTTAGCGTGAGGACAGGGTGGCAGTAAGGGAGGAATAAGTGCAGCGAGTTAGCAAGTTGGATTGAAAGTGTCAAAGGCTGGTGTTGTGAGGGACAAGTGGAAGGACAGAGGACAAAAAGGTGATGACCTTACCATTGCTGTCCAGAACGGGTTCGGCGTCTCCAGTGGCGACGGGACCGATCACCCGGCTTGCCACAATCCTGTGGACGCGCTCCTCAAGATCGCTGAGGGGTTGCAGCTGAGGCCGCCCTCCACCTGTCCGTTGCTGCTGTCTCCGATTATGCGCCAGCTTGGCCTGTAAGAAAAAGGACAGCATCTGAGTAAATATACAGCCATGGTCTTGCCTGATGTGCCTCCCATAGGTGAATAGCCCTTACTGTATGCAGCCATGGTCTTGCCTGATGTGCCTCCCATAGGTGAATAGCCCTTACTGTATGCAAAGTGTGGAATGTGTGTGTGTGTTTCATGAAAGGGCCATAGGTGTTGGATGAGTGTTGTGCATTGGGGTTTTAAGACCCTCTGGCCATAGAGTGAGGTTGAGATGGAGGGATGGAGAGGTATTGAGAAAAAGCCACTCACCCTGACGACCCGAGTGAGGTCGTTGAACTTTTTGCGGCATTGAGTATGGGTCCTGGGCACCATGCTCCTGGAGGAGACGCTCTGAGCCACCTCCCTCCACACTCTTCTGAACTCGCGTGGCAAAGGCCTCCTGCCACTCTCAGGGAAGAGTATACATCTTCTGCACTCCACCGCGCCAACCAGAGCATCCAAGGCCCGCTCGGTGAAGCGATGAGCTCGTTCTCTCACCCTCTCCATCCTTGGCAGCAAAATGGATTCACAGGTCTCTCCAGGCCGAGATTCAAGGCTGCAATGTGCAGGGTGTGGCTGGGGAGCAAGTTGGCCCCCCCCGCTTTAAGAAGTGGCCGGCGCCAGTGTGTCTGTGTTCCCTCGCTAACTGGCAGCAGCTGCGCTGCGCTCGCGCGCTGAGTTAGCACCTCACTGCTCGGCCTTTGCGCCTTAAGACAGGTGTGCAGCGCCTGATTTAGCGCTCCACTCACCTCCCGGGGCGGTAAAAGTGAAGTTTCCAGTCAGTGCCGATAATTAGCGCCAGGCGCTAATATTTGCATCCAGACGATATTTGCGCCCCAAATGGGGCGCGACCTAATTTTTCCCCCCAAGTTCCCAATATAACTTGGCACCCAAGGTTATATTAACAGAAGGTTTGAGGAGTTTCCTCTCCCCCCCCCCCCCCCCAACCACCCCTGAAATATGCTTTCTCTAATCCATCGTAGGCAATAAAGTCAGATAAAATGAGATGCAAAATATCATGAAATTTCATTTAGGTCAGGCCCCAGATGTCTGATTGAGATACTGTACCAGATTGTTAGGAATGAAAAATTTAAATCCTTTGGTAAGAGTTCTAAAATTAAATCTCCATCAGTTTCAAACCATCCCTGGTAAAATAATTTCCTTTGCCCTGTGTCAATTTTATCAAATGAAAGGAATGTTACATCCTGTAAATCCGATTTGGACATTTTCTCATTAAAGCAGAGCAATGTATCTTTTACCATCATTTTTATCCGCTAGCTTTGATTCTACTCTGCATGTCATGCATAAAGATGTTCTATTACATAATCCGCATTACAAATATTTGTAATTCAATGCCCTTATTAAAACTTACATTTCCAATAAATTTCTTGTTTAAGACTCAATGTTTTAATTTTTGTGCAGGCTCATAAGCAGCATTGTTTATAAGCAGAATGACAGACACTGACTGTGACCTGAATGCCAGTCACCCAGCTCTGTGATTGGTTGAGCAGAGGATGGCTGACAACATTGGGAGTAAAAGCTTCTGACCGCTTAAATAACATGAAACCGCAGGATCCCAAAATACAGAACATTGTTGAGCACTGTGCGATTTCTCGCATATAAATTTCCGATCTCAGCCAATGGCCCAGAAATTGATCTCGCTCTGTTCCCGCGGGGGAAAGCCTTCCCCGCGATGTCTCACCTCGCTTATGCTTTTTCTGATCCAGCTCGCACGAACTTGATGTTCCAGACATCAGCTGTGCTGGGCTTGCGTATCCCAGCGGCGTAGTGAATTCGTGCGCGCTGTGGGATCACGTGACTCAGTTAGAGCCAATGGCAGCACACCATCTTCCATTCATAAGTCTCACAGCATGGCTGTGAGACTTATGAATCTTAAACCCCCCCAAAATAACAGCTAAACCTCAATTAAATTAAAAAAAAAACCCATCACATTAATAAAATAAGTATAGTTAATTAAATTAACCATTTTAAATAAAAAATTAAATTTTTGAAAAAATTTAAAATCTTTTAAAAAGTTATAAAAATAAACTTACCTGTCTTTAAAGTCTATAAAAAAGATATACCTGTAAAAAAAAATTCAAAAAAATACTTAATTCACTACTTACCTTCTTAAAAGCAGGTCTTACTCCTCCTTTTTACATTTCCAAAATCTTCCCTACTTACCTGCGCGTCCAAAGCATGAAGTGCACAGCGTGCGCGCAGCCTGTAGCGCGCACGCAATGCACTCAGGCCCCGCCCCCTTTTCGGAAGAGCAATTGCCGGTTTTCAGCGCATGCGCAGGGCATGCAGAAAACCGGCAATTGGAGTGGGAATACGCGAGAGTATGCAGTGCGTACTCTCGCGTCCCGGGATCAATTTTCGGCCCATTATCTTCCTCCATCATGAAACGATTCGAAAGAAACAATCATTTCCAGCACATCATTTGCCTCCTTCACTATTTAACTTCCCTCATCTTTTTGACAAAGGCAGGATGAACAGACTCCTGTTGTGGGTTTGTCCAAGTCACCCAGGGTTATCAGTCGTGGAGGGAGACTGCAGAACAGGGCTGCAAAAAGTTGCACGTCCACAGCCGGGCAGGCAAAATAACACACTGTACATTTCTCCTTTGCCCACCCTGGGCATCAGAACACTCTTCACCCTCTTAAAAAAAACAGTTGATCAACTAACCCTTCATAAGGTGGGCTTCAACTCAGCATCTTGCATTATGTTTACCAGCTCCCCACACAGCAATTACTTACATGGACAATCCTAAAACCCCTTCTTCCACTTTACCAGCCTCACACCCCAACATTTCTTACTTCACCTCTCCCATGTCACTTGGCACACACTC
Organism: Squalus acanthias; assembly: GCA_030390025.1. NCBI lineage: Eukaryota > Metazoa > Chordata > Chondrichthyes > Squaliformes > Squalidae > Squalus > Squalus acanthias. The sequence goes on along the minus strand of CM059447.1, from coordinate 25,980,498 downwards.
TTCAACTGCTAGGCTTACCCTCATTCACTATCTTCTTTCAGGGAAAATTGGCACACAATGCCTGTCAAATGCAGGCACTGGAGGGGCATGCCAACCTTTAAAACCCTCACCCCAGGTTGCTATCTGAGCACTTACACTGTCGCCTTGGCATCCCTGTGAAGCATCACACAGACACAACAATCTACCCCCTTCTCTGTCTCCTTAATCCAAAGAGGACAATCCTTGCCCATTCTTAGCTTCTACCCTCCATTCTGCAAATGCACCACAGCAACAGGTGGCACAGGAGGAGGAATATGATGATGGTGCTGAAGAGGATGTATGATACTACCGTCTCTCAGAACAGCAGTAGTTGCCACGCCCTCATAGCACTACATCAGTCGAGTGTAGGAGGAGAAAGAAAATGCCAAACAGCAATTTGACATAAGGCGAGAGGGCCACCTCAGTCCCATGAGCCGTTTGCAGAGCAGAGCAGCCAACCACCTCCGGCAATCCGAGCCCTCAGGTAGCACATCGAAGAAGCACGAGAATAGGTGCTCATCGGGAATAGCATACCTGTTCCTGACAAATCCTGGCGGTGGGTAGGTGGCCTGGATATCTGCCGGTGGCCCAACCCTGTGAAAAGCAGTACGAAGCAAATGCAGATATCCGCAGGCAGAATGGTAACAAAAAAAAAAATTGCTTTAAAAATCACTTCCTACCTGCAGAAATTTGAATGAAAGGATCTCCAACCTCTTGTTTCACGTCCACCTTGAACAGCTGATCCTGACAGCTGCGGCGCCTCACTGACCTACGTCTAACTTACCCTGGTTGCAACAGCGATCCAACTTCAGGAAATTCAGAGGTCCTTCACCACTGCCTCTCACTTTGACGTATTCAACTGAGGTGATTGGGTGGGTGGATCGTGGGCAAGCTGCAGAAGCACGAGGAGACCAGCGGGGGAGCCATTTAAGTGCAGAAGTTGGGTGGAAATGTCTTCCACCTGACTTTCCACACACAAATGTTTCCCACACTGTTCCAGCACAGTAAGGGCGCCAGAGATGGCAAGGAAATTCACCCACTATGTCCCTTAGCCAAGCACAGCACTGAACTAGCATCAGAGGTGGCTGGCACACCCACATACCGTATTCACCTGTCTCTTCCACTGAGGAAGCAAGCAGCTGTGAACTGGGAATTAGAACACTAACTAAAGTTGGGGGAGGAGCTGAATTAAAAGGCGCTCATATTGTTGATCTAAATGTAGAGTAGCATTCATAAGCAAACGTTAATATACTGATAATTTACATTTGTCCCAGTTGAATAGATTAAGCCACACATCACACTGTATATAAAAATACTCAAGTGCCACCAAGTTTCATTGAGTATTATTTCAACATCACCGCCAAAAAAGTTAGCTTCAATCTCGAAGCAATCACAGATACATTGTGGAAATTACTGTTTATAATATTAGTGGACAAACGCTTTACAGGTTCATTCGACATTCCTGCAGATTTTGCAGGTCTAGGCTGGAGAAATTGGACTCAAAGGCAGGCGCCAAGTGGAGGCAAAATGTTACCCTCAGATCAGGCTTGAAAATTGGAAGGAATTCACACAGATCACTAAACTTGGACTACTCGGAGCACAAAAGTGGCACATACAAAGCCTTGAAGTAATGCTCAGCCTTTTGCACTCAGGGTCTCTCGCCCGAACCCTGCCCACATTTCTTCCCACTTTCAAAAGCCTCCTTAGAACTGACCTCTTCAATCATTCCTTTGGACATTGTTCTCTCCCACAACCTGCTTATTACATGAAAGGTGCTATATACATGCAAACTGCTGTTGAGTTTAAGGTGATGTGATGCAGGGGGGAAACGATTAAAGGAGGGGAAATCAAGTACTGTAGATCTCAATAGAACGCATTTTGTTCCAAAGACCCAACTGTCCCAGCTGAAAAATTAATAATTTACATAAATTTCATATGATACTGTATAACATTTTAAGACAATGTTAAAAATGAAAGGAAAAATGAAGCACTTTGATCATTTTAAAAACTGCATTGTATTAAAAATCAACAATTCTGATCGTTGCTCGGTTTGGATTTCAAAATGCCCAACCGGCCATTTAATAGTTTCTATATCAAGCAGCTTTTCTCAGTGCGGCACAAAACCACGTAATTGGCTCCACTTCATAGACAGGGAAGGCACGGAATCAGCTGCGGGGTCAGCGGGGAATTAACTTCAGTCTCATTCTCATCATCTCCATCCATCTTGATTTTTTTTAAGCAGCTGCCACAACCTCTTTAATTGTCAGCTCTGGAACAGTAGGCTTGGCAGTGTAATTCGGCAAAGGCCTTAAACACCGATTGAGGGACATCAGCCAACAAATTGACTTCACCTGCAGTAGCATTTTGGTAACAGTTCTGCAGTGTGAATGGTTTCACTAGGTTCCAAGTATGGTGCAATATGTGAACTGCATCCAATAAGATAACTTACCTGGCAATCTTCTTGCGCTTGCAAGCTTCTTGCCTCAACTGAAATCTATAGCAACAGGATGGGAACCATTTACATCCTCTCATCCTGGTCGTCAGATTCAGAGGAAGAGCAGCCGCGGCAGCACCACAACCAGACACAACAGTCACACCAGCACCAGCAGCGCCAACCTCCTCCTCATTCACCTGATGCTGCCCTGGACACAGGGCATCAGCCCCTGACAAAATTGCTGGCCGGGAGGCCAGCGATGGCATCACCATGGCCAAACTTTCTTCACTTGATGCTGTAAACCCTGGCTGTCACATGATGCGCCAGGTTGACACCATCCCACACTAGCACTGTGAAGCATCCCTTTAATGTCCAAGCCATTCCATGCACACACATCACTATAGTGGGGGGTGGGGGGAAAGAGTTATGACTGAACAATCACTGGAACTCAGTAAGACACTTCTCAAGGTGCACTCAGAGCTGTCCAATAAGAGGCACTTTTGGAAAAAGATATTGCACTGTATGACAACACATTACCAGAAACTTCACATGGACATTGGCTAAACCTCTCAAGTGCCTACCCTTGTGTGTTGTTAGTTGGTATGCTTGCAGTAGGATGAGGGTGAGTGTGAGGGGTGGCTAGTGAGATGGGGAAGTGATAAAGTAGATAGAGAGAGGGTTGGGTGGAGGTTCAAGGTAAGTTGGTGTCCTGGGGAGGTCTCTTCCACCCTTGGAAGAGAAGAGAACCTCCCTGCATGCTGTGACTCCCTCCATAAGCATATGGAGGGAGTCATTGGAGAGCCTGGGTGCAAGCGTTCACCTTTGTGCAGTGATTGTCAGTGTTTGCAGCACCTCAATGCTGTCAAACACTGACAGATCAACTGTCAAAGTAAAATTGTGCGTGGTCCCTTTAAGGAAACCGGCAGCTGACGCGTCATCAAATGGTCTCATCAGACCCACTTCCTGTTAATTGGCTCGTGGGCAGGCTTAACAAGGCCAATCAAGGGAAAATCACGTCTGCAGAGCGGAGGCAGCTGGGGGCGGGACAGGAACCTGGAAACCAGCTGACCCGCCCCCAGAATTAAATTCGCAGCCTCGGGTTCTGAATTATCATTTTAACCTTCAAGATAACTCCCGTCCATTTACTAATTGACATTGATTGTGTTGGGGGGAGGGGCAGAAAAATCAACAGATTGCACCTTCAAATCTCTCAAATCTAGAGGATGGTTCAGAATTTTAATGTGCAAATATAGCTGATGACATGCCAGATTCCTGCAGGAACTTTTCCACACCTCTGCCAGCATGAATAGGGAATGCTGACTGGGAGCAATTGAAGTCCATTATCTAAAGCCTGACAGTTTTCACAGTCCTGCCGGAAGGATTGATCAGACAGTTGAAACACAATTAAAACAAAGCAACTCATCAATCGCTGACTGTTAATTGTTCTGTCTAACCAGAAGTGTATAAATTAAGGTATTTTACACTGTGGTACGGCTGCCAACTCCCAAAATGTGGGTTCCACTTAATCAGTGGCACTAACTAAGATAAACATTCTTGGTTTTTGTAAATTTGGCGAGAGAGGAGATTTGCCGCTTCCCCTGGGGTAGAATTTCCGCTTTGGGCACAATCGGGAATCTGGGCACAAAATTGTGTGAGTCACCTGACATCCCATAGCCTTTCCACAATCTACAAGGCACAAGTAAGGAGTGTGATGGAATACTCTCCACTTGCCTGGATGAGTGCAGCTCCAACAACACTCAAGAAGCTCAACATCATCCAGGACAAAGCAGCCCGTTTGATTGGCACCCCATCCACCACCTTAAACATTCACTCCCTCCATCACTGGCGTACTGTGGCTGTAGTGTGTACCATCTGCAAGATGCACTGCAGCAACTCGCCAAGGCTTCTTCAACAGCACATTTCAAACCCGCTACCTCTACCACCGAGAAGGACAAGGGCAGCAGATGCATGGGAACATCAACACCTCCAAGTTCCCCTCCAAGTCACACACCATCCTGACTTGGAAATATATTGCAGTTCCTTCATCGTCACTGGGACAAAATCCTGGAACTCCCTACCTAACAGCACCGTGGGAGTACCTTCACCACACGGACTGCAGCGGTTTAAGAAGGCGGCTCACCAGCACCTTCTCAAGGGCAACTAGGGACGGGCAATAAATGCTGGCCTTCCAGTGACACCCACATCCCGCAAATGAATCAATAAAATTATGATTGAAATTGCACTAGTTTTCCAATGTGAAGTTATGGTTCAGGTTTTCGCACAAACTCATTTGCATATCGCTGACAGTAAGATTTCCCATGAATCAGCACAACAGAGCAGCTTAAACGGGCAGGATCAACAAGTGGGAACAGAGCCAATCGGGCCTCAGGTATCTGGGGAGGGGTCATATCAAAGCCACTGTGAAAATGTTACCTTCAGAGTGAGGCTAAAGAGAAAAAGGTAAGAGGATACTCATCGCTTTCTGGAAAAAAATGCCACGTGACCTAACTGATCTGATTGATTGATCTAATGCATAGCAGTAGTGAATGATTGCAATGAGTATTGTGCTAAAGGACTTAAGGAACTGCATTGGTCTGATCGATCCATATTTACACCAATGACACCAAGGTCTACTTCTCCACCACTTCCCTCGATCCACCGTCCATAAACACAAACTTGTCCAACACTCAGCAGCCCATATCCAATCCCACACAAAATCCCGCTCACCTATTACCACTGTCCTCACTGACCTACGTTGGTTCCCTGTCCCCCTGTACAATCCTCATCTTCATCTTTAAATATCTCCATGGACTCACTCCGTGCTATCTCTGCAACCGCCTCCATCCCTGTATCCCCTATCGCTTCCTTCAGTCCTCCAACTCTGGCCATTGGTGTATCCCTGGCTCCCCCCACCCCACCATTTGTGACAGGAGTTTTCAGCCACTTCAGCCTACTCTCTGGAATTCTTTCCACAAACCCCTCCACTTTTCTCTCACCTTTAAAAACCTTCTCAAAACCCAGGGTGGAAATTACTCCTGAAATGACGCCCATTCGTGCACCCATTTTGGGAAGCCAATTTACACCTAAATTTCCTGCCAATCTCATTAGCATACGCCGGAACATGAAAATCGTCAAAAACAAGTGGAAACCAGCACAACAATCTGAGGAAAGTGTGGAATTTCGGACAGAAAACCCCACAGCGTGTATCTTTTATTGGTTCTTGACAGGTTCCCCACCCAGAACTCAGCCCAGGGGTCTTTGTCTGGGAAGCACTCCTGGTCCTCCTGGCCCACAAGCAGTGCTGTAAAGGCACTTACCTTCTCCCCGAAGCTGTCCTCATTTCCCTTCAGCTGTCGGGTTTCCTGAGGCCTGGGAAACCCCGGCCGGCCACTGTTAAACCTGCAAAGGCTGCCAGCCTAATTAAAATATTTAAATTGCTAACACGCCTCCTGGGAGTGGGTTGGCTGCCTGCCCCTTGTCCCGCCTCTGTTAAATCCGGAAGTGGGCGGGTTGGAGTCAGGTTTCAGATTTTTAACTTTTTAATATCTGACCCGACCCCAACCCACCCATTTTTTCGGTGTTAAAATTTACCCCCATATGTTCCTTCTTTAAGTATGCAATTTAAGTTTCAAGCTAGTTTGTCATCATTCATGCACATTAGGCACAGCATGCTTCAAAACATTTAATTGTGGAAGCTTTTTAATTTTTAATGTGACTCAGACAGATGCCATAAAACCGCTTTCAAAGAAACAGAAAATACAGTGCAGGTCATCATTAAAACATCACTTTAATAAAAAAATCACAATATAACAGAACAATGATTTTGTTTCCCACTACACCTAAAATTCTGGGCATAATTTTAACTCTTTGTGAACCAGTGTAATTGCAGGAAATTTGCCTGTACAGCTCTTTAGCCCAGGATGGAGCCATTATGATGAGCTGAGATGTGTTTGGAGGTAGCGATCGATATCTAAGAACATAAGAACATAAGAAATAGGAGCAGGAGTAGGCCATTCGGCCCCTCGAGCCTGCTGATCCGATTTTAGCCTCAACTCCACTTTCCTGCCCGCTCCCCGTAACCCTTGACTCCCCTGTTGCTCAAAAATCTGACTATCTCAGCCTTGAATATATTCAATGACTCAGCTTCCACAGCTCTCTGGGATAAATAATTCAAAGATTCACGACCCTCAGAGAAGAAATTCCTCCTCATCTCCGTCTTAAATGGGCGACCCCTTATTCTGAGACTATGCCCCCCTCGTTCTAGATACCCCATATCTGGTGTATAAGATCAAAGAAATTCGAGCGTAGCACAATTATGTGCAGAATACTTGACCTTTTATGCTGAGTATTTGATTTACACCCAGATTAAACCTATCTCTGGCCACAAATACACAGACATTTCCAACATCCCCCCCCCCCATCTTTTGATTACCTCTCTGGACATTTCCTCCATAACTCAGTGTCCATTCCTTTATTTAATTTTTTGCCTCCGCACCCCCAACCCCCCACCACCGTCCTGTGTTCTCATCTTTGTTTTCAAATCCCTCCATGGCCTCGCCCCTCCCTATCTCTGTAATCTCCTCCAGTCCACAACGCCCCCCCCCCCCCCGCCCCCCCCCGCCCCCCCAGGCCACTGAGATATCTGAGCTCATTTAATTCTGGCCTCTTGAGCATCCCTGATTTTAATCGCTCCACCATTGGTGTCCGTGCCTTCTGTTGCCTAGGCCCTAAGCTCTGGAATTCGATCTCTAAACCTCTCCACCTCTCTACCTCCCTTTCCTCCTTTAACACGCTCCTTAAAACCTACCTCTTTGACCAATCATTTGGTCATCTGCCCTAATTTCTCCTTATGTGGCTCGGTGTCAAATTTTGTTTTATAACACTCCTGTGAAGCGCCTTGGGACGTTTTACTACTTTAAAGGCGCTATATAAATACAATGTCGTTGTGTAAAGCCCCTTGGGGTGTTTTCTACGTTAGTTAGATGAATGCAAATTGTTGTGTGTAAATTAGCTGCTGTGTTTGTCTGCACTATAACAGTGAGTCCACTTCGAAAGTAATTAATTGGCTGCAAAGTGCTTTGAGACATCCTGAGGATGTGAAAGGCGCTATATAAGTGCAAGTCCTTTCTGTTTCTTTGTATTAATCACTGGCAGTAAGCAAGTAATCATTCACATTTTTGAATGATTGAATTTGGCAGTAATCAAACAAAAAGTTGAATGTTAAAAATAAAGAACCGCTTTCCCAATGGCTCAGCTGATTAAGGCAGTGAATAGCAGAAGCACATCGAGCAGGAAGGTCCCACGGTTAATCCCTGGTCTGCACAGATTCAGCTGACCTTAGCTAGGGCGGTCACAGGGGTGGTGCAATTGCCCTCGGTGTTCCTCGACTCAGGAGGAGAAAAACTGGCCATTGTTCTCACTCCTGATGACTATCCATAAGTGTGTGTGTCTATTGAGTAAAAACTGAATCACTCTCCTGCAGTCCAATAATCTGCCAATACTCACTACCCAAGCCTGTGGGTTTTCAAACATTTATATGGGGGGGGGGAGGGAGAGGAGAGCTGTAAATGTTGATAGAGTCCCAGGAACCCTCTGTCCTAAATGCCAAAAATTGACATTAGCTGTCCAAAAGGAAGGCAGTGTTAGTGGCAAGTCAACAAATACAGAAAAATTAAGAAAAAATACATAACACTTGATACTCTGTACCCGTGGCATAAAGTACGTATGTATACAGCCGCAGATGGATGAAAATCTATGACCTGAAGGACTCCCTTGTGGACTCCAAGAATCAGATTACCCCAGCTTGAAAATCTCCGGTCTAGGCTCAGTCAAAAGAATGAATAATTAAGCAAGGTGAAGGAAAGTGACTGGGACCCATGTAACTATATCCCAGCAAGAAGTCAACATCAGGAGAGGTTGAGGGGAGGGGAGGGGAGAAAATGAACTGGGACAAAAGGCAAACAACACAAAGGTTCGATGGGGATGGTGGGGGGGGGGGGGATTAGAGATGTGCAGAGAAAGGTTGTTTTGCCACAGCAATGCGAAATGTACAGTGGAGATGACCAGAAAAGAAATCAGCAGCTTGGCAGTCAAACACCTACTTGTTTTTTTCGAGCTGGCCTTTGTTAACTTTGTCTGCAGGAAGTCAGCCATTTCTTTGTCTTCCTCTCTTTCTCTGTGGAAAAAAGCAATACAATTCAGTGGTCACCAGATACCAGACATCACGTAAGTGATTTATTCAACCCATCTGCAACTATACCAACCAATATTTGATAATTCAAGACCCCAAATCTTTCATGCCGTGTCTGAATTTATTTCCAAAGCTTGTTTAAATGAAGCTGCTGTACCTCAGTCGTTCAAATTCAACATCATCCACAAGAAAGTCTCTCGTCTCCACCAGTTTGTGGATCTGTTGCAGTAATTCCTCCTCCTTCTGCTTATTGTCATTTGATTTGTCCTTATCTAGATTTTTAAGTGAGAATAGGTGTTAGTTCCAGTCCCTTAGTAGTATTTATACAGAAAGGTCATATTCACCATCTCCAAGACACTCAACTGGCGACAATGAGCTTTTCAATGAGTAGCTGAGTCACACGGACCAGTAATGTCCCAATTTTGATTCCTAGTCTGCATAGAGTCAGCGGATCTGGGGTGGCAGTAGGGGTGCTGCAATTAACTTCAGTGCCCTTAGGTTAGGAAGGGGAAAATCAGCCGTGGCTCAGTTGGTAGCACACTCGCCTCTGAATCAGAAGGTTGTGGGTTCAAGTCCCCACTCCAGAGACTTTTGCACAAAAATCTAGGCTGACGCCCCAGTGCAGTCCTGAGGGAGTGCTGCACTGTCGGAGGTGCCGTCTTTCAGATGAGACGTTAAAACCGAGGCCCCGCCTGCTCTCTCAGGTGGATGTAAAAGATCCCGTTGCACTATTTCGAAGAGCAGGGGAGTTATCCCTGGTGTTCTGGACAATATTTATCCCTCAATCAACATCACTAAAAACAGATTATCTGGTCATTATCACATTGCTGGTTGTGGGAGCTTGCTGTGCGCAAACTGGCTGCAGCGTTTCCTACATTACAACAGTGACTCCACTTCAGAAAAGTGCTTCATTTGCTGTAAAGCGCCTTGGGACATCCTGCGGTTGTGAAACGTGTTATATAAATGCAAAATCCAAGTCTTTTCTTTAAAAATCAGAAAGAGTCTCAAATTACGGTAGCTATCCTGCGACTCCTGCTAAAAGTGCATGTTTGCAGGTGTCAAGTGAAAACCGGATCAGGCTATGTTGTGCTGCTTTGAGTGCATTAGCCTGCTGATGCTCATTACCTAGGCTCACACAAAAGTACTGAGGTTGCCAACCCTCCAGGAATTAAAGATTAATCTCCTGCACACTGCTGAGAGAAACCCGGGAGGAAAATCACAGGGGCATTAAAAAATATTTTGTGCTTTTTTATTTTTTTTTGAACACTGTAATTATAAAAATATTGGAGAAGGGAAAAAAACGTCTGTTTGACTGGCAGGGTGGTTGGAGATGGGAGGTCATGTGACGAGACCTCCAGCAATATGTCCAACCAGATTTTTTTGCGTGCTATTGTAACTATTATTAACCTATTTAAATTAAACGGCTTAATCCCCTTGTTAAACACTAATTGGAATTTTACACAGGCTCATTAACCAAGATATTCAAAATAGAGCTCAGAGTGATTCCCACTTCATTGTTGGGCGAGAGTAAATATAAGCATAAGGATTATTTGATCTGGGGGGACTTGATACTGAATCTGTGCGCTCAATATGGAAAAAGGATTCTATTCCCAAGCAGATTGATAAACATGAAAAGAAATTCCAAAAAGGAGGAACCGATTTTTTTCTGCTCCAACGGAAGGGCCCACAGGTATTTTTTGAGAAAGGAGTAGAGTGCTCCTAGTTTCCAAACTATAAAAGCAAAATTTAGACTTTATTTTTAGCTACTCTAAAGGAACTGCTTTTCTTCTCTGTTTTATTTACCCTGAAGAGACAATTCTACATTTATAGTCATTTTTAACAGGTGATTTGCTTCAGTTACTGAGGCAAAAATCAGGGAACCCAAAGGCTAAACCACAGGTTTAACTAGCTTCATTCACTCTGCTGCATGGGGCACGGCATCATTTCTAACACTGCTGCTGTCAGAACAATAAAAACAGCATCAAAGCCTATGCTGGAGCACAGCTTTCATTTGTTCCACCACTAGGACCAAAAGTAAATCACAGCTAATGCTAGCGTTAAAGCAATACATTAAATGCCAAGTTGTCGGTTTTTCCATTCAGGGTGATAAAGCTTCGGTTTTAAAATCACTTCAGTTGAGGTAGTCCGTGATTCTGTTAAACCCACTAGAATAATGGGGGCGACTTTAACCCTACTCACTCAGCAGAAATCTGGCGGGTGGGCAGCTTAAATCGCCCTGGCTCTTACCTGTCTGAAAGCCGCCATGATCGCAACATCTGCAATTTTAGCCCGCTCTCCTGAGCAGGCAGCAAGGACACACGTCCGGAGCCAACAGGGTCCTTCTTTACATATGCATGTTGCAGCCTGATGACATCATTGATTCCCGACTGTAATTTTAACTCGGGCCTGAGCAGGGAATCCCCCTGGAGTTAGAATTGGGGCCATATGTCCATTTCAGGAATGTGGAGGCTGAAGCAATTATTGATGTAATCAGTCCAAATTTTATGTGCAGTGGAAATAGCCTTTGCATATGAGAATGACAAATTGCTCAATCACTGTACACTACCTGTTATGGGTGCTGGGTTCCCAATTTGTGTTGAAGACATGGTTGGTTGTTCTATCTTACCATGTCCAACTACACAAGATTTAGGCAGATTCAAACACTTACCTGGTATTGATACCAGTTTCTGCAGCTCTTTCTTAAGTCGGGTTATTTCTTTGCACAGTTGTATATCATCCATCCTAGAAACAAATGTCAGAATAAGAACATAAGAACACAAGAATTAGGAGCAGGAGTAGGTCATACAGCCCCTCGAGCCTGCTCCGCCATTCAATAAGATCATGGCTGATCTTCGACCTCAACTCCACTTTCCCGCCCAATCCCCATATCCCTCGATTCCCCTAGCGTCCAAAAGTCTATCTATCTCAGCCTTCTATATACTCAACGTCTCAGCATCTACAGTCCTTTGCGGTAGAGAATTTCAAAGATTCACAATCCTCTGAGTAAAGAAAAACTACTCATCTCAGTCTTAAATGGCCGACCCCTTATCCTGAGACTATGCCTTCTAGTTCTAGACTCTCCAGCCAGGGGAAACATCCTCTCAGCATCTACCCTGTTAATCCCCCTCAGAATCTTATATGTTTCAATGAGATCACCTCTCATTCTTCTAAACTCCAGAGAGTATAGGCCCAATCTACTCAATCTCTCCTCATAGGACAACCCTCTCATCCCAGGGATCAATCTAATAAACCTACGTTGCACCACCTCTAAGACATGTATGTCCTTTCTCAGATAAGGAGACCAAAACTATGCACAGTACTCCAAGTGTGGTCTCACCAAAGCCCTGTACAATTGTAGTAAGACTTTCTTACTCTTGTACTCTAACCACCTTGCAATAAAAGTCAACATGCCATTTGCCTTCCTAATTGCTTGCTGTACCTGCATGCTAACTTTCTGTATTTCCTGTACGAGGACACCTAAATCTCTCTGAACACTAACATTTAATAGTTTTTCAACATTAAAAAAAGAATCTGTTTTTCTATTCTTCCTACCAAAGTGAATAACCTTACATTTCCCCACATTATACTCCATCTGCCACCTTATTGCCTACTCACTTAACCTGTCTATATCCCTTTGCAGGCTCTTTGCATCCTCCTCACAGATTACTTTCCCACCCAGCTTTGTATCGTCAGCAATATAAGAATAACTATAATACGTGGTACACACACTGGTAATACGATAATCCATGGAAATGTAGTATTAAAAAAGCATATTTTCTTCAGAGTGTTATCTTCCCTACAATTATACAGTATTGAATCTCTGAAATTGACTGGTTGACAGCTTTTCCTACGGCAAGTAGGATAGGGAAATCCAAAGAAGAAATATTAATGCAAGGAGAATTAACTAATTAGTCCCACTATGTATTAATAATAGAAGCAATCAAAACTGTGGGCAACATCTATTCAAAGGTAAACAACTTTTCCGCACCATAATTTACCTTTTGTATTTCGTAACAGTGGATTAAGTGCTCCCGTGAACACTCTCCTGGCCATCTTTTTTGTTTTTGTAACGCCATCCTACCTTTTTACTTGTGGGCCGTCTGAAATGTTATTAAATAGAACGTGCTGCTTCACTAATGATGGCTAGAGAGTTTTACTATTTGGTTTTACATGACACAACCCTAAAGTACATATATCTTTAGCCATATATTAAAAATTATTTTAAAAATCTATTTATAAAACTAAAGTGCTGCCCTCTAGAATGAGCTTCTGTTTTCTGACTACTGTAGGATATCTAGCAAAGAAGAGGAAAAAATAATGGATCACCAACAGTTAACAACAAACAACATACAATTTTATCTTTAAATAACTAGTGATGAATAACTAATAGCTGTAAAGTTCAGACATTTCACTTGAAGAACTTAATCTAATAATCAATTATTTTGTACATAAACAAGGACGTGCTTTATTGCTCAACTATAACCACCAGTCACGTTCTATTCAAAGGATAAGCTTAGAGTCTCATGAATTGCAGCTTAAAAACTTGACAATTTTCTTACCTGGTACTATTTCTAAAATTATACTTTACATCATGTGATTGTTTGCTCATTACTTTGATGCCCCTCTACTGGAAGCAGTATCGGTCTTATTCAAACAAAAATAATATTTTTTGGATATTTTCAAACCAAGTAAAAACTATGGAAAAAGAATTAGAAAAATTGAATGTACATTCATTCAGAAAGTGTCAGCTGACAATCAGTTACGGTTTTATTGCTCAAACGACCTGCCATCCCACTGCCCTTGCATCTATTGTCCTTCCTTGGGTGAAAGGAACGCAATGCACACAATCGTCATTCGATTTCTCTTTCGGGTAAAGAAAAGCATCAAGCAAATGTTTTTGCAAATCTCCCAGTTTTTGACTCGAGCTTCTGCCTCAGCTAAAGAATCTCAACTTCAGTAATGAAGCACAGCGGGAAAAGAAACAGATCCGAATCAGCAGAAGGGGTCTCCGAGAGGTGTTCAATTATAGTTGTTGGAAATGATTACATTGCTGTAATCTAGCCAGGTTGTGATATCTGCTTTATGCGGTTTCAATTTCACTCTTGTGGTTTTATATCACCTAAAAGCCGCTATTAGATAAATGTCTTGTAATTAAACCCAAGCAGCCTTTTTACATATGTAAAGAAGTATTACAACAACAACAATTTGTATTTATATGGCGCCTTTAACGTAGTAAAGTATCCCAAGGCGCTTCACAGGAGTATTATAAGACCAAAAAATTTGACATTATATTTGATTATAACAACCGTAAAAAGGTCATATTTTTTCAGTAAGAATGAACTTATGCTATTATGATTTTAATGTCAATATTATTTTTAAAACATGTCAAATCAAAAAAACACAACCCTGCAGCCATAATAATAATGGTAGTTAGCGAAGCAGCAAACACTAATAGTAATGTTTAAACTGAGAAACCAACAAAGAAAGGAAGAATGATTGTACACCTTACCAAAAAAAATCACGGCCTCAGAGTGGATTCACAGCAGCTATTCAATCCAGTATGATGAAATACAATAGCAGGAGAAAAGGCAAAAAGCTTAGGAGTTTGGGCTAATATTCATAAAACACTGGAGTTTTGAGCTTATGATTTATTTTCTTCGTCAAACCACTCAAGTGTTTGTAGCCTTATAGTTTATACAAGATATAAAACGGCCTCAAATCAGCCTGCACCACAATCCCCAGATAAAAATAAGATATGATAAGAATTCTTCCCCTTGTTCACTGAAATAAAAGTTTATCGCTTTGGAATTAACGGATGGAATATTGCAGAATGGGGATGTGCAATTACTCAATATGCGCTTCTGACGTGTGTCAAAGCAGAAAATCTCCCCTCAAGTTATGAGCAGAGTAGAGCTCCAGCCATGGGAAGATAATTGAAAATACATTTCGTCTGGGTTCTACTTCACTGCTGGGCCACATGTCTCTTCCTTTGCTGTCTGCTAGTGGGTTTCATCATATCAGTAATTAGGGGTGAAATTCCTGTGTTTTAACAAAAAATGGGAAATCGCCTGTTTTTCTTCATAATTGAAGACCCACTAACGAAGTTGGCAATCTCACTTTTATAGAATCTTACTGCACAGAAGGAGGCCATTCGGCCCATCGTGCCCATGCCAGCTCTTTGAAGGAGCTATCCAATTAGTCCCATTCAACGTTCCCTCTAAGCAGTGCGGCTGCGTGGCTCTCTGCCAGTCTCGCGCAGCCTGGGACCGGCTTTTCCAATGTTAAGTTTTGCACATGTGTGAAACTGTGAATGGGCCGTGCAGCCCCTTAAAGGGGCCATGCACCCCCAAATATTTAGGGGGAACATTGGTCCCATTCCCCTGCTCTTTCCCCATAGGCCTGTAAATTTTTCATTTTCAACTATATATCCAATTCCCTTTTGAAAGTTACTATTGAATCTGTTTCCACCACCCTTTCAGGCAGTGTACCAGAGATCATAACAACTCGCTGCGTAAAAAAAAAATTCTCCTGATCTCCCCCTGTTCTTTTTTGCCAATTATCTTAAATCTGTGTCCTCCAGTTATTGACCCTCCTACCAGTGGAAATAGTTTCTCCTTATTTACTCTATCAAAATCTCTATTAATTTTGAACACCTCTTAACTCCCATTAACCTTCTCTACTCTAAGAAGAACAATCTCAACTTCTCTCATCTCTCCTCATAACTGAAGTCACTCATCCCTATCAAAGACAAGTATTCCTGCAATTATGGAGGAAACAGGCATTCTCCCATTTTCCGTCAAAGGAAGAATTTCAAGCTGCAAATCTCTCTATACCATCGACAAGAAATTTATAAAAAACCTGTTCACTGCACTGCCCCATTTATCTACATACATGCTTTATATAGAGTAATATATGCATTTTGAGGCAGTAATAAATATTGGGGTGCAGATGATAATGGCTTGATCATGGCTATTAAGTTTAATATCAACTGAACCACTCACTGTGCTTCACAACATATTGCCATCTAAGAGTTACTTTCCATGAAACACAGTCCCACCTCTGTGCTATTCTCTATTAAAACAGGTTAAAGAGATGAATTTAATACAAAATTATTAAGCATTCCTAGACTTATATCTCGCAGTGTAATTTCAATGGTTATATTATTTAATTATGTATGTATCTAACAGAAGGAATCTAGTCCTAGAGGTAATGCTGCAATTCATTTGGTAAACCCCTAGATGAGGTGCAGAGAATTAACAAGAACTAATATACCTCCTGAAACATAGATCTCACAAGACAATCATGGATGAGGAAGGCGACTCGGCCTATCTTAATTCATTCATCCAGAAGGATCCTAAATTTTAGCATCCAATTGTCTCAAAAGATTCCAGGCTTTTTGCCTTTACTACTCTACCAGAAAGACCATTTAACACATTGATCACTGTGTGAAAAAGAATTCAGTCCTAACTTTACCTTTTACTAGTTTGAAACTGTGTCCTCTTGTCTTACTCTCAAATTTAATTTATAGTAAAATTCCGGATTTACCTTTTTCATTCTCTTTAGTATCTTATATACCGCTAAAAGATCATCTCTCAGATGCCTCCTCCCCAGGATGAAAAGCTCAAGTTTTTCCAGTCTTTCCTCATAACTTAGATCCCTGACACGAGGCATCAACCTTATAGCTCTTCTCTGTATTGCCTCCAGCACCTGAACATCTCCCTTGCATCTTGACGAGCTGAAATAGACACCGTAATCAAGATCTGATCTAACCAGAGCACTATATAGTTCGGTCAAGATTTCCTCTGACTTATATTCTACAGTTCTGGCGATGTAATTCTACATTCTATTGGCTTTGTTGATTGCTGCTCTCTATTGGTTGGATGTACCTGTATCAGGTGTTACTAAGGTACATTTTAGCTTAATTCTTAGCTCTTTAAACTGCATTCATGGAGTACATGGGTCACTTATTTATTCTTGTGAATTGCAGTACTCTACGCTTACACGCATTAAATTTCCTCTGCCATTGTTCTGAGCATTTACATATTTTGTCCAACTCATTCTGCAGTTTGAGAAGTCTCCTCTGATTCCACTGTCTCCTTGTTTAGTATAATTTTAAAATTTGACCAATCCACATCGAGTTTCTGAATCCAAGTTACTTATGTAAATTAGAAACAGGAGAGGTCCTACCACCAAGCCCAGCGGCACCCCACTCAGTACCTCGCCCACCCCACCGTAACTCCTCTAACAAGTACTCATTGTATTTTGCCCTTCAGTCAGTTTCTTATCCATTCCCAGGGTATACCCTGAATCCTTGGGTTTTGACTTTAACTGATGGCTCTTTGTGTGTAACTTTTGTCAAATAGATACATTTTCCAATGCTGTGCTCCCAGTGCAGAGCACTGCTCACCAAGGACATTGAGCACAGGGTGGAGCTAGCCTACTATGCAGTCCTCCAACCTTCCCCCTGGGTGACTGTACTGATTTAGTTAGCAACCAACCTCTAAGAAACTTGCACCTCAGTTTTTACTGTGGGTGGCCTTCAACCCTAACTAGGAGACCCCGCTTTGGTGCATCTCCTACAACTCTTCAGTATCAAAAGCAGCAATTTTGCCCATATTTCTACTTTGTACATCTTGAACAACTACTCACCACAACCTTCCGATAAAGGTAGAGGAATTTTAGGAAAGAGTGCCAGAGGACAAGAGTATGTTTGCAGTTGGAGCAAATTTTGGTTCATCCAATACTTGAGGATAGATTTTTACCTTTATCACTTTTTGATAACATGGCTGTTGTAAAAATTATGATGTAATTATAAATACATCATCATCTTCATACCAATCTGACCCCAGCACCTATCAGAATGATAATCATCTAGTTTGACCCATGTTGTTACTATTCTACCTTCTCCACACTACCTAGAGGGTGTTAACAGTTTTATTTATTTCTGATTACCTTGGCTTTTTTTTTAATACCACTTTGGTTGATTTAAGTAAGGGATTATTTGCAGGAAATCATTTTTGACCAAGGATTTTCTTTAGGTTCCATCATATGACCTTAGATCACTAGGGTCATTAACATTACAAGAAAACACCTTTTTTGTCACAATGTCACACACACTGATAAATAACTTCAGACTGAGGGAATGCAAAATATATATTCATGAACACAAGGTTATCAGGATGTGAAAGCACTGGGGACAGGTTGTCTCTTTTGATCCACCATCCATTTATCATTTATCCTCTGTACTGCCATAAATGTTTGCTTGCAGATGCTAAGCCAATCCTCTAGCCGAGAGAACAGGGTACGAATTCTACATATTCCTATGCCACATACTGCATGAATCAGTCAGTGGAAATATGTTAAGTCAGGAATAGAGTCAGGACAAGACATAGAGTAGAATAGTGCACCTGTTCCCTCATAAACCAATTTTTTTTTTACATCTGCGATGTTAGTGGTGTTGAAGTGTTGTTTTCCAGTGGAAGTGAAACCTGGAGTCACTGGAGTTGAAAGTCAGTTCTTCTAATTATTTTAACTAATTGTATAAGGTTATGAAATAGAAACATAGAAGATAGGAGCAGGAGTAGGCCATTCGGCCCCTTGAGCCTGCTCCGCCATTCGATGAGATCATGGCTGATCATCCAAACTCAGTACCCTGTACCTGCCTTCTCCCCATATCCCTTGATACCTTTAGCTTTAAGAAATATATCTAACTCATTCTTGAATATATTTAATGACTTGGCCTCAACTACCTTCTGTGGTAGAGAATTCCACAGGTTCACCACTCTCTGGGTGAAGAAATTCTTCCTCATTTCTGTCCTAAATGGCTTACCCGTTATCCTTAGATTATGACCCCTGCTGCTCCTCCCAGCCCACAGGGATTGATCCCCGAGGCTGTGCGCACCTTGCTGCAGCTACCGGGAATCCCGAGCCCCGGGATCCCCAGCCGCCTGCAGTTAAACCTGCACAACAGGTTAAAGCAGTGGCTTCAGGCCTCATTATTATATTTCAAATGACAACCCGCCTCCTGGCAGCGGGTTGGCTGCCCGCCCCCCGTCCCACCTGAGTAAAAGGTGAAAGTGGGCGGGTTGGGGTCGGGTTTTAGATTTTTTAAACTTTAACTTTCCCCCCTCTCCCCCCACCGCCTCCAACCCACCCATTTTTTTCACGTGAAAATTCCACCCCCCGCCCGGTTCCAGGATTCAACCAATCCTGCTCATCAGTTTCCCACTAAGAGATGCATGATAGCAGCCAATTGACAACTCAATTATTCCTTCTCTTTCCCTCGGAGTAGAGAACTAGGTTGCCTGTGCTCACCATCTCCCTACCACTGGAAGTGAGAAATCAGTACAATAGAGAGACTGAACCAGTGTCTCTTCACTCTACACTGTAGAGATATGTATGATTTTGGAGAATTCAATTAGTTTAAAAAGCTTTTTTTCTCTCTCACATGGCAGCTGTCTTTCATTCTGCCAGTGCCATTTGCACTTCATCTAGAGCCATCTTTTGTTTCTTAACTTGTCCCATTACCATCTCCTTTTGCCTTGCACCATCATCCCTTTTGTCTCTTAATCTCTCCTGCCTTCCATCCTATCACAGACCTTCCCTTTTGTTCTTTCCTCCCCTCCCCCCACTCCCTGCCCCTGCACTTGCTTAAAAACCTGTTCCATCTCCAACTTTTTCCGGTTCTGACGAAGGGTCATCGACCTGAAACGTTAACTCTGTTTCTCTCTCCACAGATGCTACCTGACCTGCTGAGTATTTCCAGCATTTTCTGTTTTTATTTCAGATTTCCAGCATCCGCAGTATTTGGCTTTTGTATTAGTTTGAAAAGCACTTTGGTTTGATTTTATCTTTGACTGAGATTGAATATAGTGAAAAGTGCAGCAAGATCAGGGAGTCAATACTCAAGTAATGGGAAGAATTTTTTTTTGCTGTCAAATATTTTTGCTAATGGAATGTTGGCCTTTAGCTCAAGGGGGTTAAAATACAAACGTGAAGAAGTGAAACTTCAGTTACAGAGCCTTGATCTGACACCATCTGGTATATGGTGTTCAGTTTTGAGCACTGAAGCTCAGGAAAGATATATTGGCCTTGGAGCGGGTACAGCGGAGTTCACCGGAATGATAAATGTGCTTAAAGGGTTAAATTATGAGGACAAGTTGCATGAACTCGGTTTGTATTCCCTGGAGTTTAGAAGGCTGAGGGGTGAGCTAATCAAAGTCTTTCAAATGCTAAAAGGATTTGATGGGGTAGATACGGAGAAGCTATTTCTTCTGGTGGGGGAATCCAAAACAAGGGGGCTTAATCTTGAAATTAGAGCAAGCCCATTTAGGAGTGAAATCAGGAAGCACTTTTTCCACACAAAAGATAGTGGAAATCTGGAACTATTTTCCCTAAAAGGCTATGGATGCTGGGTCAATTGACATTTTAAAGATTGACTTTAATAGGTTTTTGTTAGGTAAGGGTATCAAGGGATATGGAGCAAAGGCGGATAAAATGGAGTTGAAATACAGATCATACATGATCTAAAAGAATATCAGAATAGTCTTGAGGGGCTGAATTGTCTACTTCTATTGATATAGAGGTTGAGCGTCACGAATCCGGCAACCTCGGGACTGAGGCCGAGCTGGTTTTCGGGTTTTTCCGGACTTCGGAATGTGTTTCTGATGTCCGAAGTCCGGAAACGCCCGAGCCCAGGTTGCGATATTTCTGGACTTCGGACATCAGAAACACGTGCCAAGTCCGGAAATGCCTGGGCCCAGGTTGCGCTATTTCTGGTTTTTGGTAACCCTCCATCAGGGTGTCCGGATTCCGGAACATTTTACGGATTCCGGACAACCCTGTCACCAATCGTCCTGGAGTCCGGATTCCGGAACTCCGGATTTGGGATGCTCAATCTGTATTCCTATGTTTCCTAGATGATGCATACAAAAGGACCTGTGTTCAATTTCTTTAATCTTGGATTTGCTCCTATTAAAGCTAACAAAGCTTTGTAATTGAATGCAATGCTTTATATTTCATTAACATTCCAAAACATTGACCTTTTTCCACATTCATTTCATATTTCCACGACATTATGAGTGTGGGTTTGATGTAATTTTTACAATAACTTCAGGAAATGTCATGAATGGTTGTCTTTTCCAGAGGCTGATTCGAGAACAAGATGTGCATTGGACAACTGTACGCTTATTACTCAAGCACTCTAGGTGATGTTCTTTTCAAATCAGAAAATGAGCTTGTTTGAAAAAAAGGACACAAGTTCATCCCTCTTACGTTTTCTAAAACTGAATACAATCTTTTTCACACAGCAGCACATTACGAATAAAATGCAATAGCATCATACCTTTCAACCAAGAAACAACTACAATGGGGTAGATTTTCACCTTTAGCACCGGAGTATAAAGCACTGCCTGAGTGCAGCATAGAGAGGAACATTGGGTGAGATTCCACACTCATAATGGAGCTCATCTGATATTCCTTGCAATTAAATTAACAAAAATAAAATTGCGTGGACTCCATTATGGGCGTGTGACCTTCTGTGCCCACTTTTTCTCCTGTACCCAGGCAACACTTTACTGTCGCCCACTCTAAAATAAAACACCCTCGGTCCTCAAGTCCTTGCCAATTACTACCCCATCTCCAACCTCCCATTTCTTTCTAAGGCCCTTAAATTTGCCATCACCTTCCAACTCCATGCCCATCTCTCCTGTAACTATGGTCGAATCCTTCCATTCTGGCTTCTGTTCTCACAGCACTGATACAATCCTAACAAATTTCACAGCTGACATCCTCTGTGCCTGCAATAATATAAATTCTCATCATTCTCGATGCCTCTATAGCATGTAATCAGGTGGACCATGCTGTTCTCCTCCAATGCCTTTCCTCCATTGTCCAGCTGTGTGTAACTGCGCTTGCATTACTCCATTCCTATCAGAGCATAGCCAGCATGACTCCCATGATTATGTCTCTTCCCTCCACCACACTTACCTCCCAAGTCCCCAAATATCTATCTTTGCTGCCTCCTCTTCCTTATCTACATGCTGTTTCTCAGTGACATCATGCGCAGACACAGGTTCCGCTTCCACAGTTACACTGACGACACCAAGCTTTACCTCTCCTCATGTTTAAGTGTCTCCATAGCTTTGCCCCACCTTTTCTCTGCAACCTCTCTAGTCCTATAACACCCCTCCGAACACAATGTTCCTCTCACTCAATCCTTTTGTGCATTCCCCCGCCCCTTCACCTCAACATTGATGGAAGCACCTGCAGCTGTCTGGGTCCAACACTCTGAAATTCCCTCCCTAAACTCATGTACTCTCTCGATCTTTAAAAAAACTTCTCAAGACTGATCTTTTTGCCCAAACTTTGGTCACCCCTGCAAATCCCTCCCTTCTTGGCTTGACATTCATTTTCCTTACACCTATCTGTGAAGTGCTGTGGGACAATCTTTATGCTTAAGTTGCTATATAAATGCAAGTTGTTATTGCTAAATGAGAAAACGTTTGAATAAAAAAGTCATGTTTGTCTTATTGTATGGGGACAATGAGAATCGCGGTTCATCAAGACAAGTCAGAATTCTTACAACAACAACAACAACTTGTATTTATATAGCGCCATTAACGTAGTAAAACGTCCCAAGACGCTGCACAGGAATATTTTAAGACAAAAAATTTGACACCGATCCACATAAGGATAAATTATGGCAGGTGACCAAAAGCTTGGTCAAAGGGTTAGGTTTTAAGGAGCGTCTTATAGGTGGAAAGAGAGGTAGTGAGGCGGACAGGTTTAGGCAGGGAATTCCATAGCTTAAGGCCTAGGCAACAGAAGGCACGGCCACCAAAGGTTGAGCGATTATAATCAGGGATGCTCAAGAAGGCAGAATTAGAGGAGCGCAGATATCTCGGGGGGTTGTGGGGCTGAATGAGATTACAGAGATAGGGAGGGGCGAGGCCATGGAGGGATTTGAAAACAAGGATGAGAATTTTGAAATCGAGGCGCTGCTTAACCAGGAGCCAATGTAGGTCAGAGAGCACAGGAGAGATGGGTGAACGGGACTTGGTGCGAGTTAGGACACGGGCAGCTGAGTTTTGGATTACCAGAACTAAAGCTGAGCAACCAGAGCTGTGATTTATGCTATGGGAATGTCTTTCATGTTATTGCCATCTCCTTGATGTAAACAAATAGATTGAAAGTTTGACAGACCTTACACCTTGCGAAGTGAGGTGTTAAATGTTAACTCCTGTCATCCTTCATGTGGCGTGAGTGAAATAATATAACATTATGAAGTCACACTTTGGAGAAAGCGTGTTAAACATTGCTTTCTCCATAATTTTTCCTTAATGGTTCATCAATCAGAGAGATTACAATTGTCGGTTCCCTCGCCTGTCAATGTGTAGAAATTAGCATCTCAAGTAGGCTGTTGTAGCCACCAGGCAACTTTTTGACAGTTATCGAACAAAGGCAATGAAACAAAGACATCTCATTTAGGACAGATGTTTCCCATTGAATATGATATCAGGATTTAACTGAGCAGCTCCAGAACAATGAGTCCTTTCAGAGACACAGCCAGCTGAAGGCAATTCCTAAACTGGATTTAACCTAACTATCTGACATTGCATAAAATACATTACAAAAATATATAACAAAATCTTTGTTCAGGAAAAATAAAGGCCTTCAGGACATTTTTATTGGAGAAGCAGAAAATCTTACTTATTCAGTGCCGTTACCTAGTAATCCCTGGAGCCGTTAATTATGGAGAAAAAGAGGCACTCAGTTTTTTATTAATAGAGGAATTTCAGCACATATTGTTTCACGAGAACAATGAGTAAGAAAGTGATCAATGCTGTGAAATGCCAGCAGGAGACGCAGAAGATAGGAACTATGGAGAATATAGAAATCGAATAGCTTTAGTTTTGAGCAGTGCATTTTCAAAGGTACAAGAGTTCAGGTTGGTGTTCAAGGTGCTATTGCACTTAGGCCCGTCAGATAACAACTTAACCTGTCACCTATGATCTTCCTCTTCAAAGTCAAATTATTAAAAATTGCTGGATTTAAAATTATTATTCCCATATCCATCTAAATCAGACAACTACATTTTCACATTCATGCTAAGTGGCATTACCACAAGTGTAAGACTTTGATAAGTTATTCTCGAGGGAAGTCCAAAGTTATTCCTTTCCAGAGGGGTCCAAGAATCAAGAAGTAGTTGTGGACCCTCCACACTCAGATGTGGACTGTTGGAATTACAGTCGGAATGCCCCAGAACAAATCCGACCCTTAGACTTCATTCAGATTAATCTACCCCCATTCCACCGATCAGCAAAAATAGTAGATAGAGCATCTTTTTTTAATTTCAGGCCTATCTGACTCAGGTGGAAGGGAAAATATAACCAAATCAGTAGGGAATCCACACTCAACATCCCAGTGTGTAGGTGTACCTTACGGTCAGCTTATTTTTCACACACTAGGTACAGACACCTAATATTACTCACAAATACTATTTGCACCAGCAATAAAATTTGGGGAGTTTTCTTACTATACTATAAGGTTTTCATAAAGTGTGTTATTTCACTCAGCCACATGAAGGATGCCAGGAACTGTGTAAGACAATTACCGAACTAGACGACAATTGTGTTATTGTAATCTCTCCTATACCAGGCATAGGGTTATGATAATAAAAAATGAAATATGGCAATCGTAGCAGAAATGAGCACTGAGAATGTCTAAAAGAATATTGATATACACTTACATGCAGTCACAAATCTAATAAACCATTTATCTAAACATCCATCTAACTGGCAGATATATTCACTGGATATTAGAAAATATCTGACTACAGCAATCATACCTTTAGTATAACATTGTGCTGTAGAATTTCAATAAGCCCAAGATGTTTCAGTTATTTACAACAGTGGTGGTCTTTCATTCTAAATAGTGCTAATTTTACACAATTCTATGCACTATTATTTTTCACCTTGTGCTTTACTAATCCAACAGCAGATGTTTCTAATAATCGTTATAGTTGGCAATCGCTGAATTAAAGGTAAAGAGTGTCATTTTAATGTTATTTCAGTCTTATTCCAGTTTATCACATAATTATCAGCATTTCTGCATTGCATAAGACAATAAACTATGTGTGAACAGCGTGGGATAGTGCGTTTCCGTCCAAGAGTATCATGCAGAGTCTGTGGTTTAGTAGCCCTCCCCCTCAGCTCATAGAATCATACAGCACAGAAGGAGCCTTTGCAGCTCTTTGAAAGAGCTATCCAACTTGTCCCACTCCCCCGCACTTTCCCCATAGCCCTGCAAATTTTTCCTTTTCAAGTATGTAATCAATTTCCTTTTGAAAGTTACTATTGAATCTGCTTCCATCACTCTTTCAGGCAGTGCTTTCCAGATCATAACAACTTGCTGCGTAAAAAATGTTTTGGCAATTACCTTAAATCTGTGTCCTCTGGTTACCGACCCACCCGCCAGTGGAAACAGTTCCACGTATAGAGGCAAGCAGTGATGCAGTGCTATGGGACACTGTTCTGCTTTCACTCCTTTCACATTTGGGGGGAAAAATTCAGTTGGTTGCGCCTCCCGTTAGCGCCTTAAGAGGGCGCTAATGGGGCGCAAAGCATCTAGCGCCCAGGCGCAGCGAAGTTTGCGCCGCTCGCGAAATTAACTAGACATTTTGCGGCGGCGCTAAACACTACCGCCGGCAGATCGTGACGTCGCTCGAGTGCGCAACGCCCCGGTATCGCCCCAGAGCGGATATTGAGTGGCGCCCCCTGCCTTACCGCCTGACGCTAGCAACGACAGGTTGAGGGGAGCGTTCTGCAGTCATGTAGGGAAAGGGGGAGCGCTATTTAAAGGTGACCGCTTCCTGCCTTTTATTGTTGGTGCCATTTTTGAACTACGCATTCTGAGAGAGAGAGGGAGAGACTTCTGGAGAGATTCAACGTTGTGTGAAGGAGTTTTGGGTACTGAGCAGCACTTTGCAGGTTCATTTTGATTTGCCATTCCTTGTATCGATTTAGCAGAGACTGTGGGGGCTGCACTCTGAGCTCTTTGCCTGGTACTCTCCATTGTTCTTTCCAGCACATTTGATGTGCAGGTCTCTCCAGGCCGAGATTCAAGGCTGCAATGAGCAGGATGTGGATGGAAAGTGAGATTAACCATCCCCTTTAAGAACTGGCCCGTGCCATTGTGTGTGTGTTCCATTGCTGACTGACATTACATGAGCTTTGCCAGCACTCTGAGGTAGCGCCTCGCTCCTCGGCCTTTGCTCCTTAAGACAGGTGTGAAGCGCCTGATTTAGCGCTCCAATCACCTCCAGGGGCGATAAAAGTCAAGTTTGCAGTCGGTGGCGATAATTAGTGCCAGGCGCTAATCTTTGCGCCCGGCCGATAATTGCGCCCCAAATGGAGCGATACTGAATTTCTCCCCCTTGGAGTTCAGTGTCTCACGTAGCTCATCACATGAATGCGGATCTCCTCGCTTTAGAGATATTTATGCTGAGATTTAGTGCTGTAACTAGGGCTCAGCATTTCCACTTATTAGCCATCCTAATGCGCCCCCACCCCCGCCAATCTCAGTGGAGCTATCCCATTAATACAACTGGACAGTTCCACTGAAAAAGAAACTGCAGTTATTCTCATCTCTCTGTTGCCAGTTCCCACCTTCCCTCCTATTGTTAATCTTTGATACTAACCAGTGTTTGCAGAGAAACTTTTAAAATAAAGATATCTATTTTCATGTTTAATGTAGAAAACAAGTATGGAATGGGGCGGCAGCAACAGAGGTGGGAAGTTGAGTAATGAATCCAGTTTCTAATTTCTACCTACTTGTATTTCATACATTTTCAAATGGATAGAATGACTGCCGATGAAATTTAATACAATGTATTATACATTGGCAGAAAGAATTAGAGAAACAATAATTGATGCTAAACTTGCTAGAGCAGAGGCTGAAACAGATCTGGGCGTGATAGTAGTCTTGAGGCATAGAATGTCTACTCATGGTGGTGCAGCGACCTATCAAGCGAACAGAATGCTGTCGAATTTTGAAACTGTATCTCAGTCAGGCTACACCCTGTGAACTGTATTCAGTTCTGGTCACGAAGGCAGTACAAAGAAGGGGCTTGAGGCTGATTCCTAGTGGTAGAGGACTGAGTTATGAGAAATGTCTAGTAAAACTCAAACACCAGCTTGAAAAGGAAGTGAATGGGACAGGACTTTATAAAATATTAAACACAATAAGAAAAAGGTAAATCCAGCATACTATTTTAAGTTAAACAATGATTGCAGGACAAGTAGATAAATTGGTCACTTCAGAAGGGGCGCAAATGGCTTTGCGACCGGGCGCGGTGCTGACATCGACTCTCGCCATATTCGGCGGGAGTTTTGCGGCGGCGCTACGGCGTTGCGCCCCGATCTCCTTCGCCCGGAGATTGTGACATCATCGGCGTGCGCATCGCCCCGGTAGTGCCCGGACCCGAAATTGACTTCTGCCCCCTGCAGCAGCGCCGGTCGAAAACACCGACAGCTGCAGGAGGCGGGCATTGGTCGGCCGGCCGCTTCGGGGGCGATGATTAAAGGCGAGGTGGCCGAGGTAAGTGGGGGGAAAAAAACCATACCTTTCCTGTTCTAGTTTTTTTCACGGGTTTCTACCCACGATCAATCAGCCTGGCGATCTGCTTGAGTGCCGGGCTGATTGCCTGGGATCACGGCTGCCTTGGTGGTCCAGGTAGGTACTTTTTATATTGCAGAGCCTGCAGCGATGGCCCTTCCCTTTAAGGGAGGGAAGAAGCCTTTGAACGCGGCAATGCTGCACGCGCTTGATTTAGTGCTCCACTTCCCTCTTGGGGCGCTAAAACTCAATTTCGCAGTCGCCGGTGCTAGTTAGTGCCCAGGCGATGTTAATGCCCCAAAGCGGTCAATACTGAGTTTTTCTCCCTATGAATGAGCACATAACACAATTGTATCTGCAGACACATTTCCTCCTGAAGACACTGACTCCTTTCTGAGCTACAGTTTCCTGAGCACCCATGTGGTGGCCATTATTTACGTATGAGCCTTGGCATTAAGTGCCAGCGAGCTATCTAACTTCAAGATGTGCTCAACATATGCAGATAACTGAACACAAACCCTTCAACGTCACTCCTGGGTTTCAATGAATTACCATCAAGAATACAGACTGAAACTGATCAATACAAGTATAGTATCTCACTAGAGCCTGGCAAAAAACTGATTACTGCAAATATACTGCCGTAAGCACAAACTACATTGTGACACTGACCTCGGGTCTTCCTGCAACACTGCAACATCTTCAACAAATCAAAGACCACTTGCAGAAAGACGAAATGTGTGAACTTATCATGGAGAAGGAGAGTCAAATATTTGTCCAGTGATAGGATCAGCAAAGAGTTAAACAGTCTTAGCAGGAACGGATCCCTGGTGCAAATTTGCCAAAACCTCATAGAACCCGTGATCCACTCAGTGATGGCAGGTTGACCATGGCAGGGAGTAACAGATCGATTTGAATGGAGAGGGTGTAATTACTTATTTGTGACAGACTATTTTTCAAGATCATAGAAACATAACAACAACAACGACGAGTATTTATATAACGTCTTTAACGTAGTAAAACGTCCCCAGGCGGTTCACAGGAGTAAAGTTTGACACCGAGCCACATGAGGAGAAATTAGGGCAGGTGACCAAAAGCTTGGTCAAAGAGGTAGGTTTTAAGGAGCGTCTTAAAGGAGGAAAGAGAGGTAAGCGAGGCGGAGAGGTTTAGGCAGGGAATTCCAGAGCTTAGGGCCTAGGCAACAGAAGGCACGGCCACCAAAGGTTGAGCGATTATAATCAGGGATCCTCAAGAGGGCAGAATTAGAGGAGCGCAGATATCTCGGGGGGTTGTGGAGCTGAAGGAGATTACAAAGATAGGGAGGGGCGAGGTGGCCATGGAGGGATTTGAAAACAAGGATGAGAATTTTGAAATCATAGAATGATAAAACACAGAAAGAAAGAACTATCCAATTAGTCCCACCATTCTGCACTTTCCCCATAGCCCTACAATTTTTTCCTTTTCAAGTATTTATCCAATTCCATTTTGAAAGTTATTATTGAATCTGCTTCCACCATCCTTTCAGGCAGTGCATTACAGATCATAACAACTCACTGTGTAATTTTTCTTTCCTCATGTCCCCTCTGGTTCTTTTGCCAATGACTGTAATTCTGTGTCCTTTGGTTACTGACCCTTCTGCCACTGGAAACAGTTTCACCTTATTTACTCTATCAAAATCCTTCATGATTTTGAACACCTCAATAAAATCTCCCCTGAACCTTCTCCGCTCTAAGGAGAACAACCCCAGTTTCTCTGGTCTCTCCACGTAACTGAAGTCTTTCATCCCTGGTACCATTCCAGTAAATCTCCTCTGCATTTTCTCTAATGCCTTGACATCCTTCCTAAAGTGTGGTGCCCAGAATTGGCCACAATACTCCAGCTGGGGCCTAACCAGTGTGTTATAAAGGTTTAGCATAACTTCCTTGTTTTTGTACTCTATGCCTTTATTTATAAAGCCAAGGATCCCGTATGCATTTTCAACTTGTCCTGTCACCATCAAAGACTAGTGTACGTACACCCCCAGGTCTCTCTGTTCCTGCACCACCCTTAAACATTTAATTTATATTGTCTCTCCTTATTTTTCCTAGCAAAATGAATCACTTCACACTTTACTGCGTTAAATTTCATCTGTCATGTGTCTGCCCATTTCACAGGTCTGTTTATACCCTCCTGAAGTCTGTTACTATCCTCTTCACTGTTTACTACATTTCTGAGTTTCATGTCATGTGCAAACTTTGAAATTATGCCCTGTATACCCAAGTCCAGGTCATTTATAGATACGTGGACATTGCAAAAATGTTATTCCAGATCTCTGAAATGACAAAAAAAGGCATGCTTGCAATCTCTCACTTGGTGTCGGTTATCTGTTTGAAAACAACCAACGACACAGTGCATTTATATAGCGCCTTTAACATAGTAAAATGTCCCAAGGCGCTTCACAGGAGTATGATCAGGCAAAAAAATTGACATCAAGCCAAGGAAGGAGCCATTAGGACAGGTGGTGGGTTTTAAGGAGCATCTTAAAGGAGGCGAGAGAGGTGGAGAGGCGGAAAGGTTTAAGGAGGGAATTTCAGAGACGTTTAATATGACAGTCAGACTGTACACAGGAAAACAAAGTGATTGATCTGATAATCAAGCAGATGATAGGATGGGACAGCAATGCATGCCCGATCTGTCTGGAAGACATAATTGATTTGAAAAATCATTTACTTGCCTGTTGTGAAAAGTAGCAGGGCTTCTTGAAAGAAGCTTGCTTCGTGAAGAAAAAAATCTTTGTTCTGAGATATGAGAAACTGTCTGGACCAGATACAGCTGAACAGTAGCTCTCAATCTTCCAGTTCATCTGTTGCAACACTTGTCAAAGTTACTGCATTTAGATGGAACTCCATGCAGCTTGCGTGTTATACATTTCCAAGACATAATTATAAGCATTCTACAAAAAGACTCTAACGCTTTGCTATTTTGGTCTCAGAAAACAGTTATCTTGCCAATGAGAGTTAAGCACTGCATTGCTAATTTGCTCAGGGTCAAAGAGCACATTGCTCATTAAAACGAAATGAAATAAAGATTTCTGGTAAAGCTCATTTCTGCCCACTTATTTTGCTATATTATCTGCTTGGTACTGCTTTGATTAGGCGGTGATCAGATGGGACATTAAAATACAGTACATTGGGAGGTCACAAAGCCTCAAATGTAGAGAATTAGAAGGGAACTCGTCTCTTTTTTAAAAAAATGGCAAATTTAAATCATTTACACCTACAATTTCTAAGCCTTACAAAGTGCTGTGCAGTTGCGTAACACTGTATATAGATCAGTTAAATGTGTTCTGATTGGAAGATATGCAAATTACCAAGCTATTAACAAAATTACACTCCATTATCTCATCAGAAGAGCAGTGTTTAGCATCGCAATACTTTGGTTAATAAATCCGAGAGGACGCCTTTTTATTTGTGCACATGAAAAACACCATCAGATTAATCAATTTATTAGAGAAAGGTAAATAAACCAAAGGTGTACAAAGGGAAAAGTACGAAGCAACCTAGACTTGGATAACTGGAGAAAATAAAAGAAGAACCTATCATTTAGAAAACCTCCCATGAGAGAAACCTAGCAATCATTTCTTTTAAAGAAGGAGTGATGTCTGGCGGTTTGGTGGTGGGTGAAAATCTTTTAAGAGCAAGAAAAATAATTAAAAACACCACACTATGCTTATTAGCTTGGGATTCTGATTGGCTCTGGGCTTAAGACGACATGCCCAGGTGTCACTTTGTTGTGTTTCCCTCTCTGTGCCCAGACAGTGGGAGGGTTGGCCCTTGTCTCCTTTCACAATCAGTGATTCACTAATAGGCCCATCAATAAAACCAACTGCATCTCCTCCCGCCCCCCCTCCCCCAGCCTTGAGCTGCAGGTTTAAAAAGGGAGGAGAAATTCTCTAGCACCCCGATTGGGGCACTAGTTAAGTTTGAAAAGTTAGCGCTAGGCGCTAACAATTTCAAACTTTTGAAAAATTCGCCGTTTACGCTCCAAGAAGGAAATGAAGCACTAAATAAAGCTCCACTTCCTTCTTGGAGCGCAATTGGCAGCAGGCAGGGCGGAGACTTCAGCAGCGCTGCACACTGGGCCGTGCAGCGCTGCCGCGTTCAAACACTCCGTCCTTCCCTTAAAGGGAAGGGCCATCGCTGCAGGCTCGGCAACAGAAAAAGTATCTACCTGGACCACCAAGGCAGCCTCGATCCCACGTGTTCAGCCCGGCACCCAAGCAGATCGCGGGCAGAAACCCATGAAAAAAACTGGAACCAGAAAGGTACCTTTTTTTTTTAAAACGTAATCATCGCCCCCGAAGCGGCCGGCCGCCCAATGCACGCCTCCTGCAGCTGTCTGTGTTTTCGACTGCCGCTGCTGCAGGGGGCGGAAGTCAATTTTGGGTCCAGGGCGCTACCGGGGCGATATGGACGGCAATGATGTCATGATCTCCGGGCGCAACGCCGTAGCAAAACTCCCGCCGAATATGACGGGAGTCGATGTCAGCGCCACGCCCGGTCGCAAAACCATTTGCGTCCCGTTAGCGCCCCCCGGGAGTGCTAATGGGAGGCGCAAATACACCCAATTTCGTCCCCAAGATCTCCAACTCTTCGCAAAATTAAATGAGACAATTAACTCTTATTTTCTCCATTGGAAATCGATTGTGAGCTGCAACAATCCACAAACTGGCCATCTGTCTTGAACCCTCAGCCAACATCACCAAAACAGATTATCTGGTCATTACCACATTGCTGTTTGTGGGACCTTGCTGTGTGCTGCCGCATGTCCTACATTACAACAGTGACTTCAAAAGTGCTTAATTGGCTGTAAAGCGCTTTGGGATTTCCAAAGGTCATGAAAGGCGCTCTATAATTGCAAGTTCTTTCTTTCTTTAATGCACATCTTCAAAACTTGCAGTTTTTAAACCTATGCCAATTCACTGTTTTAATGCACATTTAAACCGATTACTTCACCTTTTTATAGAAGGATAAAAAATCCTGAAATGTGATGGTACTCACGCTCAAACTGTATACTGCTCCTTGACTACTGTGTCCAGTTCTGATTACTGAAACGTTGCATTTTCAATAAATGTCCATACAAAACATTCCCTTCCAGTATCAAATCATTCCTCTTTCTATCGTTCCAAATGCCACATCTATGCTGCACAACCTTATGTTAGGAACTGTTAAATGGTGTTCTGCTGCAACACAGTTTTTTCATGATGCTATAGTGGGCCACAGTGGTTCACATATAATGAAGGAAGCAGGTACCATGCATCTGCTTCTAATACGTTATCAGATCAGCCAGGATTTGCCCCAGAAGAATTCTGATTAATCAGTTCCTGAGAGCAAGAATTAGCAGAGGCCACCAGAGCACAGAATAGTCCATCAAGGGTGGATATAGAAAGTAGAAGTAATATTCCTTTCAGTTACAAGTTCCATGCAATCAAGGCATCCTATTTTATGGAACATACTCTGGTGTCAAGACAACTGACTGCCTCACAAAGAGGACTTTAAATTTGAATGCTGGAAAATCCCAGCGACTGGCAAATGTGCAGGCAATTGATCAGCATTGGCCTGGAATTGTCAGTCAGCGGCGAAGCGATGGCGCTCGCTGCTGACCTCAAAGAAAGCAGCCCACAAAGATCTCGATGTGGAGATGCCGGCGTTGGACTGGGGTGGACAAAAATGAGAAGTCGCACAACACCAGGTTATAGTCCAACAGATTTATTTAAAATTACAAGCTTTCGGAGCTGTCGCTCCTTCCTCAAAGATCTAGCAATCTCTATGGTGTGAATTTCAGTTCTCCCGACGGTAATTTCATGCTGGTGTCAAGTCTAGGGGATCTCCAACGTCCAGCAACAGTGATGTCATCAAGCTGGCTAAGCAGCTAATCACACTGAAGACAGCAAATCAGGAAGTAAAATGCACAGATTTTCCTTCACTTTATAATCACTTTAGAGAGTGAAATAAAGATTGGGACCTACACGTGGGATTAAGGTAGAAGCTGAAATATCATAAGCAAACTTAAGAAAAATATATATTATATATAAAAAACCATGGCATTTTTAAAATTTGAGATTCCACAAACATAATAGAAACATAGAATCTAGGTGCAGGAGTAGGCCATTCGGCCCGTCGAGCCTGCCCCACCATTCAATACGATCATGGCTGATCATCCAAATCCAGTACCCTGTCCCTGCTTTAATCCCCACAGTACACATATCCCACCCTACCCCCGTAACCCCACATATTTAATTCCCCCTAACATATCCCATCCTATCCCCATAACCCCACATATTTAATCCCCCCCTAACATTAAGGGTCAATTTATCATAGCCAAATCAACCTACCCTGCATATTTTTGGACTGTGGGAGGAAACCGGAGCACCCGGAGGAAACCCACGCAGACACGGGGAGAATGTGCAAACTCCACACAGACAGTCACCTGAGGTCAGATTCGAACCCGGGTCTCTGGCGCTGTGAGGCACCAGTGCTAACCACTATGCCAGTAGGCCATTCGGCCCGTCGAGCCTGCCCCACCATTCAATACGATCATGGCTGATCATCCAAATCCAGTACCCTGTCCCTGCTTTAATCCCCACAGTACACATATCCCACCCTACCCCCGTAACCCCACATATTTAATTCCCCCTAACATATCCCATCCTATCCCCATAACCCCACATATTTAATCCCCCCCTAACATTAAGGGTCAATTTATCATAGCCAAATCAACCTACCCTGCATATTTTTGGACTGTGGGAGGAAACCGGAGCACCCGGAGGAAACCCACGCAGACACGGGGAGAATGTGCAAACTCCACACAGACAGTCACCTGAGGTCAGATTCGAACCCGGGTCTCTGGCGCTGTGAGGCACCAGTGCTAACCACTATGCCACCGTGTTATTAGATTCTCAGGGCCAGAACGGTTGTACAGCAGTAATGAAACAGGACGCCAGTAAAAACCCAGTTACACCTCATTCAACAAGGCTTAACATTTTCTGTTTTTTTTTTAAGAGCAATATTGCAGGGTTAAAGCTTACGTTCTTGACAGATCAGTGATTTCTCAAAGATTGCCGGCTCCGGGGAGTTCAACAGCGCACCCTGTGGAGAAGCGTACAATCACCGACAGCAACTTCTGGATTTCCGCGTTTATGTGCGCTATCTACAGAAGTTGCTGTCAGTTTCAGAGGGGTAATGACAGCGAACCCGGACAGTTTTGCCATCATTACCACTGCAAAATCCGGGCCGTTATCTTTATGTCTGATAGAAGGGGTTATTGCTGAACAACTGTGCGTAATTTTTCTCACAATAATATCACACACAAGTGACGTAATATATTTATGGCACAATGAAGCTTTTTCTCCGTGCTATTTTTACAGTTTATTACAGCAATAAAGCTACTATGAATATTTAAGTA
Organism: Squalus acanthias; assembly: GCA_030390025.1. Lineage (NCBI taxonomy): Eukaryota > Metazoa > Chordata > Chondrichthyes > Squaliformes > Squalidae > Squalus > Squalus acanthias. The sequence continues at coordinate 25,945,801 of CM059447.1, read as the reverse complement.
GATCTATTACTGCAATATCAGTGTTTGCTTCAACATCATCACAGCGTGAGCTAAAAACTTACAATAAAACATCCAGGTGCAGAGACAATCATTTCCCTGAACCGGTCAGCAACTTCAATGTTAAACTCAGGTTTAAACCTTTACCATTAGTTCTCTTTCAGTTGGAAACAAATTGATTTAAAGTTCTCCATCAGTTCCTGACTCCTCATATAGATAGAAGGACATCATCACCTCACGTCCAGCAGAAGGGCCAGAAATTAGCCGGATATATTGGGTCCTAGGCCTTATATTGTGAATTCCACGGGGTCGAGTAAGGGGCGGAGCTTCCACCAAAACGAAACAAAGCCAGTGGCATAGGCCAATCCGTGGCAGCGTAACAGGCCTTTGAATTGGCAGATGTGGGTCACACACCTGGAGAGGTCTGGGCATGAGTCACCGTCGGGACCCCTCAAAGACTGAAAGAAAATAAATTCATATATCAGCCCCCTTACAAAGGAGACGAAAGGGGGGCACACATCTCTGATCTTTCAGGGGGGGGGGATACCCAGCACCACGCCCTCCCCGGGCCCTGTGGCATGGACTGAATTTTACAGCAGATCATGGCGGGCGCTAGGTCCAGATGAACCTCTATTGGCGCAGGGCGACCACCATTACTCGGGCAACGAGGTAATGGCTCCCTGATCCCAGAAAGTCTGCTGGGGTCAGCAGTGGACATTCCTGGCATCTCAGCACTTATATTGGGATGTGCCTCCCATGGAATTTCAACGGCAGAATCTTTAGGACAGTTTGACATCATGTTTTAGAGATTTTTAGAACACAATTCACTCAAAATAATAAGGTTTGAAGTTTGGTCTTCCAGGCTGAAGGACTAATCCTTGATCACCCTCTATTCTACAAAATGGTGTTATATTGTGCAGGTGAAAGCACACCCACTCATTTTTATTCTAGAATCAACCATGAATATCCTTGAGCTGAGCATGTGGTGTAAGCGACACAACAGTGCAACACCCACACATACAAATGGAAAGAATATTGTAACTGTACCCTGACTTCTTTGTCCAATCCTTCTGTATGTTGCTAAACACTCCAAGGCTCTATCTGGAGTCAGTATTTTTTAAACCAAGGCTATCCCATCTGCAATAATGGTATCAAGCTGCAAAGAACTGATTAGTCACAGCATTCATTTCCACTGTAGAAACGTTTTGCCGAGGCTATTTTCAAAGTTATAGTAATCAAATAGAACTTATAAAACATGATTTCTAAAATACATTCCAACTTCGTCAAAGCAAGATTTTCATGAACTTGGCAGAAAATATGTCATTGATTTCCTAATGCTTTAAAACTAAACCAACAAACAATTATGTTATTCATTTCAGAGCATTTTTGTAGTTCCTAAAAAAAATGAGTGCACTCCCCTCTTAACCCCCACCCACCTCGCACACTGTTCCCTGGCTCTACCATCCCAATGTCTCAATTGAGCTAGCATCCAGAAGATGGATGAAACCAAGCCTTTGCCAATGTTTCTAAGGCTATTAGAAGGTGCAGGAGGTGCCTATTTGAATAATTTGAGTACATTATATACTTTTGTAGCTGATGGAGTCACGTAGCCTCTGTAAGTAGGTCAGCTACATGGTTTGTTAATGATATAACTGGACAGAGCCAGTCCCACAGATAGAGTGTTTTACCTTGTGTACTTTGTGAAACATTATTCAGAAAGAGTCAATGGGTAGAAAGGAAACTACTCCATATAATGTGAATAAGTGAATAAGAGGCATCATTACCATGCCTGTCTGGTACTTCCTCCGATGGCATAAATATAATCAAAGACATAGGGGAAAAACTCACATCCTCCAACAGCTTATTGGAGCACCAAAATGCTACATGTTAAAATAAAGGAAAATTCTTATACTCACATGTAACGGAGTTCAGATTCTCTTCTAACCAGTATGTCTCTTATCCTTTCAATTTTAAAAAGTTCATCTTCAATGTCATCCACTGTTATGGTAGAATCTGCCATTGATATAATATCTGCCTCTGCAAAGCAAGTGAAGCCATCAACGGTGAATCATTTGCACATTTGAATTACATAGAAATCACTATACCATTACTTTTTAATTCAGAATTTAAAAAAAAATTATATAATATATACAAGATAGAAAATAATCTTCTAATTTGCTGGGGGAAGGGGAGAGGTTGGGTGGAAGGTAGGGGCATTTGTTATGTGTTTTCCTATCAATGAATGGCCTTTAATAATTAGTATCAAGCTGTTGTAATTGTTTCATAGGAATAGTTTGCACCACTAAAATTGAAAGCACAAATAATTTATAGTCCAAAGAAATCACTGGTTGTTTCAAACATAAACCCTGAGAAGTTAAAAGCTAACTTTAAAATTCACTGATATTGATGATACCCTGAATATTTTCAACAAGCTAAATATTCAGTACAGCCATACAAAATGGCAAGTTGCCCAGTATGTGTATTCATGTCTCCTGAGAGTTCTGTATAATGGATAATAGTCACAGCATACTGGTTAAATGTATAAAACTATCATAAAAAGATCAAACTTTTGTGTTTTGGGGCCAGCTATCTGACAGATGGCTGTTGTTTCAATCACTTACTATGATCTGACCCATCTACAAACGTGGTTGGGAATGGATTGAGGTGTCCCACAGTGTTCTGAAGTGGTTTGCATTCACAGTGTACATCAATAATTTGGAATATAGGGATAGAGGGAGTGGTGTCCAAATTTGTAGATTCACCTCTCCTTCTCTGCAACCTCCTCTCGCCCTCCAACTATCCCACCCCCACAACTCTTGGTTCTTCCAACTCTGGATTCTCTTGCATCCCCTCTTCCTTTGCCCCACCATTGGTGGCTGTGCCTTTGGCTGCCGAGGCCCCACGCTCTAGAATTCCCTTCCTAAACCCCTCTGCTTCTCCACCACCCTCTCCTCATTTAAGATCCTCCTTAAAACCCATCTCTTTGACCAAGCTTCTCCTCATCACTTCTAATACCTCCTTCGATGGCTCAGCATCCTTCCTTGTCTTATTATGCCTCTGTGAAGCACCGGAGGATATTTTTCTACACTAAAAGTGCTATAAAAAATGCAAGCTGTTGTTGTTATCACTTGTGTGGAGGATAAACACCAACATGGATTGGTGAGACTGAATGTCCTGTTTCCATGTGTAATTTCTATGTAATTCTATGTAAAAAGTTAGTGCAACGTTGAAATCGCTATTATATTTATCATCATAGCTAAACAATACAACTGACATCTGGGACAGACTATAACTAGGTTCTGAAATAACTACTGAACTCCTGAAAACTGAACATGGCTAGCTGACTGAATCCTGGATCTCAACAGTAAGGTGATAAATATTAACCTGGAATCACAGTTAGATACTTAAAAAATTACACAGGTGCTCTCTTCAATAGCAGTGAGAGATCAGTTTCACTTCACAAATATAAAGAGTTTGTAATTCATAATGCATTCGGTGCTCATGATAAAGAACATTCGGCAGTTTAAGAACCAAATGTTCTTTGAAACTGAACACCACCTTAAATTTCCACGGGGTTTTTAAATTTAGTTCTAGAATGCTGTGTACAGGTGGTTAACTTTCAAAAGTAATATTTATATGATTGTTTATGTTATTCACTCCTGTGAGTTAACAAATGACTTGACAATACTAATTATACTTCACCCTTATCAGGTTAATTTTTTCCTTCACAAATACATTTCTACTGGGAGGTGCTTTGATGAATTCTTCTTTTGTTCTAAGAGGTCACTGGATTGTGATATCAGTATCAGGCTCACCATCAGTTGTGTTACCAGTCTGCACTTGGAGAGGCCCATTAAGATTCAGAGTTCTTCAATTGGAAATTCTCTAAACTGAATCATGTAGGTGCTGTGAATCTCCTTCAAAAAACGGTGTCCTAATTCATTTACTATGTAGCTAACTGAAAATACATCTGATAAGACGAGTCATTTAAACTGAAAATCTTGATCGTCGCTTTCCTATTAGTCTACTGGAACATGCCTTGCAGATCAGAGACCCATTGATGAAATGGGTAAGTTCAGACTATGTGCTACAGAGGAAATCATGGGCGCTAATCCTACAACATCTCAGTATATGATGATGGATCCATGCCTTTAGGCAAGTGCCACCAAGACATGATTATAAAGAAATTATGGGACAGGAAGAATCAGAATCTTTTTCATTTAGATTTTGGGGTGCAAGCCATTTATGTTTAGGAAAAAAAGGAAAGAAGTTGCATTTATATGGCACCTTTTACGACCTCAGGACGTCCCAAAGCACTTTACAGCCAATGAAGTACTTTTGAAGTGTAGTCACAATTGTAACATAGGAAACACGGCAGCCAATTCGCACACAGCAAGGTCCCACTAACAGCAATGAGATAATGACCAGACAATCTGTTCTATGATATTGGTTGAGCTATAAATATTGGCCAGGACACCGGGGAGAACTCCCCTGCTCTTCTTCAAATAGTGCTATGGGATCGTTTACGTCCCTGAGAGGGCAGACGGGGCTTCGGTTTAACATCTCATCCAAAAGACGGCACCTTCGACAGTGCAGCACTCCCTCAGTATTGCACTCAAGTGTCAAGCTAGATTATGTGCTCAAGTCCCTGGAGTAGGACTCAGAGGGGACGGTGCTACCACTGAGCCCAGGCTGACACCCAAGGCAAGCACTGACACTATCTCTCATTGCTCGACCTCTGGCATGTGAATGCTGTACGTGGATTGGTCACACATGCTAAAGGCTAGTTTTGAGAACATTATACTAAAGCATCTCTCAGTCTGAAAACATGTTCTTATAAACTCAGCCCTTCTTCAAACACAAATTGACATCCCTGTTTGGTTCAAATTCCCAGACACAATTCATTGGATCTGCCCAGCAGCCAGAGCACACATTACTTGCTCAATGAAACCTACAATTTTTCAATTGCCTAATTTTGAGCCATTTATTTTCTTGAAGTAAATCTCAGTAAAGTAATTGCCCAGTGCATTAGCATACAGGCTCAAAAATTGTTTTAATTAGAAGGGTAATAGTTTAATGTGTTAAAGCACTGAGTTAGTGAGCTGCAGTTGTCAATTTGAAACTGACACACGGGGATGTAATGCCATAATCAAACCATGAACTAGCAGAAAAGGGAAAATAGCCCGCACTTACTCACACACCCTACAGGTCAGTAACAAAGTATCAGATCCTGGGAGCGGTTGTTCACCCAGTTAGTTATAGGTGGATGTATGGAGCACACACCATATGACCAAGTGCAGGGAAGAAAACAAAGGGCAGAAGAGGGGAAATTTCTAAGAGGAAAGCAAAAGAAAATCCCTTTACCATGAAAATTCATCAAGATTGTATTTTCTTTATATTTGCAATTCTGCACATATTGGCCTATTGGAATGTTACGAAAGCAAAAAGATAGCAAGGTACACGTTTACCAAATATATTGCAAAGATTTTTGTGGTCTAATCTGCAATGATTGGATATTGGAAACCGAACTGAGGCAGCTTGGTGATGCATTGATGCTTGCTTTAGATAACCAGTTGAACAGATTAGCCTATTTCATCAAGGAATTAGAGGGTAGAGTTTCGGCTTGGATCACAATCGGGAAATTGCGTCCAAAATACGCTCGAAATTGAGCTGGTTACAGTTCAAGATTCCGCTAAAATTAACTTGCGTAATCACAAACGCAAAATGTTCAATGAACCAGCGCAATCGGGCAGCGTAATCGAACGTAATTGTTTCTTTCTTCTTTCCATCAAAATGTATTTCCGTGATGTGTTTAAGAGTGGCAACCTGGTGCAGTTTTATTAATACAGCTGAAAATGGGTTCATCAGCAAAAAAGAGCATTTTTAATAAGGGTTACTTGTGAGTAACCTGATTTAAAATCACTGAAAATGACTTAAAAAAAAGCTATACTGAGCCATTTAGTAGTTTCATTGGTGTACACGAGTAAGTTTCTTAGTAAATTAAATATTTTTTGATTTGAAAAACAACGTGCCTTCTAGCGCCTGTGCACCAAAGAAAATGAGCGCAATTTGAAGAGCCTTCCCGAACCAGCGCAATTGGTGGAATCTCGCAATTTTGGCATGGCCAGTTTTGTGGGCGGGGCCCGATTTGGGTGATTTGAATCCTGAACCAGCATAAAAGATCGCGGAAAACACAAACACAAGTGGTTTTGGGCGTAACTCACGTTTAAAATCCCTCAATCTTTTGTGCTGGTTCGGCCGATTCCTCCCGGATTGCACTGATATTACTAGTGGAAACGAGCGGGAACTCTACCCCTAAGACTAGAGAGCTGAAGAGGACTCACCCTTTTAGACGTTCTCGATTTCTGAGAAAATTTTTGGCTCTCAGTATTCCGTCCCATCCTCTGTATTCTCACGAACTGACCTTGGTGCTGACCAGCACGAATCACCACCATCATAATCAGTGAGTCAGGTAAAGGCATTTTCCAATTTATTACACTCATGTCTACCATTCCCTTCCACAAAAAAAATACTAAAGAAAGCAGCTTTAGCAGTTTGCTCAGTTTTGCAAGGTGGTAGGCATCTAAAACTATGACAGAATCTCATAGAATCAAACAGCACAGAAGGAGGCCATTCGACCCATCGTGCCTGTGCCGGCTATTTGAAAGAGCTATCCAATTAGTCCCACTCTCCTGCTCTGTCCCCATAGCCCTGCAAAATTTCCCCCTTCAATTGCTTATCCAATTCCCTTTTGAAAGTTATTATTGAATCTACTTCCACCATCCTTTCAGGGAGTGCATTCCGGATCATAACAACTCGCTGTGTATTTTTTCCCCCTCATGTCCCCTCTGATCCTTTTGCCAATTACCTTAAATCTGTATCCTCTGGTTACCGACCCTTCTGCCACTGGAAACAGTTTCTACTTATTTACTCTATCAAAATCCTTCATGATTTTGAACACATCTATCAAATCTCCACTTAACTTCCTCTGCTCTAAGGAGAACAATCCCAGTTTCTCCATGTAACTGAAGTCTTTCATCCCTGGGACCATTCTAGTAAATCTCCTCTGCACCCTCCCTAAAGCCTCGACATTCTTCCTAAAAGAGTGGTGCCCAGAATAGGCCAAAACACTCCAGCTGGGGCCTAACCAGTGTTTCATAAAGTTTAAGCATAACTTCCTTGCTTTTGTACTCTATTCCTCTATTTATAAAGCCAAGGATCCCGTATGCATTTTTAACACCCTTCTCAACTTGCCCTGCCACCTTCAAAGACTTGCATATGTAGATCTCCAGTTCTCTCTGTTCCTGCACCCCCTTTAAAATTGTACAATTTAATTTATATTGCCTCTCCTCATTCTTTCTACCAAAATTAATCACTTCACACGTCTTTGCATTAAATTTCATCTGCCATGTGTCTGCCCATTTCACCAGTCTGTCCATTTCACCAGTCTGTCAATGTCCTGTTACTATCCTCCTCACTGTTTACTACATTCCCAAGTTCCGTGCCATCTGCAAACTTTGAAATTATGCCCTGTATACCCAAGTCGAGGTCATTAATATACATCAAAAAGAGCAGTGATTCCAACACTGACCCCTGGGGGACACCACTGCACACTTCCCTCCAGTCTGAAAAACAACCATTCACCACTACTCTCTGCTTTCTGTCCTTTCGCCAATTCCGTATCCATGCACCCACTGTCCCCTTAATCCCATGGACTTTCTCATTTACTTTTCCCACTGTCCCTATGCTTTGTAAGAATGCTGGTCCAGTCCTATCTCCCGACATTCTATACAAATAGATGATAGAGGGTACGGTATCATAGTGGTTATGTTTCTGGAATAGTAATCCAGAGGCCTGGACTGATGATTCAGAGACGTAAGTTCAAATCCTACCATGGCAGCTGGGGAATTTAAATTCAGTTAATTAAATAAATTTGGAATGAAAAGCAAGTAATGGTGACCAGGAAACTACTGGATCGTTGTAAAAACCAATCTGGTTTACTAATGTCCTTTAGGGAAGGAAATCTGCCGCCCTTACCCGGTCTGGCCCATATGTGACTCACAGACCCACAGCAATGTGGTTGACTCTTAACTGCCCTCTGAAATGGCCTAGCAAGCTACTCAGTTGTAACAAACCGCTACAAAGACTGCAGCGGTTCAAGTAGGCACCTCACCAGGGCAATTAGGGATGGACAATAATGCTGGCCTTGCCAGCGACGCCCACATCTCGTGAACAAATAAAAAAATATACAGAAGAACTTTGTGCATTGCCACAGGTGATCTTGAATACTTCGCCAGTTGCCGTGGCTTAGTGGGAAAAATAAACTGCAAGTGCCTTTGCAAATACAGAAGTGTAATGGTTATGTAATAGACTAACAATTCAGATGTTAAGTGTTCAAATCTTACTAAGGTGAGTTGTCAAATTGAATTTGTATACCCTATGGGACTAGTATCAGAAAAAATTACAATAAAATTGCCAAATTGTCATCAAAACTGACTAGTTCATTAGTGCCTTCAAGGAAGTTGTAAAAGCAATCACTGCTTCCTTCCACCACCAGCCTCGCAGGAGAATTAGGGACGGGCAATAAATGTAGCCTTGCCAATGCTACCCATATCCTGAGAACAAATAAAACATAATGACTGGATGCTACAATGGTTGATGTGAAACAGTACATTTTGGACAGTACTAGGAAATATGCTGTGAATAATTTTTTTTTTCCAAACTATTTGCTAAGTCAGGTTCCCCTGCTCCATACCAGTCACAGATCGAGATGGTGAAAGGTGACTTGTGGTTTTTCTCAGCCGGTTGATGTGCTGTATCAACCCAGTTGGAGATGCAGGCAAGTGCCTGGATTGCCTCCCACTGAGATCAGATGCTCACTCCATGGGCAACTGCAGACATAAAGCTACATTCCGCTGGCCTGCGGTGTGATTGACTTGCACAACAAAAGGGAATACCACCACACTCTCAATTTTAACAATCTGGTCAGTCAAAACTCACTGAAATTTAAAGTAAATTTTCAGTTTAAAAAAGTCAATCCAACTCCTTCAGTTTTTTTTTTACAGTATTCTTTCTACCTATTCTATACAGTATATTCATTTGAGATCCAAACTCATAGCTACCTCAGATAATGGTGGGGGAAAAGAAGCTATACAAGGAAACAGTAATAGTGTTTAGACTGTACATTGTTGCCAAGATATATTGGGTTAAAATAGGGATTATGCTAATATTTAGTGGCAGATTCACTAATATAGCGTAGCTATTCTATGGTCAACATTCTCTTAAACAATGTCTGCTGTTTCAGTAGAGGCCAGAGGTAAAGCACAATAATTAAGCTACCATTTGTGTATAAATTATAAGAGGTGCAATGAATACTAGCAACTTATTAGCACTTCAATAAATATAAAAGTTGCATTTGAAAAGTAACAGCTCCTGTGAAAGTTTATATATATTTTTAAGCTACTATACAGATTTTACTCATCTTTACTTCCAATATATATAACATGCATGTAGTCCTGTGTTGCAGCTTCCCCAAGTTGGCACCTAATTTTTTGGTACGCCTGGTGCTGCTCCTGCATACCTAAAAATGAGGTGCCAACTTGGGGAAGCTGCAACACAGGACTACATGCATGCTAGACAATGAAAGCAGCATGCTATAGACAGAGCTGAGCATTCCCACAATCAAAGGATCAGGTCAAAGCTCTGCAGTCCTGCCACATCCAGTGATGAATGTTGGTGGACAATTAAACAACTAATGGGAGAAGGAGGCGCGCCATGAACCTCAATCCTCAATGATGGTGGAGCCCAGCACGCGAGTGCAAAAGACAAGGCTGAAGCATTTGCAACCATCGTCAGCCAGAAGTGCTAAGTGGATGATCCATCTCGGCCTCCTCCTGACGTCTCCACCATCACAGAAGCCAGTCTTCAGCCAATTCAATTCACTCCACGTGATATCAAGAAACGGCTGAGCGCACTGGATACAGCAAAGGCTATGGGCCCCAACAACATCCCGGCTGAGGACTTGCACTCCTGACCTATCCATGCCTCTAGCCAAGCTGTTCCAGTACAGCAACAACACTGGCATCTACCCGACAATGTGGAAAACTGCCTAGGATGTCCTGTCCACAAAAAGCAGGACAAATCAATTCCGGCCAATTACTGCCAGGACTACTCGACTCCAGACCTCATTACAGCCTTGGCCCAAAAATGGACAAAAGAGCTGAATTCCAGAGGTGAGGTGAGAGTGACTGCCCTCGACATCAAGGCAGCATTTGACTGAGTCTGGCATCAAGGAGCCCTAGTAAAACTGAAGTCAATGGGAATCAGGAGGAAAACTCTCCACTGGCTGGAGTCATAACTAGCACAAAGGAAGATCGTTCTGGTTGTTGGAGGTCAATCATCCCAGCCCCAGGACATCGCTGCAGGAGTTCCTCAGAGCAGTGTCCTAGGCCCAACCATCTTCAGCTGCTTCATCAATGACCTTCCCTCCATCAAAAGGTCAGAAGCGGGGATGTTCGCTGATGATTGCACAGTGTTCAGTTCCATTCACAGCTCCCCAGATAATGAAGCCGTCCATGTCCGCATGCAGCAAGACCTGGACAATATTCAGGCTTGGGCTGATAAGTGGCAAGTAACATTCGTGCCACACAAGTGCCAGGCAATGACTATGTCCAATAAGAGAGTCTAACCACCGCCCCTTGACATTCAACGGCATTACCATTGCCGAATCCCCCACCAACATCATCCTGAGGGTCACCACTGACCAGAAACTTAACTGGACCAGCCACATAAATACTGTAGCTACAAGAGCAGGTCAGAGGCTGGGTATTCTGCGGCAAGTGTCTCACCTCCTGACTCCCCAAAGCCTTTCCACCATCTATAAGGCACAAGTCAGGAGTGTGATGGAATACTCTCCGCTTGCCTGGATGAGTGCAGCTTCAATAACACTCAAGAAGCTCGACACCATCCAGGACAAAGCAGCCTGCTAGATTGGCACCCCATCCACCACCTTAAACATTCACTCCCTCCAGCACCGGCGCAACATGGCTGCTGTGTGTACCATCTACAAGATGCACTGCAGCAACTCGCCAGCCCCTTCGACAGCACCTCTCAAACCCGAAGGACAAGGGCAGCAGGCACCTGGGAAACCTTCACCTGCAAGTTCCCCTCCAAGTTACACACCATCCGGACTTGGAAGTATATCGCTGTTCCTTCATAGTCGCTGGGTCAAAATCCTGGAACTCCCTCCCTAACAGCACTGTGGGAATACCTTCACCACACGGACTGCAGCGGTTCAAGAAGGCGGCTCAGCACCACCTTCTCAAGGGCAATTAGGGATGGGCAATAAATGCTGGCCTTGCCAGCGATGCCCACATCCCAGGAACGAATAAAAAAAAGTTAAATTTGCAAATTAGAATCCGTCTTTGCTCAGTGAGTAAGCTAAAATCAGGTTGCTCACTCCATGGCCATATTAGACATAAAGCTGAATTCTGCCAGTCTGTGGTGCAATGGGTTTGCACACTGAAGCACTGTGTCATCACATTGGCTGTGATGCGTGAGCTTTCACTCCCTCAACCAACAAATAAAATGTACTCTTTGTAACGATGAGCTCACTAAATGGAAGCCTGATTGCTCTGTCCTGAAAAGTGTAACTCCACTGGATGATTTGCTGATGATTTTGTCATTTGTGCTGGACAGGAGGCAGTTGATTGCTCTACAAATAATAGCAGAAGCAGATAGCAACAAAACAAAAAATCAAGCATGAACATACCAGAGCAATTTTCCAAAAGGGTCTCTTTTTATTCAAAAGTATTTGGGGATAAATTCCTGACAACCTAGAATTATTCAAAGATGGCAGAGTGATACAGCAGGTCCATTGCACGTTTATTAGGTGGAAAATTCCTTTTCAAGTATTACATCTGATTTCTTGAATTAACTCACGTAGAAATTAAATGTATTTTTTGTACTCACCCAGATAAGGAATGTTAGGGCTGTGGCATGAAGCAGATACCTATTTCAGAGGCAACCAACATCAAGCACTCCCGCATTAGTTTATAGCACAGCTAGCTATAGAGTAAAGCTTCCGTATTCTGCCTCATTCTTAGAAGGGCAGACCCTAACTGCACCAGTCATCCATGAATGTGGGTCTCCAACCAGCAAACACTGATCAGGCTCAGGTCACATACAATCTCTTAGGCCCACTGAAAACAAATCCAGGTACCTAGCCACTGTACCACCCAGTCTCCTTTTCAATAGAATTTTAAAATACTTTTATAATTACAGATCCCCCCTCCTGTCTTGCCTATTAAAACCCTCCTAACGTGTTAAAATCCTCCACCTACAAAGCAACTGAAGTATATACTAAAAATGATCTCGCTCAATGTTTCTTTTATGTTCTTAAGTGCAAATGTCACACTGCATAGTGATGCTTTCCAAAAGCAGGCTAAATAGCACACTCTTTCCTCCAGCATTGATGTGAACACCTCATTCTTATTCTGTACACAACTATACCCAAAAATGCTGTACATGTTGTTAAAGAGAGAAATGTTACTGGATAAGTGAGAAAATTCTCATCCTTGTTTTCAAATCCCTCCATGGCCTCGCCCCTTCCTTTCTCTGTAATCTCCTTCAGCCCCACAACCCTCCAAGGTATCTGCGCTCCTCTAATTCTGCCCTCTTGAGTATCCCGGATTATAATCGCTCAACCTTTGGTGGCCGTGCCTTCTGTTGCCTAGGCCCTAAGCTCTGGAGTTCCCTGCCTAAACCTGTCCGCCTCGCTACCTCTCTTTCCTCCTTTAAGACGCTCCTTAAAACCTACCTCTTTGACCAAGCTTTTGGTCACCTGCCCTAATTTTTCCTTGTGGCTCCCTGTCAAATTTTTTTTTGTCTTAAAATACTCCTGTGGGACGTTTTACTACGTTAAAGGCGCTATATAAATGCAAGTTGTTGTTGTTGATCAGTGTGACCCAAACATTACCATTCAGCCTGTGATGAAATTACAATAGCAAAATACTGCGGAGGCTGGAAATCTGAAATAACAGAAAATGCTGGAAACACTCAGCAGGTCAGGCAGCATCCGTGGAGAGAGAAAAACCAGAGTTAACGCTTCAGGTCCGATGAAATGAGTTGTGTTTATCCAATGCGAGATTTTGAAGACATTGGCAACTATTTTGGGCTGAGATGGTGAGCAATAGAAAACCCAAACTCTTGATTCAGCAGGTTTGCAATGCTTCTTTCTCTGCCCACTTGGTGTATCTCCCCTGTCAAATACAGGAATCTCCCTACACAGGAGAGTATTGAATAGATCACCATGATCCGTGCTGCTTTTCACCCTCACTTTAACACAGTCTTTATAGTAAAATGGGGCCGGGTTGGAGGGGGGGGGGGGGGGGGGAGCCATCTGACAAACATCAAAAAGGAGACAGAATTTTCAAAAAAAAAGCAAACTTTTGTTTTTGAAGTGATTTTTTAAAACCGGCGCAGCTGAGAGTATTCATGATCATTCCTAAACATAAATGTTTCAGTAACCTGCAAAGCGACATTTAGGATTTACCGATGTGTCTTGCTCGAATCAAGAAACCCTGAAACGTATTTCAAACCATTTATCGACTAAAAATAAATAAAATACATAAATAAAGGATATGAGGCAACTCAAGCAAGCTAATTTTAACTTTGTCGGCAAACCAAAACGAAGCACTCTTCGCCCTATATCAGACAGTGATATGGATAAGAAATTGGTTTAACATTGATTTTCTGTTGTCACTCTATCGTTTCAGTCTCTGTAGAAGAACCGCGTTTAAACAAAACACCATGTTAGGATCTGATTTACCTTTTCCAGTGTCTGCATTCCACGTAGTTGATTCAAGAGATCCATAATGTTTTGCGCATGCTTTTTCGTTCTCCATGATTTTTTAATTCAGTAATAAAACACAGGTACTTTTTTCCCCCCCCACCCCCAGCTCTTTTTGGTCAATAATGTTACAGAACTAGATTCTTACAATACCATGCGTGGTTTACATCCATTATTTAAACGTGTTCAACATTGAAGTGAAATTAGCACCAGAGAGAGCAGCAGCAGCACTTCGGACGGTGGAGATGTGGATTCTGATGCTTTCCTGTGTTCAGATCTGAAATTGACCACGGCGAATGGGCGCAGGTTTTTCCCCCCACAGAGGTGAGTTTCAGAGACTCCTGGTGGATTCGGTAGGAATTGCCGCCTATGGGAGGATCTTTTGTTTCTTGGCAACAAATCTTGTGCTCTAACGAAAAAAAATGGAACAACCTAAAGCATACCTTTACTGTCGTGCAGTAAATTGAAAGCAATAGAATCGAACACCCGATTTGTTTCTGAAGATTATAATAGACCTTTCTCACATCATCGTTGATCGGTTTCTATTTGTTAATTTGCTAAATTGGCAGAACAAGTTCCCGGATATGTATTGGTCCTTTAAATCGTTCATTACCTATTGGAGGTTTATATGTACCCTTGCAACCGGTTTAACACAAACATACACAATCGTGTAGGTATAGGTCCGGAGTGTACATCTAAAGAAAGGAGAGTGCCCAGTGAAACGAAGCATCGGTTTGCCTTTCGACTGGGACATTTGATCATCACGTTGAATGTATGGAGTTCGGAGGTCTTTTCAGCAAGTTTTTTTTTGCTGGCAGGTATCATGGTGGACGTCAATAGATGGCAGGTTCCTGTGATTTAGACTGCTTTCGTAATACAGTTACACAGGTATCTGCATAGTGCAGTGCCAAATATAAGAATATCCGAATATCCGGAGTAAGAAAAGGCCAGTCAGTCTATGTGCAATTATTTTATCACGGACTCTCTTCCTGCCTGTGCTGCGCCCCCTATTGATCATTTACCTCAAGAAACTAAAGTTCCTTCCCCCATGTCCTCTGAAAAAAATGGAATAGTGTTGTTAATATCTCTATAACCTGTAATCCATTTTAACTTATACATTTTTAAAAAGAGTTTGATTGGTATCAATTGTCCCCGAGTCAACTGCCTTCGCTGGGAGTCTGTTCATAGGTCTTCTAATCTCTAACTTTTCTTTCTTGTGAATTTTGTACTGTGTCCTGATCACACGTACCCATTTCCCCCATTCTGGTAGTGTTACGCTATCATTCATGCCGTGTCAAACTGTTACTCTAATGTTGTATACAGGGGTGAGCCATTCTAGATTATGTGATCCATTATTTTAACCATTAGCAGCAAGATTTCCTGTCCTTTGGGTCTCCTTTTCTCTCACACTTCCAGTAGGTCGGCAATATTTGTGTAACAATTAGCAGCTAGGTATGCTACAACAACTTGTATTTATTTTGTGCCTGTCCTGAAGAAAAACATCTCAAGAGCACTTCACAGTGGGGTGGAGGGAAGAGGAGGAAACCAAGCAAGAGAGAAACAGCTGATGGGAAAGGTGGGAGGGAGGGGCAACAGCATGGTGGAAGAAGTAGATGGTTAAGAAGTTTCAGAGGAAAGGAAAGTAGCAAGGCAATATGATTTTGGAAGAGAACTCCAAAGACCGGACAACTGAAGGATTGACCTCCTTTGGTAGAGCAGGAGAGTCAGAGGATGTAGGCTGGGGTGTGTGACTAGAAAAGCTAAGAGAGTGGAGGGACTTGAAAAGTAGGTCAAGGCGTTGAAGTCGTTGCACTGGGGGTCAGCACCTTGGCAATGCCAGGCATAATAAAAATGTGGGAGAAATCAGGCTGCAGATTTCTGGATTAACCGGAGTTTGTGGAGGGGAAGCCAGCAAGGAAAGCATTCGAAAAAGGCCCTATGTGGCATTTGAAATTACATCACTTTCAGTTGATGTTTGCATTCACATAACTTGATGTTTCTACCAAAGTGGTATCTGTAAACCAGAGGTGTGACCAACAGATCAGGTTTTGCACTGCACTCCAGGCAGCTGTTGAAAAGGACACACAATAAAACACATGATTGATCAGAAGTAGAATTACAATTTGTAATACTGTAAATAGTACATTTGTAAATGGCTCCACTGACATCTAGTGACCAAAAAAATCAATGCTGCAACTCTTCCAGGATTATCAAGTTGGGATTTATTTTAATTAATTAAATAACTATAGATCGAGGCAGGTGGATCTTTATGGACTTATTCACTTTGTGTACCCACCCCTCCCCTTTCCATCATCCATATCTATAGGGGGAAAAAACTTGTAAATAAGGAAAATAGACAGTCCAGTATCACTTTGAAAAAACAACAGAAAACGCTGGAAAAACTCAGCAGGCCAGGCAGCATCCGTGGAGAGAGAAAGAGAGTTAACGTTTCAGGTCGATGACCTTTCGTCAGAACTGGGAAGAGCCGGAAATCAAATAGATTTAAGGCCAGGGTAAAGCTGGGAAAAGGGGGAGGGGATAAAAGAACAAAGGGGGAGATGAAGAGACATTAAGAGACATTAAGAGATATGCAAGGCTAGAGGTGGTGTTAATGTGACAGATTAAGGCTGAAAGAAGTGTGAAATCCACTGGCAGAATGAAGGACAGCTGCCAGTGGATTTCACACTTCTTTCAGCCTTAATCTGTCACATTAACACCACCTCTAGCCTTGCATATCTCTTAATGTCTCTTAATGTCTCTTCATCTCCCCCTTTGTTCTTTTATCCCCTCCCCCTTTTCCCAGCTTTACCCTGGCCTTAAATCTATTTGATTTCCGGCTCTTCCCAGTTCTGACGAAAGGTCATCGACCTGAAACGTTAACTCTCTTTCTCTCTCCACAGATGCTGCCTGGCCTGCTGAGTTTTTCCAGCGTTTTCTGTTGTTATTTCAGATTTCCAGCATCCGCAGTATTTTGCTATCACTTTGAAAAGGTTGTTTGCTCGGCACTGCTTTATTAGGGAATGAAGCTGGGCAGGTGGAAAGGGCATCAATGGGAGAGCATGTTGGTGGTAGCGATCATAATTCAGTTAGATTTAGTGTAGTTATGGAAAAGGACAAGGATAGACCAGGAATAAAAATACTCAACTGGGGAAAAGCTAATTTTACTAAGCGGAGATGTGATTTAGCCAAAGTGGACTGGAGACAGAAACTTGAAGGTAAATCAGTGTCAGAGCAGTGGGAGGCATTCAAGGAGGAGATAGTGAGGGTTCAGAGCAAGTATGTTCCCTTCAAGAAAAAGGGTGGGACTAACAAATCTAGAGCTCCCTGGATGTCAAGGGGCATACAGGGAAAGATAAAGAAAAAAAGGGAAGCTTATGACAGATACCGAGGGCTCATTACTGCAGAACCCCTAGAGGAGTATAGAAAGTGCAGGGGTGAAATTAAAAAGGAAATTAGGAAAGCAAAAAGAGGTCATGAAAAAATATTGGCAAGTAAAATCAAGGAAAACCCAAAGATGTTTTATAAATACATTAAGAGCAAGATGATAACTAAAGTAAGAGTAGGACCTATTAGGGACTATAAAGGTAATCTGTGTGTGGAGGCGGAAGACATGGGTATGGTTCTTAATGAATACTTTGCGTCTGTTTTCACAAAAGAGAGGGACGATGCAGAAATTGCAATCAGGGAGGAGGAGTGTGAAATATTAGATGAAATAAGCATAGTGAAAGAGGAAGTATTAAGGGGTTTAGCATCTTTGAAAGTGGATAAAACCCCAGGTCCAGATGAAATATATCCCAGACTGTTAAGAGAAGTAAGAGGAAATAGCAGAGGCTCTGACCATCATTTTCCAATCCTCTCTGGCTACAGGTGTGGTGCCGGAGGACTGCTAATGTGGTGCCGTTGTTTAAAAAGGGAGAAAGGGATAGACCGAGTAATTACAGGCCAGTCAGCCTACCTCGGTGGTGGGAAAATTATTGGAAAAAATTCTGAGGGACAGGATAAATCTTCATTTAGAAAGACACGGATTAATCAGGAACAGTCAGCATGGATTTGTTAAGGGAAGGTCGTATCTAACTAACTTGATTGAATTTTTTGAGGAGGTAACAAGGAGGGTCAATGAGGGTAGTGCATTTGATGTAGTCTATATGGATTTTAGCAAGGCTTTTGATAAGGTCCCGCATGGCAGACTGGTCACGAAAGTAAAAGCCCATGGGATCCAAGGGAAAGTGGCAAGTTAGATCCGAAATTGGCTCAGAGGCAGGAAACAAAGGGTAATGGTCGAAGGGTGTTTTTGTGACTGGAAGGCTGTTTCCAGTGGGGTTACGCAGGGCTGAGTACTGGGTCCTTTGCTTTTTGTGGTATATATCAATGATTTGGACTTGAATGTAAGAAGTATAATTAAGTAGTTTGCAAATGATACAAAAATTGGCCGTGTGGTTGATAATGAAGAAGAAAGCTGTAGACTGCAGGAAGATATCAATGGATTGGTCAGGTGGGCAGAACCGTGGCAAATGAAATTCAATCTGGAGAAATGTGAGGTAATGCATTTGGGGAGGGCTAACAAGGCAAGGGAATACACAATAAATGGTAGGACACTGAGAAGTGCAGAGGATCAGAAGGACCTTGGAGTGCATGTCCACAGATCCCTGAAGGTAGCAGGACAGGTAGATAAGGTGGTTAAGAAGGCATACGGGATGCTTGCCTTTATTAGCCGAGGCTTAGAATATAAGAGCAGGAAGGTTATGCTTGAACTGTATAAAACACTAGTTATGCCGCAGCTAGAATACTGCGTGCAGTTCTGGTCACCACATTACAGGAAGGATGTGATTGCACTAGAGAGAGTACAGAGGAGATTTACGAGGATGTTGTCTGAGCTGGGGAATTTTAGCTATGAGGAAAGATTGGATAGGCTGGAGTTGTTTTCTTTGGAACAGAGGAGGCTGAGGGGAGACCTAATTGAGGTGTATAAAATTATGAGGGGCCTAGATAGAGTAAATAGAAAAGGACCTATTTCCCTTAGCAGAGGGGTCGATAACCAAGGGGCATAGATTTAAAGTAATTGGTAGGAAGTTTAGAGGGGAGTGGAGGAGAATTTTTTTCACCCAGAGGGTGGTGGGGATCTGGAACTTACTGCCTGAAAGGGTGGTAGAGGCAGAGACCCTCATCACATTTAAAAAGTATTTGAACATGCAATTGAAGTGCCGTAACCTACAAGGATATGGACCAAGTGCTGGAAAGTGGGATTAGGCTGGATAGCTCTTCTTCGGCCAGCACGGACAAGATGGGCTGAATGGCCTCCTTCTGTGCTGTAAATTTCCATGATTCATTGATTACACCTCAGAGCTTATGTATTTGATCACAAAGGTTCCAATATTCTGCTTATATTTACAAGACACTCATGCAAATCTGCCGAAGCAGACTTGGCAGATGGCGCAAGTTATCCTGGTGGCAGGCACCATACCTGTGGAACTGCCAAACCATTCAAATTTCTTACATATTGAATATGCACATACATGTTACATGCTGTAAGGGTTTTTTGTCTCGGGCTTATTGTAGGTCAGCCAGTTATGTTTTCCTGGACTGTCTTGCCCGCTGTGCGGTTGCGAATCGCTATCCCCTTCCTAGTTCTGAGCCCAGGACTTATCGAGCGGCGATAAGGACAAACGAACAGACCCGTGGATTGGTGCAAGGAAAACCAATGTTTATTTAACAGAGATGAAACATAACATGTCAATCTTAACTTCGGTATAAACGAGGGAAATGACAGTAGAACAATACCTCACCCCTCCCAACCCCACTTTACTAGCTAAGTTAGACTCTTGAGGACCAGGGATAATGCTCACCAAATGAATCCTTTGACAGTTGAGATATGGTTTAAAGTCCTTTTAAGTAAAAAGTTTCATAAGGCCCTTGTGCCTCGAGGTGTTTGATGGTCACTGGAACCGTTGCTCTGGTTTCTTCTTCCGTGTCGGTCTGTTTCTGTTGAACTGCTGGCCTTCTTTGTTGAATGGTCTTGTTTTCTGTTGAACTGTGTACTGGAAAACTCCTGTGCTTCAGCTGTCCTGCTTGTGGCCTGTCTGTGTGGCTTGGACAGCTTGTTTAAACTGCTAGGCTGCAAAACTGACAGTCTCGTCGTCTCTGCGGAACTCGTCTCTGTAGTCTCGTCTCTGTAGAACTCCGGCTTGTTCCAGCACAGGTCTCAAGTTATACTCTTCGATTGTTCCTTATTTGCCCGCCTAATCTTCCCAGTGCTTTGTTTAATTCTGGTGGGCTCGCTAACTTTAATGGCAGGAGATGGCCTTTAACGATATTAAATATTTGTTAAGTGGAGGATGATTGCTGGTCTGATGGTTGTTCATTTGTGTTGCCTTTACTTCTTTGTATAAATGCTAAACAGTTTGATAAAAATGAGAAGTCGCACAACACCAGGTTATAGTCCAACAGATTTATTTAAAATTACAAGCTTTCGGAGCTGTCGCCCCTTCTTCAGGTAGGGTAGCTGTGAGAGAATCTCTCAGAATTCACAATATAAACACAGAAAAAATGTATTCAAATCTTTCCCTACATCAAAGACACACTAAGAGCACAGCCAAGACAATGAGATGTGTCCCAGGGGGTCCAACGTGTCAAAACACCTGCTGGAGACAGGTCGATCACCTGTAATATACAACATTGTCTGTCGAGGCCAGCCCCGCCTCCTTTGGCAGCCTGTACTGAGATCTGCCCGGGCATGTCACCTGGCCTGCTGTTTTTGCAGGGCCCTGGTTTCTGTTCAATGTCGCAGGCTTCTGCCACGAGGTCTAGAAGCCACTTTGTCTAGGGTACCCCTTATTAATAACTCTGGGGAATGTGGGAATTTTGAGAGCCCTACAATGCCAAATAAATCTGTGCATTATACATCTGAACATTTTTCAAATATAGGTTCCAGGTGTGAATAAATAATACTAAGTTCAAGGGAGCACTAGGAAATTCCAAGGCCATATCAAACGCGGTGTGAAAGAAGCATGAAATATGTAGGAGGAAAGGAAACTGTAAGTAGAGACGAGATAATTTCAATAGAGCCACATTGATTCATAAGTGTCCTTGATTTTCTGAAAAAAATTCTTCTCGCAATATCATTTTAGAAAGTGTAAGTCAAGTGCAATTTACTGCAGCAAAAATGAGATTTGGAAAAATGTTAATTTACATTAATAAAGTATTTCAGACTGTTAAAACGACCAATTACAATGAATGGCCCAGATTTTCCAATCGGAGGCTTCCTGCGTGCGGATGCCTCCAATCTGGAAAAAAAATCAACGCACTTACCCGAGGGCTCTGGAGGTCCGGACACTTCCGATCCTGGGCCTCTCCTGGTGCACACGCGCAGAGGCCCAGGCAGTTCGCAAGCTTCCCTGGGGTCACATGGGCCATGAGGAACCAATGGAAGAAGGGAATCCCCCTTCACACTTTTGACAGGTCTCTCAGCTTAGACCTGTCAAAAGTATGAATGGGGATCACTCAAAAAACACACAAACATTAAATATATTTTTTTTAAATCACGTATTTAAAATTAGTTAAAATTACATTAAATTAAATATTTTAAACAAATTTAATTTTTTGAAAAAAAATTAAAGTTTTTTACGGGGCTAAAAATAAACTTACCTTTTTTAGAAAGTATTTTTAAATTATAAATTAGTGACTTTTAAAAAATTTTAAAAAACTTTTTTAAAACTCTTATGCTGGTAAAAGCAGGCCGTAACGAGGCATAAGATTTTTAAAGGTTTTCAGTGGGCGGAGGTTCTGCAGAAAGCGAAACTCTCCACCCGCAGAGGCCCTTCTCCAGGGCAGGCGGGTGATCTGTCAAGAGGATTCTTGAAAGATCGGAAGTGCTTGCGAGGCCCCTACGGGTGTGTACACAGCTTGTACACACCCGTAGGGATCAGAAAATACGGGCCATTAGGTTAGTTAATATGTGTAATGGTGAGAATTGAGTTTATACATTGACAAATAAAAATGTGCCTCAGTAATTTACACTTAGAACAGACTCCTTTAGTAACTGAGAGGCAGTAAGTGTGGGCCTAAATTAAATAGAGTGAGGTAGACAATTATGGTGCAATTACACATAGCATGATTTAGTTCTCTACATATTAGCTAACACCTACATATACTTTTTTCTGTCACATTTTAATTTCATACATGGCCATGCAACTGTGGAATTTAAATGACCTGACAGATTCTCTAGCACTCTTCTCAAATCATTCTAACTCGGTTCATTATACAAAGCATTTTATCTCGGTGCTACCATGACAACAGCATTCCTGTATGCAGAGAACAATGACTATTCATGAAACCAGAATATTGCATAAATCTTTCAACCCTGTTACACATACTATCTGCAACATATAATCCCATTAAAATAAATATGAAAATATATTTTGAATGAATTTCAAAACATATAGAAGTTAATTAAGGCTTAAAACAAAATTAGTTTGGGCCCAATTGAATATATTTAATAATTAAGTAGCTTCAACTGACCCGTGCTTCATAACGCAAATTGTTTAGATGTATCTGCTTATAGGATAAATGTTGCAATCAGTGTCAACTGGAGGTGCATTTCCTACTTGTAGGCAACATGCTCATTTATAAACGAATTCCATTCAATTACTTTCTGCTGGAACTAATTTCAAACACAATAGTTGTTACTACTTCAAATGTTATAATGAATTCTTTTCTGGCCATTTGCAGAGTTTAACATATCATCCCAACAATGCATCACTTCCCTGAATTGTCAGTATAGATTATACATTGAGGCTGTACTTCATGAAGGATATATTTGCCTTGGAGGGGATGCAGTGCAGATTCACCAGAATGATACTGGGGCTAAAAGGGTTAAATGATGAAAAGTTGCATAGACTAGGCCTGTATTTACTCGAGTATAGAAGATTAAATGGTAATATAATTAAATGGTTAAGATGATTAAAGAATTTGATAGGGTAGAGAATTTTTTTTTCCTCTGGTGAGAGAAGTCCAGAACAAGGGGGCACAACCTTAAAATTAGAGCTAGGCCACTCAGGGGTGATGTTACATTTCTTCACACAAAGGGTAGTGGAAATCTGGAACACTCCCTCAAAAAGCAGTTGAGGCTAGGTCAACTGAAAATTTCAAAACTGGAATTGATTAGTTTTTGTTAGGCAAGGGTATTTAGGGATATGGAACCAAGGTGGGTGAGTGAAGTTAGGATACATGATCTAATTGAATGGCAGAACAGGCTCAAGAGGCTAAATGGTCTACTCCTGTTCCTATGTTGCTAAGTCCTAGAGTGGGGCTTGAACTCATAACTTTGAATTATAGACAAGAGTACTACCAACTGAGCCAAACAGACACATTACACAGTATCTGTGGGAAATCTGCCTTCAGATTTACTCCTGACCACATCATTTCAAACTTTTCAGTGTACCTTCACCCAGTGTTATGCTCCCAAAATAAGTTTGACTTGCTTCTTTTACCATTGTGAATCAATGACAGTGCTATCTCAAAAAGAAAACATGAAACAGATTCTTCATATAGGCCCAGAAATTAAACAATGAGTGTTCACGCGGGGGTAAGGCTTCCCCGCGATATCTCACTCCGCGCCTATCTTTTTCCTCCGGGCCCACACAAACTTTAGTTTCAAGGCTGCAGCTGTGCAGTGCTTGCGTGACCCAGAGACGCAATTAGTTCGTGCGAGCTCTGGGATCACGTGATTCAGTTAGAGCCAATGGCAGCACACCATCTTTCATTCATAGTTTTAACAGCAAGGGCTGTCAAAGCTATGAATCCTACACACCCCCAAAAGAACAGCTAAACCTCAATTAAATTTAAAAAAAAGCCATCACATTAATAAAATAAGTATAGTTAAATAAATTAACCACTTTAAACAAAAAATTAAATTTGAAAAAATTTAAAATCTTTTAAGTTATAAAAATAAACTTACCTTTCTTTAAAGTCTCTAAAAAAGATAAACCTGTTGAAAAAAATTTAAAATACTTTATTAACTACTTACCTTGTTAAAAGAGGGTCTTACGCCTCCTTTCTTTGTGTAAAATCTTCCATGCTTACCTGCGCGTTCAAAGCACTAAGTGCACTGCGTGCGCGCAGCCTGTAGCGCGCACGCGGTTCACTTAGGAACCGCCCCCTTTTGAATTCACGAAGTGCCGGTTTCCCGCACATGCAGGAAACCGGCAATTGGAGACCTAAAACGCGAGAGTACACAGTGCGTACTCTCGCGTATTAGGTCTAATTTTCGGGCCATAATTCCATCAAATATTTCCAGCCTATTTTCAGAAACACAGCCTTTTTGATCAAGTACCAAAACAATTTGAAAGTATCCTTAGTTACTTCTGTTCAATAAGGACTTGCCTTTCTCACTGAATGTCCTCCTACTCATCCTGTGGGAGGCAAACTAAAAAGATCAGAATTTGATTAAATAGCAATAAAATAGGATCTGTAGTGCGACAGATAAAGTTGAAGATAAGGTGAAATGGAGGGTCTGACCAGCAATCTTGGCTTTCAATCAACTGGCCCATCTTTGACGTTTGAATACAAGTCAAAGGAAGCGGTGATCAAACTGCAGTGTGTTCTGGCCAGATTACATCTTGAGTACTGTATTCAGTTCTGGTTTCCAAGAAACAAGGGAAACTTTAAAGTGCTGGAGGCAGTGCAGAGTATGCCACAGCGTTTATCCCCAGTCTTAGATTGTGAGTTACAAGCAAAGACTGGAAAAACTTGAGCTCTTCAACATGGAAAAGGCAGGAGAGGTGATCTTACAGGAGTTATACAAGATAGGTAAGGCTATGTAAAAGGTAAACCCATAACATTACTTTATAGTAAATTGCAAGTGAGCACAGTTTCAAACTAGTAAAAGGCAAATTTAGGACTGATAGCAGGGACTTTTTCTTCATGCAAAGATTATCAAATGGAATAGACTCCCAACCAGAGCAAAGGAGACAAAAGCCCTGGAATCATATGAGATACAATTGGATGCTGCAATTGCGAGGTCGGGGGGGGGGGGGGGGGGGGGGGGGGGAGTCGTAGGGTGCTTTTAGATGGATAAATTAAAAAGGAATGAATGGATTCCCTCATCTATAATTATCTTATGATAGCGATATGCAAATTTTTGTTCAAGATAAGGCATGGGAGTACTTTCTATACAAAGTAAATCATTCCTTTCATTTGTATATTCATTTGTTTTTGCAGTTTATCACCAGCTCCATGGTTTCTGCTTTGCTCAAAAACTGCTCCACTGGTGTAGGTGATAGGGTCCTCAAATGGCTCTTTGACTTTAAAGGGTTCAGTCACTCGTCCAGCCAGGGGACTGATCTGGAGGTGTCTGTGCCAGGAAAAATCATTGGCGGCATTATCAACTGATAATGAATACAAAGGGTGCAGATGAAAAAAAATAAAACCATGTACTTTTTGCCTAACATCAGGTATTTAAGTGAAAACAAATTCATCAGATATTAATTCATCTTTCAGTACTCGCTGGTTGAAGCTGGTGAACGACTACAGGCACCCTTTTGTTTTCTAGATTTGAATCCTCCATGTTAATGAAACAGTTTGTGTTTCCTTGCCATTTTATAAGCCTGCCAACAAAAAGTTAAATTATCGCAACTTTTTTGCACTTAATTTACCCTTAAACATGTTATATTTCTGAATCTAGAGAACTAAACTTTGTGCATTACCACTCTTTAGATGGTTGTGTAGAATTGTAATTTCTGCAATATTTTTGAAATATAATTTTCTTCTCCAATTTTCCCCACTTACCTGTCCTGCTAGCAACAGATGGTGGTGGCAGCCCCAACTGCACCTCACTCACAACCATTTGTGCGCACCTCTGGATTGTTAATGTTGATAAGGCAGTTTTGACTGTGAGGCACCATATGGGACCACTCTTTTGAAAGATATATGGGACATAAAACAGCACAAGGCGAGTGCATAGTTAACACTTTTGTGTAGTGTTGAAAGCTGGACCCCCAACAAAAGCTCAACATTAGAGGCCATATGTCTTTTAATTATACTATGCTGAAATATTAGGCATCAAATCAGAATGACCAACTCTGAAGTAATGAGAAGGAGCAGCCTACAATCAGTAATATAGCATGTTTTGGTCAGAAGATTGTGATGGGCAAGAAATGTATGCAAAATTACCCTCACGTTCTTGAATGGAAACTAGCTTGGATAAAACTATCTCAGCTGAGATAGTGTAGCAGCTTTATCCACATCTGTCAGTGTTAATGAGCATGTAACCAAGGCATCTGTTATTGGGGGCATAATCTGGCCAACTTTTGGGTTTTTATGCAAATACTTTCTTCATGCTCAACAATAAAGACCACTCCTGTAACAGAGCTCTTGGTCCCTATAAGCTGGAGTGTTACTTTATACGTGCAATATCTGGTAGAGTGATGTGGCCAGGGTCAAACTGAAACACTTATTACAATATTCAGTTACTGAATGTGTTACGGGCCCACATAGGATTGCCTAGACTTCAGAAAGTGGTGGAATAAATACTATCAGACAGTGGATTAGGCTATAAACTACAGAACAGGTTTATTAAAAGCAACCAAATACTGGAAAATGCAATACAGTAGCTTGCACTGTTTTTTACAGGACTATCTACTCCTCGTCAAATACAGAAAATAAATAGGTGCGACTCTTACTTGGGATTATTGATTACTATGATTACTGTTGTCTCTGTACCAGGAATATATTATAAACATAGAGTCTTAGTTTTACAGATTTTATTAGAGGGAATGATACAGAAAACACAAGACGATGCGAAGGCTGCTGAGACCTCATGTTGCAGTTGCTGATTTTGGTCGCAGAGGAAATTAATGCCCGAGTTTTCCCTAATTTCCTTGCAATGGTTTCATTTTTTAAGCTCAACTAAAAGGCCATTACATCACCTTCTCCATGACCTTCACTGTTGGTTTCACAGCTAATTACACCAACTCAGCATTCCAAAGAGTGGGTCTCAACAAAAACTGTCCTTTTAAGCATAGAAAAGTTAAACATATTGTCACCTAACAGAAGCATTATATATATTTGAAGATTAACCCTACACAAGGCTATTCTACATGACGAGAGTTACAGCCTTGCAGGTTTGGCCTTGGCGATTTGAGCTGTCTTGGGACATTCTCCAGATATCGCCCGTTTCAGCAGATTCGGCAAACTGTCTTTTAAATCACAAAATTGAGTCCTGAACATAAATTGGATTCTTTAATAAAACCTTTTGTGCTAGCGTGCCTATTGGCATTCAACCAGAAACAAAGGAGATCAAAAAAATTAGATTTCAAAATCAAAGTTGCCAGATACTTATAACACAGAGGATGTCTGCAGATTCCATCTGAGTAAACATCAGATACAAAACTGTTTATCCCCTTACTGCATATTCCTTTAGTGAAAACAAATCAGGCAGCTATCAGGTGACAACAACCTTAATGACCTATTAAACTACATGAACATATTAAAAGCCACCTTGCCTCATAGCAGTAGCCAGTAGACAAGAAAAAGGGAATGCACACTAACATGGTGCAGAAACTGGAAGAGCATATAGCTCAAGCAAAGAAATCTCTTACAGGGCTAAGTATCCTAGCGGTTTCTTCTGGTTGTGTAAAGAGTAACTCATAGCGTTGGAAACAAAAACAACAAAATAAATTATATCAAACTAAAATTTAATAAGTCCCAATTGGTGACTAAACAATGCTGTTAATCAAAGCAGCATTTTTAACTTGTAATCATTCAAATTCAGTACAATACTAACTGGGTTCCAATTATGGCAAAGTTATCTATATTTATAGTTTCAAATCTCATGTATGATACTCAAACTTAAAAAGGAGATAATATAGATATAATTGCAATTAATATATTTCTCTTTTAGCCTCCAACATTAATCTGAAACACAGAATTTGGCTTATGTGTGTTCATCAAAAATGTGTAATCCACGAGTTAACAATAAAATTGACAAACTAAGCAAAAAAGACAGGATTGACCAGTTTTCAATAAAATCATCTATTTAAAAATCAGTATATCCAGTCACCAGTCCAATAAATAATTTACTAGTACATTTACTAAGAGAGATATTTAATATAATTTCCAATAAGAGCTTCAGTATATAATCAAATACACCATTATACAACCGTGGTTACCAACTAAAAAGTGCAGTTTCAATTACCCACTGCACAATTTGCAATATTACATGGAAGACAGAAACATACCATCCCTCCCCAAGCAAGGCACATTCAATTTTATTTTACCAGTGCATCAAAGTCTAACCACAAAAAATGTGTAAAAAATCTTTTTCCCTTTCAACCCCATACTAGTGGCGACAAACCTCAATCAAATGATATTTGAAGCTGATTTTTCCCACATTTCCTACAATTAAAAAAATCAGTAATGCTTGTTCCTTATTAACAATAAATGCAACAGCAGAACAAAGCCTGACTAGAATCAACTAAAAATAATATGGATAATGCTATAAATAGTGCGCTTTTTTTTTTTAAGAGCTATTTTTAATTCCAGAAAAGGAAAGAAAAAAGCCAGGCATGCATCAATTTCAAATTTTATACTAGCTCACTTCAATAAAAGGGCCAATTAGCCCCAGGATTTAAGATTTTTTTCTTCAAGGAAACATCGACTCTTACTTTACCTTCATTGTAAAAAGAAAAACAAAGTTTTATATATGCCATCTCAAAATGTAAAAAGCTTTTCCCCAAAAAGTAAACAGTGCATTCAGCTTTTCAACTGAGATAAGGTAGTGCTATTACAACAGCTTCTTTCAGTGGTGCATTAATTTAATAATGAAACACCACCATAGTACAGATGATCTGCATTTGTGACATATATAATTATAGTTAGAGTTCTGAAGTAATATATTGTTCAGGTAGTATACATTCACAGTATTTTTTTCAAATGCAACTACAATGGTACTGTATACCTCAATGCACTTACATTAGAATGTTAATTCTTTGAGGAAGTGTGAATGAAGTTCCTCACTCCCCCAACCGCCGTGCTATTACTTGCCATGCTAATAGGCAGAGGCATAAGATACTTGTGCAAAGATTCGGTTCTCGTTTCCAAATTGCATATAAAACTTTTCTAAACAAATCCTAGATTTGTAAATCAAGTAACCCCCCCCCACCACCATCATAAGCAGCTAACAAAGATGGCTTCACTGTATGGCTATATTTTACTTTACAAAAAAAGTTAATTGTAAACGTAGTTGGCATATTTCATTAATGTATTATCATATTCTAGTACGGAGGGTTCACAGCTGGGATGCGTGGAGTGAAGCGCCCTGCACCTGGTTTTGAAGTGATATTGGTCTTTGAAGCAGATCATCTCCTTGCCTGACCTACCAGCTGAGAAAGAGTTCTGTTCTATTACATTGGAGAGACAAATTAACCGCTAGAAGTTTTTAAAAAATGAAAATGGAGAGCGTGAACAAAAATATCACACGCAAAAAAAAAAAACAGGTACCTCAGTTCAAATAATAGAAGCTTGAATGGCAAAGGAATCTAGGAGGAAAATAGAAAATGTCTAGAGTATAGTGAACTAATTGGATAGTTCTTTCAAAGAGCCGGCACACGCACACAATGGGACAAATGCCCTCCTTCTGTGCTGTATGATTTTACATATACAACTCATTTCATGCAGAATATCCATCTTACAAAATGTGTTGTGCAAGTCCTCAGAGGATGTGCTTTTGCTGAGCTTGTTTGCTACAGGTTTAAAAAAAAAATTCTGGAAGGCACTGATTCCTGCTGGGGTACAGTACAAAGTGCACCAGTCTCCCTCTGGTGCCTCACCCAAGCAGCCATTCTTCATGCCAGGTATTTCTTCACTTCACCTGACGAAGGAGCAGCGCTCCAAAAGCTTGCGATTTCAAATAAAGCTGTTGGACGACTGCTCACTTTAGTCTACACAATGTCATCAGGCTATTTGACCCTGGAGAAGTGGAGGGGGGCGGGGGAAGAGGGGAAGGGCATCATAGCCGAGGTCAATCCCATCCTCACAAAACATTCCCTTGCATGCACTTTTCAGCAGGGCATCACTGAATCACAATCAAGAACAGGAAGCATCAACCAGGGTTCCGTGCCCTCAACAAGAGAAGCTGCGGCTAATTGCAGCTTTGGTCAGCTAACTCAGCAAAGACCAGAAATCAAATATGGGGACTTCTCAGTTGCACGGCTGTTATACACTAGCTTCACTAACTGAGTCGCCAGCAAACCTGTCTGTTCTGCAGGTACTTTGCGAGAAGAATAAAGCGATTTTAAGCTAATATAATCAATCTGCAAATGCTAAACACACTAATTGAGTTGCTGGCTGACTCAACTGAATTGTTGGCAAGACAGAGAAAACACTTGGTGCAGCATAAAGTGGCATTAATGCTTATCTGATTCATCTAATCTGGAAAATCATCTTGCACTTTTCATCTCTTTCCAGTTTATAAAAAAAACAAATAGCTGCCCGTTTATAATAGCAGTTAGCGTATCTGTACTCTTGACTTTTACATGTTTTTCTCCCTTGCTCTCTATGTTGGATCACTGCATCATGCATCAATTCTGACAAACATTTCCACCTAAAACAACTTGACCTTTCTCTTTTCAAATGCTGATAGACCTGTATTGTATCCCCAGCATTTTCCATTTTTATTTCAAATCTAACCTGAATTTAATTGCTATTGACCGTTACCCTTAATAAGCAAAGAAAATCTCGCAAGAGGATATGATTACACCAGGAACATATTACGATACTGTGCAGAGGATGCAGAAACACTAATCTGTCCAAGATTCCCAAATATTCTATATCATAGGAATTTTTAAAATATTAAGTTAAAGAACATGAATTATGGAATAATTGCTCATACCTCATTTTTTTTTTTAAATGAAAAGAACTTGTCTCAATCCCCCCCTTTTTGTCCCTCCACACGGTATACCATTTCCCACCAAAAAAGGGTGAACAGGGAACTTGATCCAAACCTCTGCCAATGATGGGTTTGCAGCTAATCAAGAGGAAGTATATGAATATGACTGTGGATAATATCCACTGATGCTCCAAGAGGGGGAAGAGAAAGAGAAAAATAAGGAGGAAAGAAAAGGAAAACACAAAAAGAGAGAGACAGGAGCACAAGACAACAAATGCAATTTGTTGGATATGAAACGTTTTGGGATGTCTGGAGAGCATGATAAGGTAAAGGTGCTGTACAAATGCAATTTTTCTATATAAATTATTTTTGTATATTAAGTGAAGTAGAAGTGGACCCTCCGTAGCACTTCCTTTTCGCATTAAAAACAATGGAATTGTGGATGATAAAATATATTCAGTCCAGAACATCTCTGGCCCTCCTAGTGTTCACCGTATGTCAATGAGAGTAGGCACAGAAATATATTATACAGCAGTTTTATATTAGATTAACTGAAGACACCGCATAAGGAATTACATCCAGTCATCATAGTTATGGCCTAACAACTATTGAAGGAATATTTCCATTTCAAAACAAATATTCTAATTTATTCAAAAACTGTCAAATTCCCATAATTTGCCTATTAAAAAAAAAACTCACTCTTACAATTTTGCAGATAAAAGGAAGAGCCAGCCTCAAACAATGAAAAACCCACTGAAGTAGAATTTGTATACAGTATTTAACAGCACAAGTCATTTAACCTTAACTAGGTTACTAAATTCTCACCCAAAAATTTCTATTCCAGTAGTCGACTATATACTTTGGCTTGGATCCTTAAAGCAACAACCAGAGCATTTGTGCTAAAGATGTAGATTTCTTATATAATCAATAGGGAACAGGCTAAAGAGATACACTTAGTAATCTAGTTATTTCTGTAAAAAGTCATCATTTTTCAGGGCTTTAACAAGCCAATCTTTATCTTGCTCATCATCAGAGTCACTCATATCACTGGTATCAGCTGCCAACAGTCGGGAGTAGTTTAACCTCTTTTGCCGAGGAATTCTGGACTGTACAATGAGGAACACTATCGCCCAAAGTGTAGCAGTAGCAGAGCATGCTTGGTAAAGCCGTTCTATGCCAAAACTATCCACAATGAACCCACTGCAAAAGCTGCCAGAACTCGCACCTAGACCAAAGGATAGCCCATGGTAGATTTTATAGAGTGTTCTTTCAATACCGGGGGTCGCTAGATCATTACACTGACTCAAAACAGCCCACCACAAGGCACCACTGCTAAAAGCATTCAAGACTTGAATAGGCAGTACTGCCCAAGAGGCCCAGAGGAATGAATAGTAGAGCAGCTGAGCTGCAAGGCAAATTAGTCCAAATGCCACTGTACCAGAGACTGAAAGGATCTTTAACATTTTGTCCTTGAAAAGGAAAAGCAGAACTTCAGCTATAAAGCCAATTGCTACTGCAGTGCCCATATATGCCTCACTGCTCCCTTTGTTCTGCATTTGCCAGAAGAGGAAGTTGTTTACTGTAGATCCAATAGCTCCAGTGATGAAGACTGTGATTACATACAAGATAGCCCTTCCATCACTTCCCAACAGGTGCAATCCTTTGACAGTACAGTTTACCATGTCATTTTTCTTAGCTGTGTGAATCGGATAGAACACAGCAACAAGTAGTGCCAATGTAATCAGGGCAGCATAGCCGTAAAAGTGCACTGCAGTTCGAGAAGTATGTGCGTTGAGGAAGCAACTCAGCCGGTCCACAAGGATGCCAATACTAAAAGCTGCTCCAGCTGTGCCCAAGCAACCCCAAATCCACTGTCGGCCATAGCGGTCAACAGAGTCAACAAAGTCCAGGTAGTCATAGAGCCCATCATCTGCAACCCAATCCAGAGTTGATGCTAGAACCTCCCATAAAGATACAGCTAATAAAATAAGCATAAATGTCTGGTGCTGGTTATCCAAAATTTTAAGATTGCGATTAGGCGCAGCGCTGATCTGTCGCTTTTTTTTTCTGTCTTCAGAACTGGTCTTCAAAGCAGCATCCCTTTTCACAAGGGGACTGTTTGCCGTACTGGAATAAATATCTAAACTGTTGTTTTCCTCCTTGCTATTTTTTATAACAGTAAGATGATTGGCAGCTTCTCCCATAGCTCTTGCATGGCCAGAGTCTTCAAGAGGCAGAAATTGGTTCCGTTTTGATTGAAGATGATCATCTGCACCTTTTGCACTACCCACATCTTCTGATAGAGCTCGGACTTCTGAATTTGTAACATTACTTAGCTCAGTTTTGTATGGATGTTTGGTTATGCTGTTCGTAACAGGTGGTTCCGCAGTGGTCAGCAACTGGAGTTTCTCTTTCATTTCAGTATGGTTTACATTATGGAGTGTTGAACTAGGATGGCTTGTTAAAACAGCATTCACTATTGTTGGAAGGACGGTATGTGCAATTTTATTCATCTCAAAATCACCTACATGGTCTTTGTCTTCTGGTCTTAAGTTTTGACTCCAACTGTTTTTTGCATACATACTACTGTTACAGAATTTGTACTCTATTTCCTTATCTACAGGTGGAATGAGTGTGAGTAGAAGGCCTGCTCCTATTGATGACAACAGGGAACCTAGTACAAGAATTCTTCTTTTGTTATGGCGTCTAGCACAGTAAGACCAGAAGGGAGTACAAAGCAGGGAAACAAAATACTTCGTTCCCATGACAATGCCGACAAATGGTGCAGTCAAGCCAAGCTGCCTGAAGTATATGGTAAGAAATGGAATTACACAGGCTTTTGCTGCACAATAAAGAAAATGATAGAGACTGGCAAGAGCCAGTGCTTTGCTGACATTCCACTGTTTATTTCTCTTCATGGTTCTAGGCTTCATCTTCTACCAAACATTCCTAGTTAGCTGTCTGAAAAACAAACATAAAATTACATTACTCAACAATATACATTTAATACAAGATCTATGCAAGCGATATATCTTACAGGCTACACAAGTAACAGAATGTTCCTAATTATGCTTGAAGTGTGAAAAGCCTGCCTCACAAAAACATTAAAGTTTTCTTGGCACACTATATTTGGATCATCTTGTAGAGCAAAGATAGCCCCCAGCTTCTTTTCTCTACTACCAGCCATATCCTTAAACCGCTCTCCCCTGCATCCTCCACCTTCATCTCCAAGGAGAGTAGATCATAGAATTCTTTATCACTATGTTTGAGACCATCCATTCATCTGCCTCGGCTGCTTTCCATGCTCTTCCCAAGGCAAAACTTCCCCCAGGTTCCCCCTGCCCTAGTCCTAAACTCGTGACTTTCTCCAGTTCCTCTCCTATCTTCCGTTATGCCCTCTACGAGCTCTTGTCCATGAGACAACTCCTACGACCCCATTCCCACTAAACTACTGACCACTCAAATTCCCTTTCTGGACCCACAAGCTACACGATATTGTAAATGGTTTCCTCCCCTCAGGTACTGACCCTCTCGCTTTCAAAACTGCCATCCT
This sequence comes from Squalus acanthias, assembly GCA_030390025.1. Taxonomy (NCBI): domain Eukaryota; kingdom Metazoa; phylum Chordata; class Chondrichthyes; order Squaliformes; family Squalidae; genus Squalus; species Squalus acanthias. Next base: position 25,911,523 of record CM059447.1, on the reverse strand, counting down.
TTCCTCAAAAAAGCCCACCTTTGACCCTTCTGTCCTTGCAAACTACCACCTCATTGCCAATCTCCCTTTCCACTCCAAAGTTCTTGAATGTGTTATCTCCTCCCAAATCTGCGCCCGTCTCTCCCACAACTCCGTTTGGATCTTTCCAATCAAGTTTCTGCCCCTATCATAGCACTGAAATGGCCATAAATAAAGTCATGAGCAACATTCTCTGTGATTGTGACCGTGCAGCATTATTATCCTCCCTCAACCTATCTGCAGCTTTTGACACGGATGACCACACCATTCTCCTCCAATGCATGTGCTCCACATCTTTCCTGCACCTCGAATTGAGCTTCCAACCTCATATCGTCATCAGAAGACCGTCTACATCAACTTCCGTAACATCAGCTACCTCTGCCCATCTGCCACTGAAATCCGCATCCATGCTTCGTCCCTTCCAGACTCGACTATTCCAATGCTCCCCTGGTTAGCCTCTCGGTAAACCTTAGCTCATCCAGAACTCTGCTGTCTATATCCTACCCTGCACTGTCCTTCTCACTCTGTTCTTGCTGACCCACATTGGCTCCTGCTTCACTCAATGCCTCAGATTTAAAATTCTCATCTTCTTGTTCAAACCCCTTCACAGCCTCACCCCTCCCCAAATTTGTAACCTGCATCAAAACTCTCATTCCTCCACTTCTGCCCTTTTGTGCAGCTCCCCCTCTCGTTGCCCTACAATTGGTGGTTGCATCTTCAGCACCTCCCTCTAAAAGAAAAGATATGCATTTATACGGCGTCTTTCAGGACCACCGGACGACCTAAAGTGCTTAAAAGCCAATGAAGTACTGTCGAAGCGTAGTCGCTGTTGTAATGTAGGAAACGCGGCAGCCAATTTGCGCACAGCAAGCTCCCCCAGACAGCAATGTGATAATGACCTCGTTATCAGACCCCCCTTTAAAACCGACCTCTGCCCAAACCCCTCCTAATATCTCCTTTGGCTCAGCTTCCAATTTTTTTTGCCTGCGCTGAAGCACCTTGGGATGTTTGTCGAGGTTGCAGGCACCACCCAAATGCAACTTCTTGTTGGAACATTGAAGGTAACCGAGAATAAAATGATAAATCAGAAAGAAGTTTTGGACAGGTATTAGTCGAAAGCCCTGTAACAGGTCGGTCAGGGCTTGGGGGTGGGGAGCGGCCCGCACAGTCAGCGCCAGCGAGGAGGAAACGTGAAACACTTTAAATAAGGCTGTTCCCACATCACTCCCCAGACCAACTTCTAAAGGGAGCTGCGGTGCACTCGGCTGCTCCCGGCCCAGCTCTTGCCAGCCACTCGGCCGCGGGGATGCCACCGTACGCGTCGCCTGGCAACGGCCGCCCCCTAGCTCACTGGCCAACCCTCCCGGACGCGGTACCTGCACTGGCTCGGGCCTCCGCAGCAGATAGATGGAGCCGATACCCGGAAGCGTCCAGCGATCTCGCAGGCACGTCATACGTCACCACGTCATGTCACGTGCCCACTGTTCGGCGCCCGCACTTTAATTCAAAAAGGATTTCTAACGATTTTTTTTGTTTGTTGTCGCCTCGGGGACTCACCTGTTGGCGGACGGGGGAGGGAGGAAGGAGCGGCTGCTCCGGCTGGAGGGCAGCGAGACCTCCCGCAACAGCACCACCTGCAGCCTGGTCATTGCCACTGCAAAAAAAAATACGGTAAGTAGGCGGGACCTGCTGGATATCATTCGACCCACTAAATCATTGACCCAGAAATTGATGGCAAAAATGATGGCGAGTTCACGGCGTCCGTCGTTATTTGTACATTTTTTTAAAAAACGAACAGTGCCGAAGATGAACTAGGCAGTGAGTGCCGCTTCTTTGTGCATCGTGGTGGTTCCATGGTGTAATGGTTAGCACTCTGGACTTTGAATCCAGCGATCCGAGTTCAAATCTCGGTGGAACCTTTAGTTATATTGTCAGAGTGGGGAGCACCGAGTTGTGGGTTCAGACTTGAATACAAAATCTATGGCTGACACTTGGAGTGCTGCACTGTCGGAGGTGCCGTCTTTCAGATGAGGCATTGAACTGATTCCCTGTCTGCTCTCTCAGGTGGGTGTAAAAGATCCCATGGTGCTATTTCGAAGAAGAGCAGGTGAGTTATCCCCGGTGTCCTGGCCAATATTTATCCCTCAATCAACATCACAAAAACAGATTATCTGGTCATTATCACATTTTGTGTGAGTTTGCTGTGTGCAAATTGGCTGCTGCGTTTCCTACATTACAACAGTGACTACACTCCAAAAGTTCTGACGAAGGGTCATCGACCTGAAACGTTAACTCTGTATCTCTCTCCACAGATGCTGCCTGACCTGCTGAGTATTTCCAGCATTTTCTGTTTTTACTCCAAAAGTACTTTGTTGGCTGTAAAGCGCTTTGAGACGTCCTGAGGACGTGAAAGGCGCTATAGAAATGCAGGTCTTCCTTCCTCTTCCTTACACTAACTTGCAATTGTATAGCGCCTTTAACGTAGTAAAACGTCCCAAGGCGCTTCACAGACACGTAGTCAGACAAAATTTGACACCGAGCCACATAAGCAGTTATTAGGGCAGATGACGGTCAAAGAGGTAGGTTTTAAGTAGCATCTTAAGGGAGGAAAGAGAGGCGGAGAGGTTTAGGGAGTGAACTCCAGAGTTTAGGGCCGAGCCAGCTGAAGGCACTGCCACCAATGGTGGAGCAATGTAAATCGGGGATGCTCAAGAGGCCAGAATTGGAGGAGCGCAGATATCTCAGACGGTTGTATGGCTGGAGGAGGTTACAGAGATAGGGAGGGGCGAGGTCAGGGAGGGATTTGAAAAGAAGGATGAGAATTTTAAAATCGAGGTGTTTTAAAGCATGACTGTCCACACTGCCAACAGCAGGGACTGGATAAAGGAAATAATGGGCTAGAAATTGCGGTCGGAGGCATATGCCTCCGACCTGCAAAACCTTTACAAACCTACCTCCAGGCACCCAGACTGCGTAGAGTTGTGGTCTTGTGCCTCCTGGCGGAGGGCAGTGTAAAGACTCACGGATCCCAGGGATGCAGGCGGTTCAAAAGCGTCCCTGGGATCATAAGAACATAAGAAATAGGAGCAGGAGTAGACCAATCGGCCCCTCGAGCCTGCTCCGCCATTCAATGAGATCATGGCTGATCTGATCCAACCTCAACTCTAAAGAACACAAGAAGCAGGAGCAGGACCAGGCCACTCGGCCCCTGGGCCCTCTCCGCCACCCACAGGGCCTTGACCGATCCGAACTTAAACTCATGTCCAATTTCCAGCCCGCTCCCCGTAACCCCTGATTCCCTTTACTTCTAGGAAATGGTCTATTTCTGTTTTAAATTTATTTAATGAAGTAGCTTCTACAGCTTCCTGGGGTAGCAAATTCCACAGACCCACTACCCTCTGAGTGAAAAAGTTTCTCCTCATCTCAGTTTTGAAAGAGGAGCCCCTTATTCTAAGATTATGTCCCCTAGTTCTAGTTTCACCCATCATTGGGAACATCCTCACCGCGTCCACCCGATCAAGCCCCTTCACAATCTTATATGTTTCAATAAGATCGCCTCTCATTCTTCTGAACTCCAATGAGTAGAGTCCCAATCTACTCAACCTCTCCTCATATGTCCACCCCCTCATCCCCGGAATTAACCGAGTGAACCTTCTTTGTACTGCCTCGAGAGCAAGTATGTCTTTTCTTAAGTATGGACACCAAAACTGTATGCAGTACTCCAGGTGCGGTCTCACCAATACCCTATACAACTGCAGCAATACCTCCCTGTTTTTATATTCTATCCCCCTAGCAATAAAAGCCAACATTCCATTGGCTTTCTTGATCACCTGCATACTAACTTTTTGATTTTCTTGCACCAAGACCCCCAGATCCCTTTGAACTGCAGTACTTTCCAGTTTCTCGCCATTAAGATAATAACTTGCTCTCTGATTTTTCCTGCCAAAGTGCATAACCTCACATTTTCCAATATTGTATTGCATCTGCCAAATCTCTGCCCACTCACCCAGCCTGTCTATATCCCCTTGTAGGTTTTTTATGTCCTCCTCATTCTCTACTTTCCCTCCCATCTTTGTATCATCTGCAAACTTTGATATGTTACACTCGGTCCCCTCCTCCAAATCGTTAATATAGATTGTAAAGAGTTGGGGACCCAGCACCGACCCCTGCGGAACACCACTGGCTACTGGTTGCCAGTCCGAGAATGAACCATTTATCCCAACTCTCTGCTTCCTGTTAGATAACCAATCCTCCACCCATGCCAGAATATTCCCCCCAATCCAGTGATTTTTTATCTTGAGTAATAATCTTTTATGTGGCACCTTGTCGAATGCCTTCTGGAAGTCTAAATACACTACATCCACTGGTTCCCCTTTATCCACCCTGTACGTTATGTCCTCAAAGAACTCGAGCAAATTTGTCAGACATGACTTCCCCTTCATAAAGCCATGCTGACTTTGTCCTATTAAATTATGTTTATCTAAATGTTCCGTTACTGTCTCCTTAATAATAGACTCCAAAATTTTACCCACCACAGATGTTAGGCTAACTGGTCTATAATTTCCAGCCTTCTGCCTACAACCCTTTTTAAATAAGGGTGTTACATTAGCAGTTTTCCAATCTGCCGGGACCTTTGCTGAGTTCAGGGAGTTTTGGAAAATTATTACCAAAGCATCCACAATTCCTACTGCCACTTCTCTCAAGACCCTAGGATGTAAGCCATCAGGTCCAGGGGATTTATCCGCCTTGAGTCCCATTATTTTACTGAGTACCAATTCCTTAGTAATTTTAATCGTATTTAGCTCCTCCCCCACTAGAGCCCCCTGTTTGTCCAGTGTTGGGATATTCTTAGTGTCCTCTACCGTAAAGACTGAAACAAAATATTTGTTCAGCATTTTTGCCATCTCCATGTTTCCCACCATTAATTTCCCGGTCTCATCCTCTAAGGGACCTACGTTTGCCTTAACCACCCTTTTTCTTTTTATATAACTATAGAAACTCTTGCTATCTGTTTTTATATTTTTTGCTAATTTATTTTCATAGTCTATTTTCCCTTTCTTAATCAATCCTTTAGTTACTTTTTGTTGTCTTTTGAAGACTTCCCAATCTTCTATTCTCTCACTAACTTTGGCTACCTTATATGTCCTTGTTTTTAGTTGGATACTTTCTTTAATTTCTTTACTTAGCCATGGATGGCTGTTATTTCTTTTACACCCTTTTTTCCTCAGTGGAATATATTTATTTTGAAAGTTGTAAAATAACTCCTTGAATGAACACCACTGCTCATGTACCGTCTTACCCTTTAATCTATTTTCCCAGTCCACTTTAATCAATTCTGCTCTCATGCCATCATAGTCTCCTTTATTCAAGCTCAGTATGCTTGTTTGAGAACCAACCTTCTCACCCTCTAATTGGATATGGAATTCAACCATGTTATGGTCACTCATTCCAAGGGGATCCTTAACTGGGACATTATTAATTAATCCAGACTCATTACACAGTACCAGGTCCAAGGTTGCTTGCCCCCTTGTAGGATCAGTTACATACTGCTCAAGAAATCCATCCCTAAGACACTCAATAAACTCTTCCTCAAGGCTGCCCTGCCCAATTTGATTTGTCCAGTTAATATGATAGTTAAAATCCCCCATAATTATATCTGTTCCCTTATTACATGCCCCAACTATTTCCTGATTAATACTTCTTCCAACAGAGTTGCAACTATTAGGAGGCCTATATACTACATCCACCAGTGTTTTTTTCCCCTTATTATTCCTAATCTCTACCCAAACTGTTTCATTATCCTGATCTTTTGACCCAATATCATTTCTCTGTATTACAGTGATTCCTTTCTTTATTAACATAGCCACCCCCCCGCCCCTTCCTTTCTGCCTGTCCTTCCTGATTGTTAAATACCCTGGCATATTTAATTCCCAGACGTTGTCACCCTGCAGCCATGTTTCTGTAATGGCCACAAGATCATACCCATACATAGTTATTTGTGCCGTTAACTCGTCAATTTTGTTACGAATGCTACGTGCATTCAGATAAAGAACTTTCAAATGTGTTTTGCGACACTTACTTCCTGCTTTTTCCTTATTTAACACTTTACCTTTTACTCCATACCTTCTGTCCCTTCCTGACATGCTTTCCTCTGTCTCCCTGCTCAGGTTCCCAATCCCCTGCCACATTAGTTTAAATCCTCCCCAACAGCACTAGCAAACACTCCCCCTAGGACAGCGGTCCCAGCCCTGCCCAGGTGCAGACCGTCCGGTTTGTACTGGTCCCACCTCCCCCAGAACCGGTTCCAATGTCCCAGGAATTTGAATCCCTCCCCCTTGCACCATTCCTCTAGCCACGTATTCATTTGAAATATCCTCCTATTTCTACTCTGACTAGCACGTGGCACTGGTAGCAATCCTGAGATTACTACCTTTGAGGTCCTATTTTTTAATTTACCTCCTAACTCCCTATATTCTGCTTTTAGGACCTCATCCCCTTTTTTACCTATATCGTTGGTGCCTATGTGCACCACGACAGCTGGCTGTTCACCCTCCCCCTCCAAAATGTTCTGTACCCGGTCCTCCAATCACAAAAGAGGATTCCATTGCAGTCATTTACGAAGGGAATCCCCTAATGATATACAATGGAATCCCCAAATAATTATATAATGTACATAATTCTAATAAACATAAATGTACTGAATTGCAATTTTATTCATAAGTCCTTTGCACAAACCTCAGTAAAAATGTAATTTTTTAATAAATAATTTTAAACATCTTAATCCGGGCCAATATTTGCATAAACTTATTTAAAGTGTATGTGCATAATTTTGGATTTTTAAATGTTTAATTTAAGGCTTATATATACCCTTACGCTGATTTAAGCAGGCCCTATGCCTGCTTTTACCAGCCGTAAGAGTTTAGTGGGCAAATAGTCCAACTCTGCACCAGCAATACTGAGTTTACATGCGGTTTGGATGATCTGTCAAGGCATACCTTGACAGATCGCAAGTTCTGGATTTCGCGCATGTGCAAATGCGGAAACCCAGAAGTTGCGCAGGACCTTTCAAATGGATTACGACGGCGTACTCTCAGGAGACCGCAATTTCAGGGCCAATATTACCCAATTTGTTAAGTTTCCTTTTTCTGAATGATTTTGGTTTTATTAGTTATTAATAGGCGGCACCTTTATTAAAAGGGGGCAGTTTTTGTAGATTTTTTGAGCTGATTACACTGGGGCAACCATGTCATCCCTGGAGCGATCATGCAAGTTAGTGATTTGGAAGCTGTGTGTTTCCAGCATTTTCTGTTTTGTTTCGGATTTCCAGCACCTGCAGTATTATGCTATTCATGTGGATTGAAGAACCAATAGATTTGACAATTGAGAATTCATAAGTTCTGTGTTAGAAGCAATAAATAATAGGAGAACGGTTTTGGCATTTAATTTTCCGTATAATCCTTCTGTAGTTCTTCCATTGGTGTACAAAAATATGGCTTCCAGAAGCAGATTGACTATTATGCAGAGGACTCAAACTGCCTGTTATAGTTTCCATTCAGATTTATTGTGAATGTGGAAACTGCAGAGACTCAACTACTTTTTCCTTTAGCAAATGATTTTTTAAAAATTAGCATTAAATGATTGGGCTATATAATTATGAGTGAATTATGTCAGCTTTGTGAGTGAATACGGGGGTCAAAGAACATGTACTTTCATGACCCATTACATTTAACTGTTCCACTTTAACTTTCTTATAATAGAATTTTAATGGGAATCACTGAACTACAGCACGATTACTACCGGCGATTGCACATATGTGGGTTAACAAGTCAATGAAAATTGCAGACACATATATTGATGCAAATGTATTAACCAGGATGTTAAAAATAGCACATCGAGGAGTTTCATTCCACAGTTATCTTGTTCTCCACAGCTTGGACAATGACCCTATGTAAAAAAAAAGGGAGAGAAAAGATAATTGATCATGTTTGAATCCCTTTGATGGAAGATCCAATTTTCATGTGACAACAATGATGTATTTTTCTCTTATTTATTGGATTTATTATTGCTAGTCATGATACTATGAGCGGATTTTTCAAGTTGGATACAATTTTCCTTAAAGTCTAGCTAATCTTCACAACCCAGAGCAAGACATGGACCTGTCTAGTACTGGAAGTCCTTGAAATTCATGGTTTAACTGTTCATTATACCTGAATGGGGATCCTTTCAATTCCAAACTCTACTCTAGATGATTGACATCCTGGAATAGTGGCTTTGACCAACTGCTGTGCCTGGTGTGACGACGTGGGCCAGGCCTGTGAAAGAGGCAGAGCCAACGATTCTTGCTAGTTCCTTTGATGGGCAGCTCTGTGGTCAAGAGCATCTGATTGTCAGTTTATAGGTGGCTGCTTGGGCTCAGCAGTCACCGGAAACTGGGCTAAATCTGGCTCTGTAATAGCATTTTACAGTGTAAAATGTGAGGAATGAATATTTCAAGACTCTGAAGTCTGAGGCCTTGATATTGACATGGGCGGGTCAGAGTTTCGGACGAGTTTCTCCACATGTTGTGGCGTTTTAACTCCACAGCGTGCGACTTTTCTCCTTGATAGGTTCCCCACCCGGAAGTCAGCCCAATTTTTGTATTTATTTGTTCACAGGATGTGGGCATCACTGGCAAGGCCAGCATTTATTGCTCATCTCTAATTGCCCTTCAGAAGGTGGTGCTGAGCTGCCTTCTTGAACCACTGCAGTCCGTGTGGTGAAGGTACTTCCACAGTGCTGTTAAGGTGGGAGTTCCAGGATTTTGACCCAGCGACTATGAAGGAACGAAGATATATATTGACAGGTTTGACTTCCAGTTGGGTGGAGAGGACTCCGGAGCAGACTGCAGCCGCAAGTCCTCTGCTGCTGCTAGTGGGAGCGTGGGGGGGGGGGTCCAATCCCCGACCCGGGGGGGGGGGAGGGTCTGATCCCTGACCCGGGGGTCCGATCCCAGGGGTGGTCCAATTCCCAACCCAATTTTGCTAAGACTGCAAATTTCTTCAGTGTAATTTCTGTTCACATGTTGCTTCATTTTGAGGCAGCAGCGCAGAGGGAAAATGTACATTACTCACAACTGTTCATCTGCTTTCCAAAGAGACAGGCACCTCCATGTTTCACCAGGGCAAAGGGGCCCATTACTTGCCGAGAGCAACAATTACCAGGACGGAGTGAGGAGACTCAGATCAAACTGCCACAGGACGGAGAGTGAGGAGACTCAGAACAAACTGCCACAGGACGGAGAGTGAGGAGACTCAGAACAAACTGCCACAGGACAGAGAGTGAGGAGACTCAGAACAAACTGCCACAGGACGGAGAGTGAGGAGACTCAGAACAAACTGCCACAGGACAGAGTGAGGAGACTCAGAACAAACTGCCACAGGACGAAGTGAGGAGACTCAGATCAAACTGCCACAGGACGGAGAGTGAAGAGACTCAGATCAAACTGTCACAGAAGTGTATTGTTTTAATTTAAATTAATTAAAGGGTAAATAATAATAAATTTAATTAATTACATAGAATGGGAGAGCAGGTGATGTGTTACTGCTGCAATATGTGGGAGCTGGAGGACACCATTGATGTTCACGGTGATCACATTTGCAGTAAGTGTTGGCTGCTCGAGGAACTCCGGCTCCGTGTTGATGAGCTGGAGTCCGAGCTTCAAACACTGCGACACATCAGGGAGGGGGAGAGTTACCTGGACTCTGTGTTCCAGGAGGTAGTCACACCAATTAGATTAACTAATTCAGATGTAGCCCATGATCAGGGACAGGAGGGTGTGACTACGAGTGAGGCAGGTACGGGGATCCAGGAGGTAGTGTTGGAGGAGCCGCAGCCCTTGCTCTTGTCCAACAGGTTCGAGGCTCTTACTCCCTGTGAGGACGGGAGCAGGGACTGCAGGGAGGATGAGCAACCTGGCCACAGCACTATGGTACGGGGAGCCATTCAAGTGGGGGGAGTAAAAGAAATGTTGTAGTGGTAGGGGATAGTATCATTAAGGGGATAGATAGGGTTCTTTGCAGCCGAGAGCGAGAGTCCCGAAGGCTATGTTGCCTGCCCGGTGCCAGGGTTAAGGACATCTCCTCTGGGCTGGAGAGAAACTTGGAGTGGGAGGGGGAAGATCCAGTTGTCGTGGTCCATGTTGGTACCAATGACATCGATAGGACAAGGAATGAGGTTCTGCTGAGGGAGTATGAGCAGCTAGGGGCCAAATTAAAAAACAGAACCTCTAGGGTAGTAATCTCTGGATTACTACCTGAGCCACGAGCAAATTTGGCTAGGGTAAATAAAATCAGAGGGTTAAATGCGTGGCTCAAAGACGTGTAGGAGAAATGGGTTTTGCTACCTGGGACACTGGCACCAGTACTGGGACAGGAGAGAGCTGTTCCGTTGGGACGGACTTCACTTGGCCAGTGCTGGGACTAGAGTCCTGGCGAATCGAATAACTAGGGCTGTAGAGAGGGCTTTAAACTAATTAGTGGGGGGGAGGTTTCAAGAGAGCAAAAAATAAAAATGTCAGCGGAGAAGGCAATAGAGCAAAGTAGCAGTGGGGTAATTAAAAACCAGAGCGTGTCAGGAAGGGACAGAATATATAAAGATAAAGGTAAAGTAGTAAAGGGGGTAAAAGCAGGAATAAATTGTCACAAAACATATTTAAAAGTTCTTTATCTGAATGCACGCAGCATTCGTAACAAAATAGACGAATTGACGGTACAAATAACTACGTATGGGTATGATCTTGTGGCCATTACAGAAAAATGGCTGCAGGGTGACAACGACTGGGAATTAAATATGCCAGGGTATTTAACAATCAGGAAGGACAGACAGGAAGGAAGAGGAGGTGGGGTAGCTATGTTAATAAAGGAAGGAATCATTGTATTACAGAGAAATGATATTGGGTCAAAGGATCAGGATAATGAAACAGTTTGGGTGGAGATAAGGAATAATAAAGGGAAAAAAACACTAGTGGGAGTAGTATATAGGCCTCCTAATAGTTGCAACTCTGCTGGAAGAAGTATTAATCAGGAAATAGTTGGGGCATGTAATAAGGGAACAGCTATAATTATGGGGGATTTTAACTATCATATTAACTGGACAAATCAAATTGGGCAGGGCAGCCTTGAGGAAGAGTTTATTGAGTGTATTAGGGATGGATTTCTTGAGCAGTATGTAACTGATCCTACAAGGGGGCAAGCAACCTTGGACCTGGTCCTGTGTAATGAGTCAGGATTCATTAATAATGTCCTAGTTAAGGATCCCCTTGGAATGAGTGACCATAACATGGTTGAATTCCATATCCAATTAGAGGGTGAGAACAGAAAACGCTGGAAAAACTCAGCAGGCCAGGCAGCAGTTCTGATGAAAGGTCATCGACCTGAAACGTCAACTCTCTTTCTCTCTCTACGGATGCTGCCTGGCCTGCTGAGTTTTTCCAGCGTTTTCTGTTGTTATTTCGGATTTCCAGCATCTGCAGTATTTTGCTATCGTAGAGGGTGAGAAGGTTGGTTCTCAGACAAGCGTACTGAGCTTGAATAAAGGAGACTATGATGGTATGAGAGCGGAATTGATTAAAGTGGACTGGGAAAATAGATTAAAGGGTAAGACGGTACATGAGCAGTGGTGTTCATTTAAGGAGTTATTTTACAACTTTCAAAAAATATATATTCCACTGAGGAAAAAAGGGTGTAAAAGAAATGACAGCCATCCGTGGCTAAGTAAAGAAATTAAGGATAGTATCCAACTAAAAACAAGGACATATAAGGTAGCCAAACTTAGTGGGAGGATAGAAGATTGGGAAGTCTTCAAAAGACAGCAAAAAGTAAATAAAGGATTGATTAAGAAAGGGAAGATAGATTATGAAAATAAATTAGCAAAAAATATAAAAACAGATAGCAAGAGTTTCTATAGTTATATAAAAAGAAAAAGGGTGGCTAAGGCAAATGTAGGTCCCTTAGAGGATGAGACCGGGAAATTAATGGTGGGAAACATGGAGATGGCAAAAATGCTGAACAAATATTTTGTTTCAGTCTTTACGGTAGAGGACACTAAGAATATCCCAACACTGGACAAACAGGGGGCTCTAGTGGGGGAGGAGCTAAATACGATTAAAATCACTAAGGAATTGGTACTCAGTAAAATAATGGGACTCAAGGTGGATAAATCCCCTGGACCTGATGGCTTACATCCTAGGGTCTTGAGGGAAGTGGCAATAGGGATTGTGGATGCTTTGGTAATAATTTTCCAAAATTCCCTGGAATCAGCAAAGGTCCCGGCAGATTGGAAAACTGCTAATGTAACACCCTTATTTAAAAAGGGTAGTAGGCAGAAAGCTGGAAATTATAGACCAGTTAGTCTAACATCTGTGGTGGGTAAAATTTTGGAGTCTATTATTAAGGAGACAGTAACGGAACATTTAGATAAACATAATTTGATAGGACAAAGTCAGCATAGCTTTATGAAGGGGAAATCATGTCTGACAAATTTACTTGAGTTCCTGGAGGACATAACGTACAGGGTGGATAAAGGGGAACCAATGGACGTAGTGTATTTAGACTTACAGAAGGCATTCGACAAGGTGCCACATAAAAGATTATTGCTCAAGATAAAAAAATCACTGGATTGGGGGGAATATTCTGGCATGGGTGGAGGATTGGTTATCTAACAGGAAGCAGAGAGTTGGGATAAATGGTTCATTCTCGGACTGGCAACCAGTAGCCAGTGGTGTTCCACAGGGGTCGGTGCTGGGTCCCCAACTCTTTACAATCTATATTAACGATTTGGAGGAGGGGACCGAGTGTAACATATCAAAGTTTGCAGATGATACAAAGATGGGAGGGAAAGTAGAAAGTGAGGAGGACATAAAAAACCTACAAGGGGATATAGACAAGCTGGGTGAGTGGGCAGAGATTTGGCAGATGCAATACAATATTGGAAAATGTGAGGTTATGCACTTTGGCAGGAAAAATCAGAGAGCAAGTTATTATCTTAATGGCGAGAAACTGGAAAGTACTGCAGTACAAAGGGATCTGGGGGTCCTAGTGCAAGAAAATCAAAAAGTTAGTATGCAGGTGCAGCAGGTGATCAAGAAGGCCAACGGAATGTTGGCTTTTATTGCTAGGGGGATAGATTATAAAAACAGGGAGGTATTGCTGCAGTTATATAAGGTATTGGTGAGACCGCATCTGGAATACTGCATACAGTTTTGGTGTCCATACTTAAGAAAAGACATACTTGCTCTCGAGGCAGTACAAAGAAGGTTCACTCGGTTAATCCCCGGGATGAGGGGGTGGACATACGAGGAGAGGTTGAGTAGATTGGGACTCTACTCATTGGAGTTCAGAAGAATGAGAGGCGATCTTATTGAAACATATAAGATTGTGAAGGGGCTTGATCGGGTGGATGCGGTAAGGATGTTCCCAAGGATGGGTGAAACTAGAACTAGGGGGCATAATCTTAGAATAAGGGGCTGCTCTTTCAAAACTGAGATGAGGAGAAACTTCTTCACTCAGAGGGTAGTAGGTCTGTGGAATTTGCTGCCCCAGGAAGCTGTGGAAGCTACATCATTAAATAAATTTAAAACAGAAATAGACAGTTTCCTAGAAGTAAAGGGAATTAGGGGTTACGGGGAACAGGCAGGAAATTGGACATGAGGCTGAGTTCGGATCGGTCGAGGCCCTGTGGGTGGCGTAGCGGGCCCAGGGGCTGAGTGGCCGGGTCCTGCTCCTACTTCTTGTGTTCTTTAGATTTGAGGTGAGGATCAGATCAGCCATGATCTTATTGAATGGCGGAGCAGGCTCGAAGGGCCGATTGGCCTACTCCTGCTCCTATTTCTTATGTTCTTATGTTATCAACACAAAATTCCTACATGCATCATGTTCAGACTTGTCGAAGATGGCTGTTGGCCTAGGTACTTTAGTAGCAAATGTCTTATCTCAGATTCTTCATTTTAATGTGTCCCATTACTATCTTCTTGCAGGAAAAGCAGCACATAACAGGAGGCAGTGCATACAGATGGGAGGGGCCACCTAAGCTACAACCCTTGACTGCTGATGAGGAGAGGGCCCTGGAGATATTGAGTGTGGAGGCTATAGGGATTATTTTTGTTGGGGTGGGGGGGAACGCGGTCGACCTCCCCAAATTCATAACGAGTGTCATCTTTTGTTCTCCTTACTCACTCACTCACACAGGCATTCACTGTAACATAACACACAAGAGTGGCTGGCCTCTTTTTCAAGGGGTCAGTTACTGCCATCATTTTAAAATATGTTTTTCTGCTCCTGTAGCTGCCCAACAGCAGGATGAAACAGAGCCCAATGTGCATCTGAACTTAGCAACTCACAGCACCCTGCATCACCCACCCCTGCAAAGGCACAGATACATCCACTCTGTGAGGGTCAGTCAATAGGTTGCAGGAGGGAACACTCGGTGAAGCATAGGGCATGTGTGAGGTGGAGCAAGTGCCAGGCAGAAATGGAGAGCTGTAACCTGTTGGCTGGAGGGCTAGCTTGAGGATTCCTTCAGCTGCTGAGGACAGGGATTCAGCCCTCACAAGCTCGACCTTCAATTTTACTTTGGTAGCTCGTCATCAGTAATTCATACAGTCATTTGAGAGCGTGCCAAGCAGCCTGCCTGGGTGTCTATGAAGGAGTACATAACCTCCAGCAGTGCTGCATGACTGGCTGACTGAGCTGCAGCCTACTGAATGAGATGCAGCCCATCATGGAGAATGTGGCCATTCCAGGGCCCTCTGCAGAAGAGCTCACCCCATCCTAAACTCGGCCACAGCTTCTATAACAAATGCTCTGACTAAGGGACCACATGCTTCTCGAGCCCATCTACAACAGGCTATTTATCTTGTCCGGATTTACCTTGTTGGGGAACCAGATAACCCAGGGCTCCAACAAATTCATTGCTGCCCAGTGTTCTCCTTCCACAGCGATACCTGGCCATACTGAGGCGGTGTACAGCAGCAGAAGAATAGCACCCAAACTGGCACAGATGCCTCTCAGAACAACACCACATCTTTTTTATCCTCTAGAAACATGGTCAGCAAAGCAAATTCCACCATCCACAATGATGTGTCCACAGGGTGGATTCAAACTTAGACATTCGGAGATAAAGTACAGCACCAGATGCAGTTCTTTTTCAACCGTTCCTTTCCCAAAGTCTGAGTGGTTTTATTGAATTATTGGTGAAATAAAACTTCAAAGGCTTTCAGTAGTATTAAACAATCTGGTTATATTTTAATAATGTAAAAATATTATCTTTACAGAAACATACTTTAATAAATACTATACAAGTACATTTTACAGGTTTTAGACATGTGGCCAAGTGGTAAATCAAACAGTTTAATGGAATTAACAGTGTAAAACTCCATGGAGAAAGATGTTCTTTGTTCATTATTTTTTAGTGAAATCATACTTCCAAGCGTAAAGAGCGTGTTCATGACTTTGCTGCAAGTAGTGAACAGAGGAAATCATTTCCACCCCCCCCCCCCCCCCCAGATATGCAGTGCATTTAAACCCATGTAGTGAAGTCAAGCAACTTTGCAATCACATAGGTCCATTAATGTTCATTCTGAATTTAAAGAGAGGCTTTTTTTTTAAATTACTGCAATAATATAACACCTGTGCCTCTGGTGCTTATCTTTCCTACAATTGTGTATGAATAGTTCTGTCAATTTTTTCCCCACAAAATTATTTCGTAGGCTATAATTTTACTCGATTAGCAATTGTATTCTAGCTGAAGATGGCTAATGCAGATGTTCAACTCCTGTTTCAGGGACAAACAACAGCATACATGAGTTTGAGTATTAGAAAGTCAATGATAGCACATATTCTTTTTGGCTGAATGGAGCCATAAAAGAAATCACTTCATATCAGCTCTGGGGATTTTTGTGTTAATATTTTGTTAGTATTTTTTTTGAAGTCATCTTTTCTGTCTTCCTTCAAGCGGTTCAAGTAAAACGCCTGGTAACTACCAAATAATACCATCCCCAGTGACAGAAAGCATATTTTTTGGGCTAATCAAGTCTTACCAAATACATTTTCCCTCCCCAGGAAGGTGCTTGGAACTCCATCTAACGAGGCACAATTTCTGACTATTTCATTACACATTGTCTGTATTAAAAGAACAGTTCAATGTCGACCTATTACAGTAATTGGTTCAGGCTGGCGGTCAATTCACAATTACTCCATTTACAATGGGTTGTTTCCACTTTGGTGATCTGAATCCATTTTGGACTAAGTTTACTGTCATTGTTAAAACTTTGTGACAAACTATTTTTACAGCAAAATATTGCAGGTTTTGTATGCAGAGACTAATATTGACATATCTCTTGAAATATAGTGTCAAAAATAATTTCCAGATGAAAAGTTTACTTCAAAAGTAACACCTCTCTTTTATGATATGCTGCTGGTAACTTTCAATCTGCTTTGAATTCTTCCAATCAGTGTGTGCACTGTTCATCAGATTCATTTTTTGTCCTTTGGGCTTCCAGGCTTGAAGGGAGTTTCCATAATATTACTCCGCTCCATTGTCCTTAAATAATGCATAACAAAAAAAGGGTACTCTCGGAACAATTGAACTTGTAATTATTGTGACTCTGTGCTCTACTGTTCCAGCAGCTCTATATGATTGGTTTCTTCAAGCACGTTGCCCACGTTGAATCAGCTACTTCAACTTACAGGATACCTGCAAACGTGTTGATCGGTAACAACAGGCACTTTGGCATGTACTTAGTTAATCCAATATCTTCATTTTCATTCAGACTGAATCTTGATGCCCTCATTTTATGTAAACTGTATCCAGGTTCCAGACAAGGAGACACTTCAATGCTGTGTAAAAAAAAATCAAATGAGCAATATTTTTCAAACTCTTAAGTTCAAACGATAGACTACTCATTTCCCCCAATTTTTTAAATGCCAAATGAAACTAAAATATAAAAAATTCTGCAGTAAGGGTGAAAGTTAAATCTAACAAAATACAGAACTGAGTCGAGGAAAAACTGTCTACTGTGTGATTTTACTTTCTGGAGAAGAGAATGAAGAGGGACTATATAGAGGTCTTTAAGATTTTTATGGGCATGGAGAATTTGGATCCATGTTTTTCCAGGTTCAGCTCATTTAAATGTGTTGAGTGAGCACTGGGCATGACCACTGCCTCACAATCAGTGCTTGTTCACAGTGGAGGAAGGAAGTTGTGTGTGGGACAGCAACATGTGAAACAAAGGCTTTAGCAGCGCTGGCTGCTCCACCCATACAGTGCTGCACCAAATATTTTGTTTCATGGACACTCCACAATATACCTGAAGATCCTCTGATTTTAAGGTGCAGCCTAGCAATGACTAACATCAAGCTTGCATGGGTGTACTTCATTCCAGGCAGTCGCCCAGTGGAACACCCAAAAAATGACATGAGAGGTATTTTACAGTACTCCTGCATCATTTTCATACACTCTCCTATTTCAGATACAAGCTTCCCACGCCATCTGTTTAGCTTCAGGAAATGTGCATCATGCCCAAAATTGGGCAGAGACCCAATGATTCAGGTCTCTGCTTTTACATTCTGTCCGTAACACTCTGGGAACTGGTGCACACGGAGCAATAAGCACCAGAAAATTGGCCCAGATCTTTCATAATAAGTACAAGGTTCAAAATGTCCTCTATGTTGCAAAATGTAATTGTTTTATATTGTTAGAAATATTGCCATAGTTAAATGAGGGAAATATTGTACTGAAAGTGAATATTACTGATTTTATTTTTTTAAGTCAGCTGTTTGTAATATACATATACAAATTAACCAACAGAAAGGTTGCTTTCACAGGCTTTCAACTACAATCTTACTGTTGTTTCTGAGGCTATGGTACTGAAATATATAATGTTTCAGTGGTCAGCTTTATTCCCGGGCCCCCATCCCCACTCCCCTCCTCTTTGTTTTCACTGGAACAGTGAAGGATGCTGTTATACTTTAGCACTCAGTCTCTGAAGTTGGAAGAATTCAAGTCCTTCTCATCCACCTTTCATGCCCCATTAATGAACAATGCTGGTTGGTCGATCCTCAACAATGCTTTAGCGTACTGTACACCTGCTTCGTTCAGGTATCAGATTACTCAGTCTGCAACAGAGGATCAACCTGGTTTCAAATGTCCATTGCCAAGTGCACCATTTTGAAGCCAACTCAACTCCAAGGAGACCCATCATGCTAAACTCCCTCATCATCCAGGTAATTAGCTACTGGTTGGTCATCAGACAGCTTAAAATATGTGTTTCAATCATAAGTGAGTAGACAGCATGCAGTAGAAGATCCTTATGAGTGGCATGATAAGCAATACAAATCACCATAAAATGCAATTGTACATTGACACTATCCTCCTGACCATAGCATGGACACCATACAATACTGAATGCTAGTTCCACCAGTTGGAGATGTAGGGGGCAAAATTCAGTTGCTTTGCACCTCCCGTTAGCGCCCCAGGGGGCGCAAAGCAACCAGCGCCTGGATGCCGCTAACGCCTCCTGCAAAATTCAGCGGGAGGTTAGTAGCGGCGGCATCGCCGTGCGAGGCGCCCCGCTCGCGCCTCTGCCGCAAACTTGGGTCGCGCCCCCTGACGTACCGCCG
Organism: Squalus acanthias; assembly: GCA_030390025.1. Classification (NCBI taxonomy): domain Eukaryota; kingdom Metazoa; phylum Chordata; class Chondrichthyes; order Squaliformes; family Squalidae; genus Squalus; species Squalus acanthias. The sequence goes on along the minus strand of CM059447.1, from coordinate 25,892,852 downwards.
GACGCTATGACTGACAGGGTCAGGGGGCCGTACGTGCGGCGATATTTAAAGGGGATGTGCTGGGCGGTCATTTTTTTTGCTGGCCGCCTGCCAGCACCTGCCCCCTCTGCCTCCTCCCGCGGGGTGCTGCCGCGATCGGGCAGCCCGGCACTCCTCTTGAGTGCCGGGCTCTTTTGCCGGCACTCCACCCCCAGGTGGCCCAGCTGGGCCCCAGTTCGTGCTGCGCAAGGCCCCTCCCCTTTAATAAGGGGAGGAAGGCCTGCAGTACCGCGGCGCGATGTGCCGGCATGTGTGGCGCTGCTGCACGTAGCGCCGCGATATTGGTCTGGCGCGCCCCAAGAGGGAGGGGGAGCTCTTCCAGTAGTGGCCCGCCTCCTGCTTGGGGCACTACCATCCAATTTCAGGCGCGGGGGCTCTGACCTTTAGCGCCCTGGTGAAGTTAGCACCTCAAAAGGGGCGCAACCCAATTTTTCCCCCGTAGAGTTTCAGCATCAAGAACTTTCCTCTTTGCAACCCATATACTGGATGTACGAATGAAGATTCACATAACCAGACTCTAGGGGGGCGATTTTAACCCTACTCGCTCAGTAGAAACCTGGCAGGTGAGCAGTTAAACTTGTTCAGGCTCTTACCTGTCCGAAAGTCACCATGATCGCAACACCTGCAATTTTAACTTGCTCTCCTGAGCAGGCAGCAAGGTCAAGCGCCCGGAGCCAACAGAGTCCTTCTTTACATATGTGGCCCGATGACATCATTGAGACCCGACTGTAATTTAACTCAGGCCTGAGCAGGGAATCCAACTGGAGTTAAATCGGGGCCTAGGTATCACCCTCCAGCACCTGTCAACCCAAACCTAAGTATTTCCTGTTTGGTGGGCATCCGCTTTCAGTGCAGTGGAAGAACTTGTGTCGGAAAGCTTGTAGCATGCCAGCCACTTTGTTGTTCTAGACATCCAACCCCAATGTTGCATGCCATGCTTACTTGTTACCAATTACTTAATCTAGCTGCTCATGTAATGGGCTTTGGCAAAGGCCATGTTTTGTCCTGATTTGAGTAAACCCCATCACACCCAATGTTAATAGTTTGACTATCATGGTAGCAGCATTGTTAGCGAGTTAGACAAACAGGTGGTCTCATCTGATCACCCCACAGAATTTCAAAGGGGTGCTTCCAAAAAGGAGAGGGTAAAATTTTCTTATAGTATCTGAGACCCATGTTTCTGTAGTATTGCTTCTTATATGTTTGCAAATTATGGCAGGCAGCCCCCTACGCCGATTCCAGGTGGAAAAAAGGATATCTAGCAAGTCATTGATGTAAGGCCTGGTCCCCAGCTTTAGGCCACTGATACTATTTGTAATTGACACTTTGGTAGGACATCCAACAGTGTGTGGAATGAAGGAAAATGTTCCTTTTTAGGAATTTTAAATTTGCTCACTAATCCAAATGGATTAATTAAAATTTTTAGAGCTGGTGGCACCTAAACATAATTATAGTAAACTGCTTTATGTCTGAAACTAGTTTAGAATGGTCAATGTATTTAAAAAAAAAAATATATATATAGATATATAAATCTGTATGTATATACCAACCTGACAACATCCTTATATATTCTTCTAGAATCCTTGTCCAGACAAACCACCATGGATTTTCTACAGCTATCCTGGACTTCAATCTTTACATGAGATGTTTTGATCTTGATGTTCTCAATCTGTAAGAAATAGTTGTTCATTGGTTTAGTTACTGAAAAGCTAAAACCTGTTTATTGAATTAGAAGATTAGAAATCTTTAAAAGGATTGTTTAAATAATCAGAGTACGATAACCAAAACCAATAAATGCAGTTTGTTTTACTGACCAACATGATCTGCTTTGGATTAATTTTTTTTTAATTCGCTTATGGGATCTGGGCATCGCTGGCAAGGCCAGCATTCATTACCCATCCCTAGTTGCCCTTGAGAAGGTGGTGGTGAGCTGCCTTCTTGAACCGCTGCAGTCCGTGTGGTGAAGGTACTCCCACAGTGCTGTTAGGGAGGGAATTCCAGGATTTTGACCCAGCAACAATGAAGGAGCGGTGATGTACTTCCAAGTCAGGATGGTGTGTGTCTCTGTAATTGGGCTGCACCATGTTATTACATAAAATTACTGACTCCCCCACAAGTGGAAACATCTCTACGTCTACCCTATCAGACCCCTCCATAATTTTAAAGATATCTATCAGGTTACCTCTCAGTCTTCCCTTTTCAAGATAAAAAAGAGTCCCAGCTGGTTCAGTCTTTCCTAATATATGTATCTGTTGTATCTATAGTTATGTTTATTAACTGGCTGTTGCTGTCCCACAAATGTGGGTTCAAAAATGAATCATCTATTATATCAACCAGGGCTAACGGTGACAGTGATTTAAATGAAGTGTATAATCAGTGGCATGGGAAGAGAGCTTCCCTTTAAGAAATAAAAGCTTTTAATTGTTTTCACAAGTACTGAGTGAATATTCTGGTGTTTTGGAGAGTTAAGAACTAAAAACTCAGTGTTGACTGGATTGAAGAAAAATGTGGTTTCTGATTGTTCATTAAAAGATCAGCAAAGTTGAAATCAGTGCCAAATAATGGACACGCTTTGTGAGCCATCCCTTTCCGCACCTCAACCTCAGTGGAGAAATACCTTATTTGTGGTCTGTAGAGGTCTTCTCTGTAAAGATAGAAGGCCATTACAAAATGTGAAACATATAGGGGTGATAAAATATTTGCATTGAAGTATGTTTATTTGTTTTTTTATGGTCTGTGCCAGGTGACTTGATCGCAGCTGTTGCAGTGGTGAGGCTGCTACAATTGGTCTTCATGTCTCGAGGCTGGGGCGATGAAGAAAGAGGGCATTATTAACTGAGGAGCTGAATGTTTCCAACCAAAACACATTTTTCCATCCTTATAAAGTGCAGGTGAGTGGTCAAACCTTCTTGATAGAGTTATCAAGTTGAAGCACAAGAGCAGCAATATCGCAGCAACACTATCACCTCCAAGTTCACCTCCCAAGTCACACACCATTCTCACTTGCGCATATACTGCTGTTTCTTCATCGTCACTGGGTCAATATCTTGGAATTTCCTACCTAACACCATTCTGGGAGCAGCAGTCATCACAAGGACTTCAGTGATTCAAGTAGAAGGCCCACCACCACCTTCTCAGGGCAACTAAGGATAGGCAGTAAATGTGGCCTTGCCAGTGTCACCCACATCCTGAGAACAAATAATAAAAAACAAACTGTGTGGGGTCAGTTATGCTTCCCTGAGGATCACCTTCATAGCTGTTGTGAACAATTCAATTCTTGGTGACTTCTCAAGCAATATATTCAATTCTAGAGATCACAACAAGACAGACACTTAGCGAAGCAAGGATGTCAAGAGATAGCGATATTGGGCTTGATAATTTGACTGTCTTCTGCTAGACCTTTGACTCTAAGAGCGAAGTATCTTGGAATTTTCTCAGATTTGTTCCTCTAACAAGCTGCTAGCCGAATCTTGTCATAGTGGGAGTTGGTATTTTTAAAATATTCCAAAGCAGTTTCACTAATGCTGCAATGCATTTTTCATTGCCAGGGCTACATGGGATTACATAGAATCTATAGCAGAGAAACAGGCCATTCTGGCCCAACTGGTCTATGCTGGTGTTTAAACTCGCACAAGTTTCCTCCCACTCTAATTACGTCTTCCCACCCTGCTTCCATATCCCACTATTCCTTCTCCCTCGTGTATGCATCAAGCCTCCCCTTAAATGTGTCAATACTATCTGTGTCAATCACTCCATGTGGCAGCAAGTTTCACATTCTCACCACTATGCAAAGAAATTCTTTATTTGATCTGTTAGTGGCTATCTTATAATTATGCCCCCTTGTTTTGGACTGGCCCACAAGTGGAAACAGTTTTGTCACGTCCACCCTACTGAACCACTTCATAATTTTCTATTAGATCTTCGCTTAGTCTTCGCTTTTCCAGTGTAAAGAGCCCCAGCCTGCTCAATCGTTTTTGATAGTTGCATCCTCTTGATTCTGGTAACATCCTTGTAAATCATTTCTACGCTTTCTCCAGTGCTTTAATATCTTTTTTGTAGCATGTACATCCAGAGTTGTACACAGTATTCCAAGTGTAGTTTAACCAAGATTCTGTATAAATTTAACATTGCCTGACTACTATCGTATTCTATTCCTGTAGAAACGTACTGCAGTACTTTGTTTGTACTCTTTCTTCTTTTTAGGCAGTCCCTCGGAACCGAGGATGACTTGCTTCCACACTAAAAATGAGTTCTCAGGTGACTGATGAGTCCAATGCGGGACCTACAGTCTCCGTCACAGGTGGGGCAGATGGTGGTTGAAGGGGCGGAAGGGTGGGTGGGGTGCTTGCGTTGACGTGCGCTCCTTCTGCTGTTTGCGCTTGGCTTCCGCTTGCTCCCGGCGAAGAGACTCGAGGTGTTCGGCGCCTTCCCGGATGCTTCTCCTCCACTTTGTGCCGTCTTGGGCCAGGGATTCCCAGGTGTCGGTGGGGATGTTGCACTTTTTCAAGGAAGCTTTGAGGGTGTCCTTGAAGCGTTTCCTCTACCCACCTGGGGCTCTCTTGCCATATCATAAGAACATAAGAACATAAGAAATAGGAGCAGGAGTAGGCCAGTCGGCCCCTCGAGCCTGCTCCGCCATTCAATAAGATCATGGCTGATCTGATCCTAACCGCCAATCTACTATCTATCACAGAACCATCTCCTGCATCTAACAGAATTGCACACACGAAATAGGAGCAGAATCAGGCTACACGGTCCCTGGGCTCGCTCCACTTCCCACAGGGCCATGACCGATCCGAACCTAGACTCATGTCCAAATTCCTGCCCGCTCCCCATAACCCTTAATGCCCTTTACTTCTAGGAAACTGTCTATTTCTGTTTTAAATTTATTTAATGATGTAGCTTCTACAGCTTTTTGTGGCAGCATATTCCATGGACCTACCACCCTCTGAGTGAAGTAGTTCCTCCTCATCTCAGTTTTGAAAGAGCAGCCCCTTATTCTAAGACTATGTCCCCTAGTTCTAGTCTCACCCGTCATCGGGAACATCCTCCCCGCATCCACCCGATCCAACCCCTTCACAATCTTATATGTTTCAATAAGATCGCCTCTCATTCTTCTGAACTCCAATGAGTAGAGTCCCAATCTACCCAACCTCTCCTCATATGACCACCCCCTCATCCCCGGGATTAACCGAGTGAACCTTTTTTGCACTGCCTCGAGAGCAAGGATGTCTTTCCTTAAGTAAGGACACCAAAACTGTATGCAGTATTCCAGGTGCGGTCTCACCAATACCTTGTACAACTGAAGCAATACCTCCCTATTTTTATATTCTATCCCCCTAGCAATGAAAGCCAACATTCCATTTGCCTTCTTAATCACTTGCTGCACCTGCATACTAACCTTTTGAGTTTCGTGCACCAGGACCCCCAGATCCCTTTGCACTTCAGTACTCTCCAGTTTCTTGCCATTAAGATAATAAATTGCTCTAGGATTTTTCCTGCCAAAGTGCATCACCTCACACTTTCCAGTGTTGTATTCCATCTGCCAAATCTCTGCCCACTTACTTAGCCTGTCTATGTCCCCTTGCAGGTTTTTTATGTCCTCCTCACTCACTACTTTCCCTCCCATCTTTGTATCATCTGCAAATTTTGATATGTTACACTTGGTCCCTTCCTCCAAATCGTTAATATAGATTGTAAAGAGTTGGGGACCCAGCACTGACCCCTGTGGAACACCACTAGTTACTGATTGCCAGTCTGAGAATGAACCATTTATCCCAACTCTTTGCTTTCTGTTAGATAGCCAATCCTCTATCCATGCCAGAATATTACCCCCAATCCCGTGAGTAGAGCTCTTTACGGCTTGATCAACTTGCATTGCTACATTCAGCAATTAATCTATCTGTATTCCCAGGTCACTTTGCTCTGAACCAATACCACTGATTAGCAACTTAGATGGGATGTAGCATCCTGCAACATTAGATATGATCTGCTTGGTCTGGGGAATTTTGGCTGGTAGATGTGATGCTAGTCTTAAATAGCAACTTCCTATTTGATACCATTCCAATTGGCACAGTCATGTAGCCAAGCATTCCACTTGATACTATTTTCAATAAGCCACTGAAAGACTGCTTGGTACACCAAGTGATTCTCCTTTATTGAGTGCTTTCAGCTGACCAGAGAAGCAGGACAACACTAGCTGTAAGTAGGTATTGTCTTAGTTGGAAAGAGGCCAACTAGATAAGGCTCTTCGGAATTGAAAACAAGAGTGCACAATCCATATGATTTTTTTGTTTGTTTTCTACTCTATTCTCATTGGGGATACAAGTCATTCATCAGGATGATCGAACAGATGATGGAACTGAATCTCAAGAATTGATGGGTAGTTGTGAAATTGAATCAGCAGCAGATGGTACACAGTAAACTGCTATCAATGTTTCTCTCCCCGAGAGGTATTTTTACTCCCTGCTTTATTAAGAGGGACACTGCATGCTCCATAACTACACCCTGAAAAGAGGACTCAGAGACAAAGTAAGAGGATGAAAATGCAAATGAGGAATTTGCAGCCTGAAATACAGTAAATGAAGACTGATGTTACAATCATTTATTCCAGGTGGTTTCCAAAGAGTGCCACAACTAGGGTCAAACCACATTAACCATTTAACAGTACCTAGTTTTGTCCTACATTTTCATACTTTGCTTTTCAAATACTGTCTATTGCTGGACCCCTGCTACATTGTAAGCAATGACTTTCAGCATCCGCAGTATTTTTTTGCATAAAGAATGGGTTAAAAGCGGCGAGTCCGAGACAGCAGTCAACATTTTAGGTTGTTCATGCAGTAAAATGGACCATCACTCGAACAGAACGATTGTGATACCAGAACTGCGAGGTTATAACTATCAGGAAAGGATGAACAGGCCGGGTCTCTTTTCTCTTGAAAAGAGAAGGTTGATGGGTGACCGATTAGAGGTATTTAAAATTATGAAAGGTTTTGATAGAGTAGATTCAAAGAGAGAGAGGGGAAGAGTAAAACTAGAGGCCATCGATATAAGATAGTCACCAAGAAATCAAATAGGGAATTCAGGAGAAACTTCTTTACCCAGAGAGTGGTGAGAATGTGGAACTCACTACCACAGGGAGTAGTTGAGGCAAATAGTATAGATGCATTTAAGGGGAAGCTAGATAGGCACATGAGGGAGAAAGGAATAGAGGGTTATGCTGATAGAGTTAGATGAGGAAAGACGGGAGGAGGCTCGAGTGGAGCATAAACGCTGGCATGGACTGGTTGGGCCGAGTGGCCTGTTTCTGTGCCATATATCCTATGTAATCCTATGTAATTTTCAAGTGCAGGGTATTCATTCCCTCTTCTTTAGTGTGTGAATGTTAGCAGCTTGAGTTGGCACAATACTGTAGTCTTGGTGCTTGTACGTATTAGCTTCAGTGTCACACATCTGAAACAAACATTCCTTCTAAGCAATTCCCTTGTGGAAAGAGTAAATGTGTTGGCTGCAGGGTTTCACTGAAGTATGACAGGGTTCTGCAAGTGATTTTATCCACATCGAAGACTATGGTGACTGACAGGTTTTGGCTGCTTTAAGCTGCCTTCGACCATGCCTAGCTGCTTCTGGAGGTGGGAGTGGCCATCAGTCTTCCGAAGTGTGGGCCTTCTCTCCTTACAGAAAACCTTGTAGCTCCTGATCAATCAAACTGGCTTTTCTCAGCCATTAACACACAAATCTACAGCAAGCTGTTGAGTAATTAGCTATCTTTCTCTTTCCACTGCTATTTCATGTGCTTAACTGACTCTGAATTACAGCTCACAGTTGACTGACAGAAGTTAGTGCTCATTGGCTGGTCCAGTGCAGAAAGACTGCACACATTTTAATACACAGCCTAAAAACAGCAAAATCTGTGTAAACTAGCATGGAAGATTTGTTCCAAGAATATTTAGTAGCCCACAGTTAGCACACAAACAACAATTTCCAGGCAAAGATGCCAACTGTGTATGCAGTGGTTGACATGTTAGAGAATTTTTTTTTCAACTGCTTATTTTAAGAGGGTAATTTTATATGATATAATTTTAGCACAAATAAGGCTCCCTATAAACTCCTTCAACTGTGGTAGGGGCAGGGTAGAAGGGCTTGTGGTAAGCAGGTTTGAGTCTGTCATTTGGCTGCTATGGTCATCCCTCTTTCTCCCTTGTGTTGATAACCAATGGTGACAGATCAGACATCTGTCTTGTTGGGAAGCAGAAAAGATTTTTTTTTTTTAATGTCTTCATGGGTATTAGTCTGATTTGGGAGCCACTATAAATTGGTCATATGGTCTTTCACTGCCCACTTGGGATGCCATTTCAGCAAAAAAAAATTAAGGAGGTTCATCAGGCAGGATCTACACTACCTAAAAAGCCATGTTGCTTTGCATAAATTCAATGATTCTCCTACAGATACTCTTCAAGTTTACCTTTGATGATTGGTTACATTGATGGGCATGTAGTTACCTTGATTAGATTTGTCACCTTTCTTGACTGTGGGTATTATGTTAGCTTGTTTCCAATCTAGCGGTACCTGTCTGACATTCATTTGCTTTTTCATGATGATCGTTAGCACTTAACACACTTCATCCTGAATCTCTCAATGCCCTGTGAGAGATATCACTCATTCTTCAGGAATTTGTTCATCTTGAGTCCTATTAGAATCTCCATCTCATTGATAGTAAAGTCCCCAAGTCTCCATGGATAACTTTTTGTCACAGAAGAGCATGTTGCTATAGTCTTCTCTAGTAAATACTTCAATGAAGTATTCATTTAGTATAACTATTCTCTGCTAATCTTTAGTTTAATCTCCATCAGCATCCTTTAATATTCTCACCCCCTCTGCAACTGTTCTCAGTTGCTCAATTAGAATGTGAAAATATCGAACTGAGCCAAGATGACGAAAGATGACCAGGATCAATCTTCAGAAATTTGTCAAGTTTCTAAAAGTCAAATGGGTAGGTTTTAACTTTTGGGCGGCTGATCGGTGGGGCCCACGGTTTTTTTGTGAAGCCAGGAGGAGCACTCCTGCTCATGGCTCCACAAAAAAATTAATGTTGAAAAAGTTTTGGGACTGTTTTTGCAGCAGAAAGCATCTGCCTGTATAGATAAGAACCACTGCTTAAGTTGCTCTACGCCAGGGTACACAGATGGAGCATTCACCCATCTGTCCCTTAAAATTGTAATCAGGGTCCGAACTAAGTCATATAATCCCAATTTGCGTAATCAAGAGCCCTACAGCCTGAAATAGGTGGACACTCTAACTACCCAAGGGAAGGCCCCTTTCAAAATGGCGGTGACCGGAGCATCAGCGGTAACAGGGCAGTAAGTCTACCAACCCCATTATGAGGGCATTACTGCCTCGTTAACACTGATTTCGGCCATTTAAAATCACCCTGAAAAAGTTTCTATGAGCTTGGCCATAAATAGAGAAACAAAATCCTTTAATTTAAATATTATCTTATCGCATTGATAAAACACGTGGAAAAACTTTTCATATAATTGCAGACTTTTTGCAGTGCATTGACTAGTTATGCAGGCAAATTCTGCAGGTATTTTGTGCTAGCAATGTCCCACAAACAGCAATGAGATGAACGACCAGTTAATCCATTAATTTGGTAGTATTGTCTCCGCCCTGCCTCAGCTCATCTACTGCTGCAACTCTCTTTGACCATTCCAATGCTCTCCTAGCCAGCCTTCCACCTTGCACCCTGCGTAAACTTGAGCTCATCCAAAACTTTGCTGCCCTTATCCTAACTCGCACCTAGTTCTGTTCATCCATCAGCCCTGTGCTCGCTGACCTACATTGGCTCCCGGTCCGGCAATGCCTCGATTTTAAAATTCTAATCCTTGTTTTCAAATCCCTCCATGGCCTCGCCCCTCCCTATCTCTGTAATCCCCTCCAGCCCCACAACCCTCAGAGATCATGGAGTTCCTCCAGTGCTGGCGTCTTGTGCATCCCCGATTTTCACGTTCCATTATTGGCAGCCGTGCCATCAGCAGCCTAGGCCATAAGCTCTGGAATTCCCTCCCTAAACCTCTCCACATCTCTACCTGTCCTCCTTTTAAGACACTCCTTCAAAACTAACTCTTTGACCAAGCTTTTGGTCACCTGTCCTAATATCTCCTCCTGTGGTTCGCTGTCAAATTGTGTTTGATAATGCTCCTGTGAAGCACCTTGGGATGTTTTAGTAGATTAAAAGGCACTATATAAATGCAAGTTGTTGTTGCTGTTGAATGTTTGTCAGGATACCAGGACAATTCCAAGCTCTTCTTCGAATAGCATTGTGAGAACTTTAATATCCATCTAAATTGGCAAACAGGACCTTGGCTTAACACCTCATCCAATGGAAGGCACCTCCAACAATGCAGTACTTTCTCAGTACTACATTAGGATGCCAGGCTTGATTATGAGTTCAAGACCTAATGTGAGGCTCAAACTGACCCTTATTGAGGGGTTCCCATCACACCATGGCTTGGTTTAGGCCGTTTTTTGACAAATCTACTGTTGCACAACAGCTTTCACTTACCAAAGATGTTTTTCCAGATAAGTTTGTTTTATTCGTTACCTCCGAGATGTTTACATCCAGGCAAACAAGATCTGCAAAACACAAGTGCATTATACACAGAGGCCACTTAATTAAATGGCTACACAATATTTTATGGCTACACTTCAATAAAACTCAGTTATAATACTATGTCATACAATCTTCCAGTCATCCTACAATCCTACAACAATTTACTATTAACTTCCAATATATGTCACAACACAACCTGTTAAGTTTTTTTTGTTCAAAGGACAAAAGACATCATACCATTAAACTAATATAAAATAAAGTTAGCCCCAACTAAGCCTAACCATTAAGTTTGGCGGCATTGATATTTGCCAGTAATTACCTCAATTCGATGATTAGCTCAGTTATTCAATTAATCCTGTGACACCCACATTGTAACAATGATCTTCAACTTACTTTCTGTAATCATTATCTTAGTTATTTATGATAAACTGATTCATTCTTATTTCTATGATGTTCCATGTTTTTTTCTTAACTCTCACTCTTTCATAAACTAAGTTAGTGTCATATAACACAATATCATAAATATCTGCCAACTTGGGTATAATAATTAGTTCTGATGTATTTTGCACCATCAATTTTATTTTTAGCCTTTGCATTTATAGGGAAGAGACTTGTACAGCAGTGTGACTTATACAAGGAAAACTTTCTGTAACCAGAGTTTCCTTTTTAATTATTTAATGGTCATCTTCTATTCTCTCAATTGTGTCCGTACATTAGAGAGCTCTTGCTCCTGAGAATGCCATAAGTAACTTATATCTGTCATCAAACAAACCTTGTAACAAAATTGTAAAATGATATTACCATTGAGTCTTTTGCACTTCAAAATGCATCACAGGTGGGATATTCTACATTTATTTACACTAACTTGTTCACAACAGTATAGTACATGCACCTCTCGGGTCAGAATACATTATTGCAACACTTTAGTCATAACTGCCTATTTAGAATTTTATATCACAATTTAATGAGAGTTAATTGGGACCACCAGTCTTGCTTTCATAACATTGATGATTTATTTCTACTGAGTGACAGGTTAACTTGTGACATTATTGTCGGGAATCTCTCTAATCCTATATTCATTATAAATGCACATTAATATATTCACTGTTTTTATTATCTTAACAAATACTTTATTTGTCTCTTTAAATTAATTATATTATGCAGGCTTTTAACAAACAGTATAATTTGGTAATATTTATGCCATTAGGCCTATTTGTTATCCAAACATTTCAGAGTCACTCAGACAGGGACAGCAGAAGTAGATTGTGCCCGACTGTGCAAGATTAAAAAATGCACATAAGTAACACCTTGAAATTAAATCTAAATAAAGCAGGTGTCTAACAGTAAACTGCAGGTACAGAGGTCAGTTTTAAAATGGAGTACAAAGTTACTGATTGTCAACACCACCTTCTTTTCATGTTTCCCTAGCAATTGGAAGGAGTTTGCCGTTTGAGATTCAATGGCAAGAATAACTACAAGTCTTCATTTTTTGAACAGATAGATTTGGTTTTGTGAATTTTTTGTAGGGAAAAAATTGTCACATTTCTTTTGTCCAACTGTTTTGAATTGCCTTAGTCAGGCGGCGAGAACCAACTTCTAGGCCAATGAGTTGGTGAGTTTCTTCCAGTCCTTTTTTACATCACATAATGTTTGGTTCAAGAGGAACATTGGCAGAGATCTGGGAGCCGCTCAATCCCAGCCTTTTTGCTGTTGAACAGCATGTGGCACTGCAGGGCAGGAGATGGAAGGGGAGTAAATAATTTTAACATGGGCTAAATTTAAAATGAAACATCTGCAGTAACCACAAAAATAAAAGGCAGCAGGGCTTTAAATATAAGTAAATATAACCAGCACCAAAAATCACCAGACTGATCTGCAAACCAAGTTATGGCTGCTGCTAAAGAATTCTTATCATACCTTCAACCCCATTGGAAGGAATTGCTTTCATCACTAAAGCAGTGCAACGACTTGTAAACTGTCTTGTACTTTCCCTGTTGCTCAATGCGATCTACAGTGACAATAAATAGAAAATATTGGTTGCAATGTCTGTTGTGAATTTGGATGCATTCAATAAACAATAACAACAATATGGGTTTGAAATCAAGCTTTGCGATAACAGTAATGAACCAATTACTGCATTTGTATAAAATGCCTTTTCCTCTACTTTACCAAAAAGTAATTAGGGTAGATTTTCAACTTACCAGCCGTGTATAAAACGAGCATTGCAGATTGGCTGACTGTTATACAAACAGCCCAATTTTAAAAGAAAAACGTGGAGTTTCTATAATGGGTGGCCGATCCGCAAGTTGAAAATATACCTCATTAATTTATAGTGTCCTAGGCCCAACCATCTTCAGCTGCTTCATCAATGACCTTCCCTCCAACATAAGGTCAGAAATGGGGATATTTGCTGATGACTGCACAATGTTCAGTGCCATTCGCAACTCCTCAGATAATGAAGCAGTCCATGCCCGCATGCAACAAGACCTGAACGACATGCAGGCTTGGACTGATATGTGGCAGGTAACATTCGCGCCACACAAGTGCCAGGCAATGACTACCTCCAACAAGCGCGAGTCTAACCACCGCCCCTTGACATTCAATGGCATTACCATCGCCGAATCCCCCACCATCAACATTCTGGGGGTCACAATTGACCAGAAACTTAACTGGACCAGCCACATAAATACTGTGGCAACAAAAGCAGGTCAGAGGCTAGGTATTCTGCAGCGAGTGTCTCACCTCCTATCTCCCCAAAGCCTTTCCACCATCTACAAGGCATAAGTAAGGGGTGTGATGGAATACTCTCCACTTGCCTGGATGAGTGCAGCTCCAACAACACTCAAGAGGCTCGACATCATCCAGGACAAAGCAGCCCGCTTGATTGGCCCCCATCCACCACTTTAAACATTCACTCCCTCCACCACCGGCGTACCGTGGCTGCAGTGTGTACCATCTACAAGATACACTGCAGCAACTCGCCAAGGCTCCTTCGGCAGCACCTCCTAAACCCGCGACCTCTACCACCTAGAAGGACAAGGGCAGCAGGCGCATGGGAACACCATCACCTCCAAGTTCCCCTCCAAGTCACACACCATCCTGACTTAGAAGTATATCGCCGCTCCTTCATTGTCGCTGGGTCAAAATCCTGGAATTCCCTCCGTAACAGCACTGTGGGAGTAGGTTCACCACATGGACTGCAGCGGTTCAAGAAGACGGCTCACCACCACCTTCTCAAGGGCAATTAGGGATGGGCAATAAATGCTGGCCTTGCCAGCGAAGCCCAGATCCCAGGAACGAATAAAAACAACATTTACAAAATGGAACAATGCAATTTCAAGCTGCAAGTGTAAATCAGATGAGCATTCAGGTAGCTGAAGGAATAAAAGTTGTGGAATTCTGAATTTCTATGACAAATATTTGAACAGTTACACAAAGCCAAAAAATTCTTTGGAACAAATCTCTTAAAGACTGGCTGGAGTAGTTTCACAGGTTTGAAAAGCATTGTTGTCTGATGGAGGAGTTAGCAGATAAAAGGACATTTCAGCAATGAACTTTCGCTCTTATGAATGATAAAGGACAAAGCGGTAGAAATGGGTTTGCGCCTGAATTTGGATGTAAACTCAGCGGTGGCTTTGGGAAGTCCTAAAGCCATGAAAGGTGGTATTTAAATGCAAGTTTTTCTTTCTTGCGTCATCAGGACGCGATTGGCGTGCTGTGGTTGCCAGTTACGCCCCGGGAGGCAGTGCACTGGTCACGAAGAGGATAAAAGTCAACCAACGAGAAGGCCGGCACCGGGCCCACGGTGAGTCCGGGAACGGGGAGAGGAGCCGGGGAGGGGGATGAGCGGTGGCCAGCAGTGGCTCACAATTTCAGGTTGGTCATTTAAAAAAATTTTTACCTTTGTGTGGCAACCTCCAGCGGTCCCTTTAAGGGTGCATGTTGCAGTCAGACGTGATCAAATATGAGAAACTGGCGATAGGCCCTGGATTTGCATAGGAAATGGGCCAAACCATAGTTTCAGGCATGCGACCTGGATGAGTCCAGGGCACCCTAACTAATTTGGCATGCAAAACTCTCCAGGTACGGAATGAGTGCGCACAAGCCGCATTCCATATTGGACCTTTCAATGCCTGTTTTTTGTCTGAAAAATGGCATTTTGTGATCCAATTTCTAGGCAAAAGAGTCTAATGACATGAAGCTACTCTTACCTGCTTCAGTATAACCGCCTGCAAATTGGTTGAAATGGGAAAACTTGAAAATAAAATCAGTTACATGTGTATGTGCAATTAGTAATATTAGGAACTGCATAACTTATTAGTAGTCTTTGTTTACCACGATAATGTCTGTAAGCAATTCTACACACCTCACATTTAATATGTTGAAATGCCATTTTCTTCTTTGTGGTCAATAATAAAACTTTCTTTATGGTATAATTAAAGGTTCCTGATGTACTTAATGATACAAGAAGTTATTCTGTGCTTTCAGTTGGAAACTGTGCTTGCAGGGAGTGTGGGTCAGAGATAGAGTTAAGGCATGGTAGTCCCAAATCTCCAACTCGTGCTCCCTGTGAGCACATCTTGCTGGAAACATGGGATCAGCCCTATTGAATGTAAACAATTACTAATATAGGTTATGCAGTTCCATCATATCACCAATTGCACATATCAGGATTCTTTGTTGTATTATAGATTTTATTTTGGAGATATTGGGCTCGATTTTAATTCCCGAGGCGGGTTGGAGTCAGGTTGCGTGGTGGGCGGGTTCCGGAGCCGCTTCCGGCGGGATCAGCTGTTGATGTCCGATTTTAATTTAATCAGCTTGTTGAGTTCATTGGGGCGTGCTGGCTGGTCCAATGAGTGCGATCGGGTCGGCTGGCCGCCTCTGATGATGTCATCATAGCAGCTGGTTTTAAAGCTCCCATTCAGCCTAAGCCTTTCTCTTCTGCATTCTGATAGTCAGTGATATTGTTACATAGAATCTAGGAGCAGGAGTAGGCCATTCGGCCCGTCGAGCCTGCTCCACCATTCAATACGATCATGGCTGATCATCCAAATCCAGTACCCTGGACCTGCTTTAATCCCCACAGTACACATATCCCACCCTACCCCCGTAACCCCACGTATTTTAATTCCCCCTAACATATCCCATCCTATCCCCATAACCCCACATATTTAATCCCCCCCTAACACTAAGGGTCAATTTATCATAGCCAAATCAACCTAACCCGCACATTTTTGGACTGTGGGAGGAAACCGGAGCACCCGGAGGAAACCCACGCAGACACGGGGAGAATGTGCAAACTCCACACACAATGACAATTACAATCACAATGAGTTCTTCCAGAGGCAAGTCAGCTCCACGATTTATTGATGAGTCCCTCTATGCTCTTGTCGATGCTGTAAGAAGGCACAGGGAGATTCTCTTCCCTCCGGATGGCCGGAGGAAGCCTCCTCAGCAGACCAAGGCAGCCTGGCTGCGCATTGCTGAGAAGGTCAGCGCAAGGTCCATTTGTTCACGCTCATGGATCCAGTGCAGGAAACGGTTTAATGATCTTGTGCAAACATCAAAAGTGAGTATCCCATCACATTTACCTTCAATCTACTTCCCTTCTCTTCTCATCACCAGCACTCTGCATTGTAAGCCTGCTCCTCCACATACTACCTTACTCTTACATCCCTTGCACCCTTTCTCTGCACTGAATCACTTCAGCATCCTGCCTATGCACCCTTTAGACTCGCTCTCACTGTCATGCAGTGACAACAACTAACAATGCACAGGGAGCTAGCTTCCTCTTGGCACCTCACCCCATCTTCGTCTCCCTCAAAGCTTCTATGGTAGGGATTCTTCACACTCACTCCATCACTGTGGTTGAAACTCCACTTGTGTCCCTCCTTGCAGGAAAAGATAGCCCACAATAAGAGAGAGAGAGCACCGGAGGTACACCAACCCTAGCAACATTGACAAGTGCTGAGGAAGCTGCACACAAAATTGTTGGAGGTGACGAGGATCTGGAAGTGGGCGACGGAGAGACGGGCACACTAGAGGAAGCTGGTGACATAATAGAGTTTCATCCCTCTCATTGACATTTAGTGATTGACTGCAATGGCATATACATAGATACATAGAAGATAGGAGCAGGAGTAGGCCATCCGGCCCTTCGAGCCTGCTCCGCCATTTAATGAGATCATGGCTGATCCTTCAATTCAGTATCCCGTCCCCGCCTTCTCTCCGTAACCCTTAACCCCTTTTGCCTGTAGAAATATATCTAATTCCCTCTTAAATATATTTAATGAGCTGGCGTACACTGCCCTCTGTGGCAATGAGTTCCACAGGTTCACCACTCTCTGAGTGAAGAAATTCCCCCTCATTTCTGTCCTAAATGGTTTAGCCCTTATCCTTAAATTATGTCCTCTAGTTCTGTTCTCACCCGCCAAGGGAAACATTCCTTCTGCATCTAGTCTGTCTAGACCTGTCAGAATTTTATACACTTCTATGAGGTCCCCTCTCAATCTTCTAAACTCCAGTGTGTACATCCCTAAACTACATAGTCTCTCCTCATAGGTCAATCCCGCCATTCCTGGTATCAGCCTGGTGAATCGCCGCTGCACCCCCTCCATGGCAAGAACATCTTTCCTCAGATGAGGCGACCAAAACTGTACACAGTACTCGAGGTGTGGTCTCACCAGTGCCCTGTACAGCTGCAGCAAGGTATCCCTGTTCCTGTATTCCAACCCTTTTGCTATGAAGGCCAGCATACCGTTTGCCTTCTTGACCGCCTGTTGCACCTGCATGCTCGCCTTCAGTGACTGGTGTACAAGAACACCCAGGTCTCTCTGTACTTCCCCCTCTCCCAATTTATTGCCATTTAAATAATAATTTGCCCTCCCGTTCCTGCACCCAAGGTGGATAACTTCGCACTTGTCCACATTATAGTGCATCTGCCATTTATCCGCCCAATCACCCAGTCTGTCCAAATCGCTCTGGAGCTTCCTGGTCTCCTCCTCTGAGCCCACCCCCCCTCCTAGTTTAGTGTCGTCTGCAAATTTGGAAATGCTGCATTCGACTCCCTGATCCAGGTCATTAATATAAATTGTGAACAGCTGGGGACCCAGGACAGATCCCTGTGGTACCCCACTTGTTACTGCCTGCCATTCAGAAAATGAGCCGTTTATTCCAACTCTCTGTTTTCTATCTGACAGCCAGTTCTCTATCCACGTCAATACTTTCCCCTTTATCCCATGAGCTTCAATTTTCCATGCTAATCTTTTATGTGGGATGTTCATAGAGAATCACGTTGTATCATCTGCACAAAAGGCTGTGTATGCTACATTAATATCAGATGTCTAAATCATGCCTTTACTCTCCCACAGAACCATCGAGCGCCCCCCTCCCCACGATCCAGGACGAAGAGCCAGACGACTCCTCAGATGAACCTGAAGCCTCTGAGGGAGCAGTGTCACCAGGATTCAGCGCACCCAGCACCAGCGCTGCAACACACTCCTCAGTGGAGCCCTCGCGATTTAGAGTAGTGTTGCCACCTGGCCTATCACAGCACACAAGTGAGCATCAGCAGATGGTGGAGACAGCAACAGCGGTGGAGAGTCCTCAGCGGAGGTCGCAGCAATCTCCTAGCTCTGCTGAGCTGTATGCAGACGCTGTGCCTCTGGGACCATCCAGAAAAAGAGCGGTTCGGGAAATAAAGAAACAAGTGCAAGAGTCTCTGGAAGGGTTTGCCTCCAGGGTTAGTGTGAGTGTGGATAGAATGGAGGCGTCCATCTGTAACATCAGCACTGCCGTGGTGGAGGCAATGGCACATGAATGCACCTCCATGGAAAGGCTGGCTACCGCCATGGAGGAAATAAGTCACCAGAGTCAGGAAAACATGGTGACTGTTCAAAATAGATTGTCATCTCTGGAGGAGAGATGGGCAGCTATCTATCTATGGGCAGAGAGACCAGAGCTTCATGGATGTCCTTGTGATGAGGACTGCCAGTGCAGATACGGGTCTTCATGGCCCCACTGAAGTGCAGCAAGGTGCTCCTCCAGCCACTTGCCAGCACTGAGGTGCGGCTGACCCATGAGAGGGATGTTTTGTGCAGGACACAAGGAAGTGTGGGCTCCTCTCCAAGCGCTCACACGACCATGCCACTGCGGAGCCCTCGGTCAGAGACCCACTTTGCAGAGCCAACTGAGATGGCCGTTTCAGCCCCTGCACAGCCACAGGGAGAGCAGACTGTTGAAGGGCCCTCCCAGGCTCCCAAACCCAGAGGACGCCCGCCAAAGGCGTGTAAGCAGACGTAACATCCTAGTCAGCAAAGTGCCTCTACATCTGCTGATCGCACAGGGGTAGCACCATGTAGAAGCACGCGTAAGAGAAAGATTAAGCACATATAGTCACAAGGGGACTCACTTGAGTGTTTTGTCTTTTTTTTCTGACTGTTCTTGGTTTGTGATCCTTTTGTCATGTGGTAAGGAAAAATTATGGCAAACAGTTGATTGTGTGGTCTGTGTTCTGGGAAATGGCAAATGTGCATTGAGGGCTCAGGGCGACTTGCTTTTGTAATGCTGATGGTGAAAGTGATAGGAAATAACTGGGTATAGCAGAGATGATGTATGACGTTGGACAAATGTCGCCTACAATTACAGAACCATATGGTAGCCACCTATGGTTGAAGAGTAAGCTTATGCGAATGTAGCATGGCAGTGTGCATACCCTGCTTGACAGGCAGCAGTGAACTGGAGGGATGCTGCATTGGTCACAACAGGGCATGCAAGGCGCCCCTCGTCCTCCTCCTCCTCTTCTGAGGAAGATCTGCGCTGAGCCACACGGCTGCTGCTCCTCCGATTATGAGGACCAGGATGAGAGGACATAAATTTTTCCCATCCCTTTGCTATAGATTTCATCTGAGGCAACAAGCTTGCAAGCGCACAGTCGAAGTGGCCTGAAGTTATTCCATTCAGGTCACACTGCAGATGGGTGTCAGCTTGAACAGTCACAAGGTCAGTAGATGTGCAAAATCTTATCCCAAACCTACAACAGCAAAGTTGTTGCATTTGAATGTCAGCCATGTTTCAGGAGCTCCACCAATGCATACAAATCATGTCCTTCAGCAACTCGTCTCCTTGAAGCTGGCCTGTTTCTGACAAGATGGGAAACAGGAGCCAGAAGCACAAAAATGGGAAACCACTATCAAAATAGCATTAGCAAGGCAGTTAACAGGCTCTTAACTGCCTTAACTACCTGTCCTACTGATTCCAGTCAGGTCAGTTTGGGAGTGGTTGAACAGACACTCACGAAAATCGGGTGGGGGCAGGATGGGTGTCTGAAGCCATTTTTTCTGATTTTCGCTGCAAACCCGCCTCCTCAGGGCTATCAAAATCGAGCTCATTGTTTCCATCTTAAATAAGTAAAACTTTTCTATTTGATAATGACAGCCTTTTTTATAAATGGGACAGCAGCTCATGATTGCTTAGTGATATAGGGTATTTTGACTCTTACCTTTTTGTATGCAACTGCAAGTTGTACCCCCAATCCTTCTGACGTTGCCCTCTTTCGTGACAATGTGGCTTCTGTAAGAAGATTGTGAAACTGTACAACTTGTTCTCATCATCATTGTATGAAACAGAATAGCCACTGAAAAGGTAACTATCCTGAACTTATAACCTAAGGGCCACCATCTTCATGAAAAACTTTTCCGCAAACTTAATCTTACATTTGTTTACAATGTAGATTGTGCTGAAATATATCATTTGATAGCGGACACCATTGTGATGTATAAATTTTCTCCCTAATTAAAAAAGACATTTGTCTAAACACATTTTCATGAACATAGCATTCCTTTAAACCTCAGTATTCCGTGCGACAGCTGAGCATAGAACAAAGAATATGATTGTATTTTTGGTTTAATTTGATATAAATTTTTTTGATATATTTCCTTTAAGTATCAAACCTGTTTACAACTCCCTGTCATAATGTTGTATAGTCACCTGGTGGTACACTCTTTGATTGCCAGCAGGCAATCTTGTCTAAAATGCATTCCAACAGGTGCAGTAGTGTATAACGCATTATTTTCAATGGTCTGGTCACTCTAGGGCACACCTGCATGCTACCTAGTGAGGGTCCATTGAGCTGCACTGGCAAATGCTCTGCGGCAGGCTGCTTGTTCACCTTCTCATCTGGGGAATGGTGCATAGAGTGAGATGATCCCAAAAAAAGGGGTTGGGGGTGGGGGAAATGCAAACAGCAAATCTGACTGACCAATAATAGAACTACGCATCGTTAAAACAATTTTTTTAAGTTTATAGCAAAGTGGAGCTGTATTAATCACACTGTGAGCAGCACTAGAAGCCCCTCATTTACAATACCCCTTCATTGTAATAATTTTTAATAAGGATCCACTGCATTTTTGTACGCTAAATCTCATCAAAGTAGCTCAATCTTCTGATTGTTTCGAATTTTGTGGGTTTAAAAAGTAGAATGTATATTTAGGCACTTCAGGATTGTTCTGGTAATCGATTTTAGACTGAGAATGAGGTGTACTAATATTCTCAGGAAATGATCGGCCCTCTGATCAAAATTGATCCCTCAGATATCTGGCAATGAGCCATATGATTTCCTGTAATTGGTCACTTAGCCAGTCAGGCACCATCTACCAGTAGATGGCAGACAACATACAAATGTGGAGAATGCAAATACATTGGTAACAGTGTAGCTTCACATTAATGAGTGAATAATTTACAGTTACAGTGAAAGAAAATAGCCATCTTGATGACATTTATGAAATAACTATTTTAAAATTCAATAGCATATATCAAACTAGTTTTTAAGTATTTTAAAATTCAATATCATATATCAAACTAGTTTTTAAATCTGTGACGATGAAACAGATGATGTAAACCTCTCTATTCATTTTGTATCTTAGAATCAATCAATTCACTTCTTTCTTTCCTGCATTTTAGACAGACTTTGAGCTTGATGCTATTCAAAAATGAGATAAACTTAAATTATAAAATTAAAATCAAGCAAATACATAACTTGTGAAAGATAAACCTTACTCAGAATAAAAACAGTTTACAGCTATTCCCACAGTATATTGATTTAGTTACATTAAACCGTTATTCAAAAATCCATAAATGCGGAACTACATTGTAAGGCCACTCTATAATGTGTAAACACATTGATAATTGTACTATAGTGATGAAGTGTCTAATATTTTCTCATGAATAACGTACCTTTAGCACACTTCAATTCTGGAAGATCTGCGTCAAGCTGAATGAGAAAAACATCATCCACACATTCAGCTGTTTCATCTGTAAAAGTAAACTGTGACACCGAAAGAGATGTAAATTCAATTATAACAAATAACATTTGTCTGAGAGCTTACAATTTGGTCTTTGACTAAGAAACCATCAATGAAGCTCAGTGGTACAGTACATTCTGAGCTGCTACTTTATAAATGGGAAGAATAGATAGGTACAGTTCACAAAGTTAAGTCAAGCTCCTTCCCATTCTCCACTTCAAAAGAGATTTTTGTGCTCGAACTAGGCCTCCTGTTCAGAAGAGGTCTTTGTGCGCAGATGGTTGAATAGACTAATGGATGCATGGAAGGGTGACTTAAACTGAAATTGAAGCTTTGCTGCCCTCCACAAGTGCACTCAGCAGTTTATTGGATAATAGGGGCAAAGTATCACACTGTACACACAGCCAGATTGCCACTCTACAAAATATAAGTGTCCGTGCACAAATAGCATTTTAAAATACTTTGGTAATCTCATTCAGCATCCCCTCTAATTGTTCAATTTTTGGTTAACAGAAATGTGATTATAGTATTCTGTAACTGACTAAAATATATCACTTGAAATAGAGATAAAAATACTTACCTTTACACTGTAGATTTGAAAGCAAACAGGCTGATGTCCCATTCGTACATAGTATGATGTAATATCCACAATAAATGGATCTGCACCAGACTGTTGTCCAGATGACGTTGACTGTGAAAAGTGTTTAAACCTGTTAGCTTAACTGGCTAGAAATGGAAAACTGATTCTAATTTTGTTTCTCAACAGATTAATGAATAGAAATTTTTTTTTAAACTCTTAATTTAAAATACATTTAACCAATCAATTATAAGGGTTTTGAATTATTTGTGTGTTACAGATTAACTTGTACAGACATCATTTGTATGAGATCATTATTTTCCTTTGCACTGTAGTTTTGCTGTTATTTGTATCTCGTCATTTAGCTCCAGTCTACGACAAAGTAAAAAAACTTAACAATGAGCATTTGCAGTTAATTTGTAATGAGCTTATGGCTTCAATTACAATAGCAACTCTTCTGATAGACTGGCTATTTCTTCAGCACTGCTCTACAACAATGCCCAACATTGTTGTTTTATATACTACAACAAACACATTGTATTGGACTAGCTATAACTAAACCTAGCCAAACACGCAAAGTAAGAGCATCTGTGTGATAACTGAGGGGTTGAAATAACACTCAATATGTTAAAGTATTCATATTAAATTCCTTTATCCGTTGTTTTATTTTAACATGCGTTAACCATTTATTTTAAATGGGTTAATGCTTTTGTCAGAATAGTGGATAAAGGAATTTCACAAGAAAACATCAACATACTGAACACTAATTTTATTCAGACTGATTTCAACCCCTGAGAATCCACTCACTTGCTTAATACTGTTCAGGGGTGTAATTTTTAAGTTCAGTATTAGTTTATCTGTGTGGTCTGATTAAAAATGCAGCTCAAATCATGCAGAAAAGGCATTCGCAGATATTACCTGCAGAAGGTTATGTTATATACAACATAAGTATTTCCATATGAGATCATCCATATAAGACGATCCCCACTTTTAGCTCAATCCCACCACCAAAGGCATGACCTGCATTTAAGATTAGGGACCATATTACAATAGTACTGTAGTAGCCTTTGAAGCTACTAATGTACTATTCCATATTTATTTAATTGAATTTAAACTCATGTCTCCAGATTATTAGTCCAGTAACATAACCACTATGCTACCGTACCCATCATGTGGAGCGTGAAGCTCCCTCTACTCTTCCCCAACAATCCATCTTAAAACAAAGCATGCCCTTTTGATAGGGCCTTGTGCCAGAATTAGAGGCGGAAAGAGATGCACAGCTGTGGCCCGAGAACTGATTCTTTGGCTATTATAGAGTTCTGATCTAGAAAATACAAACAACTGACTTTTAACAGTATCTTAAATGCTATGTATAAAAATTAAAAAGCTGTATTGACAAATGACTCGGAACAAACACATTTGGCAAAACCATATTGTGTGATTTAAGTTAATATGAAAAAATGAGCTAATGCCCATGTTAAAATAACAGATAAAGAAATTTCATAATGACAAGTTAATGTGCAAAAATTGCAGTGTGATTTCACGCCATAGAAGCTTCCTGACCATTTACCAGGCATTGAATTTAAGGATCATATTAGGAACCAGTACCACTTGAAAATGAGATTACTGTCAACAATAATAGCAAATGAATGGTTTACATAATTATATTACTTTCTTCGCTATTGTAACAGATTTGTTAACCTGTTTAAACAATGTAAATAGTATTACTTACTGAATTTCTCTCGCTTAACTCACTGTAATCAGTATATTACAATATAATTGATTTAGAACACAGCCTGGTGATTTTAGTGCTTAGCACGAGTGCAGACCCCACATTCTGATGATATTTCAAAGGACACTGCTTCAACGGCTACTCAGGTAAGGGGGAAAAGGTTATGGGGGAAAAATTCGGTATCGACCATTTTGAGGCACTAACATCGCCTGGGCGCAAACTTTAGCGCCAGCGACCATGAAGTTGAGTTTTAGCGCCCCAAGAGGGAGGTGGAGCGCTAAATCAAGCGCTCCACTTCCTTCTTAGGGCGCTAACGTCGGAGAGCGGGGCGGAGACTTCAGCAGCGCTGCACACTGGGCCGTGCAACACTGCCGCGTTCAAAGGCTCCTTCCCTCCCTTAAAGGGCAGGGCCATCACTGCAGGCTCTGCAATTTAAAAAGTACCTACCTGGACCACCAAGGCAGCCGCGATCCCGCGCGATCAGCCCGGCACTCAAGCAGAGCGCCAGGCTGATCGATCTGGGGCAGGAACCCGCAAAAAAAAACAGAACAGGAAAGGTAAGGTTTTTTTCCCCACTTACCTCGGCCATCTCGCCTTTAATCATCGCCCCTGAAGCGGCCGGCTGCCCGATGCACACCTCCTGCAGCTGTCGGTGCTTTTGACTGGCGCTGCTGCAGGGAGTGGAAGTCAATTTCGGGTCCGGGGTACTACCGGGGCGATGTGCACGTGATGATGTCACGATCTCTGGGCGAAGGAGATCTGGGCACAAGGCCATAGCGCCCCCCGGGGACACTAACGGGAGGTGTAAAGGCACCCAATTTCACCCTCTATGTTCACAAGCAGGTAGCCTGTTAAGTTCTTTTTACTGCACCATTTACTTCATAGTGCACACAGATAGGGTACAATAGGGTTGAAATCTGAACTGTTCTTACCATTCTAGCCAGTTCAGGTATCATATTGCGCAGGCTGTTGATGTTGCTGTTATACCATGGATCTATGCTACCCAAATACCTGGACAGCTCACAAGAAAGGTCACTGTGGAATAAAGGGATGACCTGAAAAAAAGTATTTAAAAAGCTTTCACTATTGTCTGTTTACAGATGCTGACAGTAGATAATAGTAACTCTGCTCATTTAGTAATTGTTTGCAACACAGTTCATATTAATTATTTTAGCTCTGCAGCAATATTTCTTGAATAATATTAGAATATAAAGAGACTCATAATTCCTTATTCAAACATAGAAATTAATTCTTACACTACTAAGCACAATATTTATTGTATAATAATAAAATGGAGTTAATGTCGATAGAAGACTTGCGTTTATTTAGCAACTTATCACATCCCTCAAATGTCTCAAAGGACTTCAACCTAGCTATTTTGCAGATTGCATACTGGTTTGTTCAAGGTCAGCTGTATGGTATTATCAGTCATGTAGTTATCAGGGACCAATCAGATCTAATAATTGAAATACAGCTCAGACACACACCTTGCCAGCAGTCACTGGGCTCTGCTTCTCATTTGTAACAGGGATGTAGTAGAACTGCAAGTTTAGTTTTGCGGTCAGAATGCATCTTCTTGTTTCTCTTTTCCTAAGTAACGAAATTAAAATAATTTTTTTGTCATTATTTTAAGCAACAGCAAAACTTTGGCCTAGAATTCTTGATCATTTTGATCATTTTTATTAAATCTATATTTTTGTTACTTTGAGAAGACTTTTAACGCGATCATTTGGCACCCACAAATCATGAAACTGTACAAAAATTTGGTTCATCCATGAATATAAACAGAAACCAATGGAAGAAGAAATTACTGAGTTTCAGTCACATTTCCACAAAAATTATGAATCCAGTCAAAAACCTGGAGTTTCATTTGAAATTCTTAAAGAATTATGATTGTCTTTTGGAGAAGAATCATTAAGATGCTGATTGTACCAGTAACGTTACTAAATGGGAAACATAATAAAATATAATTACATTCTTAAGCCACAGTGCATTTGAGATTTTAAGATAGCAGGTCTGGCAAAGGTCCAACAGTAGCTAATTTCTGGCTCTGCTTGCACTGCCATCTTGAAACTCTGAGCATACTGTAATTTTGCATAGGGACTGATTCTCTAATCGTACCTGTCGTTACATGTGAACCCGCCAGACACAAATGGACTTTAAAATAATTGTGAGAAGTCGCACAACACCAGGTTATAGTCCAACAGTTTTATTTGAAATCACAAGCTTTCGGAGCGCTGCTCCTTCGTCACCTGATGAAGGAGCACCGCTCCGAAAGCTTGTGATTTCAAATAAAACTGTTGGACTATAACCTGGTGTGTGACTTCTCACATTTGTCCACCCCAGTCCAACACCGGCATCTCCACATCATGTTTAAAATAATTGTTATGTCTCAGCTGGGATGACAGTAGTAGAGGTGGCTAGAATCTACTTCAACGACCCTGGGCTGGAGAGGGGGGTAAGCTTAACAAAAAAACAAAATTAACCAGAATTGCCACTCCTGATGACTATCAATCGACTTCTGCTGAAAAGTGTGCATGTGTGGACATCAGATAAGAATACAACCAAACTGGGCTGTGATGCTTACCACAGTCAGATAACCCACTGACATTCATTGTCAATTAGTTGAGGTACCAGAGGATGCCACAAGACTACAGAACCATAACTTAGCACAATGCATCAGTTTATGTAAATGAGGGAAGACAGTTAAAGAGAGGAAAATACCTATCTAAATAATATCTAAAAGAACAAGGAGGGGCAGTAAACATTTAATTTATAGAATGTCACACTACTGCTTTAATGTAAACCACTGTTACATTTAACAGGAACATTAATATAAATATGGATTGGAATAAATCCAGAAGCAGATGCTGGATACTAACTAAAATGGGAACTTTTCTTATTTTGTACTTTGCTTTTATAAACCGTGACTAATTGTTCAAAACATACCTTAAAGAAAGAAAAGCCTTCGCTAATCTTCCCAAAATGCAATCATTCCCAATCACCACAATACGTGCAGTGTTGGGCTTTTGTTGTTTGAAGTTGAATAACATCGCATTGCAACCAAACTTCCGCTGAAGTTTCATATCATTCCCTGTGGCAGTACTATCATAAATATCTGAAAGAAACAGTGTGTTATCGGAATCATAACTTTTTTTCTTTACGCAGCCTCTTCTGACCAGCTTGGCCTGCTCTTTGTCAATCGACCCTGCAGGTGACACATCATTTCCAAGAGATAGATCCCCACAGTCTCTGACTATGCCACTGTCTGTTGACAGAACCGACAATCTTGTTTGCTCAACGTTGCGACCGCCTGTTGGCTCACTCAGCTCAGAATTGTCTGAGTCACTGTTGGTGAAATCCTGGCCACTGCCAAATTGATTTTTAACAAATTGCACCAGTTCTTTCCCTGCAAAAAATATAACAACATGAGCTAGAGGCAAAACACTGTAAAGATAATGGGACAAATATTCTGTGGTGGTAGCAGGCGTGATCGGTGGCGGGTCGGGTGGGAAAGTTGTTTTTTGACAGCGGGTCGGGATCCCGCTGTCAACTCGCTCCCACATGCCTTTCCCACAGGCGCGTCTGTCATCGTGGAGCTGACCCGACCTGCAGCAGCGGGGCACCCAATTGAGATCATTATGAGGTACTTTACAGGCACTTAAGAGCCTTTTTCCCCCTACTTTTTAAATTTCCCTGCATGGCCACGGGATTCACACAGCTCAGAAACTGCGTCTGTCAACCTGAGGCGTGAGTTCTGTGGCCATTGCTCCAGCTGATTACTTGACAGCATGAAAAACAAACCAAAATAAAACCATGTTGATTACATCAGCTAACAGATTGATGGAGATTCTGTAATTCCTGAAGGGATGTAAATGGTGAGGGAAATACATTTTTCACTGGCCATTCTCAGCTGTTGCCTTCCAACTCAACAGTAATTGCAGTGAATTGATCTGCACTATAAAAAATGACATATACTGTGGTAACACAATACAGCTTCCTGTGACTCGAACTTTATTGCATCACTTCCTGTGATTAGTCCAGGATAAATACTGGACTGATCAGTTGGATCCTGGAGAGGCATAGAGTAAGACCTCTTTTGTATGTAGCACCTTTTTAGTTGATTAAAGCTTACTTTAAGTTCACCACGCGTAAGGCTCATTCTTACGACATATAGAAACATAGAAACATAGAATCTAGGAGCAGGAGTAGGCCATTCGGCCCGTCGAGCCTGCTCCGCCATTCAACACGATCATGGCTGATCATCCAAATCCAGTACCCTGTCCCTGCTTTAATCCCCACAGTACACATATCCCACCCTACCCCCGTAACCCCACGTATTAAATTCCCCCTAACATATCCCATCCTATCCCCATAACCCCACATATTTAATCCCCCCTAACACTAAGGGTCAATTTATCATAGCCAAATCAACCTAACCCACACATTTTTGGACTGTGGGAGGAAACCGGAGCACCCGGAGGAAACCCACGCAGACACGGGGAGAATGTGCAAACTCCACACAGACAGTCACCCGAGGTCAGATTCGAACCCGGGTCTCTGGCGCTGTGAGGCACCAGTGCTAACCACTATGCCACCGTGTTGCCCATTTAAATAAATTTTTGTGCTGTTTCTGGTCAGGTTTTTCTCACAGTATACTGTGAGTGTCCAGTTGCACATTAAATCAAGTCATCAACCGTAATAGTTTCATTCTCATCACTCATTCCACTGGTTCAATTTGCTTTCAGTCCCTGAATATGACTAATTAATTTTTCAGTCTGAGACTTTGGGGTGAATTTCTGCGGAGGTTCTCTCACTTGTCCATTGTTAACTTCAACGGAAGAGCTGCAGAAATCCCAGAAACACATTGTAAGCACCACTTACACTGTTTGTCAGGGATTCTGCAGCTCTTCCAGTGAACTTGCATAAGATTGTAAATCCACCCTTTTACAATTACATTTAAAATCTGCTTAATTTTATGTCTTACCTATACACACACACACACATCTTTTATTTGTACCAGTTACTGATACAAAAGTCTATAGATTTGTGACTAAAGCACCAATAACTTCCCAATTAATGCACTTTTAAAATTATGTTCTTGATCGTATTTGTAGATGGAGTCATATTACTTGATATTATTTAAATATTTCTTTGTCACTCATATATAGCTTTTATTATATTATTGTACAGTAAAGATTCAACACCCACTATGGTAGATTAATCTTCAAATTTAATGTGGCCAGGATCCCTTTAAGGAGCAGAACATTGACATCATAAATTATGATGGCAAAGCTCAAGGCATTTATCTTCATCAAATTTGAGAAGGTTTAATCTTTGATACATGGTCCTACTTGCCTTATTCTTAATGGCTTCTATCTTACTTACTTACTCGGGAAAATAAAGATTTAAAGTATTAAAAATGACAATCTAGCAGTTCCGATGAAATGCAGTTCACTACCTTTCGTACACAATGAGAAGCAATTCCTTAACTAGACTGCAGAGTTTTAATCAGGAGGCAAACTGAGCAGAGGCAAGATACTTCAGTACAAGAGCGTGGGGCTCAGATTATCTCGGTCTCATGAACCTCTTACCAAAGGGTTATGGTGCAATGGCAGAGACCCAAGAGTGGTCATTTGACTTGTCAGTCAGAGAATGAGGAGTGGTTTGCAAAGACCAAAAGAGGAAAAATTGTTATTTAAGGTGGGGGTGGGGAATATTTTGATCAAAACTTCTGTATACAAGAATTCCTACTGCTAATCTTTGGGAGATAACTAACACTGCTTCACAAGGGGGGTGGGGAAGGGGAAGAAAGGCAAAAGTCCTTAATGGAACAGCCAAGATTTTAGCATTGGAAAAGAAGCAGACTTTCCTAGATAATGGGCCGAAAATTGATCCCGCGACGCGAGAGTACGCAGTGCGTACTCTCGCGTATTCCCACTCCAATTGCCGGTTTTCTGCATGCCCTACGCATGCGCTGAAAACCGGCAATTGCTCTTCTGAAAAGGGGGCGGGTCCTCGGTGCATCGCGTGCGCGCTACAGGCTGCGCGCACGCTGTGCACTTCATGCTTTGGACGCGCAGGTAAGTACTGAAGATTTTGGAAATGTAAAAAGGAGGAGTAAGACCCGCTTTTAAGAAGGTAAGTAGTGAATTAAGTATTTTTTTGAATTTTTTTTAACAGGTATATCTTTTTTAGAGACTTTAAAGACAGGTAAGTTTATTTTTATAACTTTTTAAAAGATTTTAAATTTTTTCAAAAATTTATTTTTTTATTTAAAATGCTTAATTTAATTAACTATACTTATTTTATTAATGTGATGGGTTTTTTTTTTAATTTAATTGAGGTTTAGCTGTTATTTTGGGGGGGTGTAAGATTCATAGATTTCACAGCCTGCTGTGAAACTTATGAATGGAAGATGGTGTGCTGCCATTGGCTCTAACTGAGTCACGTGATCCCACAGCTCGCACGAATTCACTACGCCGCTGGGATACGCAAGCACTGCCCAGCTGATCTCTAGAACATGAAGTTCGTGCGAGCTGGATCTGAAAAAGCACAAGCGAGGTGAGAGATCGCGGGAAAGCCTTACTCCCGCGGGAACAGAGCGAGATCAATTTCTGGGCCATTGACTTTCAGCGCAGTCCTAATACATAGTCCAATTCTAGCAGGGTATCAAGGATATGTGATAAGCAAGGCCTACACTGAACATAACCCACATTTTTCTATCTGCAAGAAATACATAAAAGTATTAATTTCCAATGCTATTGATTTTTTTCAAATAAAAGATAATTAATTTTTAAGGAAATAGCAAGGGTAGGAGGAGTACATGGCAAAGCAATAAGTTTAGCATTTGTTCTTTAGATTCAACAAATCTCATCATAGTGAATACTAGGTGAGCGTCCTAAGGGATAAGATAATTGAGGATAAGAAATATCATTGACTCATCCTAATTCATCAACCTAGAGTGATCCTAACATTCCCCCATAGTAGCATCCAATAGTTTCTGAAATGATTTCAGAGTTTTTGCCTCCACTACTAACTCGAAGTTTATTCCACATGTTGATCACTGTGTGTGAAGAATTTCCTGATATCAGTCCTAAAATTACCTTTCACTAGTTTGAACCTGTGTTCCTTTGTTCTATGCCCACAGTTTAATTTAAAGTAGTATTCCGGGCTCACTTTTTCTACACCCTTAATAATCTTGTATACCTCAATAAGATCACCTCTCCGACATCTCCTTTCTATGCTGAAAAGCACAAGTTCTCCAATCTTTCCTCATCACTCAGATCCCTGACATTAGAGATCAGCCTCGTGGCTCTTCTCTGCACTGCCGCCAGCACTTGAATGTTTCTCTTGCTTCTTGGTGACCAGAACTGAACACAGTATTCAAGGTGCATTCTGACCAGAGCACTATAAAGTTTGATCACTACCTCCTCCGACTTGTATTCTACTGTTTTGGCTACGTAGTTCAACGTCCTATTCGCTTTGTTGATTGTTGCTCTGCATCAGTTGTATACGCTCGGTCTTGAGTCCATTAAGACTCCTAGGTCTCTTTCAGTTTCATCTTATCCCTGGGGATTTATTTGTTTTGAGTCCTTTGAGCCTTTCTAAGATTTCCATCTCATTTCCAAATTGATTGACTCAGCTAATGTTTAGTTTTTTCTGATATTGTAGAATCTTTTATACAGGAATCAACCATTGACTGTTTTGTCCCACATAACAATCATTCGGCTTCCAAGTCATCCACTGTGTGTGAAGTGTTTTCAGGCATTTTTGAGAGATCTGCTAAGATGCTATATTCAAGTCATTGTAAGTCATTCTTCTCTTAAATTACATGCAGTCTAATGTGACATTGGTAATGTCTGGTAATGTGTCTTTTCATAAATTGGGGTTGAAAATAAACAAAGTTCACTGATGAACTTTAACTCATGGAGCTTATAAGGGGAAGTATTGCTTTAATTTGGGGAGGGGGTGGAGGAAGATATACTGAGCAGACCCAGTTCCTGACATTGCTTGCCTACGAACTTTGTTGCTGCCCTATCATAGTGACCAGGCACTATAGCAGATACTGGTACTTAATAATCTACTTCTCGTTTTTTTAAACTTGATCTCCACAACAGGTTCAAGCACTGGATGCAATGGCATCAGCCCATCACTGACTGAGTCATTGTGCTATCCTGAGTTTACTAATCTAACAAATTCTCTTCCAAGACAAGTTTACCAGACAGAAATGCCCTATATCTAGAAATAAAAGATTAAAAATCTTTCTCTTTCCATTCCAACAATTAGATATTTAATTATCATTTTATAAATATTTACTTATTTGCACATTGGGAAATCGAAATGGCTCATATCCTTCCTGTATGTTGCATGGCATCAGTTTTTTTTAACCAAGCATGCACAGTACATTTCACGATTCTATTATAGACATTATAGCATCAGAACAAAATACACTCACAAAGTAGGTCATCTTCCTTCCACATGAAGAAACTGATATCTGGATGTGGCAGTAGAATATTCTGGAGACTTTTACTTGGAGGAGTCACTAAAATACATCAATAAAAAACTGCTTCAGTGTCCTATGTTCTAAGGAAACAATTTTCAAAACATATGTGATGTTGTGAAGCCATTTGTGCCATAAAATAGCACTACATAAATGGAAGTTCTATCTTAGAAATGATTGTGGATGAAAGCA
This sequence comes from Squalus acanthias, assembly GCA_030390025.1. Classification (NCBI taxonomy): domain Eukaryota; kingdom Metazoa; phylum Chordata; class Chondrichthyes; order Squaliformes; family Squalidae; genus Squalus; species Squalus acanthias. Next base: position 25,859,894 of record CM059447.1, on the reverse strand, counting down.
TATGAATGCTTAACACGTTTGAATTAAGTGGATATACCTCTGTTGGCATAGCAAACAAAGTAATGCTATGCAAATACAATAGTGTTTGGACACACAGGCCGCGATTTTGTGATCGGTGTCGGGATGGGTGCGGGACAGCTGGTTTCCGGATTCTGGTCCCGCCCCCAGCTGCCTCTGCTCCACAGATGTGATTTTCCCTTGATTGACCTTGTTAAGCCCCCCCTCGGGCTTAACGGCCAATTAACAGGAAGTGGGACTGATGACGTCATTTGATGACGTGTCATCTGCCGGTTTCCTTAAAGGGACCATGCACAATTTTATTTTGACAGTTGATTTCTCAGTGTTTGACAGCATTGAGGTGCTGAAAACACTGACAATCACTGCACAAAGGTGAACTCTTGCACCCAGGCTCTCTAATGACTCCCTCCATATGCTGGAATAGATGGCAGCTGCAGGTGAGATGACAGAAGCGATCTGTCACTGGTGAGAGAGGTTCTCCCAACGAGGTAGCACTGGACATATAGTTGGATTTAAAAACTTGTAAGCTAAAGAAATCTGTATATGTTTTAAAAATGCAGTAACCAACATTTTCTTTGCTCTGAAATTCACCATGTGCAACACTGCATCCTTCACACCACTTCTGCAGCTGCCACACTTACCTGGCGTGGTGTCCGGACATCGGGAAACCCGACTCAGAAGTGGGAAAATGGAAAAACAGGCTGAACACTACTGACAAGTACCTGTTAATAGGCAGGTAATTGCCTTTAATCCATTTCCCGCCGCTAGGTGTCGGGTCCATTCGCAAATCGGGGACCCGACACTTGGGAAAGCTGTTTGGAGGCGGGTTGACGGCAGATTCGGGACCCACTGTCAATCAATAGGACTTTAACCTCTGACCCGCCTCTCTGAGCGCCGGCAAAATCGCGGCCACAGTGATTTCTACATCAATATCATTTGGAAACATGCTATTAGAGTTTTATCTATATTTTGGAAGATAGATATTTTCCCCTTCATTTCGCTCCTCTGCAGCCAAATCTTGGCCCTAAAAATTTGTGGGGCCACTTCCTGGTGTAATTGCTGGGATCTGTCTGCCCGTGGCTACTGCTGACCTCTCCACTGTCCACAGGGCCAAGCAGCAGGGTCAGGAAAAGCGGGCCTCTGCTGCTTGCCATTGCATTTGGAGTAATGGTCTTGTCCCTGGCCTGGACCCCCAAGTGGGTGCCACTTACTCTGAGGACTGGGTTGGTTTGCCTGGTAAGACCTCCATTAACACTATGCTGGATCTTGTTTGATGGCCAGGCTGTGGGAATTCTGGCCTTTGAGTCTCTTCCCATCTGCTCCTCTGTGACGTCAATAGCATTGTAGGGTTGTGCGGCGGCTCCATCCTATTAGGCCATTACAGAATCCCTGACTGAAGTCTGGAAGCCGGTGGTCTGGGTTTGGCTGAGTTTGTGGCCATTCCTGCGAACTCCGACTGGAGTTAAGGTGTTGGATTTTCGGGGCCCTTATTTGTTAACAGAAGGGGTAGGCAGACTACCTGATTCCAGGTTTCTGCTCACACCACCCCATTCCCTTCTACTTGGTACAAGAGGGACATGGATTCACTCTTTCTCCTTGTGTAAGTGGCATGCCTCCTTTAATGCATCCCTGAGATGCCTGCCTAAGACTGCAGATTAATTGTATAAAGAATCATAGAATGAATGGTAGGGTGCAGAAGGGGAGAAAATGTGTATCATACCGTTGCACAGTTTACTGCACTTTGTAGATTCATTATGCCTCAAGCTGTCAAAGTTTTCAGTGAACGTTTGTTAATAATCTTAACCATATTTTTTGATAATGTAGGTATACTTCTCAGTAAACTCTGTTCAGATGGTGTAATGAAATAACTATCGGTCCTCACCTACCTTGGTGTGCAGAGCTAATTATTTTCTTGTAAAGTTGTTGCAACTTGCTACTGTGCTTCCTGTGGGCTGTAGTCACTTCCTCTGATGAAAAACAAGACTGCTCTGTGATAGCAACCACTTCTTGGAAATAGTGCTCAATCACATTGTAGGGTTTATTCTGTGAAAGAAAAATGCTATTAATAGTCGGCGGTGATCATGTGCTTATAATAATTAATTCTAAACAGTTAACAACCTTTAGTACTTTACCAAAAGAATGAGCCTCCTCAATATGCTTCAGAGTAAAAATAAAGCCATAAGGATATCAGTGTAGCTGTGGTGGAAAATATTAGTGGATGGAGCGGATTTTGTGGTGGTCACCCACATATATCCCACATCTATATATGTTCTCATCTCTGCCTCAGTGCCTAGTCAGTCAATTGACTCACACAAAATAGAGAATATAGCTCAGAATGCAGATACACAACTGCAGGATAAATGTGTGACCTTCTCAAAAACCCACACTGTGCCAGAAAGATACAATTATACTGTGAAGTGGTAATTCAACAGTGATGTAGCGTCACTCAATATTTAAAAAAATCAAACCGAGTATTTACGATAAATTAACTGCCCACACCTTCAAGCCAAGTCCTGAACAAGTGGTTTTAAGTGCTGCTGATGCCTTATGTGTTGCAAAGTTATTACACTGTTCTCATCTCTACGTCAGTGCACAGCACTGAACCAACACAAAAAAATGAACAGAATGAATGACTGATTGTGCTGAAGAATGTTAAAAAAAAAATCATAAAAAATAAAAGATTACTGCCTTCATTCCTCACTTTCCTCACTTAAATGTGCCAGGAATTGTTATTAATGGCATTTCTAACTTTATCTTAATGTCATCGTGATATATCACCAATCCTTGCTGACTTTTTTTAACAATAAATTTATTTCTCAAATTTTAGGATAATGATTTCCTGAAACCTAGGCTGTCCTGCCTCTGTCCAACACTGGGCCAAGAAGAGCATCAGGCAGTCAAACAGGATCAGACAGTAGGTAGGTGAGAACATGAAGCTAGTGTACCCTTAACTCAACGGCATTGAAAATGGCAGCACTGGCAGAGTACCAGGAGCACTACTCCATATTTAACTCCCCTGCCCCTCATTGTTGCAGTGCCAGTCTCATTTTTTTTCCCATTTCTACCCAATCATTGACGTTCAATTAGGGAAATTCTGAGACAGTTTTTCCACTGTGGACTACCGAGTATTGGGTTGAGGTCACCTGATGAGTATTTGATTGAGGAAACTACGATGGTATGAGGCGCGAATTGGGTAGGATTGATTGGGGAATGTCACTCAAAGGGTTGACGGTGGATAGGCAATGGCAAACATTCAAAGACTGCATGGATGAACTACAGAATTTGTTCATCCCAGTGTGGCATAAGAATAAAACAAAAAGGGTGACTCAACCGTGGCTAACAAGGGAAATTAGGGACAACATAAGATCCAAGCAGAGGGCATATAAATTGGCCAGAAAAAGCGGTAACCCTGACGATTGGGAGCAGTTTAGGATTCAACAAAGGAGGACAAATGGATTAATTAAGAAGGGGGAAATAGAATATGAAAGTAAGCTTGCAGGGAACATAAAAACTGACTGTAAGAGCTTTTATAGATATGTGAAGAGAAAAAGATTAGTGAAATCAAATGTAGGTCCCTTGCAGTCAGAAGCTGGGGAAGTTATAATGGGGAACAAAGAAATGGCAGACCAATTAAATGCATATTTTGGTTCTGTCTTCACAAAGGAGGACACAAATAACCTCCCAGAGATGTTGGAGAACATAGGGTCTGATGAAAGGGAGGAACTGAAAGAAATCAGTATTTGCAGGGAAATGGTGTTAAGGAAATTGACGGGATTGAAGGCCGATAAATCCCCAGGGCCTGATAATCTACATCCTAAGATACTCAAGGAAGTGGCCCTAGAAATAGTAGATGCATTGCTGATCATCTTCCAACATTCGATGGAATCTGGAACTGTACCCATGGATTGGAGGGTAGCTAATATTACCCCACTATTCAATAAGGGTGGTAGAGAGAAAGCGGGGAATTACAGACCGGTAAGCCTGACATCGGTAGTGGGGAAAATGCTAGAGTCCATTATAAAGGATGTAATAGCTGAGCACTTGAAAAACAGTGACAGGATCGGACAAAGTCAACATGGATTTACAAAAGGTAAATCGTGCTTGACTAATCTACTGGAATTTTTTGAGGATGTAACTGGGAAAATAGATAAGGAAGAACCAGTAGATGTTGTGTATTTGGACTTTCAAAAGGCTTTCGATAAGGTCCCGCATAAGAGATTAGCGTGTAAAGTTAAGGCACATGGGATTGGGGGCAAGGTATTGACTTGGATAGAGAACTGGTTGGCGGACAGAAAGCAGAGAGTAGGAATTAATGGGTCTTTTTCCGAGTGGCAGGCAGTGACTAGTGGGGTACCGCAGGGATCGGTTCTTGGACCCCAGCTATTCACAATATACATTAATGATCTAGATAAGGGAACTAAATGTAATATCTCCAAGTTTGCAGATGACACAAAGCTGGGTGGGCATGTGTGCTGCGAGGAGGATACCGAGAAACTCCAGGATGATTTGGACAGGTTGGGTGAGTGGGCAGAAGCGTGGCAGATGCAATATAACTTGGATAAATGCGAGGCTATCCACTTTGGTGTCAAAAACAGAAAGGCAGACTATTATCTGAATGGCAATAGATTGGGAGAAGGGGAAGTGCAACGAGACCTGGGTGTCCTTGTGCACCAGTCACTGAAGGTAAGCATGCAGGTGCAGCAGGCGGTGAAGAAGGCAAATGGTATGTTGGTCTTCGTAGCGAAAGGGTTTGAGTATAGGAACAGGGATGTCCTGCTGCAGTTGTACAGGGCCTTGGTGAGACCACACCTTGAGTACTGTGTGCAGTTTTGGTCGCCTTATCTGAGGAAGGATGTTCTTGCTATGGAAGGAGTTCAGCGAAGATGCACAAGGCTGATACCTGGGATGGCAGGAATGACATATGAGGAGAGATTGGGTCGATTGGGCTTATACTCGCTGGAGTATAGAAGAATGAGAGGGGATCTCATCGAAACATATAAAATTCTGACAGGTCTGGACAAACTAGATGCAGGAAGAATGTTCCCGATGGTCGGAGAGTCCAGAACCAGGGGTCATAATCTAAGGATAAGGGGTAAGCCATTTAGGACAGAAATTAGGAAGAATTTCTTCACCCAGAGAGTGGTGAACCTGTGGAATTCTCTACCACAGAAGGTAGTTGAGGCCAAGTCATTAAATATATTCAAGAATGAGTTAGATATATTTCTTAAAGATAAAGTTATCAAGGGATATGGGGAGAAGGCAGGTACAGGGTACTGAGTTTGGATGATCAGCCATGATCTCATCGAATGGCGGAGCAGGCTCGAGGGGCCGAATGGCCTACTCCTGCTTCTATCTTTTATTTGGAATTATTTCACTTGAAACCTTTAATGGTCATCAGAGAGAAGAATTTGTTTTGAACACGAGTTTCAGAAAGCACAATAGGTTGCCAGATTTGCAAACCACATCATAAAATCTCCAATTAAAGTGAACTTGTGTTAGCATTAGAACTTCTGCATTCTTGCAAATATTTAATTAAAATGAAAAGTAACTAACAGAATTTTCTTCATAATATATATATGGAAGGGGGAGGAGAAGAAAGATACCTGGTCAATAAGGTGCAGTCGGCACTGCGCTCAAACTCTTTACTCTGACACCCCACATTTTCCCCTAGACCACCAGAGAGACGAGCAGAAAGCATGTGCCAAAATAACAGTAAAAATATCAAAACTAGAAAGCTACTAAATGTGCAGGATCTCTCATCAGCAGTCAGAACAGGGCGAAAGATCATGAGGGGCTTGAAAATAGTGCGGTCATTCTCACTGAGTTACTTATGGGAAATTAAATCCTTGGGGTATATTTCTTCTATGTATAAAGTTAAAGATTTATTTTGTAAAATGTAATTGTAAACCAATGAGTAAAAGAAAAAGAAAAATATACTCTCCAGCGTCAATTCATCCGAACAGGAAAATCTCAGTTCAGCTAATTTGTGGAATTGTGTTCTATAAGCAGTCTAGGGGTGTCTGACAATGCTTTAAAAAATTAATCCAACTGTTCAAATTCACTTTGCTGCCCTCTCTTGGTTGTATTGGGCACATTTCATGGAGGCATCAGGGAGGAAACAACCTCACACTGCTGAAAACTTGGGGGCCTATTTCTTTCCTGGTTTTGTGTGTGTTTCTCTCTCTCTGTCTACCTGTAATATACTAAAAATCTTACATCTGCTCGCACTTCCTATCTGTGCCACTTGACCTCCTGTTGTCAGATTTTTTTGTCACACTTTTTGTGTCAATTTTATCTATTATAAATTTCTATATCAGCATTTCAAAACACCCATGTAAATGCATCACCCATAATTCTCTCCAAATGCTTTCTGATTAATCTTTTTCCCATCAGTGTTTTTCCTCACCTCAGTAATTAAAAAATTCTAATGTTCAAAATAAGGGCTTATTAAATAACAAATTTCACAATAACATGATTACATTTATTCACTAAAGTGTTTTTTGTGTCTTTAATGCCTTCATTAATCTTTTTTACTTGAAGACTTCAAGTTTTCCCGAAAGCCTGGGCTTGGAGTTAACATTTTTAGCTAGAGCTGTAGGCTGAATTTGGATTGTGCCGTCTGAGCAGATAGATTTTACCGAATTTCTCAGGATGCATCATAACTGTTCAATCAACTATACTGGGGAATATTTTTTCTGTAGTTTCTAGCATTTTCTGCGCAAAGGTTTTTCAAAATTATATGAAGAAAAGTTAGAGGAAAAATTTCAAAAGCTTCACTGGGGTGAAATTCATATTGAATGTTATAAGACAAAGCGGCTGTGTATCTGTATGTGAGAGAAAAATGAATGTGATCTCACTACACACCTGCTGTAGCCTTTGTTTTGTGTTCTATAAACTTTATAAACTGAAAGGACAGATTTAAAATGGGGATTGCGTGCCATGGTCCAATTACTCCCCCACTCTCTAACTCCGCTTCTCCTGAAGACTACATTTGGTCTTGACTCCCCGTGTACAATGCGCCACAGGTGATTGACAATTTACATATAGGGGGTTCTCCCACTTGTCTGCCGTAACTTCACCAGAGGAGCTGCGGAAACCTCGGTAAAATGGCGTAAACAGCTCTTCCACTAGAATTATGGCAGACGAGTGGGAGAATCCCCCATGGAAATGTACCCTCATTATATATAATTTGTATCAGCGTTATTCTGGTGTGCTATTGTCTTAAGTTTAATTCATTGGAATAGTACAACAGATCAAGAGAACAGCCTTTAATATCCAAAGTCTCGACTGCAGATATGAACAAGCCCTTTAAAATCACCTGTGGTATTCAATACTCTATAAATGAAAAGATTTATTTTGAAAAGCAGACTGACCTGCAAGACCTCATCCAGTCTGCTGATATTACAGCTCTCTCCCAGGGCTGCTTGTATGGTGTGTTTTATAAGATAACCCAAAGTAACAGTGGATATTTCATTTGGGTTCATTGAGTGGATCTCATTGCAAAGAGCATTACAGACTTCTTCAGAGATAAGATCAGGATCAGCAAATATGAAAACCCTGAGAAAGAAAGAAGATTTATCTTGTCAAAGAATTTTAACTCCTTTTGACAGACACTATTTACCCCTTAAAGGAGTAATGTCACACAGAACTTGGCTCAATTTTTTAAATTGTATATCAATAAGAAAAATTTCACTCCAGATAAAGTAATACATTTAGTTATCAAATTATAGTTATCAAATATTTCTCCAGAACTAAGCTAATAAGGCTGAATTCTCTATAAAACCTAAGTTCATTTAAGACTTTTACCATATCTGGAGAGAGCAACAACTCTCCTGCACTCACAGACCAGATAGAAGAAAAAGCTAGCCAATTAATAGATAATATGGGGTAGAAATTAGGTCGCGCCCCATTTGGGGCGCAAATATCGTCCGCGCGCAAATATTAGCGCCTGGCGCTAATTATCGGCACTGACAGGAAACTTCACTTTTACCGCCCCGGGAGGTGAGTGGAGCGCTAAATTAGGCGCTGCACACCTCTCTTAAGGCGCAAAGGCCTAGGAGTGAGGCGCTAACTCAGCGCACGAGCGCAGCGCAGCTGCTGCCAGTTAGCGCGGGAACACAGACACACTGACGCCGGACACTTCTTAAAGCGGGGGGGGCCACTTGCTCCCCAGCCACACCCTGCTCATTGCAGCCTTGAATCTCAGCCTGGAGAGACCTGTAATCCATTTTGCTGCCAAGAATGGAGAGGGTGAGAGAACGCGCTCATCGCTTCACCGAGCGGGCCTTGGATGCTCTGGTTGACGCAGTGGAGCGCAGACGATGCATGCTGTTCCCAGAGAGTGGCAGGAGGCCTTTGCCACGCGAGTTCAGAAGAGTGTGGAGGGAGGTGGCTCAGAGCGTCTCCTCCAGGAGCATGGTGCCCAGGACCCATGTCCAGTGCCGCAAGAAGTTCAACGACCTCACTCGGGTCGTCAGGGTGAGTGGCTTTTTCTCAATACCTCTCCATCCCTCCATCTCAACCTCACTCTATGGCCAGAGGGTCTTAAAACCCCAATGCACAACACTCATCCAACACCTATGGCCCTTTCATCAAACACACACACACATTCCACACTTTGCATACAGTAAGGGCTATTCACCTATGGGAGGCACATCAGGCAAGACCATGGCTGCATATTGTAAGGGCTATTCACCTATGGGAGGCACATCAGGCAAGACCATGGCTGTATATTGACTCAGATGCTGTCCTTTTTCTTGCAGGCTAAGCTGGCTCATAATCGGAGACAGCAGCAACGGACGGGTGGAGGGCGGCTTCAGCTGCAACCCCTCAGCGATCTGGAGGAGCGCGTCCACAGGATTGTGGCAAGCCGGGTGATCGGTCCCGTCGCCACTGGAGACGCCGACCCCGTTGTGGACAGCAATGGTAAGGTCATCACCTTTTTGTCCTCTGTCCTTCCACTTGTCCCTCACAATACCAGCCTTTGACACTTTCAATCCAACTTGCTAACTCGCTGCACTTATTCCTCCCTTACTGCCACCCTGTCCTCACGCTAAAGCCACTCTTGTACCTCCCTGCTTTCAGATGGTGATTCACCAGCTGAGGAGATGGTCCCTGAAGCTGCCACTGGGAGTGATGCTGCAGCTGAGGAGGAAGAGGAAGCCGGAGCATCAGTGCCACCCTCTCCCGAGGAAGCCCATGGCCACACTGGGAACACGCCTTCCCCGGAGGGGAGCAGGGGGGAAGGGGCTGATGATGGTGAAGTTCCAGGACCCAGCGGGCTGCAGCAACGCCATGGGGGGGGGGAGGGAAGAACGGGAGCCTTCTCCCCAGAGGGAGAGTATGCCAGACACTCCTAATGCAATGGACGCAGAGGAGGAGCGGATGATTGCAGAAATGAACAGCCAGGCGGTGGTCATGCACACTGAGCTCATGGGTGCAGTGGGAAGGGTGCCCGAATGCATTGAGGCACTGGCAAGGAGTGTGGAGCACTTCGCTGTAGCACAGGCGGATGCCACACTAAAGCTTACTGCTGCAATTCAGTCACTGGCTGCCAGGAACCCATCTGAGCCTGCTCTCATGCAGACTCAGATTGAGGCCACGCGAGCACTGACTGCTGCCATCCTCGATGGTTCGTGCACATGTCCCCGGGGCTGTCACCGCGCCGCAGCAGGCCAGCAATCTGTTCTCAGGCAAATTGCTCCGGATGCTGAAGTGCTGCCCCGTGGGAGTGCCAGTGTGTCGGGCGAGCAGGGAGTTGCTGCCCTCTCTCACGATGACAGCATTCCTGCTGCCAACACTGTCACTTCTCCACTGCACTTGCCACCGCCTGTAGGACAGACTGCTGCCGCCCATGCAGAGTTGGTGCAGTCTGCAGCCGGGCCCTCCAGGCCCAGAAGTGGTCGAGGCCGGCCTTCAGGGGCATCTGCAGTGTCAGGGTCTGACAAGCAGCAGCCTTCCACCAGCCTTGCTGCAGCCACTGAGGTCCCATTACGGAGGAGCAGTAGGGTTAGAAGGGGGGAAGTGCGCAAGGGAAGGAGATCACCCTCGAAGGGCAAAAAGTAGGATGTGTGCCAAAATGCTGGTCATTTTTTTATTAAAGGCCGAGGTTCATGGCCCAACTTTTGTTTAGTGTTTTGGACATTATCTCCAGGTTGTGAGAACCAGTTATGTTATTGACTGTTTTTTGGTGTTTATTTCTATGAGTTTCTCATGAGGAATTGACACACACAGAGTTTGTACAATAAATAAGTTTCTGTATTCAAAATATACATGGCTGGTGGTTGGAATTATTGGTGCCTTGGCCGGCTTAGGGGTTGCGTGCTGGGTTGATTCGTGTTTGTAGCACTGGCAGGGGTCCTAGAAGCGGCTTGCTATTAGTCGTTGACGGACGGCCCTTGCAGTTTGACCATTGTGGGCCGCCCTCCTGCCTTGGTGCTGCTGCTGATCATCGTCCTCGGCCTGTTCCTCCTCTTCCTCCTCCTCCTCTTGTGGTGCTGCAAGGCCTGGTGGCATTGGCTGCGTCCTGAGGATTGCCATGTTGTGCAACATGCAGCACACCACTACGAATTTGGAAACTTGCTCAGGCGAGTACTGCAGGGCTCCTCCGGAATGGTCCAGACAGCGGAATCGTTGTTTGAGCACGCCGATTGTGCGCTCAATAATGTTCCTCGTTGCTTGTTGGCTTTCCTGGTACCGCAGCTCAGCAGGGGTGTTTGGCGCACGGAGCGGTGTCATCAGCCAGGTGCTCAATGCGTACCCCTTGTCCCCCAGAAGCCAACCAACTGGCTGATGCGGTGCCTCGAAAATTTCTGCCACAGTACTCTGGCGCAGGATGAAAGCATCGTGGCAGCTGCCCGGATAGTGGGCATTGACAGCGAGAATCACCTGTCTGTGGTCACAGACCAACTGCACATTCAAGGAATGGAACCCCTTTCTGTTCCGGAACTCCTCTGCATTCTCTCGCGGAGCACGCAAAGCCACATGCGTGCAGTCAATGGCGCCCTGCACCATGGGGAAGCCCGCTACCCTCGCAAAGCCCATAGCACGGTCATGCTGCTTGTCTGGGGTCATAGGGAAGGAGATGAAGTCTCGTCTCCTTGTGAAGAGGGCATTGGTGACCTGCCGAATGCAGCGATGCACCGCAAACTGGGAGATATTGGCGAGGTCCCCAACAGCAGCTTGGAATGAGCCAGTGGCGTAGAAGTTCAAGGCCACTGTGACCTTCACTGCCACCGACAGAGACGTCCTGGACCTCAGCTGAGGCTGCAGATCTGGCTGCAGCAGGTGGCAGAGCTCAGTGACCACCTCCTTGCTGAATCGCAGCCTTCGCAAACACAGCTCCTCGGACATGTGGATGTAGGAGAGCTGTTCACGATATACCCTGGGAGGGTAAGCTCTCCTGTACATGCGCCTGATGGGCCTCCTCCGTCTGGCCATCATTGCCACTCTCTGTCTGCGTCTCACTCTGCTCCGATTGAGCTGGAGCAGGACGACGCCCCCAATCATTGCAGCCCCCATCTTCTCTTTGCCAGAAAAGTAATGAGGTACAGCAACGAAAGTAGCAGCAAAGTTAGGATGAACTAGGCAAAACTACCTCACAAAGCGTTGAGTCAATGTAGAAGTCTCTCTCTCTCTCTCTCCGAATCTCTCTCTCTCTCTCAGAACGAGTGGTGCATAAATGTCGACCACAGAAAAAGACAGGAAGAGGCCCCCTTTAAATAGCGCCCCCCCCAGCCCCAGACCGATTGATAACGTTCCAGTCTTCCGGTCGTTGGAAGCGCCAGGCGGTAAGGCAGGGGGCGCCACTCAATTTCCGCTCCGGGGCGCCCCAAGGGCGTTGCACCACAGAATGACGTCACAATCTGCGCGCGCAGGTGGTCGCAGCGGTAAGTTTTAGCGCCGCCGCACAATCTCAAGTTAAGTTCTCGAGCGGCGCAAACAGCGCTGCGCCCAGGCGTTAGCGCCTTAACGCCCCATTAGCGCCCATTTAAGGCGCTAACGGGAGGCGCAACCAACTGAATTTTTACCCCTATATCTCTTAAGCAGCGCCTCGATTTCAAAATTCTCATCTTTGTTTTCAAATCCCTCCATGGCCTCACCTCTCCCCATCTCTGTAATCTCCTTCAGCCCCACAACCCCCCGCTGCCTCCCCCCCCTGCCCCCAAGATATCTGCGCTCCTCTAATTCTGCCCTCTTGAGCATCCCTGATTATAATCGCTCAACCATTGGTGGCCGTGCCTTCTGTTGCCTAGGCCCTAAGCTCTGGAATTCCCTGCCTAAACCTCTCTTCCTCACTACCTCTCTTTCCTCCTTTAAGATGCTCCTTAAAACCTACCTCTTTGACCAAACTTTTGGTCACCTGCCTAATTTATCCTTATGTGGCTCGGTGTCAAATTTTTTGTCTTTTAATACTCCTGTGAAGCGCCTTGGGATGTTTTACTACGTTAAAGGCGCTGTATAAATACAAGTTGTTGTTGTTAACTCTAACTTCTCTCTTTCTCATAATCTTTTGTGTCTTACCCTATTTTGTTGTTTCTACTACAGACAGTGCTCCTCTGAATCTCTTCCCTTGTTCCTTCTAAGATTCAAGTAAAACATCTGTACGCTGTTCTCATCCCTACATCCCCACTCTGTTGGAATCAAGACTCCTCACACAGTCTCCTACTCTAACTTATTCTTTCCTAGGATTTCAGAATTGTGGAACTCCTTACATTCCTAATTTTTTCCTTCCTGCACAGCCTTAGTATCACCCAATCATTTTCTAATTTAGCTCATCTCCTTTACTGTTTCAGCCCTGCTGGTACCCTGCACTTTAATTTTTTGCCCTTGGTTTCTCAACATTAGTTGGGTAATGTCACATATCTGAAACCTTTTTACGGTTACACAAGAACAATAATCAAGATGTAAAAAAACTGCCCATCACGGAAGATGCAAGTCAGTCAAAACAATTTTTTTTAAAAACAGGGGAAAGTGCCCAAAGAAGTGGAAAGGTGAAGTAACAGAAAATTAATGTAATTTCAAGCACAACGGGATTCCATCTCCAACATGTAAAAATTACAACCATTTTTGCTCTATTTAAATTGTATAAAACATTTTATTATTTAAAGAAAACTTCAGATAACATACAGCCATGACATATCTGTCGACTTTCACGTTTAATTTACTGGGTAAGGGGTAATGGGATCCCTAGGAGCACTATATGAGAAATATTAGGGAGCAGGGTTGGACAAAAGAGGTTCAGCCCAGCTGGCACTATTATAGAAACACAGCCAGAGGAGGGAACAACTTTACGTTCTCCTGATGCAAAGAAAAATAAAAGTCTTAGCAGAAAAAGGCCATAGAAAGCAGAAAAACAAATTGGGCAAGTGAACAGCATTAACTGTAGAAGTTGTCAGGAAATGGTCGAAAGAGAGGCTGTTTGAAACACAGGAACAGAAACAGAGAAGAAAGACAGAAAAGGAAGAACATAAACCAACCCAGAATGAGAAAAGTCCTCAAGACCACCAAAACCACTCTATCCAGAGTTAATGTTTGATTATTCTATCATAGACTTCCCTCACACACCACCTGTGAAGTCCCTACTTTAGAGAACATTAATTTCCTTCCTCAGTCTTTCCTGAAAAGAAAAGCAGTTTTGTTCAATAAACCTCATTCCTGCTTCTCAACTGATATTGATCCAGCTCCTTTTTTAAAATTAAGACGTGCCAATTGATTCCAACTCAACTAAACTCTCTTTGAAATTTATTCCACATATCCATTATTCTGTGGGGAAAAAAGTTTTTTCTAATCTAAACAAGAGACACTCAGAGAAGACAAACCTTTCAGAGACAGAGCACAATAGACTTTTTTTTCAAAAAGAGGAACAAATAGGTGAAAAACAAATATGTGAACACCTAGATTTGGAAGAGAACTAGCAAGGGAAGAAAATGCCCACAGGAGAGAATGGCCCTGAAAATCAACAGGGTCATTTATGCTGGTGTTGTGCAGTCAGCTAACTTAAATTCCCACTGGCATTTCAGCAGCACATTACTCCTGTGTAACACAGTAGTACTGTACTGGGGGAGTAGGTGGAAATTTGTATAGCAAGCCTTTATCAGCACTGAAAATAGCAGCATTAGCCTGGGGGAGTAGTAGTTACTTATTGAACATATTGCAAGACTGAGATCACTGTCGGGTATATGTCATAGAAGGCTCATGTGTGGTTTTGTGGCTTTTTTAAAGCACGTCTTCAAGTAGAGTATCTGGTAGAGGTACCCAAAGATTGGAGCAGGGCATGGAAAGGAGGGAGAAAAAAATAAGCACAGAATTTGAATGAAACTGACCAGCAACTCTGGAGAAAAGGCAGCATAGAGAACTTCTGCTGGGTGCCTGTAGGAGGAAGCCTCAAAAAAGTGTCATCCACATGCCACATGAAGGGTGGTGGCTGCGGCACTGACTGCCACCTCTCACCCCCAGAACTGCAGATCGGTGCCAGAAAAAGTTCAATGACCTGACAACAGCATGATGTGGAGATGCCGGTGTTGGACTGGGGTGGACAAATGTGAGAAGTCGCACAACACCAGGTTATAGTCCAACAGTTTTATCTGAAATCACAAGCTTTCGGAGCGCTGCTCCTTTGTCAGGTGAGCAGCGCTCCGAAAGCTTGTGATTTCAAATAAAACTGTTGGACTATAACCTGGTGTTGTGCGACTTCTCACATCTGACAAGAGCAGGCAAGGTAACACTGTGGAAGCTGTCCCTTTTTTTCCATGGGCATAAGCACACTGTTCACACTCAAATTAATTGAAACACAAATAACTCTTCACACTGCACCATGCTTAAGGGGCGGTCACTAATTCTGGATTTCAAAACATATGTTGCCATTCCCCTAATAGCAATTCTCTCATGCAGAACCTTATAACCCCTTCCTCCACATCAACAGTATGATACCACTAGATATATAACTTCAGTTGTCCACTTGTGCACATTTACTCTTTTCCATCTCACTACTGAAATTAAGAAATAAAAAACTTGCAACAGACTGATACATTTGGTAACAGCCTGCTTACTACAATAGAAATTTGCATCAGCACAGATAAATATTAAATGTCCACAGGTTTTATACAGTAGTAATTTGATACTGTACAAGACACTTCAAAGATTCCTGAACGTACAATGTCATTTTGCTGGTTAGAAACTGCCCTACATGAAAAATATTTTTCTCTATGGTTATCTACTAATGAGGTCACGTTCTCAGAAATGGCACATTTGGCCTCACAATCCTGCCACAGTGAGTCTCCATCCCCAGGCTGGCATTAATCCCTAGCAGGGGCCATAGAGTCTGTCCCCTACATTTAAATGACTTCAAAGCTGGAAATACAGCCCCATCTGAGATATGACACACTATTACCATTTATTCTACGGACAGTTTTATCCAGTTATTATCTATAGGATCATACTTACTTTTCCCTGTGTAGAAATGTGTCATTTTTCAGCCCATGTTCAGAAATAACTAACCTCTGGTACAATACACCTGTAAAATAATGGGCTTTAATTAGATACCATTAAGTTAAAAATTAAGAGTTGCTGGTGCATATCTGTAACTATCATAAAACCATTTTATCCAAGCTCAGTGCCTATCCATATTAGTTTGGTGATATCTAGAGCAAACAATTAGAGTTCTGAAACATCTTTTATTGAAATGAATAATTGTTTAAAACAACCTTAAAAATCATACATGCACCCAATCTTAAAGTATTTACTTTGAGAAATACCAACAATAAGGAGCCCAACATATTATATTCATTCATGACAGAAACACATTTGACAGAATAAAATTATCAATAGCCACGAGGCACAGATGATGTATATGTTAAGAATGGACATGGTACATACTGAGGCAGAAATTCCGTTCCCTACGGGTGTGTACGCGCTGTGTACTCCCCCTGTAGGGCCAACGGAAATGCTGGTTTTAGGCATGCACTGCGCATGTGCTGGAAACCGGCATTTCAGATCTGTCAAGAAAGCTCTCGACAGATCCTCCGGCTGCCCTGGAGCAGGGCCTCTGCGGGGGGGGAGAGTTCCGTTTTTTGGAGACACTCCACCCGCAGAAAACACTTACAATTCTTGCGCCTGGAAAAGCAGGCGCAAGGCCTGCTTTTACCAGGATAAGAGTTGAAAAAAGTAAAAAAAAAAAATTTCCACGGATTTATCATTTAAAAATACTTCAAAGAAAGGTAAGTTTATTTTTAGCCCCATTAAAAACTTCAATTATTTTTTTCAAAAAATAAAATTTTTGTTTAAAATACTTCATTTATGTAATTTAAAGTCATTTTAAAAATGTGATTTTTAAAAAAAAATTTATTTAAAGTTTTACTATGTTTTAGGGGTGATCTCTATTCATATATTTGACAGGTCTTCCTGTCAAATGTATGAAGGGAGATTCCCTTCTCTGATTGGCTCCCCATGGCCCACGTGATCCCAGGGACGCTGCGAACTGCCTGCGCCTCTGGGATACGTGGGCCCTGCGCACCGGCAGTTTGGAGAGGCCCAGCAGCGGAACTCTGCGCCTCCCGGGAGCCCTCCGGTCCAGGCGCAGATTTTTCCAGATTGCAGCCCTCTGCCCGCGGGAGGCCTGTGAACGGAATTTCTGGGCCATTGTACTGCACCACAGCTCATGCTCTCCAGGGTGATATCCTGCCCTAGAGCAGAAACGTACATCTCACCATCCAGAGCAGAGCAGAGCCATTGTTTCCCCTCCGATTCCTGGGGTTTCTACGTGCCTTACAATGCTCAGGAGTTGGTCATACAATCCCTTTTTGCATAAACATGTTTTTTTGCCTTTTTCTCTCCAGCCATCAACGTTTTTAAGAATTGTTTCAGCTCTTTTGATATATTGTGATCAGATCCTACTGTTAATTTGCTCTTAACCTATTCCTGCCAGTTCCCCCAGCCACATATTTGGTTTCTTCTGTTCTGGTCATTTCAAGTTGCACTTCTTCAGAATTAACAGGATCAAGAAGACCAACATAGTGGTCAGGACTACACGACATTATAGGGTTTTGCGGTGTGTATAGAGTAACTTGTCTGAAAGTTAAATCTAATTTTTATGTTCTCCTTTACAGAATTAAGGAGGTTGTCCTTCACGGTTTCATTTTACAGAATCAGTTAGTCAACTTCAGCATGACGATCTTTGCCCCATCAGCCATGCTAGTCACACAGTTGGGTAACATTTACTGAGGTACGCATAACGTTACAGTAAAATCACTTGGTGTACTGGCTATAGATCAGGACTTGGACTTCATTAAGTCCTGCCCAATTTACAAGAGAGCAGAAGAGGGCTAACTTAAGCATTAATCACCTCAAAATAATAGTATAACTGAGAAAATAGAAGTTGATTTATATTTATTAAATGCAATACTTTATCTTTCACTTAGAAATCATTTTCTATACCTGCATCACTAAAAATAAGACATCCTGGTATTTATGTTTACTAATCTTTTTTGATTCTTTGTGCTAAGTGTTAGTGAACATTTTTTCCTTCTCAGTATGCAAATGACCTAGATCCCTCATCTTTTGATGGGTTACACTTGTAACTAGATGCCGATGAACGAGTGATCACTTTAATTGTACATGCCAGATCCTGGTGCTTACTAAATTTTAGCTTGATAAAATACTGCTACAGAAATGCATCTATATAATATGACAAGAAGGGTAAAAATCCCATAGGCAGTACAGGGGCTGACTGTATGTACAAAGAATGCTTATAATAGTCTTAATTAAGCTTGTAAACTAGCTGGTGATAAGTAAGTCATAATGCATGTTAGATTCTGGCACTTAGTGTTACCCTGATTAATACATATTTTATTTATAAAGATATATAGAGATGTAGTTCTGTTGCATTATTTCATCAGGGTAACACTAAGCCTACCAACAAAGAGCGCTGTAAACGTCCTGCTGCTAGTCCAACTAGGACCATACTATCTATTAGAGCACTGGCTTGCAGGTTATCTGCAGTCAAGTGGGAAGATTCCCTTCCACACATCTGCCCCTCCATTAGTGAACCAAGCTAGCTGGGCAATCATCACCTGTGCTTTGAAGTACTATGGAACTGTGTCATTCAGGTATTGGAATACTGAGTTAGCCATAGATGATTGACTTGGTTTCAAACTTCCATCACCTGGTGTGTCACCTTAGAGCTACTTTGACCATAAGGAGACCAGCTTGGTGGAGATTATTGGAAGCTGTTTTTTCCCCACAGGCTTAGGCACAACGATGTTTGAGGAGACATCCAGGGCAATTCTGGGATTTGGAGTGAGGGGAGAGAAATTTTTTTCTGACAAAGTATGGGGAGGACCCACCCGCCACCCTCCAGCCAGTAGTTACACCTACATTCGTAGGAAAGCAATAAATTCAAAAGGTAGAAATTATAATTTTTTTTATTTATTCATTCATGAGATATGGACATCGCTGGCAAACCCAGCATTTATTGCCCATCCCTAATTGCCCTCGAGAAGGTGGTGGTGAGTCACCTTCTTGAACCACTGCAGTGTAGTGAAGGTACTCCCACAGTGCTGTTATGTAGGGAGTTCCAGGATTTTGACCCAGCGACGATGAAGGAGCGGCGATATATTTTCAAGTCAGGATAGTATGTGACTTGGTGGGGAACTTGGAGGTGGTGGTGTTCCCATGCACCTGCTGCCCTTGTTCTTCTATGTGGTAAAGGTCGCGGGTTTGGGAGGTGCTGCTGAAGAAGCCTTGGCAAGTTGCTGCAGTGCATCTTGTAGATGGTACACACTGCAGCCACGTTGCGCCGGTGGTGGAGGAAGTGAATGTTTCAGGTGATGGATGGGGTGCCGATCAAGCGGGCTGCTTTGTCCTGGATGGTGTTGAGCTTCTTGAGTGTTGTTGGAGCTGCACTCATCCAGGCAAGTGAAGAGTATTCCATCACACTCCTAACTTCTGCCTTGTAGATGGTGGAAAGGCTTTGGGGAGTCATGAGGTGAGTCATTCGCTGCAGAATACCCAGCCTCTGACTTACTCTTGTAGCCACAGTAATTATGTGGCTAGTCCTGTTAAGTTTCTGGTCAATGTTGACCCCCCAGGATGTTGATGGTGCCATTGAATGTCAAGGGGAGGTGGTTACACTCTCTCTTGTTGGAGATGGCCATTGCCTGGCACTTGTGTGGTGCGAATGTTACTTGTCACTTATCAGCCCAAGCCTAGATGTTGTCTAGGTCTTGCTGCATGCGGACACGGACTGTTTCATTATCTGAGGGATTGCGAATGAGACTGAACACTGTGTAATCATCAGCGAACATCCCCACTTCTGACCTTGTGATGGAGGGAAAGTCATTGATGATGCAGCTGAAGATGGTTGGGCCTAGGACACTACATCCTGCAGTATTTAAAGATCTGTGTTCATCATTTAGAGTTTACCCACATACCTGGTGCTTTTCTTTCAGCCTTTAACATAACTGCATATTCATGTCCAATGGTGCAGTAGGGTTTGGCGAAGGATAGCAGCCCTTTGCAAAATTTATATGCTTTTTCATGAAGATCATCAGGAATATACACAGCCTGAAAAGGAAAGTGCTTCATGAAGATTGGAATATTTTTAACAATGTTGAATTAATTAGAAAACATTTAAGCACCATTCCACTTTTATTATGTGATGAGAAGTAACTTGGCAAACTCATCAACCATAATGGTGGCAGTTAATTCGGCCACAGAAGACACAAACTTTAGATGCAAAACTTAAAATGAGGAAATCTGGAAAGATAAAAACAAAACTATGCATTATAAAGGAAATGAAAGGTGCCTTTCAACTTGCAGGGGCTGTAATATACACTTGGGATTCACAAAGTTCTGTGAAAGCTTTGAGTTTTGCTTTCCTTGTTTCCTCCATGAAGTTAACAGTCTTAAAATATGCTTCACACTTCCAACTGCAGCAGAATTTCTGCACCAACCTCAAAAACGTAACAAGATTGCAATGTTTGAGATTATTCCAAGAAGACAAAAGATTGAGAAATGTTCTGTTGCTTGGTGCAACTCTCTGATTCTACTTTCTAATACTCATCTTTAGAAAGTTCAAAAAATCAGTTTAGTAGGGGTTACAGTTCAGATGCACTTGTTTTGAAACCCAAAAGACTCTTTCAGTTTTGAAAGAGCTAAAAAAAAAGACTCAAAGAGGAGCAGGAGAATTCTACTGGTGTCCTAGCCAAAAGTATGGAGTATTTCAAATTTAATATTAAATCAACTGCCATGTTTTATATTTTTTTTTTAAAAAAGGAATACTGAAGAGAGTTGGGTTCGTGTTCCATCGCATTCCCACACCCTTGCCAGGGTCACCAATTCAACAAAGCCAGACTTAGTTAACTATTACGATAGCAAAATACTGCAGATGCTGGAAATCCAAAATAACAACAGAAAACGCTGGAAAAACTCAGCAGGCGAGGCAGCATCCGTGGAGAGAGAAACAGAGTTAACGTTTCAGGTCGAAGACCTTTCGTCAGAACTGGAAATAGCAGGAAATGAAATAGATTTAAGGCAAGGATAATCTTAATCTCTCCTTTTGTTCTTTCATCCCCTCCCCCTTTTCCCAGCTTTATCCTTGCCTTAAATCTATTTGATTTCCTGCTATTTCCAGTTCTGACGAAAGGTCTTCGACCTGAAACGTTAACTCTGTTTCTCTCTCCACAGATGCTGCCTCGCCTGCTGAGTTTTTCCAGCGTTTTCTGTTGTTATTTTAGTTAACTATTAGTTGTATATTCCCACCCAATTTCAGCACAACCCATTGTTGTTTGTGGGACGCCAATAGATGCAATAGTTTCACTATCACTATCTCTTTAGCTGATAAAGAGGTCAGTTGGTCCATTTGTAGCCCTCTCGCCTCCGAGTCAGAAGGTTGTGAATTTAAGCCGCACTCCGGCATTTCAGTGCATTATTGCAGGTGCTGTCTTTCAGATGAGATGTCACTGAGGCTGTCTACCTGCTCAGGTGGATGCAAAGGATCCTGTGGCACTATTCATAGAGGAGCAGGGGGATACTCATGGTGTCCTAGCCAACATTTATCCCTCAACCAACACTGCCAAAAACAGATTAACTGGTCAATTATCTGAATGCTGTTTCTGGGACATTACTGTGGGCAAATTAGCTGCCATGTCTGTCTACATCACAACAGCGATGACACTATAAAAGTAATTTATTAGTCGTAAAGCACTTTGGGTAATCCTGTGGATGGGAAAGGTGCTATATAAATGAAAGTTTGTTTTTACGTTAATGTAACTGTCGTACTTAAAACAAAAAATAAGAATACTTCCTGGAAGAATAATGGTACAATGTCTTAATGAAACCTTTTCTTCCGACATCTCCAGTGCAAGCAAACAAACTAGAAAGTTGTCATTCTAATTTCCTTGCAGTTGCAAGGATAGCACTGCAAGTGTTACCCGCACTTTCTCTTTTCAACCACTCGATCAGATGTTTGCGAATCTACGCACATCAACCTAACAAATTTGGTTCAAAAAACAAAATCAATGGGAGATTAGTACCCACAATTTTTACAAGGTTAGGAGCACTTCCTTGTCAGGCCAGCAGTTTTGTGCAGGGTTGTCGTCAGTTCAATTTTCTTCTACGTCTACAATGAAAGTGATAGCATCCCTCCATTCAATACACTTGCTGCTTTGAATGTGCAAATTATACTTAAAATCATTTCTTCTTTTATAAAGTGATTCCAGCCCCAAGTACATCAAATACCTCATTAGAGTGGAATCTGCACGCAGCACTTGTTTGCTCAGGTAAAGTGGTGCACAATTTTTGAAAACATCCACTGTATCCGAGTAAATAACAACTGTTTGTGCTCTTTTATCTCACTTTCTTATCAATGATGTCGTATCAAAAGAAAAGCACAAGTGGTGAAAACTGCCTGTATCTCGGATTGCCTAAACAGACTAAATTACATTGGAGAATCCAGAATACCACATTTATCTTGCAAACCAAACTTACCAACATTCATTCTGCACCCACCTGAATAATAGCGTACATTAAGATGTTCAGCAAAGGTAGAATGTAGTGCTTATTGTCTTTCCTCGCCTGTTAAAAACAATTCCAGTCAATGTGTGATTCAAGACTTAATACTTCTTAAGAATCAGTTCATTAATAAAATAAATGTAGCTAATATTTACTATTTTATTAATTATGGAGCTTTTATGAGTTATTTATTAAGATCTATATGGGATGGGGAGCTCTGTGTTCAAAGGGAAGGATGACCTTGCTGGGGAATAGAAGACTTTTAGACTTGCAGTACATAGAATCAACATTAACGCTCTCACGAGTCAAATACATACACAGGTTAGTTGCACTCAGCTATACTCTACCCCTTAGATGTACCCTAGCCTCAAACTTGGGGGTGTGGGGCGATTTCCTCTGTTTACTATTTGTAGTAGCATCATAAACATATAAGAGAGCACAAATGATTTTGCTACAAATAACAGAGAGGAAATTTTCCCTCCAGTAGAAGAAAATCTCTTGCTCCACACTCTGATTTTGTCATTTCTCACAGCACATCTCCTGTAATGCAGACTGGCAATTTAATCCCTTTTTGGAGTGGTTTACATACTCTGGATTGTCATGCTAATTTTACTGAATCTGACCAAGGTTCAAATACTAAAATTCACAAATTCAACAACACTGCTGAAACCCAGATTGACCAAATCTTACCTCAGGCAATAGTCTGACTCAGAGTTTAGGTCATTATACTGGCACGCAGGCTTCACTCCTAATCCCACATGCCTAAACTTTTGGCTTTCATCTCCTCTGACTACTACTGCCTTAACATAGCCACCACTGACCCCTGCACATCCACCTCTAGTTTTGGCACATGTGCACTATGCCTCTATTGTTAATTTAAAACCTTTTGTTTCCCTTTAGCCACTATCTTTATCCAATGCCCAAACAGCAGCCAACGTGTATTGAGATGATTACCAGCTATGAGCGGACAGGATCAGCCACGGAGGCACTGGGCATTTTTCTCCGCACCTGCTGACTTGGGGAACAGGCTAACTCGTGGTTTTTCTGAAACTGGTAGGCACAAGAATATTTGAATTCAAAGAAGAATTTCTCATTCACAATATACATTCTGGTGATGTCTGATAAAAGGTACATGGCCCTCCTTTTGAAACCACAAAAAGCTTCAAACTCAACATCTTCACAAAATGTTGTCGCCAAGTTCAATGACAACTGTGCATTGGTAGGGTGTGAGGTACGTAAGGCGTAGCTTGCTGCTGTGCAAGACAGTTAAAGGATCTAAACCCGCTGGTGTTCCATGGATAATCAGTCCTTCATAATCATTGGAAAATTGCATGTTTTCTTTAAAATAGTTTCTCACCAGTTCCAGTTCATTAATAAGAATTTTAACCAGAAAAATGTTGCTGTACGGGTCTCGTTCAGTCTTTTTATGCAGGGTCCATCTAATCATCCCTGTAGAAAAAAATACCCGAGAATGTAAGGCCGACTTTTTGTCGGAAAGCTGGAAAGTAAAAATGGAGGTAAACAAGTGGAAATTAGCGTAAACAATCGGGGACCCCGAGGAACTCAGGCCATATATTCCCTTTTTAAATATGAAAATTAAAGTTTCAAACCATGTGACTATCATTCTTGCCTATTAGGCACAGCACGTTTAAGAACATGAAATTGTGGAAGCTTTTCAATTTTTAATGCGATTTATACTACTGCCATAAAATGCATTCAAAGAAACAAAAAATACAGTGCAGATCTCAATGAGGTAAAAACAAAAATAGCTCAAAAAATAGCAATAAAACACCAGAAAAATTATTTTGTTTCCCGCTGCACCTAAAATTCTGGGCTTAATTTTACGCATGTTTTGAACCAGCATAATTGCAGGAAATTTGTGTGCATGACTCGTTAGTCTGGGGCGGAACCATTATAATGCAGGGATCAATAGACAGCCATAAAAGAGTGAGGAAATTTGGCTGTAGTGTAATTACGTGCGTAATACACTTGCACCCCAGTTTCCTCAATCTTTTACACCGGGTATTTGCCTTATGCCCCAATTACGCAGGTCTCTGGATGCAAATACACAGGAAATTCCATTTGGCTTTGAAAATAGCCAGGTTTATTTAAACTGTTTGAAAGTTTAAATAGTTTTAACTCAATAATAGTATTCAACAATAAGGATTAGGAATTACAGCCCACTGATCAGTTATGTCATCTGTGGAAAGTACCTAATGATTCCAACAGCACAAGAACCATTGGAGGTCATTTTAACCCCCAAGATCGGGTGGGTTGGGGTCAGGTGAGATGTAAAAATTTAAAAATCTCAAACCCAACCCCAACCCGCCCACTTCCAGGTTTAATGGAGGCAGGACAGGGGGCAGGCGACCAACCCGCTCCCAGGAGCCTCAGATTTAACCTGTCTTGCAGGTTTAACCTTGGCCGGCTGGGTTTCCCAGGCCTCGGGATACCCGGCAGATAAAGGGAGGTGAAGACTGCTTCGTGGAAACGGTAAGTGCCTTTACAACACTGCTTGTGGGTCAGGAGGCGCAGGAGTGCTTCCTCTGGCTTACCTTTTCCCCTGCCATCGGACTCCTTCCCCCATTCAAAGACCACCCCCCTCCCCCCCCCAGGATCGGGGATCGGACCGGAATCCGACCCCCCCACCAAAGCCCACGTTCCCATTAACGCAGCAGCGGGCTCCCTACCTGCTCCTGCAGCTGAGGCCTCCTCCAGAGTGTTCCCTGCCCAACAGGGAGCCAGGCCTGTCAATTAGGCTGGCATCCGGCGGGGATCCGGTTTAAAAAAAACATGCACACTGTGGAGTTAAAACTCCACAGCATGCAGGGAAACCGGGACTTCTGGGTTTCCCGACCAAAACTCCCCCCCCCCCCCCCCCGCAACCGCCCCCAGTCAATATTGGGTCCTTTGTGCCCCATATCGTATTGATCAGTTCCATCCACACATATCTTAATAAACCTTCAATCGCATTAAGACACTGTAGGGCTTTAAAAAAAAACTTCCAATCTGCAGTCTTACTTGAGGTTTATTACTTTTGTACTAATGTCATTTAATTTTGCTCACAGTACACGTTAAATAACCCGATTACACCTACATTATCCATGTGTCATCATTTTGAAGAACTGGATAATGTGTCCCCACCCCCCTTTCCCCCATATTCTTTTCTCCAATGGAAACACCCTAAGCCTGAACATGAACCTTGTCACTCTGCTCAGAATGCTTGCCAATGATCCTTGTCCTATTTCAAGGTAGGCCATTTAAAAGTGCCTTGATCAAAATTGAAAGATCAAGGCTGCTGAAAGGGATTGGTGAATGCAGAGGCAGCTTAATACAGGGAATCAGTGAGTACTATTTAAGTATTTCTATTTTTGCAGGAGTTTGAAATAGTTTTTAGAAATGTCCCAATTTCCATTGTGTGAATTCCATCCATTCCATCACTTCATGTGTGACTGGTGTTCCATGATTTGCAATTCACTTACACAACGGGTTTAAAGGATGTTTAAGGGATTTTTGTAGAACAAGTCTGCAGATAGAACTACGATTTAAAGTCGATATTAAACATATTGGCCCGTATTTTCCGATCCCTGCAGGTGTGTACGCGCTGCGTTCACACCCATAGGGACATCGGAAATGCCGGTTTCAGGCATGCGAAGCAAACCGGCATTTCCGATCTATCCTCTTGACAGATCAGACTCCTGCCCTGGAGAAGGGCCTCTGCGGGTGGAGAGTTCCGCTTTCTGCAGAACCTCCGCCCGCTGAAATCACTTAAAAATCTTATGCCTGGTAAAAGCAGGCGTAAGGCTCGCTTCTACCAGCATAAGAGTTTAAAAAAGTAAAAAAAAAATTAAAAATACTTTTAAAAAAGGTAAGTTTATTTTTAGCCCCCTAAAAAACTTCAATTATTTTTTTCAAAAAATTACATTTTTGTTTAAAATATTTAATTTAATGTAATTTTAACTCATTTTAAAAACGTGATGGTTTTTTAAAAATTTATTTAATGTTGTAGTGTCTTTTTTCAGTGATTTCCATTCATACTTTTGACAGGTCTATCTGTCAAAAGTATGAAGGGGGATTCCCTTCTCCCATTGGCTCGCCTGGCCCACGTGATCCCAGGGACGCTTGCGAACCGCCTGCGCCCCTGGGATACGTTGCCCCTGCGCATTTCGACTGTGGAGAGGCCCAGGATCGGAAATGGCCGCACCTCGGGAGCCCTCAGGTAAGGGCGTAGATTTTTTTCCCCCGGTAGGAGGCATCCGCACACAGGAAGCCTCCTATCGGAAATTGCGGGCCATTATTCTTAAATAAAAAAGGCACAATCATAAAGCTGTCAACCAAATATCAATTATAGCGATTAGTTACACTTTCTAATGGCTGAGTAATGTTTCAACCAGCCTTGTGTGTGATTTGATCTGTGCAATAGTTAACCATTAATTTACCCAGTAACCTTGCCGATACCACAGATCCCCTACCTCGACTGAATTGGTGTTCTTTATCCAGTTCCCGTATAATGGCTTGTACACTGCGCTGGATGTCAGCTTCAGCATTTGCTGCTGTACCGGGGCTTCCAGCTAAAAACAAATAAAACAAAATAAAATGCATTTCACGGAGACATATCGTAAACACCGACTCTCGGCGTCTCCAGTCCCCATGGAAATGGGGAAATGGCCATAGGAAAGTGTCTCATCGGCCAATTTATTACAGCATTTGCACTCTGCTCCTCGGGGATCTGGAGCAGCAGAGGGTCAGTAAAAATAAAAGATAAAGATTAAGAGGGAAAAGTATAAGAGAAGCAGAGAAAAAAATGGAGAGAAAAAGGAAGAAAATGAAAGAGGAACAAGAGAAAGAATAAGAGGAAGAGCTTAAGAGAAACACAGAAACCAAAAGCAAAGCCAGAAGAGAGGGACAGATTGGCAGCAGGAGTGAAGAGCAGCACATTAAAAATACACAGAATAACTCGAGATTTAAGGGCCAAATTCTATATGAACACAAGTAAAAATAAAGAAATAGTGTCAGTTTCTAAATGCTTCTTGGTATGTTCATACTGCTCTACACAGTGCATTATATAAGGAAAAGAAAATTCAGGGAGAACAAAGGAAATGAGTATATCCTTCAGAAATTGGAGTGAGGATGTGAGAGCAGTGCTGTAGTTCACACTGTTTTTTTCACATCATCAGTCAGGCTCTGTGGAATGGTTCTCAGGCTGGTCTGAAGTCATAGACCCCACTGTTTACTATCGAGCCACTCTGGGACAGTCCCTATCATTGATGGCACAAGAGTCACCCAAATGGGCAATTAAATTGATGTTTTTATAAAAATGTGAAATAAAATAATGATGGTTCTATTCTTAGAATAGAGATAAATTTCAACCAAATGTGCTTCAGAGTTTTCTTCCCCTTCAATGAAAATGTGAAACAGGGTGAGTCTATGCTTGCTTCTCCAACCTCCTGTGTAGGAGTAGACAATAAGATCCTAAACTCCTTTTTCATCATAAGCTGGGGAAATCATCAATCCAGTTCAACAGCTTATTAGGTATGACACAGGAGTCAGCTTCTCAATGCAGGTAGTTTACCATACCAGATGAAAGGATTCACAATTTGTTCGAGATAACAGGTCCCTCAATAATCAAGACTGCAAAGTGAAAGGCATTGATATTCCAGATGATTTAGAGATAGGTGTGTTTCTACATAGAATTGCAACATGGAAACAGCCCATTTGACCCAACCAGTCTATACTGGTGTTCATCTTCCACACGAGCAGTAGTCTTAATCCCATATGCCCGACCTGTTCCCATATCCCTTTTCTTCTTTCCTTCAACCATCTCTGTAACCTATTCTTAAATGCTGACATGATCTCTGCTTTAATCACAAGGGGGGCAATTTTGTGAATGGAGGCGCGTTGGAGGCGGGACTGCTGCTTGTCGGGTTTCAGTCCCGCCTCCATCGAGTTGTGGCCAACCCACGCTAATTTCCCTTGATTGACCTTGTTAAGCCCACCCAGCGGGCTTAGCAGGCCAATTAAGGGAAATTTTTGACAGATGAATTGTCATCGTTTGACAGCTCTGTGAAGCTGTCAAACAGTGACAATCTCTGCAGTTTGATGAGGTCTTGCATACAAAACCTCAACCACCTTCTTTCTTTTACAGAATTGAGATGTTTGTTGCATCTGAGAATGCAACGGACATCTCTCATCTGCAACACGGAGGTGCGAGAGTCCCCGCATACAAACCGACTGAAGCCTGCAGAAGAAACAAAGGTAAGTACACTTTTAAAAACACTTAGGACTTACCTCAGATACTCACCTCTACACTCTTGCACCCATCACTTACCTTCACACCACACTTTTGCACCCCCCTCCTGACCCCCGCAGACCCAGTACTCGCTGAGTTGAGCTGGCGGGTTTTGGAGCCGTCAGGAAGCCCGCACTTGTGAGGGCAAAAAGGAGATAATCCTATTTTCTGCCTGTTAACTACCGCCCCCAAATTCTGCCATTTTCCCAGCAATCTTGCCTCCATACCCGCCTCCCCAGGGCTGGCAAAATCGCCCCCGAACTCAGGTTGTGCATTCCACAGCCTCACAGCCCTCTGAGTAAAAAAAGTTTCTTCTTTTCTCCGTTCCAAATTGCATCCATTTAATATATTTATGTCCTCTTGTTCTAGACCCTTCATTCGCTGGCAACAGTCTGCTTCTATTTACTCTGGCGCATCCCTTCATATCTGTACACTGACTGGTATCTCTCAGTCCCGCTCCCTCAGGGAGTTACCTGTACTCTGGTTGAGGTCTCAACCCTTCTCCCTCTGGGAGATTTCTGTACATTGAATCACATCCCTTTGCTATTGGGCCGTGCTGTAAAGGCAGTGAGAATGTGTCTGTTGATGTGAATTTGTTTGCTCACACGTTCCTAAGAATTTACGTGCTCATGTCACTTACATGTGCAGTACTCCTGCAACACTCTTGTGTCTCCTGCATCTTTTTTCTCCCACTCTGCACCAGTGTCGTTTACTGGAGTCCTCACTGCAACAAGCAAGCATCAGTGAAAATCATTTCATAACACAAAAGAAATCCAGAGTAAGAAAACGTCATTAACTCCTTCCCCATCCATTGATCCTCTAATTTCCTTCCCCTTCTCTGGAAAAAAAAAATCAAGCAGTGCTGTTAAACTCTCTTTAACCTTCAAATTTCTTGATATACCTCTCTCATACATATAGAATCATAGAATGATGCAGCACAGGAGGAGGCCATTCGGCCTATCCTGCCTGTGCCGGCTCTTTGAAAGAGCTATCCAATTAGTCCCACTCCCCTGCTCTTTCCCCACAGCCTTGCAAATTTTCCCCCTTCGAGTATTTATCCAATTCCCTTTTGAAAGTTCTACTGAAGCTGCTTCCACCGCCCTTTCAGGCAGTGCATTCCAGATCATAACAGCTCGCTGCGTACATTTTGTTCCTCATGTCGCCTCTGGTTCTTTTGCCAATTACCTTAAACCTGTGTCCTTTGGTTACTGAACCGTCTGCCACTGGAAACAGTTTCTCCTTATTCAATCTATCAATCCATACCCTTCATGATTTTGATACCTTTATCAAATCGCCGCTTAACCTTATAGAACCACAGAATCTTACAGCACAGAAGGGGGCCATTTGGCCTGTCGTGGCTGTGCTGGCTCTTTGAAAGAGCTGTCCAATTTAGTCCCACACCCCAGTTTTTTTCCCATAACGTTGCAAATTAGTTTTATTCAAATATATGTCCTTCTCTGCTCTAAGGAGAACAATCCCAGCTTCTCTAGTCTCCCCACATAAGTCCTGTATCCTTGGTACCATTCTAGTAAATCTCCTCTACACCCTCACCAAGGCCTTGACATCCTTTCTAAAGTGCGGCACCCAGAATTGGCCACAATACTCCAGCTGGGGCCTAACCAGTGTTTAATAAAGCTTTAGCATAACTTCCTGGCTTTTGTACTCTATGCCTCTATTTATAAAGCCAAGGTTCCCATATGCCTTAACAGCCTTCTCATCTTATAACCCACACTCTTCACGGTAACACTGCCCCGATGCAAAAACACTTCAATATGTCCCACACCCATTACAGCAACACTCCCCTGATATAGCCCACACTACTCACAATAACACTCCCCTGACAAACCCCACGCACATCACAGTAACAGTCTGATATACTTACACCCCTCACAGTAACACTCTCCTGGTATACCCCACACTCCTCACAGTAATACTCTGAGATAACCCGCAGCCCTTACAGTAACAATTCCCTTAATATACACCAGATCCCTCATAGTAACATTCTGATATAACCCACACCCCTCACACTCCAATTTTTGTTACCTTTCACCCAGCTAGGACTCAATAATCAATTGTCAGAGCCCCAATTTTATCAGCATTTTCAAATTGAGACAGTCAAGAAACTTGGGGTTCCACAACTACAAAAGAAATTCATAGAATTTGAAGGAACTGACCATATGATTAAAATTAAACAACAAATCACACTTCATAGAATAAACAACTTTGTTTCTGTGAACAGCAAGTGCTGGAAACAATGTGAGGAGTTTCAACATAACTTCATTAGAACAAACCTTTTGGCTCCATTATAAAAGTGCTGCTTAGTGTATTCAATGGGATCGAATGGCAACATATAAGAGACTGATTGGGACAAATGCTTGGTTTTCTGATTATTCTATTGATTGTGATTGTGCATCCTGACGACGTCTACATTTTGTTTCTTTTTGTCACCATTTACAGCCTACAAAATAAAAAAGATACATTTTTATAGCGTCAAAATGTTTGTAAACTGCTCCAAAGCAGCTCCAGCTGTTAACCCCATATGTGTAGGTTCAGTAGTCAACATCATTTTTTTAATGTGAATGGTTCCTTGCAACAGTGGACTTTTTTTTTTAAACACATACATACAAAATCATAACAAGCATACAACCACTTACCTTTTGTTGTGGCTGAAATTGCCAAGTTTTAAGAGTGAAATATCCTAGCTAGGATACAATCTACAATATGGGCACAACTGTACAGTCTTCAACATACTGCACAGGAAGCTGGAGGTGGGGAAGTGGAAGCAACAGGTACCACATGTGGTTTGTGCAGAGGTGTATGAAGAAATAAGTTCACTATGCAACGGCGATACTAGCTGCAGCTCTGGAGAAACGTTAGAAATTACAAAGAAATGTTACTAGACTGGCCAACAGTTTTGTTAGTTTTCACTTCACGCACTGAGAGATTTAAATAAGCATTAATTTTACAGTAATTAAACAACTGTGACATCAGGAATAACTATTTTTCCACTCAATCTTAAAATACTAAATTAAACATCTAAAACATAATTTTACATAAACCCAAATACTTCACTTGCATTTGGCCATTTTCCTCTATGAATCTCAACGTTTATTTTAATTTTACTGCTTTCTGCCTTTTCTAGCTCTTTTATACCTATACTTGCTCTTTTCTTCCTACTTTTTTCCTTAAAGATAATGGGTCGGAATCTCCTCTGTGACTCCGGCCAAAATTAGGCAAGGTAACAGTGGACAATGATGGTAAATTCAGGCAGTGAGACCTACTGCCAGGTCACCACCCAACTTGCATTTCCCACCCCCATCTCCGCTGGTACTGCTGCTGGACTGCCACTTTTAAATAGTGGTGGGGCATTGGTTTCAGCCAGATTATCTATCCTATCTGCCAATGTTACCACCACTTCCCAGGGCTGGCATGTGGAAATGGGCAGCAGTTTTGGGCAGCGGCTGTTATGACCCGGAGACTCCCCCCGATGGAGGGACACAGCCTTGCAGTGGCCTCCATTCTGGCCCACACTTAGCTAACATTATCGACCTTGGACTTTGTCACAGGGCAGATCTTTTGGGGTGTTTCTGTGCCTTTTAGTTGCCCAGTCACCTCTTCTGGTCCAGCAGCAGCAGCAGTTTCACTGCAGTACCACCAGGATTGTTCAGCCAGACTGTGCGAACTCTCTGTTGGCAGCTGGAATCCTGCTAAGAGCCCGCCCATGCATACCTGATGAACCCCGACCAGAAACTGAGTTGGATTGTGGTGGTGTCAGAAAGGCCGGTGTTAATCCTGGCCCAATGGTCACCGCTGCTGGGAGGAGAATCCTGGTCAACGTTTTCATTTAGTTGAAAATTAGCTTTATAAGATAATATTCCAGTCAATTATAAGCCAGATTTGAAGGTTGACTTGGCCAACCTTACATTCAAACCTAGTGGTGCGGCTGCCAACTCGAACTCGAAGTACAGTTCATAATAATAATTCACCATTATAAAGGGAAACCCACTCAATGGATAATGGAAATTGGCACATAATTGAGAGTTCTCAACATTTGGTTTTACACCAATGTGCAGCAATATTGAGTCACGGGAATAAAGGCAATTACAGTACAGATAACCAAAACAACTGTGCAAAAAGGCAAATGATCTGTGCAAGACTTTGTCCTGTGAAAATTGGAGTGTGGACAACAGAGGTTCCATTGTACTTCCTCAATGATCTAAAAAAAACACATCCTCCCCCTTCCTCACCCCCAGGTTCTCATAATGTAGCATTTGCACTAATAATTAAATTGTGGTTTATTTACAGATAAATTCACTCAGCCTGGCCTGATTGCAACATAAAAGCAAAGCGTTACATTCTGGATCAGTGAACTAAGGAAGGAGAGGAAGATTGAACTCTGTTCACTACAGATATGTGAATGGACTTTGAACTGTTATTCAAGAATCTTTAAAAATTGTATTGTTTTATTAGTCTAAATACATGAGGAGTAACATTTACAGCTTAGCAAACAAAAGTTAAAGATAAATGAGTTAAGTAAGTAGGTAAATATATCCTATTGATATTGATAATAAAATAAGGAACAAGAAATGGCCATGTGAGCCAATTCCTCTATTCTCCAATCTATGCATAGAGAAAGAAAGAAGTCAGAAAAGAAAGGGGAAAGAGAAAGAAAAATCCATTGCACCACTGCTTCAGCTTCTGGATTATAGCTTAGGTGCACACCTTTGCTACTCCCAATCCACTGGCTTTCTTGGCACACCTTTGCTGCTCACCCATCTCCTGAGTGGGCCTCACTCCTCCGCAGTCTCCTAGTTTACGCCTCATTCTCAGTTAACCTGGGCTCCCATTCTGCTCTCCTGGATTCAACATCTCCTCCTGCTGTTAGTCACTTGGTAGAATTCAGTTTTTTCTCTGGTCTCAGCTGTACTCTACTCTTCCTCTACTCCTAGGTTAGTATTACCTGGACCCTGATTCATTCCTTCACTGCATTCCTGGACCATTGCTAGACATGGTCATTCACTCTCATTCTTGCATCTGGTTTGAACACATGAAGCCTCCCATGTAATGTAGCTGTCTGCTGTATGCACTTGCCATCATACCTATTAAGAGCTACAAGCTGGCACTAATGTATTTACTGCAAGTCATGGTAACAAAAGCTCTGTCTTACATTTTATACTGATTTTGAAGGAGAAGACAGTGTATAACAATGGAGAGAGACCAGTGACAGGTAGCAACAACAACAATTTGCATTTATATGGCGCATTTAACGTATTAGAACGTCCCAAGGCACTTCATAGATGCGATTATCAAACAAAATTTGACAGGCCTGTATACTTGAAATTGCTTAGCCCGTATGTGGAAGAAGCTCTGGAAATCTTGGGGAGGGGGTCCATCGAGGATCATAGAATCATAGAATCTTACAGCCCAGGAGGAGGCCATTCGGCCTGTCATGCCTGTGCTGCCTCTTTGAAAGAGCAGTCGTGCTTCGTCCCACACCCCCATCTTTTGTCCCTAACCCTGTAAGTTCCTCATCCTCAAGTACCTGTCCAACTCTCTTTTAAAATTATTTATGGAATCAGCTTCCACCACCTTTTCAGGTAAAGCGTTCCAGATCCCAACAACTCTCCAAGTGAAAACATTTCTCCTCATCTCCCCTCTAGATCTTTTGCCAATGATTTTGAATCTATGACCTCCAGTTATTGACCCACTCGCCAGAGGGAATAGTTTTTCTTTATCTACTCTATCAAAACCTCTCATCATCTTGAAAATCTCTATTAGGTCACCTCTTAACCTTCTGTGTTCCAAGGAGAACAGTCCTAACTTTTCCAACTTCTCCTCATAACTGAAGTCCCTCATCCCTGGTAACATCCTGGTAAACCTCCTCTGTACCCTTTCTAATGCCTTTACATATTTCCTGAAGTGTGGTGCCCAGAATTGTCCACAATACTCCAGCTGAGGCCTAACCAGTGATTTATAAAGTTCTAACATGATCTCTTTGCTCTTATATTCTATGGGGGTGAAATTCCCATCGTTAGCGCCTCCAGTGGGAGGTTAGCGGCGGCGCTACCGGGTATCGCCCCGATCTCCTGCGCCTGGAGATCATGACGTCATCTCCGGGTGCAGCGCCTCGGGAGAAAAATTCCCCCTCGCATTTAAAGGCGTGGTGGCCAGCCAACATGAAAAAAATCGCCGATTTAATTTTAAAAAAATTCTGAGCACCGGGCGTGGGCTGAGTGCCGCGATCGGTCAGCCCGGCACTCAGCATGATCCCACAACCCGGTGCTCCAGCAGATGCCAAAAATAAATGCAGAGCTCGCAGCGGGGAGCCCTTCCCTTGAATTGAAGGAAGAGCCCTGCAACGTGGCGTGGCCACACGTGGCGCTGCTGAGCACATCGCCTCGGATCGGGACATTCCCCGCCTCTTGCGCTCCAAGAGGCAAGTGAAGCGCTTGATTTAGCGTTCCACTTCCCTCTTGGAGCAAAAAATGGGAATTTCTCAAATGTTTGAAAAGGCTGGCGCCTGGTGTTAACTTTTCAAACATTTTTGACTTCGCGCCCCAAATGGCCCTCTAGGGGAATTTCTCCCCCTATTCCTCTATTTATAAACCCAAGTAACCTTTATGCTTTGTTAACCACCTGTTCAACTTGCCCTGCCACCTTTAAGGATTTGTGTATATGGACACTAAGGTCTCTCTGCTCATCTACATGTTTCAAAATTGTGCCATTTATAGTATACTGTCTTTCCATATTAGTCCTCACAAAGTGAATCACTTCACACTTCTCCCCATTGAACTCCATCTGCCATGCTTCTGCCCATTTCACCATCCTGTCTATGTCATCCTGCAATTATCCTCATCACTATCTGCTGCTTTGCCAAGTTTTGTAGCATTGTGGATGTCAGAGATGGGGAAGTTGGAGGATGGGTGCCAACTCAGTGTTTGTGAGGAACCCCTTTTGCCTTCCTTTTTATCCTACTGTACCCTTCATTAAGTGTCAGCAAAGCAGATGATGGAGCCCTGTACCATGCACTCCTACTGTAAATTAGATGCAGTCTGCTTAGCATGAGACCACTGTAACCGTTCTCCCTTTCTTTTTTCTCTAGATTTGCCTCAGGAAGAAGAGCTTGGCCCCAGCTTATCTGCCCCTGCCAACACTTCATACCACACAGTCACTCACTGTTGCCCTCCCAAGCACCAGCTTAGATACATCCAACTAGGGGATTTAAACAGTGAGCTATGGGAGGTCGCTGAATTAGGCACAAGTGAGCATGAAGCTTGTAGTGGCAGAAGAAAATAAATAATTGACTGTCCAGAGGGCTTGCTTGCTTCACACCTTAGCTTAAGAGTCTGGAAATGTGGATCTCATAGGTCCTGCTTTTAAAAGGATGCTTTCTAAGAGCTAAGGGTACCACTCCGGGCGCAACACATTTTGAAATCGCTCCCTCCTACGCATTAAGGTGTACCTGGATACCCTTTGCTGTATCAAGTTTCGGACTGAATAAGGACTGATAGGGCTAGAAATTGGGTAGCTTAGCGCCTCCCGTTAGCACCCCATCCGGGCGCTAACGGGGCGCTAAGGGGTTAGTGCCTGGGCGGGCCGATAACAGCACCGTGCTATAAATTCAATTGGCGGTTAGCGCCTCGGAACCCTGCACCCAGAGATCGTGACGTCATCCGGGTACGCAGCGTTCCATTAGCGCCCCACCGGGAAATTGAGTAGCGCTCCCTCCACCTTCGCCGGGCGCTAACAGCGACTGCTGGAGCGGGCGCTGCAGCATTGCCCGGTGGGTCAGGGAGGCGCTACCTTTAATTAGCGCCCTGGGTACGGCCTTTTGCCACTTTTGCTGCCACCGATGGGGCAGCCCTGCACTCTATTGGGTGCTTGGGGCTGCTCCTCGGGGCCGACGGGTGACATTGCTCACCCATCCCCGGCCTACCTGATGCTGGAGTAAGCGTTGGGCTCTTCCCTTTAATCCAGGGAAGGAGCCTCCGAGGCCGCTAGCACTGACCGCCAACTTCATTACGTGATGTGCTAACATTTGATTTAGTGCTCCACTTCATTCTTAGAGCACTAAAGCCAATATCGCAATTTGGGGCGCTAATTAGCGCCGGGCGCTAATCTTACCGCTCTGGCGATGTTAGTGCTCCTAAATTTTTCCACTCCATACTATTTCATGATTACATCCTTGGGTCTTTGAGCGGTGTTCTTCTTAATACTGGCTCAAACTATACAACCAATCTCGGCCCATCAATGAGGTACCTCTGCCCTTAACTACAATTGCAGACAATTGTTTTGTTTGATTTTCATATTTTACTTGGATCTTTATTTTCCCCAAGGACTGGTCCAGAATTTCAGGAAAATGTTGTTAGCATGTTGGGCAATTTTCCGAAATGTTTCCTCATATACTTTTGATGCTATAATGGATTCCGCAGCACCAGTGTCCAATTCAAATTTGCTTTTAATACCTTCTGTTCAGGCAGGGATCCCAATTTCTTATTGCCTCTTTCCTGTTATGGAATATGCAGGAAAGCGAGTCTCTTCTTCATACGTCTTACCTTGTGATATGGTTTCTTCCTCAGGTTCCTCGTTGGAATCGATATAATGGAGACTGGATTTTTGTCTTTTCTTCTGTTGATTCCTCACAGCACTATGATATGACATGACTTCTTTTCTTCTCCCTGCCTCCAATCTAGCAGCAACTACTGGTTTCCAGCAACACTTGGCTAAATAGCCAGAATTGGTACAGTTATGACATTTAACCTTCGTACAAAAACATGGATCTGGATGATTATTTTTACCACACCTCGAACATGGTTGAGTAACTCTGTTCACCCCTGAGCTGTTGAACCCTGTGGCCTGTAACACGCTAGCATGTCTAGCAACAGTCTCCATTCCAAGTGCTATTTCGCGAGCTCTAGCAGATTTGAATCTGTCTTCGACCAACAGTTTCCACTGCATCAGGTTTTCTTCAAACAGCAGACACATTGGTCTCTTATTGCATCACCGAGAAACCCACCAGAGTCACATAGTTCAGACAGTTTCCTCAGTTCTGCTATAAACTGAGAAACATTTTTATCATCCCTTTTCCTCCTCTGGTTAAACTTGAACTGAATTGTACTAATGAGTGGCTTCATGCTCATATATCCTTTGACCACTTGGACTAACTCCTCATTTAATTTGTCTTTAGGTTAGACAGGAACAGTCAGATTCTTAATCAATGTATATGTTGCAGATCTGCAGAGAGTAAACAAAACTGCTCTGTTTTTGGCACCTACTGCAGGTTCATTTGCCTTAAAGTAAAAGTGAAGTCTTTCTGCATACTCACTCCAGCTCGACCCCATTCAATACTCTCCGATTTTTCCAACTAATGCCGACATGATAAAAAAAAATGTGGTGACTAGGTATTATCGAATAGATGTGGAATAACTAAATAATAAGATAAACACATTTTCTCAGCAGCTCTATTATACTAGGTAGAATCTCAGAATGCACAACTGCAGTGATGTTGTACTCCAGAGTCAAATTGGTTTTTAACACCCTATTTATAGTACATCAATTTAGCATTGGTACGAAGGAAAAACTGCTACACATTTGTAGTGTAAATGCACTCTATGAAATCCTAGCGACGCTGATCTGTTCTTTTTATTAAACCATTTTGTAATGCTGGGATTGGCCTCCAGGACTAGGAATGATGCCAATTCTTACCCCCCGCTAATAGGCCATCCCAGCAGGCCTATCATTTACACCAGTGGGGAAACTCGTTTTAATCATGGATGATCTCCAGCAGGTTGCTGAATAAAGGTAAACCCAGTAATATATTCAAACAGGTAAGTGAATTAGAATTTTTTTTTTCAAGTGAGCTATATTGAGGGGCAGGGGGGAGGGAGAAGTACTTTATACTGAAAATATTTCTTTGCAGTGTGAAAATTGAAAAATTACACCATGATCACATGAAGTGTCAGTTGGAGGTAGTACTATCTCTTACAAGTAAGAAGGTTATGGGTTTAATCACCACTGTGGACATAATCAGGGCTGATACTTCAATGCAGTACTGAAGCAATGCTATATTGTCAGGAGCACAGTCTTTCAGATGAGAAGGCCCTATCTGCATGTTCAGGTGGATGCCAGATGCCATGGTACTATTCAAAGTAGAACAGGGGTGTTTACCTGGTTTTGTGGCCTATGTTTATCCCTCAATCAACACCAAACAACAGTCTGAGATTTTTTAGATCATCTGGTGCAAATTGGCTGCCATGCTTGGCTCCATAACCGTGACCACACTTCAGAAGTACTTCTTTGGTTGTGAAGCACTTTGTAATGTTCTCGAGGATGTGAAAGGCACTATACTTTATTTATTTTAATCATGCATTTCATATGCTTCGTACACCTTATAATCAAAGATCAAAATTGTTTGCAAATATGGGCCTTGAAATAATGGATGTCCCAGAATGGAGCACAACTCCTAGATACCCTGGGAGGTACATGCAAACCCTGTTTGAAATTGGGGAGGACTGGGTCATTTAAATACTTGGGGAAAATGACCCACACCTATAATGTCATCTTAGATGCAAATGCCCTCTTCTGCTGTGAGTAAAATCGGACCAGCACCACGCTGCTCTGTGGGTAGAACTGTGAGCCAAGAAGGACAAACAGGCACCACCTTAAAATCAGCAAAATGCTCCAAAGGGAACCTACAGGCATTTTTGGAGAGATAGTCAATCCCCACAGAAAGTGATTACCTCTCCCCAGTGGGGCCTTCACTATTCTTGAACTGAACTATCTCTAGCTCTCAGCGTAGTAGGGGCGTATATGGAGGAATTCAGTGGTCACCTGGTAACTCCCCCAGACACACACCCGAGATGTTGAAGAGCAAGCAGAAGACTCACTCACTTGCACACCCCCTCCACCCCCGCCAACCCTCTGTTCATTTAAAAAAAGTGCATTTTAAAAAGGAGTGGAAAACCCGACACATCCAAATCCCACCCCAAATTCCAGCCTCTCAGCAGGTGATGTGCTTGCTCTCTGCTCTCCCTGCCCACTGGAATTTTTAACCCTTAGTTTTTAAAGACTGACCAAAATCCAGCGTGAGACCTTATAAATCCCATACTATAGTTTCTCAACACATTCCCTGAAAGTGGAAATCAAAATATGATTTCCCTTCCCTAAGCCAGAGTTGTCCAACAGAAATTACTGACTAGCCACAGATGGTTTAGCCAAATGCATCAACTTTAGTCGAAAATACCTGACGTGCACTCACAATGAGTGTAATGCTCACCCAATCTTAGCTTCTACTCTCTTTTCCTACATATTTAATACCAGAGGAGGAGAAAGAAAAGACAGAACAGTTTCCTTGTCAACTGGATGACAAAGGAAATAAAAGTTAAAATAAAACAGAAAAAGGAGGCTAATGACAAATGTCAGGAGCAAGATTCAGTTTAAAAACCAGGAAGATTATGGAAAGTACAAGAGTGAATTGAAAAAGTTAATACGGGAGGCAAAGAGACGTTATGAGAAAAGATTAGCAGGCAACATTAAACTGAACCCTAACACAGTTTATAAACATATAGGGGGAAAAATTCAGTTGGTTGCGCCTCCCATTAGCGCCTTAAGAGGGCGCTAATGGGGCGCAAAGCAGCTAGCGCCCAGGCGCGGCGAAGTTTGCGCCGCTCGCGAAATTAACTAGACATTTTGCGGCGGCGCTAAACACTACCGCCACGATCTCCTGCGCCGGCAGATCGTGACGTCAGTCGAGTGCGCAACGCCCCGGTATCACCCCGGAGCGGATATTGAGTGGCGCCCCCTGCCTTACCGCCTGACGCTAGCAACGACAGTTTGAGTGGAGCGTTCTGCAGTCATGAAGGGAAAGGGGGAGCGCTATTTAAAGGTGACCACTTCCTGCCTTTTATTGTTGGTGCCAATTTTGAACTACGCATTCTGAGAGAGAGAGAGACTTCTGGAGAGTTTCAACGTTGTGTGAAGGAGTTTTGGGTACTGAGCAGCACTTTGCAGGTTCATTTTGATTTGCCATTCCTTGTATCGATTTAGAAGAGACTGTGGGGGCTGCACTCTGAGCTCTTTGCCTGGTACTCTCCATTGTTCTTTCCAGCAGATTTGATGTGCAGTTCTCTCCAGGCCGTGATTCAAGGCTGCAATGAGCAGGATGTGAATGGAAAGCAAGATTAACCATCCCCTTTAAGAACTGGCCCGTGCCATTGTGTGTGTGTTCCATTGCTGACTGACATTACATGAGCTTCGCCAGCGCTCTGAGGTAGCGCCTCGCTCCTCGGCCTTTGCGCCTTAAGACAGGTGTGAAGCGCCTGATTTAGCGCTCCAATCACCTCCAGCGGCGATAAAAGTCAAGTTTGCAGTCGGTGGCGATAATTAGCGCCAGGCGCTAATCTTTGCGCCCGGCCGATAATTGCGCCCCAAATGGGGCGATACTGAATTTCTCCCCATAAAGTGTAAGTGGTTAACTAGGGAAAAAGTTGGGCCTACTAATGACCCAAAGGGAAATCTTCATGTATAGGCAGAGGACATGGCAAAAGTATGAGGAGAAGTTGGAAAAGTTAGGATTGTTCTTCTTGGAACACAGAAGGTTAAGAGATGACCTGATAGAGGTTTTAGGATGATGAGAGGTTTTGATAGAGTAGATAGAGAAAAACTACACCCTCTGGTGAAGTTAGCCAATTACCAGAGGTCATAGATTTAAAATCATTGGTAAAAGATCTAGAGGGGAGACGAGGAGAATTTTTTCCACCCAGCGAGTTGTTGGGATCTAGAACGCTCTACCTGAAAATGTGGTGGAAGCTGATTCCATAAATAATTTGAAAAGGGAGTTGGACAGATACTTGAGGATGAGGAACTTACAGGGTTAGGGACAAAAAGCAGGGATGTGGGACTAAGCACAACTGCTCTTACAAAGAACCAGCACAGGTACAGCGGGCCGAATGGCCTCCTTCTGTGCTGTAAATATCTATGATTTTATGAACTATCTGGATGTGGAAGATGATAATGATAAAGAGGGACAGGAAGTCAAGCTTATGCCACTGATGAGTCTCTGGACCAACATCCTGTTCCCTGTTCCTCTGCCATAACCTCCTCAATCTCAGTTCTTGCATCACTTGCTTGCTCATTCGCACGCACCAGCTCAGATACTTCCACCCAGGGGGAAGTAGGTAATGCTAGTCAGTATGTGGCACCAGGTGAATGGAGAAGTGGGTGAGGGTGTTTAACTTTCCCAGCTGAGGCTGAGAAGAAGGTTGCCCATAGCTTCAGAGTCACAGGATCTGGAACTCAAGGTAAAGTGGGGGGGCTGGGTGGTGGTGGGGGAGCCATAGGCGGATCTTTCCTGCCCCCACATCGAAGGAATGTGGCTGGGGAGTTCCCAGGCTT
Organism: Squalus acanthias; assembly: GCA_030390025.1. Taxonomy (NCBI): domain Eukaryota; kingdom Metazoa; phylum Chordata; class Chondrichthyes; order Squaliformes; family Squalidae; genus Squalus; species Squalus acanthias. Next base: position 25,818,187 of record CM059447.1, on the reverse strand, counting down.
CAGCATGAAATTCCACCAAGTCCACATCCTGATTGGTGGAATGAAAACAGGCGCAGGTTCCATTATGGGCCTTCCAAAGGTCCCAGAAAGCAGGAGAGATAAATTACCTTCCAGAGATGGTCCAACAATTTTTTGGGGAGCTACAATGTTGGCTCTACGCCTGTGGACAGAGCTCTACCTTTTGTCTACCTTTACTTCACCAGTGAATGCTTGATGTCGACGTTGGGTCCAAAAAATGAAAACACATTGTCCATTGATGATTATGATACAGTTCCATTACTTTGATGGTTACAGATTTCACAAAAAAATTGTAAAGATCAACAGTATTAAAAAGAAAGACTTGCATTTATATAGCGCCTTTCACGACCACCAGACGTCCCAAAGCACTTTACAGCCAATGAAGTACTTTTTGAAGTGTAGCCAATGTTGTGTTGTAGGAAACGCGGCAGCCAATTTGCGCACAGCAAGCTCCCACAAACAGCAAGGTGTTAATGACCAGATAATCTGTTTTTAGTGATGCTGATTGAGGGATAAATATTGGCCAGGATACCGGGGATAACTCCCCTGCTCTTCTTTGAAATTGTGCTGTGGGATCTTTTAGGTCCACCTGAGAGGGTAGAGGGGGCCTCGGTTTAACGTCTCATCTGAAAGACGGCACCTCCAACAGTGCAGCACTCCCTCAGTACTGCACTGGAGTGTCAGCCTAGATTTTTGTGCTCAAATCTCTGGAGTGGGACTGTGAACCCACGACCTTCTACCTCAGAAGCGAGGGTGCTACCAACTGAGCCACAGCTGACACTAAAATGCCGTGTGTCAAGTTATTTGAACTATCATGTCTTAATGAGTATTTTTCTTCAATTGTTATAAACTGGTGACACACTGGGGAGTGGTAAGGCACAATGGGCAACACCCACCCCTCCCAGACAATCATGGAGGGGGGGAAAAAAATGAGGGGCTCTCCGGCTAATTTATTCTTGGGCTAATATTAATTTTAGTGGTGTCCACTCTCCCCAATAATGAGAGGGCAACTGTACCACCAGACAGAACACACTCAGCTTTATTTAGCACTGCATTAGTCACCTTAACCACATGATCACTCAGGTATTTCATTCTCTGCTTAGGGGAGGGGATCTTCATTGTCACTAGAAAAAAAGGCTACAGATTTTCCCAATTCACTCTAACAAAAAGATGATGGAATCTTGGTACGAGCCAAAGACTGAGAAGGACATTTGTTGAGGGATCGCAAGGAATAAGATGATATAATCAGTGCACAAGATTTCATATCGACCACTGCTATTCCATAATTCTACAAACGATGCTCAGTACAGGTAGCAAGTGTGCAAGATAAATGGCAAGAGAGGGCACTCAGTTTGAAAGAAGAAATGTAGACACCAGCACCAGATGAGGCAACAATCAGAGCTTAGACCCAAGGAACAAAGGGCTTTGGAAACCAATCTTAGTGAAAAGATTATAAAGGTATTGTCCATAATTCTTTTTGGGTTATGAAAATTTTGAAAAGAAATCAGATCATACCTTTTCTCACAAACCTCAAATGAAGTCAAAATTGTACATCTTTACAGATCCTGCAAGCATGGCATTATTATTCATATTGAATAAAATTATATATAACTCTTCATACTCTGACATTAGGCTTTCTCATCAACAACAGCAAATTAATTCTCAATAAACCTGCAGTGATGAAATTACAATCTTCATTCATCCTGCATTTGAATGTGATCATCCACCAATGACATTGAGTATACCAGCCGTTGTTATTTTTGCCAACAGAAAAGTGGTCCACAAACTGAATAAACCAGATTCTAGGGCTGATTTCAATGCAGTAATCTGTCTGTTCCATTGACAGTTGTAAGATCCTTCAGCTCTGCTCTCATGGCTTATGGAGCCATTTAAATCCTTCAATTTTTGCCTTTTAAATTGCTTCACTTTCTATTTGTATACTGATGACACCCAGCTCCACCTCTCCACCACTTCCCTCAATCCCACAACCACTTCTGTGACAAATCATGAATGAGACAAACTTTCCACCAGCTGAACATCAGAAAAACTGAAACCATCGTTTTCTGCCCCTGCCATAAACTCATATACTTTGACAATGACTCCATCACCCTCTCTAGGCACTCATTCAGGCTGAACCAGACCAGAATTAGTGGCCTGCTAAACCCAGAGCTGAGATTCAAACTCCACGTCCTTTCTGTTACCAGGACTGCTAACTTGCAGCTCCACAACACTGTCCATCTCTGCCACCAAGACACTCATCCACACTTTGATTAACTCTAGATTTTATTTATCTAATGCTCGGCTCCCATTCTCCACCCTCCATGAACTCCAACTTGTCCAAAATTCAGCTGCTCCTATCCTGTCCAACATCGTCCCACTTACCCAGCATTCCATCCTTGCGGGCCTACATGATTTAAAATCCTCATCCTCAGACTATTTGCTCATGTGGAGGGCAAACGCCAACACGGACTGGATGGGGTGAATAACTTGTTTCCATGTTGTAACTTCTCTGTATTTTTATGTCTTCAAATCCTTCCGTTGCCTTGCTCCACCCTATCTCTACAACTTCCTCCAGCATTACATCCTCTCCCGCACCATTTGGTCTTCTCACTCTGGTGTCCTGTGCAACCTTCCCTCCCTTCACTCCATTAGAGGTAGAAACCTCAGCCTCTTTGGCCCTACTCTTTGGAATCCCCTCCCTCAGCCTCTCTACTTCTCTCTCCACCTTGAAAAAAACCTTATTTTTGACCAAGCTTTCCATTACTTCTCCTAATCTCTTTCCCCATAGGTAAGGGCCCACTGCTTTTATCTACTTGTTCCTCTGTTTCTCCCCACAAAAGGCACCCTGGGAGGTTTTCAACATTAAAGACACTGGGCCGTATTTTGCGACCCCTACAGGTGCGTATGCGCCCGTTGGGGCTGCACAAGTGCCGGGTTTAGGCATGTGAAGCGCATGCGCTAAAACGCGGCACTTGCGATCTGTCAAGAATCTTCTTGACAGATCCTCCATATCCCCAGAAAAAGGGCCTCTGCGGGTGGAAAGTTGCGCTATTTGCCCAACTTCCGCCCGCTGAAAGGCTGTGGAATTCTTACGCCTGGTAAAAGCAGGTGTAAGGTGTAAGACCTGCTTTTACCAGCATAAGAGTTTTAAAAAATAGAAAAATAAAATGTTATCACTCACTTATACATTAAAAACCCTGTCCAATAAGGTAAGTTTATTTTTAGCGCTGTTAAAACATAATTTGGTATCGCCCCGTTTGGGGCGCAATTATCGGCTGGGCGCAAAGTTTAGCGCCTGGCGCTAATTATCGCCTCCGACTGCAAACTTGGCTTCTATCGCCTCTGGAGGTGATTGGAGCGATATATCAGGCGCTACACACCTCTCTTAAGGCGCTAATGCCGAGGAGCAAGGTGCTACCTCAGAGTGCTGACAAAGCTCATGTGATGTCAGTTAGCAATGGAACACAGACACACTGGCGCCAGCCAGTTCTTAAAGGGGAGGGTTGATCTTGCTCTCCAGCCACACCCTGCTCATTGCAGCCTTGAATCTCGGTCTGGAAAGACCTGTACATCAATTCTGCTGGAAAGAACAATGGAGAGGCTCAGGGAAAGAGCTCAGAGTGCAGCCCCCAAAGTCTCATCTAAATCGATGCAAGGAAGGTCAAATCAAAATGAATCTGCAAAGTGCTGCTCAGTACCCAAAACTCCTTCACACAGCGTTGAATCTCTCCAGAAGTCTCTCTCTCTCTCAGAATGTGTGGTGCAAAAATGTCGCTGACAGAAAAAGGCAGGAAGCGGCCGCCTTTCAATAGCGCTCCCCTAGCCCCTTCCCGACTGCAAAACGTTCCCCTCTACCTGTCGTTGCTAGCGGCAGGCGGAAAGGCAGGGGGCGCGACTCAATGTCCGGGGCGTTGCACGCTTGACTGACATCACGATCTGCGGGCGCAGGAGATCGTGGCGGTAGTGTTCAGCGCCGCCGCAAAATGGTCAATTTCGCGAGCGGCGCAAACATCGCCGCACCCGGGCGCTAGTTGCTTTGCACCCCCGTTAGCGCCCTCTTAGGTATGTACGTACAGAACTGTCAAAAGTATGAATGGGGATTCCCTTCTTTCATTGGTTGGGCTGGCCCACATGATCCCAGGGGCGCTTGCGAACCGCATGCGCCCCTGGGATACGTGGGCCTCTACGCATTTCTACCAGGAGAGGCCCAGGATCACAAGCCTCCGTATCTCCCAGACCACCAGATAAAGGCGTAGAAAATTTGATGAGCGGAGGCATCCGCCCACGGCAAGCCTCCGATCGCAAATTAAGGCCACTATACAAACGCATATAGTTCTTCTTTCCTACTACCCATTACTCTCAGCACAACTCACTCTGAGCTACATAATATCCTTTGTTTATTGAAATATATTTGTTCTTGAATTCCTTTCAGAGAAAATGTCTAACAAATCAAAGTAAGTTGATAATACAACAAGAAGCAAGCCATCTAAACAAAATTATTATCCTGAAAACATTACTGAAATCCTTACAAGCACTATTCTCAAAATAGCTCTTTATTCCAAATATTGGTGGGAGTTTCAGTTCTTATATTTGTTTCCTGAAATTTCCCCTTGGTAACACGAAAGGAAGAATGAGCTTGCATCTATATAGCAGCTTTCATGTCCTCAGGACAACTCAAAGTGCTTTCATGCCAATGAATTACTTCTGAACTGTGGTCATTGTTGTTTTGTAGGCAAACATGGCAGCCCATTTACAAACAGCAAGGTCCCAGAAACAGCAATCAGAATGACCGGTTAATCTGTTTTTTGATCGTGTTGGTTGAGGGATAAATGTTGGCCTGGCAGTTTGAATGGTGCAATTTTTTTTATTTTTTTAAATATTTTTATTTATTCGTTCATGGGATGTGGGATTCTCTGGCAAGGCTGGCATTTATTGCCCATCCCTAATTGCCCTCGAGACCGTAGTGGTGAACCGCTGCAGTCCTTCTGTTGAAGTTGCTCCCACAGTGCTGACTTTGTTGCAGCGGTTTGGTACAACCGAGCGGCCTGCTAGACCATTTAAGAGTCAACCACATCGCTGTGGGTTTGGAGTCATATATAGGCCAGACCGGGTAAGGATGGCAGGCTTCCTTCCCTGAAGGACATTAGTGAACCAGATGGGTTTTTACGACAATCCAGTCGTTTCATGGTCACCATTATTGATACTAGCTTTTTCATTCCAGATTTATTTAATTGTATTTAAATTCCCCAGCTGCCGTGGTGGGATTTGAACTCACGTCCCCAGATTATTAGTCCAGGTCTCTGGATTAATAGTCCAGTAACATAACCGTACCCCTATGTACAGATATTTTACGTCCGCCTGAGAGTCTCTCATCCAAAAGACAGCACTTCTGACAAAGCAACAGTACTACACTGAAGCATCAGCCAAGATAATATGCTCAAGTCTTTGAAGTGGGGCTTGAACCCAATAACCTTCTAACTCAGAAATGAGAGTGCTACCACCGAGCCAAAGCTGACACTTACAAAAATGAAACTATTACTTAAGTTTTTAAAAGACAAAAAAATCATAAAAACATAGGAATCATGTCACACAATGTTAGTATCAGACACCGTGTTCCTCACAATACTGCATGGGTCAGACTTGCTCTCTCCTTGTTATTTTTACATCAAGTACAAGTTCTGGGTAGGTTGGTGTGCTCAATATTTTATTTTAAGGCCATATCACATGCAGAAAATAGAAGGTAAAACCAACATCCTGCATTTGTACAGGAGTGTGTTATTCTCAATGTAGCAGTGACGCAAATAACAAATGCTACATCAATCTCATCGTAGGTTGTTAACCATACATTCATAGTTAGAACCACAAGAGAGAAAAAGGATTCTAAATTACTCTAGAGCCAAACAGATATGAATGAAACCAGTTGAACCCTTTCTCTATGATCTTCAAGTTAAATTACAAGGAGGGATAGCATATTTAACAAACTTTTAAAATATTCCTGGATTTTAGAATACCTAATGCACATACTACTTGCCATGGACATCCCAAAGGGCCGAGGGATCTCCTTACTCTATTATTGTCATCTTACTAAGGTCAACCATACACAGTCACATAATGGGACAGGAGAGCTTAGCGGATTGCTGTATGTTGTACAAAACGTTAGTAAAATAGTTACAGTAATTTACCGCAAAGTCAAAATGTAAAGTATGACATTTACAATTTAGAAGCGGTGTCTTATGAGCCGTTCATGGACGGCCCTTGCAGTGGCAACATTGTGCGCCTCCCTCCCACGTTGGTGCTGCTGATCCTCCTCTTCAACCTCCTCCTCCTCCGCCTCCTACCCCTCCTCCTCAGGTGGTGCACCAATCCCTGGTGGCAATGGCTGGGTCCTCATGATTGCAAGGTTGTGAAGCATGCAGCACACAATGAAAAGCGAGACTCGCTCGGGAGTGGTCCAGACACCAGAACCGTTGTTTCAAGACGCCGATCGTCTGCTCTATGAGGTTCCTGGTGACGATACGGCTCTCATTGTATTGCAGCTCGGCACGGGTGTTGAGGTTACGGAGCGGTGTCATCAGCCAGGTGCAGAGTGGATTACTCTTGTCCCCGAGGAGCCATCCACTAGGTTGACGCGGTGGTTGGAAGAGGTCTGCGACACCAATCTGGCGCAGGATGAAAGCATCGTGGCTGCTGCCAAGATAGCGGGCATTGACTGTGAGGATGTGCTGTCTGTGGTCACAGACCAACTGGACATTCAGAGAGTGGAAGCCCTTGCGGTTTCGGAACACCTCTGCATTCTCATAAGGTGCCCGCAATGCCACATGCATGCAGTCAATGGCGCCCTGAACCACGGGGAAGCCCGCTATCCTAGTAAAGCCACATGCGCGTTCGCACTGTTTGTCCCGGGTCATGGGGAGAGATGTACTGGTGTCTCCTTTTATACAGAGCATTTGTCACCTCCTGGATGCAACAATGAACAGTGAACTGGGAGATATTCGCTATGTCCCCAGTTGAAGCCTGGAAGGAGCCGCTGGCATAGAAATTCAGAGCCACCGTCACCTTCACTGCCACCGACAGAGACGTCCTGGTCCTGAGCTGAGGCTGCAGATCTGGTTGCAGGAGGTGGCAGAGCTCAGTGACCACCTCCTTGCTGAAGCGCAGCCTTTGGAAACACTGCTCCTCAGACAAATGAATGTAGGAGAATTGCTCCTGGAATACCCTGGGATGGTAAGGTCTCCTATGCAAAGGCCTGTTGGCCCTCCTCCCTCTGGCCATGTTTGCCACTCTCTCTCTGCACCTCTGCTGTCTCCGAAGGTGAAGCTGGAGGACGACGCCCCGAGTTAGTGCAGCCCCCATAAAAGCTTCTAAATATGCTAAATATGAAGGTCAAATAAATATGAACCTCAAAAATGGGGCTGAGGTAACCAAAACTTCTTAGGACAGTGTTAAATCTCTCCAGACATCTCTCTCCCTCTCAACCTGCATATACCAAAAATGCTGCTGACAAGAAAAGGCAGGAAGCGCCCATCTTTAAATAGCGCTCCCCCAGCCCCTTCCCGACTTGAAAACATCCCCCTCTACCTGTCGTTCCTAGCGGCAGGCGCTAAGGCAGGGGGCGCGACTCAATATCTGGTCCGGGGTGCTACACGCTCGACTGACATCATGCTCTGCGGGCGCAGGAGATTGTGGCGGTAGTGTTTAGCATCAGCGCAAAACGACTGGTCAATTTTGCGAGCGGCGCTAAAATCGCCGCGCTCGGGCGTTAAGTTGCTAGCGCCCCATTAGCGCCCCCCCGGAGGTGCTAACGGGAGGCGCTAACCAATCGAATTTTCCCCCCCAGATGTCTTGAAATTAATCATGTATATATGATTTTTTAATTTATTCACAGGTTTGCTGCTTTGGGTGTATCTCTACTGCTCAAGATACTGTAAGCTGGGGAAAGGGAGAGATTTTTATGTAGTGGGTTGTTTGGAACTGTAACGCCCTACCAGAAACAATGGTGGAAGCGGAATCCATTACAGCTTTTAAAGGCACGTGGATAAATATTTAAAAAAGAAAACTTGAAAAAGCTTTGGGCAAAAGGCAAAGGAATGGAACTAAGAGGATAGTTCTTTCAGAGAGCCAGGACATATCCGATGGCTGTGCTGTAAAATTCGATAATTCTATTGGCAATGCAATTGTGAGAACAGTATCAAGGTTCTGTAAAACTTTTCTGTGAGGGTCTAATAAGATGTTCATATCACGAGCCCTTATCAGAAATGTAGAATTCATAAATTGATTTTAAAAACACATGAAAAGATGAATTTCAAATATGTGGATGGTTTTTGAGGTATGTTGAATGTGGAAGTTCCCATATCATTTTTCTTAGCTAAAGGAAGTAGCCCAAGGTTCGCAGTCATGTCTTTGAATATGTAAAATGAACATAGCAAAGTCATATATTTGGCACTGAATTCAATGTAAAGTAATCCTGTGAAATCCTGCCTGCACTCATACACTATTGAATCACTGGGTTGTCCCATGGCAACTTGCAGCAAAAACATAAAAAGGCTTTCCCCGAATCCTCGCCAAAGACTCAAATAGGTTCCTTCTTCCTTGTAATTTGAGTCTGGGGTGAAAGATTAGTTTTCAATTCCAAAATGTTCACAATTCAGGTACTTGCAAAACCAAATCCACACCCACTGTTCAACTGTCAAAATCACTAAACATAACTCAAAATTTTTCCCCGCACCCTCAAATGCACGTACAAATGTTTGGCATGGTTTCCCGTAATCCTGGTAAAACCACTAGCATTTCAACCCTCCCCTCAGATCATCAAGATTGGTGCCGCTCCCCACAAGACTGGTGACAAAGCAGGCAAATGACTTCATACTTTTGTTGCTGTTTCCCAGTATTTGAAAGTAATAATTCACTTTGCACTGGTTATCAGGATTGGCAAACTTACAATATTTTCAAAATGGCAACAAACAAGGGTAGAGCTGTATGTTGCCAATCGCAACTCAAATTGAGCACATTTGAGCAAGTGATCCAAACATCATGAAATAAATTAACTAACATTTGGATGTTGTGATGGGCGGGACTGTGGGTGTCTTCTTGATGGATGAGCTGGAATGGGCTGAATGGTCTTCCCCATCTATATCTAGCTTGTGACCTTGTTCATTGTTCTCAAGTGAGAAACACCTTATTGTGCTTCAAAATGAAATGACTGTGTTCATGGGATAAAAGGAACAATGCATTTGCACCTGGTTGTGTGCGATGAGTATCCCATTACTGACTGATGTACACTGGGTACTTGTATACTTGTCAATTATGTCTAAGGGCAGGGCAAGCTGTGCGAATGTGGGAGATAACTGTTCAGATAGGTAAAGTAGCTGGGCAAATGGTACCTTTTTCTTATACAAATGGTATACCACAAATGCACATGTAATGTTTGTTCTGGTGCTGCATTCTGGGCCCTATACACTGCAAAAACAAACTAAATATTCTGTCAGGAGCCTCACACCTAGAAATGCTTCATAATGATGGCAAATTCCACAATTATTTCACACCAGGGAAAAACTATCACAACTCACTTTCAGGGCTTATGTATGAAAATACTCACCACAAGTAGAATATGCTACATATTCCCAATTAGAAAGTTTAACGCGAATCAGACAATGTATCCCAAGTCTCTACTATTAACATCCTTTAATTGACACTTTTCCTTTTTTTTGTTAAAATAATCCTTTCGAACAGGAAAATGTTTCTACCAGCAGACGTATCTGCCAATTCACCCCAGTACTCTGAACTGAAATAGTGGTCTTGGCATGAGAGAAGCCAGCTGAAAGAAAGAATTACATGAATGTTTAAATAAATTATACCAAACAATAACATGCCATGGACTGTTCCCAGAATCAGTTGTCAGAGTGCCAAAAAGTACATGGAGAGTTCAACTCAAATATATTTCCCAGTCATCATAACCCTGATTATGAAGACTACTTGTCACATTTCATCTGGTGCCTAATGGCCTCCAATCACTTCATAGATCTTGCTAAAAAGATCATTAACCGTGTGCTGACTGGGATTAATAGAAAAGATACACAGAAATAACTATTAGGACATGATTTCCGCTAAATTAAGAATGCTATTTTAACACATACTGGCCTCAGATCCCTGCCTATAATATGCGATGCGCAGCATGCAGACCCAAGTTATACTGTCGGTTTTATGTTATGCTGAGCTCTACTCCCCAACTGGTTAATTTGTAATGTGATGAGCGTGTAGGCAAGAGAGAGAATACTAAAATTGTTGAACAAATAAGTTTAAAAAGTGCACAACCATCTGTGAACCATCTGTACACTTTTCAAAGGTGCCTTTGCACCAGGCTAAAGTTATACTGCAGCCCACGTCAAAGCCAAAATTGTGCAAAATGATCTCATAGGAGGTAACTAGGTGGTGTCGCATCTCTTGGTTTTCATACATTTGGGAGTTATTCTCAAGTGACGCAGCCACTTTCATGTTGATAATATGGATTCCAAAACGCTTTGCATAAGTGCAAAAGCAATATTGTAACACCATGGCAAGGGAGTTGATGGGTGTGTTAATGTAATGGGTGTGTTGGACTAGGCTTCAGAAATATAGCTGCAGCTGGTGAACATAAAAAGGAGCAAGGAATACACCTTGTCCTTAGTGCAGATCTGTCATCAGTTGTGTAACTATCAACCACAATCACTGAATCATAGATATTCAACAATACTCAAGTATGCTATTCACGTATTTACACAAACATTAGACAGACACATAACATTTTCTACCCACCTACAAGTAATTGGTTTGTAAATTTTAGGACAATTACACCACAATCATTAATCTTGCATCAGTCCACACATGGATATAGAGCCTTCCAACAGTCAGCAGCACAAAAAGGGACCCGAAGTGAAATTGGACCTCCACATAAATTAACACTTCCATTTCTCACCTCTCTCAGGTATACCCCATTAGGTGTCAGATTAACATAGCTAAATAGACATTTATTTTCTGCGGACTCATACCCTCAAGGAGCAGAGTTGAGGCTGACCAAACTCGTACGATTTGTAATGAAGCCCAGGCCCACAGGAGTGTTCTTACTCCCTACACCCGCCCAAGCGTTTGAGTTCCAAGGAAGAACGTATTGTGGTTTTGCTAATTTGGTTGCCAGCTCACAGTGTTTTTACACACCCTTCCACAACTATGTCAGTTCACTACATGGCAGAATCAGTGTAAACATCAATTGATAAGCCTAAAAAAAAATCTTAAATTGGAATAGTCACGCCAGGGGCGAATACTATAAAATAAGTACTTATCCCTCATATGTCCCAAGTAACTAGTCTGCTATATCTTAAAACAAAATGAGTGGACTTATAAAAGATAAGATTGAAAGCAAAAACACTCTGAGGAGATCCTCTTGGCTAACATTACCCCAGCACATCTACTTTAACTGGATAGCAACTGTGACTGCCCTTCAAATTCATTCATTGAAGTGGTTTGGGATGCCCTGAGAGACATGATAAGATGCTATATAAATGCAAGTTCTTTCTAACTAACAAAATGGAGGATACACAGCACCCCATGGAAAATACTATAAATGTGATCTTTTCAATTATTATAAATAAAAATTCTACCAAGGCACATTTCTATGTAAGTAGTAACTAATCACAGAGCCCACCCATACAGTTACATTGCTCTTCAACAAACCTGATATTTTAATTCATACATCATTTAATTTATGCACAGCTCCTGGCAAAAGCAATACTCAATGCATTTTAAGTTTCCAACTTCACACTTATTCTATGTACATGCTTCTGACATTTGTGCAATAACCTGGCCTAATTACCCGTACACCATACAGATAAAGAGGCAAATTTAAAGCTGTTACATTTGTGAACAGGAAGTTGACATTATCTTTGTTAGTTTTTAGGATTACAACAAGGCAGATCTCTGTAAAATGAAAGGTTGGGAGCATGATTTAAAAGTGTGACGAAAGACTACATTTTATAAAAACAACTTGGGAGGTAACAGTTAGATCCAGTTATAGAACAGATACTGTCGTGGTTCCTATGTAGCACAACAAGGTTCCAGCAAGACCCAAGTTGTACTTCTGGCTCCTGCATTTCTCTCCCTCTGCCCAGGGGAAACAAGAGCTCTATGTAAGCATACATAGATTTGCAGAGCTCCACTTACCAGCATGTAAATTAAGCTGGTTAAATTTTAATGTCAGCTCTCTACAAGCATTACAAACATTACAACAAAAATTTAAAGATGACATTTTTTTAAAGCTCGGCTTCACACTAGTTACAGTTACACTGTAGTGGCTGTGAAACGGAAGTAGTTTGAGATTACCTACAGGAGGTGGCTCATGCCTCTTGCCTAAAGTTCTGATGAAAGGTCATCAACTTGAAACATTAACTCTGTTTCTTTCTTTGAAGATTTCCAGCATCCACAGTATTTTGCTTTTGTCTTACGTAAAGGTGTTTGAGCCAATCTATCTTTTACAGATTGTGCTGACGCAAAGCTGAAGCTGCTTTGCATCAATGCAACCATCATAGTGCTCCTCCTGACCCAAAAGGAAACCATGTTAAAAAAAAATTACCTTCTTCTGGGCCCAATCCTATTTGCTGTCAGGTTTCTCCAGCAGCTCTGGCATTGGTCAAGACTCGTGCGACTGCGAGTTAAAAATCACATTTTAACTCCCGGGCCTCATCTGCATGTATCTCATCTGCAAGTCAGATAGCCTCATCTGTAAGGTTTCCAACCAAACCTGGCGGGAAATCATTAGCTGGTCGGCAGGCGGGCAGGCGGGAGTGGCATGTCAGGCAGCAGGAGGCTGCCATGGGGTACCTGAAGGAATGGTCGCCTGCAGTCATCTAAGTGCTTAGAACGGGGGTCGGAAGGGCACTGTCGTTGGGAAAGGTGGAAGGATGTCCAGGGCAGGGAAGGCCCAAGGTTTCCTTATGGGTCCTGGCTGAGCACCCCTGCTCATCCTGGCCCACGAGGAAACCAAAAAAAAAAAATGATTACCTTTCTGGGTCCCTTCTGGACCCAGATCACTTTGCTGCCAGGTTGGCTAGGTGGGGAGGCCACAGCAGCTTCCCTGTGCTGGCCTCGGGTTCAAATTCCAAATGGACCCCAATAACAGCAGGTCCCTCTCACCTGCTCAAAACAGCAGGTTACAATTGGAGGGGCTAAGTCGGCGTGGCCATTTTAACTGCTCGCACTGGTTTTTGCTGGGCGGGCAGGGTTACAATGTTAGCATTCCCAGGTTAGTTATAGCAGTTAAATGCAGAGTAAAGCCTCCACTATTGCAGTAGTTTTCAAACTTTTGTGTGTGAAGGACTCCGCGAAAATATTAACACACTCCCACGAATCCATTACCAATACCAAAATCCCTCCATACTAATTAGTGCTTCTAGTTCCCCAGCTATTTCTAATGCTTTATGAATTCACATATAACACTGCAACTATTTAACTCTTCAGTATCTTTTTCTCTTTGATTTTTTAATCTTCTTTCCTTCACTATCCTTTCTTAACCTCTTTCCTATCTGTTCTAAGATACCTCTCTATCCCTTCTTGAGTTTTCTATTTTATGTCCTTCATTATACTTATTTATAACCCCTCCCCTACATGCCCTAAGGTAAGGCTCTCTAATCCACCCACCTGAGCTTACTAGTTTAAATTCACACCCACACTACCTACCATTGCCTTGGTAACAGTCCCACCTCTGAGACAGAAGATCATGGTTTCAAGCACCACTCCAGAGACATGAGCACATGTTCTAGGCGACAATTCAGTGCAGTACTGCGGGAGTGCTGCACTGTCAGTGGTGCCAACTTTCAGATGCCGGAGACCGTGTCTTCCCACTCAAGTAGATGTAAATAATCCCATGGCACTATTCGAAGAAGGGCTGTGGAATCCTCTCGGTGTCCTGACTAACATTCATCCCCTTCAACCAAACAGATTATCTGGTCATTTATTTCATTTCTGTTTGTTGGTACCTTGCTGTTTGCTGTTTGCAAATTTACTGTTTGAAAATTGGCCATGTTTCCCTACATTGCAACAGAGACTACACTTCAAAAGTAGTTAATTGGCTGTGAGATGCTTTGGAACATTCCAAGGTCATAAAATATGCTATATAAATGCTTCTTTGTTCTTTTTGTTCTTGTTTCTTGTTTAAGAAAATATAATTCTTGGGATACGGGGGTCACTAGCAAAGCCAGTATTATTTGCCCATCCCTAGTTTTCTTGGGAGTAGTTCAGTTTGAGTGGAGTGCACCCCTTCTATATAACCACCCGCTGTTCCAATACTGGTCACAGTGCCTCACAAACTTGAAGTCTTCCCTCCTGCACCATTATTTCAACCATGTGTTTAGCTGCGCAATCGTCCTCTGCTTGTCTGGCTTATCATGTAGCACTTGAGCTCTTGCTTAATAGTTTTCTTCTTAACTCTTCACATTACCAGCACAAAATCCCTTCCTCATTCCTTCCAACACTACCAGTTGCCATGCAAAAGACCATCCAAACCCTCCTCAAAAGGTCCTTCACTACGGCACTTGGCAGCCCGCCTACTATTCTGGAATCTGAGTTGTGCCCATAGACATACCTGAGGATCCCCCAATCAATCAATTTCTCATTACTAGCACCCATTTACTCCTGCACTCCCCACTCCCAGAGAGTATCATGCTTCATGGGGCTATGACCCACATAGTACCTACCAATTTTCTTGGAATGTCTGGAGACTATCTCTCAATGCCCATTAAGAGTCAACTGCATAGTATGGGAATGGAGTCACTTGTAGGTAGTGGCGGTAGGGGTTCCCTGAAGGATATTAGTGAACCAATTGGGTTTGTACAACAGTCCAGCAGTAGCTTTCACAGTTATTTTCTGGTGCTATTTATTCCGGTGCCAGATTTATTGAATACGCTTTTGTGGTGGGATTGAAATTCATGACCTCTAGGTTGCAAGCTCAGTACCATAACCACTAGGCTGCAATACCTTGTAATTTTAGTTTCGGTGAACTCTTATCCTGCCTGCCTGCTTCCTGACTACAATTACTGCTTCCCTTTTCTCTTGTCACCTTTTCCGGTCTTTTTCTTCCTCACCTTCTTGTCCAAGGTGCACTCATGCTACAGAACATCTGGTCTAAAACTTCCTTCCCCGTCTGTTTCTCTCTTGTTCTCTCTGCCAATGGCTGACTGTCTGGCCGCGATTTCGCCAACCAGGGCGGGTCCGGGGTGGCGTCACGGTCCCAGCCCGCTGCTTACTGCAGCCCCCACTTGCCAAGCAATTTTTCGTTAATAGGGTTTGTTAAGCCGGCCCTGCGTGTTTACCGGCCAATTGAAGGAAGTGGGTCTGATGACAGCACTTGATAATGCATCATCAGCCGGTTTCCTTCAAGGGACCATGCGCAAAGTGATTTTGACAGTTCTGCTGTCAGTGTTCTACAGTATTGAGGTGCTGCAAACACTGACAAGCACTGCACAGAGGTGCACGGCTGCACCCAGGCTCTCCCATGACTCCCTCCATATGCTTATGGAGGGAGTCACAGCACGCATGGGCAGAAGAGACCTCCCCAGGAGACCAATGCAGCCTGGTTGCACATTGCACAGGAAGGCACAAGCAGGGATGTCATCAGGAGGACCAGGCTGCAGTGGCGCAAACCTTTTAATGATCTCAGTAGATCACGAAACGTTACTGCAAAGTCACACTCAACCTCATCCTGCTGTGCCACTCATCACATCCCCATCACTCTGCTTTCCCTACCCTACTCCTGTATATCTTTACTCACACCAACTTACCTTGCACCTCCACCCATCCCTCTCTATCTACATTATCACTTCCCCATCTCACTAGCCACCCCTCAAACTCACCCTCATCTTGCTGCAAGCATACGAACTAACAACACACAAGGGTAGGCACTTGGGTGGTTTAGCTAATGTTCATGTGAAGTTTCTGTTAATGTGTTGTCAAACATTGAAATCTATATTTTCAACACTGCCCCTTATTGGACAGATCTGTGCTCACCTTTGGAAGTGTCTTAGTGAGTTCCAGTGACTGTTGAGACATAACTTCCCTTCCCTTCCCCCCCCCCCCCCCACTTGTGATGAGTGTGAAAGGAATGGCTTGGACATTATAAGGATGCTTTATGATGTTGGTGTGGGGTGGTGTCAACCTGGCGCATCATGTGGCAGCCAAGGTGTACAGCATCAAGTGAAGTAAATCTGGCCATGGTGATGCCATCGCTGGCCTCCCGGGCAGCAATGTTGTCAGATGCTGATGCCCTGTGTCCTGTGCAGCATCAGGTGATTGCGGAGAAGGGTGATGTTGGTGTGCCTGGTGTTGTTGGTGTTGGGGCTGATCGTGGAGGGATTCAGAGGAACAAGGTGAGATTTTTTGGCACCTTGTAGGCACCTAATGGCTGAATTTGTTTTTAAAGTTAACACACTCTTCCTGGTATGAGGCTGGTTCAGAGCTGAAAAATGGAAACACTGTTCACAACTAGCAAGCAAAAACATTTTAAATGCAGTCCCCAACTCGCTCACGGCCAGGAACCTGGTGATGGGCAGCAATTAACGCTGAGAACTGGGAGCAAGGCCAACTAAGAGACAAAAACAGATTTTAATTGCTGTTCCCAACCAGGAAGTTGTAAGCAGATCATTTGATGGTTGAAAACAAATGAAAGCATGGTTCCCTCCATGGGCATGTTGGATACTTTCCTATGCCCTACCAGATGCAATTATCCAGATAAGGTATCAAATAATAGTTTAGGTTTACAAATAACAGTTCACTTTGGGACATGGAACAACAGAGATTGAAGCACCAGAGACCACATGGGAAGAATCAGCCAGAAGTATATAAAAAAATGTAGTCATGACACAGGGAATTATGGGTGAAAAGGACAGGAGGTGTGAACTATAGGCAAGATTTTTAATATATGACAAGTCGATCGCCCATGAGATTGCATATGGGGAATCAAGACCAAGTGTAGTCTTCAGGTGAAGCGGGGTTAGAGGGCGGAGGATAATTGTATGAGGACACGCAGACATAATTCATTCCCCATTTTAAAGCCATATAACATCTCCTATGGTGGGAGGGTGTAATTACAGCACGGCAAATCACACAGGCAGTTTCCATCAGAAATGTGGACATGGGAATTTATAATGTTGGCAGGAAGTGTGCACAGACATAAGATTTTTAATATATTATAGATCCATTATATATGCCAAGGAGATAAAGACTTACATGCAGCTAATGCTGGAGATACTGATGATCCCAACAGGGTGCATTGGTTCCATACATAGGGACATTTTCTGGAGCAATTAATAGATGAAACAGCTATATTTATACTGTTTATCCAAATTGTTAATTTTTTGAGTGTTTTATTACATTAAAGAAGCAGAATTACTGTCTTTGACAATTAGAACCACATCTCATTTACACCTTACAATCCTAAAATTGCACAGTGAAACAAATACTTCAAAGAACAAAAGCTCTGACCGAGATTCTTTCTCCAAGTGTTCACTTCCAGGATAATACACATGGAAGTTTTCCAACGTTTAACTTCAGTGGTGCCAAATAATTTAGTTACAACCTACAGCCTTTACTTATTAGATGACACATATTAGACATTAAAAGATATGATTTCCTTGTAGTTATGATTAGCACTCAATAAACTTGCTGTGGCCAGCTTACAATTATTGATCTTTCAGTACAGATGCTCTCACATATTAACTATTGTAGTATGCAATCCCAATCAATGTCCACCATTAAACAACAAAAACCATACCCAAAATAGAATAAAGTTGCCTCTAAAAACCTCTACAGTGCTGACCAGCTGGCCTTATAATACACCTTTGCTGAGATTCTCAGTGCACCACTGTTATAAAGCTGTCTGTATCGACCAGTATTGGAGTTATTTCATTATAGTTCTGCTTTGACCCAGTCAGTAGCAGAATGATTTCCACTAGCAAGTCATACATATTTTTATAGTAACCAAGGGGGGAGATGGGGATTTACTGAATTGGAGATCCATGAATTCCAAACACGCATGTTCTCTTTTAAATGCGCCACAGTGTCCCCACTGGAGGGCCAATAGGAAACAGCCCCATGTCTTGCACTGCCTCTGATGACCACTCTTGGGACATAGGACTAGAGTCTTTCACACATAAATAATGGGCACTTGAGGGATGGGCCGTTACAGCCTAAATCAACTCACCCAATGTTCCCACACTCTCTCTCTCTCTCTCACACACACACTTCTATCTGGAGACACAGGAGTAGGAACTCTGGTTAATGTTTCTCATTCCTAACCCAATGTTGCCGAGACCAATTGTAGCACCTCCAGTTCCACCTTAGCTAACTCACAAAGGGGAGCCAAATCTCTGACCTTTCTGGATTGCATGGTCCAGCGACTTACTGTGGAAACACACTGAGCCATTGGGAATGTTGTAGTGATCTCAAGGCTATAACCTCATCTCATATTATAAAACTAACTTCTGCTTCCGTATTTTGTAACATATCTTGATTACAAGCATCAAAGGGTTCATATACAGTTTAATACGAACAATGCAGATATTCTGTGCAGCTCTTTACCATTCCACCCCCGAGGACTGAATGTGAAAATGGCATTGGTTTAACACTCATACAGCGCCTCTAGAAATCGGAGTGGCTACTTATCAACACAATCTCACTACGACCACATTTCTAATACCGTCTTCTGCAGACAATTTTTGCTGTCAAATAGGCACCGGGGACCGTGCTGCAGAACATCAGTGATGTCCTCAAATATTCCAAACACTTGTAAGTGTGATAAAATACTATGTGCACACTGCAACTCCCACGTTTATTTTTATACACTTTTTTTCATTTTGTTTCTATTTGTAAGCACGTTTGCATCTACTTCTTGTATCTCAAGTAAACACTTCAAGGAATTACAACCTCAATCGAATTACCGAAGCAATGCAAAACAAACCAATGGCCAGCAGAAAGTCGAAGCAGTAGTTTCACATCAAAACATAAATTGTGTTGGACTCACTGGTTGAAATCTGTCGACAGGCTGCAGTTGCTTACGGCTTCCAACCCCAACTGTGGATGTGACGAATAATAAAGCGCAGTCCAAAGTTACTCGATTTCAGATCGAAAGCCCGAGGACTCATTTCAACTTGACAAGAGAGAGAGCCCCGCCTACACGCTGGGTTAATTGGTGACTTGAGGAGTGCAGTAAATCCAACCTGAACTTCTCATTGGTTTAACTTGACGCTAGTCAAACCCATTTCAGGAAGTAGTTCAGAAAAATTACCAGAGTTAAAGTTAATCCCTGTCTTTGTACAGTTGTATACGTAGTGTTGGCCAAACACAGAAAATAAATGGATTGAAACAGGCATTAAATGATCTCTCCTGGACATCAGAATTGTTGGCTCCGAAGGATGCCACACTAGGTGGTGGGTATAAGTCATATGATGAGAATGGATTGAACCCCAAATCAGAGCTCACCGAAATTCTGTGGCTTTAATCTGTTGTTTCAGTTAGGCTCTACCTTAAGATTGTTTTCGAAGTCACAAAAAAGCATAGTCAGTTTCCTGTATATAGACAATTATGTCCACTTACTACAAAAGCAAAATACTGCTGATGCTGGAAATCTGAAATAAAAACAGAAAATGCTGGAAATACTCAGCAGGTCAGGCAGCATCTGTAGAGAGAGAGAAACAGAGTTAATGGCCCAACAATTGATCCCGGTGCGCGAGAGTACGCACTGCGTACTCTCGCGTATTCCCTCTGCAATTGCCGGTTTTCTGCATGCCCTGCGCATGCGCTGAAAACCGGCAATTGCTCTTCTGAAAAGGGGGCGGTTCCTCGGTGCATCGCGTGCGCGCTACAGGCTGCGCGCACGCTGTGCACTTCATGCTTTGGACGCGCAGGTAAGGACGGAAGATTTTGGAAATGTAAAAAGGAGGAGTAAGACCCGCTTTTAAGAAGGTAAGTAGTGAATTAAGTATTTTTTTGAATTTTTTTTTACAGGTATATCTTTTTTAGAGACTTTAAAGACAGGTAAGTTTATTTTTATAACTTTTTAAAAGATTTAAAAAAAATTTCAAAAGTTTAATTTTTTATTTAAAATGGTTAATTTAATTAACTATACTTATTTTATTAATGTGATGGTTTTTAAAAAAAAATTAATTGAGGTTTAGCTGTTATTTTGGGGGTGTGTAAGATTCATAGATTTCACAGCAGGTCTGTGAAACTTATGAATGGAAGATGGTGTGCTGCCATTGGCTCTAACTGAGTCACGTGATCCCACAGCTCGCACGAATTCACTACGCCGCTGGGATACGCAAGCCCAGCACAGCTGATGTCTGGAACATCAAGTTCGTGCGAGCTGGATCTGAAAAAGCACAAGCGAGGTGAGACATCGCGGGGAAGGCTTACCCCCGCGGGAACAGAGCGAGATCAATTTCTGGGCCAATGTTTCAGTTAATGACCCCAGGGTCATCGACCTGAAGCGTTAACTCTGTTTCTCTCTCTACAGATGCTGCCTGACCTGCTGAGTATTTCCAGCATTTTCTGTTTTTATGTCCACCTACTGATTGGTGGACAAGTACACAGATCAATCAGAAAAAAATAACACATATAAACTCTGTCAGCTATACCAGGAATATGAGATTGTAAAGTTCTGTGTTCTTGATGTGGAATTTCTGCAGGTTATTTTCTTCAGTGTGGGGAAGTGTGAGGTCATCCACTTGGATCCATCAACAACTTGCATTTATATAATGCCTTTAACATAGCAAAACATTCCAAGGTGCTTCAAAGGAGCGTTATCATATAAAATTTGACACCGAGCCACATAAGGTGATATTAGGGCAGATGACTGGTCAAAGAGGTAGGTTTTAAGGACCGTCTTAAAGGAGGAAAGAGATGTAGAGAGGCGGAGAAGTTTAGAGAAGGAATTCCAGAGCTTGGGGCCTCGGCAGCTGAAGGCACAGCCGCCAATGGTGGAGCGATTAAAATCAATTCTGGCAAGAGGCCATAATTGGAGGAGCACAGATATCTCAGAGGGTTGTAGCACTGGAGGAGGTTACAGAGATAGGGAGGGTCAAGGCCATGGAGTGATTTGAAAACAAGGATGAGAATTTTAAAATCTAGGCGTTGCTCAACCGGGAACCAATGTAACTCAGCGAGTACACGGGTTATGGATCCAAGAAAGACAAATCGGAATATTTTCATAGGAACAGGAGTAGGCCATTCAGCCTCTCAAGCCTCTTCCACCATTCAATTAGATCGTAGCTGATCTGTATCTTAAATTCATTTACCCGCCTTGATTCCATATCCCTTAATACCGTTATCTAACAAAAATCTATCAATCCTAGTTTCAAAATTTTCAATTGACCTAGACTCAACAGCATTTTGGGTGAAAGTGTTTCAGATTTCCACTACCCTTTGTGTGAAGAAGTACTTCCTGATGATATCTCTGAGCAGCCTAGCTCTAATTTTAAGGTTATGCCTCCTTGTTCTAGACACCCGACAGGAGGAAACAGTTTTGCTCTATCCCATCAAATCCTTTAATCATTTTAAACACTTCAATTAGACCATCCCTTAATCTTCTGTACTCAAGGGAATACAATGCAGGCTATGCAACCTATCCTTTGGTCAGACCCCATCTGGAGTACTGCTTTCAGTTTTGGGCACCACACCTCAGGAATGATGACCACAATATCCCCTACCTCGGCGGGACCGTGGTGGGCGACGCCGCCGCTGTGTATGAGGTCTGTTCAGCCCTGACAGACCTGACATCTGGGAAAGTCGCGCCCGCTGACCCCTGAAAAATTCCCCCCGATATATTGAAGGGGATACAGTGCAGATTCACCAGAATAATACCAGAGCTTAAAGGGTTAAATTATGAGAACAGGTTGCATAAACTTGGTTTGTATTCCCTTGCGTTTAGACGGTTAAGGATTAATCTAATTTTTTTTAATTCATTCATGGGATGTGGGCGTCACTGGCAAGGCCAACATTTATTGCCCATCCCTAATTGCCCTTGAGAAGGTGGTGGTGAACCACCTTCTTGAACCGCTGCAGTCCGTGTGGTAAAGGTACTCCCACAGTGCTGTTAGGGAGGGAGTTCCAGGATTTTGACCCAGTGACGATGAAGGACTGGCAATATATTTCCAAATCAGGATGGTGTGTAACTTGGAGGGGAACTTGCAGGTGATGGTGTTCCCATGCCCTTGTCCTTCTAGGTGGTAGAGGTCGCAGGTTTGGGATGCATGCATGTAGTCCTGTGTTGCAACTTCCCCAGGTTGGCACCTCATTTTTAGGTACGCCTGGTGTTTAAAATGATAAATGTAAAATTGAGGTGTTTAAAATGATAAAGGGATTCGATAGGGTAGAGAAACTATTTTCTTTGGTGGGGGAAATCCAGAACGAGGGTGCACAATCTTAACATTAGGAGTCAAATCAGGAAGCACTTTTTCCACACACAGTGCAATACAAATCTGGAATTCACTCCACCAAAAGGCTGTGGATGCTGGGTCAATTGAAATTTTCAAGACTGAGATCGATAGATTTTTGTGGTGCAATGGTGTCAAGGGATATGGAACAAAGATAGGTAAATGCAGTTGAAGTACAGATTAGCCATGATCTGACTGAATGGCGAACAGGCTCAAAGGGCTGAATGGCCTACTCCTGTTTCTATGTTCCTATATCACGTGTAGCATGAGCCAACTGCAATCTCTAAACTTAGTTGTTTCCTTTGTCTTGTGCATTGATACATAGCCTAAGTGTTTGACAGAAATGTGTTTTACATTGATAGTACAGGAAGAATATTGCAAGCAAAGCTTGGCTTGATATTACCTAACAAGTCAAGACAATTACTTAACTGTTAACTCTGAGAACACAATCTAAAACTAACCAATAGCATTATAGATGGATCTTGGTTACTTCAACGAGATAAGAAAGATAACTTCTATTTGTTCTAGTACCACTTTTGATGATGTACTAAAGTTCATATATGACTGATTGTGGCAGTGAAAGGGCATGTGATCCATGTTTTCACCGTACACTTCTTATAATGAATTTGTTTCCTGATGATTAAAATCCAAGATTGAATTGATTTTTTTATTAATCTGTAAAACATATTTAGATACAGCAATTGAACCAGTGCTTAGAAATTTGAACACGGTAATGTGACAGATTTGGCACTGAATTCAACGTAAAGTAATCGTGTGAAATCCTGCCTGCACTCTTACACTACTGAACCCATGGCAACCTGCAACAAAAACATAAATAGGACGTCCATGAATTCTATTCAAAGCCTCAAATAAGTTCTTTCTTCCTTTGTAATTTGAACCTGGGGATGAAAGATTAGTTTCCAATTTTAAAATGTCCACAATTGAGGTACTTGCAAAGCCAAATCCACACCCATTGTTCAACTGTAAAAATCACCAATCATAACTCAAAACTTACCCAACTCTATAATGTGAGTACGAATGTTCAATGTCGTTCTCCATAATCTTGGTAAAACCGCTAGAATTTGGATCCTCCCTGCAGGTTTTCAAAATTGATGCTTCACCCCACAGACTGGCAACCAGCAGGCAACTAAATATTTCCTTATCTCATAATTTTGTTGCTTATGTTTGAATTTTGCACTTGTCATTATAGTTGGCAAACTTGCGATATTTGCAAAATGGCAATAAACAAGGGCAAAGTGGCATGTTGCCAACTTCAACTCAAATTGGGCAATATTTGGACATTTTCAAGAAATCTGAAACTGGAAATTGAGTGCTACTTTAGATATTTCAATCTTTTTTGCTGTCTCACTCCTGCTGAAGCCTATACACCATTGACCATCTGTTCTTTCTGTACCATCGCAATGCCTCTTTTGAGTTTATAAGGTTTGAATTTTTTTTACACCACTACTAATATTTTCATATCTAACAAATTTCATTCTTTAAGCACAATCAGTAAATTCACTTTTTACAGCCTAATGTTAAAAGAATGTTTGCTAGCATGAGTCAGCCAAATCTCAAGAAGCATTTAAGGGCCTACAAAATCTCAATCACTTTCAACTTCAGCTTTGGGTGTTTAGATACCATTCCTAAAGTACTTATCTCACCCATTATTTTCTTACAACGGCATTACTCTACACTTAACTGCATTGAATTCCATCTGCCGCTTAATATTAAGTGAGATGTGTACCCTAGGAATGATATCTAAATACTCAAGCTGAAGTTGAAAGAAACTGAGAGATATTAATTGAATTAGTGTTTAGCAAATCCAGCTGCTGCAAAGCAGCAATCAGCAAAGCAAATAGACTTCTGGAGAATGCCACGCTAAACAATTGATTAGAAACTGTACTGATCGGACTGCCCCTTTAATATTGTGTCCAGTTTTGTGTGAGACACAAGGGTTCAAGTTCTGGAAGCAATGCGGAGAAGATTCTAGCATCACAGTTGTGTGAAAAGATTTGAAAAACCTTTTCAGTCTTGCCAAGGAAGCGACTGAGGTCAGACTCATATAAATATAAACAGTAAGGAAAAGGTAAATCTGAAATTAAACCACAGCAGTGGAAAAACAAAGGAGCACAGGTTCAAACAGGGAAAATGGAAAATTTAGGACTAATATCAGGAAGTTCTTTGGACAAAGACTGAGCAACACAAGAATTGGACTTCGGGGTAGAGCGGGTGAAGCAAAAATCATTAAAGAAACTTTTGAATGTCATGATGAAGGGAAGTGTAGGGGTCTTCTAGAGGGATGAGCTAGAATGGACTGAACGGACCTTCCCCATCCATATCTAGCTTGTGACTTTGTTAGTTGTTGAAATAATTCTCGAGTCAGAAACATCTTGTTGTGCTTCAAAATTAAATTACGGTGTTCACTGGGTAAAAGGAACAATGCTTTTACATCTGGTACTGTGTGACAGTATTGACTGATGTACACTGGGTACATTCTATACTCATCAACTATGTTAAAGTGCAGGCAAGCTGTATTAGTAAGGGAGGCAATAGTTCAAATAGCTAGACAAATGAAACTTCTTTCTCATACAAATGCCATACCAAAAACACATATGTGATTTTTATTTTGGTGCTACATTTTTGGCCATGTAAAAATCCATTATATATTTTGTCTTGCTAAGTGTGCTCCATCACAGCACTCCTCACACCCACTCAACATTCAGCAGCACCCAGCCTTCACTTTCAATGAACTTCAGCACCTCCCTATTTATCCATCCACCGTTGGCATTCACCCTAATCCTTATGCAATGTGATGCATCTGTCTCATAGTCATCCTCACCAAATGCACTGCTTCCATCGGGTGAAGACCTCGCCTTCGCTCACTCACAGGTCTGTTTTCTCGCTCCTTGTAGGAGAAGAGAGCGCAAAATGCAAGGGAGGGACAGGACTGGAGGTGGGCCGCCACAAATAGTACAGCTTCCAGAGGAGGACGCCCTGGAGATGACTGACACATCTGTATCCCTCTCAGTCGGAGGTGGAGCTTGCAGATAGCTGGTGACAGAATTACATACTTCTCTGACACACATATGCTGACTTCACTTCATCAATGACTGAACTATGAGAAGACTGAGTATGGTGATTGTCAAGATTGTGACTTTGCCACAACTAAATCATATCCCCTTCTTTTGTCTTCCAGGGCCTTTATGCACACAGCAAGTGTCACAGGACATCCATGAGGACGATTCTTCAGAGGACCTCATTCCTTCTGAGGGTGCACCGTCACAGAACCTACAGCCATGCACCAGTGCAGATACTCACACTTTGGTGGGTCCATTTAGACAGTCAGTTGAGTTTTCACCTGGTGATTTCCATCTCACAAGTGAGCACGAGCAGACACTGGTGGCAGGGACAGCAGTGGAGAGTCTCCGTCGGGGGTCGCAATCCTCTCCAAGCCCTACTCAGCTGGACACAGATGCTGAACCCCGGGGGCTATCGTTGAGAAGGAGAATGCTAGAGGTGCATCAGCAACATTGCCGGGTACTGACAGACGTGCATGCACACTCTCCACAACAGCGGAGAGGATGTAAGAGTCCTATTTGATCGCTAGTGGATTTGTGGTGCAGGGAATTGCAAAAATGTCTGCCATGGAGCTTCAAGCAAGACTCTCAAATGAGTAATTCAGGCCATGACCGTGGCCGTTCAGACTTTGGATGCCAACTTGTCTGCCGCCTTAAACAGGATGACAGATACGTTATCTGTGGCCTTACAACGTGTCACTGATCTTCACCAATCTAGTCTGCATCAGAGTGGTAGGAGTGATGTGGCGCTGGCCCAGTATAGGGATGATGGCGAAAGGGGACATAGAAGTGGGAACTCCACTCAAGGCGCACCCACTTCTCACCTGTTGCCACCCCACCTCAGCCAGTGCCCAACATGCTGTGCAGGGGCAGGCGGAGCAGTCTTTGGCGGGGCCCTTGGACTCCAAAACCCAGAGGTCACAGGCCAAAAGCATCTCAGCAGTCAGGGCAGGGATCTGAGCAACCTACATCTACCTCTGCTGAAGCCACATGGAATGCACCGCATAGAAGTGGTCGGAAGCGCAAGTTGAAGAAATTGTAATTCACCAAAGGTATGCACATGGGTGTTTGACAAAATGTTATGTTGTTAAGTTTTCTTTTTTTTCTAATGCCACATAAAATTTAATGATTTGCACCACCATTATTGCATCCCGAGGGCCAACTTCGCCCTTTCACTTGTTTCATGATGAATGTCAATACATGCCGGGACCCATTGGGTGGACGTGCAATGGGTGGATGAGTGGTTGAAGGACTGTTTAGTGTAATGGGGGGTGGGGGTTGGTTGGTGCTCGTGGTGGGAGCGGACCGCGGGATTTCATTTGTTATGTTTCACACCAGGTGAACCCTTTGTGATTTTCCCCTTGTCAACCTCCCCATGAGTTTCAAGAAATTGCTGCATTTGTGCCGTAAATACAAATAAATCTCGTCGCAGCCATTTAGGGCTGGTTCTTCATGTCATAAAGATCCTGCTAACAACGTGATTTATGGTCCTGGCATACCACTCAACCTTGGAGGCCCAGAAAAGGAACAATTGAATTGTGGAGTCTCACTCAAGCAGGTAGTAAATTGTGCCGACAGGTTTTTTAAATTAAAATGTTTTAATTTTACATTTTTTTCATACTTTTCCTTTGTCTCTTTTCTCGCTCTCTCTCTCTCTCTCAATCTTCTTTCGCTCACTTTATCTCTCTTTACGAACGTACGAATTAGGAGCAGGAGTAGGCCATTCGGCCCCTCGAGCCTGCTCCGCCATTCAATAAGATCATGGCTGTATCAAATTTGGCTTCGCTTTGTTTCTTTCTCTATCCTTAAATTTAATTGGTTAAGGTGAAAATATCCGAGGCCAATCCAGGAAATAAGTCCGGGAAATTCCCCTCTGATCTCCAAAGACAACCACAGAAGTTCCAAGAGATCAAGGTGACTGGGTGACACCACACCCAATGACTCACCTACTTTCTATAATCAGAGATGTTGGTATTTGCAAAAACATGTCTCTTTTGAATGGATGCAATGAATCCACATTGCTTGTGCTGGCAACTTATTCCAGGGGTCGAAATCTCTCTATGAAAAGAAGTACCTCCTAGTTCTATGCTTTTATAGCTTATATTTATGTCCACTTGTCCTCTCTAATCTATCTACTTGGACCAGTTGTAATCCTTTTGTATTTCACTGTTTTAAAGAACTCAATCATATCTCCTCAAAGTTTACTATTTTCCACAGTAAAAAGCCCCAGCTCTCTAGCCCTGTTCTGGTAACTAATGACCCTTTAGCTCGGTATCAATCTTGTGGCCCTGCTCTGAACATTTTCCACGGGCCCTTGTATCACTCATCGTGTGAGGGGACCAAAACTGGACACCACATTCAAGATGTGACCTGACCAAGGCCTTATACAAAGAAAGAGCAGTGTTTCCTGTTTCATATTTACCTATTTAGCTAATAGAAAGCTAATTTAAAAAAAAGTTAATAGAAAGCTAATAAAAAGCTAATAGAATGTTATTGTTTATTGCGAGGGGAATTGAATACAAAAGTAGGGAGGTTATGCTTCAGTTATACAGGGCACTGGTGAGATCACATCTGGAGTACTGTGTACAGTATTGGTCTCATAGAAACATAGAAGATAGGAGCAGGAGTAGGCCATTCGGCCCCTCGAGCCTGCTCCGCCATTCGATGAGATCATGGCTGATCATCCAAACTCAGTACCCTGTACCTGCCTTCTCCCCATATCCCTTGATACCTTTAGCTTTAAGAAATATATCTAACTCATTCTTGAATATATTTAATGACTTGGCCTCAACTACCTTCTGTGGTAGAGAATTCCACAGGTTCACCACTCTCTGGGTGAAGAAATTCCTCCTCATCTCTGTCCTAAATGGCTTACCCCTTATCCTTAGATTATGACCCTTGGTTATGGACTCTCCGACCATCGGGAACATTCTTCCTGCATCTAGTTTGTCCAGACCTGTCAGAATTTTATATGTTTCGATGAGATCCCCTCTCATTCTTCTATACTCCAGCAAGTATAATCCCAATCGACCCAATCTCTCCTCATATGTCATTCCTGCCATCCCAGGTATCAGCCTTGTGAATCTTCGCAGAACTCACTCCATGGCAAGAACATCCTTCCTCAGATAAGGCGACCAAAACTGCACACAATACTCAAGATGTGGTCTCACCAAGGCCCTGTACAACTGCAGCAGGACATCCCTGTTCCTATACTCAAACCCTTTCGCTATGAAGGCCAACATACCATTTGCCTTCTTCACCGCCTGCTGCACCTGCATGCTTACCTTCAGCGACTGGTGCACAAGGACACCCAGGTCTCGTTGCACTTCCCCTTCTCCCAATCTATTGCCATTCAGATAATAGTCTGCCTTTCTGTTTTTGACACCAAAGTGGATAACCTCGCATTTATCCACGTTATATTGCATCTGCCACGCTTCTGCCCACTCACCCAACCTGTCCAAATCATCCTGGAGTTTCTCGGTATCCTCCTTGCAGCACACACTCCCACCCAGCTTTGTGTCATCTGCAAACTTGGAGATATTACATTTAGTTCCCTTATCTAGATCATTAATGTATATTGTGAATAGCTGGGGTCCAAGGACCGATCCCTGCGGTACCCCACTAGTCACTGCTTGCCACTCGGAAAAAGACCCATTAATTCCTACTCTTTGCTTTCTGTCCACCAACCAGTTCTCTATCCAAGTCAATACCTTGCCCCCAATCCCATGTGCCTTAACTTTACACGCTAATCTCTTATGCGGGACCTTATCGAAAGCCTTTTGAAAGTCCAAATACACCACATCTACTGGTTCTCCCTTATCTATTTTCCCAGTTACATCCTCAAAAAATTCCAGTAGATTAGTCAAGCACGATTTACCTTTTGTAAATCCATGTTGACTTTGTCCGATCCTGTCACTGTTTTTCAAGTGCTCAGCTATTACATCCTTTATAATGGATTCTAGCATTTTCCCCACTACCGATGTCAGGCTTACCGGTCTGTAATTCCCCGCTTTCTCTCTACCACCCTTTTTGAATAGTGGGGTAATATTAGCTACCCTCCAATCCATGGGTACAGTTCTAGATTCCATCGAATGTTGGAAGATGATCAGCAATGCATCTGCTATTTCTAGGGCCACTTCCTTAAGTACCCTAGGATGTAGATTATCAGGCCCTGGGGATTTATCGGCCTTCAATCCCATCAATTTCCCTAACACCATTTCCCTGCAAATACTGATTTCTTTCAGTTCCTCCCTTTCATCAGACCCTATGTTCTCCAACATCTCTGGGAGGTTATTTGTGTCCTCCTTTGTGAAGACAGAACCAAAATATGCATTTAATTGGTCTGCCATTTCTTTGTTCCCCATTATAACTTCCCCTGCTTCTGACTGCAAGGGACCTACACTTGATTTCACTAATTTAAGGAACGATGTAAATGCATTGGAAGCAGTTCAGAGAAGGATTACTAGACTAATACCTGGAATGGGCGGGTTGTCTTATGAGGAAAGGTTGGACAGGCTAGGCTTGTATCCGCTGGAGTTTAGAATAGTAAGAGGTGACTTGATTGAAACATATAAGATCCTGAGGGGTCTTGACAGGGTGGATGTGGAGAGGATGTTTCCTCTTGTGGGAGAATCTAGAACTCGGGGTCAATGTTTAAAAATATGGGGTCGCCCATTTAAGACAGAGATGAGGAGAAATTTTTTCTCACAGAGGGCCGTGAGTCTTTGGAACTCTCTTCCTCAGAGGGCGGTGGAAGCAGAGTCTTTGAATATTCTTAAGGCAGAGGTAGATAGATTCTTGATAAACAAGGGGGTGAAAGGTTATCGGCGGTAGGCGGAAATGTGGAGTAATCAGATCAGCCATGATCTTATTGAATGGCGGAGCAGGTTCGAGGGGCTGAGTGTCCTACTCCTGCTCCTAATTCGTATGTTCGTATTTATAATACATCCTAACACCCTATTCATTTTCACAATAGCATTGAAGCATTCCTTATGGACATTCAATGAATCACACTGTAACCCCCAGGTCCTTCTCTCACTCAGCTGCCTTGAGCATGCAATCCTACATGGTGTATACATGCTTGGCGTTGCACCTACGCAAGTACATCAGGCAGCTTGGTCAGGATCTGTGGGGAGAAGAGAGATTGCCCATGAAATTCCTGGGGCTGGAGAGGGTGTAAGTCACATTTAAACCCAGGGAGGGCAGAATGGGGTTTGGATTCCAGCTCTGGGCCGGGCCTTTAAATTATGGTTGGGGAAGCTGTGGGCAGATATTCTGCCCAGCCCCTCTCCAAGTCTTCGAAATTGTGCCGTGGGATCTCTTACATCCACCTGAGACGGCAGACGGGGGCCTCGGTTTAACGTCTCATCCGAAAGACAGCACCTCCGACAGTGCGGCACTCCCTCAGTACTGCACTGAAATGTCAGCCTGGATTTTGTGCTCAAGTCTCTGCTGTGGGACTTGAACCCACGACCTTCTGACTCAGAGGCGAAAGTGCAACTACTGAGTCACAGTTGACGCCTGTAAACAAATGTGAGAAGTCGCACAACACCAGGTTATAGTCCAACAGCTTTATTTGAAATCACAAGCTTTCGGAGCGCTGCTCCTTCGTCAGGTGAAGTGAAGAGATGCATATAGGCACAGCATATATAGTCAGAGAACTAGTCTGACTATATATGCTGTGCCTATATGCATCTCTTCACTTCACCTGACGAAGGAGCAGCGCTCCGAAAGCTTGTGATTTCAAATAAAGCTGTTGGACTATAACCTGGTGTTGTGCGACCTCTCACATTTGTCCACCCCAGTCCAACACCGGCATCTCCACATCATGGCCTGTAAACAAGGAAGGGGTACAAACAGAATCAATATGGTTGGTGCTCAAAGATAAAAAAGAAGGGCTTGTCCCATTACTAGGGTGCATTACAGTCCACCAAATTGTGGGAAGGAAATTGAGGAGCAAATCTGCAGACAGAGTAGAAAGTTAAGTAGGAAAAGGGATTAAGGGATAGGGTAACAGGGAGTGTAAATGTGATTAGAACTATTTGCTTGTGTGGAGGATAAATGCTGACACAGACTGGTCGGGCCAAATGGCCTGTTTCCATGTCGTAACTTCTGTGTATTTGTGTGTGTGCCAGGGGGTGTTCCCTGGTTTCCCGAACAAATTTCTCCTTTTACACCTTTGAAAGGTGAAACCTGGTGTCCCTTTGAGGCCTACTAAATGCCCCAAACCTTAAAGGAAACAATGCTGGAGGAGTTTGATTACTTTATCTAATTGGAGTAGGTCCAGTGAAGCTTAAAAGTTATAAAAACAAATTATTTGGTCCATTTGAGCCTCCAAAGGACTCTGCACTGCCTTATAATGGTGGATCAACCTGGGCTGGGATGGCTGTCATCGATACATCTTTGCAGGAAATGGTGGCTTGCGCTAGCTATGCAAATCAATCTGTTCACAAAATTTGAGACAGTGGGGGTGATTTTGCCAATGGGGAGCTTTTGGAGGCGGGACTCCCACTTGTTGAGATTCACACCCGCCTCCATCAACTTCTGGCCAACCCACGCGATTTTCCCTCGATTGACCTTGTTAAGCCCACCCTGCGGGCTTAGCAGGCCAATGAAGGGAAAGCCGGTTGCAGAGAACGTCAACGTATGACGTTTCATCTGTCAAAAATTTTTGACAGATGAATTGTCATCGTTTGACAGCTCTGTGAAGCTGTCAAACACCGACATTCTCTGTAGTTTGATGAGTTCTTGAATTCAAGACCTCATCAAACCGCTTTCTTTTGCAGAAATGAGATGGTTGTTACATTGGAGAATGCAACGGCCATCTGTCATCTCTACCGCGGAGGTGCGAGACTCTCCGCATACCCACCGACTGAAGCCTGCAGGAAGAAACAAAGGTAAGTACACTTTTTCTAACACTTTGCACTTACCTCAGATACTCACCTCTCCACACTTGCACCCATCACTCACCTCCACAGCACACTTCTGGGCCCCTCCGACCCCCGCAGACCCACTACTCGCCTCGGTGACCCTGGCGGGATTTGGAGCCTTCGGAAAGCCCGCACTTGTGTGGGCAAAATGGGGATAATCCTCTTAACAGGCAGTTAATAGGCTTTAATCCCTTCCCGCCTCCAAGGAGACGGGACCCGGCGCAGGTCGGCTACCTGCCTCCTGGCAAGATGGCACGGAGGCGGGTTGGGGCCGGGTTGGGCACCCGCCCCCAAATTCTGCCATTTTCCCGGCAGTCTCGCCTCCATACCCACCTCCCCAGGGCTGGCAAGATTGCGCCCAGTGTCTCTGATCTTGGATAGGGTGGACGGGGCTTCTACTCCATTACACTTACCACGCTGATGGAGCAAAGCCCCAGGAGTTTCTGTGCCATGTTTTCTCATCATCCAATTGCACTTAGAAAAAGCCAATCAATACTTTTCTAACCTTACAACACCGAGACTTCTTTAACTTTCACAGCCCTAGTACTCTGCAGTTTGCACAGATGATGAGCTAAAAGAAGATAGGTCCATTGTCTCCCATGCTCTCCTGGCTAGCCTCTCATATTCCACCCTCCAAAAACATGAACACATCCAAAACTCTGCTGCCCGTATCCTAACTCGCACTAAGTTTTGTTCACCCATCACCCCAGTGCTCACTGACCTACATTGGCACCAACGCCTTGATTTTAAAAGTCTCATCCTCATGTTTAATTCGCTCCATGGCCTCGCTCTTCCCTATCTATGTAAGCTTCTCCAGCCCTGCAACCCTCCGAGAACTCTGTGTTCCTCCAACTCTCGTCTCTTGTGCATCCCCCCAACTTTGTTCGCCCCACCATTGGCAGCCGTGCCTTCAGCCATCTAGGCCCTAAGCTCTGGAATTCCCTCCCTAAACCTCCCCGCCTCTCTCTCCTCCTTTAAGAAGCTCCTTAAAACTTAACTGTTTGGCCAAGCTTTTAATCACCTGTCCTACTATCTCCTTTTGCTCGGTGTCAATTTTTGTCTGATTATACTCCTGTGAAGCACCTTGGGGCGTTTTACTAAGTTAAAGGCATGATATAAATGCAAGTTATTGTTGTCTCCATACCTTTGCTTTGTGAACTGGAATGACTGGATGCCACACTCATTGCTCAGCTATGTAGATTTACCAATCTTCCAACTTGGTCTTGCATTTTGCCACATTATTACTAAAAGCTTTTCAAGTAGCCTATTTCCTTACAAGGAATAATATGGACTCAGTCGTTTGCCATGTGCTGTTGATGGTAATTGCAGAGGTATTCAGTTCATTCCTATCAATCAACCTTTGGATTAATTGCAGCTGCCTGAGGTGATATCATCGCTCATTAACACACAAGTGATGAAATAAGCTGGTCAGATGATACAATCCATGAAACTGCCTGGAACGTATGAGGGTTGATTTTAATTTTGGATGGCCAACTGGTGGAGCAGGTCTCCGGAATCAGGCGGGCATGATATTGGGCGGTTGTGGAGGAGGAGAGTCCAGGGTGGAAAAAGCCCAGATTATTTTTTGTGGGGCCCAGGAGGAGCAGTCCTTTTCAGGGCTTCATTTGTTCCATCGCCAATGGAACTGGTCGGAGAGTGCACTGTGCATGCTTCAACCAGCTCTATTCGAAAACGGTAATTGGGATCCCATGTAAGATATAGGACCCCGTGTTGCATATTAAAAGGAGTCTACCACCTGAAACCGACAGGCACTTTGGCTGCCCAGCGATATGCCTGGCAAAGTGGTATTGGGCTAATCATCAGCAGTGGACGGGGCGTTAAGTCTACCAACCCCATTTTGAGGCTGTTATTGCCCCATGGTTACTTGGTTAATTCAAATAAGAATCGTAGCCCTTATCCATTTTCATCAAAGCTATGCTTTAGAAATGGGTATCCCTCTTGTTTTCTCTACACACATACACACAGGCAAGCGTGAATTGTTGCCAGTATTGCACTAATGGTACAATCAACATGTCACTGTGAGCCTTGGTTACTGTTCAATTAGCTGGACAATCATAATAGTACCCTGGACTGCCGAGGACCTGCTTGGTTCAGGTGCTGGGTTGACTTGGTTTTAAGTTTTCATCTCTAGACATGTGATCTTAGAGGTACTTCAATCCTAAAGAGAGCTGCCTTCCTTCTCCTAAGGCGGCTAACCACTAGTTTTTTTTTTATTCGCTTATGGGATCTGGGCGTCGCTGGCAAGGCCAGCATTTATTGCCCATCCCTAGTTGCCCTTGAGAAGGTGGTGGTGAGCCTCCTTCTTGAACCGCTGCAGTCCGTGTGGTGAAGGTACTCCCACAGTGCTGTTAGATATGGAGTTCCAGGATTTTGACCCAGCGACGATGAAGGATCGGCGATATACTTCTAAGTCAGGATGGTATGTGGCTTGGAGGGGAACTTGGAGGTGGTGGTGTTCCCATGCGTCTGCTGCCCTTGTCCTTCTAGGTGGAAGAGGTCGTGGGTTTGGGAGGTGCTGCCGAAGAAGCCTTGGCGAGTTGCTGCAGTGCATCTTGTAGATGGTACACACTGCAGCCACGGTACGCCGGTGAATGTTTGAGGTGGTGGATGGGGTGCCAATCAAACGGGCTGCTTTGTCCTGGATGGTGTCGAGCTTCTTGAGTGTTGTTGGAGCTGCACTCCCCCAGGCAAGTGGAGAGTATTCCATCACACTCCTTACTTGTGCCTTGTAGATGGTAGAAAGGCTTTGGGGAGTCAGGAGGTGAGACACTCGCTGCAGAATACCTAGCCTCTGACCTGCTCTTGTTGCCACAGCATTTATGTGGCTGGTCCAGTTAAGTTTTTGGTCAATGGTGACCCCCAGGATGTTGATGGTGGGGGATTTGGCGATGGTAATGCTGTTGGATGTCAAGAGGAGGTGGTTAGACTCTCACTTGTTGGAGATAGTCATTGCCTGGCACTTCTGTGGCGCGAATGTTACCTGCCACTTATCAGCCCAAGCCTGAACGTCATCCAGGGTCTTATTGCATGTGGACATGGACTGCTTCCTTATCTGAGGATTTGTGAATGGCACTGAACATGGTGCAGTCATCAGCAAACATCCCCATTTCTGACCTTATGTTGGAGGGAAGGTCATTAATGAAGCAGCTGAAGATGGTTTGGCCTAGGACACTGGCCTGAGGAACTCCTGCAGCGATGTCCTGGGGCTGTGATGATTGACCTTCAACCACCACAACCATCTTCCTTTGTGCTAGGTATGACTCCAGCCAGTGGAGCGTTTTTCCTGATACCCATTGACTTCAGTTTTACTAGGGCTCCTTGATGCCACACTCGGTCAAATGCTGCCTTGATGTCAAGGGCAGTCACTCTCACTTCACCTCTGGAATTCAGCTCCTTTGTCCATGTTTGGACCAAGGCTGTAATGAGGTTGGGAGCCGAGTGGTCCTGGCGGAACCCAAACTGGGCATCAGTGAGCAGGCTATTAGTGAGTAAGTGTCGCTTGATAGCACTGTCAATGACACCTTCCATCACTTTGCTGATGATTGAGAGCAGACCGATGGGGCATTAATTGGCTGATTGGATATGTCCTGCTTTTTGTGGACAGGACATACCTGGGCAGTTTACAACATTGTCAGATAGATGCCAGTGTTGTAGCTGTACTGGAACAGCTTGGCTAGAGGTACGGCTAGTTCTGGAGCACAAGTCTTCAGCGCGATAGCCGGGATGTTGTCGGGGCCCATAGCCTTTGCTGTATCCAGTGCGCTCAGCCGTTTCTTGATATCACGTGGAGTGAATCGAATTGGCTGAAGACTGGCTTCTGTGATGGTGGGGATCTCGGGAGTAGGCCGATATGGATCATCCACTCGGCACTTCTCACTGGCGGACTGGGGGGCGGGCAACTGACCTTCCCTCGAGAGGCTGGTCAGTTATTTAAATATGTTAATGAGGCTGCCTGCCTCAAATTTTAGCTTCAGGCCGGGTTTCCCAGGCCACAGGAAACCCGGCAACTGAAGGGAGGTGAGAAAGGCTGGATCCAGCAGGTTCCAATACTGCTTGGGGGCCAGAAGGAGCAGGACTGCAACCCCCCACACCCCCCAAGCTAACCTGCTTCCCTCCCGCGATGTCTTCAACCCCCAACCCATGATCTGCCCCCGACCTCCCCGATCACCTCCCGACTTGCGAACTCCCACCCAACCCACAGGGCTGGATTTTGAATGACCCATGGAGACGGGTTTGGAGGCGTGTGGGGGGTTAAATTTGCGGGGTCGGGGTTTCCGACCCCATCCCGCCTCCACGCAATTTTGACATAATCAGTCGCGGGGTTCCCGACTCCGTCCCGCCTTCAAGAGGCGGGAGAGGCCATTAAAGCCCTTAAGAAGCTCTAAATTGGCTCTGTAATGCCATTTTGAAACGCTGTAGCTAGTTTAACCCTCTTCTGACGTGAAGCACACCTGGTGTGAAACACTCCAGTGAAACCTGGCGGGAGCACAAGTGGATAGCTGACTATTGGTTGCAGGTCCACTATTACAACGGAGATGTGATGAAGGTAGTAGTAGTATTAGGTCTGAACGTCGCCTCTGATGCTGCTGCATTGAATGTCTTCAGAGACTGCCTGGGAGGACTTGCTTGGCAAAAAATTTCTCTCTCTCTCTCTCTCTCTCTCTCCCCTCCCCAACCCCCACCGCCCCCCCCCCCCACCCCCCAGGAAACGGAGAAAAAAAATCAAATCTGATCCTGCCATTAAATTTGGCAGGACCTCGCGTTACCCGCATTTCCGCGTTTCCTAGCCACTAAACCTCCCCCCGCCATCTCCTTAATATCAGGGACGATCTCTTTTATTCAGGATCAGCCAAAGCTTCCATCTTGTGTTACCAAAGGCAATTAAACACACTGCAAAGTCCGTTTAAACTGTCAATAAGCTTTATTTTTAAATCAATGGCAATGAGATGTATATTCTACTGTTACAGTGTACTTTAACTATACAAATATATACAGT
Organism: Squalus acanthias; assembly: GCA_030390025.1. Taxonomy (NCBI): domain Eukaryota; kingdom Metazoa; phylum Chordata; class Chondrichthyes; order Squaliformes; family Squalidae; genus Squalus; species Squalus acanthias. The sequence goes on along the minus strand of CM059447.1, from coordinate 25,780,695 downwards.
TTAGTGTGCAATCCAGTACCTTAAAGACAGTGCAATTCGTCTGAATCCCTGAAAGTTGTACGTAACAGCCCTACTATGAGGGAAAGAAATAAACTGCCAGTGCACTTTCTGAAGCTATTAGTATACAGTAGCTGCAACTGAGGAAAACAAGAGAAGAATTCGGAATAGAGATACAATTATTGCACATTATACAACATCTCTGAGAAGGCAGGAGTTCAAACTGTCAGATAGATTGTTGTGAATATTTGGTTTATAAACATTAGATCACTTTGGTCAATTCAAAAGGAGTCAGATTCCTATACTGTAGTCAGGAATTTCCGCCGTGAACTCCAGACAAAAGTACACCACATGAAGATTGTTTTTAACTGAGTGCTGGATCAAAATTCATTTTCAAAACATACACATCAGTAATTTAATAGCTTCCAAAATACCCATTTGCTGTAATATGCAAATGGTTATAAACTAGAATTAAAGGAATGTGTGCAAAGCCACAGAGACAATGGGGGAAATTTTTCTCTGCGTGCTAAGTGTATAAATAATGTATTCCTGATTTTGCTGCACAGAAGAAATCTTTCCCAATGTCTTAATTCACAGTTTTCTTGAAATTTGAAACAAAAAAATAACTTGTACTGTATTCTAAAAATAAGTAAAGGAAATTGAAATAATTTTGACCCATCATCAGTAACAGTGATACATTTAAACAAGAAACACACAAATAAACACCATCAAAGCAATAAGGAGATTTATGATATAATACTGGCAAGTTTTACTAGCCCAGCATAGTTGAATTCTGGTAAATGCTTAATTAGTTTCCCAAACATTTTAAACTCAAATCAGCATTTCAATGGGCTGGTTTTATCTTCAAAAGAACAACCAGAATTAATTACCCCTCAGTTCATTTAAATCACTGTAACTGAATTGAAATTAAATTACTTTATTGGACAAATTCATTGGGACTTCAATGGAAATAAAAATCAGAAACGGGCTGCCGATTTGCTATCACCCGTTTTACACTGTCCCACAAAGTCAAGATGTACTCCCATTAATGTCTTTCACAGGAGTTTGAGTGTGCGCAAGATAAATTATCTGCAACATTATTCATTTAAATGTCATGTCTAAATCAGTTATGGCATTCAGTGGGAAAGGAATCAGTACGATGGGATTCTGCACCAGGTTTCTGTTTACCTCGAGTCAACACCTTTATCTGTACATTAAGGAAGCTGAAAAATGTATTACAATATATCAAGAGGATTATTTACACTGAATTAGAATATTGGACTCTGTTTTACATACATTATTTGCACAGTACTGAAAGACACTCTATACTGGAGAACTAGTTTTTAACATTTTTTATTCAAGTTTTGTCTTTATTTTCGTTCCTTCTCCCACCATCCCAGTTTCACATACCATTCCTTAATCAAAAGAGCAGGGAACTATCCCAGGCATTTCCCAAAAACACTGCAATCACATGCCATGAATTGCATAAGAATGGTATAGAATGGCTCCTGCTTCATTTTTATCATTCCTCCTCTCAAGGCTTGTAATTTCTGCATGGTGCCAATATGAGGAATTGCAGGCCAGAATATGCACCTTATGATATTACATAGAATTACATACAATATGCAGCACAAAAACAGGCTATTCGGCTCAACCAGTCGATGCTCCATTCTAGCCTCCTCTCATCCTTCCTCATCTAACTCTATCAGCATAACCCTCTATTCCCTTCTCCCTCATATGCTTATCTAGCTTCCCCTTAAATGCATCTATACTATTCGCTTCAACCACTCCCTGTGGTAGCGAGTTCCACATTCTCAGCACTCTCTTGGTAAAGAAGTTTCTCCTAAATTCCCTATTTGATTTCTTAGTGACTATCTCATATTGATGGCCTTTAGTTTTGCTCTTCCCCACAAGTGGCAACATTCTCTGTGTCTACTCTATCAAAACCTTTCATAATTTTAAAGACTCCTATGCCTTCTCTTTCAAGAGAAAAGACACCCAGCTTGTTCATCCTTTCCTGATAGTTATAACCTCGAATTTCTGGTATCATCCTTATAAATCTTTTTTGCACCCTCTCCAGTGCCTCTATATCCTTTTTATAATATGGTGACCAGAACTGTACATTGTACTCCAAGTGTGGTCTAACCAAGGTTCAATACAAGTTTAGCATAACTTCTCTACTTTTCAATTCTATCCCTCTAGAAATAAACCCTAGTGCTTGGTTTGCTTTTTTATGGCCTTATTAACCTGCATCACTACTTTTAGTGATTTGTGTATTTTTACTCCCAGATCTCTTTGCTCCTTTACCCCATTTAGATTCTTATTTTCCAAGTAATATGTAACCTCCTTATTTTTCTTACCTAAATGTAATACCTCACATTTATCTGTGTTGAAATTCATTTGCCAATTATATGCCCATTCTGCAAGTTTATTAATGTCTTCTTGTAATTTGTTGCAGTCCTCCTCAGTATTGACTATCCCCCCAATTTGGTGTCATCCGCAAATTTAGAAATTGTGTTTTTGATTCCTAAGTCTAAATCGTTAATATAATTTGTGAACAACAGTGTTGCCAGCACTGATCTTTGTGGGACCCCACTTTCCACCTTCTGCCACTCTGAATAGCTACCCTTTACCCCCTACTCTCTGCTTTAAGTCTTGCAGCCAGTTAGATATCCATTCTGCTACTTGTCCCCAACTCTGCATGCTCTGACCTTATTCATTAGTCTCTTATGTGGCGCCTTATCGAAGGCCTTTTGGAAATCTAAATAAATTACATCTACTGCATTATCCTTGTCTACTCTCTCTGTTACCTCTTCAAGGAATTCAATGAGGTTGGTCAAGCAAGACTTTCCCTTTTGAAATCCGTGCTGACTATTCATTATTATATTTTTGGTTTCTAGATTTTTTCTGTTTTCTCCTTTAGTAGGGATTCCATTATTTTTCCTATCACTGAGGTTAAGCTTATCGTTCCCTGGACATGTTTTGTCTCCCTTCTTAAATATAGGTATAACGTTAGCTATCTGCCAGTCCTCTGGCACTACACCTTTTACGAACAAATTATTAAATATGTGTAATGGTGCCTCTGCTATCTCTTCTCTAGATTCATTTAAAATATGTGGATGCAATTCATCCAGACCGGGGTTTTATTCTCTTTGAGTTTGATTAGTTTATTTAATATTTCTCCTCTTTATTTTAAATGCGGTTATATAATTTCTAATCTTATCTTTTGATGGCATGCCCACCTGATCCATTTCCCTGGTAAATACTGCAGCAAAGTAATTATTTAATATTTCTGCCATTTCGCTATCGCTGCCTGTGATTTTATCCTGTCCATCTCTTAGTGGCCCTATTCCCATCCCGACTTTCCTTTTTTTATTTTTGTGCCTATAAAATATTTTACTATTTTGTGTTATGTTCCTTGATAATTTAATTTCATAGTTCCTCTTTGTCTTCTCTCCTAATATCTTTGTATTCTCCTTTGTCATGCTCTCCCCTGCTGTCCATGTACTTAGTGTATGACTCTTTCCTTATCCTCAATTTTTCCCTTATGTCTTTATTTATCCATGGTGTCTCATTAGTGTTTAGTTTGTTCTTTTTTAAGCAAAAAATATTTTTCCTGGATTCTGTTGAATACCATTTTAAATGTTTCCCATTGCTGTTCTACATCATTGTTTGCCAATATTGTTGTCCATTTTATTTTCCCAAGTTCTGTTCTCAGCCCCTCAAAATCATCTTTCTCCACACCAACCTTTTAGCCACATGTTAATTCTTCTGATCTGTCTGTCTCTATTCCAATTTGCATATGGCTCGGGCTATAATCCAGAGATTATTACCCTCGAGGTCCTGCTTTTTAATTTTACCTCCTAACTCTTGATACTCCCACAGCAGGACCTCCTCCCTGGTCCTACCTATGTCATTTGTTCTGACATGGAGCACGACAACTGGATTTTCCCCCTCCCTATTCAAATTCCTCTCCAGCCGCCTTACCCTGGCAAAATACTCTTCAGGACTCTCGTTCGTGGCTGCAGAGGATGCTATCTATCCCCCTAATTATAGAATCCCCTATCACTACCACATTTCTATTCTGCTCTTCCCCCCCTTGGACAGCCCTCTGATCCACAGTGCCTTGGTCTGCATTGTGGCTGTTCTCCCCGCAGTCTTTCTCCTTGTCCTCACAGGTAGCGATGAAATCGTACCTGTTGAACAGGACCGGTGTCTGCGGGACCTCCTTCTCAACCTCTCCTAAGTCCCCGCTAACCAGCTCCCTGACAGTCGCACCCTCCCCTTCCTGAACCTGTGTTTTCCTCTGGGGTGTGACTGTGTTCTGGATAAAACTGTCCAGAAATTCCTCCTCCTCCCTTATGTTTCAGAGTGTCTCTAACTCGCACTCCAGCTCAATGACTCTGAGCCGGAGTGACTGAAGGCAGAGACATTTCCTGCAGATGTGGGAATCCGGGACAGTCTCTCTGTCCACAAATCCCACATCCTACAGTCCCGGCACAGCCTACCCTGAAACTGTGGTCTGTTTTATTTATTTATAGCCTGAATTAAAATTAGGTAGACTGCTTTTGTTTTAAAAAAAGCAAATTACTTACTGTTTACTCAACCGAGTGCAAAAAAATGTATTCCTCACCAACCAATCACCAACCTACTGTCCTGTGACGTCACCGGGTCCGGGAGTTGTTTACCCCAACCAAATGGACGCTACTGGAAAATCTCACACCTTTTGAAACCCGGTTTAGTTATCCTAGTTCTTTATCTTTGGATCTTACCTTATCTTAGTCTATATTTGTTTATAGGTAATTACCTTTTAGTCTGTTTTAAGGTTTTTTTTACACACTAACTTGCAAGTGTTAATGGCAAAAAGAAGCACCTCCTTCCTCCTCTGCACCAAATTCCTGCTCTCACCAAATTCTAAACTTCCCACTCCACTCAGTTAATGTTGCGATCTATGGTTACGCTCTCTGCTGCAATGCATCAATACACAAAGGTGATGCACCACTCTGCTCTCCACCAAAAATGTTATATTTGCACCACATAAATATTTAAGTCAAGGCATAAGTTAGCTTCTTCCATATTGTGACACTGAAGTTCCATTTTCTGAAACAGTTCCAGGAACAAATAGCCACCAGCTGTCTAAGAAGCATTTTGTCTCTTCCCTCCCTAGCAGTCTTATTAACAATGGCTATAAAACAACCTATTTGTACCATTTGGATCACAATTTAAATTGGCACGCTCCCACTACTTTCATCTGAGGCCTTTTGTAAACGCCAATGAAAAATTAGATTTATACAATAGTAAATCTATTAGTGCCAGCCCAAAATATAAAATCAGGTCCATTGTTTTGGTGCAATAGAATTTTCAGCCAGTAGTGAGATAGGGACAATATGTCATCATCTGCTGTTGCTATGGCAAAGCTCCGCTGAAGGTTATAATTGGAAGACAGAGGAGTGAATAGAACTTTGATGGCTGCTGCTGCATCTGGAAAGAGGTGTGTTTCTTCAGTTTCTGAGGCACCCTATCCTCAGGCTTGTAACACACAGACACCTCACATCTAAACAAGACAAAACAAGATAAATATCAGTTCATTTTATATCAAAGGATCCAAACAGGAAGAAGCGGAACAGTTTTATACAAACCGGTTTAGGCAGCATGAGTTGGCTGTGACCTATTTTATGCAAATATGCTACACATTTTGGTCTCTGTGGTACATGTACGATATAATACAGTTTTGTTATGATTTCTACCCTTCCTGTAATGTTTTTCTTCATATAGTTCAGTTTTGAAGATGCTTATGTATGAATGTACCTTGAATTGTTGCATGGTTTTTGGGTGGGGTAGAGAGTGTATACACAAGGCATCCTGGATGGGCCAGAGTGTATTTTCCTATCCGTCATTGTCCGTATGTTTGTAATTGTCCCTTCTTATTTCCTCATTGATGCACAATGTCTGCTCATTTAACCAAATTAAGAGAGACCAGAGCATGTTTCGAAATTCAATCACCTGCATATTATATTAAGCAGGTATTTTGAGCAAATGGTGTAGTAACAGTTACTTTTCTTTTATGTTTCAGTGAATCTTTGTGCTCATTGGGATGAGGGATGAGAAATGGAAACTACTTCCAATTTCAGGCACTTAATGTTGGTATTAAGCACTCCCCAGATAGGTATAGCATGAGATAAATGCAGAATAAAACTCTCTGTACCTCAGAAATATGTCGTAGCTCCAACCTCAGAACTCCTTTTCGGAACTGTATGACATTGGGTTGGATCGGGTGGATGCGGGGAGGATGTTCCCGATGACGGGTGAGACTAGAACTAGGGGACATAGTCTTAGAACAAGGGGCTGCTCTTTCAAAACTGAGATGAGGAGGAACTACTTCACTCAGAGGGTGGTAGGTCCATGGAATATGCTGCCACAAAAAGCTGTAGAAGCTACATCATTAAATAAATTTAAAACAGAAATAGACAGTTTCCTAGAAGTAAAGGGCATTAAGGGTTACGGGGAGCGGGCAGGAATTTGGACATGAGTCTAGGTTCGGATCGGTCATGGCCCTGTGGGTAGTGGAGCGGGCCCAGGGACCGTGTAGCCTGATTCTGCTCCTATTTCGTGTGTGCAATTCTGTTAGATGCAGGAGATGGTTCTGTGATAGATAGTAGATTGGCAGTTAGGATCAGATCAGCCATGATCTTATTGAATGGCGGAGCAGGCTCGAGGGGCCGATTGGCCTACTCCTGCTCCTATTTCTTATGTTCTTATGTTCTTATGTTCTATTTAGTCAGTCACCTTCATGACATCTCTGAGTGAGATTGCCAATTGGTGTAAAATTAGGGCCAGATTCTAACCACTCTCTGGGTACAGAAGTTTCTCCTGAATATGGATTCAAGTCTTACTCCAGCACTTGAGCACTTAAATTAGGCCGACATTCCAGCTCAGTACTGAGGGATTGCTGCATTGCTGGAGGTGTTGTCATCTGGATGAGATGTTAACCTGAGTTTCAGAAGGATGTTAGAAATCCCATGGCACATTTGAGGAAGAGCAGGGCGTTCTCTCAGTATCCTGGTCAACACTGCTTCCTCAACCAACACCACAAAAAACGGATACTCATCTCGTTGTGTTTGTGGGATCTTGCTGCATATAAAATGGCTGGCACTGTTGCCTACATAACAGTAGCTACACTGTTAAAAACAACACTTGAAGATGTTTCTGAGAGATGTAATAAAAGTGCTACATACATGCAAAAGTTTTTTTTAAATGCACTGCAGGAAGACTATGGTTTTGGATTTATACTTTTTTATATTAAAATAAGTTTGCAAAAATAACAAACGAGTTTAAAAGATAAAATAATTCTCCTACCTGGTTACGCTCTGATGAACTTTTTGCTCGTCCTGGTCCAGACAAACATCAAATGTATTATTAACCCCTATTATCTGTACCTTGTCAATCTTGATTTGGGTTACACTTATTTGCTGGAACAACAGAAAGGGATTTGCATCAAATAATGCCCACAGTATAATGATTAGTCAAACATTCTGTGGAAGATGCACTCCGCACCAAATGTTCTGTTCATAGTTAATTTCCTTTCCTTTTCAATACTATTCTTTGCACTTACTTAGCAAACATAAACTTGAATCCTGGTCATTTGCAAATTATGCTTGTCCCAATAGGGCAGAGGGAATGTTTTTGTCTGTGAGCTATATACACCTTGAGGCACCATTGTTCTACAACTCCTCTGCAACGTCAGTGTTCTCGCTCAGGCCAACATCCCCAGCATCGAAGCTTTGACCACGCTCAATCAGCTCCGATGGACGGGTCACATCGTCCGCATGCCTGATACGCGACTCCCAAAACAAGCGCTCTACTCGGAGCTCCGACACGGCAAGAGAGCCCCAGATGGGCAGAGGAAACGCTTCAAGGACACCCTCAAAGCCTCCTTGAAAAAGTGCAACATCCCCACCGACACCGGGGAATCCCTGGCCCAAGACCGCACAAAGTGGAGGAGAAGCATCCGGGAAGGCGCCGAACACCTCGAGTCTCTTCGCCGGGAGCAAGCGGAAGCCAAGCGCAAGCAGCGCACGTCAACCCAAGCACCCCACCCACCCACTCCTTCAACCACCGTCTGCCCCACCTGTGACAGAGACTGTAGGTCCCGCATTGGACTCAACAGTCACCTGAGAACTCATTTTTAATGTGGAAGCAAGTCATCCTCGGTTCCGAGGGACTGCCTAAGAAGAAGAAGAAGATTGTTCTGCATCCACTGTCTATGCTAAGTTAGTTGATGTCACTTAAGGCAGCAATAGGGTTACCCTGTGTTCAGGAAGGGAACTATAGCCAGAGTTCCTGCTCCTGATTGCTACACAACAACCCCTTCTGGAAGTGCATCTAAGGATGTTGGTGGAGGTCAGAATTTGATATCCTTCTCAGTCAGACAGCCTGTGGCACTCATTGTCAAGTATAACATATGAATAATGGGCCACTGGAGCCAAAGGATGACCACCAGCCATAGAACTGTACTTCAGTGATAGAGTCAACATTATCAGGAAAGGAGGAGACTGAGTAAATTGGAGAGAAAGATAAGTCTTACGTAGGGATCTGGGTGAGACTCTGTCCTTTCACCCCTGGCACCTGGGTTCAAATCCAGCTCTGGCAGATTGAATGAAAGTTTTATGTTCCCTGCAGAGCCATGCTCAAAATGATTTAGGTCCTGACTATGTCAAACCCATTCACATAGAAGCCTTACAGTTAGTAGAAGGCTCAGACTTGCATTCTCAGTCGGGACTCATGTTACAGAAGTGAAAGGACAGTATTCTAAGTTCTGGTTGCACCCTGTCTCCTGACACAGCCAATTCTAAAATAAATCCTTCCTTTTTAATATTTCCCCACAGTGTAATTATTGTACTCTTAGAAGAACTTCATTGCAAAGTATTTACAGCACAGAAACAGACCATTCAGCCCAACAGATCCATGCCGGTGTTTATGCTCCAAACGAGCGTCTTCCCACCCCTCTTTATCTAACCCCATCAACTTATCCTTCCCTTTCTTTCTCCTGTGCTTATCTAGCTCATCGATAGAGTCACATGTAAAGGATAAGGGGCCGTATTTTCCGATCGGAGGCTTCCCGCGTGCAGAAGCCTCCGATCTGGAAAAAATCTACGTACTTTCCTGAGGGCTCCCGAGGTGCATATAGTTCCGATGCTGGGCCTCTCGAACTCCAAGTGTGCAGGGCCCACGTATCCCAGGGGCGCATGCGGTTCGCAAGCGTCCCTGGGATCACGGGGGCCATGGGGAGCCAATCAAAGAAGGGAATCTCCCTCCATACACTTGACAGATAGACCTGTCAAATATATGAATGGAGATCAGCCCAAAAACACTTCAAAACATTAAATAATTTTTTTTTTAAATCACATTTTTAAAATTAGTTGAAATTACAATAAATTAAATATTTTAAACAAAAATGTAATTTTTTGAAAAAATAATTAAAGTTTTTTTACAGGGCTAAAAATAAACTTACCTTTTTTAAAGTATTTTTAAATGATAAATGACTGAAAAAAAAAATGTTTAAACTTTTTTTTCAACTCTTATCCTGGTAAAAGCAGGCCTTACACCTGCTTTTACCAGGCATAAGAATTGTAAGGATTTTCTGCGAGCAGAGGGGCTCCAGAAAGAGGAACTATCCGCCCGCAGAGGCCCTTCTCCAGGGCAGGCGTCCGATCTGGCAAGAGCATTCTCGACAGATCGGAAATGCTGGTTTTCAGCGCATGCGCTGTGCATGCCTGAAACCGGCATTTCCGATGTCCCTACGGGTGTGTATACAGCTCGTACCCACCCGTAGGGATCGGAATATCCGGGCCAAGGTGTTCAATTTTTAAATCCAAAATTCAGCATTGAACTCTTAAAAATATGGCTGCTTGTGAATTTCAAGAATGATCCTGAAAACCAAAGCGAAATAACTAAAACTCCCGAGACCAATTGGGAGGAGAAACCCTGACCTCTGGAGTTTCCGAGACCAGGAATGTGCCCACCACTAGATCACCAATGATAAGAGGCATTGACTAAACAGTACACCTGCCAAGAAATAACTACCAGCAGACTCCCAGAGATCAATAAAAAAAATTAATGTTTGGGACAGCAGTAAGGGATTTTAGTACTGGCGGAATGAACACGAAAAACAAAAGCACACATCTCTGGCTGTGGCTTCAGTCAGAGGCAAAATATTGCAACATTTCAGGTGAGCATCGTAAAAATGACACGATGTGTGCATGCTATCAACTTTTTAAAGGGACATGCAACTAAACCCACAGTACTTCAGTCTCTGCCAATAACCTAAAACAGTTAAGTTTCAACTAGATTTGACAGTCATCTCATGTACTGGACATTTCATGAAGCTTTCATTAATCTCATTCGAGACATGACTTGAATGGGGTAATTTTACACCGTTGTGTTCCTGTCGGGGAGCCTTGCTCACTGCGACCACATATTGGAAATTTAGGCACACACTTGTACACGATTTGCTGACTATTTCTAATTTGTGCTCCCAGTGGGTGAGGCTCCCCACCAGGAGCACAATGTTGGAAAATTACCCCTTATAATGTAAAAGGGCAGTGAAAGCATCGTGTAAAAACACCTCTGGATATTTCTGCATTACTTTTATTCCCCACTGCAGCAGCTATCCCTTCCTGATCAGTCAGTGCTCTGTAAAGCATCTGCCTTGAGTTCTTAACCTCGCAACAAGTCTGTGCTTACCTGATTGTAACTTTTCTTGGATTTAGAGTTCTGTCGCTTTACCACCTCAGTCATCGAAAGATGAAGATATTCTGTATTGGATTCTAAAGAAAATGAGAATTTATTTTTAAAGAAAATCATTATCCTGGTTAAAAAATGCATACTCAGAAGATCTAGATTTATGTTTAAAAACCCATAGCTTATCTTGTATAAGTGCTTGAAATACAATGATAGTACTGAGGCTTTGAATTGCACACATTCTCATGAAAGTGGGCTCTGATTTTTTTTTTAAATAACTGTTAGAACACTGCTACCAATGCAAAAATATAAGCAACAACAAAACTAATCACATTAAACATTTAGTCTCGAGTACCAGATTCCCACATCTTTTTGCAGATTTTAAAATAGGTGGAGAAAAATCTTCAGAAATGTTCACAATGTGCTTCTATTCTTTAACTCTTGCTCACTGTCTTGTTGATCATGGGAAGTAGCAGACTCAGGTTATCTTTTTCAAAACCTTTATTTTCTTTCAAATTTTCCCTCCTTTTCGTTCCTGCTATCCTCAAGTTACTGACTATTACTGGGTTCAGTTCCAACAGCCTTCCAGTAATTCGCTTAAATCACCATTCTCAATCTGTGAGTCTGTATGGTGAGCACCATTAGGCCATGAGGCCATGGTGGGCCTTGCAGAGAGCCCAGTCCTGATGTTCACTCTTGTGCACGTTCCAGCAGAGATTAAAGGGCAATGATTGGGAATAAGTACCCTGCGGGAAGTTTAGCCTCACATTCCTACCCCAGAGGCATTAAAGCGAATTGCTGTGTCTCGAATGTCTGAGATAATCTGACTCAGCACAAACCAAGAATTGAACTTGGGATCTAGTATTGTTTTGGCATCGTATGACACAGCCGAGTGAGCTGATCAATCTCATTTTGATCATGCACCTCATACATCAGCTAAGGCTGTCCTCCATCCGTCTAGAATGTAATTGGCACCATATGTAGATTACATATAGAGGGTCTACCATCATTTTTCTGCTTCAGCCAAATTATGTTCCTGAAAATGGTTGTCGGATGATATGTTGGTGCCTTGCAGCTCACGTTTGTGAAGTGTTGCAAGGCACCAGCATGTTATTTGACAGCCATTTTAACAAACATACTTTTGGCGATGGGGAAAAAAATGAGGGTAGCCTCTCTCTGTGCAATCTATGTGTTGTACCTTACAAACTCTTTGGTAATGATCAAGGATGGAATGAAACAAATTTCACGGTAGACTTCTTTCGTATGGTAGTAGCAAAGCAAATCAAATGTCAATATCCAAGTCAGATATCCAGGCCAAAGCTTCCGGTGTAACAGCGTGGATATCTTGTAGGCTGCCTGCGAATTTCCTCTGAGGGCAGTGTTCAATGATGTGCTCCAGGGTCTGATTAGGAGCTTCACAGTCGCATGATGGGGATGCTTTAATCTTCCATCTATGGAGAAGGTGGCAGCATCTACCATGACCGTTTCTGAGGCAGTTGATGGTTGTCCACCGTTTGCAAGGAAGGTTTGATCCTTCAATTTGTACTGTGGGGTCCTCTATAAAGAATCCATTTGGCATGTCACAGTTCTTCCAAGCATTTCAGCATTTGTCATCAAGGCTGAGGGGAGATCACTGAAGGGCTTGGGCGATGGTCCAAAATGGCCTTCTAGACTTGAGATGGGGTTGGTGGTCGGATGTTCAAGTCGGCCTGGATCAGCATGTCTTTGCTGGTGTAGCGGTTGCATTCTCTGGAGACTGCATATTCGCAGCGTAGGTGTGGTGGTGCGATGTTTGGGGTGGACGATGACAACCTTCTCACGGCCCACCTTGTTACGTGATCTTCGATCACAACTAATGTCGTCTCAAAGGACGCCAAACTTGCCATTAAAGAACCAAAGAAAACTACGGTGGACTGAGAAGTGCCATTTACAGAAATGTAAAATGGCTAGCTGGAGCAACTAAAAGATATACAAGGTCATATTTTTGATCTCATCAAAGTAATTTGGTCACTATGAAAAATATTACCTAGCTCATCATATTTCTTACAGGCCTTGCTAAGATTTACAGATGTGCAGTTTTTTTCCACAGTGTTCCACTGGCTTCTTCTGCTGACTGTTGCCTAAGGGAAGTCAAAAGAAATGACTATTAGAAAGTGAAGCGACATGTCACTGACAGATTTTTCTTTACAATCAACGTGCATTTAAATGGAGAATTTTAGAGTTGCAGCTTTCTTGTTTAATACTGTATGAAAGATTTGTTAGCTGTAGCATGTGACTTAAGTCACCATGCAGTTAATTGAGAAAAGAGAGGGACTGCAGATAATTAATAAGAGAAAGAAGAACTTGCATTTATATAGCATCTTTCAGGACTACCCAAAGCACTTTACAGCCAAAGAAGGATTTTTTTTTTAAAGCGCAGTCACTGTTATAATGTAGGAAACACGGCAGCCAAATTGCACACAGCAAAATCCCCACAAACTGCAATGTGATAATGACCAGATAATCTGTTGTTAGTGATGTTGGTTGAGGGATAAATATTGGTTAGGACACCGGGGAGAACTCCCTGCTCTTCTTCGAAATAGTGCCATGGAATATTTTACATTCACCCAAGATGGCAGACGGGGCTTCGGCTTAACATCTCATCCGAAAGAGCGCGCCTTTGACAGTGCAGCACTCCCTCGGTACTGCTCTTGGAGTATCAACCTGGATTATGTGCTCAAGTCTCTGGAGTGAGACTTGAACCCACATCCTTCTAACTCAGGGGCGAGAGTGCTACCACTGAGCCATGGCTGGCGGTAGTTTTGTTGCTGTAGAGAAGGGAGTTTCAGAAATTAGCTGTTTGAAACCAATATGTCATTGGTACCTTAACTGACCTTACAACATTTATAGGCTGCAAGTTCTGTATTGTGTCGTGTTTTTTTCTACTTTTGGTTATCTGAAGCGGATAATATGTAAGTATTTGTCAATTTGCGCTCCAGAAGTGATATTCCAATTAGACGTTTCTTTGTTTAGTTTTAAACTGGCTTCATTTTTATAGCTTTGAATTGCCTCTGTCAGTACTCTTCAGACTGATGATGCAATCAGCTGTTCAAACAGTTAGCTTTGTGCTGAGCACTGCAAGCAAAGACTCAGTGTGTAATGAACTGCATGAAAACAGGAACAATTTAACCATGGCGGCAATTTCTCTTTAGATCATTTAGAGATTTACAGCTTAAAACCTTAGTTGCATTGAAATGGCTTGTTGCAGATTAAATTTTCAAGCTTATTAATAGATTTTTTAAAACTTCTTATTAATAGATACAAGAACACTGTTCTCCTCAAACTTCCCTCCCTTCTGTTAAGCTTCCCACTAACAGTATGGCCAAAATCAAGAATTCAACTGGCCATGTGAGGAGTCACTTTCTTAAGTGGCTTCTCATCCCAATAGTCTGGAATTCTCTTACTAAAGTCTTCACATCGCTTCCACTAAACCTACTTTCAAACAAACTTTCAGTGACATCCCATAACTCTTTTCTCTCTTCCTACTCCAGTTGCTCAGTTTCTGAAACAACTTGTTCTGAAAACTATATTGTGGATGTCATGTTGGCTGCCATGTTGACATTGCAACAGCTACCATACCGACTGCAACATTATTGTGATTTTTATATTTTTGTCTTAGGTTTTTATGAAAACTATAAGATAAAATAAATTAACACCACCAGATGCAATCAGTAATTAGTATCAAGTTATAAGCCTCACCGCCCTTGTGTATAGTGACTCATACTACACTGATTGGTTATTGTTCTATACACATTTATTAAAATGGTAACACCAAGAGGGTGAAATTGGGTGCCTTTGTGCCTCCTGTTAGTGCCCCTGTGGGGCACAAATGGCTTTGCGACCGGGCGCGGCACTGACCTCGACTTCCGCCATATTTGGCAGGAGTTTTGTGGCGACGCTACGACGTTGTGCCTCGATCTCCTTCGCCCAGAGATCGTGACGTCATCACGTGCGCATCGACCCGGACCCGAAATTGACTTCCGCCCCCTGCAGCAGCGCCGGGTGAAAACACCGCCAGCTGCAGGAGACGTGCATCGGGCGGCCGGCCGCTTCGGGGGCGATGATTAAAGGCGAGGTGGCCGAGGTAAGTAAAAAAAAACTTACCTTTCCTGTTCTGGTTTTTTTCGCGGGTTCCTGCCCGCGATCGATTAGCCCGGCGCTCTGCTTGAGTGCCAGTCTGATCGCGCGGGATCGCGGCTGCCTTGGTGGGCCAGGTTGGTACTTTTTATATTGCAGAGCCTGCAGTGATGGCCTTTTCCCTTTAAGGGAGGGAAGGAGCCTTTGAACGCGGCAGCGCGGCACGGCCCAGTGTGCAGCGCTGCTGAAGTCTCCGCCCCGCTCTCCGACGTTAGCGCCCTAAGAAGGAAGTGGAGTGCTTGATTTAATGCTCCACTTCCCTCTTGGGGCGCTAAAACTCAATTTTGTGGTCACCAGCGCCAATCAGCGGCAGGTGCTAAAGTTAGCGCCAGGCGATGTTAACAACCAAAATGGTCGATACCGAATTTTTCCCCCCAAATCACTTACAGCAGCATTATCCAAGTAATGAAGCAGTACTGTATATATTGTATCATACCTTGCAGTAAGCAATCTGCAGTGCTAATGGGACCGCTTCTCTGTCACCATCAATGCCAAGCCTTTTACTCCCGGGACCTACATTGTTTTGGAATAAATAAGAACCAAATTAAATACAAGCTTCTGAGTCCACAAATCCCACGTGAGGCAAACATGTTTATCTACTCTTCAGCCTTTAGTTACAATACAATTCAGAAAGTAAATTTGTCTGATGTGCAGATCTCCTAATATTGTGATCGTGGACCACTGCAAGGTCAGTTTTGCAACATTCGGGGAGCTACAGTAATGGATCATCATCAGGACTTAGGTTGGTACAGACGTAAGATGTTACCTCATGATTTATTCATGCCAATAGGCTGCTCTGTTGAGATTCGATAGCATCTACAGTTACACCCAGCTGCACTACAGACCTCCGGTTTCAACACAACCTCTTCCCTTCTGAATAGATGTGAGAAGTCGCACAACACCAGGTTATAGTCCAACAGCTTTATTTGAAATCACAAACTTTCAGAGCTGCTGCTCCTTCGTCAGGTGAAGGAGCAGCTGACGAAGGAGCAGCCGCTCCGAAAGCTTGTGATTTCAAATAAAGCTGTTGGACTATAACCTGGTGTTGTGCGACTTCTCACATTTGTCCACCCCAGTCCAACACCGGCATCTCCGCGTCATGGCTTCTGAATAGAGGCAAGCATATTTCAGCAAACTGACTCAGACTTAATCTCAATCAAAATTCTAGTTAGACTGCAGTGTCTGACTATCACATTACGTTAAATATTTGTAACTGTGCTGCTCGAAAGAGATTAAACTTATTCTACATTTCCAAACACAAATCTATTCAAGAATTTTTTTTTTTTTAAACATTCACAAATATTAAAGGGGCATATGACTGGATAACTATTTACATTGGTATTTATCCAAAAAGTTACCACTGCTTTTTTAAAAAATTGCAGAAGTGTATTCCGCAGCAG
Organism: Squalus acanthias; assembly: GCA_030390025.1. Classification (NCBI taxonomy): domain Eukaryota; kingdom Metazoa; phylum Chordata; class Chondrichthyes; order Squaliformes; family Squalidae; genus Squalus; species Squalus acanthias. The sequence goes on along the minus strand of CM059447.1, from coordinate 25,764,382 downwards.
AGTATGTATATTGCCATGGTCACCGTGACAGAGTTTGAGGATAGACATTCTCTGTCTGTTCAAACTCTTGGGTTGGCTTAACATTGCCCAGTGCAACAACTGCTCCTCGGTTAATGTGTCAAAAAAAATGTTAATTGGATACATACATCTTCCAGAGTAGCACCACATCAACCTTATTGCAAAGATATGGGAGATAATTCTTCTGGATTCACATAAAAGAAAGCACACCTGAAGCTTTAATTGCTCTTGTAGCAGCAGATTGTCCCAGTTCGAGCGAGTAAACAAAGACCTCAGATCTCTTCTCACCTCCCGCCAGGGTTAACTGTCAAGAGAATGTGTAATTCATCCTAATTATTTCCATGTTTTGTGCATAGAAACACAATAAATTTCTTATACACTCTCTGACATGCCATGCAAGACGATCAAGGAACAACAGTGGTGGCAGTACAAAGAGTCATTGATTTAATCTGTACCTATTATATATCTTAATTGGAGGCTCTATTGAGTAATGTTGTGGACTGATCGAACAGCTACTTAATTTTGGCATGACAGTAAAGACTGCAGAAAGAAAGTTTTTGTCACCATCATGAACTAAAATAAATTGACCAGTCATTTATCTTGTGAGATGGGGAAGTTACATCTGACCATGAGTTCATTAATCTGGGGAACCTCTCCCTAGAATAAAGGAAGTAAAGAAGTGAGCTTTCATATCTGTTCAGCAGCTGCAGCATTTAACTTGGTAAAGGACACAATTTTCTGTAGAAAGGACATCAAGTTGAGGAATAAATGTTGGCCAGGATGCCAGGAGGACTTCCTGCTCTTCTTCGAATATTGCCATGGGATCTTTTATGTCCACCTGAGGGGGCAAGTGGGGCCTCGGTTTAACGTCTCATCCAAAAGACAGCACCATCAACAATGCAGCACTCCCTTGGTGTTGCACTGAAGTGTCAGCATAGAATAGCTGGAGGTGTGCTTAAACTCACAACCTTCTGACTCAGGTGAGAGTGCTACATTTCAGCTAAGGCTGACACAGCTGGATTGTGAATGCTGTGCTCTACACAGACTCACTGGAACAGGAATAGAATGAAAGGACTGACAGATACTCTCAGATCATTAATTACATTTTTTTTTGTTCTTGGCATGTGGGATTTAATTTATTGCCCATCCTTAGTTATGTTGAGAAAGTGGTGGTGGGTCTTTGATTCATAGCAATTGTTTGCACAACTGAATGGTTCACTAGGTCATCCAGATCACTTCGTGGTGGGTATTAGGAGTCAACCACATAGTGTGGACTAGAGTCACATGTAGGCCAGACTAGGTAGGGGCGGCAGATCTATTCTCCTGATGGTAGGATTTGAACTCGGGACTTCTGGGTTGCTAGTCCAGTACCATAAACACAACACAACCGCAATATCTTTTAATGATCCCTTGATTATTCACATAAAGCACCACTCGAGAGACTCAACACATTGGCACATGCAAGCAATTCAAGAAATGACACAGAAGTCGCTGAATGTGATCACCCCAGGAATTCCCAATAGAATAAGCTATTTGTTGGGAAAAATCAATTTGCACCACATAAGAACATGAAGATCCTCAAAGAAGACATAAAGAGAATACAACAGTCAATCACTGAGGAATATATGAAAAGAGCAATGCAAATAAATTGATTAAACTAGCCATGCATTTTGTTTCCATTGACATGGCTCCAAAAACAGTCTCGCAATGGTCAGCTTTTGACCTCTGATTTAACCTCATTGTCATACTAATTTAGGGACAGTAAAACAGTGTAAATGTTACGAGCCCAGAATACAGACGTACCTCTGCTTGGTAAAGCTGGATTAGCACTGGACGGGCAGCATTCCGACAATAGTAAAGAATCAGGTCACCCAGGATGGGAAGCTTCTCTTGTGTCCTTTCAACAGGGTCATTCTCAGGCTTGGAAGGCTCCTGCAAATAAACAGATCAACAGATAACTAACGAGAAGACTTTTACATGGTAGCAGTGAGATTCTTAAGGTAGAATGTTTTTGTAATATTTTCTGAATTACTGATAATTTTATTGAAAATAACTAACTGATCTCCCATGGCATTATTCATCAACATTTGTTTGAAATGGTGTCTCTTTCTGCCTGTGATTGTGTTTCTACATGTCTCCCACTCCAATTCTTTCTCACTCCCTCTTTGTGTTAGTCTTCCACTATTACTGGCGATAAAGCGCTCTCTCAATTTGTTATCTTTGTATCTCTCAACTTGTGTTCAACTCATCTCACTCTTTTACTCTCCCCCTTTCTCCTCTCTCTTTCTGTATATATCTCGCACACTCTATACGGGTGACTCCATGCTCCCAGTGGGTAAACTTTGAGAAGTCTGGTGGTCATGAAAGGCGCTATATAAATACAAAGTAAGGGAATGGCAGGCCAGAGGCTAGGACTGGGTGCGAAAGGGGTTGAGGTACAGCTCTCAGTTCATGAGGGACTGGTGCAAGGGCCAGGAAGGGAATAGAGGAAAGGGCTGAGCTGGGGCTGAGAGTGAGCAGCAGTTCTAAGGCCTGGGGCTGGGATACACCTCCACCCCATGCCGATTGTCTTCCAGTCACTTTTTGCATTGATCTGGGGTTGCTGCCTTGGCCACTCCTGGTGTGTTCGGGTGCTGCTTGAGCGAGAAAGTGGAGACTGTGCCCTAGGGAGCAATGGCTGGGGTTGGAGGTTGAGAATGAGCGATGGGCCAGTGTTATGGCCTAGGTTGAGAGTGAGCAGGAGGGTGCGGCCTGGAAGGCAGCAGGGTTTTGTTAAGGTTTGTAAACAATGGTCTATATATTGCTCTCATTTTGAAAAATGGCTTAATTATTTATATATGACAGGAATACACAGTTTCAAACGTGCACTTTATAACAAGAATAAAAAACAAACACAGCAAATTGCAATACCGATCCTTTAACAGTTCCCAAGCACCTAACAAGCTGTTTAACTAGGATAAATGTTGAAGAGATCATTAATGCAAGTGTGGAGTGTGCAATTTTTTTTCCCCAAAGGTAGTTACGCAACTACCAAGAAAAGCCAGACTTAGCGACCAGACCCTTGATATCCTTGTGACTGTTGTGGACAAACACAATGACATTTTTAGTGTCAGAGAACAATCCCCAAGAAAGACAATGGGCTGGATTTTCATTGACCCGTGGAGGTGGGTTTGGAGGCGTGTGGGGGGTTAAAATTGCAAAAACTGGCGGGCGGGCATAAATTCACCTCCATGCAATTTTCATTAAATCGTGTCTGCTGGTCCCGACTCCACCCCGCCTCTAAGAGGTGCGATAGGCTGTTAAGGCCCTTAACAAGCACTAAATTGCCTCTATAATGCCATTTTGAAAGGCCTTTGTGATTTTAACCCTTTTTCTACGTGAAGCACGCCTGTTCTGAACCACGAATGTGAGGGCGGGCTGGCGGGCTGGTTGGCTATGGGGATGCATATATGGATAGCTATGTGGATGGATGTATATATGGATGGATGGATGGATGGATGGATGGAGAGGAGACATATCTGGGAGTGGTGGTGTAAACATATCTGGGAGCAGACTTAGGACTGCTGCTGCTCATTTTGCAGGTCCTCTCACAGCAAAGGCCAGGCAGTCTCTGAAGACCTTCAATGCAGCAGCAATGATGACATCATCAGAGGTGACTTTCAGACTGAAAACACTAATTGGTTCATGGGCTCCCACATGCTGGAACTCAAGTGCCCAATTAGGTGAAAATTGCATCAATCTCCCACATCCAATTGCAGTCGGGTGGATAACACGAAAAGTGGATGACACGACCCCAACCCGCCCCAGTATCAAAATCCAGCCCAATATGTCACAGTCAATCTGGACTCAGGACCTGGAGAAAGGGACCGGAAAAAAAAGTAAAACTTAAAGAAGAGAACTAGGGTAAGGCAACAAGATTACTGTAAAGTAGTTGCGCAGGACATAGTTGAATATGAAGTAGTCTTTAAAAGATATAGGAATTAGTTGCCTGCAACTTCCTGCTAGCCACATATTAACTTAGATTTATATCATGTTTATTACATGAACTATTGACATGTCACTGCAGATAAACTCCTTCCTCAATCTCTCATTAATTGCCACGTTCTCCAGGTACGAGCAGGAATAGTTCAAAAACAGCAAACAATACTGCAAGTAACAAGCAGCTCTTAAGAAAATATATAAAAGGAGGTGACTCTTTTTTGACTGGAGGAGGACTCACTGCACAGGAAGGCAGATGCAGAGAAAAGGAAAGTAAGGGAGAAAAAAATATATAAAAAGAAGCAAAAACAATCCTTAGAATGATGCAAGAAGCAATTACGATGTTGTGTGCACAAACCCAGGCTGTTCACACTTACCTGGCAAAGCAGAGTCGTTGGTAAGGTCAGTAAGTCTAGAATATTTCGTTCATACCAGGAGTCCAACATACCAATATATCGAGCAATGTTATTGGTACTGTCTTTGTCTGTTGACCCAATTGAGCTGAAATCCTAAAGTAATAACAATCTCACGATGAGCTAGTGAGCATTAATACTTATTTAAGAAGCACATTTCATTTTTAACAAATTATTCTTTATGTCAAAAATATCCAGAGCCACTGGTGCTGTTAGACTTCCAAATCAAGCCAAAACTAAACAGCTGAATGAATTTCACATTATGCTGGGAAATCAAATTTACGTTCAGAAAGAAAAACCTGAGGCTCTCCCCATTTTAAATGAATTTTTTTGGCCTGTCCCATTTGCTGGATCAGGGGGCAGGTCCTAAGGCCCTAAGGAAAGGAAAATAGGGACTTTCTTTCATGGGTGGCCAATCCGCAGTGCCAGTTTGAAGCCTGCTCGGCAAGTGAAAAATCAACCCAAGTTGATCTCCGCAATCCCAAAATCAAATACCTCTCATACTCCCACACCCTGACATAACTGTCCATTTCTCCCGTCAATGTTTCCACGCTATCTGCTGTCTGGCTGGGTAGTGAATTCCACAACCTCTATGTAAAATAATTAAATCTAAACGATCAGCTGTGCTTCTCTCAGCCCACGTCCCCTGGTTGTAGAGTTTGTGGCAATCTCAAACACATTATCAGAGTTCAACTTATCTATTTCCTTAGAATTCTTTAATATTTTCCTTAAGTCTTCCCTTCTCCAGAGTAAACAATCCCAGGCTCTTCCACCTCATATACACTTTTTTTTAATGATTATTCTACACATCTATATATTGTTAAATTTGCTATATCCTGTTACATTTCACTGATATTGCTATGGCCCTATCGAAGTGGCCCCGAGTCATTTTTCGGTTGTACTATCAAACTCATAAAAGTCGACATCAGTAGTTTTAATGGATAAAACTAATTTAAAAAGAAATTAGGTAAAATCGGAGTATTACATAAAAACAAGGATAGACTGTATCACTTTAAAATAGGAACTTAATGACATTGCGGACCTGGCCCAATTATTCCCTCACCCTCTAACCCTGCTTCCACTGAAGACTCCAATTGATCATGACTTCCTGTGTGAATTGCCCCTGGAGATTGACAAGTTGATAGATATATTTTAATCTCTTACAAAAAGTCATTATTCCAAATAAATTAAACTCTAGCATTAAAAAGCACCCATTGCAAAAAAATATATAATTTCTCTGAAGCTTAAATCTTGATAAAATTAACCACTGACAGGAAGAATTACTTTGATGGCCCCAAGAGTTTGCAATAATGAGGCCAAACTGTAACTGCAGTGGAATACTGGAGAATATGGAAAGATTGAGCTCACTGCCATTTTATGAGGCTATGTTCATTTAACACAGCATGAATATTTATGTAAACAATTATGCTTACAAGAAACTGTGAAAAGAATACTTCTTCTAGCAACTAAAGGCATCTCACTTAAATAATACAATTTAGCCAGAGATTCGCTGCCTCAACAATAATTATTTTATTTTGTAGGGTGTTTCCAACGTATCTCCTCTTCTGAGTGTTTTATCCCATTCTGAGTGAAGAGGAAGGGTCAATGGCTGCTAGGCCTCTGCTAATGTTGGCCATAGCTGGCTGCTTTGACTCATATTTTCCCCTCAGAGTGTGTGTGTGTGAGAGAGCGTTTGTGTGAATGTGTGTGAGAAAGAAAATTATGGATACTTGACTGCCCCTCATTGCTTCCAACTGTTAGCATGGCTCAGGATGAAAATACTTTGTGCACATTGAGTATTGAATATAAGTCCATTTATAAATGATATGGAGACACCTTAGAGGAAGGAACAATGGTAATTGGATAGGCAGGATAGATGGACTCATTGGGGATGATTTTCGATGGCTTCTTCAGGTGGTTAAGATGGGGTCTTGAGCTGAAATGCGAGTTTAGCCCACGTTTTGTGCAAGGCGCCATCTTGGTAAAGGAATTGAAGCTTGCGCTAGGAACAGCCACCCAGAGGATCATTAAGGCACTGATTGCCACTTAAATTACCTACTAGCAGTCAATAAGGAGGCTGCCTGACATTTTGGTGGATAACGCTTGACCTAACGCCTTCTCCTAACAGCGACCAGCTGATTGAGAGTAAATAAGTCGTTGCTGAGAATTTCAAGCACTACTTAAAGGTATATCACCTTTTACTATTCAATTGCTGCTGGAGGTTTGAAGAGGACTTTTGAAACACATCGGGAAACTTTCTGGGACACTTTGTCAAGACTTCACCAACACTCTCAACATTTATTCCAGAAATTCTCTGAGGACTTCACCTAAAAAGAGTAAGTGCTGTGCAACTCCACTTTATTGGACACTTTATAGGAGTCACCAGGAGAAAGGGAGTGTTTGGTCATGGGCATCTTGCTAGGGGTTCCCCTTGGGTCTGGAGGAGGAATGGGAGGAGGACATGAGGCCAGGCAGAGCAGCACCAGCTGCTGCAGGAGAGAGGGACAGAAGGGCGAGGTGGACTCCTTCCCCCCTGTGGGTACAGAACAACCCTCTTCCTCTGGACCTCCTCCACCAGGACCTCCAGTGCCACGTCCGAGAACCTGTGCGCCCTCTCCCTCGGTCCCCGAGCCATCCTGAAACCTGCCGCTGTGTGTTAGCCAGCGCCCTCCACACCTGCAGTGAAAGTGGGTGCGAGGAGCCCACATTGTATCTAATCAGTGCTCGAGTGCTAAATCTGCAGGTGTCTGTTTTAGTTTCTCCAGACAAGTTCCAATTATGGTAATCAGCAATTAGGACCAATATTGCGTGCTAAATCCAGACTTTCAAACAGGCGTGTCTTAGCAGCACAGCACCCCTTTAACACCTGTTTTCACCCTTTCACCAAAACAACCCCCTTAATCTTTGCCTGACTGAAGTATGTTACAACAAGAAAAGACTTGCATTTATATAGCGCCTTTCACAACCTCAGGATGTGAGAGAGAGAGAGAGAGAGAGGCTTGTTATATTATTATCCCTACTACATTACTAAATGCAATGAAACCACACCTGGTGGTATAGAAAAGGAAAACAGTATTGAATAAAACATACGCAATGCCATGATTATCGTGAAAGCTATTGTAATACTGGACACGAGTAACTCTAAAGTCAAACTTTTTTATTCCTTGTAATTGTATGGGGGAAGAAAACAAATCCTTACCAGTTGTGTGGATGGTCTGTGCTGGTTGTCTGTGGGGATGTTTGTAAACTGTACAGGGCTGCTTAGTGAGTTTCTTCTCAGAGGGATATAAAAAAATTGCATCCTGAAGTATTTTGTCAGAAAGGGGCATTTACTTTCTTGTAATCTGAAAGAAGAAAAGATTCTTATTAGATATTATCCACCTAATTTGTAAAGAGTGGCCATAATATCTTGCCTTGACTCTAGTTTAGTTAGTGACAATTCAACAACCATGCTCGTTATGGTAAAGCAGTGTTTTATTCTCTCATCTTCCCATCGCCTCAGATATATTAAAGCCATAGTCTGTTTTTACTTTGATAAGAATATGCTAAATCCCAAGATTTAAATGTTCTGGGAACAAGCTTGCTATTGAGGCAGCAAGAGGTCCCTTTCCAGATTAAAGAATCTCTGTAATTCTATGTAATTATCTTATAAGCATCAATGTAGCACTTTACTGTGAGTAAATACAGTCCATCTCAAACAAAAACACGGCAAATTCTAGGAAAATAGAATTGTCCAAGAGAAAAGCGGATTGTTAACAAGTATGACACAACAAACATAAACAACCTAAAATGATTTACCTCATAATTCTGAATAAGTTACAAGAAAATGAATGATAATTGACCAGCTTATACAGGTCACTCGAGCTTATCTGGCTAGCCAGCAGTTCAGTAACGATGCTAACACAGAACATATAACCCTACCAACTGCCTGATAGAGGCAAAACCTTTCAGGCCTTTTGAGGCAGGCCAAGTGGAACAAGGCTAGCTGACCATAACATTGTGTTTGGCTCCTGCACAGGGCAGCTGAGCATGCTGGCAACGCCACTTGTTTGCACCTTGGCTGGAATTATCAGAACAAGAACAAGCACCTTTTGCTGACTGCTTGAGTGTTAAGGTAATGATGGGCGCGGTCTTTTGACTAGAATCCCTTGCTATGCAGAGCATTGTAGACCTTTTTGTAATCACTCTGTATTTTTTCCATCAGGATGAGTTTTGGGATTTCCAATGAAATGTCCATTATTCACACTCTAATTGTCTGTCCTTGATTACCCACAGAATCTCAACAGAGCAAAGCCTTGTAAGAGATGTCATCTCAATGCACAGCCATTGTTTCTTTTATTTCTTGATTGAAAAAAACTACATAGTATTTATTTTACTATTTGTTTTGTACTTGCCTTCATTTCTGTAATTAACTAAGATTGTAGTCTTTTTGCTCATTAATTTACTTATTAATACTTTTTTTATATATGTAGACAATCATAATTAGCTTACAAAGGGTAGATGGGAAAATAATGGCTAACTTGACTAAATAAAGAGCAAACATTTATCACAATATACATTAACTGAACAATGGTGAATTGAAATATTGCAGCAGGACCTTGGAAAAGGACTGGGAACTGCTCAAGCGTAGCAACTAGACTGATAACAACACAGAACCAGACAGATAGGGAAGGGCAAAAGCAAAATCCTGTGGATGCTGGAAATCGCCAAACAACAACAGCGCCACCCTTGTCAACAGGTTTAATGGCAATGTTGTGGTGCAGACAACTCTTTCTTTTACCCAAGGCATAATGGGGCCGTGTAACTATTCATTATACCTTGTAAACTGCTACTTAAGATACAATAATTGTATTGATCCTTGCTTGTACTGAATAAAGTTTAAATCACTGCTACCAATACGGGTCAACATTAAATCATTTGGAATAGTAGAGGTCCCAAAAAGGGGGATTCTCACTCTAGGGTTTTGGTGTATCATGCGTCTAAGACTAAATTTTAGGAACTGTATTTATAAATTTATTAATCAGCGTTATACAGACAAAATTAAGGATAAAAAGATTCCAGAATTTCTAATTTCCAGCCACACATGTAGGAAAGCACATACTGATTGGCAAGGTTAAAAGAAGGGTCATTAAATATGTATCACTCATGCAATACAAGATGCGGCAAAATAGATGGTCCACTCTAAGTCTGTTACTAGAGTTTTATAACCTCGGAAAGCATACTGGCCCAAAGAACAAAGAATTATGAATCAATACAATCAATTATATTTTCAGATTAAAGGATTTGAATGTGAAAAAGTGTTCCATTATAAACCAACACATTCTCCTGTACCGTTATACACCAATACATTCTCTACACTCAGCAGCACGATGCTGGGTGGAGTCCAGCTCTTTTCATGGATTAGGAGGTGCGTAGCTGTAAAAGTAAATCCAAGGAAACACGCCGAGATCCACAGACAGTGGAGAAGCTGGGCAGTAACAGAATGAAGTCGATAAGACGCAGTAAATGTTGAGCTTCAGCCCTTCTGGCAGTAGTGGATACTGGGAATTTGGGCAGAGGTTGGTTTCTTGTACAATTTCCCATCCATTAAAATTAACATAAAATCAGTGTGGGAGGGGGTGGTGTGCCCGCAGCTCTGTGCCTGAATTCCGCGATCTTCACTGTCATTGTGCACGGGGAGGAATAAAGTCTCCTTGTTAAGTAACAGTAGTTAATAGGGAATAACAACAGAAAACGCTGGAAAAACTCAGCAGGCCAGGCAGCATCCGTGGAGAGAGAAACAGAGTTAACGTTTCAGGTCGAAGACCTTTCGTCAGAACTGGAAAAAAGCAGGAAATGGAATAGATTTTAAAGCAAGTTTAGGGGCTGGGAAAAGGGGAAGGGATGAAAGAACAAAAGGGAAGGTCAGTGATAGGATGGAAAGCAGGAGAGATTAAGAGACATTAAGAGATATTCAAGACAAGAGGAGGTGGTAATGGGGCAGGTTAAGGAACAAAGGATGGCTCTAGATGAAGTGTGAATTGCGCTGGCAGAATGAAGGACAGCTGCCATGTGGGAGGGAAGAATAAAAGGCCAAACAAAAAGTGTGGATAAAAAAAATATATATATATATATGTGATAGGGGCCGAGGTTATGATCTGAAATTGTTGAACTCTATGTTGAGTCCAGAGGGCTGTAGAGTGCCTAAACGAAAGATGAGGTGCTGTTCCTCGAGCTTACGCTGAGCTTCCGTGGAACAATGCAAGAGGCCGAGGACGGTGAGGTCAGAGTGGGAGTGAAGCAGTGAATTAAAGTGACAGGCCACCGGGAGCTTGGGGTCCCCCTTACGGACTGAACGGAGGTGTTCCGCAAAGCGGTCACCCAATCTGCGTTTGGTCTCCCCAATGTAGAGACCACCACATCGTGAGCAGCGAATACAGTATACTAAATTGCAAGAAGTACAAGTAAATCGCTGTTTCACCTGGAAGGGGTGTTTGGGGCCCTGGACAGCAGGAAGGGGGGATGTATAGGGGCATGTGTTGCATCTCCTGCGCTTGCACGGGAAGGTGCCGGGCGAAGGGGAAGGGGTGCTGGGGGTGATAGAGGAGTGGACTAGGGTGTCGCTGAGGGAGCGGTCCCTACGGATTGCTGAAAGGGGAGGTGAGGGGAAGATGCGTTTGGTAGTGGGTTAGTAGTTAATAGGGCACTAGCAAAATACTGCTGATGCTGGAAATCTGAAATAACAACAGAAAGTGCTGGAAACACTCAGCAGGTCAAGCAGTATCGAGGAGAGGAGAAACAGAGTCAACGTTTCGGGTCGAACCCTCGTCAGAACTGGAAAAGGTTTGGGAGGAGAGATTTTTAAGCAGGGGCAGGGAGGAGGGAAGGAAAGAACAAAGGGAAGGTCTGTGATAGGATGGAAGGCAGGAGAGATTGAATGACAAAAGGGATGATGGTGCAAGGCAAAAGGAGATGGTAATGGGACAAGTTAAGAAACAAAAGATGGCTCTAGATGATGTGTGAATGATGATGGCAACAACATTAACAGCTATCATGTGAGGAAACAAGAGAAAAAAAAAGAAAGAAATACAGGGACCAATTTATAGTCTGAAATTGTTGAACTCGATGTTAAGTCCAGAGGGCTGTAAAGTGCCTAATCGAAAGATGAGGTGCTGTTCCCCGAGCTTACGCTGAGCTTCATTGGAACAGTGTAAGAGGCCGAGGACGGAAAGATCAGAGTGGGAGTGGAGGGGAGAATTAAAGTGACAGGCGACCGGAAGCTCGGGGTCACGCTTACGGACTGAACAGAAGTGTTCTGCAAAGCGGACACCCAATCTGCGTTTGGTCTCCCCAATGTAGAGGCGACCGAATCGTGAGCAGCGAATACAGTGTACTAAATTGTAAGAAGTACAAGTAAATAGTTAATAGGGAGTGGTTTCCAGACTGTAATGTAATCCATGGGGGCAGGAAGGCACACGACTTTATTTCAGCATAATGTTAGTGATGGCGAGGAAGGATTTGGAAAATTGCACATTTGTTGCCATTTTGCTTAATGATCCAATGGCTAGGAAATGGGGCGTACAGTGAGGTCTACATGGTTGGTGTCTGCACTTGAGTTTTTGAATCCCTTTAATATCGGGCTGGCCATGGTGAGGGGGAGTGGAGGACAGTGTACCAAACGGTAATTGACAAACTTCAGATTGCTAGCTACATCCCTGATCTAATCTCAGGATTCATTCGTAAACCAGTTGGGATCTACTGTTGTGGACTGTGGATTTATTGGAAGCCCAGAATTAGGTTAGAGACCTAAATTGGCGGTTACATGTTTAGCCTGAGTTCTGAATAAGATGCCTCCTTCACACAGCTTTCGACAAACTAATGACAGACTAGGTGCTGTGAGCATCCCTTACCTGAGATTGCTGAAGGCTCTTGCGACTTTTCCTAGAATCCTGTCAGTACCAAATACAACAACTCGCAGTGTCATGGTTTTACAATCGTCCTCGAAGCTGAGATATGGTCTCCGTTTGAAGCACGTGTTCTGTAGTAAATGTCGTTCGATGCGATGGTTGTAGGTTGCCTGCTGTGGCAGTGAGTTTGAGCGCTTGGACTTCATCGGAAGCTTACATTTCACTTCAGTGCAGCCCAAGCTTTCTGCCCGACGAAGAGGTAAGGTACTTGACGACATGGTATAGCTGCCCTTACTCAGGTTTGAGAAGGATTTGTTTAAACTGTATTTTGGGTCCGCTTTGTGTGTAAGGCTACTCCTGGTTTTGAAGAAATTAGATATTTTCTTTGTCAATTTTGTTCCTACTGTATTGTGCTTTTCCTCTTTCTGGTCTGACGTCCATGTTGTCTCAGATGAACTTTCATCTCCATCTTCTACATAACCACTGTCCATATAGTCTGAGAGGTTTGAGACAAATGATTTCATGAAGTCTTTAGATGCTACAGATATTGTAGATATCACAGAATCTCGCTCATTTCCAATTGCATCCTCCTCCTCCTCCTTCTCTTCCTCCTCTAACTCTTCATCATCATTATCTTCAACGTTCGAAGGAAGTAATACAGTATCAGGAATCTCAGACTCTTTGAGGAGAACCTCACGTAAAACATCTAAAATAAAATGCCAATATCAGATTATATCATGGCAAAGTAATGCATTTGTAATTTTATCTGGTTCAAGACTATTACTTTGCTGTGCGCTTACCAAAATTATCCTTGTCCCAGTGGTAGCTATAGCAATTGGCAACTGGCAATGGAATTGTATGTAGCTTAGCCATCACGTTGCAGGCTATTGAACATAACAAGAAGATAGTCATCATTATATTTAATATAATAAAAAGTGACAATTAAATGCTAAGTAGTTAAGTAATTTATGTTCCAAACAATACACATTTGCAAAACACATTATTTCATAAAGGCAGTGCTACTTTAACACTGGAAGTAAAATAGAATTTCCGAGACCTCACACCACTGGTGGGACCTCACATGCAGCAGCCGGCATATTGGAGATTCGTGGGTGCATGGCCTGTAATTGCCTATCCACTATTGCCCAAGTGATTTCCACCGATGAAACCCTGCCTGAAGGTATTGTCTCACTATAAGAAGGTGCAGGAATGCAGACGATTCACACGGTTGATTCCTGAGATGAGGGGGTTGACTTATGAAGAAAGGTTGAGCAGGTTGGGCCTATACTCATTGGAATTTAGAAGAATGAGAGGTGATCTTATTGAAACATATAAGATACTGAGGGGGCTCGACAAGGTAGATGCAGAGAGGATGTTTCCCCTTGTGGGGAAATCTAGAACTCGGGGGCATAGTTTCAGAATAAAGGGTCGCCCTTTTAGAACTGAGATGGGGAGAAATTTCTTCTCTCAGAGGGTCGTAAATCTGTGGAATTCTCTGCCCCAGAGAGCTGTGGAGGCTGGGTCATTAAATACATTTAAGGTGGAGATAGACAGATTTTTACAAGATAAGGGAGTGGAGGGTTATGGGGAGCGGGCAGGGAAGTGGCTTTGAGCCCAAGATCAGCCGTGATCTTATTGAATGGCGGAACAGGCTCGAGGGGCCTATTCCTGCTCCTATTTCTTATGTTCTTATGTAGACTGAACGGAAAATCAACAACAAAGGCAACATCATATAGTGCCTTTAACGTAGAAAAAGATCACAAGGTGCTTCAAAGACGCATAATCAGACAAAAATTGCCACCGAGCCAAAGAAAGGAGATATTAGGAGGGGCGCCTAAAAGCTTGGTCAAAGAGGCAGGTTTTAAGGAGGCCAAGTGCCCGCGGTTTCCCCGCAAGTCACTCGCCGTGAGTGAGGCCTTGCTGGTGATGTAGGGCTTAAAACATTCGGCCTGATATCAATTAGAGCCAGGTTCATGGCCTTTCTCCCCAAGATTGGGACTTAAAGTTCAGCCCAAACAGAGGACAAAAAGGTCTCCTCTCTTTAACAACTCTTAAAGGTTACAAATAATATGACTTCCGTTCATTCTAATCTAGGCCCAAGTGATTTTCACACTGAAACCCTGCCTGAAGTTACCGTCTCACTATAAGAAGGTGCAGTTACGCAGACTGTAAGGAATCAGAATCTCATAATTTTGTTGTGTTTTAATGGGGCATAAATTCGACTTCGTTGTGCCCATTTTGCAGGCATAAGACGGGCACAATAACCAATTCAGCAGGGCAGAGGCCTGCGCCTGATCTGGACTGGTGTGCACCTTTAAGTTGGGCCTGGCGACTGCATGTAATAAGCAAATACCTCATTTTAATATTGAAATGAGGCTCCGACACCCATTTCCGTCCCGCATTGATAAATTCAGTTAGATTAGCCGGAGCATGCACTACCGCAAGCTTCAACTAGCGTTTCCAGGTCTTGAGCGGCCTTGAAGGGAACATTGGAGGCCGCTCCAAAAAAGGCCTCAAAACTTGGTGAAAGGTTGTTTGTTTTGTGGCGTCGGAACCAGCAGGGGTGCTCCTCCTGTTTGCCCAAAAACAACTGCGGGTGCAGCTGGCCTGTGCTCATTCCCCTCCTGATCGCCTCCCCCCTACCCCTCCGGACTCGTCTGTGGGCCTTGGCGCCGGCCAAAATTGGACAGGCCCTGACCAGCGAGCTGCGTCATGGCACCCGGTTGCCACCTGCAGTTAGCCGGAATTATGGAAATGAGGCCGGAGGGACAGTTTAGGAGGGTCCTTAGGCCTCTCCATGCCACAGGAATTGCACCTGGTCTTGGGCACTGCCCAATTTTTACCATGTTGAAACTAGTTTTGAACTCTTCAGACTGGGGCAGAGACTGGTGGGAATCTCAGCAGCACAGCACTTCAGCACCCCCTAGTGGCTGCGCAAGAGTAACGTTGGCAGGGGCTGCGGATTTGCCCATATTCATTAGTTAAAAATAAATGTGTTAACTGCTCCATTAATAGAGAAGATAAAGGGATTTTTTTTTATGACTGTATTAAACTTTCATAGACTAATGCCCCAGAGAGTAATTCTAAGGTCCTAATTTGGTTTTGAAGAGCTGAGACTTTCCAATAATACAATTCATTTGTTCACGCGTGTCTCAATCCTGCTCGCTATTGCAGAATGCAAGACAGCCTAGCTTATCAAATCACGGAAAATAAGTGAGGAGATGAGTGTGTTGTAGAATGGCATTTTTTGTTAAGTCAGACAAATCAATGCGACCTCAATGCAGTGAATCAGGAAAAGACCATCTCAGTGTATTGCAATAACATTGCATCCTAAAGTGTAACTGCATCTCAGACTCAAGAGAAAAGACTGACTTAAGATCAACTAATGCAATCAGGACACTGCTCCAGTTCATGCTACCTAACACAATGCAGAACATCCAAATGTGTGCATTACAGCCTGATGACACTTAATTAATATTCAATCTACAATCAAAAAAAAATCAACTTTCCTTTTTACTACCCCCTGAAGCTGCAGCAACTTATCATTCTGCTCTTTAAGCGAGAAAGCTACCCTACTGTTCTCTGCTGAAGGTGCACGCCCTTTCTGGACCATGCTTGCACAGCTGCCAGGTGTCCTCCACTACCCTACCTAAGCGGCAATTCTTCTTGGCTGAATCTAGGCAGTTGAGTGTTAGCAAACTATTCAACTGGTGGGGCATCACAGTTGAGCTTGCTCCTGCCCTCAGCTGTCGTACACACGAGTACTTTCCAGAATCGGATCGTGATCAGGAGCGGGAATTCTGGCGTTCCTTCCCGAGTCCCGGGGGCACGGAAACCAATTGCAGAACCCTCACTACCACCCTTGCTGGCTGAAAGCAGCTAAGCCAGCACTTGACAAGGGATCAAGCCTGAATAAATTCACGTTTGACATTTATCGCCAGTGATCATGTTTAACTGAGCAATCCTGTTATTAATTATGTGCAATATAATATCTCACCAGCATCAATTGCAATCCTGAGCAGAAGACATGAGAAACACTAACAATACACTTGTGTGAACATCACATTATACTGATTTTAGCTGCAGGCTTAACACAGAAACCCACGATAGAAAAGGTCTATGGAGATTAATTTCTGAAATAACTAAAAAAGAATAATTTTTTCCCATGAATACTAAAAACACAACACTTAGACTTAGAGGCGATCTGATTGAGGTTTATAAGATAACGAAGGGAATAGATTGTGTTCCAGCTGACAGTTTGTTTCAATTAAATAGGTTGGGGAGGACCAGGGGTCACAAATTTAAGTTGTATAAGGCCAGATCTAGGTTAGATGTCAGGAGGTGGTTCTTTTCCCAGAGAATAGTGGACCTCTGGAACAGGCTGGCGTCTCGTGCAGTGGATGCTGATTCGCTGAATTCCTTCAAGCGAGAGCTGGACTTGTTTCTGGCTGGGTGGAGATCACCTCTTACAGAAGGTAGGTACTGCAGGGAATTCAGGGCCAGAGTGATCTCCTGGACTAGTTTCGATCGCCTAGATGGGTCGGAGAGGAATTTCCCAGAATGATTTTCCCCCAAATTGGCCTGGGGTTTTTATCTGTTTTTTTTGTCTCTCCCAGGAGATCACGTGGTTTCGGACGGGGTGGAGTCTATATGTTGTGATACACAAGGTATCGCAATTGTGTGGGATAGGCTGGATGGACCAGAGGGTCTTTACCTGTCCGTTATTGTTCGTATAATTGGTGACTACTGGCACGGAACCTGGCAACAGCAGGAAACAATTAGACAAGGAAGTGAAGCCCAGCAGAAACATGAAATAAAACGAAATGTATTAGAGGAATTGGAAGGCTGCAGTCTGATTCTGGTGGTTCAAATAATACTTCGAACGTTCTCAGACTTTGTTTTTTAAATTAAATCATCTGAACGTTTCAATGTCACAGCCTTGTAACTGCTTCCAGTATCATTAATTAGTCAGCACAGATCTCATGAGTACTCACACAAACATGGGAAAATCATAGCAAAGTATATCTGATGGAAAAAAAAACCCACAGCAAATGCTGGAAGTACAATGCAGATCCACCAGCACCTGAAAGGGAAAAGATAGTTTGACCCTGGCCGAGATTTTCTGATCAGTGTTATTTAGATGCCGTTGCTAACCTTTTAATTTTAAACAAATTAATGCAGGTGGTAAAATAATACCAATCGGAAAATCTTGTCAGAACCTTTTTTCTTTTCAGGTGCTGACAGGCCTCCTGTGTGATTCCAGCTGCTTTATTTTTTCTTTCACAGTGTTGGCATTCACAGTGTTTCTTCTGATCTCTATGTAGAATGGGTTTGGGGCATCACACACGAATAACTCCTGGTAATTGTGCAACATAATAATACCTGGGTTTTGGAGAAGCCCAAATCGTTCTTCCATCTCCTCTAATTTGCTCACTAAATATTCCCTGGCTTTGGCAGCATCCTTCATGGTGGCTGCGATCTCCATAGCATCGGAACAATTTGAGAAAATGTCCAAGAGTTCATCTGCAGTTTTGGACTAAAGAAGAGCACAACAGGTTTATGTAGAATTTTAATTATTAACAGTAATTTTAAGCAGCAATAGAATTTACAACCATTGAATAACATAATAAAATTAATCATCTGTCTGTTTAGGTGGATGTAAAAGATCCTATGGCACTGTTCGAAAAGAAGCAGGAGAGTTCTCCCGATGTCCTGGCCAATGTTTATCCCTCAACCAGCATCACCAAAACAGATCACTGGTCATCTATCTCATTGCTGTTTGTGGGATCCTGCTATGTGTAAATTGGCTGCCACATTGCTTACAAAACGAACAGTGACTACGCTTCAAAGAGTAATTGGTTGGCTGTGAAGCACCTTGGGATGTTCTGAGGATGTAAAAGGTGCCATATAAATGCACTTTATTACTTTCCTTTAAAACTTACAGATTTTCTGTTCAAAATTACACTAAGTTAGTGCACTTGTAATTATTAAACAGCCAGACCCTCAATTGCACCAAGGCAAAAACTGCATCCCCAGATTTGCGGCCAATAGAAATGAGTGGCATTTGTTCCAGGTATTATTATACGTCTTTCTTTTATTAACATGAGACACAGTAAATATTCAACCAGTAAAGGACTACACAGGTTGGTTCACACAGTATGTCTGGCTGCTTTTCTGTATCAAGTCTTTTGACTTGATTTATTATACCTACAGTCTTTTTGGTTTTGACATTAATATAAATCTGCCTCGTATCATTCTCTGACCGAATGCAGTACTAACTGAGGCATAGTGGTTATATTACTGGGGGGGGGGGGCGGAATACATTAGGCACAAAAATTCTGCAGTAGTCCTCAAGGGTTATAATATTTTTTTAAATCAACATACTCTCATAATGGAATCATATCACGTTCATTAGCATTAACTGGAAGGTCCTTTACCTCGAGGGCATTTTGAATGTCATTCAAATTGTACTTGACACCAAAAACTGCCTGATACATGTGCTTCACCAGGGTGATGCAAGAGGCTCCCAGGGACTGCTTGTTGCTGCTGATCGTCTCGGCAACCGATATAAACTCACTGGATACTTCAGAGGAATTAAGTAAAAGTACTGTTCTGGAAGAGGGAGAAAAAGCAAAGAAAAACACGTGTAAGGTCACGGAGGCAAATTCAATCGTTGCTACAATAAAGTGTTTGGAGAACAAATTCAGGCAAGTTTGCTCCATTTCTGGCAATTTCGCCAGATGCTTTTCCACGGGAAACAGTAACAAAAAAAAAATCCAGGCCTCCTGTCTGTAGACTGGGTGCCACAATGGGTGAGCATTCTGTCATTTCATCACTGAAATACTGCTGCCAATCCAGCTTAGACTATTCACTCCCTGCTGGCTGCAAACTGTTACATATAATTAATTTGGGCAGTCTTAAACCAGATGACTCCATACCACAATAAGAAAAAAGCAAAATACTGCGGATGCTGGAAGTCTGAAATAAAAACAGAAAATGCTGGAAACACTCAGCCGGTCAGGCAGCATCCGTGGAGTGAGAAACAGAGTTTACGTTTCAGGCCGATGACCCTTCGTCAGAACTCCATACCACAGTTTGACCCTGAATTGCTATGCTCCGGAAAAATGGGCAAGTTCAGACCAAGACAACAGTTAAAGCTGTTAGGAGTTAAAACACAATGAGATTAATGACTGATGCAGGAGAACTGAGTGCCTGAGATTGGAAAATGCTCCATTCTGCAGCACTAATAGTCTTCTGCTTGAAAAGCATAAGAAAAAGCTTTTCCTCATAAGAATACAATTAAAATTGGAACTAAATATATTATTTAACTGGCCTTATTCCTCAACTCTGTCACACACTTGAATTAGCTGTCAATGTAGAGCTTTAGTAAGCAATGTAATTTCTTCTGACTCAAAACAATGCATTATTTGGTTAAAAAAAAAATGGAAAGCAGCGCCTTGAATTAAAACTGTGCTGGATAATTGAAACTACTTTAAAATCTAATGGAAAAATTTGTTTTTCGGTTAAAGCCTCATAGGCTGCATTGGTCTATTTAGTTGCTTTGAGGCCATATAAGAATATATTTTCCTCTTGCTAATATGTCTGGAGGTGCAACTTATACATAGATTTAGTTTTATAGTCAGCAAGACAAAAAAATGCAACCAATTACCAGTAGGTGGCAGAGTTGAGACAACAGTGTCCAATGATATACACAATAGCAAAATACAGGAATCCTGCCCCAACCGCGCGGTTTTGCCATACGCGGATTTCAAGTATACACGGTTGCCTCTCTGCGACAACTTTTGCCAACCGCGGCAGTGAATTTTGCGTATACGCGATTTTTAATTTAGGATTAAGGTAAATAACATGATTTTATTGCTTTTATATTATTTTTTATTGTGTTATTTGAACATTTATACTGTATTTGCCAACCACGGGGGTTTTCAGGGACGTATCCCCCGCGGTTGGGGAGAGGATTACTGTACTACGGATGCTGGAAATCTTAAATAACAACTGAAAATGCTGGAAACACTCAACAGGCCAGGCAGCATCCGTGGAGAGAGAAACAGAGTTAACGTTTCAGGTCTTGGCACTGAAATTCTACAAGAGTTCCACTGATCTCCCACCATAACAACAACCAATCCCCCAGGGAAGTGGCATTGTTATCTCTAGGAGTCCCCTTAGTGCCTTGTAAGAGGCAGAACTTGCGTCACCTTTTACTGTGTAAATGAAGGGCAGGGAGCAGATCCGAGGGTGGGGACTCCCGAAGCAAATTCCAGCAAGGTCAGCGCTGCAGGACTCCTTTGGACGCAATACTGGTGTGGCCAACAGTATCGCGACCCAAGGAATTTCAGGCCAATAGTTATTCATTAAATGGACATTTAACACCTCACTTTGTAGATTGTTTCCTAAATGTTTCAAATAAAATGACAAAATTCATGCTCATTAAAGAACTTTGTTGTCCTTCGGATGTTAAATCAAAATGTCTGCCTGTTCCGGTGGTTCAGGCGGTGTTAAAAAAATAACAGGGAGATCTCCTAGTGTCCTGGCCAACAATCCGGACTTGTCTTGTAACATCAAAAGCAGATGACTTGGTCATTCATCTCATTTCTGTTTGCGGGACATTGCTGTGTACAAAAAGACTGCCACATTCATCTACATAACAACAGTGACTGCATTTCAATACAAGTGATGATATGTGAAGTGCTTTTGAGAAATGTCCTACGGTACTATACAAATTAAGGTTCTTCTATCTTTCTAAATACATAGAATCATAGAATTGTTACAGCACAGAAGGAGTCCATTCAGCCCATTGAGCCCGTGCCGGCTCTCTGCAAGAGCACTTCAGCTAGTTCCATTCCCCCGCTCTTTCCCCGTAGCCCTGCAAATTTTTTTCCTTCAGGTACTTATCCAATTCTCTTTTGAACGCCACGATTGAATCTGCCTCCACCACCCTTTCAGTCAGTGAATTCCAGATCCTAAACACTCGCTGCGTAAAAAAGTTTTCCCTCATGTCGCCTTTGGTTCTTTTGCCAATCACCTTAAATCTGTGTCCTTTGGTTCTCGACCCTTCCGCCAATGGGAACAGTTTCTCTCTATCTACTCTGTCCAGACCCCTCATGATTTTGAACACCTCTATCAAATCTCCTCTCAACCTTCTCTGCTCTAAGGAGAACAACCCCAGCTTCTCCAGTATATCCACGTAACTGAAGTCCCTCATCCCTGGAATCCAAGGAGGGAAAGTGCTTTATTATCACTCAGATCCACTCATAAACCAATATGTACACTACTGCCAGGAACTTTTTATGCACAATTTTGGTACATAGGTAGGAAATCACACTATATTCAGTCAGTATAGAAATCTGCAGGATATTGTACCAAGCCATAACATTTACCATGAATATGGGTGACCATTATCTGAATTAATGGTAAAATAGGAACGTTTCAACTGCATGCACAGTTGCAATTTTTTGAAAAGCTAGGCTGGTCACATGTGTGATAAGAAGTGCTGCCAGATCCTTTGTGCATTAGTTGGCATAACAGGGTGCATCCAGAAGTAACTGTAACAAGAACGGTCGTCTCACTCTGATGGTCGCTGAGAACACAGAAAGAGCTGGAAATGTTGTACTGGGGCCGCTGTGGGTAGGTCAAAGAATTCCTGTAGCCGAATGCATGCTTCGGCAGCTCTAGTTTATTAATTATAGTTAATCCTCGCATACAAGGGATAGCGTTCCAGGCAACTACACTGCTAGAGAGAGAGAGAGAGAGTGTGTGTTGCAGAGGCGGGAGAAATGATGCGTGAAGATTTACCATGAAAATTCCATGCATATTTTTGGACTGATACAAAATGGTGAAATGAAGCTGCAACAACTTCACCATTGGTGTAGAGGGGCCCGGCTTTGGCCATTGTTACAACCAGCCCATTAAACAGCTCCTTCTTTCCGCCTCAAAACTACTTTCAATTGACGGGGCTGAGAATAAGTAATGACTTAGTCAGTTTGATACACTTTGGGTGAAATGGTAACACATACATAAACATTGAGAGTGCTTCTCAATTCATTTGGTCCTTACATTGTTTTGTTCTGAAGATTTTTGGTTGTTAATCCTTGTTCTGCTCTCACCAACCTCTGGAACGAGATTCCTACAAGGTGAAACAGCTTGTCAATACGAGTCGCATTTACGAGGCCAATTAATCCTTCAAACTGCAATGATTGTCAATTAGAAAGAAGACAACAATAAAAAGAATAATTTGACGTATCACATGCTGCAATTCAATCTGAAGTATAAATTCAGGGGACCAATTCTTAATGAACTGTTAAAAACAACGGCTAATCCATTTATATTTTATTAGAACGACAAAAATAATTCTGCATTAAATATATCAAGCACATTTCTAAAACAGCCACAGCATTTTGAAATAGTCCTTTTATTAAACTAAACCAGACACGTTTCATTACATTTGAAGCCATGCCACACAGGGCACCTTTAGCCTGCATTAAGTATGACTACTGCATCAATGGTCAGTCAACTTGAAATGCATCATTTGACCGAATTGGATTTCCCCTGTAATGATTAGACCAGCAGAAACAGCACCAAAGTGAGAACTCCAGAATGTGAGTCCATGAAGCAGTTTCTGTCTACTGATGGCTGAAATGATCAATGTGTGATGAAGACTTCGTTGTAACTAGAAAAACTGGAGAGAAAAAAACCCCCCAGCAATTTTGGGTCTTGTTGTTCAAAAACACCAAGAGTTTCAATTAGTCATTTTTAACTTGTTTTTCAGTACAGTACTAATGATGTCAATTTTACAGAAACACACTTCTTGTACAACTGTATAGATGCCTCAGTCTGTGGTCTTTGACCACAACTCATCACTTAAATGGGAAATAGTCAGGAATTCATGGCTTGAAAGCTAGAAATTTCCAGGAGCAGATGAGCATCACTGTGTTTGATGAACATGTTGACCTTAAAAATGGATTTGTGGAAGTTTTAAACGGTAGGATATCATAGAGGAATGTAATTAACATGGAGTTAACATGGCTGGTTGCCAGAGTAACGGGAAAGGAGAAACAATTTAAAATTGGCCAATATATGAGACAAGCTGAAATTCTCTAATGTGGACTCCGTTCCGTGATTAATTACCATTTTATGCATGGTTTCTCTGGAAAGCGATTGTACTGTTTCTTAATGTAAAAGAGTGAAAATGCTCCATGTGGTCTACATCTTAGTCACGTGTAAATGTGTCAAACCTCACGGGACCATCACCCAGGGGTTCCTCATTTGTTTGCAAAAGCTGATTGAGACTTTCCAAATTTCAAATTCCATCAACGTCACTGATGTTTACTGATCGCAAAAAGAAAACATTGCAAGGAACTGGTCTTTGTTACCTAATCTTCTAGCTTGTAAACAGAAGACATCAACTGTACACAATACAGGTTCAATGAGTAATCCAAGTGAATATTTGAATGCTTTAAAAGTACAAGGCCCAATGGGTATACCTGGCAGTAGCTAATCCTCACAGACTAGCAATATCTAAAGTTCAATCCCCCAGGCTATATTGAGTTAGCTCATCTCAAGAGTATGAGCACTAAATTTTGGCCTCAGCAGGAGTGGACAGAAAAGAAACTCATTCTGGGTTCCCTCTCCTGATAGTCATCCAGTGTATCCTGCTGCAATTATAGGTCTGTGGATGTCAGAGGATGACAAGATCGGGGTTGGCTATGATGCCATCTGCTGTTGAATAATTTCTCAATACTCACTGTCAAGGATCATATATTAAAAAATAGGTATTTAGGCAAGGTGCTAGACAGGGACCAGTGCCTACAAAACGACTCCAGCAAGGAGTCAATAGCTTCAGGAGAGAAGAAATGGTGCAAAAAGAATAAAACAGTACAGAATACAGGTCAAGTAAAAATCCTTAGACTCATTGAACCCGCATCTTCTAACAGAAGATGTACAATCTGCACCATCATGGATTTTCTTCACTTCATTCAATCTCAAGGGAGTTCACAAACAGTAGGTAACTGAGGCACTTCAGTTATGTGGAGAGACTACAGAAGCTGGGATTGTTCCTCTTAGAGCAGAGAAGGTTAAGGGGAGATTTAATAGAGGCGTTCAAAATTATGAAGGGTTTTAATGGAGTAGATAGGTCGAAACTGTTTCCACTGGCAGGAGGGTCGATAACCAGAGAACAGAGATTTAAGATAATTGGCAAAAGGATCAATGGAGTGATGAGGAGATCTGTTTTTTACACAGCGAGTTGCTATGATCTGGAATGCAGTACCTGAAAGGGTGGTGGAAGCAGATTCAATAGTAACTTTCAAAAGGGAATTGGATAGATACTTGAAAAGGGAAAATTTGCAGGGCTGTGGGGAAAGAGCAGAGGAGTGGGACTAACTGGACAGCTCTTTCAAAAAGCTGTCAGAGTCACAATGGGCTGAATGGCCTCCTTCTGTGCTGTAAGATTCTATGATTCTATGAATACTTCAAGAAAATAAGCCCTTCTGAAACTTCTCCCTAACCCTGAAGATAATCAAGCAAAATATTCCAGGATTTCAATCTAACATTACAACCTACATTACTGAACCCTGATGTGTTGCATTCCTCAGATAACATTTCAATGAGCCAACTGGATCAAGCATAACATCATTATAGCATATTGTGAACTAACTCAGCCAAGAAGTCATCAGAAAGATAAAAGAGACAAAACAGAAGCAAATTTTTCTGTTGCCTGAAATATTCAAAATAGTAAAAAAAAAAGAGACTCCAAATTCCCCTAAAAAGTACATCATTGTTTGTCCATTGACAAAGATTGTCTACATAGTCCGATTTCTATTGCTGGGAAACTTTCACTTCTGCTTCCCATTTTAAATATTTAAATTAGGGCTCTTAAATTACTCTTTTCGATAAAACAGCTACATAGTGAAGAATGGGCCTCAGCGTCTTGGAGTACATTCTATTTAGGTTCACCTACAATTCAGATTGCAATATTTTTAGTTACACAATGAAGTACATTAAAATGGATTCTGATGAACCTTCCAAGGGATCCAGAATCCATAACTTAAGGATATGCAGGGCACTTGATGCTCTCAGTCAAATTCTATTTTTGATTCTACTAGTTCATCTAACTTACTGTTGTGTCAGCTGTGGCTCAGTTGGTAGCACACTCGCCTCTGAGTCAGAAGGTTGTGGGTTCAAGTCCCACTCCAGAGACTTGAGCACATAAATCTAGGCTAACACTCCAGTGCAGTGCTGAGGGACTGCTGCAGTGCTGGAGGTGCTGCCTTTCGGATGAGACGTTAAACCGAGGCGCTCTCTCAGGTGGATGTAAAAGATCCTATGACACTATTTCGAAGAAGAGCAGGGGAGTTATCCCCGGTGTCCTGGCCAATATTTCTCCCTCAACCAACATAACAAAAACAGATGATCTGGTCATTTTCACATTGCTGCTTGTGGGAGCTTGCTGTGTGCAAATTGGCTGCTGCGTTACCCACATTACAACAGTGACTCCACTTCAAATGTACTTCATTGGCTGTAAAGCGCTTTGAGACATCCGGTAGTCATGAAAGGCGCTATATAAATGCAAGTCTTTCTTTCTTACTAATTCAAGAGTAATAAGATTTCAGGTGATTCATGATCACTGTAACAGAGGGAAATAAACAATGCATTTTGTGCTCATCATAATCATGATCTAAGCTATTTATTTGCACTGCATCCATCAGTGTTAGCGCACATACCACATCTGAGGGCATGAAAATTCTATATTAGTGAATGGATGGGACCATTCAATTAACTCAAAGGAGATGGATTGGTATAGTTCTAGGCGACCTGTTACTAACATCAAAACAGGAAACAAAGCCTTGTCCATTGGCCAGGTCCCTTGAAAGATAAGAATACTTAGAGATCCGTTAGCAGTAGTAAAACTAAGCTAACTTGAATTTGCAGGAGTTGTAACAGCTGTTAAGCGAGGAACATTCGGAAGGGCCCGATTTTGTGCTTAAATGTGCACCTGTTTTGCAGGCAGTCGGCCCAGCTAAGAGGTGGGCCTGTGCGTGGAGATCCGCAGGTCATGCAAATGTCTTGGGTGAAGAAAACGAGTGCACCCTTTTCCCCTTAAGCAGAACATACCCGAGGTGCACTGTGTCTGTTGGGCACCAACTGGGCATCCGGAGAAGAAAATCTAGCTTAGTTAATTTAATTAGAACTTAAATTATTGAAACTGATCACAGAACTAGGGGGATACAAGTATCAAACTGGAAAGTGTCAAGAACTATTAGAGATTAGAAAGATTTTGCCCCCCCCACCCCACCGATCAAAAGCAGTTAACGCTCTGTTGATTAAAAAAGAGTTGGACAAAGCTCTAAGGATACATATAGACAGACAAGAGCAAATCCTTTGTAGAACACTCTTTCCAGTTCTACCGAGACCATGCGAGTGTCATGAGTAGACGGCAACCAGTTGAGTTTGGAGATTGAAAAGTTGAACTGAAAACTTGCATTTTTTGCTCAATTATATTCAGTGAAGGGAAAAATTTCACTGAGGTTTGACAGGGGGAGGGGCACCAGGTTGAAGCATTCGAGGGGGGGAAATGCAAGGCAGCCTAAAGTGGGTTTAGAGTACACGTGTGTAAGTGCCTAGAGTGTGGTATATAAGGTTTGTGAGCTGCAGGCACAAGTAGCCACATGGGATTATGATATCCTGGCAATAACGGAGACATGGCTCAAACAAGGGGAGGAATGAACATTTAATATTCCTTAATACAATGTAGTCAGGAAAGATAGGGAAACAAAAAAGAAGGAGGGGGTGTGGTGGCAGTATTGATCAAAGATACTGTTACAGCACTAAAAAGGTTAGGTGTGCTGAGGGCAATGATCCCCCTAAGGTGCATGGGCGCCCATTGATCGGGAGGTCCCGCGCAGGCCGCTCACACGCTGTTGCCGCTGGAAGATACCGCGCTGCGCAGCAAATTTAAAGGGACCGCGTACGAAAAATAAAATTAGAAGGAACATTGCTCGAGGGTTCAAAGACAGAAACTATTTGGTTAGAATTAAGGAACAATAGAGGCGCTATTATGCTGCTTGATGTATTGTATAGGCCACCAAATAGTGGAAAGGAGATAGAGGAGCAAATTTGCAGGCAAATTGCAGAAAGTTGCAAGAATTATAGAGTAGTGATAATGGGGGACTTCAATTATCCTAATATAGAACAGTGTAAGGGCAAAGAGGGGAAGGAATTTCTGAAATGTGTACAAAAGAACTGTCTTGATCAGCATGTTTCCAGCCAACGAGAAAGGAAGCAGTGCTGGATCTAGTTCTAGGGAATGAAGTGGGGCAAGTGGAGCATGATTCAGTGAGAGAGCATTTGGGAAACAGTGATCACACTATCACTAGGTTTAGAGTAGTTATGGAAAAGGACAAGGAAAAATCAGCTGTGAAAATATTCAACTGGAGGAGGGCTAATTTCAGTGAGTTGAAAAAGGGATCTGGCCCAGGTGGAATGGAATCAAAGATTGGCAGGTAAAACAGTAAATAAGCAATGGGAAGCCTTCAAAGAGGAGATTGTTCGGGTATGGACTAGTCACAACCCACGAGGGGGAAAGGAAGAGCATCCAAAGCCAAAGCTCGCTAGATGACTAAAGATATAGAGATTAAAATGAAACAGAAAAAGGAGGCTTATGATAACTATCAGGTTCATAATTCAGTAGAGAACCAAGCTGATTACAAAAAGTACAGGGGAGAACTGAAAAAGGAAATAAGAGGGGCAAAGAGAGTGTATGAGAATAGATTAGCGGGTAACATAAAAGGGAACCCAAAAGTCTTTTATAAACATATAAATAGTAAAAGGGTAATCAAAGGAAGGGTGGAGCCAATTAGGGACCAAAAAGGAGATCTTCTTGTGGAGGCAGAGGACATCGCTGAGGTACTGAATGAGTACTTTGCATCTGTCTTCACTAAAGAAGAGGATGCTGCCAATGACACACTAAAGGAGGAGGTAGTAGAGAAATTGGATAGGATAAAAATAGATAAAGAGGAGGTACTTAAAAGGTTGGCAATGCTCAAAGTAGAAAAGTCACCCAGTCTGGATGGGATGCATCCTCGTTGCTGAAGGAAGTAAGGGTGGAAATTGCGGAGGCTCTGGCCACAATCTTCTAATCCTTTTTTGATATGGGAGTGGTGCCAGAGGTCTGGAGGATTGCAAATGTTACTCCCTGATCAAAAAGGAGAGAATGATAAACCCAGCAATTGCAGGCCAGTCAGCCTAATGTTGGTGGTGGGACATTAATCAGGGACAAAATTAATTGGCACTTGGAAAAATATGGGTTAATAAATGAAAGCCAGCATGGATTTGTTAAGACAAATCATGTTTGACTAACTTGATTGAGTTCTTTGGGAAGTAACAGAGAGGGTTGATGAGGGTAGTGTGGTTGATGTGGTGTATATGGACTTTCAAAAGGCGTTTGATAAAGTACCACATAATAGACTTGCTAGCAAAATTGAAGTCTAAAAGGGGATGAAAGGAGCAGTGGCTGCATGGATATGAAATTAGCGAAGGAACAGAAAGCAGAGAGTAGTAGTAAACGGTGGTTTTTCAGACTGGAGGGAAGTGTGCAGTGGTATCCCCCAGGGGTCGGTATTAGGACCACTGCTCTTTTTGATAGATACTAATGACCTGGACTTGGGTATACAGGGCATAATTTCAAAGTTTGCAGATGACACAAAACTTTCAAATGTACAAAACAGTGAGGAGGATAGTAACAGACTTCAGCAGGACATAGACAGACTGGTGAAATGGACAGACACATGGCAGATCAGATTTAACGCAGAGAAGTGATTCATTTTGGTAGGAAGAATGAGGAGAGACAATTTAAATTAAATGGTACAATTTTAAAGGGATGAAGGAACAGAGAGACCTGGGGGTGTATGTACACAAATCTTTGAAGGTGGCAGGACAAGTGGAGAAGGCTGTTAAAAAGGCATATGGGATCCTTGGCTTTATAAATAAAGGCATAGAGTACAAAAGCAAGGACGTAATGCTAAACCATTATAAGACACCCGTTAGACCCCAGCTGGAGTATTGCTGCCAGTTCTGGGCATCACACTTTAGGAATGATGTCAAGGCCTTAGAAAGGGTGCAGAGGAAATTTACTGGAATGGTACCAGGGATGAAAGACTTCAGTTACGTGGAGAGACTAGAGAAATTGGGGTTGTTCTCCTTAGAGCAAAGAAGGTTAAGGGGAGATTTGATAGAGGTGTTCAAAATCTTGAAGGGTTTTGATAGATTAATTAAGGAGAAACTGTTTCCAGTGGCTGAAGGGTTTGTAACCAGAAGGCACAGATTTAAGGTAATTGGCAAGAGAACCAGAGGCGACATGAGGAAACATCTTTTGACGCAACAAGTTATGATGATCTGAAATGCACTGCCTGTAAGGGACTTGAAAAGGCAAAATTTGCAGGGCTATGGGGAAAGAGCAGGGGAGTGGGACTAATTGGATAGCTCTTTCAAAGAGCCGGCACAGGCACGATGGGCCGAATAGCCTCCTTCTGTGCTGCATCATTCTATAATTCAATGATTCTTCGAAGTTTTATCTGTGGTTAATCACTTCACTTAGAGGAGTTAAATAAATTGGGCTTGAGTAGGTGACAGTGCAAATTGCACGTTAGTCGGTTGGATGACGTGAGTGGCTGAATGCCTTTTACTCATTCTAATTTTATGTTTTGTTTAGTAATAATATTGGCAAACACAAAAACTAATTCAACTATTGAAGATATTGGGGAGAACTAAAAATAATTGATACAACTTTATTTGGCTAAACCACATAGCTAGTCAGAGCGTATAGCATGCATGTAAAAAAATAACCACAAGCATTTACTATATTTACACAGGTTGGTTTGTATTTTTCTGAGAACATATTCAAAATTCATGTCATAAGACCACAGACTTCTGAATTGATATACACAGACATTTAAATGAGCTGATATAAATGCCCAAAAAGGGGCTATCTGAGTCACCAGAACAAGTGAACCAATTTGTACAAATAACAAGTTCTAATAAAAATATGAAGACTCTTGGTTTGATCTTCAAAGCTCACTTGCCGTGGATTAACACGAAGACACTTTCCATTTTCCAGGTAAATGGATTTTACATGAGGGAACCCAAAACAGAAATAAAGAACTCCAGACTTCCTGCTGGAACTCAAGCCTTAATTACTGAGCAGTTTCAGAGTTTTCACACTTCAGGAAATATAAGGAAATTATGAGGCCAAACCCAAGAAAATGTCCTGTTTTGTTTCTTCAATATTATCTGGACTTTTACACAATAAAACGATTCCAAATAACACATGAAAACAGTATGATATGCTATACTTTACTAATATATTGTCTAACATTTGATTAAGGTTTGTACATGAAATATTTTTGCTCTCATTTAAGAAGCATTCGACAGGTATAATGCTTTTTAAAAAAAATTATATTCTTGATGAATATAATTACAGGGCTATGGTTTGATGGTAAACTATTCTTACCTGGTGCCTTCATTTCATCTTGGATAAATGTCAGAAGGTCCTTGCAAATGTTACAATAAGGTACAGGCCATGTTAGAAGACTGTGATAGATGTTGTATGCATCTCTGAGCAGGTTACATTCTGGAGGAAAATACGGAGTCTGCAAACCACCAGAGAGCAGATTAAGTAAATGTGCAAAGACTGTAAATACTATATCAAAAGAGCAACGCTTTAAAGGAACTACATTTAATTAGAAAAATCTCTTAATTTCCTGAATATCTTCTTACAATTTTTTAAAAAATCAAATGATTTATCCTTAGGCCTCTTCCAGTGCCACTCAGTAACTGCCCACTGGAAGATGTTCAAGAATGAGTCTAGGACAGAATTCTTCAGTTGTTGTTCTCGGTAGACAAGAACAACAACAACAACTTATTGCATTTATATAGCACTTTAATGTAGAGAAATATGCAAGGGCACTTCACACTGGCGTGAAGAAAAAAGAGAGTCTGAGGCAAAGGAAGGAAGGTTGATCAAAGGCTTGGTCAAAGAGGTGGGTTTTAAGGAGGGTCTTATAGAGGAGAGGGAGAGGCAAGACAGTTTAGGGCAAAAAATTCCAGAGAATGGGACCTAAGTGGATGAAAACACAGCCACCAATGAAAAGAGGGGAGGGTGCGCAAGAGGCCAGAGGCCGCGGAATGGAGAGTTCAAGGAGCAAGTGGGTGATAGGGCTTGAGGAGTTTACAGAGATAGGGATAGGTGAGGCTACAGAGGGATTTAAATACAAGGAGGAGAATTTTAAATTTGAGGAGTTGGAGAACTCCTCTGCACCCTCTCCAAGGCCTTGACATCCTTTCAAAAGTGTGGTGCCCAGAATTGGATACAATACTCCAGCTGAGGCCTAACCAGTGATTTATAAAGGGTTTCGCATAACTTCCTTGCTTTTTGTACGTGTAGAAACGCACACTACATAGTGAATATTGATGCATGTGGAAATGTTCCTCTTAAGGAGCTATAACTCAAGGAAAAGTTAAAAATCACAAACACCCTTGAAGAATTACAATTCTTTTATAAATCACTCCTGCATCCTCAATGCGCTGGAGTACCATTACACAAATCACACTGTCTGAACAATTACATCTTTCGATTGCATATGATACATATCTTTAGTACTTACTCGTAGAGCTGCAGAATAAAACATTAAAGCCAGTGGCACCAGTAAGTCATACTGACACATCTCCTGCACCTGCAAAACATAATTCACACATGTAAGACATCGTGTTATCCTCAAAAGTGATTTATCATTTATTCATACAATATTACAGAAACAAATGGGTACATAACACTTGTGGATAAATTTATTGTCAATATTTCACCAGGATAACATCTGCTAGGTAACTTGACATTTATTTTTGTCCAGTTGTTCAAAGGAAATTACACATTTTTTTTTTAGAAACATTAAGTACCGAATTAGGGTGTCGAGTGTTGGTGCTTCGACACACTATGCCTCAAACCGGCAGGATGCAGGTTTATGCGTACAATTCACCACATAATGGGAGGGGGACTTCCTTGGTTCATTGTAAAGAATACACTCAGGATTTTACTACAATAGTGAACAGAGGAGAATTTGCCCACGGTCAGCAGCCGATTTCAGCTACATACTAACCCACCAGAGGTAAAAATAATACAAAAAAAAAACATGGGGCCTCACTCATGCAGCCTCGATTAGAAAGAACAATTGGACCAATGATAGAGGCCTGGGAGCAGATTGCCCACTTGCTCTCTCACCTGGGAGCGGTACATGGTTAAAGAGAAGGGGGAAAAAGATCCTTGGGTGGGGGGAGGCTCTGTAGGGTATAAATACCAGCATAGACCAGTTGGGCTGAATGGCCTGTTTCGATGCTATAAATTCGATGTTAAATACAATTTTAACATCTCAATATAAGACTGTAAAAATTAGACTGAAAAATTAAGACTTTTGATCCTTATTTTTCCTTAAACTGGATGAATTGGTCATGATTTTTGGCTACATGCCTCAGGGCTTTCTCAACCCTTGTTCTGAAGGCAGAAATTCATGCTGGGGTACAGCTTTACTGAATACACCAACTCTCGGATATCTCATCCAAGTGGTTTGTGAGAGAGACTGGTGGCTATTCCATCTGGCGGGAGTCATACCTAGCATGAAGGAAGATGGTTGTGGTGGTTGAAGGTCAATCATCACAGCCCCTGGACATCGCTGCAGGAGTTTCTCAGGGCAGTGTCCTCAGCCCAACCATCTTCAGCTGCTTCATCAATGACCTTCCCTCCAACATAAGGTCAGAAATGGGGATGTTCGCTGATGACTGCACAGTATTCAGTGCCATTCACAACTCCTCAGATAATGAAGCAGTCCATGCCCGCATACAACACGACCTGGATGACGTTCAGGCTTGGGCTGATAATTGGCAGGTGACATTCGCACCACAGAAGTGCCAGGCAATGACTATCCCCAACAAGCGAGAGTCTAACCACCTCCCCTTGACATTCAACGGCATTACCATCACCAAATCCCCCACCATCAACATCCTGGGGGTCACCATTGACCAGAAACTTAACTGGACCAGCCACATAAATACTGTGGCAACAAGAGCAGGTCAGAAGCTAGGTATTCTGCGGCGAGTGTCTCACCTCCTGACTCCCCAAAGCTTTTCCACCATCTACAAGGCACAAGTAAGGAGTGTGATGAATACTCTCCACTTGCCTGGATGAGTGCAGCTCCAACAACACTCAAGAAGCTCAACACCATACAGGAAAAAGCAGCCCGTTTGATTGGCATCCCATCCACCACCTTAAACATTCACTCCCTCTACCACTGGCGTACCGTGGCTGCAGTGTGTACCATCTACAAGATGCACTGCAGCAACTCGCCAAGGCTTCTTCGGCAGCACCTCCCAAACCTGCAACCTCTTCCACCGAGAAGGACAAGGGCAGCAGGCGCATGGGAACACCACCACCTCCAAGTTCCCCTCCAAGTCACACACCACCCTGACTTGAAAATATATTGCAGTTCCTTCATCGTCGCTGGGTCAAAATCCTGGAACTCCCTCCCTAACAGCACTGTGGGAGTATCTTCACCACACAGACTGCAGTGGTTCAAGAAGGTGGCTCACTACCACCTTCTCAAGGGCAACTAGGGATGGGCAATAAATGCTGGCCTTGCCAGCGACGTCTAGATCCCATAAGCAAATTTTAAAAAAAATCCTGGGCCGCATCACAGCCCAGCCCAGTGATGTCTTCCCACCCCATCAACCACACAAACATTGTTTTCTAGCAAATGATGATTCTTTTTTTCTGCTGAGGTAGTAAAACCAGTTGTAACAATCCTACAAACAACAACAGAAGATGCTGGAACACTCAGCAGGTCAGTCAGCAACTGTAGTGAGAACTTCATAACAGAGAATGACATTGAATTTACAGCACAGAAACAGGCCATTCAGCCCAACTGGTCCGTGCCGGTGTTTATGCTCCACACAAGCTTCCTCCCACCCCTCTTCATCTCACCCTATCAACATAACCTTCTATTCCTTTCTCCCTCATGTACTTATCTAGCTTCCCCTTAAATGCATCTATGCTATTCACTTCAACTACTCCATGTGGTAGCAAGTTCCACATTCTCACCACTTTCCTAAATAAAGAAGTTTCTCCTGAATTCCTTATTGGATTTATTAGTGACTATCTTATATTTATGACCCTTAGTTTTGGAGTCTCCCACAGGCGGAAACATTTTCTCTACATCTACCCTATCAAACTCATCATAATTTTAAAGACCTCTGTTCAGTCACCCCTCAGCCTTCTCTTTTCTAGAGAAAAGAGCCCCAGCCTTTCAACACTCTGAACACCACCCTGGCTGAAATCAGCAGAGACCAGGAATTTGAAGGCTTTGTAGTAGTTTGGTGACTTTTGGCAATGTAGCGAATTCGACATTGTTTATCAGAGTCACATTGACCACAAGCACTGGGCTAAAGATCATTGCTTTAGCAATGCTCCACCTTGGAACGCTGAGCAAACAAGTATGTGGTTTACACAAGAGATATTGCCCATCCCATATTTCACATCGCTCTCATTCACTTAAATGGACTGAAGAGTCAGAAAATCGCAGCCAACGATATCGTCAATATCTGGGAGAGTAATCTATGCTCTGATTGTCTTATTGTCACCGGTATAACTTAGCTAACTTCGAGACGGGACCCATCAATGAAATTCGACAGGCACTTGGGAGATGTACTGCTTCACCTGTTGTGGTTATGACCTCAACTACAAAACATGCACCATAGAAAGTAAGCATGCTGTGGTGAGCTCTTTACTAAGAATCTTCACACTAACCTAACAGGGAGGCACATTTGTTTTTAAGAGTGATGTTTATATCAGAGCTGCAAATTTGCAACTAGTTTGCATTTTAAGATAAAAACCCATTGCAGTGCGTGCAGAATATCTGTCCTATAACTTGCTCAACCAGTCAGCACAGAGTCAGGCTTTGAATCAAATTTCACACATTGGAATCTACAGCATCTGAAAAACAGTATTATTTTGTATTTCAATCACCATAAAAATACACTAAGTTGCATTATTTCTTAGTCTTGGTTTGGATTTTAATTGGTCAGGAATGTGAATTGAATTCAAACCAAAATCTGAATGGTAAACAAAGTATAAACACCAGTATAAATTGAGCAAGATAATTTAATCCAGTCACACATCTAAGTAAAAAATCTTTATCTTCAAGTCGTTAGTTTCAGCTGAGTTTTGAAGCAGGAAATTCACATTGAATATTTTATTTTCCAGTGAGCACGTACTCAATACATGAGATAGACTAATATGGACCAAATCAAGCTATAGTAAGTCTCAATGATAGGAAATCACAATTAGTCTGGATCATCGTGGCCTGAGCGGAATACAATCTTGTGGCATAAAAGATTAAGGAATGTTTCTTGCACAGAGTATTAGTGAATGTTTTATACACCTTGCATCAAAGACTCAATTTTTTCAGCATTCAAAAGCATCCTATTCTACAATTAATCCATGTTCAAATGTATTTTTGGGTTTACATTTTGGCTGCAAAGATTTTCCAGCAAATTAGCACGATAGAAACAGTGTGGAATGATATACCCCCAAAAAATAAGCAAAAATGAACCTCAAGGTTAGTGTGACCATGATACTTACATCATACTGGTTAACTGTGTGGTGTTAACCTCCCACCTAGTAGTGGAAAGGGGACATTGCCAGAATAAGGACAGGGTACTATGATCCTGCGGCCATCACCTGGAGCAGTGCGCATCTCTGAATGATAAAAGGACCATTGCCGGGAAATTCCACTGTACTTCTGGCAAAGTAACACTTGCCGAGCCGGCGCATCCCCTCGGAATTTCCCGGCCTATGCGGTAGAAATTGGCACGTGTTTTTCAGGCGTAAAAGAGGCACAAAACATACCAATATAGCAGTGGGACAATCGGCGTTGGTTCCACTGCCAAATTTGTGGGGCCCATTTTTTAAGACATGCGTTAAGCTCCCTGAATATGCTGATTAGTGTCCTAATGCCTGTTGTAGGACCCCTCATCAAAATTAGTTCTCGATGAGCGGGACAGGCGTTGGGCCTGCTCCACTCTGGATTCATCAACGGCTGTCAAGCAAAGGTAAGTTTGAGAATTTTTTAAAACCCTTTCTGTGGATCCAGGAGAAGGAGGAATGCTCCTCCGACTTGACAGGCATTACTATCGCACCCCCCACCCATAGTCCAGTCCAATCCCTCTATTGGGATTTAATTTAGGCCCGCTGCTGGTGAGGCAGGCGGTCCGGAAAAAAAATTTCCCCAGTCGGGCAAGCTTCCTGTGGAGGCGCGACCAGCTCGAACCAATTATTCAGATGAGGCCTGAGGACCAATTCATATCGATCCTGGGGCCTCTGGCTTTGAGCGTGCGCAATCTCCACAGACAGGCCCAGGCAAATTTGCTCCCCTGTGTCTCTGAGCTCAGAAATACGTTGGCTAGAGGGGGAAAAAAAGGATGCACAAGGAAGTGAGTAGAAAAATACCTTGGAGTATCTGGAACTAGGGAATAAGGAGAAATGTTGAGAAACAGTAGCTCTGGAGGAACATAAAAGACCAAAGAAGAGATGATTTTCAGTTGGAATAAGCTGCTGTGAAGTAAGACATAAAGATGGAGAAGGGGAGGAAAGTAAGGAAAGAATGTTTACGCTAAAGGCTGAAGCAGCAACGAAGCAACTACTACAGTGAAAGGAATAGAACTCGATCTTTTCCATTTACTCCGGCAGAATCAAGGTTTCTTTGGTTTTGGCACCGTCTCATCTGGAAGATAAAAAAGCTTCTCTCCATCTACCAACATCCTATAGATCTGTTGCTGGCGATTTGCAGCTACAGCTTGTTTCATCCCCAGCATCCTGTTTGGAATATGTCATAAATAGAGAGTGTAGCCAGAGACTCTGCCAACGGCCAGTTTTGAACTTGTCAAGATGTGGAAAGGAAAACTCATCTCATTCACTGTTATACACTGATGTCTACTGATTTGAGAAGTTTATGTCCTTAGATCATCTCTCATTCCCGGCTGAAAGTGGACAGAGGGACAGCAAAAAGGAACCACAATAATATTTTTAAATCATACACAGTAAAAATTCTACCAGGTTTCAAGAAGAAGGGCTAATAAACCACATATCTGAGGTTCAGTGACAGTTAATTTAATATGCCACTAATATCTTATGACTAAAACATTACTCATTCTTATCACTCAATCTGTATTATTTGCATTATAGCTCACACATCAAGAAAGGTTTCTGCAACATTTGCAAATCTGCCATGCACACAGTATTGAACATTTAGGTCATCGATTCATATTATGCAATAAGAAAGAAGATGAAGCCAGGCACTGGCTTCCTACTATTGTAGGAAAAGGATTAACCTAAAGATGTGTTGCTATCCAACTCAACAGTTGCAGCTAAACACAAAACAATTAACCTGGATATTCAAATGGTTGACGACAATAAAATTCAGGAGTAGAAAGCCTGCCTGGTTGAACTTCCCATGATTTTTTGTATGACAAAACTTGACTATTGGCATTTTTTATGTGATAAGGTGAAAGGAAATGTAACGGTAAATGCACCAAACTTGCACTCCCAGCAGAAAACCAGGTTCAAAAGAAGTGTGCTTCGGGGAATTAATGCTATCTCTGACCTGTACTCCCTTCGAGCACAGCGCCCCAAAGGGATCATTGGTAAATGTACTCGATAGTTCACTAGTAGGCTATGTGCTTTGTATGTATGAAGATCTGAGTTCAGTCCCTGGAATCTCCATTGTGCACTTTATCTTAGTATCAGAGGGTGGGGCCTTCTACTCGGTATGATTAGTGTGACGCTCGGTGGTGATTGAACCACTGGGTCATTGTCATTTCTGAAAGTTACATGTTAAAAGGGCTTCTTGTGTAAAATATTGGGAGCAATGGTCTACGACAATGTGATCATTGGCTGTCTTTTGGCTCTTGTGGCAATGTATTGATCTTTCAACAGGGTGTTCAGGGTTCAGTCCTGGAATTACGGCCCCCCCCACCCATACACACCCATGAATCTTTGGTGAGTTGCAGAAGTGCATTCTTTTGGAGCATCTAACTGAGGTATTCTTCGTCTGTTCTGTTAGTTAATAAATATGCCAGAACACCAATCAGCAACAGCACTGTGGGAGTACCTTCACCACACGGACTGCAGCGGTTCAAGAAGGCGGCTCACCACCACTTTCTCAAGGGCAATTAGGGATGGGCAATAAATGCTGGCCTTGCCAGCGATGCCCACATCCCATAAACGAATAAAAGAAAGTGCTGGTTAACCTTGGCGTTCTGACCAATATATCCCCCCACCCCCCCCCGCCCCCAGACGTTCACTCCAAATATCTTGGCCCACGTGGGCAACTCTCCAAATTATTATGGTATAAATCAAATGAATGCATATGCTGTAACTAATCTAAAAATTCATATGTGAACTTTTAATCCTCAAACCCAAGTCTTCAATGCAAAATTCAGAAGCAGCTCAGCATGTCTAACAATGTTTCTGGCTGTGAAAGTCTCCTGTAAAATATTGAATGTGACACAGACTTGTAATGTTGCCAGTAGAAGATTGTGTGTGTGTGGGTGTCAACTACATGCTTTAGTTTAGTTTTTTGACTAAAAAATGCATTATAATTTTCACATGCCAAACTTTCCAATTTCATACAGTAGAAAGTGCCCCTAAACCTTGCTTTTTCACCCTTACCTCTTGGGTTTTGAGCAATATCTTCTCAATGAGGATTAAGAAGTTCTGGGGATCTCTGCTTACGAGTTCTTCCAAGCTCCAACAGTTCACACAGAGCCCAGCTGAAAAAGAAAACCAGGTTTAGTTGGCAAAATAACAGCAGCGATAAGATCTTGTATTTATATAGTGGGGTCGATTGCAACTGTTCCTGCCGGATGGCAAATGGGCAGCATTGGATCGGTTGCCTGTTTTGCACCCTGCCTGATTTTCCTTTCCATTAACTTCAACATGTAAACTTGGAAAATGAGGTGACATGACTGCCAAGCTCGATCCTGTCCACCCAATATCTACACGTACCCTTTTCCGGCGACGGTCACTGGATTGAAACCAGGAGAGAAACTGTGACTCCAATTCTAGCCTCTTGTGCATAACCCGATTTTAATCACTCCACCATTGGTGGCCCTGCCGTCAGCTGCCTAGGCCCTAAGCTCTGCAATTCCCTCCCTAAATCTCTCCGCCTCTTGCTCCTCCTTTAAGACGCTCCCTAAAAGCTACCTCTTTGACCACGCTTTTGGTCACCTGTCCTAATATCTCTTTACGATAGCAAAATACTGCGGATGCTGGAAAATTGAAACAACAGAAAACGTTGGAAAAACTCAGCAGGCCAGGCAACATCCATGGAGAGAGAAACAGAGTTAACGTTTCTGATGAAGGGTTTCGACCTGAAACGTTAACTCTGTTTCTCTCTCCACGGATGTTGCCTGGCCTGCTGAGTTTTTCCAGCATTTTCTGCTGTTGTTTCTAATATCTTTTTATGTGCCTTGGTGACAAATTTTGTCTGATTACGCTCCTATGAAACACCTTGGGAGGTTTTACTACGTTAAAGACGCTATATAAATGTAAGTTGTTGTTGTTGCCGCCTAGTGCCCAGGGGCACTACGAACAATTGCAGTGCCTCTAATGCTCCACTGGCTGAGATCCGCTAACTCCGTGTAGAACAGAGATTGAGTCTTGGAGCGTGCAAGTCTAATGGCTCAGTCCCCCTTTGTTTAGTACCAGGAGAACTCAGCACTCACTGCTCAAATCAAATTATTTTAAAAACTCAACAGAAACAGACAGAAAACAATAAAAGAATATGAAATGCAACTAGAATTTCATGGAATGCTTTAACTTTCAGAATGATTAATGAAAGTTGGGGAAACTTCTGCTTTTGGATTTTTCAAAAATGATGCACAGGCTGGGTCTCTTTTCTCTTGAAAAAAGAAGGCTGAGGGGTGACCAAACAGAGGTCTTTAAAATTATGAAAAATGTTGATAGAGTGGATACAGAGAGAATGTTTCCACTTGTGGGGAAGAACATAACTAGAGACTAGAGTGGTGTGAATGTGGAACTCACTACCACAGGGAGTGGTTGAAGCGAATAGTATAGATGCATTTAAGGGGAGGCTGGATAAGCATATATGAGGGAGAAGGGAATAGAGGGTCATGCTGATAGACAGGAGGAGGCTCGTGTGGAGCATAAACGCCGGCATGGACTGGTTGGGCCGAAAGGCCTGTTTCTGTGCCGTATATCCTTTGTAATCCGATGTAAAAAAAAGAGTTCAGAATAGATTCATCCTCTGTGCTTTTGTCATGACAAAATAAGTGGAAGCAGTAACTCTGTGCAATGCTGTGCAGAATTGATACAATTTGAATATTTTAAAATATCACTCTATTTTGAAAAGTGTTGCATTTCAGCCTAGTTCCCATTTTCCACACAGATGTGCAAAGGCGAACCAATCATTGCAGTGCTGAGTAATTAATGCAGTCTCCGGACAGTCTTATATACCATCAAGACACTATTTACAGAATCTGTTACTGTAAGTTTCAATCTAAAGTTACACAGATTTGTCCTTTGGAAAGCATTTTTTTTTACATTTAAGTGAAAGAAGTCATTGTGCTGGTCACTTCCCTTTAAAAATCTGAAACTGACAATGGGCATCACACTCAGAGGCAGGGACTTTTCCCAGTGGATTACCCAATCTACTGAAACTGACTGGCTGATGGAATACATATTATAAAGATTAACTCACAGTTTATTTCCTAACCGTACACTTTGGTACCCAAATTACTGTATGAAAAGAAAGAAAAAATTTGCATTTACATAGTGTCTTTCACGACTTCAGGATGTTGCAAAGAGCTTTACAGTCAATGACGTACTCTTCTTCAAACAGTGCCATGGGATCTTTTACATCCACCTGAGATGGCAGATGTCGGTTTAACGTCTCATCCAAAAGATGGCTCCTCTGACACTACAATGCTCCCTCTGTACTACACTTAAGTGTTAGCCTAGATTATGTGCTCAAGTCTCTGGAGCGGGACTTGAACCCACAATCTTCTGACTCAAGAGACGAAAGTGCTGCCCACTGAGCCAAGGTAAACACTTATACTGTATGCTATTCTGATAAGAAGAAAATATTTGAACAAAACTAGTCATCTGACTAGATTTAAAATATTTGAAAAAGGGAATTGTTTATAGGTCAAATCAATCATAGCTTTAAAAGGGAGTCGTTTTAGACCAGTAGTTGGATTCATGGCTATTATTAATAAGTCATTATAATCAATCTTAACAACATTCACTTTGCATGCAAATCAAATACTTTTGCAAATAAACCAAAGAAGTAGCATTCCAGAAGATTTTCTTGCTATCTAATCAACTTTATATGTGGCTTTAGCACATTCTGTGGAACGGGCACATATTCAAGCGAGGCACGGGGGAGGAGATGGAGGTGGAGATAGTGAGACGTACTTCAGGGTCATGTGTGTTCTTAGAAGTGGAGAGGATGCGCACATTAAAATAGCATCTTGTGTAAACAATGCATATAACATTTGGCAAACATGGCCTTTTTTTCACTGATGATAAATAATATACTTATCAGTTCAATGTTACTTGCAAAAGTGTGTACATCTCATCCACTTATCAAACTCCCCATCTTACACCCACTACCACTGTGGTTTGATCAGGATATGATGAATGCATTTTCACTGAATACTTAGCATGATACAAAATGTTATTCATTATCTGGAATATATCAACTTAGCAGGAATTCATGTTAGTTAATGTAGTTGACTGTAAAGCTATGGCTAGTTTAATTTACATGCAAGAGAAATTTTTTAATGGCATTTTCATACTGGTATCTTTATTTTAACTGACTTTAATGATGGTGTAACCAATATTGACAAACTATCACTTCTAAATGGTATCATTCAAAATGTGATCTCGAGTCTGACATATATACAACTTCTCCGGCATCAGTAGACTCAATCAAAGAAATGGAAGGCATACTCAATTAATGATGCAAACCAGGCTAGGGGAGAGGCTAAAAGAGAACTGGAGTGTTAGTAGACTGAACACTGACCATGTTCAGCTATTTCAGAACTGCAATTAAAAAGCAAACAGAATGCTGAGCGCTACTGCCAAATCAGTAAACTATACGTCTTGAGAATAGCATAGTGCTCTGGTCAGATTACACCTTGAATACTGCATTTGCCTCTGGTTACTGAGATACAAGAGAATCATCCAGGCCCTGAAAATGGTGCAGAGAAGGATCACAAGGCTGTCAGAGGACTGGCTTAAGGTTGGATAAACATGGGCTCTACAACCTTGGAAGGAAACAAATAAGAAGGGGCTTCATAGAGGTATTTAAGATACTAAGAGGAATGGAAAAGATTAAATCCTGTGCACAATTTCAAGTTAAACCACAACTAAAGGGCCAAGGTACATCAACGCCATCTAACAGCCCAGTTAAAAAAACGAATACTAAATGATGGTCTCTATGTTTTATTTGCTCCTTCTCGGGCCAGGTCTTTAAAGCATTTCTGCTGAAGCTACTAGGCCAGGCGGAGTGAAAATCCATGCTGATTAGGTCTAGCCTTTTTCTCTGTTATACCGCATCTCCATTTTCTTTCTACATCAATTCTCCATATTTATTGAATTATAATTAACATGAAAAACACACCTGTTATTTTTATATTATATGCTTTTAAGTATCTCAAAATCTTCATTTTTCTTTTACACAAGGCAAGTATGTCAACCGTTGTAATGCTTTTCCTTAGAAATTACTGCATCTTACGAGGCCAAAATTTGAAATTAGTGTGTCGAAAAATTGCACGAAACACTTTTCAACAATCTGCTTGAAGTACTATTGTTCTTTGTTCAGCTGTATTTTCCAATTACTGGAATACATACTTTAAATAGTATTAGGTTATCAAATTATGCAGAAGTTTTATTTTTATTTCCTCCCAGTTCCTGCATGGGTACATTACAAGGCACGCAAAGAACAATAGATGAATTATATGAATGAAACAAGTGGTGCAAATATCCAAGTAGAACGGGGTGTGTTTAGTCAAATCCCATTTGTATAGTATTTCAGAAATTAACCTCTTTTTCCCTGTACACCTACAATTTGTACATAAACAGAGGGTACACAATAGAATAAGCAT
Source organism: Squalus acanthias (assembly GCA_030390025.1). NCBI lineage: Eukaryota > Metazoa > Chordata > Chondrichthyes > Squaliformes > Squalidae > Squalus > Squalus acanthias. Next base: position 25,720,848 of record CM059447.1, on the reverse strand, counting down.
CTATGATTCAGTCCCGATAAAATGGAAAAAGTACAAATAATGGAAATTTGAGCAGAGAATTCTGGAAATACACAAGCACGTTGTATTTGAAAGAGAAAGGCAACAATGTTTTGGGTGGTACCAGATATTAGAGATGAACAAGAACAGCATTCCTACCCATCTTTCTCTTTCAGTCGCTGACTGATCGTTTTCTTTTCCAGCACGTGCTGGCTTTACTTTTGGCCCATTTTATTAAAGTGTATATCTGTTCTGCCTCAACTTGAACTTGCCTTTTTGTTGATGCCACAATTTTGACTGACACAGCGTTCCATTCAGTTTGTGCAATGATGTGGTAGGATACAGGTTTGCATTCATGATTTTTTTTTTACAAGGTGAGTTCCTAATTTTGACCATGCTATCTGGGGGTGGTGGTAAGCAGAGGCTAGGTATTTCCCCTACAGTGAGGCAGAGGAAAACCAGAGTGCGTCATCTCAGGCCAGCCTCGCATGCCTTTTGGTTACAGTTTTACTGGCTGAGGCCTTTGTGACTGGGTAACTCCCAGCCCCTTGCCTGCAGAATAGGCTATCGGATAATTGGATAAATTACATTTTAGAAATGTTGATGAGGGAAAGTGTCAAAATGTGTCCATTTATTTACACTGAAGCCTGTTAAATGCACTTTTTACAAGCCAAGGTTGTGTCCATTACCCCGTACTCACCAATTACAAATTCAAACATGTTTAATTATTCATCTATCCACTAAAAACTAGCCAGTATAAATATTATTAATTAAAATACTGATCTTTATTCTGTTGTATTCTAGGGTAAATGCCTGCTTATTCAATTATCACTAATAGCTAGTGGACAGGTACAAAAATAATTTTAAAAAGGCTAATGGAATGTTGGCCTTTATCTCAAGTGGTCTGGAATACAAAGGGGTGGAAGTCATGTTACAGTTATATAAAGCTGTGGTTAGACCCCATTTAGAGTACTGCATTCAGTTCTGAGCACTGCACCTCACGAAGGATATATTAGCCTTGGAGGGGGTGCAGCGCAGATTCACCAGAATGGTACCAGGGCTAAATGTGTTAAATTATGAAGACAGGTTGCAAAAGCTGTTGTGGAAGGGGGTCGATTGAAAATTTCAAAACTGATATTGATAGGTTCTTGTTAGGCAAGGGTATTAATGGTTATGGAACCAAGGTGGGTAGGTGGAGGTAAGAGAGCTATAGTTTAATTGAATGGCAGAACAGGCTTGAGGGGCTGAATGGTCTACACACCTGTTCCTATATTCCTTACTTTCTCTTCCCTTCTGATATTCTCAGGCTCCCACCGATACTGCTCTAAATATCCATTAGGAATATACAGGATTTTCCCAGCAAATTTCCTAATCTCATGTGGAAATGTGCACTCTTTGCTGGCGATCAACCAAGGTGTCAGCCTTGGTTCATGGTAGCACTCTCAGCTCTAAGTTAGAAGATCATGGGTTCAAGTCCCACTCCAAGTACTTAAGCACATGATCTAAGCTGAAACTTCAGTGTAGTAATGAGTGCAGCACTGTCGGAGGTGCTGTCTTTTGGATGAGCCCAGGCTTCTCTCTCAGGTGGGCATAAAAGATTCCACGGTATTATTCGAAGTGCAAGGTAATTCTCATGGTGGCCTGGTCAACATTTATCCCTCACCCCACATCACTAAAAACAAACGATCTCATTGCTGTTTGTGGGACCTTGCTGTGTACAAATCAGCTGCTGCTGTTTCCCACAACACAACGGTGGTGATGATTCAAAAGTACTTTCATTGGTTGTGAAATGCTTTCGGTCATCCTGAGGTTGTGAAAGATGTTATATAAATGCAAAGTTCTTTCTTTCTTCTCCATGAAGACACAACTAAGACCAACACCTCAGCATGTGGGGCAACAGATGAAGATTTTTGTCAATTAAAATTTTTTCGCTACAGCTTATTTGATTGTCGTTAAACCAAGCCGTCAAATCCAGGCCAATCACTCTACCCAATATCTACAACATGGGTGAAATGCTCACGTTGGAAAATGCCAAGTCTTAATCACATTAATACACCTGAAGAAAAGCTCATACTCCTGTGCTCCTGCTCTGAATGCAGTTTCCAACAGAACCTTCTACAAAAGGATTTGACCACAAACTAAGCTTTCACATCACAATTATTTGATCAAGGTTAAAGCAAGGTAGATGAAATTCCTTCAAAGCTTGCCTGGTATTTGGAACATTCCAATTCACAAATTCTAATATCGGTCAGATCGGAATGAAACATGTTGTCAGAGCAATTCAATTCCAGGTCCCCAGGGAAGGAATTGGCAATAAGAACAAAACAATGGCTGAGATAGTTGTGTTCTTGAGGTCTTCAATTTGTTCAACACTAACCAATGTATAGTGGTTCAAATTGCATTTGATTAAACTTGCTCAAACTGAGAAAAGATTGAAGCTTAAAGACTCAGGCCAGATGACATTGTTTACACATATCATTCCTGCCACCCTTGGTGTCAAAGTGTTGCTGCTCTAGGGTGTGAATGAGTAAATGTGAACAATGCATATGCAGCTCTTTAGTTCAGAGTCAACACAAGCGTTGAGTTCGTTTGTGCTAGATTGCCAAACTCAATTGAAGTTGAAGTTCAGCTGGCTCATGATGTACCTGGCATTAGAATCTGATATCTGGTGGTACAATTGGTTGTAAAGTGGAAGAAAATTCAATGCCAATATTGCAGAGATATCTCATCCCAAAAGTAAATAATTTTGGGAAGGTCATTCAAAACACAGTTAATACGTGTTAAGAAGAAAATCAGGCAAATATTATTTGGAAATTGATTATTGCAATATATGCTACAGTGTGGGTTTCTTCATCTTTAGAGAAAGCACACCAAAGTTTAAGTCATTGAGAGAAGTATAGTGCTTTGAAAGGGCAGCGAGTAAATTTTATGGCATTGTGAAATAGAGTATTTCAAAATATTATTACGGAAATTACTGTCTGGAAAAGAGCACTGACGTTATTTCCACTTACTATGTATTACTGGATGGATGGCCTATAAACTATTTAAAAGATTTTATTTGCATTTGTGAGGTTGCAAAACTTTAGAGAAGGGAGTGATGTCATAGCCTGCATGCGGAGATGCCGGTGTTGGACTGGGGTGGACAAAAGTGAGAAGTCGCACAACACCAGGTTATAGGTGTTGTGCGACTTCTCACTTATAGCCTGCATAGATTATAAATGTTTTATGAAATATAATAGGGAAATACTAGTTTTCAACAGATTAAAATTCTCTTAGAGGAATTTAGAGATTAACATGTTAACTAATTTACCAATGAAAAAAGGCAGAGACATGGTAAATATTCGATACAGTGATTCTTAACAACAATAACTTGCATTTGTTAGCCCCTCTAACATAATAAAAATTGCAAATATAATAAAATATTATTTTGTACTAGATCCTAATATGTTTGTGGGCCAATCAAATGCTTTTACTTTACCAAACTACATCCAGCACATGACCCAAATTTGAAAATTCAAATTAGAAAGATTTGCTCTGCGTCAACCTTGGCTCAGTGGTAGCACTCTCGCCTCTGAGTCAGAAGTTCATGGTTTCAAGTCCCATTCCAGGGACTTGAGCACATAATCTAGGCTGACACTCCAGTGCAGTACTGAGGGAGTGCTGCACTGTCTTTTGAATAAGATGTGAAACCAAAGTTGCCCTCTCAGGTGGATGTAAAAGATTCCAAGGCACTATTCAAAGAAGAGCAAGGGAGTTCCCAAGGTGCTCTGGCCAATATTTGTCCCTTGACCAACACCTAAAACAGATGATCTAGTTATTTTGCTGTGCGCAAATTGGCTGCCGCGTTTCCTACATTACGACAGTGACATATAGATTACAACATTTCAAAAGTACTTCACTGGCTGTAAAGCACTTTGGGATCTCCTGATGTCATGTAAAGGCGCTATATAAATGCAAGCTCTTTCTTCATTCTATCTGAGTGAGAGTGAGACTCTGCAGGACTCTTTTTACACTGACAGAAGACAACCCAATGAATCAGTGAACAATCCCTACTGACCCAATGAGAAAACAAATATGACACAGTAGTAACCTTTGATTGGCCAGTATTTTTGGTATCATTGGCACTAGCCCAAATGGAAAATATTTTTTTAATTCACATTGCTTTATTGATACTTTTCTTCAATTTGATCTGTTTTCTGAGTTACAAAGCACTGCATGAAATACCAAATTGACATTGTGAGCTTAGAGAAACCCAATTATACCTTATTTTGGCAAAACCTTGACTCAGTCTCACAACAATGAGCAGCTAAAGTGAATAATATTGCAAAAATTCCAAGAGATTCATCCTCAATCTACATTTGCAAATGAACTCCAGTGGTTATGTGGCAAAGTCACATTTTTCCTGTTTAAAAATGCCTTAACGCCCAATTAAAAGAATGGGGCATATCTTGTTATTAGGTTGAGTAAAGGGTGCAAAATAATCATCTGTGCACTTAGGTATCTTTGCGCTACACTGGATATTTTGCTGCATTTATACAAGGTTCTTGATTGTAGTAACTAAAACACTCACAAGTAATGTGGTGCAACAATAAAACACAGACAGTCATATATCTGCTGCACAGTTTAGAAAAATATGGCCCAGATTTTGCTGCCAAAATAACAGCGAGTTTAATGGCGTGCACCATTATTAATGTGTATACCATCCAGCAACTTGTGGCAAGGAAGAGACACCCCGTGAATTGTGACTTGGCACAAGTTGCTGGATGATTTGTACCGCTCAGCGGTTAGCCTCGCGAAACTGACGGCCCGCCCTTAACCTCCCCGTGAGTTTCATGAAATTGCTGCATTTGCGCATTAATTGCCAATTAAACTTGCTGTAGAAAGTTAACGCTGCTATTTAACAGTGTAAGTACCGTTATAATGAGGAGACTTTTGTTCCTGCAATGCCTAGTAACCTCTCCAGCCTAGAAAGGGAACAATTTAAACTGTGGAGTCTCATTCCTACTGGTAGTAAATTGTTGTTAGAGAATTTAAAAATATTTTTTTCTTACTTTTCCTTTCCGTCGCTTTTTTTCCCTCTCTCCCTTAATCTAATCTTTTTTTCCCTCTCTTTAGTTCTCTTTCTGCACCTGATTTGACTCAAATTCACCTTATTTCCTTCTCAGTCATTCCTCTGTTTCTTTCTCAATCCTTAAATCTCATTGATTAAGGAGATAGACTGTTGGTCCCGTCATTCATCAAGGTCCCAGATGTCCTGTTACCAGCTTGCACTTCTGCCAACTTACAGGCCAAAATTTTTTCAAGCTGAAGGGTGTGGGAAAAAGTTTAACGAACAGGGCACACTGCGAGATACCCCACTCCAGCAAAATCTTGGCCAATAGATCTCTCCTATTTGAGTACTTATTTTTCTCTTCCAGCTTTGCTAACCTACATGTATCATGGGATCCATGTGAAGCCCCGCAGACTGGAGACTGGTATTTTTAAGATTTTCAAAAATGTAAAAGTTTCCAGGTATGAAGTGTCACAATACCAGGAAGGACGAGGATTCCAATAACAAAAAAATTCCTATAGCATCTGTGACTCTAATTATTAGTTCTGATTATGAGGAAACTATATTTCTATTATAATTCTATAATATTGTCCTTGGAGTTAAATGTCACACTGCAGAATCACCAGAAAATCTCTCGCTGCAGCAAAACTTGACTCTGAGGACACTCAAACTAAAATCCCAAGAAACTCAGGTAGGAATCATCCACCGTAAAAGAAAGAATATAAATATTTCAAAACTGGGTGAAGAATAATTGCACTTAAATGGAAGAGTAAAAATCAACAACTCCTTAAATTATTGAGTTGACAAAACAAGCAGCACCAGGGAAAATTGGGACTTTTTCAAAATACAGGGCTATGTTTCCCATATGTTTTGAAGTATCGCAAGTCAAGTGCATCTTTCAGACTAGTTACCCATTCTATCATATTGTAGGTATAAAGCAAACTAGAATTTTCTTTGATGATCATAAAGTCGAATTAATTAAATATATGGGATTACTAAAAAATGCCTTAATTTGTTTGTAAATTGGGGATGTTTATACTTAATGAAAGGAATAACCCCATCTTTAAAAACGTACAAAATCTTTCATCACAATGTTCACATTGTGTTTAACATTGGATTTAAACTGTTTTGAGAGGTCGCACAACACCAGGTTATAGTCCAACAGTTTTATTTGAAATCACAAGCTTTCGGAGCTATCGATCGCCCCTTCCTCAGGTGACACCTGAGGAAGGGGCGATCGATAGCTCCGAAAGCTTGTGATTTCAAATAAAACTGTTGGACTATAACCTGGTGTTGTGCGACCTCTCAATTTTGTCCACCCCAGTCCAACTCCGGCATCTCCGCATCATTTAAACTGTTTAGCAGGGGTAAGGGAACCAGGACGTAGCACCAGAGAGGAGAGACAAGGTGCATAGAAAACTAGAGCGTTCAAAGACTGAATCTATTCGGTTAGAGTTAAGGAAAAGAAAAGGAACCGTTACATTATTGGGTGTTTACTGTAGACCCTCCAAATAGTGAGAAGGAGATAAGAGGAGCAAATCTGTAGGCAAATTTCAGAGAAATGTAAAAATAATAGAGCAGTAAAGTAGGGGACTTCAATAACCCTAATATAGACTGAGGAAAAACAGCCTAAAGAGCAAGGAGAGTGAAGAAATCTTAAAATGTGTACAGGAGAACTTTCTTAATCAGTATGTTTCACGCCCAACGAGGGTCAAAGCAGTGCTGGATCTGGTTCTGGAGAATGAAGTAGGGCAAATGGAATGTGTTTCAGTGGGAGAACATCTGGGTAATTGTGATCATAAAATAATTAGGTTTAAAGTAGTTATGGAAAGGGACAAAGAAAAAGCAATGGCGAAAAAACCCAATTGGAAGAGAGCCAGTTTCACTGATTTGAGAAGGGATGTCACGTATAGAATACAACAGAAAACCAGGCAGAATACAGAGAGTGCAGGGGGAAATTGAAAAAGGATATAAGGGCAAAGAGAGAGGATGAGAAAAGATTAGCAGGTAACAATAGGGAACCCAAAAATATTTTATAAACTTATGAAGAGTAAAAGGAATGGTGGAGCTGATTAGGGACAAAAAAAGGAAATCTTCTTGTGGAGGCAGAGGGCATGACTGAGGTAGTGAATGAGTACTTTGCATTTGTCTTCACAAAAGAAGAGGCTGAAGTTAATGTTGCAGTAGAGGAGGGGGGAGTAGAGATATTGGATAGGATAAAAATAGATAGAAAGGAGGTGCTAAATAGGTTGGCATCACTCAAAGTTGACAAGTCACCCGGTCCAGATGGGATGTATCCTAGGTTGCTGAGAGAAGCAAGTGTGGAGATAGCAGAAGCTCTGACCACAATCTTTCAATCCTCCTGGATATTGAAGTGGTGCCAGAGGACTGGATGATTGCAACTGTTACACCCCTGTTCAAAAAAAGGGAGGGATAAACCTGGTAACTACAGGTCAATCAGTCGAACATCGGTGGTGGGAAAACTACTAGAGACCATTGTCAAGGACAAAACTAAGTCTCACTTGGAGAAGCATAGGTAATAAGGGACAGCCAGCATGGATTTGTTAAAATCAAATTGTGTCTGACTAAGTTCTGATTGAGTTCATTGATGAAGTAACAGAGAGGGTTGATGAAGGTAATGCAGTAGATGTTGTATATATGGACTTCCAAAATGCATTTGATAAAGTATCACATAACAGACTTATTCATAAATAGAAGCACATGGTATTAAAGAGATAGTGGTAACTTGGGTACATAATTGACTAAGGGACAGGAGGCAGAAAGAAGTGGCGAATGGATGTTTTTCTGCCTGGAGAAAAGTATGCAGTAGGGTCCCCCAGGGGTCGATATTAGGACTATTGCTTTTCTTATTATATATAAATGACCTGGACTTGGGTATAGGAGTACAATTTTGAAGTTTGCAGATGATACAAACTTGGCAATGTACTAAATAGTGAGCAGGATAGTTGCAGACTTCAGGAGAACATAAGAACATAAGACGTAGGAGCAGGAGTAGGTCATTTGGCCCCTCGAGCCTACTCCGCCATTCAATAAGATCATGGCTGATCTGATCTTGGCCTCAACTCCACTTCCCTGCCCGCTCCCCATAACCCTTGACTCCCTTACCATTCAAAAATCTGTCTATCTCCACCATAAATATATTCAATGACCCAGCCTCCACAGCTCTCTGGGGAAGAGAATTCCAAAGATTCACGACCCTCTGAGAGAAGAAATTCCTCCTCATCTCCGTTTTAAATGGGTGCCCCCTTATTCTGAAATTATGCCCCCTAGTTCTAGATTCCCCCACGAGGGGAAACATCCTCTCTGCATCTACCCTGTCAAGCCCCTTCAGAATCTTATATGTTTCAATAAGATCCCCTCTCATTCTTCTAAACTCCAATGAGTATAGGCCCAACCTGCTCAACCTTTCTTCATAAGACAACCCCTTCATCTCCGGAATCAACCTTGTGAACCTTCTCTGAACTGCCTCCAATGCAAGTATATATCCTTCCTTAAATAAGGAGACCAAAACTGTAAGCAGTACTCCAGGTGTGGTCCCACCAACACCCTGTACAGTTGTAACAGGACTTCCCTACTTTTATACTCCATTCCCTTTGCAATAAAGGCCAACATTCCATTTGCCTTCCAAATTACTTGCTGTACCTGCATGCTAACTTTTTGTGATTCATGTACAAGGACCCCCAGATCCCTCTGTACCTCAGCATTTTGTAATCTCTCCCCATTTAAATAATAATTTGCTTTTTTATTTTTCCTACCAAAGTGGATAACCTCACATTTTCCCACATTATACTCCATCTGCCAGATTTTTGCCCATTCACTTAGCCTATCTATATCCCTTTGGAGATTCTTTGCATCCTCCACAGAATTTGCTTTCCCACCTATCTTTGTATCATCAGCAAATTTGGCTACATTACACTCGGTCCCTTCATCCAAGTCATTAATATAGATTGTAAATAGTTGAGGTCCCAGCACTGATCCCTGCGGCACCCCACTAGTTACGGTTTGCCAACCTGAAAATGACCCATTTATCCCAACTCTCTGTTTTCTGTTAGTTAGCCAATCCTCTATCCATGCTACTATATTACCCCCAACCCCGTGAGCTCTTATCTTGTACAGTAACCTTTTATGTGGCACCTTATCGAATGCCTTCTGGAAAACCAAATACACGACATCTACTGGTTCCCCTTTATCCACCTTGCTCGTTACATCCTCAAAGAACTCCAGCAAATTTGTCAAACATGATTTCCCTTTCATAAAACCATGCTGACTCTGCTTGACTATATTATGATTTTCTAAATGTCCTGCTACCACTTCCTTAATGATGGACTCCAGCATTTTCCCAATGACAGATGTTAGGCTAACTGGTCTATAGTTGCCTGCTTTCTGTCTCCCTCTTTTCTTAAATAGGGGCGTTACATTTGTGGTTTTCCAGTCCGCTGAGACCCCTCCAGAATCCAGGGAATTTTGGTAGATTACAACCAATGCATACACTATCGCTGCAGCCACCTCTTTTAAGACCCTAGGATGCAGGCCATCGGGTCCAGGGGACTTGTCCACCTTTAGTTCCATTAGTTTGCCTAGTACTTCTTCTCTAGTGATAGTGATTGTTTTAAGTCTCCCCCCCCCCCCCACCCCAATAGCTCCTTGATTATCCATTATTGGGATGCTTTTAGTGTCTTCTACCATGAAGACCGATACAAAACATCTGTTCAAAGTCTCTGCCATTTCCCTGTTTCCCATTATTAATTCCCCAGACTCATCCTCTAGGGGACCAACATTTACTTTAGCTACTCTCTTCTTTTTTATATACCTGTAGAAGCTCTTACTGTTGGTTTTTATATTTCTTGCTAGCTTACTCTCATAAGCTATCTTCTCTCTCTTTATCATTTTTTTAGTTGTCCTTTGCTGGTTTTTAAAACATTTCACAATCCTTTGGCCTTCCACTATTCTTCGCAACATTGTCTGCCTTTGTTTTCAATTTGATACCATCTTTATAGGATATAGACAGACTGGTGAAACGGGCAGACACATGGCAGATGCAATTCAATGCAGATAAGTGTGAAGTGATGCACTTTGGGAGGGACATCATGGAGAGGCAGTATGATTTAATGGCACTATTTTACGAGGGGTGCAAGAGTAGAGGGATCTTGAGGTGCATATTCACAAATCTTTGACGATGGCAGGGCAAGTTGAGAAGGCAGTTAAGAAAGCAAATGGGATACTTAACTTTGTAAATAAATCTTTACAAATCACTGGTTAGGCCTTAGCTAGAGTATTGTGTACAATTCTGGGCACCACAGTTTAGGAAGGGTGTGAAAGCCTTGGTGAGGGTATAGAGGTCGTTTACCAGGATGATACTAGGGATGAGGGACTTCAGTTATGTGACAAGATTGGAGAAGCTGGGATTGTTCTCCTGAGAGCAGAGAAGGTTATGGGGAGACCTATTAGAGGTATTCAAAATTATGAGGGATTTTGATAGAGTAAGTGGAGGGAAACTGTTTCCTCTGGCAAGTGGGTCGGTAACCAGAGGTCACAAATTTAAAATAATTGGCAAAATAACTAGAGGAGAAAGAATGAGAATTTTTTTCACGCAAAAGGTTGTTAAGATCTGGAATACACTATCTGAAAGGGTGGTGGAATCAGATTCCGTAGGAACTTTCAAAAGGCAATTGGACATGTACTTGAAGAGGACTAATTTGCAGGGTTATGGGGGGGGAAATCTGGGGTGTGGGATTAAATTGGACAGCTCTTTCAAAGAGGCAGAACAGGCACAACGGGCTGAATGGCCTCCTTTTGTGCTGTAAGATTCTATGATTCTATATCAGAAATATTTTGAAAAAGTCACCTCAGGGTAAATTTTCATGAATGACTTCATGTTTGCTACACTGTCAACTTCAGAAAAGGGAAGTAGGGACATTTCAGGATGTTACACAGTGTTTTGCTGTGTGTCTAAATCTGATCAGCAAGTTTCAATATGAACAACAATTAAATCATTTCCGTGCATTAATTCCAGGGTCTGATGCATTGTAGCAAGGATTGCGTCCGTTAGGCAGGTTTCTGTTATAAAGGCCATGCTTGCATTTGGTCCTTATTATTTGCTATTTTAGATCAGCAGTGCCCTGGTCCAATCCCTGCTAGTACACAGGGCAGTACATGTCTGTGATTCGGAGAAGTTCAATGGAGGGATAAGTTCATGCTTCCTAGTGGTTGATGAACTGACTTCTGATTTTTCAAATATACCAGTTTCACAAGTGACAACGTTCCCTTTGAGAAAAAAAACTCAATGCCAATCTCAAGAAACTATAGTCATATTTAACTATCTTATCTGAGCTGTTGTAAATCCACACTGAAAGAATGTAGACAATGAATTTGAAATTCGAAAGCATAAGTGAACTATAAACAAACTATTACAAAAGCAAAATACTGCGGATGCTGGAAATCTGAAATAAAAACAGAAAGCGCTGGAAATACTCAGCAGGTCAGGCAGCATCTGTAGAGAGAGAAACAGAGTTAACGTTTCAGGTCGATGACCAGTTCTGACGAAGGGTCATCGACCTGAAACGTAAACTCTGTTTCTCTCTCTACAGATACTGCCTGACCTGCTGAGTATTTCCAGCGTTTTCTGTTTTTATTAGAAACAAACTATACAAGAATATACTTTGTAACAAAGTGGCTCACCCTTCCAATTAGAAGAAACAGTTCTATCCAATCCATGTAAACATCTCTCCAGGGCGTGATGGATGCGATCCTCTGTACAGGAGGTATGCTGCATTTTATATCATCTCCTTAAAAGAAAGAAAAGAATATATGGACGTCATTACTATCTAGCTGGTTCGACAGAGAAGAGCTGCCCATTCGAAACAATAGAATAATAATAGAGATCAATGGCAGACATTCTCAGAAATACTTACAACCCAGAGTTTTAATTTTTAAAGCTAGTTTCCCACTGCAGTGTTGCCTCAGTTTTTCAATGTGTCTTTCTCATTATTAGAACCCTTTAAGGAGGGTTTTCATATAGAGGAAAGGGTGAAATTTCCTCAATTTCATAATCTCAAGTAATTCTACTAAAGTCAGGAAGTCATGTGTTGCAGAGACGGCTAGTATGTGATGTTACGGTATTGAGCACACAATGTTCAAGCAGAAAGTTACAAGGGTGAACTCATCATTTGCCTCAACAGAGTTAGTTTTGTCATTTTGTACTTGGATAAGCCAGTTACAAGGAGCACACACAAAAAAAGGAATTACTCCATCTTTGGGAGGACGACTAAAATTGTTGGACTCAGCTAACTTGAATCATACAATTGAGAAACAAAAACTCCACGGGAAAAGTGGTCCAACCGTGGCTAACTAAAGAAGTTAAGGATAGCATTAGATTGAAAGAAGAAGCTTATAATGTTGCGAAGAATAGTAGTAAGCCTAAGGATTGGGAGAGTTTCAGAAACCAGCAAAGGATGACCAAAAAATTGATAAAAAGGGAAAAAATAGAGTATGAGAGAAAACTAGCAAGAAATATAAAAGCAGATTGTAAGAGCTTTTGCAAGTATATAAAAAGGAAGAGAGTAGCAAAAGTAAATGTTGGTCCCTTAGAGGCTGAGACAGGATAAATTATTATGGGGAATAAGGAAATGGCAGAAACGTTAAACAAATATTTTGTATCTGTCTTCACAGTAGAAGACACAAAAAGCATACCAAAAATGATGGGGAACCAAGGGTCTAATGAGGGTGAGGAACTTAACATAATTAGTATAAGTAGAGAAAAAGTACTAGAGAAACTAATGGGACTAAAAGCCGACAAATCCCATGGACCTGACGGCCTACATCCTAGGCTTCTTAAAGAGGTGGCTGAAGAGATAGTGGATACATTGGTTTTGATCTTCCAAAATTCCCTAGATTCTAGAACGGTCCCAGCGGATTGGAAGGTCACAAAAGTAACACCGCTATTCAAGAAAGGAGGGAGAGAGAAAACAGGGAACTACAGGCCAGTTAGCTTGACATCAGTCGTCAAGAAAATGTTGGAATTCATTGTTAAGGAAGTGGTATCAGGGCACTCAGAAAATGATAACATGATTAGGCAGAGTCAACATGGTTTTATGAAAGGGAAATCGTGTTTGACAAATTTATTAGAGTTTTTTGAGGATGTCACTAGCAGGGTAGATAAAGGGGAACCAGTAGATGTAGTATATTTGGATTTCCAAAAGGCATTCGATAAGGTGCCACATAAAAGGTTATTACACAAGATTAGGGCTCATGGGGTTGGGATAATATAGAAGCATGGATAGAGGATTCGTTAACGGACAGAAAACAGAGAATAGGGATAAACGGATCTTTTTTAGGTTGGCAAGCTGTAACTAGTGGGCTGCCGCAAGGATTAGTGTTGGGGCCTCAGCTATTTACAATCTATATTAATGACTTGGATGAAGGGACCGAGTGTAATGTATCCAAGTTTGCTGATGATACAAAGCTAGGTGGGACAGTAAGCTGTGAGAAGAACACAAAGAGTCTGCAAAGGGATATAGATAGACTAAGTGAGTGGGCAGTAAAGTGGCAGATGGAGTATAATGTAGGGAAATGTGAGGTTATTCACTTTGGTAGGAAGAATAGAAAAACAGAATATTTTTTAAATGGTGAGAAACTTTCAAAAGTTGGTGTTCAGAGAGATTTGGATTTTCTCGTGCAAGAAACACAGAAAGCTAGCAATTCTTTTTTGCAGTGTTAGTTTGTGGACATTAAATGTGTTTGTGATTCCTCTGTCCAATGTTTCTGTTAAAATAGTGGACAGAGGAGCGTGCTAGGAATGTGTTAAGTATTGATGTGCTAATTTTGTATGCTAATATCACAAGAAGGGAGTGAGCTAGTGTCCAGAACTAGGGGGCATAGTCTCAGGATAAGGGGTAGGCCATTTAAGACCGAGATGAGGAGGAATTTCTTCACTCAGAGGGTTGTGAATCTTTGGAATTCTCTGCCCCAGAGGGCTGAGTCTTTGAGTATATTCAAGGCTGAGATAGATAGATTTTTGGACTCTAGGGGAATCAAGGGATATGGAGATCGGGCAGGAAAGTGGAGTTGAGGTCGAGGATCAGCCATGATCTTATTGAATGGCGGAGCAGGCTCGAGGGGCCGTATGGCCTACTCCTGCTCCGAATTCTCATGTTCTTAATTCTGCTGTTCAATCATCAGACTGTTGGGGTGGTGGCTTATATAGCACTTGCTGAGACATTTAGAATTCAGACTCCACTTCCTTTTCTGTTAATAGAGGCTGTTTGGTCATGGGTGACATATAATGGGAGGAGGTGAAAAGTCCTAAGAAACCTGACACTACAGTAGCCATTCAAATAATTAATCCTTTTTCAATAAGGTACTTACATTGCTATTTTTATACCTACTCCAACCTTCCCCCACCCTGAGCACAGTTTCAACAATGGACACAAGTGAGGTCCAAACAGCCCAACAGTTTGAATCGACTGTCGCATGTCTGAACTGGACCCAATTAATTAATATTGTAAAATGATGCAAAAATAGCTTTGTGCAAACATATCCTCACCAGTTACAAATACATAATGGCCCAGATTTTGCGGTGAAAATAACGATGATGCTATCAGCACTCACCGTTAATAAAGAGTAAATCGGACAGCAACTTCTGGCGACCGCACATGCGCAGTTAAACGCGGAAATCAGGAAGTTGCTGTCCGAGTTGCCCTGCTCCTCCAGAAGCTTCGCGACACCAGTATCTCGCCCAAAGACTCGCCATTGAAACACATGGAGTGTGAAGTTGCTGTACTTCATACAATTCTGCTGTTCGATTTTGGTGATGAGGGTTTCTTTTAGAAAACACTGGGAAGATTTCAGTATTTCAGTAAAATCATAACTGTATGTATAAAGAATGAACTTCGTGTTAAAAATAGTGAACAAAGGAAATCTCCCCATCATGTTTTTAGCAGAATTGTTGTGGTTTGCTTGGGAGGTGATCATGAGAGTGTATTTTTCTTTTCTGGCAGACATCATTAAGTTTTTATTTTGTTTAAGTTGATGCGGTGCACTATCCTTCCTCATCTTTCTCGACCTGTGACACGGTTGAAGGGAATACCACCTGTGGGCCAGCGGTCACTCTGTTTGGACACGAGTACCCTACTGGATGTCAACCCAGTATTTAGAGATCATATGCTAGTCTCCACTTTCCGGGGCTGTCTGGAGTGGGGCTCGAACCCATTGTCTGCTGACTCAGTGGGGGGAATGCTACCATTAAGCCAAAGGCTCACTCCCTTCTTGTGATATTAGCATACAAAATTAGCACATCAATACTTAACACATTCCTAGCACGCTTCTCTGTCCACTATTTTAACAGAAAAATCACAAACACATTTAATGTCCATAAACTAACACTGCAAACAATAGTCTCCAGGCTTAGACGCTTTAATTTCTTCAATTGGATGTTTTGCTTCTTCGGCTTATGGCATAGACAACAGCTGCTCACCCACTACTCACCTCAAGTTTGGAAAAGTAACAATGATTGATTGGCTGAGCACAGGGCAGGGGTTTTTCAATATTTTATCATGTGCAAAGATAAGCATTACGCAAATAATTACGATCAGGACATTCCAAGCAGCTTATTTCAATTATTTAAATGTAGGGCTGCAAAACATTCGTCAACTAAAAAATAGCTAACCAGATTTTACAAAACTTACCCAATAATAAAGAAATGCCTCACAATGCAGTTAATTACAAATTCGAGAGTTCAAATTCTCGAAATATTGCATTTAACACAATCGTATGTTTGGCTATGAACTGCATTTAGTCATAATGTAAGATACAATAAACCCAAATATTTGCTCTTCGTACTACACTATTACAGACTTCTATTAAATGAAATTTTCTCAGTCAGAACAGCATAACATGGCTCTTACCATCAGGAGAACCTCTTTTAAAAAGCAAACATTTGTAAAGAATTGTGATTGTGAGAACGCTTTTATTTGTTCTATCCTATCAGTCAATGTTAACAATACTTCTATTTAAACACCAAAGTGGTGATGACATAATTAGGGACACTGGCATGGTTGCTGAGCCTGGGAGTTGATATTGCCTTACCACTGTACTTATACAGTATCTTCACTGATGATAACTCCACTCCCTCATAGTCAGGCTCAGTAAATCCTTAATGTCCGGATAATGTCATTAACACCAACTTTTTCCAATGAAAAACATTTTAAAAAATCAACAGAAATGGACAGTGCAAAATGAAAGGAAGTTAATGTCAATCACAATTATTTGATTTTTCAAAGGGGCCTGATGGGGAGGCTCACTTTTTAGTATCATAGATAATTTCTGTGATGGTTCCTTAGCAAAAATGACTGAATATGGGGATTATTTTGCATGGCCCTAGAAAGGTTTCTATGGTAATAATAAACCTTTAACTTACCCATGGAAGCCTTCATCTTTGCCAGCCTTTGTTACGTAACAACAATTCATCCATTATTTTCATTATCTCTCAACCAACCACTGTCTACCCCTATTAATTTGAAGTCAATTAATTCAAATTACTGGATAATTAATTTTTTTTTAGCACAATAAATACTTTGAATTCACAATTGCAGGAGTAGACTCTAATTGTGCTGACATTATTAATCTTTCTACATCATCTGATCTCAGCTAAACTCAGGAACAGCTGACCCAGACTGCGGCTTGTTCGCATTTAATCCCTGCTGTACGAGTTTCACATGCAGAGGAAGACTTTTATAACTCAGCCAAGCTTTCATTCTGTGATCATCTTCACTTCTGGAAGACAATAGATACGTACTCTTCCCCACTGTAAAGCTTCCATATCCTACATGTGCTCTCCCGTGCATTTTCCCACAACTAGTGAATAATTTTTCAAGGACCAGGCTAGGCCATGTTTCTTATACTAACTGTATAAACACTGATGTCCAAAGTGAGCCATTGTTTTGAATCCAAGTTGTCTATTGTATTTGGGATTTTCACCAGATCTTGAAATGGTTCCAAGTAATGGAGAGCGCTAAACAGGCATCTGTAAAAGGCCATCCCACACAACACTGTTTGGCAATCAAATGACTCACTGGCAGATGTTGCTTACCATTACGACAGTCATGACATATTGGTTTGTCCTGTGTTTGGAGGATATGTACTAATTTCCTCAAAATGACAACAGTCTATTTCCTCCATGTGGTTGTTGTGTTAAATACCCATAGTTAGCATTGTTATTAAGAAAATAGCAAACAGCAAAACTACAGTGGCTAATGATTGGCACCTCCACGTCAAACGTGTGATATAGACCCGAATACACACCAAGTTGCCTTTTTAAAAATTCTTCTGTACAGTTATAAAGCTAGTTTTTCTTTAGTGCACTCTCACTTTTTTAGCTTTGCTGTTGAAAGTTTTATCTTGCCTTATCATGTCCAGTGGCACCAATAATCGAAAAAATATTGTTGTGTTGCTTCACATCATGTGACAGGAAGGGTAATCGGCTTTAAAGGATTATGATGCTCGACCTAATAATTACTTCCTGATCTCTTTGCTTCCACCTTTTCAACAACAACTTGCATTTTCCTAGTATCTCATTAAAAAAATGCCTCTGAATGCTTTACAAGAGGGTGAAGAGGATACTGAGCAGGAGACGGGAAATGTTGGCAAAGGGTGAGGTCAAAAGCTGGTTCAAAGAGGTTTTTCCAAAGGCTTTGGAGGGGGAAGAATGGTAACAAGATGAAGTGGTTCTGGGATTGAGTTTTAAAAAGCATGGCTACAGTGACTGAAGGAGTGGGCATTGATGGTGGAGCAGAGAGAATGAGAAATAAACAATAATCTAGCATCAGAGGAATGGAGGGCATGCAGCTGGTGGTGATCACTAAGACTGGCGGAGGTGACAAGTGGTGTTCCCCGGGGATCTGTACCGGGGCCTCGGCTTTTCACCGCATACATAGAAACATAGGAGTAGGCCATTCGGCCCTTCGAGCCTGCTCCGCCATTCAATATGATCATGGCTGATCCTCTATCTCAATACCATATTCCCGCTCTCTCCCCATACCCCTCGACATCTTTTGCGTCTAGAAATCTTAAATATATTGAGTGACTTGGCCTCCACAGCCTTCTGTGGTAGAGAATTCCACAGGTTCATCACCCTCTGAGTGAAGAAATTCCTCGTCATCTCAGTCCTAAATATCCTACCCCGTATCCTGAGACTGTGACCCCTCGTACTAGACCCCCCAGCCAGGGGAAACATCCTCCCTGCATCCAGTCTGTCTAGCCCTGTCACAATTTTATATGTTTCAATGAGATCCCCTCTCATTCTTCTAAACTCTAGTGAATACAGGCCTAGTCGACCCAATCTCTCCTCATACGACAGCCCTGCCATCCCAGGAATCAGTCTGGTGAACCTTCGCTGCACTCCCTCTATGGCAAGTATATCCTTTCTTAGGTAAGGAGACCAAAACTGCACACAGTACTCCAGGTATGGTCTCACCAAGGCCCTGTATAACTGTAGTAAGACATCCTTGCTCCTGTACTCAAATCCTCTTGCAATGAAGGCCAACATACCATTTGCCTTCCTAACTGCTTGCTGCACCTGCATGTTTGCTTTCAGTGACTGGTATACAAGGACACCCAGGTCCCTTTGTACATCAACATTTCCCAATCTATCACCATTTAAATAATACTCTGCCTTTCTGTTTTTCCTACCGAAGTGGATAACTTCACATTTGTCCACGTTATAATGCATCTGCCATGTATTTGCCCACTCACTCAACTTATCTAAATCGCCTTGAAGCCTCTTTGCATCCTCCTTACAACTCACAATCCCACCTAGTTTTGTGTTGTCAGCAAACTTGGAAATAACCAGCATCTGCAGTATTTTGCTATCGTCGCTGTTGTTATTTTGGAAATATTACATTTGGTTCCCTCATCCAAATCATTGATATATATTGTGAATAGCTGGGGCCCAAGCACTGATCCTTGTGGTACTCCACTAGTCCCTCCTGCCACCCCGAAAAAGACCCATTTATTCCTACTCTCTGTTTCCTGTCTATTAACCAATTTTCAATCCATGCCAGTATATTACCTCCAATCCCATGTGTTTTAATTTTGCACACTAACCTCTTATGTGGGACTTTATCAAAGGCCTTCTGAAAATCCCAATACACCACATCCACTGTTCTCCCTTATCTATTCTACCAGTTACATCCTCAAAAAACTCCAGTAGGTTTGTCAAACACGATTTCCCTTTCATAAATCCACGTTGACTTTGTCTAATCCCGTTGATATTTTGTAAGTGTCCTGTTATCACATCCTTTATAATAGACTCTAGCATTTTCCCTACTACTGATGTTAGGCTAACCGGTCTGTAGTTCCCTGTTTTCTCTCTCCCTCCTTTTTTAAATAGTGGGGTTATATTTGCCACCCTCCAATCTGCAGGAACTGTTCCATAATCTATAGAATTTTGGAAGATGACAACCAATGCATCCACTATTTCCATGGCTACCTCTTTTAGTACTCTGGGATGCAGATTATCAGGCCCTGGGGATTTATTGGCTTTCAGTCCCATTAATTTCTCCAGCACTATTTTTTTACTAATACTAATTTCCTTTAATTCCTCCTTCTCACTAGACCCTTGGTTCCTTAGCATTTCTGGAAAGATATTTGTATCCTCTACCGTGAAGACAGAATCAAAGTATTTGTTTAATTGCTCGGCCATTTCCTTGTTCCCCATTATAAATTCTCCCATTTCTGACTGTAAGGGACCTACATTTGTCTTCACTAATCTTTTTCTTTTTACATACTTGTAGAAGCTTTTACAGTCCGCTTTTATGTTCTAAGATGAAGGAACATCAATGACTTAGATGAAGGAACAGAAAGTTGTATATCCAACTTTGCAGATGACACTAAATTAGGAGTAAATTGTGCAAATGGAAGCAGGAAGTTACAAAGGGACAGAGGCAGATTAAATGAGTGGGGAGAACTGTGGCAGGAGGAGTACACTGAGGCAAAGTTTGAAGTCATTGGCTTTGGATCCAAGAAAGACAAATCAGCATATCTGTTTATTCTTCTACCGTAATCCCATGTGTATATCCCAATCTTTATTTCGCTTTCTGTAAAATTTATAAAAAGTGAAGGATAATCAGTGCATTTTACTTCCTGGTTTGCTGTCTGTGATAATTCTTCAATGTGATTGGGTTTTTAAATTGTGTACTGTTAGCCAGCTTGATGACATCACTGTTGCTGGATGCTGGAGATCCCCTAGACTTGGCGCCAGAATCAAATTAACGTCGGGAAAGGTAAAATCAACGCCACAGAAATAACTAGACCTTTGTGAGCAGCTTTCTTCGAGGTCAGCAGCAAGCACCGTCACCTCACTGCTGACCACAAAATCTAGGCCATTGAATTTTTTTTATATGATGTGTAAAAATTTATCTCGATGCTTAGTCATGCATTCTGGGTGATACAGTCATACAACTAGAACATATAATCAGGTAATAAGATTATAATCCATAAAAAGCTTTCGGACAGAGATATGCATTCTAACCACATAACCGACCTATCCTGTAACAATAACCTGAGACTGTAAAATGTTTACTCGAATAGTGCTGCAAGTTAATTCAATTTTTCACAAACTATACTGCCCATGCTGTATTAGAGTACAAGTGCTACCCACAGAACTATTAAATATTTTATGAAGGATGGTGATTTGTCTCATGGTTTACTGTCTGAAACAACTCGATGTGCTGTGAGGTCCTGTTGCACCATGTCCCAATATTCTGTAAGGTCTCGCGTTATTACCGCAGCATTGAAAAAATTCCACAAAAGAAAATCCAAATGACATAAAAAATGAAAGCTTGAGTGAATGGCAGGAGATTACAAGCAGCTCTTCAACCACTGGAGTTTAACTAAGGGTGCATTCACACTATAGCTGTAGAAGTGACGAGAAAGCTACAGCTCTAGAGTAAATGCAGCCTGAATCCAGAGCAGAGCTTGACCTGACACTAGAATGAAGTGGAGTGACGCTCCCCTGGAGAAAGTAATCGCACTCTGCTTCCTTTCGGAGTAAGTTCAGGTTTTGACGCACAATTTACACTCAATGTCAATGCAAGGTTGTCTCAGCTTTGCATCGATAGTAAACCCGTGAATGCAACATAACAAACCGCTCAAGTTTTGCCCTCCACATTTCCAATAATACGTTGTTAGATTTCTAGGCTTTTAACCCACTTCAACTCTCCAGTATCCTCCACTTCACACACAAAATTGTAATGTTATTTCACATTGTCTGCAAGTGTCAAAAGTTAATTAAAAGGAGGCTTAGGAGATGGCATAATGGTACTGAGGAGGCAGGGGGATAAATAACAGATTGAAAAAAAACATATGTTTCATCAATATATCAAAGTGGTGAAAAAGTGGAACAGGGCTATTGGATGGAATTGTGGTGTATCCTGAAAATTAGATTTTATTGTAATGAAGGATCTGATATAGCATTGAAGAGGATCAACGACTGGGTGCTTACACAGTGCGATGTCATTGCCAGATCATTTCAAACATTAGGAAAAAAAAAACCTGCTAAAGCAAAAATGAGAAAACTTAGAAAGTTTGAAAGACAAGCAAATGGTGACGTAAGGGTAAATTTTCCCATGTGGGCACCCAACAGGAGCTGTCTCTGCTGCTTCCCCACCAGCCAAACCTCCCCCAGACTTCCCACTGCACTAATCCTTCTCTACTTTCTCCCCTCATGCCCTCTCTGATATCATCTAGTCCATGGGACTAATTTTCTGCTCCCTTGACCCCGGTAAACTTCACTTCATCCCAAACCCTTCTGCCGGTATCCTATCCCACACCAAGTTCCACTCACCCTTCACCATTGGCGCCACTGACCTACACTGGCTCCCGATCCTCAAATGCCTCCAATTTATATTTCTCATCCTCATGTTTTAATTCTTTAATGGCCTTGCCCTCCTTATATCCGTATCCTCCTCATGACCTACAAGTGCCCAACCCCCGCCAGAACCTTCGTTGCTCTGATTCTGGCCTCATGCATTCCTCCCTTCCTTCATCCCACCTTTGGTAGCCGTGTTTTCAGCTGCTTAAGCCCCATACTCTGGAATTCCCTCCATAATTCTTCCATTTCTATCTCCTCCTTAAGACCCTCCTCTTTGACCAAACGTTTGGTCACCCTCCAAATAACTCCTTCTTTGACTTGGCGGCCATTTTTGTCTAATTATGCTTCAGTGAAGCGCCCTGGGACTTTTTTCTATGTTAAAGGCGTGATATAAATCAAAGTTTTATTGTCATGTGCAAGATGATTAAACAACAAAAGTGGCATCTCTCCTGGCTACAGCAATATGCAAAAACTGATCCAAATTTGTACAAACACAACATGTTAAAGTAAAACAACAAGATGAATCATGTCCCCCAAGTTGTTATGATCTTAATTTTCCATGCAAACCAACTTCTGCATTTGTACACTGAAGAGCCTGTTGAGTACTCCTGCTAGTTGTAAAGAGGAAGTGACCCTTGTTCCAAGAGGAAGTTATGAAGTGACTTCCTTTTTTAAGGATATGATACGTTCTAAGAACTGTGCACTTTTATTGGATTGTGTAGTTTCTTACCCAAAATTGCCATCAAGTAAACAGGGTTTAACGTACATCCCTTTGTAGTGAAATTGCACAGAAAAAATTCCATGAATTAATGTTGGATGACATCAATTGATGATCCAACACAAACTGCAGAAGCTAACTTTGCAGAAATACTAACAGATACAACAACAACAGCAAATGTTTATACAGTGCCTTTAATGTAACAAAACATCCCAAGATGTTTCACAGGAGTGTTATCAAAAAAAAGAATTTGACACCGAGCCATATAAGGAGATGTTAGGGCAGTTGACCAAAAGCTTGGTCGAGGAGGTATGTTTTAAGGAGCGTCTTAAAGAAGGAAAGAGAACTGGGAGAGGCAGAGAGATTTAGGGAGGGAATTCCAGAGCTTAGGACCTAGGCAGCTGAAGGCACGACCGCCAATGGGTGGAGTGATTAAAATCGGGGATGTTCAAAAGGCCAGAATTGGCAGAGCGCAGAGGTCTAGGGGTGGAGGAGGTTACAGAGATAAGGAGGGGTGAGGCCATGGAGGGATTTGAAGACAAGATGAGAATTTTAAAATCGAGGCATTGCTTAATTGGGAGCCAATGTAGGTCAGCAAGCACAGGGGATATGGGTGAGCGGGACTTGGTACATGTTAACATACGGGCAGCAGAGTTTTGGATGAGCTCAAGGTTATGGAGGGTAGAACGAGGGAGACTGGCCAGGAATCAAGTCTAGAGGTGATAAAGGCATGGATGAGGGTTTCAGCAGCAGATAAGTTGAGGTAAGGGCGGAGACATCTCACAATTAGCCCATAGATGACAACATCTGTTACTTTTATCCCAATTCAGTAAATATCACTTTTACTTCACAAGTAGCAGCTGATATTTTGGTCCCAATTACAGCTCTGCATCCATGCCAATTAGTCATCTTGAGTTATGCAAGAGTCACCCTGTTGACATCTTCAGATTCCTCTCTCAGACATTGATATTGGGAATTCACTGAGAGGACAGTCATGGGGGAAAACTTACATTAGTGCAACTGATCATTTATGCAAACTTTTAACATACATATCAAAGGACATACAAATATAGCAAAATCAATCATTGCTGACAATCTAATTTCCCAAGGATGCAATGTTAAGAATGTACCTCGGTCACAGGCCCTTCCTGTTACTTGGTGCAATTTACCCAAGGACTTTACTATGAAAGTTGCTGTACCTCTCTCCTACAGTGGCAAACACCAGCACACATATCTATTCCACAGGGTTAGTTACTGAGGTCTAAGAAGGACCACTGGTTGAAGCACAGAGCACGAGTGAGGAAGAGCAAGTTCACGTGAAACTGGAGGAACTGTAACTTGCTGAAAAAGCCTGTGCATTTGGAATGTAGATAAACAATTGCCAGCGTCCTATACATTCTCCCTGAGATGCTGCACCAAGCTTACAGTCAAATGCTCCGAAGATGCCTTGTAAGACAACACTGTTAAATTGTGCCAAGTGTGAACACACTTCCCTTGGCAATTTTGCGTAGCCTGGCATATTTCTTTCTCATCTGGGAGGCCAGCTTAAAGGTTCCTTTAGCTGCTGAGTCCAAGAATTTGAACCACACAGTGCCTGCCTACAAACATAATTTGGTAGTTCAGCATCAATCATTCCTGCAGTCCTTTGAGAGTGTGCCAAGCAACTTGTACACTTTGGGACATCTACAAAGGCATCCACAACTCACATCTGTGCATGACTGTCTGATCAAGCTTCCAGACCACCTTGGAGAGCATGGTCACTTCAGAAACCACTGCAGCAGAGCCTCCCCTTGGCCGAGGTCCTAAGATCAGGACTAAATTTCATCATGCCTGCTTTGACTGAGGCTCCAAACATCTTGGGCTCCAACCTACAAGTCTGTCTTGTCTGGATTCCCCTTGTTGGGGAACCAAATACAGCAGAGATTCACCAACCTGTCTAGTGATCTATTCCCACACAGATGCTGAAGGAATGTCCAGCACCAGGAGAAAGGCAAGAGCTTGCACGGATGATCGAGCTATCTTTCAGGATAAAGTCAGTCAGACACCTACTCAAATAACTACCAATGTGTCACATAGCATACAGGCGCATCGATATCCATGGTACCTGCAGCTTCAAAATGTAGCACCTGGCCCTGAAAGGAGGACTGGAAGGAGGAGGGCTGTTTGCAGGCAGCCTTACCCTACTCATATGGTCTACAGCCTAAAATTAAGCTACCTGAGCCTCAGTGAGGAGCAGTGGAAGAGATGATTGAGTTTCTCACGAGATGCCATCGCAAATCTGCAATATTGCAGTATACTTCAGCAGGAGCTGCAGCACACTACCACAGCTGCCACTGCTTTTCATGTGGTAGTTCAGGTCATCACAGCATTGGAATTTCTATGCACCAGGGTCATTTCAGGCTGAAGCTGGAGACATCTGTAACATCAGTCAGGCTGCAGTGCATGCATGTATCAAGCAGGCGCCCTATTTTCCAAGGGTAATGATTTTATCGTGTTTTCCATGGACCCCAGGAGCCAGCAACAAAGGGCTTTGCACCTTTGTGAACCACAAAGGGTTTAATTCCCTTGATGTCCAGCTGTTCTGTGACCATCGGCAGTTGTTCATGCAAGTGGGCGCACACTTTCTAGGTAGCTCCCATGATGCCTACATCTTGTTGCAGTCCAGCATTCTCCTTTTTGGTAAGGAGCAACACGCCACAGGCTGGCTGCTTGGAGACAGGGGATATCCTCTGCAGGCATGGCTGATGATCCTGCTCAAAAACACAGCAACACTTGTGGAGATCCGATATACCATCAGTCATAGCTCAACCCAAGCACTCAACAAGCAGTCCATAGGAGAACTGAAGCAATGATTCAGGGGGTTCCTTCAGTACATCCTTGCCAGAGTATTGGAGATAGTGGTGGTGTGGTGACTCTTTCCATAACTTTATCATACAATGGGGGGAGAGCTACTTTTGGCCACAGATGAAGGGGACCATCCACCGCATGGAAGAGGAGAAAGCTGATCACCACAAGATGTAGCAGCATCAGCCTGCCGACAGAGCTGTTTGCCAGACGCTCATTGACCATTGCTCAGGTCTAACACGAGTCCATCTACCCTCCAATAAAGAATTTCCATCCCACTGACCATCATTTATATACATGCCACCTGGTCCACAGCTACTACAGAAACAGTCTTTAGACATCATCAAATGAAAAGGACATGGGGGTAATTTTGGCTTTGTGCAATAGTGTAAAATGGGTGATAGTGAATCAACAGCCCATGTTACATCTCTCCCGATTTTTATTTCCACCTACTTCAACTTGACTTTAATGTCTCTTTGACCTAATTTTACCATTCCTATGAGATTCTTCCCCCAGTAGCTTCAACATGGGAGATAGAAGGCTGCTGATGGTTACATTAGGGCTCTGACGATGCTCGTGGTCAGTTGCCTGAGGGGGCTTGGCTGCAGACTGCAGCATCTTGGCTGCTGCCAAGCAGTCTGGCCCAGCTAGCTTCCTGGCATCATGATGTGCACTGGCAGGAGAGTAGGCATGCTATCGTGAGATAGGGCAGCATATGCCACTCAGACTGTGCCACTGTCACTCCCATGGGGCTGCAGCTCATCACTCCCATTGGTTTGTAGGTGAGCAGAATATAGGAGATCTGTGGTGTGATTGAAGGTAGAGGAGATGGTGGAGACCAGAGCCAGAATGGCACCAGTTTGAACTTCAAAGATACTAATGCTGGTGCCAGAGAATTTCTCTGGCAGAACTTTAAAAGTTTATTTCTACACTGTTAAGCTCATAAAGAAAGAAAGACTTGCATTTATATAACACCTTTCATGACCTCAGGATGTCTCAAAGCTCTTTACAGCCAATGAAGTACTTTTGAAATGTAGTCACTGTTGTAATGTGGGAAATGTGGCAGCCAATTTACACACAGCAAGCTCCCACAAACAGCAATGTGATAATGACGAGACAATCTGTTTTAGTGATGTTGATTGAGGGATAAATATTGGCCAGAACATGGAGGATAACCCCCTGCTCTTCTTTGAAATAGTGCCATGGGGTCTTTCACATCTACCAGAGATAACTGACAGGGTCTCAGTTTAACATCTCATCCGAAAGACAGTACCTTCGACAGTGCAGCACTCCCTCAGCACTGCACTGGAGTGTCAACCTTGGTTTTTGTGCTCAAGTCTCTGGAGTGGGACTTGAACCCACAACCTTCTGACTCAGAGGTGAGAGTGCTACCAACTTAACCACAGCTGACATAGATAGCATGCATTATGAATGATTTTTGTGAAACTGCTTTTGTTCCCTATATCAACATCGAACAGCACATTGAACTTTTTTCGACTTAAAGCAGTTGTTTCCTCTTTATTAACACACTGTATAAAATCATGTGTTAAATCAGCTTGTCCTTAGCGACTGCAGTGCACATCAGCGGAGGCATTAGAAACAAAACTAGGCAACTCAAATTGTCTCTGGTCACATGCACAACATTGAGTACACGACTTGAAGCCTTTTCACCACATAGCATCACCCGTAAGACTGTTTTTATTAGAATTTTCTTACTTTATTCATATGGGTCTGCATATTGTATATGATAATTATCGAACTGGCAGATCCAGCTTCATGACATAATTGCACCTTTTGCTGTGCATGATCAAATGTTGCTGCAATCCACCATCAGATTGCAAACTATCCTGCCTATAGCCATTGGCTTCTTAGAAAATTTATTGCAAAGTCATTTACAACTGAAAAACAGAACTATTCTGCTGAGCAAAACAGAACTTTCCTATTTTGTTTTCGAGTATAACAGCAGCGCTTTCCACCCAAGTTTCAAAGTATAATGAGGTTAGTTTGTTTGTATTTCTGCAGGACTTGAGCATTGTTCTCAGGTTCTGTTTTTTTTTGTAAATTTTGATTGTTCAGAAGATGAGGGATGCCAGTGCGGAGAATGGATTCTGTCTCCTCCTCCCCCACCCCCCCCCCCACTCCCCCCAAAAGACTTCATGCACCTGATAAGATCAACTAATTCCTGGTCAGGTACAGTATATGCTGGACAGAAAGTTCACGCTTTCTGCTCTGCTCAAATTATGTGCCTCCATGTCTATCTAGGAAGAGCACCCTCTAATGGGCTACTATGGCCCTTTTATAATGCAAGCTTTATCCTCTCTGAGGCTGCCAAATTTTGCGTCTCACTTAGTGCTGAATTATAGGTGTTGTGTGCTATGGATTCATGGGGTTAAATTGCTCGGAGTAGTGGCATCATAACTGCATTCAAAAAAAGCAGTTTCCAGCATCACCCCACTACCCCTCACCCCCGCCCGTGTCCTATAAGACTTAGATTGAGACTGTCTGACTTAACTGGACCATTTAGAACCATTGTAGGCAGAGAGATGATATTCTCATCCCTTCAAACTGGACTGGATTAAAATTTAGACCCTGGTAGTGAAAGTAGTTTGCTAACCCAACGCACCACTTTGTCCTCTCATTACGTTTTGTCTGAACCTATTTTATATTGCTTGGTGTTGCAAATCTAAAATTATGCTTCAAGGTGTTACATTAAAAAAATTAATATTTTAAGGGTTAAATTTAGGCTACTATAGTGCTCATAGTGCAATGTCTTTTAACTTTCAATTGAACTCTCCAGAATGATTCATTTCAGAGGTGTGTTTAAATGGTGCTCTTACAGATAATCACGGAGCTTAGCTCTGCACTATTTTAATAGACAGACTTATTTATTGCACCAGAATGCAGTTAGTTGAATACATTTATGCAAAAAACCCCAGTAATTTGTCATTATTCTAGATTTGTATGGTTCGCAGTGACAAGAAACTGAAAAGAAGTAAAATGTCAAACTTACCTGAAGCTTTGAAGACATCAGGAGACTTCCCATTCCCACTCGGTCAGTTTCCTCTAATATTTTTTTTGGCTGCAGTGCAGTTTCACACACTTGTACAGACCCAGTGGGCTGGAGTTTAACCACATCCTTGATTAAGAAAATATTGAATAAAAAGGAAGATGCTGGCACAACTTGAAATCCACAGTTTGTAAGTTTGTCTGATACGTACGCAGTTAAAACAAACAGGAACTGAAAACATATATAGCCTCATGCACAGGAAGTAGAGGGTGGAGGCTCGTAACCAACGGGGGAAGAGGAGTGGAGTTTACAGTCCTAATCCAATCATATTACATTTGCTCTTCATACGATTTTTATCTGGTGTGAATCCATTTTTGCAATGAGTGCTTTAGTTTGCATGTTGCTATGGAATGTAAATGACTAAATACCTAGTGAAATCAAACCTGTGGTTGAAGATTTTTCATTATAATTGGAAAGTACCTCGACATCACAGCCAAAATAGCTCAGGATGAATTGTTTATTAAAACCAGGCCTTTAATGGAGACACTGGGGGGAATTTTAACTCCAAAGAACGGGCGGGTTGGGGTCGGGTGGGAGGTTAAAGTGTTAAAAATCTGAATCCCGGCCCCAACCATCCCCCCCCAACATTTGGTATTAGCGGAGGGGGGACGGGCGGCCAACCTGCTCCCAGGAGGCGGGTTGGCACTTTAAATATTAGAATGAGCGCCTCATTATGAAGCTCCATTTTAAATTTAACTCTGGCTGGCCAGGTTTCCCAGGCCTCGGGAAACCCGCCAGCTAAAGGAAGGCGAGGACTGCTGGATCCAGGAGGTAGGTACCTTTCCACTTACCTGCTGGATCCAGCGTTCCTGCCTCTCTAATCCCCACGTGATCGGACATCCCCCAGACCCTTCCGATCTTCCCCCAACCTCCCCCATGAGGCCTCTGACTCCCCCCCCCCCCCGCCAACAACGAGGCCTCCAATCTCCAAACCCACATCCGGCCTTCCGACTGCACCCCCCAGCCGCTGACCCTCTGACCTTCCAGCCCCCGGCCCCCCTCCGGCCTTCCGATCCACCCTCTGGCCGTTAAATTCGGCAGGGCTTGAGAGAAACCTGTTCTCTCATGTTTCCTGACCACATTCCAGTACCCTCACCCCGCTCTCTACCCGCCTCCAAGTTAAAATTCCGACCATTATTTTCAACCTATAAAAAAAAGAGAGCTCTAAATATGAATTTGGTAAGAGTGGTTTGTAAGTTTGATCTCATAAGTGACAGTAACAATCTACAAAACTAGTCATTCTTGGTTATGTTGCAAACTTTACTCCACAGTTGCAAACTAGTTAATATATATAACTGTTCTAAAGTATCTCCTTTTATTTCTGTTGACGTCTTTTGTGTTAAATGTGCAATGATGATAGTAATTTTCTGTTGAGTATATTTCAATCTAAAACCCTACTCAGACCCCTTATCCTGAGACTATGATCCCTAGTTCTAGGGATCCAGCCTCTCAGCATCTACTCTATCAAGCCCTCTAAGAATCTTATACGTTTTAATGTGATCACCTCTCATTCTTCTAAACTCCAGAGAATATAGGCCCATTTTACTCAATCTCCCCTCATAGGAGAGCCCTCTCATCCCAGGAATCAATCTAGTGAACCTTCGTTGCACCCCCTCTAAGGCAAGTATATCTTTCCTTAGGTAAGGAGGCCAAAACTGTACACAACACTCCAGGTATGGTCTCACCAAAGCCCTATATAACTGCAGCAACACTTCCTTACTCTTATACTGCAACCCCCCAAGCAATAAAGGCTAACATACCATTTTGCCTTCCTAATTGCTTGCTGTACCTGTATGTTAACTTTCTGTGATTCATGTACAAGGACCCCCAAATCCCTCTGAATACCAACATTTACTAGTCTCTCGCCTTCTAAAAAAATATTCTGCTTTTCCATTCTTCCTACCAAAGTGAATAATTTTACACTTCCCCACATTATATTCCATCTGCTACCTTCTTACCCAAGCATTTAACCAGTCTATACCCCTTTGCAGCCTCTTTACATCCCCCTCACAGCTTTTTTTTATTCGTTCATGGGATGTGGGTGTCGCTGGCAAGGCCAGCATTTATTGCCCATCCCTAATTGCCCTTGAGAAAAGTGAGAAGTCGCACAACACCAGGTTATAGTCCAACAGTTTTATTTGAAATCACAAGCTTTCGGAGCTGCTGCTCCTTCATCAGGTGAAGTGAAGGAATACAGATCGGCAAAGCAT
Source organism: Squalus acanthias (assembly GCA_030390025.1). Classification (NCBI taxonomy): domain Eukaryota; kingdom Metazoa; phylum Chordata; class Chondrichthyes; order Squaliformes; family Squalidae; genus Squalus; species Squalus acanthias. The sequence goes on along the minus strand of CM059447.1, from coordinate 25,690,077 downwards.
ATATAGACAGAGAACAATGCCTGTGCAGCGTACAATGCCAGACGACTACAGTTAATCTTGCTAACTGCCTTTTATCACACCTTGGCAGAGAGACAATCAGATCAGTCAGGAAGACATTATATCAAAGACATAGCAAAATACAACTAAGACAATGAGGTGGGGTCACAGGGGGTCTAATGTGTCAGATGCTGCAGTCTGTATGGAAAACCATAAACTTTAAACTTTTTACTTTTTTTACTGGAAATCACATCTGTGAACAAGCCAACGACGACTCGAGTCTGGATGACTCTACGTCAGGTGGGGTTACATGTAGCGTGACATGAACCCAAGATCCCGGTTGAGGCCGTCCTCATGGGTGCGGAACTTGGCTATCAGTTTCTGCTCGATGATTTTGCGTTGTCGTGTGTCTCGAAGGCCGCCTTGGAGAACGCTTACCCGAAGATCCGAGGCTGAATGTCCTTGGCTGCTGAAGTGTTCCCCGACTGGGAGGTAACAATCCTGCCTGGCGATTGTTGCGCGGTGTCCGTTCATACGTTGTCGCAGTGTCTGCATGGTCTTGCCGATGTACCATGCTGCGGGGCATCCTTTCCTGCAACGTATGAGGTAGACAACGTTGGCCGAGTCACATGAGTATGTACCATGTACCTGGTGGGTAGTGTCCTCACGTGTGATGATGGTATCTGTGTTGATGATCTGGCATGTTTTGCAGAGGTTGCCGTGGCAGGGTTGTGTGGTGTCGTGGTCGCTGTTCTCCTGAAAGCTGGGTAATTTGCTGCGAACGATGGTACTTTTGAGGTTAGGCGGCTGTTTGAAGGCGAGTAGTGGAGGCGTGGGGATGACCTTAGCTAGGTGTTCGTCGTCATCGATGACATGTTGAAGGCTGCGAAGAACATGACGTAGTTTCTCCGCTCCGGGGAAGTACTGGATGACGTAGGGTACTCTATTGGTTGTGTCCCGTGTTCGCCTTCTGAGGAGGTCTATGCGATTTTATATAATGTCTTCCTGACTGATCTGATTGTCTCTCTGCCGAGGTGTGATAAAAGGCAGTCAGAAAGATTAACTGTAGTCGTCTGACATTGTACTCTGCACAGGCATTGTTCTCTGTCTATATATGCTTTGCTGATCTGTATTCCTTCACTTCACCTGACGAAGGAGCAGCAGCTCCGAAAGCTTGTGATTTCAAATAAAACTGTTGGACTATAACCTGGTGTTGTGCGACTTCTCACTTTTGTCCACCCCAGTCCAACACCGGCATCTCCGCATCATGCCCTTGAGAAGGTGGTGGTGAGCCGCCTTCTTGAACCGCTGCAGTCCGTGTGGTGAAGGTATTCCCACAGTGCTGTTAGGTAGGGAGTTCCAGGATTTTGACCCAGCGACGATGAAGGAATGGCGATATACTTCTAAGTCAGGATGATGTGTGACTTGGAGGGGAACTTGGAGGTGGTGGTGTTCCCATGCACCTGCTGTTGTTGTCCTTCTAGGTGGTAGAGGTCGCGGGTTTGGGAGGTGCTGTCGAAGAAGCCTTGGCGAGTTGCTGCAGTGCATCTTGCAGATGGTACACACTGCAGCCACGGTACGCTGGTGGTGGAGGGAGTGAATGTTTAAGGTGGTGGATGGGGTGCCAAACGGGCTGCTTTGTCCTGTATGGTGTCGAGCTTCTTGAGTGTTGTTGGAGCTGCACTCATCTAGGCAAGTGGAGAGTATTCCATCACACTCCTTACTTGTGCCTTGTAGATGGTGGAAAGGCTTTGGGGAGTCAGGAGGGGAGACACTCGCTGCTGACCTGCTCTTGTTGCCACAGTATGTGTGTGGCTGGTCCAGTTAAGTTTCTGGTCAATGGTGACCCCCTCCAGGATATTGATGGTGGGTGATTCAGCGATGGCAATACCGTTGAATGTCAAGGGGTGGTGGTTAGATGCTCACTTGTTGGAGATAGTCATTGCCTGGCACTGTGTGGCGCGAATGTTACCTGCCACTTATTAGCCCAAGCCTGAATGTCGTCCAGGTCTTGCTGCATGCAGGCATGGACTGTTTCATTATCTGAGGAGTTGCAAATGGCACTGAACACTGTGCAGTCATCAGCGAACATCTCCACTTCTGACCTTATGATGGAGGGAAGGTCATTGATGAAGCAGCTGAAGATGGTTGGGCCGAGGACACTGCCCTGAGGAACTCCTGCAGCGATGTCCTGGGGCTGTGATGATTGACCTCCAACCACCACAACTTACTTTCCCACCTAGCTTTGGAGCGTCAGCAAACTTTGATAAAATACACTCGGTCCCCTCATCTAAGTCATTGATATAGATTGTAAATAGCTGAGGCCCAAGCACTGATCCTTATAGCACTCCACTAGTTACACCCTGCTATCCTGAAAATTGACCCGTTTATTCCTACTCTCTCTTTTCTGTCCGTTAACCAATCCTCAATCCATGCTGATATATTACCCCTAATCCCATGACCCCTAATTTTGTGTAACAACCTCTTGTGTGTCACCTTATCGAATGCCTTCTGAAAATCCAAATATACTATATCCATTGGTTCCCCCTTATCTACCTTGCTAGATAACCCCTCAAAAAACTCTAATAGATTTGTCAAACACAATTTCCCTTTCATAAAACCGTGTTGACTCTGCCTAATCAAACACTGTGATAAGTGCCCTATTACCAAGTCCTTAGATTCTAGCATTTTCCCGACTGCTGATGTCAGGCTAGCTGGCCTATAGTTCCGTGTTTTCTCTCTCCCTCCTTTCTTGAGGACCATCATGCATGTCAGTGCCCATTAGCCAAACAGCTATGCTATATTAACTGTGTGGCATTTGACGGTGCCCACATTGGCAAGCTATCCATGGCCAAGACACCTTAGCATCTGTGTGCTGTTCCTCGAACGCCACTTCTACCTCCAAGAAAAGTATGTCATGTAGCTAAGGCATAATGAAACAGTGTGTGCAAAGAGCAATGCTTGATCATAATATTTCAAATGGTATCTCACAGGGCAAGCAGGAGTTCCCAAATTAGGTTCTGCCATGCATGGCAAACCAAGCAAGAAATGTCTGCAAAAGTGAGCAGTAAATTCACCTTCACCTTCATATCAGTACACTTCGTTGTCATTTACAAGCAGCTGCAAGGGACCTGGGTGACTGCACTGACTTGATTGGCAGCATCCCTGGTTACAGCTGGCACTAATGCTTCTCCGCATCATGACTAATGCTTTTGCCAGAGAGTGGCCTTCAGCCCCAAATAAGGGCCACCCTCCTTTAGTGCACCTCCTGCAACAGGAGCTTCAACTCATCAGCATCAAAGGGAGCAGTGTTGCCCACATATCTCCACTGTGCTATTGTGAACAATCAGCCCATTTTTCTCCTACCCTCACAACTTTCCTTCTTATGATGACCTGCAGCCCATTTTCTACCTCTATTTTTCCTGTGCCTGTGGCCCACTGACATCCACAGCAGAATTTGGCACAGCCACCCTCTATGCTATGACTTTGGCAGCCCCAAATTTGCCAGGACCCGCAAAATTGGGGCTATATATAAGTAGATGTACAAGTTTGCCAAGAGAATTCCTTATTTGTATTACAGTAGGCTTTCCTTGATCTTGAGGCACGAGGAATAAACTAAGCACTCATGAAAGATACATTCTGAATTGTTTTTTTCATTTCCAAAACTACTTCAAAAAGGAGAAAAAACATGTCAAGATTGTTCAATGTGTGCAGTTTCAGTATTGATAGGAAAAGCTGCAGTTGGTTTTAGGAGCTCTTCAAGAGCCCAGATTTCTTCTGGTATACCAGTGTATCCTGGAATAACCACAACTAAAAGATAATGTGAAGAGAACTTTCTTTCAAATACATTGAATTTGCTGAATGCAAAGTCATTGCACCTTTCAGACAGAAAGAGAAGCATATTCCTTACCTATTCATTTTCAGTAATGCATCATGTAATTTGAATTGATACCAATATCTGTAGACAGTTATTTCAGGAAACTGCATGCCAGACCCTTTAGTTCACTGGATTGGGGGGCTCAACTTCCTGAATGAACCAAATTGATAGAAACAGGAATAGTGAGAATTAAAGTCAAAAAACAGGAAGCCATGTGAAACCAGATGAGTCTTTGCAACTGTTGAGTGCAGTTCTGAAACTGCTGCTAACCATTTGAAAACTGCAATAAACACTTTTACCACATGAAATATGCTGAGGTTAAAAACGGATGGGTACAGAGCTTATTGGACTACTTGTGTCAAGAGACAACTTGGAGACTATTTTCTACAGGAAAAGCACTTTGATGGATACTGCATACTGTATGTATGAAAATATCAACGTGTACTGGTAGCATTTGCTTAATATCTTGGCTTCTCTAAATTATTTGATCGCAACGAAATTTGATTAGATATCTCGGCCAATGTAACACCCACTAGCTTGTGATCTTTCGAGGGATAGAAAATGTAAGCCTAGAAATTACTGTTTGAGATATTATCTTGAATTGCCGTTGGTTGGTTGGAGGGAGGTGGTGATTATTGAATTCTCCAGTTCTTCAGATTGATACTGTATGTTAAACTAAAAGGAAGTAAGTTTTAGTTCCCTGATACGAATGTTCTGTCTTTAAACTTTATTGAAAATCATTACAAGTTAACACAAGCAACAAAAAGGTTCACAAAGGAATTATTCACCTATACATGCAGTAGTTCTGATTGCTCAAAAAACAATGGCCCGGAATTTGCGGAGGTAATGATGGCGAAACTGTCAGCTTTACCATCAGTATTCCTCTGAAAGCGTCAGCAACTTCTGGAGTCAGCAGATGATGCGCGGATAAACGCACAAATCCAGAAGTTGCTGTCAGTGATTCTCCACTTCTCCACAGGTTGCAGTGTGGAACTCCCCGGAGCCAGCAATCAACTCAACTCGCACTGAAATGTAGTTCCTGATGAAAACTTCCCCCATTACACTGGAATATCCCTGTTGAAACCTTCCTAAAAAGTTAAATCTTGTTGAAAGAGGTGTAACTGGGTTTTTAAATGGCGTATTTGAGGAATGTCAATTTTTTCCATTAATATGATAAAAATTACATGGGCCCCGAATTTGCAGGTCGGAGGCGTACCTCCGGAGTATACCTCCAACCCGCGAAATATTTCCAAACTTACCTCCTGGCTGCACAGCTACAGAGAGTTCGGGTCCTGGGCCTCCAGGCGTACGCCTGCGTAAAGGCCCACGGATCCCAGGGACGCAGGCGGTTCGGAAGCGTCCCTGGGATCACGTGGGCCAGGTCCTCCAATGAGAAAGGAGGATTTCATTGCAGTCATTTCCAAACGGAATCCCCAAATAATTAAACAATTTAGACAACTCTAATAAATATAAATGTTCTGATTTTCAAATTTAATTAAAAGTCCCTTAATTACACCAAATACAATAAAAATTTAATTTTTTGAAAAATAATTTTAAACATTTCAATCCGGGCCAATATTTGCATAAACTAATTTTAAGTGTTTGTGCTTTATTTTTTATTTTTCAATTAAGATTTATATTAGCCCTTACGCTGGTGAAAGCAGGCCTTACATCTGCATTTACCAGCGGTAAGAGTTTCATGGGCAATTATTGGGCAGTAGTTGGGCAAATAGCCCAACTCTGCGGCAGCGAAAGTGGTTTCTCAGTTGGTTCAGTAGATCTGCCAAGGCGTACCTTTACAGATCACAAGTTCCGGGTTTTCGCGCATGCGAAAACCTGGAAATTGTGGGACCCAAACAGAAGGATTAGGACTAAAAACAGAAAATGCTGGAGATACTCAGCAGGTCAGGCAGCATCTGTGAAGAGAGAAACAGAGTTAATGTTTCAGGTCAATGAACTTTCATCAGAACTGGAAAAAAGCAGGAAATGGAACAGATTTTTAAGCAAGGGTAGGGGCTGGGAAATGGGGGAGGGGATGAAAGAACAAAAGGGAAGGTCTGTGATAGGATAGAAGGCAGGAGAAGTTAAGAGATATTCAAGGCAAAAGGAGATGGTAATGGGACAAGTTAAGAAACAAAGGATGGCTCCAGATGAAGTGTAAATTGCGCTGGCAGAATGAAAGACAGCTGCCATGTGGGAGAGAAGAACAGAAGGCACAAACAAAAAGTGTGGATAAAAAATATATATATGATAGGGGCCAGGTTATGAGCTGAAATTGTTGAACTCTATGTTGAGTCCAGAAGGCTGTAAAGTGCCTAATCGAAAGATAGAAACATAGAATCTAGGAGCAGGAGTAGGCCATTCGGCCCGTCGAGCCTGCTCCACCATTCAATACGATCATGGCTGATCATCCAAATCCAGTACCCTGTCCCTGCTTTAATCCCCACAGTACACATATCCCACCCTAGCCCCATAACCCCACGTATTTAATTCCCCCTAACATATCCCATCCTATCCCCATAACCCCACATATTTAATCCCCCCCCCCTAACACTAAGGGTCAATTTATCATAGCCAAATCAACCTAACCCGCACATTTTTGGACTGTGGGAGGAAACCGGAGCACCCGGAGGAAACCCACGCAGACACGGGGAGAATGTGCAAACTCCACACAGACAGTCACCCGAGGTCAGATTCGAACCCGGGTCTCTGGCGCTGTGAGGCACCAGTGCTAACCACTATGCCACCGTGTTGCCCTCAAGATGAGGTGCTGTTCCTCGAGCTTACGCTGAGCTTCCGTGGAACAATGCAAGAGGCCGAGGACGGTGAGGTCTAAGTGGGAGTGGAGCGGAGAATTAAAGTGACAAGCGACCGGAAGATCTGGGTCCCCCTTACGGACTGAACGGAGGTGTTCCGCAAAGCGGTCACCCAATCTGCGTTTGGTCACCCCAATTGTAAAATTTGCAATTATCGCGATTCAAAATAACGAGATAAAGCAGATTCGTTTCATCAGTTTTATTTCAACGAAATGCTGTCATGATTAAACAGGACACAGAAGCCTGTAAAATGGCCGCCGCGCCTCGTGGCAGAAGCTTCCAGAATTTTCAGTGGGCAGACAAAATGGCGTTCGAATAAACATTTCAGTATAAGATTGGTTAATACGCAGCAAACACTGATAAAGACAGGATGCAACCTGTCTGCATTCGACACAATAGCAAGAGATAAGTGCTGGAATCGTTTTCCATGCACAAGTAAGGACCATTGTACTGGGCAATCGAAGGCCCATCCAGATACATCAATACGCAAATTCCCCACAGCTCTACAATGAGAGAGCCATTCTCGGGTGATTAAGTCAGTATTCGAGGAGGCCCCAAAACCAGTCAGGGAGACTCCTAGCCGGTTCGACAATGGGGAAAACATTAACGGGTAGTTGGCCAGTTTAAGGTGCTACCGAAACCCATTAAAGGAAAGAATCGCCCCATGCTGGGAGTTTTGTGCACCAGTATTACACAAAGGACAAACATTAAGATTTGAGCGGGAGATAAGGGAACACAGCACTATAACTATAGTGAACAAATGTCCATCGGTCTCTTGATTCGACTCTTGACTCGGGCTGAACTCTTATTATTATTCTCTTATCTGGCTGATGACTGCTGAACTCTTATTCGCTTGCCGCTTCATGGACTCGCTTGACTGGTGAGCTTTTGATTGTCTCTCTGGACTTCTACAACCGTGTCCGAGCACTGTCGAGTTCTTCATGACAACGGGGAGCCCAGCCTGCTTGCCGGAGCAGCGAAGATAAACAAGTGGGGTACAGAGACCCCTTCAAACACGTGACAGTCAGGCGCTGCAGCGAAACGAGCCGAGTGCCTCAGTTTAAAATTCTCCGAAGTATCACGAGTGGTGAGCATGTTTCCCGATCCTACAAATCTAGATTAGTGTAGGTATTGATAGGGGAGGGTGGTTTTATTAAGGATAAATATAATGTGTTCCCCTTTTTACGATGTGCCGTGCGTTCCTCATTACCCTAGACCAAGTTTTATGAATGTATGTATACTTGTACTGTCATTAATTTGTGCCTATGACATGTACTTCATGATTTTGGACGTTATGCAATAAAGGTTTCCATTTCGTACTATTCAACCGGGTCTATTTGAGTTTTCTCTGCATTACTGCTCTCGCACCTAAGTCCAGTGTTAGAACCGTAAGGGCGAGTGGGTCGAACCACTCACAGGTGCTTATTGCAACAAGGCTGGCCGGAGACCAGAGCAAGCAATAGTATTAGGCAACGAAGGCCTAACCCCGCACAAGCACCCCGAACCGAAACCCCTTACAGAATGTAGAGGAGACCACATCGTGAGCAGCGAATACAGTATGCTAAACTGCAAGAAGTACAAGTAAATCGCTGTTTCACCTGGAAGGGGTGTTTGGGGCCCTGGACAGTGGGAAGGGGGGGAGGTATAAGGGCATGTGTTGCATCTCCAGCTCTTGCACAGGAAGGTGCCGGGCGAAGGGGAAGGGGTGTTGGGGGTGACAGAGGAGTGGACTAGGGTGTCGCGGAGGGAGCGGTCCTGACGGAATGCTGAAAGGGGAGGTGAGGGGAAGATGCGTTTGGTGGTGGGATCACGCTGGAGGTGGCGGAAATGGCGGAGGATGATCCGTTGAATGTGGAGGCTGGTGGGGTGAAAGGTGAGGACAAGGGGAACTCTATCGTGGTTCCGGGAGGGAGGGGCAGGGGTGAGGGCAGAAGCGTGGGAGATAGAACGGACACGGTCAAGGGCTGTGTCAACCACAGTAGAGGGGAATCCTCGGTTGAGGAAAAAGGAAGACATGTCGGAAGCACTGGTATGGAAGGTGGCATCGTCAGAGCAGATGCGGCGGAGATGGAGAAACTGGGAGAATGGAATAGAGTCCTTACAGGAAGCGGGGTGGGAGGAAGTGTAGTCCAGGAAGCTGAGAGAGTCAGTGGGCTTGTAGTGAATGTTTGTCAATAACCTATCCCCAGACATGGAAATGGAGAAGTCGAGGAAGGGAAGGGAAGAGTCAGAGATGGACCATGTGAAGGTGAGGGAAGGGTGGAAATTGGAAGCAAAGTGAATGAAATTATCTAGTTCAGGGTGAGAGCAGGAAACGGCACCAATACAGTCATCAATGTACCGGAAAAAGAGGTGAGGGAGGGGACCCGAGTAGGACTGGAACAAAGAGTGTTCCACATATCCCACGAAAAGGCAGGCATAGCTAGGACCCATGCGGGTCCCCATAGCAACACCTTTGATTTGGAGGAAGTGAGAGGAGTCAAAGGAGAAGTTGTTCAATGTGAGAACAAGTTCAGCCAGGCGGAGGAGGGTGGTGGTGGATGGGGACTGGTTGGGCCTCTGTTCAAGGAAGAAGCGGAGCGTCCTCAGGCCATCCTGGTGGGGAATGGAGGTGTAGAGGGATTGGACGTCCATAGTGAAAAGGAGGCAGTTGGGGCCAGGAAACTGGAACTGTTAAAGTGGCGGAGGGCGTCGGAAGAGTCGCGGATGTAGGTGGGAAGAGACTGGACAAGGGGAGAAAAATAGAGTCGAGATAGGAAGAGATAAGTTCCGTGGGGCAAGAACAGGCTGAAACGATGGGTCTACCAGGGGCAGTCCTGTTTGTGGATCTTGGGAAGGAGGTAGAAGCGGGCTGTGCGGGGTTGGGGAACTATGAGGTTGGTGGCCGTGGGGGGAAGATCTCCAGAGGAGATGAGGTCAGTGACAGTTTTGGAAACGGTGGCTTGATGTTCGGTAGTGGGGTCATGGTCCAGGCGGAGGTAGGAGGAGTTGTCGGAGAGTTGGCATTTAGCTTCCGCTAGGTAGAGGTCGGTTCGCCAAACAACAACAGCACCACCCTTGTCAGCAGGTTTAATGACAATGTCGGGGTTGGATCTGAGAGAATGGAGTGCTGCAAGTTCAGAGGGAGGTAGGTTGGAGTGAGTGAGGGGAGCAGAGAAATGGAGACGGCCGATGTCACGCCGGCAGTTTGCAATGAAAAGATCGAGAGAGGGTAAGAGGCCTGAGGGAGGAGTCCAGGTAGAACGAGAATTCTGAAAGCGGGAGAAAGGGTCAGCTGTGCGGGGGGAAGACTCCTGGCCAAAGAAGTGGGCACGGAGACGAAGGCGGCAGAAAAAGAGCTCAGCATCATGCCGAGCTCGAAATTCATTGAGGTGGTGGCGTAAGGGGATGAAGCCTTTGCTAAGGACTGATCGTTCGGGGTCAGAGAGGGGAAGGTCAGAGGGGATAGTGAAAACGCAGCAGGGGGTGAGATTGGGAGAAGGGATGGGGGTCAGAGGAAACTGAAGGGGAAGAAGGTTCCGGAGGGGCGTTGGTGTCCAAGAGTTGTTGAAGCTTGCGATCCTTGACACCTGAAAGGAAGAAAAAAGGTTTTTTGTTAAAGCGCCGGATGAGGCGAAGGATGAAATGGAACTGCGGACCAGGACAGCTTTGAGATAGAGTGAGTCGGTGCTGCTGAAGAGAGAGATCGAGAGTGTTCATGTGGCGTCGCATGGCATTCAGCGTGGATCTCAGGATACAGCGAGAGCAGTGGTTCGAGGAACGCTGAATATCTTGGAGATATCTGTAGTCCTGGGTGGATCCAAAACCCGAAGGGTGGAATTTCAGTTGGAATTCACGTGGAGTAAGTCGGAGCCGGAGACAGTTGCTGAGGAAAGATATGTGGCTGTGAAAGCAAGTTTTGGTAGATACTTGATCAAACACGAGAAGGATGGTGTACGCCGAGCTGTGTGTACGCCGAAGACACTGTAAATTCTGGCCCCATATAATAATTTTTTTAAGTTTATGATATTTCAGCTTCTATCCTATGTGTATGTCCCAATCTTTATTTTGCTCTCTCTAAAATTTATAAAAAGTAAATTATAATCTGTGCATTTTACTTCCTGGTTTGCTGTCTGTGAGTATTCTTCAATGTGATTGGCTGCTTAGCCTGCTTGATGACATCACTGTTGCTGGACACTGGAGATTCGCTTGATTTGGTGCCAGATTCAAACCAACGTCGGGAGAGGAGAAATTCACGCCACAGAGATCGTTAGATCTTTGTGGGCAGCTTTCTTCAAGGTCAGCGGCGAGCGCTGTCGCTTCGCTGCTGACCGCAAATTCCGGGCCATTATCTATTGTGGATAAGCTCTCTCTGGAAGTCATGTGGTACCCCCTTCCAAATAGTGTTGGGGCACTTCACCAAATAATCGTCTGCAGTTCTTTTAACTGGAGGAGCTGGAATTGCAAAAATAAGAAACTCAGGCCCCTTACCAAAAGTCTTGTGCATAGTTCCGCATCATGTTTTTTGTTTTTTTCCTCTTTGTTAGGAAGACAAAACTTTAATACAAACACCTTTGAGCATTGGGGGCTCAAAGAATAATTCAAATGACTGAGATTGGCAAAGATCCCAAATTAGACCCGCCTTATATGGATTTCAACACTGCAGTATCAGAGCTGAACTTTCAGTATGGTTGTCAATTAATCACTTTGAATTATACAATGCGTCTATACTATAAGGAATAGGGTCAACTGATTCCCAGATTATTGAATGTCTGATGATTTAGGTAATTAAGAGACATGTTTCAATGATGCCTTAGTACTGAGCCATATAGACCACAGAGGTTCCTGGTCTGTGCTGATCTCAGCTGAGATGGTGGTGGAGGTTCGAGAATTAGCACCTAGTCCCACTGGGCGAGGAAGAAGGAAAAAATGAGCTGTAATTGCTTTCCAACAATCTTTCTGGAAAGTACATATTGTATGGATTGTACAGTGTCCTCACTGAGGAACTAGCTGGTAGGAGCTAAGAGGTTGATATGAGGAACCAAATCAACAAAGATTAAGAAGTGACTGGTGATACAGTTCAACGTAATTCTTTAGAACTGCTAGATTTTCAAAATGAGAACTGATGCTTAGACTGTCTCTTTATCATATTTAAATCGACTAATGTAGTAACTGATTAGCACAGGTGCTGTCTAAGAAATGTGTAGTAACTTGATCCAAGACAATTTGCATTAATATATCGAGAGAGCAAACCTCTGACTGAGCAAACATTCAAAAACTATTGCCATTAAAAGGAAATTTAATGATTGATATTACCTTGGGGTTCCACCTCTGGAACATCGCCTGACTCTGCCCCTGCCTCAGCTCATCTGCTGCTGAAACTCTCATCCATGCCTTTGTTACCTCTAGACTTGACTATTTCAACGCAATCCCAGCCGGCCTCCCATGTTCTCCCCTATGTAAACTTGAGGTCATCCAATACTCAGCTGTCCGTGTCCTAACTTGCACCAAGTCCTGTTCACCCACCACCCCTGTGCTCACTGACCTACATGGGCTCCCAGATAAGCAATGCCTCAATTTTAAAATGATCATCCTTGTTTTCAAATCATGGCCTCGCCCCTCCCTACCTCTGCAATCTCTTCCAGCCCCACAACCCTCCGAGATATCTGCGCTCCTCTAATTCTGGCCTGTGGAGCATCCCCGATTTTAATCGCTCTACCATTGGTGGCCGTGCCTTCAGCTGCCAAGGCCCTAAGGTCTGGAATTCCCTCCCTAAACCTCTCCACCACTCTAACTCTCTCTCCTCCTTTAAGACGCTCCTTAAAATCTACCTCTTTGCCTTAATATCTCCTTATGTGACTCGGTGTCAAATTTTGTTTTATAACAGTCCTGTGAAGCTCTTTGGGACATTTTACTACGTAAAGGCGCTCTATAAATACAAGTTGTTGTTGTTGTTGGGGAGTGTGGGTAATCGTATGAGTATTTAGTATGGACAAATGAGCTATAGATTCTAACGCTGGAATCAGTTGCTGGTTCTTGTGGTTTTTACACAGCACGTCTAAATGAGCAATGGAAGCCTAAACTGAAACACTATTGGCTGGGCGAATATTGGAGGGAGTGGCATTACTTCATTTAATTAGATGGCATAATAGGATATAGTCAAACTCAATTATAACAAGGATAAAGGTTTCATGATTTTGATCCTGAAATACCTGGAGACATTTTACTGAGGAAGCAACAAGCAAGGAAGATGGCCTGTTGCTTTATGGAATGACTGCATTTTTAGAATAATGAGGTGTGAGTCAGTAATATTACAAATAGCAATGAAATATTTCATTGAATTACTGTTATAACATTCTTGTTTCTTTAAAAAAAGTTAATATTTTAAGGCAAATATTGAACATTTGTCAGTACAGACTATTTAACACAAGCACACCACCTGGTGGATCACCACAAGAACAATATTTGTTCGAATACATTGGACAAAAATGCTGCAAAAGTACACAGGGTAGTAGTTGTTACCAAGATTCGAAGGCTGTATTTTTAATAACCCTGTTTTGAGTACTGTGGAATCTGGTTGCCTGAACAAGAAAATGTGCTCATATCCATATCTAAATTTCAACAGTGACAACAAAAGGCTTCTTATAAAAAGACGACACATGTAAAGACTACACAAGTACTTCCTACTGGATGTCAATGTGCATGAACTGCTGCTGGCTGAAATACCATACATTATAGCTGCTCATTCAATATATATTGTTCATCCTGAAGAAAATAAGCTGCTCTTAACAGAGAGCACCAAGACACAAGGGGCAGCAGGATGCAACAATATAAACCGTTCACTTTCTTTTGAGGAGGTTATCATGGAGGTCATAGGCTGGTTGAGGGAGGAGGGGTGGGGGGGGGGGGTGCATGCAAGCTGAAGGAGAGGAGCATGCTCCTGGTTTGTACAATTATAATCGCACACCTTATCTGTGCAAATGCGTTTCAGCAGGTGTAAAGTAACAACTGCGGTGCCCCAAAAAATAATGCATGTATTGTCGACACACCAACATATCCGAATGTGTAGCAGGACCCCAGAAAAAGAAGCTGGTTCCTCTCAAAACAGCAAACCTCACCACAGAACTCTGATTCATCATAACTTAAAGCGAGCACCACTTCAGACAAATAGACACAAGAGGTTAGACTTATACAGAAAAGGAAGCACAGGGTGAGTTAGGTCTCATGGGTGTAAAATGGGCAGAGGTGGAGGCTGAGGACAGGCAAGCTGTTACTGAGTGGAAGCATAGCATGGCCACTGTCTCTGTCGAGTCCCATTGTGATTCTGACCACACAGGATCAGCTGTGAAATAGAAGATACTTCATGAGCACAAACAGTGCACCAATTACTTGGTTCCTTGTAGAATATACTACAAACTGGGTTCATTCCAGTTGCAAGCCAGTTGGATGTGACGTTGTACACTAAGGGTTCTCTGCTCTACTGACTGGTATTGAGCAGTATACAGCATCAATGACATCCTCTGAAGACCTCAAGCACACAGGCATCAAGTACAATTGGAGCATTTATGCAATCAAATTGTTGATGTCCACATTCCAAGACACAATGGAAGTTAATTTTGACACCTTTGGTACACACTAGGAATGCAACAGTCTCTGTACACAGATCAAGGAGCGATAATTTTCATTCTTGCAGTATCTTGCAGGCTCCAGCAGCATCATGTGCGCAGAAGCACAAGGACAGTAGGATGACTCAAATCTCCACTGGTCCTTTGTTGTCTCTGAGCAAGTGGCAAAAAAAGACACCCCAAAACATACAGGCTAGCCCAGTCAGAATAGGACAGGCTATTCCTAAAACTTAGACAGGACTGTCTTTGCTGAGGTAAGCAGCCACTGAAATCACAAACAGGTAGTCAGGAGAACTCTGCATCTATTCCTCCCAATAGTACATTACTGAGGAGCAGCACAGTAGAATGACTACAGTACTAGTACATATAACACAAGGGGAAAGCACAATGGCACATACCATTAAGTACACATTTACCATTACTGAAATAAAGACACAACACATCTCCTATTGTCTCAATGTTTTACAGATAAACATTAGTAAAATGGAGTGGTTCATTGAAAAAAAAAAGTCCAATTAAATGTAAAGTAACACAATTGGAGTAGGCCACTTGGCCCATCAAGCCTACTCCACAGGCCTCAGGGGGAAAATGTCCTCAATCGGAGCCTCTCAACCTTGTACTGCTTCAGCCTGAATAGCAATAATGGTCATCATGGACACTCACTAGAAACTGTGCATTGACATGTAGAATTCTTTGGACTTGGTTGAACACACTTATTTATCTCATTTGCTGTGGGTCCTTGCTATGTGCAAATTGGTCCCATGTTTGTCTACATAACAAAAATGATTACACAACTAAAATTCAGTTAGATTTCTGTATTCCACAAAATTAAGGCGCTTGGTAAATCTATTCAAAAATGCAGTGGATTAGTTTTACTTTTATGAACTGGCAAAGTTAAAGGCGATTAATGTTAATAATCAATTTTACTGTAATTTATTTAAAATGAATGAATGAGCATACATTTTAATAGAATCATTGATTTAATGGGCCAGATTTTGCTGAAAAAATAATGGCGTGTGAACGACGCACGCTGTTATTACTGTGCAAATCGGCCAGCAACTTGTAGCAAGGAAGAGGTACCCCATGAATTGCAAATCGCCACAAGTTGCTGGCCAATTTGCACCACTCTGCCATTAGCTTCACAAAAATGGCATCTCGTGCTTAACCTCCCCGTGATTTTCATGAAGTTGCTGCATTTGCGCATTAATTGCCCATTAAACTCACCACAGAAAGTTAAGTCTAGTAATTAACAGCATAAGTATCCTTTTAACAACATGATAATTATTAATGACTGCCAATCAACCTCTCTTGTCCAAAAGTAAGCAATTAAAAGTATTGAGTCTCATTCCTTCAGGTTGTGAACGCCTAAGAAATTTAAAAAGTCAATTTTTTTTTCTTACTTTTCCTCTGTCTCTTTTTTATCTCTTTTAATCCAATCTTTCTTTACCTCTCTCCATTTCTTTCTGTACCTGATTGGACATTGAATTCATTCACTCGAATTCACCATCCCTCTCAGTCCTTCCTCTGTTGATTTCTCAATCCTTAAATCTCATTGGTTAAGGAGATACGCTGTTGGTCCCATCGTTCACGAAGGTCCCAGATGCCCTCGTTATCAGCTCGCACTTCCAGCAACTTCGTGGGCAATCATTTTTAAAACCTAAACGTGCACAAACAAGTCTAACTAACGGGGCACGCCGTGAGATACCCTGCTCCAGCAAAATCTGGCCCATTATCTTTAAATGCAGGGCTTTGTATGTAGTGTTAGGTAAAATAAAATGGATTCTAATTCCAAAGGTTACATCTGCCAGAAACAAACTGGCATTGCTCTGCAACAGAGCTTTAATATATTCACATTAACTTCTGGTTTACCTCAAATTGCACTTTCAAATGGTAGGTATTTGTCTAGACATTAACTTCCTGTGTGCATTTTGCATCTGCTAATCTGAGACTTAGTCTGAATGCTCTATTTTAACTGTAATTGTCTTGTACTTAGGAACATCAAATGTAGGAATGGCTGTTATACAAGTTAGGCAAACGAGTAAAAATCTGAACATTTTATTTACTTCAAAACTACAGTCAACAAGGAGACCACCAGCATATCTTATTTGCATTTGATTGTAACAGATGCCAGAGGTAACAGGGTCCAGTCCTCACTAAAATTCAGGTCCCAATACTTGAAAGAATGCTTATACAGGAAACTCTTGTTTAACCAGCACCTAAATATCCAGAATTCTCTCTTAACCGGCAAAAATCATACTCCGAAAACTCCTCTCAAATAACCGGCAATGTTGCCGAGTCCGAGTCCGAGTCTCCCGTGAACGCCGAGTACTCCGAAAACTCCTCTCAAATAACCGGCAATGTTGCAGAGTCCGAGTCTCCCGCGAACGCCGAGTTAGTCAGTGGGGGTAGTTCTCCAAAGTGCCACTACTCGGCCTCCTGGCGCTGTCGGAAGTCTGTATACTGCACATTTCTTGATTTTTTTTATTTTTGTTTGTTAAAAATAGCCTCGGTAGATATAACTCTCCGTTATCCGGAACTTTTGATCAACTGGCACCACGCCGGTCCCGTCGGTGCCGGATACCAAAGAGTTTCCTGTATTTGGATATAATAGCAATGAAAGCCTTTTACAATATTTTCCCTACTTTTCTCTCCCCCCCCACCCCCCACAGTTTCCTTCTGCAACACACCTTCCCTTCAGCTTGGTCAATATCTCTAACAGATGGTATCGTCTGCAAGAGAGGAAATTGGTTTGGCAAGATTTACCTTCATCTCCTACAGTCTTGGCTGTGAAATAGTGAAACACACTAAATAAGGGAATTCAAATGTGAGATCTTGGGACTGAAGCCGACAGCCCTCTGGGTTGTGAATCTAGTACTCTGCCAATTAAGAGCCAGCTCCTTATTACCTTTTCCATTCATCTTCACTGCAGCACTGAAGAACAACAAACAATGATGTCCTGGTTTAAAACGCTTGCTGGAGGCAACATTCATTCAGTCATTAGGTGAAACAGATACTTAATTTCCACTGATTGCAATAGAAATCAGAGTTAGGAACCCTTTCCAGCACAAATAGGTCAAAAACATTACGCTGATCTTGTGATCGTAGAGTCCCAAGGCAGCTTAAATAAGAACTAGCTGGTATCCCAGCTGGAGGCCAGGGACACAACTAGGGTGAGCTGTTTAGACAATGGAGAGAGCAGAGCAAGGGTCAGGGATGGGACCGGGCCTGGGTCACATATAGATGTCATGAGTCAAGGTGGAGGGAGCAAGCCAGGGCTGAAGCTCAGGCTATGTCACGTGTGCTAACTTTGGTCTACATGGGAGGGTTGGTTAGTGCTAACTTTGGTCTACATGGGAGGGTTGGTTAGTGCTAACTTTGGTCTACATGGGAGGGTTGGTTAGTGCTAAATTTGGTCTACATGGCTGGAGCTTAGCCTCAAGCTGAGGTCATACCCAGTGTTGATTGTAGCCATGGCAGGTCCATCGGGAGGATACAAGTCACAGCCAGAGGCCAGGTTCTGGTTAGGTAAGTATAGTAGGCCCAATGGCAGGTCTCAGGTTTAACTTGTGGCTGAGGCTGAAATCTGCTTTGATGTCTGGACGAGCTGGCTGTGAGACCAGTAGTTAGTCTTTGAGTGAGGAGGCTAGGGATGGCTGTGAGATGCCAAGAACAGCATTAGCATTGACTAATGAGAAGGTATTACTCCAAAGCAATGAGGGGAGATGTGGCAGTCATGTGGCCTCCACTGGATCAATTCGATCACCAGGAAACATGAACTTGGGTATTGATAATATAGATGTGAAAACAACTGTAAACATTCAAACTCTTCCATCAGACTTAATTAGGTCTTTAAACTTTTAAGAGCCTTTTAACTAGACAGAATCATAGAATGGTTACAGCACAGAAGGCGGCCCCTCGGCCCCTTGAGCCCGTGCCGACTCTCTGCAAGAGCTCTTCAGCTAGTCCCACTCCCCCGCCCTTTGCCCGTAGCCCAGCAAATTTATTTCCTTCAGGTACTTATCCAGTTTCCTTTTGAAAGCCGTGATTGAATCTGCCTCCACCACCCTTTCAGGCAGTGCATTCCAGATCTTAACCACTCGCTGCGTAAAAAAGTTTTTTCTTGTGTCGCCTTTGGTTCTTCTGCAAATCACCTTAATTCTGTGTCCTCTGGTTCTCGATCCTTCTGCCAATGGGAACAGTTTCCCTCTATCTACTCTGTCCAGACCCCTCATGATTTTGAACACCTCTATCAAATCTCCTCTTAATCTTCTCTGCTCTAAGGAGAACAACCCCAGCTTCTCCAGTCTATCCATGTAACTGAAGTTCCTCATCCTTGGAATCATTCTCGTAAATCTTTTCTGCACTCTCTCCAAGGCCTTCACATCCTTCCTAAAGTGCGGTGCCTAGAATTGGACACAATACTCCAGTTGAGGCCGAACCACTGTTTTATAAAGGTTCATCATAACTTCCTTGCTTTTGTACTCTATGCCTCTATTTATGAAAGTGAGAAGTCGCACAACACCAGGTTATAGTCCAACAGTTTTATTTGAAATCACAAGCTTTCGGAGCGACTGCTCCTTCGTCAGGTGAAGTGAAGAAATACAAAATCGACAAAGTATATATAGATAGAGAACAATGCATGTGTAACTTACAATGGCAGACGACTACATTTAATCCTCCTGACTGCCTTTTGTCACACCTCGGCAGATAAACAATCAGGTCAGCCAGGAAGGCACCACATCAAAGACATAGCAAGATACAACTGAGACAATGAGGTGGGGTTACAGGGGGTCGAATGTGTCAAAAGCTGCAGTCGGTATGTAAAACGATAAACTTTAAAAATTTTACTTTTTTACTGGGAATCACATCTGTGAACAAGCCAACGACGACTCGAGTCTGGATGACTCTACGTCATGTATCGTGACATAAACCCAAGATCCCGGTTGAGGCCGTCCTCATGAGTGCGGAACTTGGCTATCAGTTTCTGCTCGATGATTTTGCGTTGTCGTGTGTCTCTAAGGCCGCCTTGGAGAACGCTTACCCGCAGATCCGAGACTGAATGTCCTTGACTGCTGAAGTGTTCCCCGACTGGGAGGGAACACACCTGCCTGGCGATTGTTGCGCAGTGTCCGTTCATACGTTGTCTCAGTGTCTGCATGGTCTCGCCGATGTACCATGCCGCGGTGCATTCTTTCCTGCAACGTATGAGGTAGACAACATTGGCCGAGTCACATGAGTATGTACCATGTACCTGGTGGGTAGTGTCCTCACGTGTGATGATGGTATCTGTGTTGATGATCTGGCATGTCTTGCAGAGGTTGCCGTGGCAGGGTTGTGTGGTGTCGTGGTCGCTGTTATCCTGAAAGCTGGGTAATTTGCTGCGAACGATGGTACCTCTGAGGTTAGGCGGCTGTTTGAAGGCAAGTAGTGGAGGCGTGGGGATGGCCTTAGCGAGGTGTTCGTCATCATCGATGACATGTTGAAGGCTGCGAAGAACATGGCGTAGTTTCTCCGCTCCGGGGAAGTACTGGACGACGTAGGGTACCCTGTTGGTTGTGTCCCGTGTTTGCCTTCTGAGGAGGTCTATGCGATTTTTCGCTGTGGCCCATCGGAACTGTCGATCGATGAGTCGAGCATCATATCCCATTCTTACGAGGGCGTTTTTCAGCGTCCGTAGGTGTCCATCGCGTTCCTCCTCGTCTGAGCAGATCCTGTGTATTCGCAGGGCTTGTCCATAGGGGATGGCTTCTTTAATGTGGTTAGGGTGGAAGCTGGAGAAGTGGAGCATCGTGAGGTTGTCCGTGGGCTTGCGGTAGAGTGAAGTGCTGAGGTGTCCGTCTTTGATGGAGATTCGTGTGTCCAGGAATGAAACCGATTCTGAGGAGTAGTCCATGGTGAGTTTGATGGTGGGATGGAACTTGTTGATGTTATCGTGTAGTCTTTTCAGTGATCCTTCGCCATGGGTCCAAAGGAAGAAAATGTCGTCGATGTATCTGGTGTACAGCGTTGGCTGGAGGTCCTGTGCAGCGAAGAAGTCTTGCTCGAACTTGTGCATGAAGATGGTGGTGTATTGGGGTGCGAATTTGGTCCCCATGGCTGTTCCGTGTGTTTGGGTAAAGAAATGCTTGTCGAAGGTGAAGACATTGTGGTCAAGGATGAAGCGGATGAGTTGTAGGATGGCGTCTGGAGATTGGCTGTTGTTGGTGTTGAGTACTGAGGCTGTCGCAGCGATGCCGTCATCGTGGGGGATACTGGTGTAGAGTGCCGATACGTCCATCGTGGCGAGGAGTGTTCCTGGTTCAACTGGTCCGTGGGTGCTGAGTTTCTGTAAGAAGTCTGTGGTGTCGCGGCAGAAGCTGGGGGTTCCCTGTACGATGGGTTTCAGGATGCCCTCGACGTATCCAGAGAGGTTCTCACACAGGGTTCCGTTGCCTGATACGATAGGACGTCCGGGTGTGTTGGCTTTGTGTATCTTTGGGAGGCAGTAGAAGTCTCCCACGTGGGGAGTACGTGGGATGAGAGCGCGTAGGATGCTTTGAAGGTCTGGATCGAAGGTCTTGATCAGTCTATTGAGTTGGCGGGTGTGTTCTTTGGTCGGATCTGCGGGTAACTGTCTGTAGTGTTCCAGGTTGTCCAGTTGTCAGTATGCTTCTTTGCAATAGTCCATTCTGTTCTGTATGACGATGGCTCCTCCTTTGTCCGCTGGTTTGATGACGATGTTGCGGTTGGTCTTGAGAGCGTGGATGGCGTTGCGTTGTGCTCGGGTGACATTCTGGACTGTCTCGTGAGTGCGGCTGATGAATCTGGCGTTGATGCATTTCCTGACAGCTTGAGCATACATGTCAAGCTTGGGGCAGCGACCCTCCGGAGGGGTCCAATTTGACTCTTTTTTCTTCGGTTGCTGCACTGCGAGTCCTCTGTCTGCTGTTCTGGATCATTGATTGTCTCATTGGGTTTGTTGCTGACATCTTGGGATTTGTGGTAGTATTCCCGGAGCCTCATTCTCCTGATGAATTCCTCCGTGTCTATTTATGAAGCCCAGGATCCCATAAGCTTTTGTAACTGCATTCTCAACCTGCCCTGCCACTTTCAACGATTTGTGCATATACCCCCCTAGGTCTCTCTGTTCATGCACCCCCTTTAGGGTTGTACCCTTTAGTTTATATTTCCTCTCCTAATTCTTTCCACCAAAATGTATCACTTTGCACTTTTCTGCATTAAATTTCATCTGCCACGTGTCCGCCCATTCCACCAGCCTGTCTATGTCCTCTTGAAGTCTATCACTCTCCTCCTCACTGTTCACAATACTTCCAAGTTTTGTGTCATCTATATCATATATACATATATATATATATATCTATAGATATAGATATATATATGAAAAGCAGTGGTCCTAGAACCGAGCCCTGGGGAACACCACTGAAAAATGAACAGGTGAATCTGCACTGAAAATCTGCTGGGTTTTTACAACACAGCGCGGATTTGAGCAGGAACGGCAGCAGCAGAGGTGGCGGCTGAAAGGGAGCATCGGAGAAGGCCCAGGACACAGCGTGGACTTGCGCGGGAGCAGCGGCAGCAGAGGCGGCATAAAGGGAGCTGAGCGGCGACTTAAAAAACCCCAAAACAAGGCATGACGTCACACAGAAGAGCAGGTAGGTGATTGGTTGGGGAGTATTACAGCTCTTTTGCTCTCTAGGTTAGGTAAATTCAGAAGTGGGAGAGTATTAACGACTATAACTTTATTGAATTAATAACTTAAAATAAATTAACTAATTAAAACTAAAAATAAGTAAAAAATAATCGTTTGAAGGAGGCGGAGTATAAATCGAGCAGGAGGCCCAGACCGGAGCAGCGACGGCAGCGAGGAGGCGGAGGACCTCCAGCGAACACAACGACAAAAGCAACAACTGCAAAACAGCTGAAGTGACATCACAACCAGGGAAGGAGCTGATTGGTGAGTAGCTGATAAGTGTTTCTAGTTAATAGTCAATAATAAGTAAAGGCATGGCAGGGCAGCTCAGTCCCATGGAATGCACATCCTGTGCCATGTGGGGACTCCAGGACACTTCCCATGTCCTGGACAACCACATGTGCAGGAAGTGTCATCAGCTGGAGGAGCTCGAGCTCCGGGTTTTGGAGCTTGAGCAGCAGCTGGCGTCACTGCGGCGCATCCGTGAGGCTGAGAGCTTCGTGGATAGCACGTTTCAGGAGGTCACCCTGCAGAGAAAGAGTGTGCAGGCAGAAAGGGAATGGGTGACCACCAGACAGAAGAGGACCACCAGGCAGGTGGTGCAGGAGTTCCGAGTGCATCTCGCTCTCCAACCAGTATTTGGTTCTGAGTACTCGTGAGGGCAATGGTCCCTCTGGGGAGTATAGCTAGAGCCAAGTCTGCGGCACCACAGGTGGCTCAGCTGTACAAGGGGGGAGGGAGAAGAGTGGGAAAGCAATAGTGGTAGGGGATTCGATAGTTAGGGGAGCAGACAGGCGTTTCTGCGGCCGCAGACGTGATTCCAGGATGGTATGTTGCCTCCCTGGTGCCAGGGTTAAGGATGTCACCGAGCGGCTGCCGAACATTCTGAGGCAGAAGGGTGAACAGCGAGGCGCCGTGGTCCATATCGGTACCAACGACAATGGTAGAAAGAGGGATGAGGTCCTGCAGGCAGAGTTTAGGGAGATTAAAAAGCAGGACCTCAAAAGGTAGTAATCTCCGATTACTCCCGGTGCCACATGCTAGTAAGTATAGAAATAGGAGGACAGCGCAGATGGGTGCAGGAGGGAGGGCTTTAGATTCTTGGGGCATTGGGACCGGTTCTGGGGGAGGTGGGACCTGTACAGGCCAGACGGGTTGCACCTTAACAGGGCCGGAACCAATATCCTTGCGGGGGAGGTTTGCTAGTGCTGTTGGGGAGGGTTTAAAACTAATTTGGCAGGGGGATGGGCACCAGGATGTAATATTAGAAAGGGAAAATAAAGTGCTCAAAGGATTGGGAGAGGCAGATAGCACTAGAGTAAGAAATAGTATGGTATTGGGTGGGTCAAACTAAGAGAGAATACAGGATGGTCTAAGATGGGTTTACAGTGTTTGTCTGTGAATGCACGAAGTGCAGTAAACAAGGTAACTGAGCTGCAGGCACAAATAGCCACATGAGAATATGGTGTTGTGGCAATAACTGAGACCTGGCTCAAAAAAGGGCAGGATTGGGTATTAAATATTCCTGGTTGTAAAGTTATTAAATATTCCTGGTTGTAAAGTGTTCAGGAAAGATAGGGAAGGAAAGATAGGAGGTGGTGTGGCAGTATTGGACAAGGAGAATGTTACAGTGCTGGAGAGTGAGGATGTCCTGGAGGGGTCAAGGACAGAATCTATATGGCTAGAGTTAAGAAATAATAGAGGTGCCATTACACTACGAGGTGTATTCTATAGATCACCAAATAGTGGGAAAGATATGGAGGAGCAAATTTGCAGAGAAATTACAGAGAGGTGCAAGAACTATAGAGTAGTGATAATGGGGGACTTCAATTATCCTAATATAGACTGGGATCGTAATAGTGTAAAGGGCAGAGAAGGGGAAGAATTTCTGAAGTGTGTTCAGGAGAACTTTCTTGATCAGTATGTTTCCGGCCTGACGAGGGAGGAGGTATTGCTGGATCTGGTTCTGGGGAATGAGACAGGTGAAGTGGAGCAAGTGTCAGTAGATGAACATTTTAGGAACAGTGATCATAGCATCATAAGGTTTAGATTAGCTATGGAAAAGGACAGGGAGCAATCTAGAGTAAAAATGTTTAACTGGGGGAAGGCCAATTTCAGTGGGATGAGAACAGATCTGGCCCGGATAAACTGGAATCAAAGATTGTCAGGCAAAACAGTAATGGAACAATAGGCTGAAATTTAGACTGTGTCCAATTCTGGACACCACACTTTAGGAAGGATGCGAAGACCTTAAGAGAAGGTGCAGAAAAGATTTACGAGAATGATTCCTGGAATGAGGGACTTCAGTTACGTTGATAGACTGGAGAAGCTGGGGCTGTTCTCCTTAGAGCAGGGAAGATTGAGAGGAGATTTGATCGAGGTGTTCAAAATCATGAGGGGTCTGGACAGAGGAGATAGAGAGAAACTGTTCCCATTGGCAGAAGGGTCGAGAACCAGAGGACACAGATTTAAGGTGATTGGCAAAAGAACCAAAGGCGACGTAAGAAAATCTTTTTTACACAGCGAGTGGTTAAGATCTGGAATGCACTGCCTGAAAGGGTGGTGGAGGCAGATTCAATCACGCCTTTCAAAAGGGAGTTAGATAAGTACCTGAAGGAAAGAAATTTGCAGGGCTACGGGCAAAGGAGTGGGACTAGCTGAAGTGCTCTGGCAGAGCCAGCATGGGCTCGACGGGCTGAATGGCCTTCTTCCGTGCTGTAACCATTCTATGATTCTAACAGTTCAGCTTTCATGGTAATTTTCCGGTACTAGCCCACAAATTGCCAGATTTATCAAATTCACTTTCACAACATGTCATGGTGGGATCTGACCGCAGAACCTCTGGGTGACTAGACCAGTACCATGACTACCAGACTACCAGATCCAGTTGCTTTATACTCAGTCCAACCCATGCTGACCTGGGTGCTCTCAATTCTGGATACTGGTTGCAAGCAGTGTAAAAACATTAGACTCAAGTACCAACATGCTGCATCCTTCTTGACAAGAGAACATGCAAAAGGTGTAAAAAGCCAGTTTAGCTGGAGGCTTAAACTTAAATTACCCAAGATGCTTTGCTGCTTCTGAGTTAAAAGTGTCCCCTGGGCCAAAGCTGAAAACATCTGAACAGCAGGTTGAAGTCATTCTGCACATTTGTCAAAAATCGAACAAAGCCTTTTGAGAGGTATTGACAGAACAAGTGTCTGCAGACAAAAGTACAGTTCGCAGCAGATGTACTTCTGAAGGGAACTGAACTCTGAGTGATGAAAGGAATTTACTCATTCGTTTTGATGAGAACCGTATATTTGAAAATGCGATCGTCACTAAAGCTACAATTCAGACTTCTCCCAAGACTCTTTACTTGTGCTCACTGCATAGGCATCTTCCATAGGCCGGCTCACACATCCTTTAAAATTGAATCTCTCTTAAAATGACTGGTTCGTGAAATCTCCGCTGCTGCATAACACTGTCGGCATCTGCTATAGGCAACTGCAATGATTTTGCAGAAGACTGGCTCTTTCTTTCAGCCATAGTTTTCTCCTTATTAATTAATTTGGTTAGAACTTCATAATTTTACTTACATAGAAACATAGAATCTAGGAGCAGGAGTAGGCCATTCGGCCCGTCGAGCCTGCTCCACCATTCAATATGATCATGGCTGATCATTCAAATCCAGTACCCTGTCCCTGCTTTAATCCCCACAGTACACATATCCCACCCTACCCCCGTAACCCCACGTATTTAATTCCCCCTAACATATCCCATCCTATCCCCATAACCCCACATATCCCCCTAACACTAAGGGTCAATTTATCATAGCCAAATCAACCTAACCCGCACATTTTTGGACTGTGGGAGGAAACCGGAGCACCCGGAGGAAACCCACGCAGACACGGGGAGAATGTGCAAACTCCACACAGTCACCCGAGGTCAGATTCGAACCCGGGTCTCTGGCGCTGTGAGGCACCAGTGCTAACCACTATGCCACCGTGTTACCCAACAAAACACCAACCAGTACAGATACTGGAACACTTGCTGCCATTGCACTGATCCACGAGGTTGAATACTCTACCCACACTTGGACCATGGGTATATCTAATAGCCTCACAAGACCATGAACGCGGGCGATCCTGACCTTTATATACTGTTATAGGTCAGGTACGATAGCGCAGTGGTTATGTTACTGGACTAGTAATTCAGAGGCCTGGGCTAATAATGCCGAGATTGAGAGTTCAAATCCCACCGTGGCAGTTTGAAAATTTGAATTCAGTTAAAAAAAATTCGAGAAATAAAAAGCTGGCATCAGTAAAAGTGATCCTGGAGCTGTTGCATGGTCATAAAAAGCCAACTGACTCAGCTCACTAATGTTCTCTGGGGAAAGAAACCTGTCGTCCTTACCCAGCCTGGCCTATATGTTACTCCAGTCCCACACCAATGCAGTTGATTCTGAACAGCCCTTTGAAGTGGCCTAGCAAGCCACTCAGTTGTTGCAAACTTTCCAAAGGCAATAAATGCTGGCCTCGTCAGCGCCGCCCACATCCCGAGAATGAAAATAAAAAAAGATGTTCTGCATCAGACATGGATGTATCAGTATGAGGCCACGTGCTGTATCCTGCAAGTCTTCTATTGGATACTTGTATACTTTGATTGAGCTTCAGTATGGGCAGACATTTCTTGCATTGGAGGCCATTACACTCATGCCACATGGCAGCAGTCCCCTGAATTAGGACTAATATACATCCAGCAGCTTTCACTGTAGCACCTGGCCTCCCTCCTGATTGTGTCTTAGACTCTCTTTCAGACCAGCAATTCTCTGTTTTGTGTCCCATCTTACTGTGCCTATAACATTTAATTTCTTTTGCATTGCTCTTCTGCTTGGCCCGACTCTCTACTGCCAGACAATCCAATGTTAATTCTCAGTGTCCA
Source organism: Squalus acanthias (assembly GCA_030390025.1). NCBI lineage: Eukaryota > Metazoa > Chordata > Chondrichthyes > Squaliformes > Squalidae > Squalus > Squalus acanthias. The sequence continues at coordinate 25,663,170 of CM059447.1, read as the reverse complement.
CCTTCTGAGCTCTTACCCTCACTTTTCCTGTTGGCCACAGATGGTAACTTATTTTAATTAAACTTTGAACAGCTTGTTTTGGCCTCGGGTGATATTTATCCCACTTTAGCTGCCACCAAGCATAACAATTCATGCTATCGCTCACCATTCTTTATTTGTGCCTGCCATAAAATGCAGCTTTCGCGAGCCATCCCTATGGCCCAAAAGTTAACCTAATGCATGAGGTGAGTGTCACAGTAGGCCTGAGAGCTAACAATGAGCTTTTGTACAGGGAATAGTACGGGCTTCCCACTGTACGCTCCTAACCTGCCCGACAGGCAGAAAAGCATCACGCTAACCCATCCTATCTTTCAGGCTAAACTACAAAGAACCAGAGGGGAGATGAGGAGAAATTTCTTTATGCAGCGAGTTGCTATGATCTGTAATGCACTGCCTGAAAGGGCAGTGGATGCAAGTTCAATAACTTTCAGAAAGGAACTGGATATATACTTGAAAAGGAAACATTTTCAGGGCTATGGGAAAAGAACAGGGGAGTAGGACTAATTGGATAGTTCGTTCAAAGAGCCGACACAGGTACGATGGGCCGAAAGGCCTCCATCTGTCCTTTTACTATTTTAAGTTGAGTTATACTTAATTTCTAACTGGCATACCCTATTCTATTCTTCCGAATTATTCAAACTTTTGGATGCTTTGCTTTATTTTCTATGCCTTCGTTGTCCCACTATCTGCTGTAGAGGTGCAAACAGTGCTGGAAATATTGGCTCCAAATGCATTTTTTTTAAGCTCATTTAGTGGCTGAACTGTAAAGATTAACATGGTTGTGTCGTTGACATGAACTGGTCAACTTTGACCACACTTTTATATTTCAAATCACAAAGGGCTGCTGAAGGATGCATGAATGTTATTCATGCCACCAGTCGCTCTGAATGACAAAATGCAGTATTACAAGCAAGGGGATTCCTCCAAATGCAGACAGCTTGGTTCAATACCAAAATCTAAATCACATTTAGATCCCTTTCCAATTGAAGTTGATAACTGGATGCTCCCTGATGGTTAAGCTGGTATGTGCAATGTCCAATATGGAACCAAGGAGGTTCCAGGTTGAATCCCCAGTTGTTGCTGGGGAGCAGCAGTGCTGGTTTAACTGGACTCTGCTCCTTACTCCTAGCTACTGACCCCTGCTGGAAGTTGCAGGTGCACGACAGGCGTTGGGTGAGGACAAGATCAAATTTCATTGTGATGTCGCTAAAATTGAATAGCTTGTTCAGACTCGCACAAGAAGAATGACCACTTTGACAAGGTACTAGAAGACAAGCCAGCTTCATGGAACTGTGCCCCAACATTAGCCACTAGCTTCAAGAAAAGAGGGGAGCTAAATTGGGGAGAACAAAAAAGTGGTGTTACCCTGAACAATTCAGCTCGTTAGCTCCATTTCCTGAACAAAACAGGCGTTTTACAATAATTGTAACGTACTCTGAAAGTGTTTTTAATCAATATGAAAGCTTGTGCCATGTTCCCTTACATAAATGATAATTTAATACAGAGTAGATGTTAACAGCTGACATTCAATTTTTAGACAGCAAAAAAAGACTGTAAAGTGTTTCCTGTAAATATTAACATTTTTGGTTACACCGTTAAAACTTATCTACAATACAAATTTCAATTTTTTTTTTTACAAAAGTATTCTTTTATAACAAAGCAGTGATTAAAATTCGTTAATATGAGACGGATATAGGCTTTTAATGTTAAAATCTTATTGCATACCGATTAAAATGAGCCAATTATTTTAAAGGGAAAGGTATGAGCTCTTATAACACACAAAGTTAGCAAATCTATATATCTGATGTTTGTCCTTAGATATCTGTAAAATTTCAAACATTATTTACAAATATTGGCTATTAATTGAAGAATGCAAAACAAGTAACAGAAAAAAAGTGCAGCTAATTATAAAACTACAATTACTTCATTGTGTCGAATCTCTCTACTGTTGTAATACCTTTAAAAACTTGATTCAGGCACTGGTTTTTTCCTTCCCAGAGAGGAAGTGCTGTATCGCATCCTCTGCAATGTACCATATCTTTCTACATTTAGGTTTCTGGCCTGTTGATAGATTGGTCCATTCTTCTGAAGTGAAGTTGATCTCTTCAAAGTCAAGTCATCCTTGATCACGATGTTGGATGAGCTCTGTGATCGTCTAATTTCTTCTCCTGATATGCTTATTCTGCCGTTATTTAATTCCTCCCTGTATTTGGCAGAGTTTTTGGTTCCATTCACTCCTGGTTTTGCCCTGCTTTCACTTACAGAGTCCACCCTGTGCTTACCATTCAAAGCTCCATTGGAGAGAGATATCCTCGATGATACACTGACAATTTCAGGAGTCCGACATTTGTCCAATTCACTTTGCCTTTTAGAATCCTTCTTCAAAAAGTTTGTTTTCAGAAATGAAAACTTTCTCTCATTTAGCTTGGTTTCCTCTGCTTTGCTGCCTTTATCAGCTTCTCGAAGACTTGGTGATGACATTGGTTCAAGATCCGTACTCCTCAAGGAGAGAGACTTTTCAAGCTTCTTGCCACCATGGTGTCCTTTTCTTCTCTTCAAAGTGTCACTTAGAGCCAAGCTGTTCACAGAGCCAATACAATGTCCACTGATGCTCTTACTTGTTCTGTCATCTTTTGGTTGCAAGGGTTCTTCTGTTTTGACTTGTGATGCACCTTTAACCCCTTCCGATTTGTCAGTTGCCATTTTAGATGATTTTCTCTGCAAGGTACCAGTGCCTCTTTGTTTGCCATTTCGCTTCAGTGTATTTGTCTTTTCATCTGTGGAATTCTCTTTGTTATGGCTGCTACGAAGGCTGTTTGAAGAATCATGCATTCTCTCAGCGGGTGCATCTCCAGTCCTGTTTCCAGTGGAAGTTATGCTTTGGTCTACAGTCGATCCTTTTCCTGCCTGTTTTGTACAGTCAACATGACAATCTGAATTAGGTTGCTTTGGTCTATCCGTTGACGGCACAGAGTCAGGGTCTGCGGTGCCCGTCATTATTGGCACAATGGACTCTTTTGTGCACCTGGGCCTGCGACCAGATTCCAAATATTCAACCAGGGCACCGGGCATTGATTTTGGTCTGTCCTTGGTTCCCAGTGACCAACGTAGTGTTGCGTTTTTTACAGCCGTATCTTTAGCCACAGCCGGTGCAGCTGACCCCTTCATACTAATACTTCTTCCTTGAATACCACGCACAAATGGTCGTATTTCAAAACCACCTATGAAGATGAACAGACCATCAGTTACAGGGCTTTCTACAGCATTTTAATAATTTTCTTTCTGCAATTGAATATCAGAACCTAACACTTGAATTTTTTATTTCTTCAGCAACACAAAGTGTATGGCTATGGAAAAATCACATTAATATTAAGAAGGACAGTACTGAAATCGGGAGCACCAATGCACAAAGGCGGAATAGTGGGTCATGAGTTCATGTTTGCAAAACCACCACATTATTGAGCTATCAATTCAGTCATGTTGAGTGGGGGTGAGGAGCCTTCCCCCGACTTTGCTAAAATAGTGGAGGGGGGAATTTCAGACGAACACATTAAATATTTGCATAGTAGTATTCCACATTGCATAATTTCAGGGCCTTTTTCTCATTTTTTTTTTTTAAGTCTTCTGCGAGCATAACTGGTGTCCTTTCTGAGAACATGACACAGGCTGTGATTATGAATGCATGTGGCAGTGATGAGATGACCTTCCCACTGACCTTCTCCCTGATAGCTCCAACATAAAAAGGGACACTATGAGTAGAGGGTCAATGACACTGGCAAAGAAGCATCTCGTCAATTGGCCCATCTCCTTCCTTGACACCTGCTGGTGGCTCCTTAGTGCCTAGACTCAAACACAGGGGCAAATTACAAACCTGTTGCTTTACTGCTAATGCCCAGGATTAAACTACAATTCATGCCAATGCTGGTTGGGAAATTCCCAGCCATAGCTTTTGAATTCATGAAGACAGTTAATTTTTGAGCCGGCATAATTTGCATGTGTCAGGTGTAAATCAGTACGCTTCAGCGATTTGTTCTCTTTTAGCGGAATGAGTGTACCCATCAACTTTCATTTGTCCTGTTATAGTCACAGGATTATGTCTGACAGATGGGCGACAAACCTACAGCATAAACAACTTGGTGCCCTTGTTGTATGAGGTGGTGAAACCCTTTTGGAATGGAATGTTTGCTCATTGCTTTTGGTTGAAACTGCAATTCTGTTATGCCTTTTTGAGGGGACCAAAGCTTTGAAAAAAATTCCACAAGTGAAAATCTCATGCATGCTCAGTTTGAGTCTACATTTCAATAGAACTGTTTCAGATTTCACACCAGAAAGTGCGCCAGTTACTGAGTGCTCAGTAATATAAGAGAGCCGAGAGGGACTGCCCCCTACATTCCAAATTGTCTTTTGCAATAAATATAATTTTCTAATGCAAACAGGTCCAATTTGTATTAAGTTTCATAAATGGGGGTGTTACACTTTTAGACAATGCTTGCCCCACTTAATTTTCTCTTCTTGCTTCTCTGCTTCTCCTCCGTTACACTTGCACAGTGAAAATTAATAATGTGCTGTAATTAAGACGTTGAAGCAGTTTCTCAAGGCTTTTTAGAAAAAAGATAGAACAGATTGACAATAATGATCGAGTTAACATTCACAGACCTTGGTGATTGTAACAAATGTGTAGCCACGGAAACCAGAACAGTCAGGGACTAAGCTCTTCATTTACGCAGTTGGTATCAGAACATTTCAAGTTAACCGGAACATACATTTACTAGTGTTAAGAGTGTCTAAGAACTCTAGCTGACATGGCACCAGTAATGACCAAAGGTCAATCTTTTTGAACAAGCCGTACCATTTTTATCCCTTATCGGATTATCAGGGAAGACAGGAGAGTCCGGAGATGAAGGGAGGGACGTGCAATTTGTGGACGCTCGGGATACCAAGCTCCCTCGTTTGTTGTCTCCAGGAAGCCGGTTAAGCCAATGATCAGAGACTGATGAGCTCGTGGATCCTGCATGAAAACAAATAACTATAAAATCCACACGGTTGTTAGATTATAATAGACCTCTATAGTCATTAAAATATTTCACGCCGGCCACCACACAAGCCAACTTTGGGAATTACAAAACTGATGATTATATTCTGTTTAAACTGAATGATTAGCTGAACTGCACGCCATCCTCAGGTCAACTCGGGTCCACAATTTGTTGTTGCTACTTTTCCAAACTACTTGGGACCACACCCTACCAAAAACTAAAAATCCGTTAGCTGCTGTAGATGTGAGAAATTAAATTATTCATAAGTATCAACAAAATTTACATTTCAGTTTTACAACATGACCTCCCCAATCCGGTTACACCAACTTGATCATCATTTAGGCCACCGTTGACGTTCCATTCAATTGCCATTGTGCATGACTGTGATAAAAAAAAATACTACATCTACCAGAATATTCATTAAATTATATTCAGAGACGTATTGAGCTAATCACTCTCAAAATAACTCACGATCAGACCAGCTCTAACAAAATCTATGGCCCTGATAATAACGGGGAGGGAGTGGGGGAGGCTGTAATCGGTCGAAGAACCCGGCAAGGCCGGGGACATAGAAGCCCTGCCAATCTTAACGGCGGAGCCTCATTTAAAAAAAATGCTGCAGTCTCCCGCCCAACAGCGGGCCAGATTAATAGCATAGCCAGCGGGCGGGGGCACAAACAAGCAGCAGGAGGCCACAGCCGGGGACAGTGGGGGTGGCCCCCAGCAGTCAGTGGAGTTTTATAGCTCAGGGCTGCGATCAGGAGGCTGAGAGGTCGCGGCCATGATCTGGAGGAGAGGGGGTGGGGGGGTGCTGAGAGGTTAGGGCCGTGATCGAGGCCCGGTTTAAGGAAGGCCCAGGGCCCTACTGTGAGACCTGGAGGAGCATTCCTGCCCCTCCTGGCCCACAAGAATCCTGAAAAATAAATTTTAAACTTACCTGCTGAGCCTCTTCTGGACCAGGACCAGGCTCCTGGCAGGTTTTGCTTGATGGGGGAAGCTGACAGAGCCGCTCCCCCACCCCGTTACCCCCCACCCCCCCAGCTCAGGCCTCTGGTTGATCGTGCAGAGCTGCATATTTAAAACAGGACACCACTTCCTTCCTGCGGGTGTCCTGTTCGCCGGCTCAGAAGAACAGCCTAATATGGGGACACGGTGGGAAGGTGGGGGTAACTGACTCCCGTTATTTTAATTCCACACCCCTCACCTGGCAGTTAAAATCGAGGCCCATGTTTCAGTTATTTTTGGGATTGAAAATCAACTCATCCAGTACTGATATTTTATTCTGATGATCACCTTTTGCTGATGAGGGGGAGAATGTTTCAATCTGCTGAGGTGTCTGAGCGACAAATTAGACGCTTACAGCACAGCAAGAAAACCAGGGCGATTTCTTACCAATTCATTAAGGGCCTTGCTGCTTAGTTCCCTGTCGAGAACTAACCAGACAACCCAGCTAAAGCAGATTGCTCTGGGACTTGAAACGCATGAATCTCAAACCGAGCGCTGTATGTTCTACTGTTATGTAAAACAGGGTATAAAAAAAACATTTCCCTCATTATGGTTAAAAATGTGTAAAAAAAACAGTTGCCTGGTTTTTTTTTCTCAAATGCCGAAAGACGGCCTAATGAAGGCAAGAGTTGTATTCAAATCTTTCCTAACTGATGACTTTATCTGTACCAATAATCAAGTTTCAGGATGACAAATGGAAGCTGATCTTTCAGCGTTTTACAATAAATTACAATTAGTGCAAAATTCACCAAGTTTCCATTTCAAAATTCATCGTCAATGCGCTAGCACTTCGAAAATGTTGTTAGTTTGTGTAATATAACAATTACATTGTACTTCAGTGATTTATTTGGTGTTTAGAGGAAAATGAAAACAGATAGCCTTTTCTTTGAAGAAAATGCTAAGGACTGTATTATTGCACCATCATTTAGATATTCAATAAAATGCAGATTGAAAGGTCATATGAACAGTTGAATTTTCCTTATAACTATTTGCATCCCCACTTTTCACTAAGTACTTTCTGTACTAAACAGCTCAGTTAGAGTTGGGTAAATGTTAATACTATGAATGATGACTACATACCGCTATTTTTATTTCAGAAGTAATTCTTACAATAACCAGTTTCTGAAACCCCCTCCTCTCTTACAAAAAATGGAGCTGTTTTCAAGGTTTGAGCCTTAAAACAATCATAACATTATTGTGCTTCACTTGTGGTTAGGCTGTTGGCAGTCATTCTAGTAAAATGCAAGAAAACAGCTTCAAATCATCCGCAAAGGCGGGCTGAGAAGAGAAAGATGTTTACACACTAAAAGGTCGTCATTAACAGCATCAATGGTGCGGCAGAGTGAACACTTGTCAGTATGGGGCAAAAAGGACAACTGGGACATATGAAACATCTGCCCCTATAATGGCAACTTCCCCATGAGTCCAGGACAACACCAAGTGTCAGGCGAGACAAATTGAGGCACCATCATCCCTTTTGTCTCTTAATCTCTCCTGCCTTCCATCCTATCACAGACCTTCCCTTTTGTTCTTTCCTCCCCTCCCCACTTTCCCTGCCCCTGCACTTGCTTAAAAACCTGTTCCATCTCCAACTTTTTCCAGTTCTAACGAAAAGGTCATCGACCTGAAACGTCAACTCGGTTTCTCTCTCCACAGATGCTGCCTGACCCTACTGAGTATTTCCAGCATTTTCTGGTTTTATTTCAGATTTCCAGCATCCGCAATATTTTGCTTTCGAGACAAATTGAGAGTTCGTTTGGGCTCCACTATTACGGCTGCAGGCATCCCCTTGATTAATATTTGTTTTAATTGGTACACTTAATTGCAAATAAGATATTGGGCCAAATTTGCTGGCCAAAATAACAGCGAGTTTAATGCGCGTGTCGTAATTAGTGTGCAAGTCACCCAGCAGTATGGGGTGAGGAAGAGATACACCATGAGTTGTGAATCACCACAAATTGTTGGGACGATTTGCGCCACTCCGCTGTAAGGCTCACGAAAATGGGGGCTCGCTGCCATCCTCCCTGTGTGTTTCAAGAAATTGCTGCATTTGCGCTGTTAAAAACCAATTAAACTCGCTGCAGAATGTTAGGGCTGGTACTTTACGGCCGAAGGACCCTTTTAATGACGAGATTTATGTTCCTACAATGCCACTTAACCTTGGAGGCCCAGAAAGGGAACAAATGGCATCTCATTCCTGCAGGTAGTAAATTATTGAGAGGCTTTTAAAATTTAAAATTTTAATTTTCTTTCTTAGTCTCTTTTTTGCTCTCTCTCTTTTAATCCAATCTTTCTTTCCCTCTATGTTTATTTATCTTAACTTGACTCTAATTCAGCCTGTTTCCTTCTCTGCCATTCCTTTCTTTATTAAATCTCATTGGTTAAGGAGATAAGACGGTTGGTCCCATCATTCACCAAGGTGTCAGATGCCCTCGCAACGTTGTCAGTTCGCACTTCCAGCAATTAGTGCTGCAAAAATTTTTTCGAGCTGAAGGGTGAGAAAAAAATCTAACAAATCTAACAAACACAAGATGCCCCGCTCAAGCAAATTCTAGGCCATTGTTACAATTTGGGCTTTTCTAGATACTTTATCCTGGTCCCAACACAAAAATCGGCTTCCGTAGGCAACCTCTGCTTCCCATGAACTGAAGCGAAACCTTGTTCACAAATTAATTTGGGAAAGCATGCCCTAGGTGAAAAAATAAATCCTTTGGTTGTTTTCTGGATTATATGGTCAGATTTCCTCTGCATAACCACATCGCTTCATCAGTCACGCCAGACACTAATAACAGGCAAAACTACTAAGCAGATACTCATTCATAGAAAAACACATCACAATTGTAGAAACCTGTTTAAGTAACAAAGCAGCTTTGAACCAGTTCATGAAAGGGTCAAACAGACAAACTAGTCAAGCTGGGTACCCTAGAATGGCTTTCTTTGCAGAGCTTTGAAATAAAGGGTAGACATTTCATGAAGGGGGAATAATTGTCTGAATTGTACCTGTTCCAGTCTTTCTTGGAATTACTTAGGTGTCTTACCCACAGAGCCATGGATTGCCTCCTGGTCTGTTGGAGTTCTGCCAAAACAATCCTTAATTTTCATTTAAAAAATTGCCTGATCTTCATAAAATGCATTCAAATATAGTCATGTCTTTGAGGAGTTAAGCTGTGATACTGAAGCAGTTTACTTGAACAAGCTCTATAATGCATACACAAGGGTGTTAAATAAGTGCCAGTTGTGCTCAGACTACCCTGATCAGATGATGCCTTGGCTTAATAACCTATTTGCTAGACGTTAATTGTTTTTAGTACTTGGATGCATTGAATGATTTTCTTTCCAGATGCACACAACAATTGAATTTATATAGCATCGTTAACATAGAAAAATGCCTCAAGGTGCTTCACAGAGTTGCTGGGGGAAAAAAGTCTGTTGGTAGTAAACAGTATTGGCTTGGCTAGCTTCTTTATGACATACGTTACACAGAGTTAAAAGAATAAAAGCCAATTTTCTAGTGTGCAGTTGTCGAAGCCATTTTGAGGGTGTATCTTTCTTTAGAGAAACTGTTAACCACCTCAATCTCATTCATCCTCATAACTGCAGCAATAGAGTGTGATCCTTAATGCCACTCACTCACAAGTCTTGGTGTTGGCTTGTTCCCATTTGCCTCCGTCTTTCCTACTAATATCTTGAGAGAAGTCCATCTTTCTCCTCCGTGACTAATCCATTTCATTTCAGCTCTTCTCCCAGGTTTAACTGTCTATTAATATTGCTCTCCCTTTGCCAGTGTCCCTTACTGTGGATCTTTAAGGTCAGCATCAATGAACCCCTGTCTCAACTCATTTCTCTGTCTATTGTCCTCTTTCTTCAGCAGTGTAAACAAACTAGCTACGAATACTAAATACAGCTCCATCACTTGATGGCAGCAAATCTGCACAAACCTATAACCAAATATATCGAGAATAAATTCCTCAGCCTCAGGCTTGTAAGCTGAAGTTTGACATCACTTGTTCACTTGTCAGTAAACCACTGCTCTTTGTCATTTATGCACCATTTCCCAACAAGAGCCTTTTTATGTACTGTCTACTAGCTGCCTTTGACCAGAAATGGGCTGGCCACTGAGTCACATACCATTACGGTAACATAACGACAATTCTTAAATTCCACATACCTGCCACAGAGCTGTTGGCTGACCAGGGTGGAATGGCGTTCCTTTTTTGGTAGAAGAGTATGTAGGCACCACGAGTACAGATCTCTTCTTCTGGAATCAATTCTGCATTACTGTCATCATAACCATACCACTGCCCATCCACAGAGTTCCTGCAGTATGCTGATAAACACAGAGCAAAAATCAATAAACCAGAACAAAATAGCTGCAGTGTTAAGCATTTCCCCATTTACTTCCCCAATATCCCGGTTACACTATAGCCTCATTGATGGAACGCATTCATTAGAAAATATCGGAGTTCTTTAAGTCATTTATATTGCAAGTAAGAGTGTTTGTGGGAACTGAATGTATGAATGTGCAGCTATGTCTAACAGAAGTGAGTAAAACAGTTGGATCTTCTCTGGAGTCCATCATCCAATCCCTGTCACTTTGGCAGAACAATGACGTAGTTTAACTTAAATACTTATGGACATGCACATGAAAACCTATCTTTATATTTAGCATTTTTTGAAATGTTAAATCTTTTGCAGGATATGTTTGAGTGGTATCATTTTATTTTTAGAACGTATTAAGATAGTTTGCTTTTTCCTAATACATACAACATATGCAGTGGGGGAAAAAATATTCTTTTTTGGGGGGTGCAGGGGTGGAGTTCCTCTTTTAATTTTGTTCCACTTTTAAGTCTCCCCACACCACCCACTTTTCCTTGAGAGCACAGACAAATGAGTTACTTCATTCACCAGTTTCCCCACTCCTCTTTGTGGGATAGTCTCCGGCCTGCTTCACTAAGATTGATAACTCACCACATCTTACCAGTCCAAGGCACTGTGAATTGAAACACCACCAATATTGCTTTACTTTGCTATCAGCATTACCAAAGCTCAAGTCACATGGCATATTCACAAGTTTACCACTCGGCATCACACTCTGACTCGTTCCTGAAATTTCTTCTCCAGACAAGAGTCATCCACTAAATTCTAGCAATAGCCATCTATTATACAGAACATGTATGCAGAAGTGTGCTTCTATGTTTCCAAATCGTTGAGCTGTACATCAGTCATCTGAATCACTTAATATGGTGTCAACCTCTCCTCTGAATCAGGTGGTCATGGGTACAAGCTCCACTCCAGAGACTTGTTGGAGGTGCTGTCTTTCGAATAAGATGATAAGCTGAGGCCCGAACTACCCTCTCATGGAGATGTAGAAGATCGCACGGCAATATTCAAAAGAGCAGGGGAGGTCCCCCAGTGTCACGGCCAATATTTATCTCTCAACCAATATTACTAAAAACTGGCTATCTGAACATTTATTACATTGCTGTTTGCGGGACATTTCTGTGCGCAAGTTGGCTGCCATGTTTCCCGACATGACGAAAGTGATTATACTTCAAAAAGTAATTATTTGGTTGCAGAGCGCTTTGGGATGTCCTGAGGTTGTGAAAGGTGCTGTATAAATGCAAGCTCTTTCTTTCATATGTTAGTACCTTGTAACATATCCCTAGATACCTACTGTCCTATAGCAACACTTAATAAAGATTTCACCTTTTCTATAATTTGTAAAATTTACATTTTATAGGCTACAATGATTTAGGTTAACTGCCAAAGTTGATGACAGCTTGCTTTTGTACTGCATAGTCAAGTCTCCGTGAAAGAGAGAGTTTGGTGTCAGTTGTAAGCTCGTGACTCGGGAAAGGCTGTTCCCTAGTCCTCACATCTCTCTGTATAAGCCTCATGATGGCTTCTGAATCAAATTCTTCCCCAGCAGAACACTGACAATGTTGGTCTATGAGGAGCATTCAAAGCTACTAGTCTGAAAACCCAGAGGAAGCCACCACTACTGGAACCAATGGTGCTACTAGAAACACTGATATATTTACGTTAGATTCTGTCGCCTGAACTATCCCAGGTCTCTTGTGTGATTTCATGTAATTTGTAGACGTGCAATTCAGAGCAAACTGTAGCTCAGCCAAGACTGGATGTCAGACAAGCAATCTGACAATACAGAGGCAATGGGCGAATCATAGAATCATATAATCGTATAGCACAGAAGGAGGCCATTCGGCCCATCGAGTCTGCACCGGCTCTTTCGAAGAGCAATCCAGTTAGTCCCACTCCCCCCTCTTTCCCCATACCCCAGCATTTTTATCTACTTCATGTATTTATCCAATTCCCTTTAGAAGGCTACTATTGAATCTGTATCCACTACCCTATCAGGCAGTGCATTCCAAATCCTAAACACTCATTGTGTAAATAAGTTTTTCCTCATGAAGCCTCTGCTTCTTTTGCCAATCACCTTAAATCTCTCATTATCGACCCTTCAGCCGCTGGAAACAGTTTCTCTTTATTTACTCTATCTAAATCCTTCATGATTTTAAACACCTCTATCGAATCGCCTCACAGCCTTATGTGAATATTGGTTATATGAACACATAATCAAGAGTGGTGGTGGAGAGGTAGAGCTGGGTGTCTTCAACGTACATATGGAAGCTGATCCAATGTCTTCAGATGATGTCGCCAATGGACAGCATGTAGGTAAGGAAGAGGAGGAACCAAGGATAGATCTTAGGGGACTCCAGTGCCATTGCTGGCTATGATTGGATAAGTAAGAATGGAACCAAACAAGAGCAGTCCCACTAGGCTGGACAATTGAGGAGAGGCACTGAAGGAGGATAGCGTGGCCAACAGTGTCAACAACTGCAGAGAGGTCGAGAAGGATAAGGAGGAGAAGTGCAGCACGCTCACAGTCACAGCGGATGTCATTGAGGAACCACTATGAAGAAGTTATTGTGCATTGTGTTATTGCCTTCTTTTGTGTACAAGTTAAAAATCCATACACCTGTCTTTCACCAAAATTCCCAACTGATGGTTCCTCTGTTTTTCCACTGTTGCTGGATGCAGTTAAAACAAAACCTGGTTAAGAATTGACAAAAGACGAGTTGATTCAATGCTACAATATGTTATGTAGAAAAAAAACAGTTAGAGGTGTGGTTTGTTGGGTGTAGACCTAATCGGGCAGCATGTAAACAGCAGTTTCCTCCACAAGCAATCTGATAAGGTAATTTCCTGTTTTTATTGTAACTCTACTATTAACTTGCCATCAACTGGTGAAATGTTTGTATTTTATGAAATCATAGAGTCATAACGGCACAGGAGGCCGCCATTCGGCCCATCGCGTCCGTGCCGGCTCTCTGTAGAGCAATCCAGTCAGTCCCATTCCCCCGCTCTATCCCCGTAGCCCTGCAAGTTTATTTCCCTCAAGTGCCTATCCAGTCTCCCCTTGAAAACATTGAGTGTCTCCACTTCCATCGGCAGCGAATTCCAGGTCATCACCACGCGCTGCGTAAAAAAGATTTTCCTCACATCCCCCCTGTATCTTTTGCCCAAAACCTTAAATCTGTGTCCCCTAGTCCTTGTACCATCAACTAGTGGGAACAGCCTTTCCCCCATCTAGCCTATCCAAACCCGTCATAATCTTGTACACCTCCATCAAATCACCCCTCAACCTCCTTTGCTCTAATGAAAACAAATCCAGCTTCTCCAACCTGTCCTTGTAGCCAAGATCCCCCATCCCCAGAACCATTATGATAAATCTCCTCTGCACCCTCTCAAGGGCCTTCACATCCTTCCTAAAGTGTGGTGACCAGAACTGGATGCAATACTCCAGTTGTGGTCTAACCAGCGCTTTATAAAGGTTCAGCATAACTTCTCTACTTTTGTACTCAATACCGCTATTTATGAAGCCCAAGATCCCATATGCTTTGTTAACCACTCTCTCAATATGTCCTGCCACCTTCAGGGACGTATGCACATTAACTCCCAGGTCCCTCTGTCCCTGCACACACTTTAAAACTGTGCCCTAAGTGTATATTACCTCTCCCTGTTCCTTCTGCCAAAATGCATCACCTCACACTTCTTTGTATTAAATTCCATCTGCCACTTGTCTGCCCATTCTGCTAGCCTTTCTATGTCCTGTTGCAGTCGGTTGGTATCATCCTCACTGTTTGCCACACCCCCAGTTTGGTGTCATCGGCAAATTTAGAAATTCTACTCTGGATTCCAATATCCAGGTCATTTATATATATCAAAAAAGCAGTGGCCCCAGCACTGACCCTTGGGGAACACCACTGTCTACCATCCTCTAGTCTGAAAAACAGCCATTTACCACAACTTGTTGTTTTCTGTCCTTAAGCCAATTCCTTATCCAAGCTGCCACTGACCCACCTATTCCATGAGCTTCAATTTTGTTAACCAGCCTTCTATGTGGTACTTGTCAAACGCCTTCCGAAGATTCCATGTAGACAACATCCATTGCATTCCCTTCATCAATCCTCTCAGTTACTTCATCAAAAAATTCAATTAGATTAGTCAAACACGATCTGCCTTTTACAAATCCGTGTTGGTTCTCCTTAATTGACTTAAACCTCTCCAAGTGCCTGTTAATTTTTTCCTTGATTATTGTTTCTAAAACTTTACCCACCACTGATGTTAAACTGACCGGCCTGTAGTTACTAGGATTGTCCTTACATCCTTTCTTGAACAATGGTGTCACATTTGCCACTTTCCAATCCTCAGGCACCTCCCCGGCATCTAGGGAAGATTGGAAAATTATGGCAAGCCCTTCCGCTATCTCCTCCCCCAATTCCCTTAGCAACCTGGGATGCAAGCCATCTGGACCAGGCGACTTGTCCACTCTCAGCATACCCAGCCTTTTTAGTACATCCTGTCTATCAATTTTCACATCTTTCATTGCTTCTACCTTTTCCACTTCTACCGATATTTTGTCAGCATCCACCTCCTTAGTAAACACCGATACAAAGTACTCATTGAGTATTCTAGCCTTGCCCTGCGCCTCTAAGCATATATCACCTTCTGTGTCCCCAATAGGCCCCACCCCTTACTACCCGCTTACTGTTTACATGCTGGTAGAAGATTTTTGGGTTCCCTTTTATGTTAACTGCCATTCTACTCTCACATTCTCTCATTGCCAATCTTATTTTCATCTTCACATCCCCTCTCAACTTATTGTATTTGGTCTGGTTCACCCTTGAAGAATTCACCTGACATGCATCATATACCCTCTTTTTTTGTTTCATCATCTTCTCTATCTCCCTCGTCATCCATGTTTAAGGAACTGTTTAGTTTTGTGTTTTTATTTGCTTTAACTGAAGACTACAGTTAAGTTGTAATCACTCTTACAAAACTTTAGTGCTTAAGTAGTAGATTGTGATACCATGTAGTTATTGCTCCAATCCATGGGATTTATTGTGGAATCAATAAATCACTTGCCCTAGCTATAATAAAAAGGGACCCAGTCATTTTCATGAAAAAAAAGTCCTTCTTAAATGGAAGATCAGAAACATGGCACATACAGAACAATGCTCTTTGGCCTCGAACTTCTAAATCCTATTGCGACCTTTTCACGTTTGATTTTTTAAAAATATACTCTGCATATAATGGACAGGATGATTTTGTGCTGTGATCTGATGTGCACCGCCATGCTGGTAACTGGATTTAAGTCCATCACATCCCCCTTTAGTTGAGATTCTACCAGTACAAGAGAGAGGAAGCTCCATCACCCGACACTGATGCAAACTCAGAGCCCGGAGGGTGAGCAATATCATGGGAGATCTGTTAGCATTTAATTAATTGCTGGCTATCCCGCTGCCCCAGAAGCCATAGGCCTTGAATTGAAGATGCATTATTATTGAATAAATGTGCTAATTGAAGCCCAAATTGTGTCTCGAGGTTGTACAATTATTAATTAATAATTTAATTCATTCACAGCTGCCGAGCTGACTGCAGACATAACTTGGAAACAGAGTTTTGGGGACAGTGTTTTAGAACCGCAATAGTTGCTCCAGTGCTGGGAGCACTGAAAGGTATTTACGGGAAGTACAATGGTTATTTTGACAGACATTATATAGCATGACCAATTAAAAGTAATGCAAGCAGATGTGACTTCAAGTATTATCATTGTGACACAACAATGGTGACAAAGCAAGAAAGAACGTGTGACATCAGAAATGTACACAATTGTAAGAAATTGATGCCCACATTTGAAGATCACCTGTGGCATTGCTCACTAAGTCTAGGGATACGCTTAAGTGTGACAGTGGGTGATGGCTACAATGTGATGGGAAGTAAGTTTGATGCTTGCCGGAAAGTATGTGCTCTACATAAGACATTTAATAGATTATAAACACACATAAACGGATCTCTAATGAAGTTGCTCACAGAAAGTCACGATATGCTGTTTTATAAGAACGAAAGTATTATACCATGTAGTGCACAAGCTTCTGCTGTTAAAAGTGGAGCTGTGCCAAAAGCCACAAAGTATAATTACTGTTAAGTAAACACATGCGCAGGTCAATTAGTGCTTAATTGTTGTTTGGTCATGCAACTTTGCAGATTCAAAAGCACCTAGCACCAACATGCTCTTTGTTTTAATTATGTTAAATGAGGACAATTAAAGGGTATAGTCATTCTGACCCATGAATAAGATATCTTTTGTTTCTCTGTGCAATGCAAATGATCGGCTTTCCTGGCCATTTAAAACAAAATACTTCCAATTAAGCGTGGCAGAAAACAGAAAGTTGAATGGACACAATGCTGCTGGACATTATTAATGGATCTTAAGTTGGATGATATTCTGCTTTATAATGCAGTAAGCCTTGTTCCTTTAAGGTCACAAAATCTTACTGTTGAAAAACAGAGAGTCAAGCCATTTAGAAGATTGAAAATTGAAATGTACTGCCTTGTTTTAGACACCAGGCAAGCTCTACAATATTTTAAGACTGTTCTGTATCAGTGTGACATCTTCAGTGATGTCTGTGCATGCTGATGTACCATTTTGAATAATATATAGATAAATAATTGGATTACGTGCACTATGGGTGGGTGGAATGCAATACTGATTGTACATGAGAGTACAGGGATACTGCTGACCTACCTGTATAGTGACCTCCTTGCATGCTCCCATGGTGGTTGCACACAGCATACAAGTCATACACATAGTTTTCTTGATTACTCCCAGAAGGAGCACGCGGTCGCCGCCATGGTGACCAGTGGGATAAAAAGTTCTTGGAGCTCGGAGTTCTCTTCACTACATGTGGTGTCATATCGATGCCAATTAGTGGAAATTTTACCAGAGTAGAAAGCTTGGTTCTTCTCTCTCCCACCTGAAAAATTGAAATGTTACGTGACATTAATTTTCTATGGTTTATCCAACATTGTACTAAAATCCCTTAAAATAAAAAAAAGAGTTGTCAGCAGAAGTTTGTTAACAGTTTATTGGTTTTCATTATTGTTTTAATGCTCACAATTCACAGGGAGAGAGATAAACGGTCTCACTTGCCCTTCTACTCTGGTGAAATCAACAGAACAACAAGTGTTGGCAACTGGGCATACAATAAAACACATTGGACCGTATTTTGCGACCCCTACAGGTGCGTATGCGCCCGTAGGGGCCGCGCAAGTTTCAGGTTTAAGCACGCGAAGCGCATGCACTGAAACCCGGCACTTGCGATCTGTCAAGAATCTTCTTGACAGATCCTCCGCATCCCCGGGAAAAGGACCTCCGCGGGTGGAGAGTTGCGCTATTTGCCCAACTTCCACCCGCTGAATGCCCGTGAAATTCTTAAGCCTGGTAAGAGTAGGCATAAGGCCTGCTTTTACCAGCATGAGAGTTTTAAAAAATAGAAAAATAAAATGTTATCACTTATTTACACATTAAAAACCATGTCCAATAAGGTAAGTTTATTTTTAGCCCCGTTAAAATATGTAAAAAAAATCCAAAAAATCAAATTTTTGTTTAAAATATTTAATTAAATGGCATTTTAATTAATTTTAAATATGTAATTTAAACATTTATTTCACGTGTTTGTGTATTTTTAAGTGATCCCCATTCATACTTATGACAGTTCCGTACGGAACTCCCATAAGTATGAATGGGGATCTCCTTTTATTGGTTGGGCCGGCCCACATGATCCCAGGGGCGCTTGCGAACCAATTTTTTTTTTTTTTTTTTTTTTACAGGTCGGAGGCATCGTCCCACGGGAAGCCTCCGATCGCTAATTTTGGGCCATTATTAACTCCACCACCCTGTAAAATTGTAATATTTATTTTGAAAATTCATTCTAACTTCAGTAGAGGCTGTGTAATTATTTGTGCTTCCTGTGTGGGTGTTGAAATGTTTATATCTCATCAACAGCCTCCCAAAGCATGAAACACTTCAAGTACATTACTCATTTAGGGGATTTCAAAGTTAACTCCCAGTCTCAAACCAAAGTTGTGTTTAATTGGAATTGAAACAGTGATCATTCAAGGAACATTTACAAAGGGCAACCGACTACGAGAAGATCTCACCCAAATCTTTGAAAACATGTTGGAGGAAAAGTTGTTCAAGTACAAAGACAAAAGAGGCTGAAATGAAGCTTCAACTTTTCACAAAAGGGTGATAAGTAGGTAATTAAACACATAATTGGCTCACAGATTTAAATTGTCATCCAATAGATTAAAAGGAGTCTTCTCGTGAAGTTCTGCTGATGGCACAGAACCTTGCTAGATGCAAGTGTGAGTCAGAGATAGGGGCTATAACTGTGGAGCCTGATTCTCTGATCCATGCTCACCACAGGTTCTGTAACAGCAGTGGAGGTGTGTAAAATTACCCTTGAAATGTCCAAAGCAATGACAACACAAATAGGTTGAAATCACACTGTGATATTACTAACAAATGTGTTAATGCATTTGAATCAAATTCCGTTGTCTGCAATTTTAATAAAGAGGTGTTACCAGTTTAAATGAACTGGATGATGGTTTTGCTAAAAAAGGAATTTCATACTAATATAAAACATTGGGCTTAAATTTGCGATCGGAGGCTTCCCGCGGGCGGATGCCTCCGATCATCAAAAAATCTACGTATTTACCTGGCGGTCTGGGAGATACGGAGGTTTGCAATCCTGGACCTCTCCTGGTAGAAATGCGTAGAGGCCCACGTATCCCAGGGGCACAGGTGGTTCGCAAGCGCCCCTGGGATCACGTGGGCCGGCCCAATCAATAAAAGAAGGGAATCCCCATTCATACTTATGGGAGTTGGGTACGTACGGAACTGTTATAAGTATGAATGGGGATGACTTAAAAAATATACGAACACATGAAATAATTTTTTTTTTAAATTACATCGATGAAATTAATTAAAATGGCATTTAATTAAATATTTAAAAAATTTAAATTTTTTGAAAAAAAATGTATATGTTTTAATGGGGCTAAATATAAACTTACCTTATTGGACAGGGCTTTTAATGTATAAGTGACTGATAAAATTTAATTTTTCTATTTTTCAAAACTCTTATGCTGGTAAAAGCAGGCATAAGAATTCCACGGCCTTTTAGCGGGCGGAAGTTGGGCAAATAGCGCAACTCTCCCCCCGCAGAGGCCCTTTTCCTGGGGATGCGGTCAAGAAGATTCTTGACAGATCGCAAATGCCGGATTTCAGCGCATGCGCGTCGCACGCCTAAACCCGGCACTTGCGCGGCCCCAACGGGCGCGTGTGCACCTCGTACGCACCCATAGGGGTCGCATTGTTATTACTATCACACAGCACAATTTCAACTCCAAGGAGGGTAATGTAAAGTTTATTCATTCCCACAGTACAGGGACCAGTAGAATGCACCGAGCTAGGCTGAATCATTCAAACTGCAACACAGAGTGTCCAGGATTGGAGATGCAAAAAACAAACTGCCATTCTGTTACCGCAGTCTTTGATGTGGTGCACTGCTCATCCTTCCCAAGATAAAAACTATATTAAATAGCCTCTCTATAAAGATAACCATAACACGCGTTTACGCTGCTCCCAAAGACAGTCAACTCATACCAACGGTATTGTAAAGTAAAGATAAAATGTTTAAAGAAAACACAGTCCTATTTTCTCACACAAACAAATACCTGTCGAAATCGCTTCAGGTGAATTATAAGAATGTCAGGCAAAGTCCATAAATTAAGCTTGACCATCCCCTGCTGCAGATTTTTACAGTGTGGGCATCGCCAGGCATCATCTGGGGCTAACTGTAGAGAAACAAGTGAATCACGTCAACATTCTAAAGCTTTTCCAACACTGGGGGTATAGATTGCAACAGAAAACAAGATTTCATGTTTATTGTGTGCCTTCTTCGCACTGCAAAAGATTACAATGAGTGCACTGACATAACATCACGCCACACCACAGATTTACAGCCAATAATGCATGACCAGCGATTCACCACTTGGTAAAATGCTGATTTCAGCTGGACTGTTGGAAGGCGAGTGCCAAAAGGAAACAATACATCACGTACATCAACGGAAGGACAAGCCTCTCTCAGGTAGCTCCTGGGGACTGGTTGTAGCGTGTGCTTGGCAGAGACCCGATAGCAAGTCACTTACTCAACCTCTCCACTGGGAATGGTTGATGGCATGAGAGGAGATTGAAAAATATGGGAGAAATAAGTAAAATAAAGACTTGGCTTCAGCCCTGGATTTGCCAAATTGAACCCAATTACGTTAGACATGTGTTCTTGAAATTTTTTTTTACACTGCATAGAGATCAGCCTCTGTAGATAATTTTTTTAAGTATACAGCTGAACTTGTATGTTGCGCTCAAACCTCATCTCTGACCAGTAATGGGTGCACGGTGCTGTATTTGATGGACAGTCCAACCTCCCTCCTTACCTGTTCCTCCTTTGTATACAGTTCAAAGCACTCAGCCAGTGTACAGCTGTGCGCCTGCTGATGTGCCTGTTGCTGAGTCCGAACACACTCTGCGTCCTGGACAACTTCTTCCTGAATACTTCCAAACAAGCTGAAAAGCAAAGAAATATTCCATTGTGGTTACGCACTATAATGAAACCCTATTGCCCTTTACAAATAGGAGCAGGGTACATTGGAATATACAGCACTGGAAAATCATTGCAGGCCAACTACCCAGTCCTAAACTTAGAACATTACAACACTAAACTCTATCATTTATATCTCTCAATCGTTTCTTTTGCCAAAAATGTATTTCACACTTAAGTCTGCTGAGACTATCAGCCCCATCATCTTCCTGGTCAGTCTGTATCACTCCACTGGGAATGGTCGATGGCATGAGTGAAGTACTTAAATCAAAACTGTCCGTCCATCTTCTCAGCTTGAATTCATGGTTAGAGTTTGAGGTTATGTCAAACAATATGAGGGTTCAGTATTTTACCCCTTTCGAAAACCTCAATATGGGCCCCGAGCTGCCTTTTCTCCAGTGTGAACATTCCCAGCTCAGTCTGTCTTTCCTTATAGCTCAGATGCCCAATCCCTAGTGTGTGCGTGTTCTTTATTTATTTTTGTAATAGTACGTGAATAGAAGTTACACTGATTGTACCAAGTGTCTCTCACCATACTCACTGGTCTTATGCTTTGCCTATTGTGGGGTAAAGCAGCTAATGAACTGAACTCAAGGTCATCTCACCCAGTGTTAACTTGATCCACCTTCAAAGTGATTACAAGTGTACAAGACTCAGATCTGGTCCAGAATTCAAGGGAGTTTCATTGTGCGCTCCTGGGTCCTGTGCTAGTGCATACAGGACAATGGGAGCCCAGGCTGCTTAATAGAGCTGCTGAACCATTGAACCTGACTGGATATCTGTGTCAGACCTGAATTTGTAACTGTGCAGTTAGATCTATTGGCCCTACACTCTGCAATTCTGGATGTTATTATCTGCAAGGAATTTTACCATCCTTACTTTTATCTCATGTGCTGTATTATTTTGCGTGATGGAATTCCCATTCCTTCATATTCATAAGCGATCAGTGCATGTCCAACTGCTCATTTTACATTACAGCGCATTTTGAGCACATTTTAACAACATATTCCTGCAAATGAAAGTCAAATACTGATCCATCTAGAGTGTCTGCATTTACTGACTCACCTATCTTTAGTCCTTTGATCCCATTCCAAAACAAGCTTTATATGTGGGGGCCCACCTGGACCACAGGAACGCAATGCCCTAAAAATAACAAGTACATTTTAGAATCACTCAGCAAAACTTTCATACCTGGCCCTCACATTGAAAGTAACACAAGAAATGCTTCCTCCGCATACCAAAGTAGAACAAATTTAGGGGGGAGCGGCAAATGCATCGATGCCCCATCACCCCACCAGCCCCCACATTCAACGGATCATCCTCCGCCATTTCCGCCACCTCCAGCATGATCCCACCGACAAACACATCTTCCCCTCCCCTTTCAGCATTCCGAAGGGACCGCTCCCTCCACGACACCCTGGTCCAGTCCCCTATCATCCCCAACACACACTTCCCTTCCCACGGCACCTTCCCGTGCAAGCACAGGAGATGCAACACCTGCCCTTTTACCACCTCCCTTCCCACCGCCCAGGGTCCCAAACACTCCTTCCAGGTGAAACAGCGATTTACTTGTACTTCTTGCAATTTAGTATACTGTATTCGCTGCTCACGATGCGGTCTCCTCTACAGTGGGGAGACCAAACGCAGATTGGGTGACCGCTTTGCGGAACAGCTCCATTTAGTCCGCAAGCGTGACCCCGATCTTCTGGTCGCCTGTCATTTTAAT
The DNA here is from genome assembly GCA_030390025.1 of Squalus acanthias. Lineage (NCBI taxonomy): Eukaryota > Metazoa > Chordata > Chondrichthyes > Squaliformes > Squalidae > Squalus > Squalus acanthias. The sequence continues at coordinate 25,640,338 of CM059447.1, read as the reverse complement.
TCTCCACCCCACTCCCACCTCTCCGTCCTCGGCCTCTTACACTGTTCCAATGAAGCTCAACGTAAGCTCGAGGAACAGCACCTCATCTTTCTATTAGGCACTTTGAGTTCAGCAATTTCAGATCATAACCTCTGCCCCCATTTTTTGGGACGGTAGCTGTTGATGATTCTTCTATACCCATGTACACCTCCTTTAGACCCATCTTTGTTTCTTTACTTGCCCCATTACCATCTCCTTTTGCCTTGCACCATCATACCTTTTGTCATTTAATCTCTGCTACTTTCCGCCCTATCACAGACCTTCCCTTTTGATCTTTCCTCCCTTCCCCAGCCTCTGTACTTGCTTAACTCCTGTAACATCTCTAACTTTTTCCAGTTCTGACGAAAGGTCATCGACCTGAAACGTTAACTCTGTTTCTCTCTCCACAGATGCTGCCTGACCTGCTGAGTATTTCCAGCATTTTCTGTACTATTTCAGATTTCCAGCATCCGCAGTATTTTGCTTTTGAATTATAGGCTAAATGCAGCTTTGGGTAATCTATGCAAGGATCTGCCTACAGAGCAGCATTATACATCTGAGAACTAAAGCAAAATATAACTGGGGCGTGCTTCCTACAGCCCCTTTAGTTACGTGCAGAACAACCCCCCTTTGGGCATGCATACAGCTGTTATTGCAAAAGTAAGTGGTGGAAAATAGGTTGCTCATGGCCTGTTAAAAAATAAAACTAAATCTTTAGAAACAGCTATTGCATGGTTATGGATAAACTAATACTGGTTTTAGTTTCACCACACACTCCCCTCAAGCCACGTAAAAAAAAAAATCAACCAGTAGGTACGAAACCTTGAATTCTAGATGCAAGTGAATGTGCACGGTGACAGTAATAATAGTTCTTTGGCTGCCTTCAGCAGATAAAAGGTTGATAGACATCTACAGACAGAACTGATCACAGCATAAACAAGTGTGCACTTTGATGAAGAGTGCACCATTAAGCTGAAACTTCAAGAACTGAGGTACAATTATATGTGCAGAAACAAGGAATTGTACAAAGTGAAGGTGTCTAAAACGCACAATAAATAAACTGAAGAATGGATTCATACAGGGTTAGCGGGAACAACAGGCCTATAACAGTGACACTAATCTTAGCCAATATCATTTGGGGGTGGGGAGAAGGACAATCAGGAAATCTAAATGGCCATATTGAACTTTGCTTAGCTCGATAGTTTCCGAGGAACTACATTTGTGTTTATGTTAAATTAAATTGTTACTAGCAAACTCATAGCTTATATTCCATCTCCCAGCAGTTAAATCGATCAAAATCAAATAACCAGAGTGACTGTGTCCAGTTAGCAATGCAAGGTCAGCAATATAAGAGCACTTCAGGGAAGGCCGACAAATCTACTCCAGCATCTCTTGGCCTGTTAAATTGAGCGTGGAGCTCACTTTGTGAATGTTCAGTTCAGAGACTGTTATATTTTCAGACGATTGTGATCTTTAGTCTGCTCCCATGCTGATTTCGCAATTGTTTGCCACATGAAAATGACACTGGAGGAGAATTATCATTTCAAGTAGCAAAGGAACAACTACTTAAACTATCCACCACAAGAATCATTAGAAATGGACAGTAGGTAAAACACGAGGGCCTATAAATTTGCGGGCGGTGGCGCAAAACGGGCATTATTGGATCGGCCGCCCGTTATACGCAGTGCCTGATATTCAGGTCCAACGACTGCAACGGAACGGACTATCAGGTGCTGCGTATAATGGGAGGCTGATCCGATACTGCCTGTTTTCTGCCGCCACCCGAGACGAACTTCTAGGCCAAGGTGTGAAATTGTGTCACGCAATATTAGTATAAGTGAATACATTTGCATGAAAACTTCACTATCCACATTTTTAACCAAAGTGGTTTGACGTCACATGGTGTACTGATGACAAGACATCTTCTTTAATATGCTTCAAATCAAATACAAGAGTTATACATCTCACAACTACTCAACTCTCTCACACAAAGATTTTCGAACTCGGATGGTCTCTTTCCCGCAGTAGGTGGTGTATTCAGTCAACCTTAAAATCAATGCCAACATCAAAGAAAATAAAAACTCCCCAAAAGGTCTCACTTTAAAAATCAGTTTAATGGAACAAAATATTCTCCCCACCAGTGGGGGAGAATGTAGAGAAGTGGGTCCCCCCCCAATTTTCCACTGCCACCTGCCCTAGATCACTTGAAAAATCAGGAGTTATTTGAATGGAGAAGATTGAGGGGGAATTTGATAAAAGGAATAGACAGATAGATTATTCGTATTAGCATGCAAATGGAAGACAAGAGGCCATGACCTCATGATAAGCATTAGACGTTTGTAAAAGATGAGGCAAGAAGTGGATGTAAAAGACAAAGAGCAGCAAACTCTGTCCATAGCGGGGCTGACACTCCTCCCTCAGGCAACACAACCAAAAAGAAATGATCTGGTCATTCATTCGCTGATTACGGAACAATGCTGTGTGCCACATTTGCCTACAAAAACAATAGGGACAGCATTTGCAAAGTAGTCCATTGGTTGTACAGTGCTTTGGGATATCCTGAGGATGTAATAAGGTGCTATACCTATGCAAGGTATTTTGATAAATAAAAGGGGCGATTCGTCAAACTTGATCTTGTCCTCACCCAATGTTCATGGACACACACTTCCAACACTCCCTGGATAGTGATTAGGATCAGGAGTTCTAGTTAAATTCCCCCGTCTACTTGAAGCAGCCTGCTTCCATCTCACCAGAGATCAGCTGACTCCCCAGGAATGAACCTGGTCTGTATAGCTGAGCGAGTCACTCGGTAAACTTGTCGAGCCATCAGCGAGTTACAAATTTAATTAGCTGACCGTCATTTTCTGAAGCTGAGACTCTTCAGGAGAAAAAAGACCTAAAATGCTATTAGGAGATGGAAAACAATGATTGAACAAAAAGATGACTGTTCCTTGTAATACAAAGAAAAACACAAAAACAAATTGAAAATAAAAATACATAAGTCGAACAAAGATATATATTTTGTTGCCAAGGTAGCCTTGAGCCCGTCATGAGTGTGAAGGGATTTGAGGCAGAAATCTGTAATAGAAAGAGATGACTGGTAAACCCTCTCCGAGGAATCCAAGAGAGAATCAAGCTCTTTATTGTCTACATGGCAGGTTTTACACTCCCTTTTGCCACATTTACCCATAGTGAGATGGAAGACCATGCAATTGAAAGAGAAAAATGTTTTGTTTACTTCAAATGTAACAATGGTGACATAACAGGTACATTCCCACTGGGGGGAAAGGCAGGGTAACTACAGTTAGGGCTCCCTGGATGACAAAAGAGATAGAGAATATGATGAAGCAGAAAAAGAGCACGTATGCAGGTTGCAAATGCATCTGAGAATCAGGCTATATATAGAAAGGTCAGAGGAGAAATCAAAAATAAAATAAGAGGGGCAAAGAGAGGGTATGAGAATAGAATGGCAGCCAACATAAAAGATAATCCAAAAGTCTTCTATAGGCATATAAATAGTAAAAGGAGGGGTGGGGCCGATTAGGGAGCAAAAAGGAGACCTATGCATGGAGGTAGAGGGTATGGCTGAGGTACTAAATGAGTACTTTGCATCTGTCTTCACCAAGGAAGAGGATGCTGCCATAGTCATAGTGAAGGAGGAGGTAGTGGAGACACTTGATAGGATAAAAATTGATAAAGAGGAGGTATTAGAAAGGCTGGCTGTACTTAAAGTAGATAAATCACCAGGAACGGATGGGATGCATCCTAGGATGCTGTGGGAATGGAGGACGGAAATCGCGGCGGTACTGGCCATAATATTCCAATCCTCCATAGATACGGGGGTGGTGCCAGAGGGCTGGAGAATTGCGAATGTTACACCATTGTTCAAAAAGGGTGTAAAGATAAACCCAGCAAATGCAGGCCAGTCAGTTTAACCTCGGTAATGGGGGAAGCTTTTAGAAACAGTAATCAGGGACAAAATCAACAGTCACTTGGATAGGTGTGGATTAATTAAGGAAAGCCAGCACGGATTTGTTAAAGGCAAATCGTGTTTAACCAACTTGATTGAGTTTTTTGATGAGGTAACAGAGAGGGTTGATGAGGGCAATGCGGTTGGCCTGTGTACATGGATTTCCAAAAGGCATTCGACAAAGTGCCACATAATAGGCTTGCCAGCAAAGTTGAAGCCCATGGAATAAAAGGGACAGTGGCAGCATGGATACAGAAACAGAGCGTAATGGTGAACGGTTGTTTCTCGGACTGGAGGAAGGTATACAGTGGTGTTCCCCAGGGGTCGGTACTAGGACCACTACTTTTCTTGATATATAGTAATGATTTGGACGTGGGTGTACAGGGCACAATTTCAAAATTTGCAGATGACACAAAACTTGGAAGTATAGTGAACAGTGAGGAGGAGAGTGATAGACTTCAGGAAGACAGACAGGCTGGTGAAATCGGCGGACACGTGGCAGATGAAATTTAACCCAGAAAAGTGTGAAGTGATACATTTTGGTAGAATGAGGAGAGGAAATATAAACTAAATGGTACAATCCTAAAGTGGGTGTACGAACAGAGAGACATGGGGGTATTTGTGCACAAATCGTTGAAGGTGGCAGGGCAGGTTGAGAAAGCAGTTAAAAAGGCTTACGGGATCCTGGGCTTCATAAATAGAGATATAGAGTAGAAAAGTGTGGAAATTATGAAAACCTTTATAAAACACTGGTTCGGCCCCAACTAGAGTACTGTGTCCAATTCTGGGCACCACACTTTAGGAAGGATGTGAAGGCCTTAGAGAGGGTGCAGAAAAGATTTACGAGAATGATTCCAGGGATGAGGGATTTCAGTTACGTTGATAGACTGAAGAAGCTGGGGTTGTTCTCCTGGGAGCAGAGAAGATTGAGAAGAGATTTGATAGAGGTGTTCAAAATCATGAGGGGTCTGGACAGAGTAGATAGAGAGAAACTGTTCCCACTGGCAGAAGGGTCGAGAACCAGAGGACACAGATTTAAGGTGATTGGCAAAAGAACCAAAGGCGGCGTAAGAAAAAACTTTTTTACACAGCGAGTGGTTAAGATCTGGAATGCACTGCCTGAAAGGGTGGTGGAGCCAGACTCAATCTTATCTTTCAAAAGGGAGTTGGATAAGTATCTGAAGGAAAAAAATTTGCAGGGCTACGGGCAAAGGGCAGGGGAGTGGGACTAGCTGAGAGTCGGCACGGGCTCGACGGGCCGAATGGCCGCCTTCTGTGCTGTAACCATTCGATGATATAACTGGCCCTCTGCCAGTAGATGGTGCTGATTCTGTTTGTAAAGAAACGGAGTGGCAGAAAACTCAGTATAAGTGTTACACAAAACTCACTGCCTAACCAGCGGAAACGACGACAAAACATCTGCCACTAATTGAGGTTCTACTCTACGTTACCCAGCTCAGAGTACAGCTCATTCACATAAATCAAACTTAAGTCACTTTTATTGTGGTAGAAATATAGGATTGAACACAAGATTGATCCCTGATTTATCATGGGATTCATAAAGTCTAGTTTGGCACAGAGTGTATAGACATGTACTTCATTTAAAAAATCCCTATACACTTAACACACATTCTAAAATGGGTAAGAAAAGGACTAAACCGCAGATAACAACACAAATTTAAAACTTATTTAACTCGTATTACAAGGATCTACACTTTTAAAAATGCTGCCACATGGAAGACTTGTATTTATACAGTGTCTTTCACAATCTCGGGATTTTCCAAAGCGCTTTACAGTCAATGAAGTATCTTTGAAGTTCAGTCACTGTTGTAATGTAGGAAATGCGGCAGCCAATTAGCGCACAGCAAGGTCCCACAAACAGCAATGCAATAATGACCAGGTAATCTATTTTGGTGATGTTGGTTAAGGGATAAATATTGGCCAGGGCACTGGGAAGAACTCCCCTGATCTTTGAATAGTGCCATGGGATCTTTTACGTCCACCTGAGAAGGCAGATGGGACCTCGGTTTAACATCTCATCTGAAAGACGGCACCTCCGACAGCGCAGCACTCCCTCAGTTCTGCACTGGAGTGTCAGGCTAGATTTTTTGCTCAAGTCTCTGGAATTATGTAGTCTTTGAAGATATAATGGCCTAGAAATTCCGTTCCCTACGGGTGGGTACGCGCTGTATACTCACCCGTAGGGCCAATGGAAGTGCCGGTTTTACGCATGCACTGCGCATGTGCTGGAAACTGGCACTTCCGTTCTCTGCAGAAAGGGCTTGACTGGACAAATGCCTGTGCCGGATAGGCAGCGCGTACGGCAGAAACTTCCGTTTTTTCCCACACTGGCTTGAGTCCAGGTAAGTCGGGAACAGCTGTGCCTAGAAAAGCAGGCACAAGGCCTGCTTTTAGCAGGCTAATACAGGAAACTCTCTTTTAACCGACACCTAAGTATCCGGAAATCTCTCTTAACCAGCAAAATTCAGGAGTAGGTTCGGGTAAGTTTTACTATATATTAGTGGCCGTGTAACCGGGGTTCCTGCACCTGTGGCCGTGCACCAGGGACTCCTGGATCTGTGGCCATGTAACTGGGGCTCCTGCACCTGTGGCCGTGTATGGGGCTCTCGTACCTTGGTAAGTACAGGAAACTCTTTATTAACCGGCATCGACGGGACCGGCATGGTGCCGGATTATCGAAAGTACCGGATAACGGAGAGTTATATCTACCGAGGCTATTTTTAACAAAGAAAAATAAATAAATCAAGAAATGTGCAGTATACTTCCGACAGCGCCAGGAAGGCTGAGTAGTGGCACTTTTGAAAACTACCCCTACTGACTAAATCGGCGTTCGCGGACTCGGACTCGGGATCGGCAACATCGACGGTTAATTGAGAGGAGTTATCGGAGTACTCGGCGTTCGCGGAGACTCGACTGCGACTTGGCAACATTGCCGGTTATTTGAGAGGAGTTTTCGGAGGATGATTTTTGCCGGTTAAGCGAGAATTCCGGATATTTGGGTGCCGGATAAACAAAAGTTTCCTGTATACCTCTCTGTAATCCGGACTTTTTGATCAACCGGTACCACGCCGGTTAATAAAGAGTTTCCTGTAGTTTAATAAAGTAAAAAAAAATTTTTTCCCACTGATTTATCATTTTAAAATACTTTAAAGAAAGGTAAGTTTATTTTTAGCCCCGTTAAAAACTTTAATTATTTTTTTTCAAAAATTTAAATTTTTGTTTAAAATAGTTAATTTATGTAATTTATAGTCATTTTAAAAATGTGATTTTTAAAAAAAAAATTATTTGAAGCTTTACTTAGGTTTTGGGGCTCATCTCTATTCATAGATTTGACAGGTCTTCCGGTCAAATCTATGAATGGAGATTCCCTGCTCGGATTGGCTCCCCATGGCCCATGTGATCCCAGGGACGCTGCGAACTAACTGCGCCCCTGGGATACGCGAGCCCTGCACACCGGCAGTTTGAAGAGGCGCAGCAATGGAAGTGTGCGCGTCCCGGGAGCCCTCTGGTCCAGGCGCAGATTTTTCCGAATCGCAGCCCTCCGCCCGCGGGAGGGCTGCGAATGGAATTTCTGGGCCATTAAATTCAGTATGTGGGGTACACGCGTAATTGAAAAGTCATTATGAGTACTGGTAGCACCTATTACTCCGATAGGCGGTACTACGACAGATATTTTTAATGTTACAGGTGTCACACTGTGAGACCCACAATAGCTGCTATTTTATATTTAAGAGTATATTACTCTGAGATTGCACAATATGGCCACTAGATTCCCATAAATCATTTAAATTGATTTCTAAAATAAATTTTTGATGCCTTTCTTTCCCTCAGTTACTAAAATTTCTAATATCTAAAATTAGGGTTTAAACAAAATAAAGAATTATATATTTCATAATAACTTGATTAAATTTATCCAATGAATTGTCTTTTAACGTTTTCATTAAAGCTTTTACTTGAAGGCCTCAGCCTCTCCCAAAAGCCTAAGGTTGGATTTGGTAAATTTGCTCAGAGCTATGACTCCGAGTTGAAATGATGCAAATTGCCATTATCCAAAATTTGGATTGCGCAGCCTTAGCATGGGAAATTCAGAATAAAGGGTCACCCTTTTAGAACCGAGATGAGGAGGAATTTCTTCTCAGAGGGTCGTAAATCTGTGGAATTCTCTGCCGCAGCGAGCTGTGGAGGCTGGGTCATTAAATACATTTAAGGTGGAGACAGACAGATTTTTGCAAGATAAGGGAGTGAAGGGTTATGGGGAGCGGGCAGGGAAGTGGCTCTGAGCCCAAGATCAGCCATGATCTTATTGAATGGCGGACCAGGCTCGAGGGACCAAGTGGCCTATTCCTGCTCCTATTTCTTATGTTCTTGGATGCATCAGTATCAGTCAGCTGTACTTTTTTTGGCTTTTGTGCTTTGTGTTCTATTAACTTTAAAAAGTGTATCATAGAGTTATACAGCACAGAAAGAGGCCCTTCGGCCCATCGTGTCCGCGCCGGCCATCAAGCCCTGTCTATTCTAATCCCATTTTCCAGCACTTGGTCCGTAGCCTTGTATGCTATGGCGTTTCAAGTGCTCATCTAAATGCTTCTTGAATGTTGTGAGGGTTCCTGCCTCTACCACCCTTTCAGGCAGTGAGTTCCAGATTCCAACCACCCTCTGGGTGAAAAAGTTTTTCCTCAAATCCCCTCTAAACCTCCTGCCCCTTACCTTGAAACTATGCCCCCTGGTTATTGACCCCTCTACTAAGGGGAAAAGTTCCTTTCTATCTACCCTATCTATGCCCCTCATAATTTTGTACACCTCAATCAGGTCCCCCCTCAGCCTTCTCTGCTCAAAGGAAAACAACCCCAGCCTATCAAATTAAGGAAGTGAGAAAGAGATAGAGAGAGAGAGAGAGAGAGAGAGAGAGGTTAAGAGAGAGGGAGACAGACTGGGGTGAGAGAGAGAGAGAGAGAGAGCGCGAGATGTGAGAAAGAGAGTGTGGCAAATTTGAAACATTTACTGCCAGACGGAAAACTTGAGGTCGTGGGTCGGACGCCCATTTGTATCAACTCGACCAGTTTTCCTTCAGGAAAAATTACTTACATGGTTTAAAACAAAACCCCAGTTGAATTCTGAAGTCAACTAATTATTTTCACCTCATAGCAAGAAAAGATCAATACAAATTGTGTATACCTATGATTCCAGTTTTTAAGATCTATGAGACAAAGGGGCAGAGCACGAGTGAGACACAAATAAAGAGCAAGGCAGACAGGTGGTTTCATTCCAATTCGATTTCTTTTTAAAACAAGTCCAATTTTGACAGCAAATAAAGTCTCTGAGGGAAACAGATAGGGAAGGAAGGAAGGAGGAGAAAGGCAGGAGGAACACTGCAGAGGGAAGGAACCTAGGAATAGGAGTAAGCCATTCAGCCCCTCAAGCCTGTTTCACAATTCAATTAGATCATGGCTGATCTGTATCTTAATTCCATTTTTGGTTATCTTGGTTCCATTTCCTTAATACCCTTGCCCAACAAAAACCTAGCGATCTCAGTTTTGAAATTTTCAATTGACCTAGCCTCAACAGCTTTTTGGAGGAGAGAGTTCCAGATTTCCGCTACCTTTTGTGTCAAGAAGTGCTTCCTGACATCACCCCTGAACGGCCTAGCTCTAATTTTAAGGTTATGGCCCCTTGTTCTGCGCTTTCCAATCAGAGGGAATAGTTTCTCTCTATAAGAACATAAGAAATAGGAGCAGGAGTAGGCCATTCGGCCCCTCGAGCCTGCTCCGCCATTCAATAAGATCATGGCTGATCTGATCCTAACCTCAAATCTAAAGAACACAAGAAGTAGGAGCAGGACCCGGCCACTCAGCCCCTGGGCCCGCTCCGCCACCCACAGGGCCTCGACCGATCCGAACTCAGCCTCATGTCCAATTTCCTGCCCGCTCTCCGTAACCCCTAATTCCCTTTACTTCTAGGAAACTGTCTATTTCTGTTTTAAATTTATTTAATGAAGTAGCTTCCACAGCTTCCTGGGGCAGCAAATTCCACAGACCTACTACCCTCTGAGTGAAGAAGTTTCTCCTCATCTCAGTTTTGAAAGAGCAGCCCCTTATTCTAAGATTATGCCCCCTAGTTCTAGTTTCACCCATCCTTGGGAACATCCTCACCGCGTCCACCCGATCAAGCCCCTTCACAATCTTATATGTTTCAATAAGATCGCCTCTCATTCTTCTGAACTCCAATGAGTAGAGTCCCAATCTACTCAACCTCTCCTCGTATGTCCACCCCCTCATCCCCGGGATTAACCGAGTGAACCTTCTTTGTACTGCCTCGAGAGCAAGTATGTCTTTTCTTAAGTATGGACACCAAAACTGTAATGCAGTATTCCAGGTGCGGTCTCACCAATATCTACCCTATTAAATCTTTTAATCATCTTAAACACTTCAATTAGATCACCCCTTAATCTTCTTTACTCAAGGGAATACAAGCCGGGTCTATGCAACCTTCCCCATAATTTAACCCTTTTAGTCCCGGTATCATTCTGGTGAATCTCTGCTGCACCCCATCCAAGGATATCCTTCAAATGGTGAGGAAAATCGAACGAGGTGTATAACAGGCTGCCGATCCGACATCACCCGTTTTATGCCCCCACCGAAATTGAAAGCTCCGCCCATTGAGTTACCAGACAGACTAAGCTTGCATGTTTAGCAGCCCAGAGCAGAACCAGTAAATCCAACAGCAGTTCATAAAACTCAGGAAAAAGTGGGTCTCTGTTGCCGCTGGACCAGTGGAGATTGGGTCCTTTAGAATCTTAAGCACAGCCCATGGCTGTGGACGCATGCATCATCAGCTACACTCTAGTAATGCGAAAGTACATTTAAACACGGGGTCCATATGTGCGGGCAGTGAATCATATAATTCATATTCTGATCCAAAGCCAAATAGATTGCAATGAATTATACATTTTCAAAAAATTAACACGGGCATTACTGGATGAACAAAGTTACTGAACCAAACAGTATGGGTATTGAAAAAAGATTACTGCAGCACCCTGGGTTATTGACTATCTGTAGTGCTGTTCATTTAGCCCTCTCATGCAGAGGCTGAAATTCCTGTCCTGTGCTAATTTTAGTGAAATATTAGACGCAAATAAAAAAAGCATGGAATGGCAGGATCCAGAAAGCAGGGACAAGAGACGTTCCTCAAGGAAGCGTGATGCCAGAGCAGGAATAGATTTTTTTAAAGCTATGGTCCTCTCACTCAGGTACTAGAGACTGACGGAAGACAATTTTCAAGACTCCTACCGTTGGTAATTTTTTTAAATAAAAGATTCGAAAATTGCAGCAATCACAAGCTTGTCAATGCTGTATGTGGTTCAAGCTCATGATGAGTTAGTGGAAAAGAAAACGACTTGAAACAAAATCCAAGATATTATTCAATGCTCTAAATTCTTGACTATAGATTTGCAATGTAATTAGGTAAATTTATCTCGTCCCCACATTCTCAATGAACTACAAATCAAGAGCTGAATCAGAACGTTGAACTTTTGTGCATTGAGTTCAAATAAAGAACCCATTAGCTGTCAGAATTGATAAATTACTAGGAGTCATCTTGTTCAACTGAAGCCTATGTTTAGCTTTATGAAAATGTTACAATTTTCTCTATCCTGCAGAGAAACACTATTAGATCCAAGAACTTTCAAGACTGAAACAGGAGGCAGAAGTATAAGGAAGGGAAGTGGGGAACAAAAATCTGGAACACAGAAATTAGATACTGTAGCAAACTGGGGACTGAAGCACAAGAAGCTAGTTCTGAATGTGACAGTAAATAACAGAGGTTTGTTGGATAGTTAGGAAAGATAGATAAGACTGACATCGGAAGACAAGGAGATGAAACAGGAGCTGAATGGTGTTCCACATACAGCAAGAGAAATTTGAAAACCAGACAGTGACTGATTCAGAAAATAATTAAATTGCTACTGATAACATACTTCAGTGGGGAGACCCAGCCCCACTTTAAATTGCAAGGCTTTTAAGCTGATTTTGTGTTACCGGTACAAAGGTCAGTACCGAGAATCCATTTAGAGACCTTTAGTTCTCTTTGCTGCACTGTTTGAAGTGGAGTGTGGTCTTCCTGTTGGGTTTTGTCAATACAGCCAATGTTGATGTGGCAGTCACCCCTTATTTAATGGTGTCTTTCCTTCAAAAACATAACCCAGAGATCAACAGTGAGACATAAATTACCAAACAACATAGAGGATTGACAACTTTTGCCAAGTCCGAAACCGGTCAGAAGATGGGGGCTAGGGGTTGGGCCGGGGCATGGCTTAGGGAAAATAACTTTTCAAAAAATGTATTAGGACAAATTATTTCAACTATTGTATAATATCGAGATACATTTCTTTCAATCTAGTATTTCTCCCACATACGATTTCCATCTTTCTGCCTGTTTGCCAGCTCAAGGTTCAGACACTGCACACTTGTTAACTTCCACGATCAGCAGCTTCTCTCCACGCTGGCGATACTGAAATTCATTTTGAGGCACTAATGATTTTGCAGCTTCAGAAACATTTCCTATGGATTTTAATATTTTAGTATGAACTCTGGATGAAAAAAAATCCGCTGGAAACCAGAGAATAAGTGAACAGAAAAACAGGTTTAGAAACATAGAAGATAGGAGCAGGAGTCGGCCATTCGGCCCCTCGAGCCTGCTCCGCCATTCAATGAGATCATGGCTGATCATCCAAATTCAGTACCCTGTCCCTGCTTTCTCCCCATATCCCTTGGTCCCTTTAGCTTTAAGAAATATATCTAACTCCTTCTTGAATATATTTAATGAATTGGCCTCTACTGCCTTCTGTGGTAGAGAATTCCACAGGTTCACCACTCTCTGGGTGAAGAAATTCCTCCTCATCTCAGTCCTAAATGGCTTACCCCTTATTCTTAGACTGTGACCCCTGGTTCTGGACTCCCCGGCCATCGGGAACATCCTTCCTGCATCTAGTCTGTCTAGTCCTGTTAGAATTTTATAAGTTTCAATGAGATCCCCTCTCATTCTTCTAAACTCCAGCGAGTATAAGCCCAATCGACCCAATCTCTCCTCATACGTCATTCCTGCCATCCCAGGTATCAGCCTGGTGAATCTTCGCTGCACTCCCTCCATGGCAAGAACATCCTTCCTCAGATAAGGCGACCAAAACTGCACACAATACTCAAGGTGTGGTCTCACCAAGGCCCTGTACAACTGCAGCAAGACATCCTTGTTCCTGTACTCGAACCCTTTCGCTACGAAGGCCAACATACCATTTGCCTTCTTAACCGCCTGCTGCACCTGCATGCTTACCTTCAGCGACTGGTGCACAAGGACACCCAGGTCTCGTTGCACTTCCCCTTTTCCCAATCTATTGCCATTCAGATAATAATCTGCCTTCCTGTTTTTGACACCAAAGTGGATAACCTCGCATTTATCCACATTATATTGCATCTGCCATGCTTCTGCCCAATCACCCAACCTGTCCAAATCATACTGGAGTTTCTCGGCATCCTCCTCACGACACACACTCCCACCCAGCTTTGTGTCGTCTGCAAACTTGGAGATATTACATCCAATTCCCTCATCTAGATCATTAATATATATTGTGAATAGCTGGGGTCCTAGGACTGATCCCTGCGGAACCCCACTAGTCACTGCCTGCCACTCGGAAAAGACCCGTTTATTCCAACTCTTTGCTTTCTGTCTGCCAACCAGTTCTCTATCCAAGTCAATACCTTGCCCCCAATCCCATGTGCCTTAACTTTACACGCTAATCTCTTATGCGGGACCTTATCGAAAGCCTTCTGAAAGTCCAAATACACCACATCCACTGGTTCTCCCTTATCTATTTTACCAGTTACATCCTCAAAAAATTCCAGTAGATTAGTCAAGCACGATTTACCTTTTGTAAATCCATGCTGACTTTGTCCAATCCTGTCACTGTTTTCCAAGTGCTCTGCTATTACATCTTTTATAATGGACTCTAGCATTTTCCCCACTACCGATGTCAGGCTATAATTCCCCGTTTTCTCTCTGCCACCTTTTTTGAATAGTGGGGTAACATTAGTTACCTTCCAATCCATGGGTACTGTTCCAGAGTCTATCGAATTTTGGAAGATGACCAGCAATGCATCTACTATTTCTAGGGCCACTTCCTTAAGTACCCTAGGATGTAGATTATCAGGCCCTGGGGATTTATCGGCCTTCAATCCCGTCAATTTCCCTAACACTATTTCCCTACAAATACTGATTTCTTTCAGTTCCTCCATCTCATTAGACCCTATGTTCCCCGACATCTCTGGGAGGTTATTTGTGTCCTCCTTTGTGAAGACAGAACCAAAGTATGTATTTAATTGGTCTGCCATTTCTTTGTTCCCCATTATAAATTCCCCTGATTCTGACTGCAAGGGACCTACGCGTGACTTCACCAATCTTTTTCTCTTCACATATCTATAAAAGCTTTTACAGTCAGTTTTTATGTTCCCTGCAAGCTTACTCTCACACTCTATTTTCCCCCTCTTAATTGAACCCTTTGTCCTTCTTTGCTGAATCCTATTCTGCTCCCAATCTTCAGGTTTTCTGCTTTTTCTGGCCAATTTATATGTCCTCTCCTTGGATCTTATGCTATCCCTAATTTCTCTTGTTAGCCACGGTTGAGTCACCTTTTTTGTTTTATTTTTATGCCAAACTGGGATGAACAAATTCTGTAGTTAATTCATGCGATCTTTGAATGTTTGCCATTGCCTATCCACCGTCAACCCTTTGAGTGACATTCCCCAATCAATCCTACCCAACTCGCGCCTCATACCATCGTAGTTTCCTTTATTTAAATTCAGGACCCTAGTCTCTGAGTCAACTACTTCACTCTCCATCTTAATGAAGAATTCTATCATATTATGATCGCTCCGACCCAAGGGGCTTCGCACAACAAGATTGCTAATTAATTCTCTCTCATTACATAATACCCAGTCTAAGATGGCCTGATCTCTAGTTGGTTCCTCGACATATTGGTCCAGGAAACCATCCCGTATACACTCCAGGAATTCCTCCTCCACAGTATTGTTACTAATTTGGTTAGCCCAATCTATATGTAGATTAAAGTCACCCATGATAACTGCTGTGCTCTTATTGCACGCTTCTCTAATTTCCCTCCTGAGATAAAAATAAGACAGCTTACTCAAAAAATAGACTGGCTAAAAACTGGAGCAGCAGCTGCAGTAACAACGTATCGCAATCAGTAATGTAACCTGGTCTAAAATGTGGTTAGATATTTTACATTTGACAAATTGCAGTCCCTGTAACAGCGTGCTAAAAGTAACATCACATACAGGTGCAATTCATGCTGTGAGCATTTCCCCTTCTCCTTGACTTAATGAGCCATACTCAGTTTGTTTTATACAGTGATGCTGTCACATTTACAGAAATGGGAAGGGCCTACTCCCACAATTATATTTAAATGTTGTTCCTTTCTCTCCTAGTACTAAGCGATCCAGACCAGAAGATACAGATTTGATTCTTGGTCTGTGCGGGGTTCGTTTAACTGAAGCTGGTGTGTGCAAGCTACACCTGGATTCATAACTGGGGATTCAACAAGGAGTCACATTCTTGATTGGCAGCCAAAGTATGCATATGGTGATGCTAGGTGAAAACAGGATTAGATTCAATTGTGAGGCACTCCGTGCATGAATAGCTTGGTAACACTCACCGCCTACCGTTACACATGAAGATGGACCTCTTGGGCAAGGTATCAGAGGGCTGTCTTCAACATAGGAGGGGATAAAGTTGGTCTTTGTGCCATAAAGGTAAGTAAATTCTCCGAACATATCCATGACTCATTCGTGAAGGTGATAGGACTTGGGGTCAAAACAAATCCATCCATTTAATAGTTAATCCCACTAATAGGATTTACCAGAACCCAGAAGAGAAGTGAAAAGCAGCTCATGTCGAATGAATGTCAAGTATCAAAGTAATATTCATATTTGTATTCCAAATTTAAAAAAACACAAAGAAATAATACAATCCTACGTTGAAAAATCTTACGGCAAATTCAACAGGAGTTTCCTTTCCTTTTAACTTAGATAGTATTCGTTAAAGAGTATATTGTTACAGTCCTCTTTGATAGTTCAGGGAATGTGTACATGATGTTGTTTGCTTGATAATTAATCAGCTAGATTTTATATATGACGTGAAGCAGCGGGTACAACAGAAAAAGGGGAGGAAGGAACAGGTGGACTCGGGTTTAAAGGATAAATCCAAGATCTGTAAACTTATTTTAAAGAATGCTCCTTTGGAAAACTAGACATTAAACTGGTTTGACAGAAGCACCATGTGACAAACAGCAATTCTCACCTGTCAACTGCTGGCTGGTAGAGAGGTCTAATGTCTTGAGAAGAGAGGTAACAGTTGGTTGTCAGTCCTCCAACCACCCGTATTCGGAACAAATGGCCAAAGTTCTGAGTCAAAAAAAGATTTATACAGTGACTCCCTTTAATCATGCCCACGTTGACTTTTTAACATTAATTTACACGTTGGAAGATGGAAAGTGATTTTTGTGAAACGATGAGATTTGCTTAAGAGGCAACCAGCAAGATTTGCAAGTAGCATGTTTATAATAAATCGGATACCTTAAATAAAATGTACATGCTCTACTGTGACAGTTTCTCATTTCCATCACCAGCTAACCAGCCTCTCAGTGTGAAAATGCCAATTTAATGTTGAATTAGGCATAGTTTACTGCTATGAACATAAGCCCACAATAAACTGGATTGTGACTCTCAAACTCATTTCCTATAAAGGACCTTTACAGTTGGTAGACACTAGATTTGAATTCAGGTCGTAGAAGTGCAATTCCACTGCATCATCCAAGCCCCCCCAAAAATTTATCTTTTTTTTAAAAACTAAAGCTCATTTCTTGCTTTAAAGAACTGTTTTTTTTTTAAATAGATTGCCTGAGGAAACATTGCTACAAGAATTATTTGGGAATTTGAGCACCATTAGATCACTGACAGTGACTAAAATAACTCGAGTTAGGTGTGCCTGTGGCAAGCTCTGCTTCAAACAGTTGCGGGTTTCCATCTTGATGGATTACTGAATACACATGATGGATTGTTTGTGTCAATTAATGCAACTGTACAACTTGGGAACTGTATCTCTACAGGGATGGGAGCTTCTTAATTTAGAGAAAACAAACCTTAACTTACTTTTAAAACAAACCGCACAATCTTTTCCTATTGTCATAACGGCACAGGAGGCCGCCATTTGGCCCATCGAGTCCGTGCCGGCTCTCTGTAGAGCAATCCAGTCAGTCCCATTCCCCCGCTCTATCCCCGTAGCCCTGCAAGTTTATTTCCCTCAATCTGATAAGGTAATTTCCTGTTTTTATTGTAACTATTAACTCGCCATGAACTGGTGAAATGTTTGTATTTTATGAAATCATAGAGTCATAACGGCACAGGAGGCCACCATTCGGCCCATTGAGTCCGTGCCAGCTCTCTGTAGAGCAATCCAGTCAGTCCCATTCCCCCGCTCTATCCCTGCAAGTTTATTTCCCTCAAGTGCCTATCCAGTCTCCCCTTGAAAACATTGAGTGTCTCCACTTCCGTCAGCAGCGAATTCCAGGTCATTACCAAGCGCTGCGTAAAAAAGATTTTCCTCACATCCCCCCTGTATCTCTTGCCCAAAACCTTAAATCTGTGTCCCCTAGTCCTTGTACCATTCAACTAGTGGGAACAGCCTTTCCCCCATCTAGCCTATCCAAACCCGTCATAATCTTGTACACCTCCATCAAATCACCCCTCAACCTCCTTTGCTCTAACGAAAACAAATCCAGCTTCTCCAACCTGTCCTTGTAGCTAAGATCCCCCATCCCCGGAACCATTCTGGTAAATCTCCTCTGCACCCTCTCAAGGGCCTTCACATCCTTCCTACCTTCTGGCTTGTAATGCTGCAGCACTGATATGTTTTTTGGGGTGGACTTTTAAAAAAAAAAAACTAGTCTTAAATGACATTACCTAGAGGACTGAGCGGCACTAAAGCACGTTCAATAAATGATCAGAGATTTTCACACCAAGTGAATGACGTGCCTCATTTCTTTTCTGAACTGGACTAGAGAGTACGAGAAAGAGAATCAGCAGAGGTTCCTGCACTCCTGATCCCTATTCAGCAATGCTTGCTAGAAAAATATAAGTATGTGCATGTTAGGTAACAACAGGATCAGGTCCAACTGTGATGGTCCCCGTGATCAGAACAATCTGCTGAAGGTCATTCTCCAAGTTCATACATGAAGGCAGGTCAATTTGCAAAAGGCACCTGTGTAATCATACCCCAGCGTGAGTCAACGTGTTCAGGAGAGAGTGTCAGAGAAAAAAAAAAATCAAAGTTGGAAAAGGAAATGGGAGATGGCTCTCATTCACTGCTCATCAAAGTGTCGAAGGAATTTCAAACCAGACTGCAGCAAAGTACGTGCAAGGTAAAGTTTGACAGATTTTGACTTTTCTTCACGGGCTGAGAGTTCCATAGTGCATTCCATTTCCTGCCACTCAAACAATCCTCATATCGAACCTGTCAAAAGGGTTTCACTCACTGAGCACGACAATGTTTTATCTGTTCATGGCAATATCAATCCTTGATGTGGCTATCAATCTAAATGCTTTTTGACTTCAATCTACCTGTAGTTAATTACACAGTCAGGGATTCTTCAATCTTAGAAATGAACTGGCAGTTACATTATCAGTACTGTGAGATTGCTTTTTCTATCAGCTCCTCTAATTCCTATATTGTCTGCCAATTTATACTGTGCATCAGCTTCTGGAAATAATGAAATGTCTCCAGATTTTAATTAACCTTAGTTTGGACACTTCTACAGTAAAGGAATGAAATATCCAAGGCAGCTGTGTTGGTATTTTAACTCTTTTATAACCATAACATTAACCAACATTAACATTAATCTTTCTCTTTCTGGCACTGAGTCACGTACTGTGCATTGCTGGAATATACTTTTCACTTCAGATATACTGTGCTTTTTAAAAAAAATTAAGAAAAGGCTACTTTTCGAAGCACATTAGTTCTGTAGCAATATGTTGACCCGGAGCTAGCCAAATTCATTTCTAATAAAATGGAATTTATAAGTTTGGCTATTAACTTAAAAAAAAAATTCTCGGAATGTGGGCATTGCTGGCAATGCCGGCATTTTATTGCCCACATCCTTAAGGGATGTCCCAAAGCGCTTTACAGCCAATAAAGTACTTCTTTTGTGAAGTGTAGTCACTGTTGTAATGCAGGAAATGCAGCAGCCAATTTGCACGCAGCAAGCTCCCACAAACAGCAATGTGATAATGACCAGATAATCTGTCTTTTAGTGATGTTGACTGAGGCCAGGACACCGGGGAGAACTCCCCTGCTCCTCTTCGAAATAGTGCAAAGGATCTTTTACGGCCACCTGAGAGAGCAGACGGGGCCTCGGTGTAACATCTCAACCGAAAGACGGCACCTCAGACAGTGCAGCGGACTGCACTGGAGTGTCAGTCTAGATTTTTGTGCTCAAGTCTCTGGAGTGGGACTTGAACCCACAACCTTCTGACTCCGAGGCAAGAGTGCTACCCACTGAGCCACAGCTGACACTTGGGTATGGGTGGAAGCTGCGTTTAATGATTTTGTTTTGCAACAGAATTGGGGCTCACAATACACTAATGTGTAATTCAGAACATGCACTTTATAAAAGACAAATGGAATTGCTTGTGCTGTCTGGAGTGCTGTAGATTTTGCTCAATACTGCAGAGAAGTTCATAAATTGACCGATGTCACATAAAACAACCTACAGGAACCAACTCTTAAGTCACAAGCTGTAGTAGCGAACAAAAGTTTGTAAACTTTGTTTCTTTAGCACCAGCATCAACCAATTTCAAACTCACCATCATTAATAAGAAATCAGATTTACGTGCAAACAGAATTTGATTTAGAGTCCGAATTCCCTCCTGCACTACATAATGGTCCAGGCAGTCACCACAGGCAGTTGTTTTCTGCACTCGGGTCAACTCTCGGAGGGGTTTTCAATGTGCTCAAACTTTCTAAATGGTTTTGCTGTCAAGACAGGACTTTGTTTATTATTTTTACTGCCACCTACAAAATAGCATTTTAAATGTGGGCCAGTTACTGCACCCAAGTCACTTCGATAAAGTTCAGTACAGCATTGTGCAGGTTAGATCGATGACATTGCAGGCAGATGTATATTGCGGCTTGGCTGCCACTGGTATAAAGGTGTTAAGTTCATCCACTAGTCCAACTATACGCTTTGTTCTTTAGTAGCCACCATCATGTACACATTCATCTGCATGCCTTCAAAATGTGCAATTATCCCATAAGGTGAACGTAATATTTTTAGGCCCTGAAAAGTTCCCCAAACCACAACAATGGCCCAAAAATTCATCCCGGTGCGCGAGAGTACGCACTGCGTACTCTCGCGTATTCCCTCTGCAATTGCCGGTTTTCTGCATGCCCTGCGCATGCGCTGAAAACCGGCAATTGCTCTTTTGAAAAGGGGGCGGTTCCTCGGTGCATCGCGTGCGCGCTACAGGCTGCGCGCACGCTGTGCACTTCATGCTTTGGACGCGCAGGTAAGTACTGAAGATTTTAGAAATGTAAAAAGGAGGAGTAAGACCCACTTTTAACAAGGTAAGTAGTGAATTAAGTATTTTTTTGAATTTTTTTTTTTACAGGTATATCTTTTTTAGAGACTTTAAAGACAGGTAAGTTTATTTTTATAACTTTTTTAAAAGATTTTAAATTTTTTCAAAAATTTAATTTTTTATTTAAAATGGTTAATTTATTTAACTATACTTATTTTATTAATGTGATGGGTTTTTAAAAAAATTTAATTGAGGTTTAGCTGTTATTTTGGGGGGGTGTAAGATTCATAGATTTCACAGCACGTATGTGAAACTTATGAATGGAAGATGGTGTGCTGCCATTGGCTCTAACTGAGTCACGTGATCCCACAGCTCGCACGAATTCACTACGCTGGTGGGATACGCAAGCACTGCCCAGCTGATGTCTGGAACATCAAGTTCGTGCGAGCTGGATCTGAAAAAGCACAAGCGAGGTGAGAGATCGCGGGGAAGGCTTACCCCCGCGGGAACAGAGCGAGATCAATTTCTGGGCCAATAGTTTCGATTTGCACAGCACTCTAAAGCGGTTAGACACAATCTAAAATTGAAGTGGGCATACAGAACCATAGGTGAATAACACACATTTCCTAATGTGGGATATTGGAGGTCAGGAGTCATGGAACACTTACTCTGAAGACAACAGGTAAAATGCTAGTTTGCACCACCCTTCCTTCTGACAGTATGCTAGTAGATCATTCATAACAGTGGTTGGAAAATAAGGGAAAAAACGGATAGGGGAAAAAAAGTAGTGAGTAGGAGGAACGAATCTAATTTAAAAAAAACAGTAAAATATTGTACAAATAAATCAGTAAAAAGAGAATTGTTAAGTGTGAGGACCCCTGAGAAGAGAGGATAACAAGTTAGTAGAGGAGGAGTGGAAATTGGTGGGATTACTCGACAAGTACTTAATTCAGTGTTTACAAAAAAGAAAGATACTGAATTTGTTAAAAGCGAGAGGAGAGATACTTTTGTAAATAATAGGAAAGCATCAGAGAAATTAGTTAAGCTAAATCAGGACAAAGTGCCAAGACCCGATAGGATACATCCAAGGATTCGGAGGGGAATGGGGGCAGAAATAGCAGAGGTCCTAGAAATATAGATTATATTTCAGGACTCTATTGAGAATAGCCTGGAATATTTAGCTCCCAATCATACTCGGGTTGTAGTCATGTCTCTAACGGCTACTACATCATAGCCTTTAAGTTGAATGTGTGCTTCTAACTCATTTGTTATGCTATGTGCATTTGTGCACAGAGTTCTTATCTGGGTAACTATACCTTGCCCATATGTCCTGCTGGTCTTTCTCTCTCACTTTTTGACTTGCAATGTGGGTTACACCAAAGCTTTCTAGCATTTATACTACTGATATCCCCACAGGTGACAGCTGAATCAACTGCTAACAGCAGATTTGTAGGTGATCAAGTATGATTTGAGAATGCAAATCCATCCAAGATCATGGCAATAAAAACAGAAAATGCTGGAAATACTCAGCAGGTCAGGCAGCATCTGTGGAGAGAGAAACAGAGTTAACGTTTCAGGTCGATGACCCTTCGTCAGAACTGGAAAAAGCTGGAGATGTAACAGGTTTTTAAGCAAGTGCAGGGAAAGGGGGGGGAGGGGAGGAAAGAACAAAAGGGAAGGTCTGTGATAGGATGGAAGGCAGGAGAGATTAAGAAACATTAAGAGATGATGCAAGGCAAAAGGAGATGGTAATGGGACAAGTTAAGAAACAAAAGATGGCTCGAGATGAAGTGTAAATGGCACTGGCAGAATGAAAGACAGCTGCCATGTGGGAGAGAGAAAATAAATAAATAAAATAAATGGGGGGAAAAAAAAGGGGCCGAGGTTATGGTCTGAAATTGTTGAACTCGATGTTGAGTCCAGAAGGTTGTAAAGTGCCTCATTGAAAGATGAGGCGCTGTTCCTTGAGCTTACGTTGAGCTTCATTAGAACAATGCAAGAGGCCGAGGACGGTGAGGTCTGAGTGGGAGTGGAGCGGAGAATTAAAGTGACAGGCGACCGGAAGCTCGGGGTCACCCTTACGGACTGAATAGAGGTGTTCCGCAAAGCGGTCACCCAGTCTGCGTTTGGTCTCCCCAATGTAGAGGAGACTGCATCGTGAGCAGCGAATAGAGTATATTAAATTGCAAGAAGTACAAGTAAATCGCTGTTTCACCTGGAAGGAGTGTTTGGGGCCCTGGACAGTGGGAAGGGAGGAGGTAAAAGGGCAGGTGTTGCATCTCCTGCGCTTGCACGGGAAGGTGCCGGGCGAAGGGGAAGGGGTGTTGGGGTTGATAGAGGAGTGGACCAGGGTGTCGCGGAGGGAGTGGTCCCTTCGGAATGCTGAAGGGGGAGGTATGGGGAAGATGTGTTTGGTGGTGCGATCACGCTGGAGGTGGCGGAAATGGCAGAGGATGATCTGTTGAATGTGGAGGCTGGTGGGGTGAAAGGTGAGGACAAGGGGAACCCTATTGTGGTTCCGGGAGGGAGGGGAAGGTGTGAAGTGCGGGAAATAGAACGGACACGGTCAAGGGCCGTGTCAACCACAGTCGAGGGGAATCCTCGGTTGAGGAAAAAGGAAGATATGTCAGAAGCACTGGTATGGAAGGTGGCATTGTCAGAGCAGATGCGGCGGAGACGGAGAAACTGGGAGAATGGAATAGAGTCCTTACAGGAAGCGGGGTGGGAGGAAGTGTAGTCCAGGTAGCTGTGGGAGTCAGTGGGCTTGTAGTGAATGTTTGTCAATAGCCTATCCCCAGAGATGGAGACAGAGAAGTCGAGGAAGGGTAGGGAAGAGTCGGAGATGGACCATGTGAAGGTGAGGGAAGGGTGGAAATTGGAAGCAAAGTGAATGAAATTTTCTAGTTCAGGGCGAGACCATGGCAAGTGCGTTCAATCTTCACAATAGGAGGGATAACCATCAGCTATATCAATATTCAGCATGCGGAGGAAGCATCTGATCTTGTGGTGAAATGTGTCCTATCATTACTGTTGCAGGGATCTAAATTGCATCAAGAGTCTCTCTTAAGAAACCAGCTGGTACTATCTATGGTGACTATACCCCTATTTCCACATTACTGTTGTTCCATTTGTATAGCCTCCTACAGAATACTGCTGTCCTGTGCAGCGTAGGAATCATTACACAAGGATGATTGATATGCAATTAAATCACTGCAGGATCTCGGGTACCTTTTATTCTACACCCAGTGAAAACTGACCAGTTCCCATAATCACCGGTTAGACCTCAGTTAGTGTATTGTGTCCAATTCTAGGCCTTGGAGAGGGTGCAGAGGAGATTTACTAGAATGGTACCAGGGATGAGGGAATTCAGTTCTGTTGAGAGACTGGAGAAACTGGGGATTGTTCTCCTTAGAGCAAAGAAGGTTAAGGGGAGATTTAATAGAGGTGTTCAAAACAATGAGGGGTTTTGATAGAGTAGATAGGGAGAAACTGTTTCCACTAGCAGAAGGGTCGGTAACCAGAGGGCACAAATTTAAGATAATTGGCAAAAAAGCCAGGGGGAGAGGAGAAGAATCTTTTTTGTTATGATCTGGAATGCACTGCCTGAAAGGGTGGTGGAAGCGGATTCAATAGTAACTTTCAAAAGGGAAGTGGATATATATTTAAAAAGGAAAAAAGTTGCAGGACTACGAGGAAAGAACAGGGGAGTGGGACTAATTGGACAGCTCTTTCAAAGAGCCAGCACAGGCACGATGGGCCGAAGGACAACCTTCTGTGCTGTAGGATTCTATGATTTCCCCTGCAGCACTGAGGAAGAACAAAGTGACACATCTGTAGTTTTGGAAGGCCCAACTTGATGTGCCATAGAAGAGTTTGATCAGAAGGGATCCCAGACTGAAGTCCAGACAACATTTCATTCAACATACCTGGAATCCTGCTGCTGGTATACATCTACCTCAGCCACATTTAAAAACTCTCAGAAAAGTTATGATTGGAAGCTGGTGGAAAACTGTATTTTGTCGATCAATGCTGCAAGAACATTACCCTTTCCCAGATGTCAAACCTTAAGGGTTCAATTTATGGCAGAGCCTAGGGATAGGCTACAGCCACCGTCTCATCAGTTATCGGGAGTCTAAATGCACATTATGTGGCTTCAAGGCGTACTTGTGGAGCATCTGAACTGATGTCTTGGCACATAATAAATAAACACCCGACTTTCCATCCAAATGCTGGCAAGAAGAACTATGCCCTCCAAGTAAGGAAGCGGTGAATGGTTTGACACTTTATGTACAGATGTAAGATAGGCGGAGTAGTTGCAGTAGTAGTTGTAGAAACACAAGGACTGTTGCATTCGCTTCACAAAGTTGGTTGGCATTAAAAAATTTATATCAGTAATAATTAAGCAATGACCAAGTACGGTCTTGTATTCCAAGAGATTCTCGTAGATATTGATTGCCTTTATTTGTTTGGCAGACTGGGATGAATCCAAATTACATTCTGCAGCAGTCAAATATTCAAATGTAGGTTGAACTGGATTTCAGACAATAACATAGCACTTGTATCATCCTAATGCAAGTTGTAGTGAACATGCTTAATGGAAAGTTCAACAGTGAATGTTTTAAATCATGTCTGCTCCAAACTGTTGAGCACCAACTTGGCAAGTAACCTCTGGGGAAACCTCAATTTATTTCCTGGTATCTAGACCTTTAGCTTCATTGGACTTCACACATTTTCCTTTTGTTTTTTTTTGCAGAGGGCGGGGAGGAGGTGATTTGGCCATGCATAAAAACCCATTGCCAAGTATAGCGTCAGTTTGCTGGATATGGAATATACACTCGCTCCTTGTCAACACCCAAATGTAGAACCACTAGTTGGAGTAAGATACAAGCCTGCAATACAGTTAAACAATGTATAGTATGAAAGATAACCTTGAATTATTTCCAAGGGTCATCTAAACCCCAAGAGTGTGCAACACCTACTTATATCTGTTACTTTATACAGAAAATGCTCAACATAACTTGGCGGTTGATGTAAATCTAAACCATGAAATGACTTCAGGCATAACTTAATAAGCTAGGTTTGTTAAGTCGTGCAGATCTAATTCACTCGTGGTTTATTTTTCCATAACCAGAATGTGTGTTTCTTGCTCATTTCACATGTTTGATGGGTTCTACCAAGTGTTTTTTTTTGAATTTATCACGACAAGGCAGTGCCTTTATTCTGCAGGGACTTCCAGTCGCAGAACACAGCTGCCCTCTCTGAGGTACAAAGCTGCTGATGCAGTCATGTGGTCTTCGGGGAGCTCGGTGAAGAGGCGAGTTGTGGAACACGGAGTGGTAGAAAATACCAATGGACATTTTAATTAAACAAATTCCAACAGTAAATTTCAGAAACGGACGCTGTAGCAAGGTAGCAATTAACAAAGAACTGCAGTACATAAAATATTAGGCTGAGGGAGGTAAATCTCAAAAAGTTTCACCACTGTGTATATACCTGTGTTGTATCAGCAGTCAACAAAGAGTCTGTTTCAGAAATAATGTTCCGCACGGAAAGAGTTGACATGTTTGGTGCATATGATGCATATTAGGCTATTTTTGTGCTAACTAGTAGTTACAGTGCTGTAAAAGTTTAGTAGATCTGGGAAGACCACTATGACAATGTTCTGGTCTATATGTCAGGTGGGAAGTCCAACACCAAGTCTAACTGATGATCTGCATCACATCACATCACGTGGCAGGGACTTTGCAAGTACAATACCAGAAAATAACAGTGCCCCTGTTCTGTTACTTGAATGGAATACTACCAGCTTAGTCTGGACTTGTGTTATATCTATTTTTGTTTTTGACTGAACGACTTCAGAAGCTCCACGTTTCCTAATTTACATTCCACTCGACTGACCTGTGAATGGGTCTCATTTCTCATCAGATAGCACATTTTGTTCAGGATGCAGTGCTGTAGCTGGTCCCAGGTCAAAGATCGATCTTCCCTTACCAAGAACGGTGGACCAAACCTAAGATGATCAACATAACATTATTCAGTTAAAATGCGAGTTGACCGACGGGTATTGATCGGGCTGTACAGTTGCATCAAGCTAAACATGCATTAAATGTTTTCAAACTCTATTAAAGCAACAGTTTCACCACAGTGGGTTTTGCTGTTGTAAGAGATTTTTTTATCTCCCGCAGAAAACACAATTGAATTAGGGGTTGGTAAATTTGTCCATGGAGTGACAATCCACACCCCAGTAAGTTCTTCAGTTGGAGAGAGTTGAACTGAGTGCATTTTCTATTAAATACCAAAACATAAAATGGCTGAACTATTCTTGCAATTTGTAAGTTTTGTGAAAGCATTTTTATTAATTAAAAGTGTTCTTGAAACCTCTATACAAATCACTGGAAGTCATCACTGATAATAAATGTAATTTGGTGCCATGTGTGGGGCATACATCCCAATCTAATGATAAATCAATAATTTGAATAGTGTGACTTTTTAGAACTGAGGAAGTTTTATTGATAAAGGAAAATACCTCGAGTTAATTTTATGCTTCACTAAAGATCTTTAAATCACAAAATGCAGTTTTGCATTTCAAAAAGGCATTCGAAAAACAGCCCTGTAGGACAGAATGGATTCAATTCTGGCCTTTCACTTCTGGATCATGGGTTTGTAATAACAACTTCTCTTTATATAGTCATTTTAATGTGGTAAAGCATCCCAAAGTGTTTCACAGAAGAGAACAGCACAAAGCAGGATTGGAAGAGTAAGGAGAGGTGACCGAAAGCTTGGTCACAAAAATAGGTTTTGTGGAGGCATTAAAAGGCAGAGAACAGATACAAGGTGGAAAAGTTTAGGGAAGGAGTTCCAGAGAGTAGGCGGAGGTGCTTGAAGGCTCTGCCACTGATGGTGGAGTGAAGGCAGGCGGGTGGGGGAAGAGCATGATGGGAACCCTGAACCAAAGGTCTGATGGGTATGAACTGGGGTGGGGGAAGGCAATTTATAAATGAAGACTAGAATTCTGAATTCAGTTATTTGAGGGGCATGGAGCCAAGGGAGATCAGCAGGAGTGATAAGTGATGCAGGTGTCAAGAGTTTTGGACACGCTGTAAAGGGTGAAGCTTGGAAAAAATGGAGAGGGCGTTGGGAAAAAAATGGCTCTGGTCTGGAGATAATAAAAATGTGGTGGTGCCTCAGCAGCAATTGGAGTGAGGTAAAGCTGGATGTTGCAGTCTTGGTGTTGGATCAGATGCTAAGTTTGAAGCTCAGTTCATGGTTGAATAGAACATCTAGGTTGTGAACTGTCTGGCTCAACCTGAGCAAGCAGCTGGAAGAGGGATAGAATGAGGGAGAAGGGTTCCAAGTTTTTGTCAGCAGCTGAATTTGAATGGCTTCAATCTTGCCGACGTTCAATTGGATTAAGTTTTGGCACATTCACGATTTGATGTCAGACAAGCAACTCGACAACTGGTCATGGAGTCATGGGTGATGCCAGTGAGAGAGGTAGAGCTGGGTGTTCTCAGTTTATACATTCAAAACTGACTCCATACTTATGTACATTGGTTAATTCAAAACATATTATTTGTATAACTAATTTTAATTGGTGTTAAAATCCTTCTCAACTCCTGAATGGATTTCTGCACGGCCATAAGATCACCTAGCAAACAATTCAGTGACAAATATTGCCAGCACTACAGAACATAGTGACATCTAGTGGCAGAGAAGGTGCTTGGCAGGGTATTGGCCCACAACACTGCAGTCTGAGGGACAGACAGTCAAAGCTACATGCAATCCAACGGGCTCCTGTTTGTTTCTGTAAGTTTGAACATTTGTCCCAGTTTCAAAGCACTACCAAACCTTAAAGACTAGTATACCATCAACTCTGTACTAGTGAATGAACCAGTTCTATAAATAACAACTACCTGCATTTATATAGCGCCTTTAACGTTGTAAAATGCCCCAAGGCACTTCACAGGAGTGTTATCAAACAAAATTTGGTACCGAGCCACATAAGGAGATATTAGGGCACTAATTCACATCATTCAAATGGCTTCTGCTGCCAACAGCAGCACGGAACTTACAACTGATCAGCAACTGCACTCTAAGCATGGCAGATGATGCCATCAACAGTGGCACACAGTGGTGTATTTTATTAGTTCTGAACTGTAAACACAGTAAAAAAAAAACCTGCATTGACAACACCTTGAAGAACCAAGTCTATAGTGCACTTTAACATAAATATTCCACATTTCCTGGCAATCCACAGCCAAACAATAACTGGCATGATAGGGCCTTATGATGTCACAAATAGGCCCCTCGTAATTTTATACACCTCAATTAAGTCTCCCCTCAGCCTCCTCTGTTCCAAAGAAAACAACCCCAGCCTATCCAATCTTTCCTCATAGCTAAAATTCTCCAGTCCTGGCAACATCCTCATAAATCTCCTCTGTACCCTCTAGTGCAATCACATTTTTCCTGTAATGTGGTGACTTGAACTGTACGCAGTACTCTAGCTGTGGCCTAACTAGTGTTTTATACAGTTCAAGCATAACCTCCCTGCTCTTATATTCTATGCCTCAGCTAATAAAGTATCCAATATGCCTTCTTAACCACCTTATCTACCTGTACTGCTACCTCAGGGATCTGTGGACATGCACTCCAAGGTCTCACTGTTCCTCTACACTTCTCAGTGTCCTACCATTTATTGTGTATTCCCTTGCCTCGTTAGTCCTCCCCAAATGCATTACCTCACACTATTATGGATTGAATTCCATTTTCCACTTACTTGCCCATCTGACCAGTCCATTGATATCCTCCTGCAGTCTACAGCTGTCTTCCTCACTATCAACCACACGGCCAATTTTTGTATCATCTGCAAACTTCTTAATCATGCCCCCTATGTTGAAGTCTAAATCATTGATATATACCACAAAAAGCAAGGGACCTAGTACTGAGCCCTGCGGAACCCCACTGGAAACAGTCTTCCAGTCACACAAACACCCGTCGACCATTACCCTTTGCTTCCTGCCACTGAGCCAATTTTACATCCAACTTGCCACTTTCCCTTGGATCCCATGGGCTTTTACTTCTCTCACCAGTCTGTCATGTGGGACCTTGTCAAAAGCCTTGCTAAAATCATCAAACGCGCTATCCTCATCGACCCTATATAAAGAACAAACAGCTGACGAAGAAGTTAAAGGTCCTAATTTAATCCGGCAGTTCTGCAGGCTTTCACAAACCAATTTTTGTCATCAGCACATTTCAGCATTTTTGATTTGTGACTCACATGTATATAAAATAGCTTCAAGATTGCAATATACAGAAAGGCATTTGGGGCGAAGGGATGAAGGGGGAGGGGTCTGTAGTTTGAAATGAATATGCAAAATATTCAGACTGAGAAAAGTGAACAAATCTTTAATGTATACCAGGACCTCTATACATAATCCATGATTTGCGCAAGCCCCTCAAATATATGGCAATAGATTTGACAAGTTACATGAATTATCACTTACAGGGGAAAAAAAATACTAATTTAGTAAGGGTAAAAAGACCATTCAAGCTTGGGTTAAGGCCAATTATCAAGGCCATTAGACTGGTACAAAAGTACCAAGCCTTTGATTTACTTGTGTGTCACTCAAGCTTAAAGCTGCAGAGTAACCATCGTTATTATGGATAATTTAAGATCGCAGAGGTTCCACATATAAAAAGAAATTGCGAGAATAAATTGGATTTTATGCAGTGGGAAGATAATGAAAACAACTTGCATTTATATAGCGCCTTTAACGTCCCAAGGCACTTCGCAGGAGTGATTATCAAACAAAAGTTGACACCGAGCCACATAAGGAGATATTAGGGCAGACATGGTCAAAGAGGGAGGTTTTAAGCAGCGTCTTAAAGGAGGAAAGAGGGGTTTAGGGAGGGATTTCCAGAGCTTAGGGCCTTGGCAGCTGAAGGCTCAGCCACCAATGGTGGAGCGATTAAAATCAGGGATCAGCAAGAGGCCAGAATTGAAGGAGCACAGAGATCTTGGAGGGTTGTAGGGCTGAAGGAGGTGACAGAGATAGGGCGGAGCGAGGTAATGGAGGGATTTGAAAACAAGGATGAGAATTTTTAAATTGAGGCATTACTTAACCGGGAGCCAATGTGCTTTGGGATATCCTGAGGACATGAAAGGCGCTATATAAATGCAAGTTCTTTCTTTCTTATGCCAAGTATTGCCGGGCTGTTCAATGATTCATGAACAGAAATTGCAATAAAAAGCTCAAAAGAACTGGACACTACTGTTTAGTTACAGCTTGAACATAGTGGAAGCTCTTCCAATTGTTAACCCTATTCCACTCAGACTGGCACTTGAGCTTTTATAGATGCCCAGAACGTATCCAGTATACTACTCCTCTTTCTTTCTTTCCCGTTCAAAACTCAGCAAAGGACTGTTCAGAAGAAGCTACTTATGAAGTTTTGAGAGAATTTTATTCAGTAAAAACAATTTATATTCTGGGAAAGGGCCGTTTACCTATAGCTCAACAGTGTCGCTGATAATTTAACACCACGCTCACACAAAATAAAAGTCCAGCTTTCAGAAGCAGAAGCTGGTTGTTTAAAACCAGGCCATTGTCTCAATGCACTCATAATTTTTAAATTCTACACACTGTACATTGGCCATTCAAACAAACCGTAGCTCTTAGGTGCTGCTGGCAAAGGCAGGTGAATATATACACTCTCAGAATGCAATTCTGAACCTTAAGGCGTCCAGTAAATTACAAAGCACCAGTTTTAAAGAGCTGCTTTAATGGGTATTTATTTCCCTTGCTGTTTTTGCTTTGAAATATTGGTACTTCCAAAAAACCTTAGTTGACTTCATGTCAACTACCACATTGCTGATTTTCTTTAAAGTTAGCACAAGTAACTCTTAAAAAAAAAAAGAGGCTTGTACTGAACGTAAAGAAGCACTGATAGCCAGAGTTCTTTTACATTCAAGAATGTTGTGCAACTAACTCGAGCTTCTATCAGACGTGGATCTCTTGACTGACAGTTTACCATCACTGCTGGTTTAGGGAAAATCTGACAAAAGTAATTTTACACCATGGGAAGGAGCAAGAAATCAACGATGATGAAAATAAAGTTTAACACTACAGCAGTAAGCAAAAGCAAAGAGCCATCACAGAACTGGAAATCTTGGGAAATGAGTAGTAGAGAGGGCGGAGGTCAAAGGAGTGGGCGAATGATCTGTTGGTAGGCATTACATAGCTCAGCTAGGATTTAACTGTTGGTTTTTGCACCTTTGCTGGGCTGGTTGTGGAGATTCAAGTAGAGAACGGTCATGACAGATGCATCTCACAGAGAAACAATAGCAACGCTGAAACAATAAAAGTGCACCTACAATACAACTTCAGGGTGCGTGGAGTTCAAAAAAAATCATTTGAATTTTGATATGTTTTGTTCAACTACAGAAGTCACTGTTTGATTTTCTGTATGCCACTTTTGAACTTCAAAGAGTACGAGAGGCATATCTCAGGCAGCATGCTCCCAAGCTCAAGTCGCTTCGGGCCCACCAAAGCAGAGTCTGGAGACTCTGGGCTGGATTTCACTCACCGAGACTCGTTGGGGGCGGGACTGCTGCCTTCCGGGTTCTAGTCCCGCCCCCCCAGCGACGTCCGACGCACAGACGCTATTTTCCCCTGAATGGGCTTGCCGCCCAATTAAGGGAAAGCCGGTGTCAGATGACGTCAGTTGATGACGCTTCATCTGCCGGTTTTCTTAAAGGCACATGAACCATAAATTTTTGACAGATGATTTGACAGTGTTTGACAGCATTGAGGTGCTGTCAAACACTGGAAATCACTGTACACATGAGCCCTTGCACCCTGGCTCTTCAGTGACTCTCTCCTTAGGATGAAACAGATGGCAGCTGCAGGTGAGGGTACAGAAGCGATCTGTCACTTCTCCCATTGAGGCGAGGCCACATAAACACTTCAAAGCTTGTCACCTGCAGAAAAATCTAAACACATTAAAAATGACTTTCCAATATTTCCTTACCTCTGATACTCACCAGTGTCCCATTGCATCCTTCACACCACTTCTGCAGCTGTCATCTATACACCAAAATAACAGACCCACAGCGCGCCTCACTTACCCTGGCGGAGTTCCCCGACATCGGGAAGCCCACAGAAGTCTTAAAATTGGAAAAAGCCTCTTAACTGCCTGTTAGCTACCCGTTAACAGGCAGTTAAGTGGCTATAATCCTCTTCCCGCAGCTAGGAGTCGGGTCCCTGCGCAAATCAGGGACCAGATTCCCGGGAAGATTGGTTGGAGGCGGGTTGGGAGCAAGTTCGGGACCCGCTCCCATTTTTTTTGACTTTCCCAGCAGTCCCGCCTCCAAAGGGCTGGTAAAATCCAGTCCTCTATGTTGGTAGACGAAACCTCACAGCGAAGTTATGTTACAGATATTGGGCCAGGTCTAACGTTACTGAGGGAGTTAACAAAGTATGCCATTTTTGTACCAGAGGAAGTACAAGTTAAAAAACAGCAGTAATTAGGTGAACTCTGCTGTATTGATTTCTGCTATTGTTCAATTGTTACTTTTAATAAACTGCAGTTTTTAGCCTAAGTCACATGGGCATGGT
This sequence comes from Squalus acanthias, assembly GCA_030390025.1. Classification (NCBI taxonomy): domain Eukaryota; kingdom Metazoa; phylum Chordata; class Chondrichthyes; order Squaliformes; family Squalidae; genus Squalus; species Squalus acanthias. The sequence continues at coordinate 25,607,078 of CM059447.1, read as the reverse complement.
GTTTATTCTTCTGAAGACAAGGAAAAGAATAAAGGGCTTGTGCCAATTCAGTGAGTTAAGTCCAAACAAGGTTTTTGTTTAACCCTTGGGCAGTTATATGACCAGATATTGTCTGTACGAAGCCATTCTTTCATTCATAAAGACACATTAATGAGAGTGGTTTTTGGTGGCGAGTGCGAGACAAATATCTGGATAAAGCCAAAAATTATAACAAGGAGCTCTGCGCACGCGTGGAAGTACCTTCCTGGGCAGCAGAATTCAAGTTTTACGCAGGCAGCTTAAACAGGGTATTGCCTGGCCAAAACCCGAGCTGCAGATTTCAGTCTCAGACTGGCAAGTGCAGTATATAGCCACCCCCAAAAAACTCAAGACATGAACCTACACTGAGCCAGAAGCTTCAACACAAGTCTACAGACACAAAAAATATTTATGTGCTGCATAAATTTTCTAGGTTGATGCACTGTACATCAGCCAACTTGCCTCAGGCCTAAACGCAGAAGAGAACATCACACCTCAAATCAGTGTGCTATCTGCATAGCAGCCATCTTGTGGACTCATTGAATGAGATGACTAATTTCATGTCAATTAGCAATTTTTTTTTGTGTGGCAGTTTTGTGCTTTCGACCTACTAGGAATTGGATTGAGACTGCTCAAACTCATTTCACATAGGTCCTTACAGCCAGCAGACAGAGAAGACGTTCACCCCATCAGTCTGGGCTAGATTTGAACCACGTTCTCAGAGTTGAAAGGCCAAGGTCTACCCCACTGCAACAAACAATCCCCCAACCTTCCTGCAAGTCTAACCTAGAGGGATAAGGCAAAGAACAGCAGGTGCAGGGTTTGGAGTTGCAGAAAATAAAGACAGTTTTTTGCACACATTTTTTCCAAGCCGGCAGAAATTCGCCTTCTCAAAATATCTGAAAATCTATCATCTTATGCAAACTTTTCCACTAAGTTTCTCAACAGGAGGAAGTCCCCCTCCCCCTCGCGTTGACATGCACTGTACTAATTGCCATTATCATTGCTTGACTTTGTGTTTTGTATTTCCCAAAAAATGCAATACAAATGTATTTTTAAGAAGTTCAAAATGCTAAAGAATTAATTCCCCACGTACTTCAATTATTCAAAGTAAGGGGCTGGAGCAATTATTAATTCATGCACTGCTCTGAAAAACAGGCAAGTGAGAATGTTCCCTCAGGGTGGATTTTTTTTTATTATTAAATAACAGGTCAGGGGGAAATAGGTAATGGAATAAAAATAGCCACATCTTACCACTAATGACCACCTTCCTATGACAGCTGTGAAAGTATCATTTAGCAAAGGGATAACAAAAAAAAATGGTCTCAATGCAGAGGTACTGCAACGTGACACATTCGGAGCAACCTCAAGAGTAATTCTTATCTGCTTCCAGTCTTGAATAAGCACACGTAGCTGACAGTAAGATTAAAGTAATATGGTACACCTCAGGGGAATGCAAATGTTTTACAGCTACAAGATATACAGTGAAATATTGTATAATTATGTAAAATCTGTAAACTATAGGAGCTCTGATGAACTATGCTGCAGCTGAGGTTGTTGGATGCCGCCTAATAAGAAAAAATACTGTTCAGTGAAGGCCTTATCATTGTATTACTGTTCTAAATATACAACTACGACAACTTGTATTTATATAGCACCTTTAATGTAGTAAAACGTCCCAAGGCGCTGCACAGGAGTATTTTAAGACAAAAAATTTGTCACCGAGCCACAGAAGGATAAATTAGGGCAGGTTTGGTCAAAGAGGTAGGTTTTAACGAGCGTCTTAAAAGGAGGAAAGAGTGGTAGCGAGGCGGAGAGTTTTAGGCAGGGAATTCCAGAGCTTAGGGCTTAGGCAACAGAAGGCACGGCCACCAATGGTTGAGCGATTACAATCAGGGAGGCTCAAGAGAGCAGAATTAGAGGAGCGCATATATCTCGGGAGGGGTTGTGGGGCTGGAGGAGATTACAGACTTTGGCGGGATTTGAAAACAAGGATGAGAATTTTGAAATCGAGGCGCTGCTGTACAATTACAATTGCACTCTCCCATTATAGCTTGATTCTGGGGAATTTAGCACTTTGTACATTATAGGGCGATGCATGCTGCAGTAAATGTCCCATGACTATAAAGTGCAATAAGAAACAAGTAGCCAAGGTCTTTCACAGCCTAATAATGGTAGCACATAGTTTGTATGCTGAAAACGACAACACATGAAATGCATTAAGTACAACAAATCCCCATGTGCATCCACTAAATTTGGTGGAAACAAAATAAATACAATTTAAAATAAATACCACTTATAACACCAATTTTATTACTCTATTTTTCCCAAAATTATTCTATTTACAGTCACTCTTCCAATTGAGGTATCTAATACTGTACTTAAGGATATCAAAGGGGTGAACAGTTGGTTCAAGGCCCACTTCAGAGACTTGAGCACATAATTATAATGCTCTGTATTCATGCAGGAAAGTTAAGCAAATAGAAAGCAACATTTACATTTCCAGCCTGAAGCACTTAAAAATGGTGTGCAAATTGCAGGATTTGTGAGTCAATCACAAGTACTAGTAGCACTGGGTCCATTCCCTGCTCCCTACGGCATCAGCTGATCTCAGCCAGGAAGACTAAAGTTGGCCTCATTTCACATGGGGCATGCAGGGGTAATTCAACCAGGATTGGCAGGGCCAACGCAGATACTTTATCTTTGTAACTTGCAGGGGCTGTTTGGAACAGTTCTGGTTGTGTATGGATGTAATTGTCTATTTCCTTATCCCAGTTTCTTATGTTCTTATTCATTCCTGGTCACCATTGCTATCCGGTGATCCTTGCTGGAAAGCATGCCTTGTGTGGCTAGCAGAAGAGGATAGGATTGGACAGAGGTTTGACACTCCACCCAGTTAATTAGCATACTGATGGTCAATGTCCAGACTTGGAGAAGGAATGGCTCTTTAAGTGAGGTACTGAAGCAACAGGGGACTGCCAACGTCTATGGGACTATACCCAAACATGAGTACCCCCTTCAGGAGAAAGGGAGCAAGGAGAAAATTGGAAGAGGGATAAGGAAAAGGGTCACTTGTTCTAGTGTTCACAGAGGGTTTCTGGTTTAAAAAATGAGTCGGAGCAGAAAGTAGTACCACCAGCTATTCCTCTTGGACCCACTTCCTCAGATGAAAATAACAATGATGTGCGAACATCATTCCCAAAGGCAGCTGATACAACTATAAACTGGACCATGGGGTGGGAATAATCATGCAGTCTCAACTTAAACTCCAATCAAAACAAATTCATTCGGCCAGTGTAGATTTGACAATACAAAAAAATGCTCCTGGTGACTCGTTACAATGCTAAAGCGTTATTTAGGAGGTTTTTAAAATATTTTAAACTATGGTAAGGTAGTCAGGTTGTATACTAGTGTGCTGTGCCAACAATTGTAGAATCAAAACATATGACCACAATTCCTAATCATTCATAATTTGTAGTCACAATTCCCAATGTGCAAAGTTGTTAATCTTGGCATCAGCATTGGAACAGATGCTAAGCAGAAGCTCGGCACTCTCCAAGAAAAGGAAGAAAAAAAAAATCACAAGAATGGGCAGTAAGTCTCACTAGCATGAACACATTCAGCCTGGGGGGGATAATGTGCGCTATTTAAAGCATGCTCATACCCTCATTTATTTTCTGGTATCAAGTGCAGTAAGTATATGGCAATTTGGTCATACTATAGTGATATGTTCCAGATAAATGAAGTTTTAAAAGAAAGACTTGCATTTATATAGCGCCTTTCACGACCACCGGACGTCTCAAAGCGCTTTACAGCCAATGAAGTATTTTTGAAGTGGAGTTGCTGTTGTAATGTGGGAAACGCGGTAGCCAATTTGCGCACAGCACGTTCCCACAAACAGCAATGTGATAATGACCAAATAATCTGTTTTTGTTATGTTGGTTGAGGGATGAATATTGGCCAGGACACCGGGGATAACTCCCCTGCTCTTCTTCGAAATAGTGCCATGGGATCTTTTACATCCACCCGAGAGGGCAGACGGGGCCTCGGTTTAACGTCTCATCCGAAAGACGGCACCTCCGACAGTGCAGCACTCCCTCAGCACTTCACTGGAGTGTCAGCCTAGCTTTATGTGCTCAAGTCCCTGGAGTGGAACTTGAACCCACAACCTTCTGACTCAGAGGCGAGTGTGCTACCAACTGAGCCACAGCTGACACTATAATACAACATAAAAATACAACATAATTACATGGGATGTCTGCATTTCCATTGAAACTGTCCAACTGTCTTTAATATGGACAAGCCTTTTGAACATCACACATAGTGATAGCGACACAAGCTGTGTGCATTCAAATGATAGGAAAATCATCATCAGCAGCACAAATGATCATATCAGTCAGTTTCCAAACATGAATTTAGTTGCTGGAAGGAAGTAGCTGGACATATGGGCCTAGAAATTGGCCTGTGCCCGAGCGGGTAGGCTCAAAGCACACCTGATATTGGGCCTCGGGCATCATTTAAATGAGGCGGAAGAACTGTGGACGCTTGCTGGTTGTCCCCAAGCAGCTTGTCGGTGAATTGCCATTGGATTTTAGGCCTCTATGTCGCTGGCACCAGTCCACAGGTAGGTCCGGGGGTGGGGGGGGGTGGTGTGATTGAGATGGAGGGGAAGCGATCGGGAGGGAGGGAGGGAACTTCAACAACCATACATTTTTGGTGGCGGCTTCCAGCGGTCCCTCTCAGGATCGCTGGTTAGACCACGTTTTCCTGAAAGCAGCCAACCTCACGTCGGCTGCGTTCAGGACAGCCCAATTTTGGAAAGGGGGCCTCAAACCAGCATTAGGTCTTCTATTTGCTTGTGCAAAAGGCCCAACGCCGGTTTCAGGGACGCCAATTGTTCTACTTTTATCAATAAGGCAGCCAGTGCAATTCCGGCACAGAGTGTGCGTACGCACGTTGCCCGCTATATTGGAAATTTGGCACCCATTTTGCACGTGTAAATCGAGCGCGGCATCTACCAATTTCTCTCCGAGGATGACAGCATGCCTGCGCCCCGCCACCCATTCCACCAGTGCTCTCCCCAGTGCTTCACAGCCAGACTGTCCTGGCCCACCCCCGGATGCTGCAGTCTGCAGCCGAGTCCTCAAGGCCCAGAACTGCTCGAGGTGGCCCACCATGGCCATCTGAAGTGTCCTTAATGGATGCTCACCTCCAAAGCTGTGTCCACTGGGGACATGCTTCGTAGGAGCAGTAGGGTTGGTACAGGAGGGCACAGACATATTTCGATCACTGTTGGGAGATGAGTAAGCCTACTTGCATTATCCCACCTTCTAGATTGAGTGTGCATTACTGCGGATGGTGGCTTCTCACAACCTCTGTACAGGTTATAGGAGATCTCTCGAATCCCACCTGATACGCAAGCTATATTTCTACCAATTTCTCCAAAAACATTATTATAAGGCGGCAAATCTGGTAATTCTACTTTATATTATACTGAAAATCTGAGAAAGGATGTTCTTGCCATGGAGGGAGTGCAGCGAAGATTCACCAGACTGATACCTGGGATGGCAGGAACGACGTATGAAGAGAGATTGGGTCGATTAGGCTTATATTCGCTAGAGTTTAGAAGAATGAGAGGGGATCTCATTGAAACTTATAAAATTCTAACAGGACTAGGCAGACGAGATGCAGGAAGGATGTTCCCGATGGCGGGGGAGTCCAGAACCAGGGGTCACAGTCTAAGGATAAGGAGTAAGCCATTTAGGACTGAGATGAGGAGGAATTTCTTCACCCAGAGAGTGGTGAACCTGTGGAATTCTCTACCACAGATGGCAGTTGAGGCCAATTCATTAAATATATTCAAGAAGGAGTTAGATATATTTCTTAAGGCTAAAGGGATCAAGGGATATGGGGAGAAAGCAGGGACAGGGTACTGAATTTGGACGATCAGCCATGATCTCATTAAATGGCGGAACAGGCTCGAGGGGCCGAATGGCCTACTCCTGCTCCTATCTTCTATGTTTCTATGTTAAAGCAAAATTGCTCAAGAAATAGAAGATCAGTTACTCATGTTCCTATGTTGCATTTGCCCAACACCATTCACATATCCTACTCAGCAGCAACGATGCCCCTAAGGTGCACATCAATCGGAAGGCCCCGCGCAGGCCACTCACAAGCTGGAAGAGATACTGCACATGTGCAGGACCGTGCACGAAAAAAAAATAAAGAGGGAACATTGCTCAGTGGTGTTTACAATGAAATAAAGGCACTTAAGATTCTACATATTTTTAAATAAAACTCCCAGGTTTTTAAAAAATCTAAATACAAAGTTCAGTGGCAGAGCGGAGAGAGAGAGAGCTGTCCAAAGGTTCCAACATCAACCTGCAATAGGATTCTTGCAAATAGAGAGTGCTTTAAAAAAACAGAATTTATTCATTGCTATTAAAATGGTTATAAATTTCCTTTTGTTACAATAAAATAATGTCATTTCTACAATTTGTTTTCATCTCAATCTTGAAAGCTAATGCACATAAAATGACCTCGTATTATCCTAGAGACTTTCTGTGCCTCGGCTCTTGATGTGACAAACCACTTCTGCTGCTCTGCAGTGAAACATTTATCACAGGCTTCCTGGAATGGCCACAGAAAGCAGCCTCTCGGTTCTGCCAGCATAACTTTACCAAAGTGCAATGTGAAATATCACACCCTTCAGGGAGGACAAAAAATAGTGATAAAGCACCCTTCACATGCACTGGTATACTTTTACTGGCAAGGCTTTTATCTTCCTTTTTTCGGACGGGTTTTCTCCCCTTCTAGCTGTGGGTGTGGTTCCACAAATGTCAGGCAGCCTCTGGCACCTGCCCAAGTGGTGAGCTCAGACAGGCTATTCAACTGTTGGGCATCACAGCAGAGTTCAGTCCTATGCTCATCCGATATCCACACAAGGTAGGCTGCATAGCGATCAGGAGCAGGCAACCAAGGTTGACTGCATCCCTCGAATCCAGGTGCACTAAGACCAATTGAAGGACATGTCCCTACCTAAGATCAGCCTAGTCAGCATAGATTCAAAGCTGGGACCTTCATGGGGTAGGTACACTGAACAACTCATGAGCAAGAACATCTTTTGAGTTAAGCACTGGCGTTTCCGTTTGGTTGCGGAGGTTTTTTCCGCCGTCATTCGCCCAAAATCGGCATAACCCGCGCAAAAGATCACGGAATTTTAAGTACAAATTATGTTCAGCGCAAATCGAGTTTCCGGGATCTTTTGCGGTAGTTTAAAAAACATCGCGTTAGAAGCAGGCCCCGACCCACAAACCTGGCCTCGCCCCCAGATGAATTAATCACCACTGGGAGTTTCCGCTAATTGCGCTCATTTGCAGGCCTTCGAGGAGGCTTCAAAAATTAAGCTGGATCTTTTGGGCGCAGGGACACTAATAAATACGTTTTAAGCGCTTTTGAAGATTTTTTTTAAAATTTACTAAGAAACTGACTACTTTATCCCAATCTAACACCGCAAATGGTTCTGTATAGTTTTTAAAAGTCATTTTCAGTAATTTAAAATCGGGTTACTCACATTTGATGGATTGACACTGAATAAAAATGCTTATTTTTTTGTGATAAACCCATATTCCGCTGTAATAATCAAACTGCATCAAGTTACCATTCTTAAATATATAAAAGAATATCTTTAAAATAATTTTTTTTTAAAATTACGTTTTAAAACGCTACCTGATTGCGCTGGTTCACGGCAGATTTTGCACTGGGCGATAAAAATCAGGGATGCGCAAGAGGCCAGAATTGGAGGAGCGCAGATATCTCGGCGGGGGGGGGGGTTGTGGGGCTGGAGGAGGTTACAGAGATAGGGAGGGGCGAGGCCATGGAGGAATTTGAAAACAAGGATGAGAATTTTAACCGAGGCGTTGCTTAAGCAGGAGCCAGTGCAGGTCAGCGAGCACAGGGGTGATGGGTGAACGGGACTTGGTGTGAGTTAGGAGATAGGCTGCTGGTGCCGTCATTCACTGAGGTCCCAGATGCCCTGGCCGCGCCATTATAAGCTCGCACTTCCAGCAAGTTATGGCGCAAATTAAATTCAAGCTGAAGGGTACAGGGAAAAGGCTAACTAAGTAATTTTGCATGCTGCGTGATGCCCTGCTCCAGCCAGATCCAGCCCATTATAATTCACAGAAATGCCAGACCACTGGTCTACGATTCAACTCTTTCATCCAGTTAGATCTTCAAATGAAGTGTACACAAGCAATATATAGTTTACCTGATTTCACAATGGCTTCTTAATAGCCCTTTGAAACAAGCATTTTGGGGGAAAACACTAACTTCTGAAAGATTACAATAGAAATGTGAGAAAGTTGCAGCATGTTTATGAAGACAAAAAAAAGAAACATTTGTAAAGCTAAACAAAATTAAAATCACATAAAATAGTTTGATCCTTCTGTTTTTAAAATGCATGATATTTTACTGATTTAATCTCCTTTAAAGCAGTTTATCAAGATGGCTAACAGAGACTTAGAAAACTTCTGGATGTCCAGATTGCTGTTTGACAGCAAAGCAGCTCCCCTATGTTTGATGTGAAACAGTTTCCAAGGTCATGGCATTTTCAAATGTGACATTCCGCTCAAAGAGGAGTTTGACACTGCATCCAACGCTAGCACGCGAGATAACTTTCTTTCAGCGCAAGATAAAATATTAAAATCCTTCAAGAGAACTAGTGCAATTCTTGTGGGTGAAGTGTAGGTCTTTTTATATCCGATGTTTAATTTAAAAAACATCTCTTGTAAGTGCTTTCACTAGTGAAACCTGAATCTACATTTACTGAATCTGCATCTATTTGGCCAGACAAATGAAGGGTGTCAAGAAATGCGTCAAGAAATTACAATTTGATGCATTTTAAGCAGCAGTGACTTTTTACATTTAGAACAGACTGCATGCCTGAAAAGTCGACAATGCTATGTCATGCCAATTTGAAGAGAAAGAACAAGCGTTCTGAAGTGATTTATTTAGGGACATGAAGATAGATCTGCTGACAGCAATGTTTGCAACAGGAAATGCCCAGAGCAACAGTACAATACTATTAAAAAATATATCACAGCGGTCTAAACAACACAAGTTGAATTGCAAGGTCTGGCCTGAATGCAGAATTCAAATGCCTGTTCATTGGTCTCAGAATGCCACATACAGCTGCTTAAAGCAGCTATTGATCAGCATGTTAACCACAGGGCACACTCTTCCCCCACCCCGCTGCACCCCCCTACCCCGCCCCCCAGGACTGGGCTCCCTGCAGCAGATAAATGTCTTTTCCCTCCGGTCACAGCCAGTAATGAAAAGTTTACAACTACAACTAATGGCAAGACATATTTTTCATGGAGCTAGCACTCTGACAACATTAAGTGTGGTCTGGTGTAAATGTAGGTGAGCCACCGTTGTATGCACTTGCCCAGGAAGAAAGGCTTTGATTTTTAAAACTGCTTTTTTTAAAAAACTGTTTTGCTTATTTTATTAAAAGCCTGCAATCCCATTGGATTATTGTACACCTGACAAGTGGTTTGGTTAATCTGGTCCAATCCTTCCATTGTATCAGTGTAGTATTACACCAACAAATTAAGGTGCACTTTTATCACACAAGTTCCAAGTTTATATTTATTTAATTTTCCTCATTTAAAAAAAAAGTACAAAGCGGAACGCTCCAAGGCCTCGTACCACTATGTGACATATTTAAAAATCGTGGGTCTATTGCCTCTGATTTTCTCTCCATTAACAGTAATCAATGGAAAACCATTGGCAATGCATTTGCGGTTTTCTGAGGAGTTGCCCGCTGTGTGCAAGGCCCTGCCACTGGTGCTGGGCCTCAGAGGTTCCAGCTACAGTATCTGCAGTTTCTCCAAAGTCTAAAGTCTATACGTCTGCTTGTGTCCAATTGTCCTGTGGCAGATGCGTGAAGACTGAACAGTAAAAATGGATAGAAATAATGAGAAACCACCAATGCCTATTGACCGGGTAGCACTGCGTGTAGGTGTTGCTGTGTGCACATGCATCACAACATGAAAGACCATCTCACCACCTTCTCCACCAGTAGATGGATGTGGAGACAAAATATTCAACAGATGTACTGCATGGATAGTGAAGCTGCATATAATCACCTCATTATGTGTCATTAATTTGCCCACTGACATGAATCTTGTCATTCATGTGGAAATGACTTATGAAATAATACTGGGCAGCCTGCTGGTGGCGCTGTCCAGGGAGAGTATAAATACTCGGGCATGGGCCCAGCTTGCGCAGGACATTCTTTAACAGGAACCAGTGAAGGACACAACTAGCCCTCCATGCTGAAAAACAGTTGATTAAAGCCTTGTTTAATACTCAGACCAAGTGCCTAGTAGTTTTCTTACGTCAATCACATTTTCAGGGAGCCTTCCCTATTGTATCAGCTTTAAATATAGCTTTCCTCAGTTAGTATCAAAAATAACATTTTGACAGCTTTTTTGTTGATTTAATTGTTTAAAAATCAATGTGATTGTAGACAAAATGACCACAAGCATCCCACGTTCTTTAAAGATGTCTGAAATCCAACTGATAGCATTCAAGCCTGTTTGATCTGGACTTCGCTAAGCTTGACAGCCAGCTCAGGGAACGGATGAGAACAGCAAATCGCTCACAGTGTGGCATGCCAGGGGTCTTATTCCAGGAAAAGTTCGAGAGCTCGAAGGATTCGTAAGTGTAAATAGAGAGAGGGTGAAATTCCCGTCATTGTTAATTTTAGCAAAAATGTAGGTGAAAATTTGAAGTGATTAAACTCCACTTTGTACCCATGAATACTTTTTGACTGAAATTAGCAAGGACAAGAATTTCACTCCCAGAGTCAGTAGTTACCTGACAGCTTGCTGCCCTGTTCCTGCGGAGTTGCAGATAAGAAGAAGCACTTTGCCAGTTGCGCCATGTTGAATGAACTCTGCTGGAGGTGCATCAAAGCCATCGGAAGCAGCCTTGTAAGAAGATGCAGTCGTGTTCTGGTAACGCCCTGTATTGCAATAAGACAAACAATTTAAGATTCTTGGTGTAAACATCAGATTTCATTTCATTTACCAAAAAATGAAAGTAAAACAGAATTGCTGAGATCAGTGAAGCACCAATTTTATTTTGTCTACTTAAAAACAGTATAATATTTTTGGGAAAGAAAGCTTAGACTTTTTCACAACATAATTATGGATGAAGGCGGCAATTCAGCCCATTCACCCACCTAGGACGACCGGACACTGCCCACATTGCTGCATCTGATTGGTAGAGACGAAGACTCATTGAAGAAACATTCTGTGCAGAAGTCCATTCCATGTATTGAACACTCTTCGTGTGAAGAAGAACTTCCTGATATCAATCTTAAAATTTACGTTGTTACCAGCTTGAACCTCTATCTCCTTGTCCTACTCCCACCATTTAATTTAAAGTAATATTCCAGATTACATTTTTCTCCAGCATTTGCTATCATATATCTCCATTAGATAACCACGAGTGCTGCTGGTGTAATGGTATCATGTAAGATTTCCATTCTCATGAACCGGGTTCGATCCCAGGCAGCGCACAGTGTTTCCAAACGTTGGTGGTGGAGAAACTGAGAGATAATAATCCGGGACAAAATTAAGATATTAAGGGGAACGGATAGGGTAGATAGAGGGAAACTATTTCCACTGGTTGGGGACTCTAGGACTAGGGGGCATAGTCTAAAAATTAGAGCCAGACCTTTCAGGAGTGAAATTAGGAAACACTTCTACACACAAAGGGTGGGAGAAGTTTGGAACTCGCTTCCGCAAACGGCAATTGATGCGAGATCAATTGTTAATTTTAAATCTGAGATTGATAACTTTCATTAACCAAAGGTATTAAGGGATATGGGCCAAAGGCGGGTATATGGAGTTAGGTCGCAGATCAGCCATGATCTCATTGAGGGGCTGAATGGTCTACTCCTGTACCTATGTTCCTATGTAGAAAAGTATGGGCTAATAAATGAAAGTCAGCACGGATTTGTTAAAGGCTAATCTCGTTTGTCTAACTTGATCGAGTTCTTTGATGAAGTAATGGAGAGAGTTGATGATGGTAGTGTGGTTGTTGTTGTGTATATGGACTTTCAAAGGGTGTTTGACAAAGTACCACATAATAGATATGTTAGCAAAATTAAAGCCCATGGGATTAAAGGGACAGTGGCAGCAATGGATACAAAATTAGCTAAGGGACAGAAAGCAGAGAGTAGCAGTGAACGGTTGTTTTTCAGACTGGAGGGAAGTGTACAGTGGTGTCCCTCAGATGTCGGTATTCGGTCCACTGCTCTTTTTGATATATATAATGACCTGGACGTGGGTATACAGGGCACAAGTTCAAAGTCTGCAAATGATCCAAAACTCGGAAATGTAGTAAACAATGAGGAGGATAGTAACAGACTTCAGAAGGACGTAGACAGACTGGTGAAATGGGTAGACACATGGCAGACGAAATTTAACACCAAAGTGTGAAGTGATGGTCCTGATTTTGCGCTCCTAACATACGCTGTCGTAAGCCTTCAGAAAGACCCTGCAAGTTTCGGGTTTCCGCCTGTACGAAAACCCGGAACTTGCGATCGGTCAATGTTCTCCTCGACAGATCATCCACACCTACTCAAAAATCACTTTGCTGGCGCAAAGTTGGGCTATTTGTCCAACTGCTGCCCAGCAAATGCCCACAAAACCCTTATGCCTAGTAAAAGCAGGTGTAGGGCCTGTTTTCACCAGCGTAAGGGTTAATATAAATCTTAAATTGAAAATTTAAAAATAAAAAATCATGCACAAACATTTAAAATTAGTTTCTGTAAATTTTGGCCTGGATTAAAATGTTTAAAATTATTTTTCAAAAAGTTACATTTTTATTGTATATGCTTTATTGAAGGGACTTTTAATTACATTTGAAAATGGGAACATTTATTTTTATTCCAGTTGTATAAATTATTTAATTATTTGGGGAATCCTCATATGCTTCTGACGATTCCGTTCATAAATGGAATCCCCATAAGCATGTTAGGAATCCTCCTTTCTGATTGGAGGACTTGGCCCACGTGATCCCAGGGATGCTTCCGAACCGCCTGTGTCCCTGGGATCCATGGGCCTTTACATAGGCATACGCCTGCAGACCCAAGACCCGAAGTTTCCGAAGCCCGGGAGCCTGAACTGAAGTGCAGATTTTTTTTAATTGGGTCGGAGGCGTACTCCACAGGAATGTCTCCGACCGCAAATTCTGGCCAGATACATTTTGGAAGGAAGAATGAGGAAAGGCAATATTATCTAAATGGTACAATTTTAATGGGGGTGCAGGAACAGAGACACCTGGAGTTATATGTACACAAATCTTTGAAGGTAGCAGGACAAGTTGAGAAGGATGTTAAAAAAGCATATGGGATCCTTGGCTTTATTAATAGAGGAATAGAGTACAAAAGCAAGGAAGTTATGCTAAACCTTTATAAAACACTGGTTAGGCCTCAGCTGGAGTATTGTGTTCAATTCTGGGCACCACACTCTAGGAAGGATGTCAAGGCTTTGGAGAGGGTACAGAAGAGATTTACCTTAAATTTGTGTAAATTACATTAAACGGTACCAAGGATGAGGGACTTCAGTGATGTGGATAGACTGGAGAAGCTGGGGTTGTTCTCCTTAGAGAAGGTTAAGAGGAGATTTGATCGAGGTGTTCAAAATCATGAATGGCTTTGACAGATTAAATAAGGAGAAACTGTTTCCAATGGCAGAAGGGTCGGTAACCATAGGACACAGATTGAAGGTGATTGGCAAAAGAACCAGAGGCGACATGAGGAAACATATTTTCACAGTGAGTTATTGTGATCTGGAATGCACTGCCTGAAACGGTGGTGGAAGCAGATTCATTCAAAAGAGAATTGGATAAATACTTGAGCAGGGGAGTGGGACTAATTGGATAGCTCTACCAAAGAGCCAGCACAGGCACAATGGGCCGAACGACCTCCTTCTGTATCATTCTACGATTCTATAAGATGTCTCTTGTCCAGGCTGAAAAGTCCCAAGTTTCTCCAGTCTTTCCTCATAACTCAGACCCCTTATAATAGGGATAAGCGTCAAGGCTCTTCTCGACATTGCCTCCAGCATTTGAATGTCTCCTTTGTTTCTCAGTGACCAGAAAGGGACACAAAACACTCAAGGTATGGTTTGACTAGATTATTGCTTCTTCGGCTTTCTATTCTACTGTATTCTATTGACTTTGTTGATTGCTGCCCTGTGTTGGTTGGACATATTAAGCAGTGTGTCTAGAAGGACTCCTCGGTCTCTTTCAACTTCACCCGTAGCCAGTTCAACTCCTTTCATGTGCATCGCCCATTTTTCCCTCGTATGTGTAGCATTTTACACTTATTCTGCATTAAATTTCATCTGCCATTATGCAATCCACTTCCATCTCTTGCTTAGCTCAGTCTGTAGTTTTTGGGCTGCCCCCTTTGATTCCACTGCCGCTACTAAGTTTGGTATTATCTGAAAATCAGACCAATGTTGCAAATGCTGGTACTGACTTTCAACTAACCTTGGTCTCCAGTAAAATGTGGATAATGTAACTACTAACTTAAGCAATCTCATGAGAACTGCAGACACAATGGCCCAAAAATTAGTGCCTCTGCGCGAGAGTACGCACTGTGTACTCTCGCGTATTCTGTCTCCAATTGCCGGTTTTCTGCATGCACTGCGCATGCGCTGAAAACCGGCACTTGGTGATTTCAAAAGGGGGCGGTTCCTAGGTGAACCGCGTGCGCGCACGCAGTGCACTTAGTGCTTTGGACGCGCAGGTAAGTATGGAAGATTTTGCACATAAAGAAAGGAGGCGTAAGACCCTCTTTTAACAAGGTAAGTAGTTAATTAAGTATTATTTTGAATTTTTTTCAACAGGTATATCTTTTTTAGAGACTTTAAAGAAAGGTAAGTTTATTTTTATAACTTTTTAAAAGATTTTAAATTTTTTCAAAAATTTAATTTTTTGTTTAAAGTGGTTAATTTATTTAACTATACTTATTTTATTAATGTGATGGTTTTTTTAAAAATTTAATTGAGGTTTAGCTGTTCTTTTGGGGGGTATAGATTCATAGCTTTCACAGCACGTATGTGAAAGCTATGAATGAAAGATGGTGTGCTGCCATTGGCTCTAACTGAGTCACGTGATCCCACAGCTCGCACGAATTAACTGCGCCTGTGGGATACGGAAGCCCTGCACAGCTGCTGTCCAGAACATCAAGTTCGTGCGAGCTGGGAATGAAAAAGCCAGCGCGCAGTGAGAGATCGCGGGGAAGCCTTACCCTCGCACGAAGGCGCCCTCACTAATTTTTGGGCCAATAAATGCTTACACTTACAGCACCTGTACTTTGCAATGGTGCTCAAGAACTTGTAAAAGTTGTGATTGACATCACACCTCAATTACAGCACAACCCTTGGTCCCACATGTTGGCTGCCTCCCAAATAAAGAGTTGAACTAAAAGTTTGTTCTTAAAGGCTCATAACATCATGGGTCTACTTTTTAAGTAGAAGCAGTTGTCTCCAGTGCCCACAGACACATTTTTTTTTAAGTGATTCAATCAGACCTCAAAGACTGACACCTCTGATTCTTTATTAATCTAATTTCCATTAATCAGAAGAAAGGCACTGCAATTAAATCCAGGTCCATACTTCTGCAGGACAAGGCCTCTCATACTGTCGTGTGGCTGCTTGCTAGTCGAACCTTAACTTTTAAATGTTTACAATTAGTTTAACTTCCTTACAGCTTTTGGTGACTGATAATACCATGTGGCTGATGCTGATCAGTCAGAAAACAAATTGAGATCCCATGTTCATACTTTTGACTGGAGTTTGAAGGTGAACTACAGACACAAATTTTAAAAATTGTAGGGTCACATTGACAAATTTAGGCGAGCTTCCGGTCGCCTGTCACTTTAATTCTCCGCTTCACTCCCACTCTAATCTCTCTGTCCTCGGCCTCTTAAACTGTTCAAATGAAGCTCAACGTAAGCTCGAGGAACAGCACCTCATTTCTCAATTAGGCACTTTACAGCCTTCTGGACTCAACATTGAGTTCAACAATTTCAGACTATAACCCCTGCCCCCATTTTTCAGGCTGTTTATGATTCTGCCATCCCCATTTGCAACATTTAATCTTTCCTGCCTCCTACCCGAGCACAGAATATTCCTTCAGATCCTCCCCTCCCCCTGCCTCTGCACCTGCTTAAAATCTGTTACCATCTCTTAACTTTTTCCAGTTCTGAAAAAGGGTCCCAGCCCTGAAACGTTAACTCGGTTTCTCTCTCCACGGATGCTGCCTGGCCTGCTGAGTGCTTCCAGCATTTTCTGTTGTTATTTTGACAAATTTAAGACCTGAATAACTGAGTAAATTGCTACAATTATCGCCCATTTGCAGGGCATACTCTGATAACTCCTCTCCTTGGTCAACTTTTTAGAAATCTGCAGCTGACTGCACATTTCAGTGCAGTGAAGAGAAGAATATCAAAAATGTAAGATATTTAAAATGCTGTCCAAATAAAGCTGGGAGTTTTGAAATTATAAAAAGCTGGTGCTAAAAAAGGTAAATCATGCTTGACTAATCTACTGGAATTTTTTGAGGATGTAACTGGTAGAATAGATAAGGGAGAACCAATGGATGTGGTGTATTTGGACTTTCAGAAGGCTTTCGATAAGGTCCTGCATAAGAGATTAGCGTGCAAAGTTAAAGCACACGGGATTGGGGGTAAGGTACTGTCTTGGATAGAGAACTGGTTGGCAGACAGGAAGCAAAGAGTTGGAATAAACAGGTCTTTTTCCGAGTGGCAGGCAGTGACTAGTGGGGTACCGCAGGGATCGGTCCTTGGACCCCAGTTATTCACAATATATATTAATGATCTAGACGAGGGAACTAGATGTAATATCTCCAAGTTTGCAGACGACACAAAGCTGGGTGGGCGTGTGTGTTGTGAGGAGGATGCAGAGAAACTCCAGTATGATTTGGACAAGTTGGGTGATTGGGCAGATGCAGTATAATGTGGATAAATGCGAGGTTATCCACTTTGGTGGCAAAAACAGGAAGGCAGATTATCTGAACGGCAATAGATTGGGAAAAGGGGAAGTGCAACGAGACCTGGGAATCCTTGTGCACCAGTCGTTGAAGGTAAGCATGCAGGTGCAGCAGGCGATTAAGGCGGCAAATGATATGTTGGCCTTCATAGCGAGAGGATTAGAGTACAGGAGCAAGGATGTCTTGCTGCAGTTGTACAGGGCCTTGGTGAGACCACACCTTGAGTATTGTGTGCAGTTTTGGTCGCCTTATCTGAGGAAGGATGTTCTTGCCATGGAGGGAGTGCAGCGAAGATTCACCAGACTGATACCTGGGATGGCAGGAATGACGTATGAAGAGAGATTGGGACGATTGGGCTTGTATTCGCTAGAGTTTAGAAGAATGAGAGGGGATCTCATTGAAACTTATAAAATTCTAACAGGACTAGACAGACTAGATGCAGGATGGATGTTCCCGATGGCGGGGGAGTCCAGAACCAGGGGTCACAGTCTAAGGATAAGGGGTAAGCCATTTAGGACTGAGATGAGGAGGAATTTCTTCAGCCAGAGAGTGGTGAACCTGTGGAATTCTCTACCACAGAAGGCAGTTGAGGCCAATTCATTAAATATATTCAAGAAGGAGTTAGATATATTTCTTAAGGCTAAAGGGATCAAGGGATATGGGGAGAAAGCAGGGGCAGGGTACTGAATTTGGATGATCAGCCATGATCGCATTGAATGGCGGAGCAGGCTAGAGGGGCCGAATGGCCTACTCCTGCTCCTATCTTCTATGTTAAAAGAATGCTGGTGCGAGATTGCGGGGCTATTTATTTTGTAGATTGTGCAGGTTTGTGTGACACTAAAACTCAGGACAAAATATTCCAGCAGGCAACTGGCTGACCTTAAAAATCCCTCCAACAGCTTTGGCATCTAGCCCTAAACTACACAAAAAAAGTATGTTATCCAAAAATGCACTCTGCTGTACCTGACATAATTCCCTGAAGAGTACAGCCCTGACTTTTCATTTGCTGCACTTTTAGAACACTTTATTACAGGCTATAGAACAATACCACTTCAAAACTGCAGACTTCATCTTCGTTTCTGACTGTGTATATGAGCACACACAAAATGAATGTCTTTGTGCTTGGTACTAAAAACAGCCAGTCAAAATAAAATGGCAGTCAAGCGGATCTTTACATTCATTCATTCCCCCCATTCATCCGCAAATCACAGCCTATCTCACTCCCAGTTTGCTTTATAAATCCATTTGCTTGTCTGCATATTGCTAAAACCGTGATGAACATAAAAAGAAAAATGGCACATTCCAGTGGAGTGACTGTAAGTTAGGATACAAGTACGCAAGTACACCCTCAATGTATTCTCAAAAAAAAATCCGAATTGAAGGGTTTCCAGTGGAGTCTGGTTTGTAATCCATCCAGATCTCTTCCACTGCATCATTTCCCCACATTATAGGCAGCCTGCTTTCCCCACTTCAAATATTAAACCTAAAAAAATCATATTAAAAGACCACAAGAAAGAAAAATGTTTCAGAAACTTGGGAGGGCCAGTACACAACATTCACAGGACTTGCTCCCATGTAGTCTGCAATTCTGTGGGCATGGTGCAGCCATTGTTACCCTGTGCTACAAGGTCATATTGGGTGACCGCTTTGCGGAAAACCTCCGTTCAGTCCGTACGGGTGACCCCAAGCTTCCGGTCACCTGTCACTTTAATTCTCCGCTCCACTCCCACTCAGACCTCACCGTCCTCGGCCCCTTACACTGTTCCAATGAAGCTCAACGCAAGCTCGAGGAACAGCGCCTCATCTTTCGATTAGGCACTTTACAGCCTTCTGGACTCAACATCGAGTTCAACAATTTCAGACTCTCACATGGCAGCTGTCTTTCATTCTGCCAGTGCCATCTACACTTCATCGAGAGTCATCTTTTGTTTCTTAACTTGTCCCATTACCATCTCCTTTTGCCTTGCACCATCATCCCTTTTGTCTCTTAATCTCTCCTGCCTTCCACCCTATCACAGACCGTCCCTCCCCCCTTTCCCTGCCCCTGCACTTGCTTAAAAACCTGTTCCATCTCGAGCTTTTTCCAGTTCTGACGAAGGGTCATCGACCTGAAACGTTAACTCTGTTTCTCTCTCCACAGATGCTGCCTGGCCTGAGTATTCCCAGCATTTTCTGTTTTTATTTCAGTATCCCACACCCATGGCTTACTACTACTACTTCCATTTGTATAGCCCCTTTAATATAGAAAAAATATCTCAAGGCACTTCAGTCATATAAAGGGAATAAAATTGCATGCCAAGCCAAAGAAGACCAGGTTATAGTCCAACAGTTTTATTTGAAATCACAAGCTTTCGGAGCTATCGATTGCCCCTTCCTCAGGTGAAGTAAATAGATACAGAATCGCCAAAGCATATATAGATAGAGAACAAAGCATGTGTACCTTACAATTGCAGACCACTAAATTAAATCATCCTGACTATCTGCCGAGGTGTGATAAAGTTAATCAGGTCAGCCAGGAAGGTACCACATCAAAGACATAGCAATATACAACTGAGACAATGAGGTGTAGTCGCAGGGGTTCTAACGTGTCAAAAGCTGCCGTCTGTATGTAAAACGAAAAGCTTTAAAATGTTTACTTTTTTACTGGTAATTTAAAGTAAAAATTTTCCCAGTAAAAAAGTAAAAATTTTAAAGCTTTTCGTTTTACATACAGACGGCAGCTTTGGACACGTTAGAACCCCTGCGACTACACCTCATTGTCTCAGTTGTATCTTGCTATGTCTTTGATGTGGTACATTCCTGGCTGACCTGATTAACTTTATCACACCTCGGCAGATAGTCAGGATGATTTAATTTAGTGGTCTGCAATTGTAAGGTACACATGCTTTGTTCTCTATCTATATATGCTTTGGCGATTCTGTATCTAATTTACTTCACCTGAGGAAGGGGCAATCGATAGCTCCGAAAGCTTGTGATTTCAAATAAAACTGTTGGACTATAACCTGGTGTTGTGCGACCTCTCAATTTTGTCCACCCCAGTCCAACACCGGCATCTCCGCATCAAAGCCAAAGAAGGACATATTAGGAGGGGTGACCAAAAGCTTGGACAAAGTGGGTTTTAAGGAGGGTCTTAAAGGAAGAGAGGAAGGTGCAGAGATGGAAAGGTTTAGAGAGGAAATGCCAAAGCACGAGTCCTAGGTCGTTGAAGGCACAGCCTCTAACGGTGGGGAAATGGAGGGGAGATCCACACGAGTCCAAGTCAGGGGAATGACCTTAACACAATCAAGCCAAATTTTCAACAAAATCAGCCGGGTTTCTTACCCCGGTTTGTCTTTCAGCAGGAGCTGCTGGACAAGCAGACACATGTTGGGTGAGGGCAAAATTAGACTGTACTTGAATGCCCCTATGTTAAAATAGTTTGCTGGACTCACTGGCATACATTTTGTGCGATAGTGTAAAATGGTGATAGTGAATCGGAAGCCCGTTTTTGTTTTTTATTTCCATTGCCGATTCGCTATCACCCGTTTTACACTATCGCATAAGGTCAACATTTACCCCACTATTAATGAAACATGTAAACACAGTTGCCTACAAAAACGGCAGAAAAATAAGGAGATCTTAAAAGCTTCAAAGAACATCGATGGGGCTGATTGGTGGTAGAGAGTATTCTTTTTGAAATTACCAGGCTAATATGACACTTACTTGAAATCAGCCAGTATACTACATATGTGAAAGGATTATAAATAAAGGATGGCATCTCATTATCGAGGAAGGAATTAATATCGAAAAAGAGAAATCTCGCTCAAATGTATCAGTGCCAGTTTGTTCATAACAAAACATCTTCATTCCATGATTGAAAATTAGAATGGCAAGGTTTTGAGTTTTCATTTAAAATAAATGATTGTATCTATCTCTTATTATAAATGGATATAAATCTTATCACATTTGGATGGAATGAAAAATGTGATTACATTCCAATCACAAAGCCATCACAACACACTCTGAACTTAGTCATCTGCAGTTCAGCACACTAAATTATAATACCAAAAAAATAATGGCTGTGTCCCTGATTTTATTCACTGATGTGCAGGCTTGTCTATGCATGCGTTAAGTATGTGGTTATGAATTTTTTTTTTAAGTTATCGGTCGGCAAAGGAAAGTTATGAAGATTGATTCAAGCTATAAGTAACTTGAGCTTCCGGTTATGCGTTTTAACTTTTTATTTCACGGAGTGGTAGGATGTACTTTGCACCCACAATTCCACATAAGCAAACCTCCTCATCTCGGCTGGGCAATCAAGTGAGAGGTGGTGAAAGAGCCGAGAGAACAGCAAGATCACTCATCACCCGAGCTGCTCTCAGATATCTCCCAGCAGCGGACTTAAAAACAGCACTGGGTGAACTCGGAGTTCCACCTGCCCTCTCAGACAGACAATGGCGTGTATGTGCGGGGGAGTGGGGAGAGGATGAACCGGAGTAAAATGGAAATGGGGAAAGCAAAGGAAAAATAGCGGTTAGATCTATTATTAATAAAAACTTTGACGTTTGAATGTAAGACTAATATTATTGAGTCCATTTGTCCAATCAGATCAGAAAGAACGAACAGCAGCATAGACGACCATCATTTCAGCCAATCTGATTCATGAATTTCTAACTAATCGGATACAAGGACCACGATCAATTAGCTACCAAACCAACAACCATCCAGATCCCACAACCTGTAAATAGGGACACGATTGTTACAATTTGGGCTTTCTCCAAACTCAGAACCTTTTGCGTTAAGTGAATGGGTTACTTAGCATGCCACTCGAAAAACAATGGCCTAGAAATTCCACATTGCTAAAAACCTGCTGGTGCCACTGTGGGCCGGTGTTAACGGCCGCCGAAATTGACGGCGCTGGTGGCTACTTAACATTAGTCCAGCGCTAAACTTACCGTGCAATGGCGTTTTGGTGGCGTTAGTCCCGGCAGGAGGCCCCAATGTAGCGCGGCCGTAGCATCATTGCAGCAAGAACAGCCTTCTCTTAAAGCAAGGCTGTCATTTCAGAAAGCAGTTCAGTCTGTTAAAGGGGAACTGCCTTCTGAAATGAAAAAAATAAAAGTCATGTAAAAATAGGCAGTTTTTAGCCCTTGCAGCTCAACTGCCACCTGTAAAAAAATTATTAAAACGTGTTTCCAAATGGGTGTGTTCAGTTCTTAAAGCTGTATTGCCTTCCACACCTAAAAAAAAAAGCTAAAAGTGCTTCAACACTAACACAAATGGCTCAGCAAGCCAGGGAAAGGGCACCCAGGATCTCAGACACAGCACTCCAGCTTTGTGTAGGGGGTCAACGCTGCAAGAGGTCCTCTACCCACAGGGGGCCAGGAGGTCCTCCAGAAAGAAGGATGTGGGACCAGATCACCGAGGCCATCACTGGCAGTAGTATCACCCCCACGACCTGGCTCCAGTGCCCAAAGAAGCTTCATGAACTCAGACCAGTGGTCAAGGTCAGTGAATGCATCTTCAAAAACCGTCTCCTAGCAACTGCACCACTAGCCTCACACACTGCTCAATGCACAACCTCCACCCCAACCCCCCCCATCACTCACCTACCAACAATCTTTAGCAAATACAAGGCACACCTCCCATTCCTAGCTTCATATCACCCCCCTGGAGGAGACGGTGCTGACCATTCTTGGCAGGCGCATGGCTGAGCCCTTGGCCAGCGGAAAGGATACAAGATGCTGGTATCCTCATACGTTATCCTCCTTCTCGCATCTACCTCTTGCTTTCCCACCCTCCCCTCACCACAACTCCATCCTTGTGCCTTCCTCATTTCACACACCCAAGAAATGCAGCCTGCCCAGCTAGTGGGTGACCAAGAAGAGGGAGAAGAGAATGAAGACGATGAAGAAAAAGAAGAAACACAGTCACTCCATTTCACACTCCCAGCCACCAACTCCTCAAGGTCGACCTGCAAGGCCATTTGCAGTCTTCCCCACTGAAAATCAGCAGTCTTCCACCAGCCCTGCTGCAACCACTGGGGTAGCACTGCATGACATCAGTAGGATAGGCAAAGGCACACACAAGACAGTCACTAAGGGAATGCATAAGGGTGATGAGTTGATTTCTTGACGTCATGTTGGATGTATAAAGTTGGCTTTTATTTCAGCTTTGTGGGCAAGAGGACGTTGTGATGGTCAGTAACAGAGGCAAGGTAAGATGTGGGACAAATGCTGAAAGGGGAATTGGGGTTGTGTTCACTGGCACCACAGGCGGATGATTCCATCCCGGATGTCCCGGCCAGAAAGGGGCTGTCTGGGTTGCAGTCTTCCTCTTCCCTCTGGGTGCAGATGCTGGAAATCTGAAATAAAAGCATAAAATGCTGGAAATACTCAGCAAGTCAGGTAGCATCTCCACCTGGGATGTGAACTCTGTTTCTCTCTCCACGGATGCTGCTGAGTATTTCCAGCATTTTCTGTCTTCTCAGAGACCTCCCATTACCATCCGAGGCCTTGCAAGCGTCTAGCGGCACTCCCCTGCACTCTTTAAAAAAAGTGACATGTATTGCATCAAGCCACTACTTCAATAAAATAAAAAAAAACTCCAGTCCAAAAGCTTAAATGCAAACTTACGTGAAAGATGTGTGTGTACCTTTAAGAAGTGCTGACAGCATCTTTGTCAGTCTGCTGCACGCTCGCTTTTCAGAGTGAGCTTAGGACCAGCGCTAAACTCAGTGCCAAGGCCCAAGTTCGCAGAGCATGGCGGTGTTGCAAGCCGACTGACGTCGCGCTCTCCCATATTTGCATCTCCAGGGCCAGTGCTGTTATCGGCAGCACTAAAGCCCTCACCAAAATGGCAGCTGCCGAGTCCCACACCAGAGAAGGGCGTTAGAGTGGCGGCTGCCATTTTTCGCCAGGTTTGCGGCGCTAATTCGTGGCGTTAAGGTAGGGAATTTCTGGGCAAATAACTTTTATTGAGATACTTGACAGCAAATTAATGCATGACACCCCAATTGTGCAGTTCTCTCTTCTATAGACAGAAAACACCATGCTGTCACACGATATATTTCAGTCTAAAACTATAAATTAAAATTATTACAAGAAATAGTTTTGCAAGAAATAAAATAAATGCAACAGAATATTGAACTTACATACTACTTATTTCCTAAATAACAAAGCATTCCGCAGCCTTGCCGTTCTTTTTACAGAATCTTAAAACTGACTCCTTTGATAATCTTTTACATTGGTGCACATCTCTGCCCCTAGAGCTCGGTCTCACTCCCGCAGCACAGAAATGCAGTTGTACTGAGTAAACCAAACATTCAGAACTGCTGCCTCGATATACCCTTCACTTTCTTTGAAATGGAGGGTGGCTTCTTTGAAAGAAGTCCTCCAGTTCTTTCTCAACAGATCATTGATTATATTATGTCTATCATCTAGTTTGTGGATAGCAGCCCCATCACTGTCTAGTGATGTTCACTAAGTCAGGTTTGAAACAAAGCTTTTTGAAATTTCTAATATGCCGTTAAAGGTCCTTAATGGTTGTTGTAATCCCAATCAACAAGCTCAGTTTCTTCTCAAAGGTAAGTTTGGCCACATTAACATTTTGCAATCTGGATGCACTAACCAGCTGACCTTGACCCGATTACGTTTTTGTTTATAGACAATAAATAGGTTCACAGGCAAATATAGTGAGCTGCCCCCCCTTGAGCTAACAACCATTCTCTAGCCAATATCATGTATTGCTTCAAACTCGGTCCCAAAACAAAGGCAAAAGAAATTCCTCCAGAAGTCATTAACAGAGCTCCATTTTGAACTCTCAATACAATGGTCTGTCTACAACTTTATTTGACTAAAACATATGGCAGAAATATTTTATGAATTGACAAATAGAGCCAATGTTCATCACATAGATCGCAGTGTCATTTCTTCTCTGTCACGTGTGATTGTTTTTTTGCGTTAAACCGAAGTTCCGCCTACCCTCTCAGATGGGCATAAAAGATCCCTTGGAACTATTCAAAGATCAGGGGAGTTCTCCCAGTGTCCTGGCCAACATTTATCCCTCAGCCAACAGCACCCAAAAGCATGTTATCGGGTCATTTCATTCATTGCTGTTTGTTGGACCTTGCCCTGCACAAATTGGCGGCCGCATCTCCCTACTTCCTTGAAGTCAATGGAAAAGAAAATCAGGCAGGACATTAAACGGGCTGCCGATTTGCGATCGCCCAAGACCAATTTCACCCAAAAGTGTCACAGACAAGCACAGAAAATAGGGATGGTGATGAGAAACAAATAGGCATACAAAGAGAAAGAGTGAGGCAGAAAGAACAGAAGACAATCAGGAATGCAGATTGGGGTAGAAAGAATGAGCAAGTAGGAGATAAGCACAAAGTTAGTTCCAGAAAGGGAGGTACATTTTATTTATTTTTCTCTGTGAGCAAAGTCATTGGTGATCAACTAGTCTTATTAAATAATCATGCTTAAATGGCAGATTTTATATTTGTATGGCTTTTTGTGCTATTTAAATCTGTCAAAACTATCACTCCCACTGAGCATCTTAAACATGCTTTAAAAACAAGAGATTTCATTTGACACATTCATTTAAAATGTGCACATGGCAAATTCCTCAGACTTGATGCAACAAATCACATTTTAAAATATTTGATTTTATATTCAGTGAACCTGGCAGGTTAAATACATTCTGATGAAACTAGTGTGCATTATCAATCCTATTATCTACCCGTTGGCACAAGTTGCGGGCGTGGAGGATATGAAACACCTCCAAGTAACCTGCAAGACAGTAATGTGAATTTAAGGGGTACAGTGACATCATAAACCCCAAGAGATGTTTTCTGCAAGAGATGTGTGCAAGTTGGCTGCCATGTTTCTCTACATTATAACAGTGGCTACACTTTAAAAAGTACTTCATTGGTTGTGAAGCACTTTGGGATGTCCTGAGGATATGAAAGGCACTATCTCAATGCAAGTTCTTTCTTTCTAATTGTTCGATTTAAAACCAAACTTAAAAAAAAATAACAGTGTACTTCAGCAATTCTGCTCACTACATTAGTTTTAATTTGCAACAGGTGGCTTTTCAGCTAATACATTGGAACTTTTATGGGTCTGTCGCACTGAAAATAAAATTGACAAACTGCAGATGACCTTCAGATAAGACAACATGATGTAGAATTTCTGATCTTATTGTGCTATTGTTGGCAAAGGTCTTTATGGTCTCAATTAAACTGCCTGTAATGCCATATTGGTAATGTTGCTTCAAGAATATTTTTGGGCCATTGCATCCCCATTAGACTTATGTCAGTAATCTACAGCTGTTGCTTAAATACATAACCAAAAAGAACAATTGTAGAGTGAATGCAACAGAAGCATGTAGTAAAATATCCAAGCTCCACAATTTGCAGCCTGTATAGTTTCTTTATCAATTAGCCTGTATAAAAGACACCCACTACTTTCAATAGGTTGAAAAATATGTGGTTCCACGAGGACAGAAAGATTACACATAATGCACAATGTAATATTCTGCTTAAGGGCAGCTATGTGTAACTTATCTCCCCCTTTAAGGTCCCAAGTTGTAACTGAGACTGCTCTTAGCAGGTCCTCGGGTCAATTGGAGGTCATAGTGACTTTCTTTTTAAGGCTTACTTTATGAAGGTGACGCAGAAATTTGTATTATGTGACAGCATGAAACCTTTAGTGTGATGGATGCATCTCAAAACTCTATACTAATGGACGCCCCAAGCCATTGCTCACGGTGAATCAAAGATTAGGCTGTTCCAAGCGGGGAGGCTGCTGTGGTGCGAAAGGAGTGGGGGGTAGACATCAGCAGTGAAATACGTAGGAAAGATGTCGCTAAGAGATCTCCATAGGTACAGCAACATATTTTTGACGGTTATTTGAAAAATACATTTTTCTTTATGCGGGTGCAAGTGCATTATGATGTTCTCTCCCTCTCTGGAACAATAAAGATGCGTGAAATTTGACACTGCATGCACAGATCACCCCAGAATTTAGCACACAATACGATTACATTATTACATTGTTGTGTAATCAACCATGCAATGTCTTCTAGGATGCACAAGTGTCAACTGCAAGTGACCTTGCAGATATATTGCTGCAGGTTGCTGGACAAACCCAGAAGAAACCAACATTTTGCTATTTTTCTTTGTTGCAACTGTTGGCAAGCTCGGAAAGTAAACAATTTCCAAACTGGAGTATAACTGGGAAAAGAAAGACTTTCTCTGAGTGTGCAAATGGAAAAAAACTCAAAATGCCAGAGAATTCTAACTGTTGTGAGGTGTGAGCATACTCCCCGACTTGATAGTATGCCATTCCTAATATCCTTAAACTTAATTTGCTGTTCCAACAAACGCGATCAAACTAATGATCTTCAACTCCTGTTTAGAAAATTCCTATGCAAGTTTATTGTCATTCAAGGAATCGCCTCAAGAGAGATCAATATAGATGATGAAGTCAGCAACCGTTGGTTTATGTAAGATAGAAGGTAAGTCACAAATTCATTAACTAAAAGATGAAGAACATGAGGCTTCTAGCTTTCTGAGAAAGTTATGCACTGCAGCTTGCTGACATCTGCAAGAAAGATTGCCACAGGTCTCTAACACTTAACCATCCTACATCCAGAAAATGGGAAGGTGTCCAGAGACAAGCTTTTGTTGACCAATTTCCTTCCATTATAGAGCAGTCAACATGACATAAGTAGTAAGAGCAGGAGTAGGCCATATGGCCCCTCGAGCCTGCTCCATATGGAGGATGAAATGCTGGATGATCAATTCACAATGTAACCAGCTGAAAAGAATTCAGTATCTGTGAACCAATACTGACATCACATCATGGAAGTGAAGAACCTCAGAAATGAAAGCAAACTCAATTTCCATTGTTCTATCTAGTTTAGGATTGCTTATCACAGCACGTAAGAATGCTGACATAGAACGCCTGCTCAATAATGTGAGTCAGACAAAATCAAAAAGACAGAAGTTGCTCCAAAGCAACATATTATTGCACATGACACTGAATAAGATAAAGAAGTGTTACAACTTAAAAGCCTACAAAATACTACAAGCAGCGTAACCAACTAACTTGCGGAATTTACACCAGAAAAGGTCTCCACCCAGAATACTGCAGTCTACCAATTGGGGCACGCAGAATTCCCATCACACCAAAACATGGCCGCCAATCTCAGAAGTGGGGAGATGTGGAGAGGGAATTCCTGTGCCAGAATTTCCTTGGCTCCAGTGTACAGGTCAGCTCAGCAGTGAAAGTGGTGCCTATCTGGGGATCCTGTTCTGGATTCCCACAATATCAACTCCGTATAAAGGGGGCTGGTTGAGCAAAGACTTGACAATTTCATTAGCTGGTGGCACTGGCTTGCCAACACTGCTTTTCCTGACCCTCAGCCGCTTGGTTGGTGCGCAAGATGCACCCATGCTGGTGTAGATACTTGCCAAACTCATGCTAATTACTTTCTCTGTAACATTGAGCCACAATCGAAGACTACCAAAGATGCTACAAAAACATGATAGAGAATTCAGTTTCTTCTCTACAAGACCTCAATATTTTTAACACCTGACTATATCCATGTCCAACATAGCCTAAAAATTATTGTTACTGATATTAGAGAGTGAATGCTCAAAACATGGGTCATTCCCTTAAAATAGCAGAAAGAGGGCTTTCACAGAATCACAGAATCCCCACAGTGCAGATAGAGGCCATTTCGGCCCATCGAGCCTGCACCGACACATATCCCACCCTATCCCCGTAACCCCACGTATTTAATCCCCCCCAACACTAAGGGTCAATTTATCATAGCCAAATCAACCTAACCCGCACATCTTTGGACTGTGGGAGGAAACCGGAGCACCCGGAGGAAACCCACGCAGACACGGGGAGAATGTGCAAACACCACACAGACAGTCACCCGAGGCCGGATTCGAACCCGGTTCCCTGGCGCTGTGAGGCAACAGTGCTAACCACTATGCCACCGTGTTGCAACATTTTCAGTGCAACATGCTAAGAGTTCGTCCAGTATTATCAATGGCACATATCACTTATGCACTAAAATGGCTGATTCTGTGTTAAATAGGTTTGTGGGAAAAATACAAAGAAAAGTTTAGCTGTTTACAGAATTCCCTTTTATGAGATGGCAGAATTCTACTTATAAGGTCAGTTTCTTGCAAATGAAGTCGACAGTGACATTTCCTGTAACTATTAAGGTAGATTTCAAATTTATAGCGCCAAAGGGAATGCTCGCTGGGAAGCACAACAGCATACTGTGTAAATGAAAGAAGATTCTGCTTTGAAGAGTTCAAGAGCTTGCTCAACCCTTTCAGTGCACAGATTAAAGGTAAGGTGAAGAGTGCAGCCAACTCCCAAAAGGTTCATAGCGTATTCAATTAAAAGTTTCGCAAAGTTTTAATGGGGGGGGGGGGGGGGGATGGATTCAGTTGCGCAGTCACCTTGTTACTATACCTCTCATGACTCAAAGCAGTTTAAATTTTCCATTTTCAAACTCTATAAAATACCAGTAAAATAGTTTACCGCTGCAAGGTATGCAAAATGATTCTGTACAGCATACCTTGAAACACACTTTAATATTGTTATTCTACGTACTGCACAAGCCCTCGGAGGGCTGCTGTTCCATTTCAGCTCGCGAGCCTGGAGAATACAAAGCCGCTCTTCTGTTACTGCATGAAGACTTACTGTTTTTTCCCCCCTCTCATATCAAAGTGGGCATATTCTCCTGCTGTTACGAGATAATTCTGATGCTAGATTTACGCTGGTATCAGTGTAATTTTGGCACCAGATTGGTCGCATAACACAAGGGGTACCATTTTCCAATTAGGCCTGGGAAAAGCGAGAGATTGTGCATTCACTACTGTGCTGCCTCTAATGCATACAACAGCTGGAGATGACACAACATGAATGATGTCTGATCAACCTAACTACCAGCTGGAGGCATTCCGTTCTTGGATGAGTAGGCTTATGATAGTCACTGATGCCCATTTATAGGAGAAGTTTGCCACCAACACTACTGAAGCCTGTAGCAAATTTGCAATATAAAAGCAGCAACATGGAAATCACGGGCAGCGAGCGGCAGTTTCCACCGAGCAGCACCACCTCGGCCTACGGTTAAACAGAAGTGTCAAACACATATTGCTCCCGACAGGCCGATTGGCTAATATCCTCCCCTCTGTACAGGTAGTGATGCTGTTTTTGGCGACTCCTCATATCTACAGAGCTTCCAGGTTATTAAGAAAGTCACCAGAGAGGAAGAAAGTAGTTTGAGAACTTTATCCAAAATAGTAACAAATGCACAATCCACTGTTGTTTGCACACACATCTTTTAATCTTTCTTAAAAGCTGTTTTCCCGCAACGATCGGAGAAGCCTCAGGAGATGCTTCGGCATTCAGCCGCACCTTGGCCTTGCTCATTATGTCGCCTCATCTGTCCTTGCTGCTAAAACAGTGCAATGCAAACAAGTGTCTTAGCAGGGCAACAAGAGCTCAAATGAACAGAACCATTTCCAGAACATGTTTTATTATATAGAAAAGAGAATCAGACAATTGCTTGGAGAAAAAAAAAGTACTTCAATGATATTTGGAGCTAGAAAGAAAGTGGGATTGGATTTGGTGGCACCTGGGGAGAAAAACACCTGTGCAAACTTGATGAGCTGAATGGCCTATTTCTGTGCTGTAGCATTCTATGATTCCATTAGTTGAACATATGTGCTGAAGACCTGGGCAGAATAACTAGCCGCCACCCTAACCAAGCTGTTTCAGTGCAGTTATGACAATGGCATCTACCTAACAATGTGTAAAATTGCCCAGGTATGCTCGATCACAAAATATAGGTAAGTAGGCCAATTATTGCCCTAACTGCCTCTTTCCAATTTTTAGCAAAGTCATCAAGCAGCACCTACTCATCAATAATCTGCTCACCCAAGCACAGTTTGAGTTCCACTAGAACCACTTGGCACCCTTAATGCAGGTAAGATGCAAGAGCCAAATGCCAGATGAGAGTAGGTGCCCTGGACATCAAGATAGCATTCAACAGAGTATGGCACCAAGGAGTAAAATGGAGGTCAATGGGGGTCAAGGGGAAAACCCTCCAGTGGCTGGAGTCATACCTGACACACAGAAAGACAACTGTCATTATCAGAAGCTAAACACCGCAGTCCCAGAATATTTTTACAGGAGTTACTCAAGACAGTGCCTCAGTCTAGCCATCTTCAGCTGTACTGATGACTTTCTCTCCAATACAAGGTCAGGAGTTTTGCTGTTTGCTGACGATTCCACAGTATTCAGCTCCATTCACAGCTCCTCCAATAATGAGGCAGCCAATGCAAGCCAACAACAAGACTTGTGCAGCACCAAGTCTGGGTTGACAAATGGCAGGTAACATTGGTGCTACATAAGTGACAGGTAATGACCACTTCCAACAAAAAAAAGCCCAATCATGTCCCCGTCATTCACTGCCACCACTACTGCCCGCAATTACTTGGGAGTCACCATCAATGGTCCCGTTAATTTTTTTGGGGGTGTGCAGCCCCTTTAAGGGGCTGCAAGGCCCATTCAAAATACCGTGCATGCGTGTTTTTTCTCATTGACAAGCCAGTGAGCCGGCTGTATGGGAGGTCCAGAGAGCTGCGCAGCCGTGCAGTTTAAAGGAACATTGGTCACCACTGACAGGAAGCTTAACTAGACCAGCCATTTCAACACTGTGGCCAGAAGAGTAGGGCAGAGGATTTCCACCAATTGTCACAAAGGCAGGTGAGAATCTAAGTGCCAGCAGGAAAAAAAAATGTAGAAAAGCAGTCCAGCCTTTTATCTTCTTGCTAGACCTTTTTACTTTGAACACAGCTCAGCAACGAGCAACCCTGGTTGCCCATAGGTGTGATATTGAAATGGTGCAGATTTTTACTTATTCCTAATCGTATGTAATTCTATGCACTGCAATTAAATAAGCTAAATTTATAATGGCCCAAAATTTGCGGTCGGAGGCTTCCCACAGGCGGATGCCTCCGACCTGCAAAAAATCTACAAATTTACCTGGTGGTCCGGGAGGTTCGTAGATCCGCGCTCCTGGGCCTCTCCGGGTACGAGTGGGCAGAGGCCTACGTATCCCTGGGGCACATGCGATTCGCAAGCGCCCCTGGGATCACTTGGGCCGGCCCAACCAATAAAAGAAGGGGATCCCCATTCATACTTATGCGACTTGCGTACGTACGGAAACTCCATAAGTATGAATTGGGATCACTTAAAAAATACACGAATACATGAAATCATTTTTTTTTTAAATTACATATTTAAAATTAATTAAAAAGGCTATTTAATTAAATATTTTAAACAAAAATCTAATTTTTTGGAGAAAAAAAATGTATGGGGCAGAAATTCGGGTCTCCGCGGGTGAGTACGCACTGTGTACTCACCCGTAGGGCCACCGGAAGTGCTGGTTTCGCGCATGCACGGGAAACCGGAACTTCCGGTCTTGTGAAAGAAGGGGTTCGAGGGTCAACCACGTGCGCCGGAGAGGCAGCGCGCACGCAGCGAACTTCGTTTTTTTTTCAGGTTTCTGCGTGAGGGTAAGTATGGAGAAGCTGCGCAGGAAAAAAGGAGGCGCAAGGCCTGCTTTTAAGAAGGTAAGTGGTGAATTAAATACAATTTAAACATTTTTTCAACAGGTTTATCTTTTTTACATACTTTAAAGAAAGGTAAGTTTATTTTTAGCACTGTTAAAAAGTATAATTAATTTTTTCAAAAATTTAAAATTTTTGTTTAAAGAAGTTAATTTATGTAATTTATAGTTATTTTAAAAATGTGATTAAAAAAAAAAATTATTTGAAGTTTTAGTGAGGTTTTGGGGCCGATCTCTATTCATAGATTTGACAGGTCTTCCTGTCAAAATCTATGAATGGAGATTCCCTGCTCCGATTGGCTCTCCATGGCTCATGTGATCCCAGGGGACGCTTCGAACTAACTGCGCCCCTGGGATACGCAAGCACTGCGCGCCGGCAGCTGCAGGAGGCCCAGGACCCGAAGTCCACGTGGGCCCGAAGCACAAAGGCAGGCGCGGTAGGTAAGTGCGCGCGCGATCCTTGCACCCGCGGGAAGCCGGAGAGCCGAATTTCTGGCCCATTGTGTTTTAACGGGGCTAAAAATAACCCCTTATTGGACAGGGTTTTTAATGTATAAATGAGTGATAAAATGTTATTTTTCTATTTGTTTAAAACTCTTATGCCTGGTGTAAGAATTGAGGGCGTTCGCTGGGCAGAATAGCCCAACTCTCCGCCCGTGGAGATCCTTCTCCCGGGGATGCGGAGGATCTGTCAAGAGAATTCTTGACAGATCGCAAGTTCCGGGTTTTCGCGTGCCTAAACCCAGAAATTGTGTGGCCCTTACAGGCGCGTGCGCACCTCGTACGCGCCCGTAGGGGTCGCAAATTACGGCCTATTGTGTGATTAAAAGTGTTATTGGTGTTTTACTTTATTGATGATAATGAAGCACGATTCGCAGATCTCTACACAACTCCAGTTTCACAATAACATTTTCCTTATTCAAGGCTCTAAATACAAAGAGAAGCCTGCCTTTCTTTAACTGTCATTCCCCTGTTTTCCAACATTATCTGATGGAGTCATAAAACAGACCAAGCGTAGAGTATATGGTAGGCAATCCACCTTTCATAAGCTCACTGATGTCTCAGTCACAGCTGGAAGTAACCATCTTGGCTTACTTGCTGATGGAATCACTAGGATGCTATTAGCTCTCAGACACAAACTCTACTCTTAAAATGGTAAATGTGAAGAGTTCATTGCGTAACAAATTCTGGAACATTCTTAAAGTTGTGTTCAATGATTCTATGGTTTATTAGCAGTAATGGGGGACAGCCTCATTAAATAGGAGAGGAGAGTGCTTTACTTACTTGCATATCTCCCACGGCTGCATTCTTCTCCAAAATTGGCTCTCCCTAACGACTCAGCTATTTAATATAGTCATTGGCTGAGCATGCAGACCAGGAAGTTCCAAGGCTCAATCCCCCTCGGTGCCGAGCTAGAAATTTCAG
This sequence comes from Squalus acanthias, assembly GCA_030390025.1. NCBI lineage: Eukaryota > Metazoa > Chordata > Chondrichthyes > Squaliformes > Squalidae > Squalus > Squalus acanthias. The sequence continues at coordinate 25,572,887 of CM059447.1, read as the reverse complement.
CCAGGCAGTGGGAGTTTGTGACAATTGGGCTCAACATGCCATGGTTAGGAGAAAGAAAATCATCCAGTTTGCTCGTTACACAGCAACAAACGTGTGTGCGCAAGTCAGCTGAGGACAAAATGGGCGATGGAGCCACCCGAGGGCAAATAGTCTGAATGGCACTCGAGACCAATGGCCACTTGGGTGAGTTGCCAGAGAGCCCATGGAATCAGCAGCCCTGGGCAAGGAGGGGAGAGAATTGTCAGGAAACAGACCAATACAATCATTCATTATAGCCAATCAATTCATCAGTCAATCAATCCTTAGTGCACTGCTTCCTACTCGAACTCTTTCCTCCCCCCCCCCACTATCTTACAACTGTCTCCGACATCCTGCATCTTGTAAAACTCAAGCTTGGCACCACCTAATCTTGATTTATCCCCTCTTCTCTCCAAATCTTTACAATCTTGATGAATTTCTCTTCTGTGGACTATGGCCCTACCTCCAGATTTTCCAATATATTGAAAAAACATGTGTAAAGATCAACAAGAAAATCCAGAATGCGTCCTGCTATTTAAGGAATAATGATGGGGAAACCGTGCATAATGAAAAGCTTACTACGCTAGTGCTCATTTGGCACAAGATGAAGCACAGAACCAGAACAATGACGAGCAAGAAATTTAAAAAGATACACCCCACTTTCTCATTCTTTCGTGCCTTTACTTCTGATACACATCCACCATTCTTTGAGTAAAAGTCAATTAAAAACAAATGCTCCCTGCGCACAGCAAAACAATTTTCACACAGAGTTTGAACTCAGAATGGCAGCTGGCTACATCGTCAGTGGGTCAAATCTCAATTACCGTTCTAAAATCAACATTTAAAGAGCGGAAGAAGTTTACAACACTAACAGTTAATAGCAGCGTTGGTATTGATTCCACAGCCATCTAATTAGGTACTCAGAATTTCTTCCACAATTCAAGGCCCATCTTGAACTTGATGACTCAGCCCACCCAATCAGAAACCCAGATTTTACTTGACTATGATTTAACAGTAGAATCAATGCTCATGATGCGGAAAGTGAACTGAAATGCGTACTGCCAAAGCGGAACAGAGATTCAAATTCAACAGCCTGAGGTCATCTCCCTTGTTTCTACTCGTGTGTTTGGGTGAATGTAGATGAATAGCAGCAGCAATGTATCAAACGATAAAATCAGAATATATACAAAGAATATGACGGGATTTGTGTTGATAAGGGCTTGTGATGCTCTTGTGAATTCTCCTCTCCCCCCCCGCAGAGTAGCGACAGGAACCGATCACCATGTATTTGCATATTATTTGAGGCTCACTCTGGACGGCAGCACCGCCTTCAAAAACATATTCTAAATATTTCACATGAAATCGGGCACACAGACATCTGTGCCCAGCTCTTCGATTGAGCACCCATTCAGCGAGGCTCCCTGCTGGGAGCAGTGCCTCACATCATCGGCGCGACAGTATACTTACAAAAAGGTGTCACAAAAATCACTGAAAGGAAAAAAAACTCAAAATAAGACAAGTCACAGGAACCATTTATTAGACTGTGGGATACTTCACCACATTGAAGGCTATTGAGGTAGAGACTAAAACTTCATTTCAAAAGGGAATGGGATATACATTTGAAAATAAAAAGATCTTGGTGGGGGGGGGGGATGGGATTACAGGAGAGAGCAGCAGCACCAAGGGCCGAATGGCCTCCTCCTATGCTGCAATTTCTATAATTCTATGAAAACATTCCTTTATTGAGTCGGAGCTCGGAGTGGTTGAGAAATGTTGGTGCCGAGCTGAGTTTAGGACAATGTGCCCTGTGAGAACTGCCCCAAACACCGAGGCCAGTGCAATCAATGGACAATCTCTTGGTTTGGTTCAGGCCGGTCTGGGCCTCCTGGTTTTGACATGTGAAATCCAAGTACAGATCTGCTCTGACGGAGGTTCCCAGTTCGGAGTTGTCACCTTCACATGGACCCAGAGTCCAAGGAGATAGGGAGAGAGAGACCGGGCCTGTTTAAAGGTGGCATCGACTGGGGAGCCTGACCGCAACTTGTGCAGTGTAGGTGGATTCTGGCTATGATTTTGGGGTGAATATCAGCGGGTTATAGGATTACTACTAGTTGTAGGTAGGATATCAGGGCATTACACCTATTATTGCCAGTTACATATAGACCATCAGTGAGTTATTGTATTAAAAAAGAAAAGAAAGACTTGCATTTATATAGCGCCTTTCATGAACACCAGAGGTCTCAAAGCACTTTACAGCCAATGAAGTAATTTTGAAGTGGAGTCACTGTTGTAATGTGGGAAATGCGGCAGCCAGTTTGCACACAGCAAGCTCCCACAAACAGATAATGACCAGATCATCTGTTTTAGTGATGTTGATTGAGGGATAAATATTGGCCAGGACACCGGAGATAGCTCCCCTGCTCTTCTTCGAAATAGCGCCATGGGATCTTTTACGTCCACCTGAGAGAGCAGCCGGGGCCTCGGTTTAACGTCTCATCCGAAAGACAGCACCTCCGACAGTGCAGCACTCCCTCAGCACTGCACTGCAGTGTCAGCCTAGCTTCACGTGCTCAAGTCCCTGGAGTGGGTCTTGAACCCACAACCTTCTGACTCAGAGGCGAGTGTGCTATCAACTGAGCCACAGCTGACACTGTTGACTAATGTTGGTTGAGTGGAATCTGAGTATTACCACTATTATTATTAGTCAACAGTGCAATTTCAGTGAGTTACCCATTAGTTACTGGTGGAATCAAAGTTCCTCCAAGCTCTGGTTTCCCCTCTGCGAGTTTCTTCCCCACCCTCGGTTCCTCCTCTTCGGCTGCTCACGGTTGGCCTCCTGGTTCTTGGAGCTTATCAAAAATACTCAACTACAGGGGATCCATCCTTTATAAGGTACATGCAACAACATTTGTAGAAGTCATATGATCAGATGTCATGTGGTCAGAATGTCATGTGGTCAAACCGCCAGGAATGCCTCCAAACAGAATTGGCAACCCTACCTGGAAGATTATGGGGGTTTTTCACTGCCCAAATAACAAGATATTAGTGATGCAGTTACTATTTCTCCATAAATGCATGCAGCAGGAAAAGAACAAATCCAACAAGATACAATAGGGTTTTAAAAAAAAAGGGATTATTTGGGATTCTTAAAAGGACAGGACAATTTCTGTGTCTAAAATACAGACCCAAGTAAAACAGATATTTCAAGGCCAGAGAAGACATAGCCATAATAAGAGCCAAATAGACTGGCCTTTCTTTTGTTTGCAAAAGTTTATGATCCTGAAAGGCCTTTTGAAAAGCAATTAAGCTTGACCATCCCCAAGTCAAGAACCAACATTCCTTTGGACTTCGTGAAAAACATTTAAAGGATGGCCAGCAGAGGGCAGCATTTCATAAGCTATACGCCAAAGTTAAAATTGGCAGGTTGGCAAGATGGAATCATCTAACCATATACATGCAGGTGTGCAGATTTTTTGGCAGTACAGGAAGCCATCAATAATATATTGAATATCTAAACATTATTTTTCAGTTAAGTTTAAAAGCAAGCTCAAATTCTGAAACAGAGATGTGAGCTAAGCCAGGTTCCTTTGAATTGCTTTGATGTTTAGGTGTGAAGTAATATAGTTTTTGGCAGTAGACACAAACACAGACGGGAAAAGACTCAGGCAACAGAGGCAGACCAGTTTAGAAACAAAGACATTTGTGGAGGACAAGACGCTGAGAAATCAAAGGAACTCAGTTCAAAGAGGAGTTTGGAAGTGATTACAAAAAAAAAATTCAGTAATACTTGAGAAAAAACAAAGACTTAAAGTGGTGAAACAGGAACGGAAAATCAGTGATGGGGGATTTGCTGCAAGCGTAATCTGAATAGCATTCACACTGATTCACTTTGAGCCGATGGTGCAACCATTTTCAAAGCAAGGAAGCCATACATCTTACAAACAATATAAAAGACCTGAGAGCATACAATTTCTATTGATTATGCTGCTATATAATTGAAAGTGACAATACATGGTATAATTCTGGAAATCCAAGTTCTGAACTGGGTTGTGCTATCTTGTATTAAGCCAACGCGGAGAGTCTGTACTGCTGACTGAGTTATCCCATGCTAAGTTGAACCCAATTAAGATTGTGCGGTCATAACTCTGAAAATGAAGTTATTGTAGTATTTGTGATGACTACTCTGATAATTTATCCAACTCTAAAATGGTTAAGATACAATTCTGTATTGCTGTTCATTTCTGGTAATTCAAGAATTAAATTGTTTACTCAGACCATTGGCAACATTTTTTCCTAATTAATATTTTTCAGGTTGGTTAATGTCAGAGAACGATCATATATAAACTCTAGACGCACAAAAGGCAAATTCCAATATATTCAGTGCGGATCATAACATTGGGATTTTTCAGTTAATCATCCCTATAATAAATGGACATTCAGGTACAAAATTTGGATTTCCAATCCTAAAGGCTCAGGTCCAAGACATACATTAACCATTCCTACAACAGCCACCTCAGTCATGTTTATTTACACTCTAGCTGTATGTTTAAGTACAAGCGACTCAAAGTGTCGCCATATTAACTTTCATGCACTTGAATTTCAATGCATCAATCCGCATCCTGCTACATGAATGTGCAAAAATGTGCGGGTTAGGTTGATTTGGCTATGATAAATTGACCCTTAGTGTTAGGGGGGGATTAAATATGTGGGGTTACGGGGATAGGATGGGATATGTTAGGGGGAATTAAATACGTGGGGTTACGGGGATAGGGTGGGATATGTGTCGGTGCAGGCTCGATGGGGATTCTGTGTGAGAAAGCAGGGACAGGGTACTGGATTTGGATGATCAGCCATGATCGTATTGAATGGTGGAGCAGGCTCGACGGGCCGAATGGCCTACTCCTGCTCCTAGTTTCTATGTTTCTATGTTTCTATGAGGAAAACCTCTCATTTTATAAAGAACAGGTTTATGATTTTGTTACACAAAGCATAAAGAGGAAATCTTTCTCGTGCTCCTTAATTAATTTAATTATAATAATTAAGGTGTTTGCGTGCAAGAAAAATACATTGCATCAGGAACTATTTTAATGTATTTCAATATTTACATGTAAATATAGTGTATTGTGCTATATATTCTTGTTTTAAACACGCTTAATTACATATACAAACAGATGGATAATTAGGGCTGAGTTAACAAGACAGACAACATAATGAGAGGATTTAGCTGACATTAAGCACGCATTTTCTATGGTCGGTTGGTCAATATAAGCTTTTTATCTACACAATGGTTTTACAGAGTTGGGAGAGAGACTTCAGAAACCTTTTCCATAGAGCTACCTAGTGGCCACAGCATGCGACTATACGAGAGTTGACATTAAATGGAAAATGTTGACATAGCAACTTTCAATGGTAAATGTTGACAGAAAAGCACCAGCAAAAATTGTGACAATAGGAAGGAGGACATGAAATGCGCACCCAGGCAAGACTTATTGATATGGACAATACATACTTTTTTCTGGGCTTAAAAATGCTACCAAAATCCAAGTGGCTCAATGAAATTCATAGTTATATATTTATCTTATATATGTATTCTGTTGTAAATTTACTCGAGGCTTAAATAAAGTATACATAAATTCTTAGAGATAGTATATGTAATATGGAAACTGTTTTCCTTTACGAATCCTGTTGAAATATTTTAATTGAAGTTCAGTACACTGAATCACCATGACAAAAATCAGAGGCAATTCATCATTCAAAATGCTTATACAATTGTGTTACAAGACTATCTTGTATATGCAGGGACCAAATTATTTACTGTATTACTTATTCTGAAAAGATATATAGTCTAATAAAATATTAAAAATTGTACATCAGTGCATGCCAGCTGTCACACTCAGCTGCAAACTCATACCTTATTACAGATGACAAACAATTTAAAAAGAGTAAAAAGGTCAATTAATCAATGCTGCGTGCTTCTGACCTGGAGCTGAAACTGACAAGCACTATGCAATTTGCAAATCTCCCTGACCAAACAATTAAACTCAGATTGACCGAGCCTGTATCTACTTAAAATTTGACGTTGTAGCCTTAAAAGGTGCAGCTCCATTTTAGCAGCAGAATAATACAATGTGCACAATGTAGGTAAAAAAAAACTCCATTCAAAACCAGCTCATCACTGGTCTTACTGGGAGCAATGCCATAAGAGATCTACTCGTATACTGTGCATCTGTCACACAGCAGGCATCATAGTCCAGAAATCACACTTTGTCAGAGGCAAAACAATCTTAAAAAAAAAAGGAAGCCTATCATTGACCTGGAGCCTGAAACTTATTGTTTGCAATCTCCAAAGTTCCCTGATTAAACAACAGTTACCTGGAAGCAGCTCTGAAGTGCTAGATTGTATAAATGCAGAGATTAGACAAGCGTGTAGTAAAGCAGAGTGGTTTTAATGGGGGATTTTAACTTTCATGCAGATTGGGAAAAGCAGACTAGCACCTGTCAGAAAGGTAGTGAATTTCTTGAGTGCGTCTAGGATAGTTTTCTACAACAATATGTCCTAGAGGCAACAAGGGGGAAAGCCATATTAGATTTAGTAATGAGCAATGAGCCAAATTTAGTTAACAGCCCAACTGTGCGAACATTTATCCAATAGCGATTGTAACATGATCGAGTTCAAAGTAGCATTTGAAAGGGAGAAACGCAAAACAGCTACAAGATTCTAGATTTAGGTAAGGCCGACTTTAACGGGATGAGGCAGAGACTGTCCACAGTAAACTGGGAAAATCTGTTAATGGGTAAAACTACAGATGATCAGTGGGAGATGTTTTAAAAAGAATTTAACGTGATACAGAACCAGTTTATACCCTTGAGGGGCAAGAGCTCTACTTGCCAAAAAAAACCAGCCAACTAAAGAGGTAAGGGACAGCATAAAACTAAAGGAAAGGGCATACAAAAACACAAAAAGTAGCACAGATCCTGGAGAATGGGACAGATACAAAGAACAGCAAAGGGTCACAAAACAGATAGTAAGAACTACAAAAAGGGAGTATGAAAAGAAACTTGCAAGGGATATCAAAATTAATACAAAGAATTTTTATAGTTACATTAAAAAAGAGGGTGGTCAGGAGCAATGTTGACCCCTTAAAAACTGAAAGTGGTGATATTGTCAATGACAATGGGGGAAATGGCAAGCGTATTGAATAATTACTTTGTGTCAGTATTTACAGTAGAAGAAGAGGATAGCATGCCGGAAATCCCAAAGAAACTAATATTGAATCGGGGACAGGGACTCAATAAAATCAACGTAGGTAAAATAACAGTAATAAAGAAAATAATGGCACTAAAGAGTGACAAATCCCCAGGGCCAGATGGTTTCCATCCCAGGGTTCTAAAGGAAGTAGGTAAGCACATTGCAGATACCCTAACTATAATCTTCCAAAGTTCCCTAGATTCAGGGACCGTCCCTTTAGATTGGAAAATTGCGCATGTCACTGCTTTTTAAGAATGGCGAGAAAGGGAAACCAGGGAATTATAGACCAGTTAGCCTAACATCTGTTGTTGGGAAATTGCCGGAGTCTATAATTAATGATAGGGTGACTGAACACCTAGAAAATTTTCAGTTGATCAGAGACAGCTAGTATGGATTTGTGAAAGGTAGGTCATGCCTGACAAACCTGATTGAATTTTTTGAAGAGGTGACTAAAGTAGTGGACAGGGGAATGTCTATGGATGTTATTTATAAGGACTTCCAGAAGGCATTTGATAAAGTCCCACATAAGAGACTGTTATCTAAGGTAGAAGCCCACGGAATGCATTGAATGGCGGTGCAGGCTCGAAGGACCGAATGGTCTACTCCTGTACCTATTTTCTATGTTTCTATGTTTCTATGAATTGAGGGCAAATTATTGACCTGGTTAGGAAATTAGCTGAGCGGCAGGAGACAGAGAGTAGGGATAATGGGCAGGATGTGACTAGTGGTGTCCCACAGGGATCTGTGTTGGGGCCTCAACTATTCACAATATTATTTAATGACTTAGATAATGGCATAGAAAGTTGTATATCCAAATTTGCCAATGACACAAAGATAGGTGGCATTGTAGGCAGTGTAGATGAAGGCATAAAATTACAAAGGGATGTTGATAGATTAAGTGAATGGGCAAAACTGTGGCAAATGGATTTCAATATAAGCAAATGCGAGGTCATCCACTTTGGACCTAAAAAGGATAGAACAGGGTACTTTCTAAATGATAAAAAACTAAAAACAGTGGCCATCCAAAGAGACTTGGGGTTCCAGGTACATAGATCATTAAAATGTCATGAACAGGTACAGAAAATAATCAAAAAGGCTAATGGAATGCTGGCCTTTATATCTAGAGGACTAGAATACAAGGGGGTAGAAGTTATGCTGCAGCTATACAAAACCCTGGTTAGACCACACCTGGAGTACTGTGAGCAGTTCTGGGCACCACACCTTAGGAAGGATATTGGCCTTGGAGGGAGTGCAGCGTAGGTTTACCAGAATGATACCCGGACTTCAAGGGTTAAGTTACGAGGAGAGATTTCACAAATTATGGTTGTATTCCTAGAATTTAGAAGGTTCAGGGGTGATCTGATCGAAGTTTTCAGGATATTAAGGGGAACAGATAGGGTAGATAGAGAGAAACTATTTCCACTGGTTGGGGATTCTAGGACTAGGGGGCATAGTCCAAAAATTAGAGCCAGACAATTCAGGAATGAAATTAGGAAACACTTCTACACACAAAGGATGGTAGAAGTTTGGAACACTCTTCCGCAAACGGCAATTGATGCTCGATCAATTGTTAATTTTAAATCTGAGATTGATAGCTTTCGTTAACCAAAGGTATTAAGGGATATGGGCCAAAGGCAGGTATATGGAGTTAGGTCGCAAATCAGCCATGATCTCATCGAATGGTGGAACAGGCTTGAGGGACTGAATGGCCTACTGCTGTTCCTGTGTTCCTATGTTAACTTAACAATTTGACTTTGCTCTCTTAAAGATACAGCTGCATTATGATTAACTTTTTGTCCAGATATTACAGAAAATAACTTAGTTGAGGTCCCACAGAAAAGACTTGGCATGAGATATGTTAAAATGCGATTTTTAAGGCAAAACAGACTTAATTGTGGTTAGCTTCCCAGGCTAGTTGTGGATTGGTAGGCAGACAAATTGAAATTACAACGCAAGATGGGGAGTTTTCTCAGAGAGCCAAACAATGGTCAATTCGTTAGCCATGTCTGGTTATTCAGAAGGACACTTTGTACCTGGGCTTTGAAAACCTTTTGTGATCTCTCTGCTGTGAGAGAGGCTTTTTAAAAGCAGAACACAGACGCTAAATGGAGTCGCGCAGCAGAAAGCTTTGAAGGGAGCAAAGCGCTATCCTGGGGGCGGGAGAGAAAAAGAGAGATATTGGCCTTTTAAATTAAGTTAGAGGTCTCACGAGAATGGGCTGGTGCCTGTGTGTTCTTTCCTTTTGTAACAGTACGTGAACAGAAGTTGTACTGATTGTATCAAGCAACTCTGATCAATCTCATTGTTCGGCGTGCTTTAACAATCAGACTTTGTGCTCTTGGAGAGAGACAGCTGCAGCTTAGCAGCATTATGGATTACACTGTTTAACGGCCCTGTCCTTATAAAATAACATACGGTGGATTTCAATTTCCAGTGTTAACTCAATCTGCCTTCGGAGAGATTGAAGGAGTACGAGTACATGTGCCTAAGGCACAAACATCCGGTCTGGAACACGATGAGTTTCAATGGTTCAATTCCTGGGTCTCGCTGCTGCGCTCGTAAATATAGGGTAGTGCAGTCAAGATCCATAAGAAGAAGATGGCAAGACTGATTAAAGGAGTGACTGACACCACTGAACCCAAGCAGATATCAGGACTGTGATGAGGAGAAATTTCTTCACTCAGAGGGTTGTGACTCTTTGAAATTCTCTACCCCAAAGGGCTGAGTCGTTGAGTATATTCAAGGCTGATTTTTGGACTCCAAGGGAATCAGGGGATATGGGGATCGGGCGGGAAAGTGGAGTGGCGGTCGAAGATCAGCCACGATCTTATTGAATGGCGGAACAGGCTCGAGGGGCCGTATGGCCTACTCCTGCTCCTATTTCTTATTTTAGCTTATATCCAAAGCAGACCCGAATTTGTAACAAATCTCTTGCAAATGATTTCACCATAATGTGAAACTGATAGCTCACAAATTAATTTAAGCAGGTAATACAAACAAAAACATCAGGCCACTGTGTGCTAAGTTGTAGATAGCTTTAACAGGACGACTTTATTAGAATAAGATCACAAGCTGCGGACACCTTTATGCTACAGTATTTTACGCTGTACATCAAAGATCATTTCCAACCTGCAGGCAATCATTTTAATATTGACAGAAATGCTTGGCTCTGGCTTCTTTTATCATTATCACATTAATAAACTTTACTGGCAGTGAAAACATCAACAGAGAATATTGCTAAGATCCCTGCTAGATATCACATGTGTAAGATTTCCTAAAGGTGCTGTTTTTCAATCAACTGTTTGGCTTCGTGACCATTTTCATCCGTTCCAAATGTTAGAAAAATTCTTCTGGTGAACACATAACGCCGCGAGTGCGTAATCTCCTGGTAACTTACAAAATAAACAAATGGGAAGTTTGGAGGGAGGAAATGCTCATGTTACTGATCGCCGGTTACATGGGTAGAAACTCTGGCAACACTTGGCACCAAAAGACGTCATCAAGTGCACAATGTAGTACAGTCTTTCCGTGTAGTCTTCCAACAAACAAACCCTCAATGCTACGCAATGACAAGTGCGAGGCCATTTAAAGCTGGTGGGACAGATTGTTCCTTTCTTGCCATTTTAGAGTTTCAAATTTCTTTGCCAGAGTTTGAATATTTTTGATCACGCCCCCCTCCCCACTGTTCACATCCTTCTTTCCAGCGGAGTCTGGATGGAACTGGTTCAGTCTAATTATCGTTTATAAACAAAAAAAAAGCCTGCTTTTCATCACCATTTTCTTTCTTTGCATTATCACTTTCTTTCCTTCCAACATGCGTGATCTTCCCATGAAGTTTTTTTTTCTCACTTGTTGCATTCTCTTTTCAATTCTCTCTCCCCCCCCCCCCCAAAATTATCACTCATGTAATTGCTTTTTTCTGAATACCAACAGGTATAGTGATGAGCATTATTTGTGCCAAGTATTGGCTATGAGACTCTTTTAGTCTAAGCCAGCTTAATGCTGTACTATTGACATCTCCTGACAGGGCGTGAGCAGTGAAAATGTCGGTCAAATTCTAGGATATGGGCATGCAGCAGTTTTCGGTCAAGAGAACACGTTTGAATCAAAGCAAAAGCTCCCTCAATGGTTCAGGCTGAGTAGCTGAGGCAGAGAGACCAGGAAGAGGCCAGGATTGATGTGCAGTCTGTGCTGAGATAACTGATCGCAGCCAAGGTAGAGGCGGGTAGGCTACAAGTGGCTTAGCCCTTTGGTTCGGGAAGAAAGAAAAAAGACAGAGTTGCATTTCTATAGCGCCTTTCACGACCACCGGACGTCCCAAAGCGCTTTACAGCCAATGAAGTACCTTCTGGAGTGTAGTCACTGCCGTAATGTGGGAAATGCGGCAGCCAATTTGCGCACAGCAAGCTCCCACAAACAGCAATGTGATAATGACCAGATAATCTGTTTTTGTTATGTTGGTTGAGGGATAAATATTGGCCAGGACAAGGGGAAAGTAGCCAGGGTTGCCACTTCTGATCACCATCCCACGACCCCTACAGGAAGAGAGTGTGTGTGTGTGTGTGTGTGTGTGTGTGTGTGTGTGTGTGTGTGTGTGTGTGGACACCAAATGTGGTCAGGTTCAAGCTCAGCTGCATACCCCTCAAGTGGTTGATAAGCCAGTAATCACCACCTGGGTAGGGGACAAGAGGGCAGCCAGCACCTGTAGAATCATACCCTACCAAAGAGTGGGGGGAAATTGGTTGAAAAACAGTTTAAAAGAACAAAGCAATAAAAATAACAAACAATTGTCATGAAACAATTTGAAAGTGAGAATGAATACAAGAGCTCTTTGTTTCAGTTTATTAGGAGGGATTATGCAACCGTAATCTGGAAATCAGCTTTGGAACAGTGAGTGGATAATGTGTGGTGGGGAGGAGGCTGCTTTGTGAACTGTGAAACACAATAAATTAACTGCACAATCAAATCCTGAATGTCTTCCAGATCAGCAACATTGCTTGGTTTTTGCTCATCATTGAGTCACTTTAACAATGTGAATTTAATTAACAGTCCTTATTGCACAAGAACATCCCAACAATGGAACAAAAGTAAGAAACTACAATTAGCCTTAAAGATCTCGGATAACGTTGCAGGGAAACTCCATGATAGTCCACATATAAACATTTGATGGAGCTTAGAGCACGGACAGAGGTAATATAGCATGGATTGATATGGATTGCCTTCCCTGCTTTTATGCAGAGGATGGGGGATCCAATTGACTACAATTTTTTTTAAAGCAGGGAAGTGGCAGTAGCTAACTCTATATAGATTGCCTTGGAATGGCATTGCATATGCGCCATTAATGTGCAAATGGGGGATTCTGCCATAGTTACAGCAACGCAGCGAGAGAAGCCATGACAAAATTCACCCCACAGATGTTTGAATCATTTGGTTGCCCGTAAAAGACCTCTTGGGCATGTAAGTGACTGCCCATGAACACCAGGATCAGAACAATGAAATGGTTCTACCATCAGCCATGTTGTTCTCTTTCAGGACTGACGCGTGTCATAAATGCACTTTGCAGATACAAGGGAAGCCCTTAATAAAGTTTCTGATGCTGATAATCTACATCACGTGTAAGAAAGCAGGATGAGAGGGTTTTCTACAAGGGCCCAATATTGCCACAAGTTACCCAGCTCTTCAATACTAAATGAATCCTCAATGTCACAGGGGAGAAATTGGTGCCGCGCCGGAAACCAGTGCGAAGTGGGCGACACTGGAATGCAGGCCGAAGATTTTGGCCCATGGCTCGTGGCAAACTGGGCCTCGGGCCTCACCTCCAGAGAACCAGTCAGCTGCAGACTCCAAATCAGGTGTCCCGACGCACCTCTCCAGTCAAGAGCCGTGGAAAATTCGGTCGGCTCCAACACAAAGCCGTCCCGCAGGTAAGTCTTGGGAGGGAGGGGATGAACATAAAGGAAGTGAGCCTGCAATATTATTGCAGAACCAGGAGCAGCCCGCGCATGCTCCATCCCAGTTTGTGCCGAATTTTGGTGCGGGGACATAAAACAAGTGCTAGGACCCTGATTTGCATATTCAAGGTGCCACGCCTGCTTCAGGCGGGTGCTTTGGACACCTGGAAGTCAATGGCTTCTAATTTGCCAGCTGGCGCACTAGCGGGGGAATGGGGAACAGAATTGGTCCCTTCATGTTCATTTTTCACCCAAAAAACAGGCAGAGTGAAGACCAATTTCTCCCCCTACATATCTAAAGCTGGCTGCAGCCAAAATGCCACCATAGCTCCAAGAGGTTTGAGAGAGTTTACCTTAAGTAAGTCCCCTTAGTAAATGCCGTTAACTTGTCTCTACAACGATACCAACACACTTGTACGGTAGCATAGTGGTAACGTCACTGGGCTAGTAATCCAAAGGCCTGGACTAATGATCGGGAGACATGAGTTCAAATCCCACAGCAGCTGGGGAATTTAAATTCAGTTAATTAAATAAATCTGGAATAAAAAGCTAGAGTCAGTAATGGTGACCACGAAACTATCGGATTGTCGTAAAAACCCATCTAGTTCACTAATTTCCTTTAGGGAAGGAAATCTGCCGTCCTTACCTGGTCTGGCCTATGTGACTCCAGACCCACAGCAATGTGGTAGACTCTTAACTGCCCTCTGAAATGGCGGCTCACCACCACCTTTAAGGGCAATTAGGGATAGGCAATAAATGCTAGCCTTGCCAGCGACGCCCACATCCCAGGAACGAATAAAAAAAACATTTCTCTCAAGTAGTGAGCATGTGTGTGTACTGGTCAATTAACTCTGTGGACAATACAGGCGCTTTTACTTTAAGAGGTGTGCAGCCAACTGCACTCCACTAATTTCTCCCACTGTCAGCTGCACTCCAAAGTACGAATGGCAAGGGTCTACAAATCGGCTATCAGATTAAGACCACCTGTTCCAGTAAACTAAACGTAGGGAGCCTGTATGGCATGTTTACACTCGTATTTTGCAGGAGATCCCAGTAGACCTGGAGAGAATGGCACCCAACACATAGATCACTCTCCTACAGTGGGAACAATATATTAAGGTAAAGTAAAAGCACCTTTAGGTGAGCTATTATTATTGTATCACTGCTATACGGTGCTGGAGCCTCCACGTGATCTAGTGACATATAATAACAGAAAATACACGAAGTAAATAGCTGGTCAATCAGCATCTGTCCATTGCTTAGCCCCCAAATTTTAGTACTAATGAAGGGACTACAAAATGTTAAGCTATCTTTTCTCTTCACATGCCTGCTGAGCATTTCCAGCGTTTTCTGTTTTTATTTCAGATTCCCAGAATCCACAGCCTTTTTTAAATCTCTATTGGCGTGCAGATCAACCTATGACTTTGTGATCTTCCTGCTTCATTAGCAGTGCAGGAGGTTTTTTTTCAGCATCCCCTGCTATGGATTGGGAGGGAGCGGGGGTGGGTGAGAGGAGAAGTGGAATAATCTATTAATGTGGCAAAATTCACAGTTTGCTGGTACAGAATAGTATACATTTCCCACAGCTCCACCTCAGAAATTCTAGAGTTTGGCTCTGCGATTTAATGTTGACAGCTAAATAAAAATACACACTCGGTTGCTTTTCTTCCTCTGCCAGCTCTGTGACTAGGGAGGATCCCTTTTAAATATCAGCTGCCACTTAAGACCACACTCTGTCACAATTCTAGTGACCTAAATACCCATCACAGTGATATTCCAGCAACAGAAACGAGAAACAAAATTCAGCGTGCAAACTCAAACCAGTAGGAAAACAATGACCTGAATGGACGTCGACATCCACACCTGCCCTGTGGCAATCGATACCAGGGCTAAAGTCCACGGGAAGCAGCTCGCTTGCAGCCTCTGCCAGTCCAAAAATAGACACAACCAACTCCTGCCAACATCACCTCCAATTCTAGCGCAAGTCAATGCAGCGCTGCCCATCACAAGCAAACCTTGGCAGCACTGGGGCACGGGATTCTTAATTACTCACAAACAATCAAGGCATCATACTGGCCTCAACTACTAGTGGGTAATGTGGAAATGTTGTTAGCACATGATGACAGTGCACGGGAAAGCACAAGAAACTTCACATCCTGCTGCACATCTAACCAAAAGAGAAAAGTATTCAAGAGCAGGCAACACACAGCTGCAAATATACCAGTTCCTTAAAAAAATAAGGGGGAGTTTGAAGAGAGAGAGAAGAGCAACAGAGCTGATATTCAGACGGGTGCATCAAGAAGCATCTTCAGAGCAAATCAACCTTTCAGATGATGAGCTCACAGCACGTGCACATGTGTGTGCTGTAGAATTACATTAAGCACCTGCATCCATACAAAAAACCACAGGACAGGATGGTGCTCATCCTAATTTTGAATTGCTGCCAGGAGTCTTGAGTATATTGGCATATGTGAAAATATTAAATCCTCTAGAGTACGCCATAGGTCTTACAGAGGCCTTCAATGAAGACGTACATTCACTTTGGATTTTTATAAAAATTGCTTTAGCCCAGCTCATCCCTAATTTATGAACGTCCCATTTACAAAGCCTCTTTCTAGACCCTGATACAAACAGGCAATGACAGAGTAGCTGAAACATCACCCTCAGCAAGCACAGCACTTCAGTAGCAGGAGCATGATGATGCAACGCACACCACCAACTGCAGACTGCTGTACTCAAAACGGCAGTGTCGGGTGAAAAGTCCCAGGACTCATTTTGTCGTAGGTACGTAAGGATCATATTGCTGAATTTGTTCACGAGAATTAGTCATGGAGGAATTAATGTTTAGGAGCCCTTTTTTTTTTATAATTAAGGAATGCTCTTTTAAAAAAAATCTGTGGACTCCCAAGATTTGAATCCAGAGTGAAGCAGTAATAAATGGAAGAGTTCTGAGAGAAAGTGTTCATGTTAGAATCACTCAGAAATCAAACCCACACAGAATACATTTTACATATCTTTGCTTTATGATATCAGGATATCACTAAATTTACTACCTTTTATTGAAAGACCATGTCCTGAGTTATGTAATCCCTGTTTAATATTTAAAGAAAACTGTCATCTTGCAACAGCATTGCCAGTTCCACTGTAAGGAATGGAGTACTTTCAGAGCTAAAGGAAAATCTACCTGCGACTTTCACATAGAATCTACTGCACAATGTAACAGTTTGGTATTTACATTTATATTTGATTGGAGGTGAAACAAGCATAATCCAATTTAGTACTTCTTGTGAAGGCATTTTTGTTATCTACCTAATTATAGGCGTAGATTCCCAAACTCACGATACATCTCTGTGGACTCGATTTGAATCCTGTTTTGCAAGCTGAATGGACCATGTTAAAACACTGCTTCATGCGCATTCCATTCTGTGTAATTCAGGCTTCGGTTTATTCGTACAGAAATGTGAAAATGATGATTGCAGCCCCTGTGATCTGTCGAATTCACCACCTGAGTATGGAAGCTGCAGAACCCACCCTCCCTACAAAAAGTACAATGTGAAAGTTACCTAACACAGTTGACTATGAAGTTGACACAGACACAGCCCTTTCACCAGTAATGCCACTAAAAATACTCTTGCTTTGTGCTGAACCGTCCCGCATGCCTCTGTACCGTTTTATTGGCTAACTCATTTTTAATGTGCAGAACAAGGCATTTGAATTGTTGCCGAATTGAACAGTAGACTTTTAACTGCCTGGCCTATAGAATCCTGGGCACCCTGACTCGAATGCTTGTCTTAGGCTGCATGTAGCTGTTATCATTCAGGCTAGGTTGGCAGCTCATCTCCCATAGCAACCGTGGGAACTCTCGTTACCGGCATATAGCAGCAAAACAGATATCACATGTGCTCAGTCTACAAAAAAAAACTTAACTCTGTTACCCAGGTTACAAATTTACAACAAGCAGACACTCCACTCATTACTAACCTACTCAAACTAGGTAACATGACCAGTCCACATACTATAATTATTTAAACCTCCATTCTGACAAACCCTACAATCATGCCTTGTAGATCACATCAACTCTGAACTGCTTCATAGTAACAAACACCAAAGCACAAATTTATTTTCAAGCTGTAATTAGGAAGTAAATCTCTGATCCAATCAGACCTATTTTTTTTTTTAATTCCCCAGGTAATCGGTCTTTTATTAAAACCATTGGCACAGAATTCTGAATCAATACCTGAATGTTATTAAAATGCTGCTGCTCCTCTCTTTTTACATGAACCAATTTATGACATTGTCAATGGAATAGATTACACTAGGAGCATGCTGGAGATTTGATTGGTTCCATCAGTGAACTATCCACAAAGCCCTGGGGGTGCAACATAAACCTGATGATACAGCTGAAGAGACATTGATATTTGGCATTTAAAATAGTATTTGACAAGCTTTAAAAAAGTTTCATTCTAGTTAGAGATTTAGTTTGATAATCTGTCTCAGAGAATCCAACTTTTACTGTGGCTCCACTTTCCATGCCTTAGGCTTTTGAGTTATACACCAATTTATAGCTAAAAGGGTGGCTCCCAGACCTCCAGTATTTCCTTCCTGCACTGGCCATCAGGAACTGTGGGAGAGTCGCCCAGAGTCTATTGTCTGTCTGATTTTACATCTCCTCCACCTCCCATGAAGGAAGTTCCTGACTATCTGTTCAGTCCTTCCCTCACAGTAGCAGAACTTAAATTGACAAAATAGAGGCTCAAACCTACATCTCACCACCCACGAGGGTGCTTTCATAACATAGCACAATTGTACCAACTGCGTGCAAGAATTCTGAATTCTAATCAAATTGTTTCAAACATGTCAAACAGGGGTATTACACCTGCTGTCCTCATCTGGAATTCTCTTGTGATCTTGTAAATGGTTCATCAAATTTATTGAGCTTTTTATTGCAAAAAAGGTATGCTGCTGGCTTTCAGTTGGTTGCGATAAGTTTTTTTTTTCCAGCAGGGTGGTCAGATTCCGAGCACACAGATCAATTGTTTGAGAACACAACTCCTGCAATGGGCCTCCGCAGTGAAAGCTTCAGTAACTACATCATGGGTGGCAATAAAAAAGCTTTTCGTTAAAAGGTTTCAGCTTCTTCACTACTTCTGAGAAATTGTAAAATGCCTGCGAGAACTACAACTTTAAATTACATTTCAGGTACTACATGCCAACAGGCTTTCTCTTCTGCTTAATTGCTTTGCTGCTTGTTTGAAATACAGTGCAAGAGAACACTCAAAATCAATTCCTTTTTCTGCAGTACTAAGTTTGTCTTTCAGTGTTTAAACAACTCCACCTTGGAAATGAAGAAACCCAAGAATTCTGCTACAGAGACACACCAGATTCCACCTATTGTTTGAATGTCCTAAACAGCACTTGTCAATTTTCACTGGGTAAACGGTGGCAAATCATTCAAGCCTATTAGAGAGCTCTTGCACTCAGATGCTTTAATCTGGGTACATTTCATGCCCATAATACCATCATGGGCCTATAGCAAACAGCCATGTTGGTAATACAAATATTTATTTGGCCAACATCTCGGATAGCTACAGCAACTATATTAATTATGTACATCTACTGTAAGTCTCCAAACTAAATGATCTAGTAAATGGCAACCAGTGCCAACCTTTACACAGCATGCACTATAGAGCCTCTCAACTCATTGAAGCACTCTGTGTCCACCAATACTGTTGAAACATCTCTTTTGGAATGGTGTACAGGTTAAGTGACGACTTTTAAATGAAGCTGCTAACTCGTCAGAAAAGAGACAGCCATGCTAGTAACACAATGTTTAGAATTTTGACCCTTAAAGCTCTGCATTTGTTTAACAAGGTTGTTTCTGAAATTGCTTCTAATTGTATTTTTTAACCTTTGGCACTTTCTCAATTTGGCCCTTTCTATTTATCCGAGTGTCAATGGGGTTGATTTTACTGCCTTCGCCTGGCGTTAACCACCTCAGAATGGGGTTGGTAACCTCACCGCCCTGTTAACACCAGCAATATGGCCAACTCCATTTTGAAAGGGGCCGATTGCCAGGTATTCAAAGCGCCTGCTTGTTTCAGGTGATGGAATCGAAGAGGCCCGTCTGTTGAACTATTTTTGTGGTCCCCGGAGGAGCATGGCCCACTAAAATAATCTGAGCCACTGATGTCCCGGGACCCCCACCCTCCACAATCGCGTTCCCCCAACCCCCTGCGATCACTTTCTTCCCCACGCTCCCCCGCCCCGGAACTTGCCTTGCTGGCGGCTGCCCCATCGCGATCGTGAGGCCTCAATCTGGCGAACTGCATCGGGACGCCTGTTTGGCACCCCGCAGCTCACCTGCCAAACTTAAATGAGTCAAAGGTTAAAATCGAGCCCAATGTCTCTGTATCACCATTAGATAACTTGCACATTAAATAAAGAACTGGCCTGAAAAAGGCTGCTCTTTATGTTGGTGGTTCGCAACTGGTTGTGATAAATATTAGAGTAAAAGCTTCAATTCCATGAGATGCAACCATAGCAGAGTAGCAACGAAGAGCAGACATCATAGCAACAACAGTGGCTGAATTAATGAGGGTATATCTGTGTGGTAAAGGGATGTGATTGAACCATAGAATCACAACAACTCCGGCACAGGAGGAGGCCATTAGTCCATTGTGCCTGTGCCATTACTGGCTCTACGTAGGAGGTATTTTACTTTCTCATTGATGTTCCAAGTAAAAGGGAAGAAGTAGAAAGCACCAGACAAACATTATTTTGTTTTTGTTTCTATTGCTGAGTTCTAATTCGGTAACCTAAGCCCAGTTCAGTAAAGTAAAAGTAAAGTAGGTTTTTAAAGTGTAATTTTGCCCCTCTTTTAATAGACTTGGAACATATAATACCGATTTTTTTTTTTAAACCTAAAAAGTACAATTCAGTGGTAAAATAGATGCTGTTAAAGTGGTTGACCACTTTAGCTGAGCTTAACATTTTAACTGCATTGGTAGCTGTGTCTTGGAATCTCAGTACATATCCTTTGAATAGCCCAATTACATTTTTGAGGATAACAGCAAGAGTTCAGATGTCAGAAGAAATATGGTGACTCAGAGAATTTCAGGGCTTACATCAGCATTAGATGTCATTTACACAGACGGTCACACAAATCTGCAGATGGTTAAAATATTGATGCTCATCTGCACAAACCACCAGACTTGCATCTGATGAAACATAATTTGCTGAGTATATAAAATTATGCTTCTAAATGCAACGTACAGATTAATGTGACCAAGGAAGAATAAGATAGCCCAGCACTTTAGAGCACCAACACACAGTGTCATCGATTGTTCCTGCGCAAGTTCAATCCCCTTATTCCATTGAGTATTATTACTGTAAAGAGGGCACCAAGTGAAAGCCAGAGAGCAACCCAAAGAGGGAAAAAATAAATGTAGAGGGTATAATAGTCATCGACCCGTCTCGTGCATCTCAAGGTACCGAACCAAAGATTGGAATAAAAACAGAAAATGCTGGAAATACTCAGCAGGTCAGGCAGCATCTGTGGAGAGAGAAACAGAGTTAACGTTTCAGGTCGATGACCCTTCATCAGAACTGGAAAAAGTTGGAGATGGAACAGGTTTTTAAGCAAGTGTAGGGGCAGGGAAAGGGGGGAGGGGAGGAAAGAACAAAAGGGAAGGTCTGTGATAGGATGGAAGGCAGGAGAGATTAAAAGACAAAAGGGATGATGGTGCAAGGCAAAAGGAGATGGTAATGGGACAAGTTAAGAAACAAAAGATGACTCTAGATGAAGTGTAAATGGCACTGGCAGAATCATCAACAGCTGCCATGTGAGAGAGAAAAAAAATTGGGGCCGAGGTTATGGTCTGAAATTGTTAAACTCAATGATGAGTCCAGAAGGCTGTAAAGTGCCTAATCGAAAGATGAGGTGCTGTTCCTCGAGCTTACGTTGAGCTTCGTTGGAACAGTGTAAGAGGCCAAGGACGGAGAGGTCAGAGTGAGAGTGGAGCGGAGAATTAATGTGACAGGCGACCGGAAGCTCGGGGTCACCCTTACGGACTGAACGGAGGTGTTCCGCAAAGCGGTCACCCAATCTGCATTCAGTCCCCCCAGTGTAGAGGAGACCGCATCGTGAGCAGCGAATACAGTATACCAAATTGCAAGTACAACAAGTAAATCGCCGTTTCACCTGGAAGGAGTATTTGGGGCCCTCGACAGTGGAAAGGGAGGAGGTAAAAGGGCAGGTGTCGCCTCTCCTGCGCTTGCACGGGAAGGTGCCGGGCGAAGGAGACGGGTGTTAGGGGTGATAGAGGAGTGGACCAGGGTGTCGCAGAGGGAGCGGTCCCTTCGGAATGCTGAAAGGAGAGGTGAGGGGAAGATGTGTTTGGTGGTGGGATCACGCTGGAGGTGGCGGAAATGGCACAGGATGATCCATTGAATGTGGAGGCTGGTGCTCCAATATTATAAAAAGCTTAAGAAATAATGATTTCTGCAAGTTCAAGATATGCATTGACTGGTTCGGTGTTGGTCTTTTTCTGTTAAGATCTAAACAAATAGTAGTTAGAAAGTCACATAACCTTACCTCTTCGGCTGTCACAATGTTACCTCACAATGCCACCTACAGTGGAATGTTGTGGCCTGCCAATGGATTTTAATATATTACCAGTCAATTTCCCATGGCATTGCACAGGGGGAGTCAAGTGTAGCCTTCTGGTGAAGCAGGATTAATGAGATCAAGACACACAGACATAATTTAGGCCCTATTTTAAAGTCGTACATTCTGTCCTTATTTTCATATTTCCATTGTGCGTTCCTATGTCAATATTTATAATAATGAGAAGTCGCACAACACCAGGTTATAGTCCAACAGTTTTATTTGAAATCACAAGCTTTCGGAGCTATCGATCGCCCCTTCCTCAGGTGAAGTAAAGAGATACAGAATCGCCAAAGCATATATAGATAGAGAAAAATGCATGTGTTACTTACAAAAGCAGACGACTATATTTAAATCACCCTGACTGTTTATCTGCCGAGGTGTGACAAAAGGCAATCAGGTCACATCAAAGACATAGCAAGATACAACTGAGACAATGAGGTGGAGCCACAGGGGGTCCAATGTGTCAAAAGCCGCAGTATGGGAAACGATAAACTTTAAAATTTTTACTGGGAATCACATTAGTTAACAAGCCAACGACGACTCGAGTCTGGATCACGTCGGGCCACAGCGAAAAATCGCATAGACCTCCTCAGAAGGCAAACACGGGACACAACCAACAGGGTACCCTACGTCGTCCAGTACTTCCCCGGAGCGGAGAAACTACGCCATGTTCTTCGCAGCCTCCAACATGTCATCGATGACGACGAACACCTCGCTAAGGCCATCCCCACGCCTCCACTACTTGCCTTCAAACAGCTGCCTAACCTCAGAAGTACCATCGTTCGCAGCAAATTACCCAGCTTTCAGGATAACAGCGACCACGACACCACACAACCCTGCCACAGGCAACCTCTGCAAGACATGCCAGATCATCAACACAGATACCATCATCACACGTGAGGACACTACCCACCAGGTACATGGTACATACTCATGTGACTCGGCCAACGTTGTCTACCTCATACGTTGCAGGAAAGAATGCACCGCGGCATGGTACATCGGCGAGACCATGCAGACACTGAGACAACGTATGAACGGACACCGCGCAACAATCACCAGGCAGGAGTGTTCCCTCCCAGTCGGGGAACACTTCAGCAGTCAAGGACATTCAGCCTCGGATCTGCGGGTAAGCGTTCTCCAAGGCGGACTTAGAAACACACGACAACGCAAAATCATCGAGCAGAAACTGATAGCCAAGTTCCGCACTCACGAGGATGGCCTCAATCGGGATCTTGGGTTTATGTCACGATACATGACGTGATCCAGACTCGAGTCGTCGTTGGCTTGTTAGCAGATGTGATTCCCAGTAAAAAAGTAAAAATTTTAAACTTTATCGTTTCCCATACTGCGGCTTTTGACACATTGGACCCCCTGTGGCTCCACCTCATTGTCTCAGTTGTATCTTGCTATGTCTTTGATGTGACCTGATTGCCTTTTGTCACACCTCGGCAGATAAACAGTCAGGGTGATTTAAATATAGTCGTCTGCTTTTGTAAGTAACACATGCATTGTTCTCTATCTATATATGCTTTGGCGATTCTGTATCTCTTTACTTCACCTGAGGAAGGGGCGATCGATAGCTCCGAAAGCTTGTGATTTCAAATAAAACTGTTGGACTATAACCTGGTGTTGTGCGACTTCTCATTTTTGTCCACCCCAGTCCAACACCGGCATCTCCGCATCATGACCAATATTTATAATGGAAGCTGTCTATGTAAACTTGCCACACGACAATCACACCCTCCTCCCACTGGGAGAACTCCCCTGCTCTTCTTCCAATCGTGCTGTGGGATCTTTTACATCCACCCGAGCGGGCAGACAGGACGTCAAGTTTAACGTCTCTTCCAAAGGACGGCAACTCTAACAGTGCAGTACCTCCCTCAGTACTGCATTGAAGTGTCAGCCTAAAATCTGTGCTCAAGTCTCTGGAGTGGGACTTGAAATCACGACCTT
The DNA here is from genome assembly GCA_030390025.1 of Squalus acanthias. Lineage (NCBI taxonomy): Eukaryota > Metazoa > Chordata > Chondrichthyes > Squaliformes > Squalidae > Squalus > Squalus acanthias. The sequence goes on along the minus strand of CM059447.1, from coordinate 25,549,048 downwards.
CTGACTCAGGGGTGAGAGTGCTGCCCACCGAGCCGACGGCAGACACCCGTGTAGTTTGTGAGCACGCATGTTACCATTTCATTTTTACACAGTATTTAGAATTCAGGTTCATGTTTGCTGCTGCCAGTTTATATTGGTTTCAATTGGCACTAGTTTGAGGCCTACATCTTAGTGAGTTTTGTTTACACCAACAGAAATTTAGAACCAATTGCACTGGCAGTTTGTAGCAACGGAGGTGGGTTTTGCCGTGAATCTGGCTTCCTTTTACAACTATGAACAAGGAATTGGATCACAACGACAGGGCATCCCAGTTTCTGACCAAATTTTGAACCTTTCTGCAAAAATAAAAATCCTGTGTAACAATCAAAAATAAAATACGGCCTGAAATAGAATGGAAATATTCCAATTTTGGTGTCATTTTGTTAATTAATAAAGAAATAGCTGACTGTTTAATGACTAGTGATATACAGGAAACTTTCGTTTATCCGGCATCGACGGGACCGGCGTGGTGCCGGTTTATCGAAAGTACCGGATAACAGAGAGTTATATCTACCGAGGCTATTTTTAACAAAGAGACTCCAAGCAGCACGGGAGAATCTACTCATGCTACTGCAATGTTTCGGACTTGCGACAGCGCCAGGAGGCCGAGCACTTTTGAAAAGTACCCCATCTGACTAAATCGGCGTTCGCGGACTCGGACTCGGGATCGGCAACATTGCCGGTTATTTGAGAGGATTTTTCGGAGCACTCGGCGTTCGCGGAGACTCGACTGCGACTCGGCAACATTGCCGGTTATTTGAGAGGAGTTTTCGGAGGATGATTTTTGCCGGATAAGCGAGAATTCCGGATATTTGGGTGCCAGATAAACGAAAGTTTCCTGTAGATGGAAAATCACGACTATTCAAAAGACTGTACTGCACAAAGCACATTGCTCCCAAACTGGAAAGGGCTATAATCTACAGACAGGACTTGGCCCGGTTTGTGAAAATTTTAACTACTTCCCTGTGATATCTGAAAGTCCCATAACTGAAATAATCCAAAACTGCACATGGGACTATGCCGAAAGCTGTTAACACCAAATGCATATGTGAATGGTCTACCATGACTGCACTGATGTGTGGCTAGTCCTGAATCTCAGTTAATCTTTTAATCCTCTCAAAGGCTGTTCCTCCCCATCTGTACAGTGAAACTATTCCTTCTGATTTCGTTAACTTTCTTTCATTTCAGTTTCTGCCCTTTTGCTTTTATAAATTCACTTCAGAGCTTCCATACGGCTGGGTGCAATGGATAAGAAAGTGGAAGCCATGCATCTGAACTTTGCGTATCTTGTGAATTGACGTCATATAAAATTGCCAGCGTAAATGGCGTGCAGCAACTATTTGCTCTGAACAGAATTCAAAAGGGAAAAAACACTGCCTTCTACACCAACTTTAAAACCCGATCAAGGTGATTCGAATCAGACACAGTTGGCAAGGAAATCAATAGTACATGAGCTGTGTGCTGGCAATTCACACATTAAATGGAGACCAAGGGAGATTTAGTTTGGATCAATTAAATTTCAACTGAATACAAATCATCCAGTGCAAGCAAAACATTAGCTTAATGTTTGGAAACAACTCAGACTCGAGATGTGTAAATTTTACTTGGGTAGAATTTAGCCACTTGTTCGTCAGTAACGTGACAAGGTCAAGTGATCAACTGGAGTCTGCAATCTTCTTTAGTTTTAAATCGGGCATCAAATGTGGTTGTGAGCCTGATGCCCTTGCACCTGCTGGCTTTGAAAACTCCCTTTTTACAATACAGGAAGCTCTTGAAGCCTGAACATGGGTGAACAAACACAGCAGCCATCTCCCCCACTCCCTTCGATGGCTGATTCCTGCACTTCCAAACCCGCGACCTCTACCACCTAGAAGGACAAGGGCAACAGGCGCATGGGAACACCACCACCTCCAAGTTCCCCTCCAAGTCACACACCATCCTGACTTGGAAATATATCGCCGTTCCTTCACAGTTGCTGGGTCAAAATCCTGGAACTCCCTCCCTAACAGCACTGTGGGAGCACCTTCACCACACAGACTGCAGCGGTTCAAGGCAGCAGCTCACCACCACCTCCTCAAGGGCAATTAGGGATGGGCAATAAATGCTGGCCTTGCCAGCAATGCCCACATCCCATTAACAAATAAAAACAACTTGTGCAGTGGTCTTATCTATGAATTACTCTGGCTATTATATGGGGAAGAGCTGAAAGAACATGTTTTTTTTTTAAATGAAAAAGCTTTAATTTTTATAACAAAGATCACTATGCACATGCAAACCTTGTCCATGCCTCATTTTTTTGTTAACTGAGCTGTTAAAAAAAAAAAATCAGCATTCTTTAGCTGGTGCATATACACAATCGGTGATATGTCAACAAAAACTACTACGTAGGGATAAAAGCTAACCACGCGACAAGATAGAAACTAACCAACCATATTTTCTGGCATGCAAGATTCAAGAAGGATTGTTGCATTTGTAGTTATTGCTGCAAATGGTATCATCAATTTAAGTATAATAATTTTAGAATTTTAGCAATTTTAGAATGACTATATGATGTAAATTACAAGTCACGTAATTTTTCAATGCATGGCTTCCACTTTCTTATCCAGTGCACCAACAGCATGGAGGCTCCAACGTGAATTTTAAAAGCTAAAAAAGGTAGACACAGAAATGGAAGAAAGTTAACGAAATGAGAAGAAGTGCATCTGCGTCCCTTTAACACCAGCAAGTAAGGTCTCTCATAATAAAACTTGGCTAAGATCAAACTGGAGAAGTCAGTCTGCAAGATAGAGGCTGTAAGCAGTTGAGCTGCTGAATGTTAGTCCTTCAGAACCTAATGGTTATTTCTTTATCAAGTGATGGTGGATTATGAAACCTAAAAACAATAAAACACAAAAACACTATGACTGCGACACTGTTAAGCTCAGTGTTCTTTAAGGAATGAGAGCTAACATTTGAGATGAATTTCAGGTGACTCCCAAGTTCAAGTCTGCTACTACGATCAATCAACAAACATGAAAACCCAATATCCTTTTCAAACATCTAAAGCGGTTCAGCTGTCTTGAACCAGGCTGGAGGACAATGAAAAATCTTTGCAAGTTCAAGAGCAACCAAATCACAGTGGCACAAATATCAAACCTCAATTTGTGGCGAGATGACCTTCAATGGATCAGATACCAGCATTAATGACCAAAAAGTTGACAGCTTATCATCTGAAGCACAAAATGAGATGATTCTCATTGTCATAATTATCACGAAATAGAATTTAATAGAAATTAATTAAATGCATATCAACATAAATTCACAAAATATATCTAATCTAAATTAAGTCTGACCTATTGGGCTGGATTTTCATTGACCCGTGGAGGTGGGTTTGGAGGCATGTGGGGGGTTAAAATTGCGGAAACTGGCGGGCGGGCACAAGCCCGCCTCCATCCCACCTCCACGCAATTTTCATTAAATCGTGTCTGCTGGTTCCGACTCCGTCCCGCCTCTAAGAAGCGGGATAGGCTGTTAAGGCCCTTAACAAGCACTAAATTGCCTCTATTATGCCATTTTGAAAGGCCTTTGTGATTTTAACTTGCCTCTATTATGCCATTTTGAAAGGCCTTTGTGATTTTAACCCTTTTTCTACGTGAAGCACGCCTGTTCTGAACCACGAATGTGAAACCTGGCGGGAGCACGCTGGCTGGCTGGCTGGCACATCGGAGTGGTGGTGCAAAAATATCTGGGAGCAGACTTCAGGCTGCTGCTGCTCATTGTGCATCCAGGTCCTCTCACAGCAAAGGCCAGGCAGTCTTTGCAGACCTTCAATGCAGCAGCAATGATGACATCATCAGAGGTGACTTTCAGACCGAAAACACTAATTGGGTCATGGGTTCCCACATGCTGGAACTCAATTGCCCAATTAGGTGAAAATCGCATCAATCTCCCACATCCAATTGCAGCCGGGTGGATAACACGAAAAGTGGATGACACGACCCCAACCCGCCCCAGTATCAAAGACAAGCCCAATGCTTCTGTATCCACCCCAAGCTGATGATGTCATGGCTGAGCATGATAGCAGGATGTTGAGTTCAATTTATGCACAATGGAAGATGAAAACGGAACAATCACCACTGCAGGATTACAGGCATTCAGTCTGCAATAAATTACCGGGAAACAGTACGGTCTGTGTATTGCATACAAGAGGCGATTTTAACCCCAGCAGGAACTGGGTGGGCATGCAGTTAACGTCGACAGCGACTTACCCATCAACGGGGCACACCGACCCTGCTGTCTTCTATTTGAAACTGCTCTTCTGAGCAAGTGACTAGAACACCCTCATGAAGCCGGCAGGATCCTTCTTCAAATATTTAGATTGGGGTCCAATGAGGTCATTGGACCACGACTGCAATTTTAACTCTTGCCTGAGTGGGGAAGCCATTGTGGTTGTCCTGCCAGGTGAAGAGGATCCTGGTCCAGAAAAGGTCCAAACAAGTAAAAGTATTTTTTTTAAACTTTCCTTGTGGGGTCAGGAGGAGTAGGAGCCCCACAAGAAAAGTTGAGACCTCCCCAGCCTCGAGCTCTTCTCCCCACCCACTTTCCTTCCTGGAAGACCCTCCTGAAACCCCTGTCCGCATGATTTGCTGCCGGCAACTGTTCCTTTGGTGCTGGCTGGCGGTCTCCTGAAATTCCACTCCTGCCCGTTGGCAAGCTGAGCGGCAACCTGCAGATGAGGCCCGAGCGTTAAAATCATGCTGCTAAGGGTTTGGTGCTCACCTCAGACAGCCGATTCCCATTCGTGGTAAATATTGGGAATATCGGCTAACACAGATGTTGAAGCGCGTTACAACACACCGACATAGCGAGGGATTAAGGTGACAGCATTTTACTTATTCCCCGCAGCGGGTTCATGCAAGGCTCGAGATCAAATTATGACATGAACATACTTGATTTATGTAACACCAAACCATATCAAAACATCTCAAAACAATGAGTAATGTTAGCAGTACGGTGAGGACTAAGTACATAAACGTGGCAGCCATTATGTGCACAATAAGCTTCCACATCAATGGGATCAATGCCCCGAGCTGTGGGTGGGGAGGAATGTTGGTCAAGATGCCACAAAGTGGAGGAAAAAAAGAGAAGCACTTGAATTGGAAGAGAAAGAAATATCCGAGTGGCTGGTAAGTGAGGGAACAGCTGATCCAGCCCACAACTCGGTATAAGATTATGGCTACTCCTAATTTAGTCGCTTAATTCAAATTATCTGATAAATTTGAATTTTTACAGCTAAATTCCCACTTTGCTGTTTTACTTATTGGTCAAATATTTTAGCGCAAAGAAACAACACTGAATTATCAGTAGATTGCATGAGCACTGGGAAAGCATTGCATAGGTTAGATAGTCCATGGTGTCCCACCATTACATGCTTGGGAGCAAATTACACAGACCTAAAACCGGAACATAAAATCCTGACAGGATTTCCAGCAACGTCAAGACAAGATCACTGGACCCCCAATTTAGTACATGCCTAAATCCCGCTGCCAGAAACAATCCTCCTGGTTGGAAAAGCTACCCTTAGGTCTTAGAAATTCTCTCCATGTACTCAAATACAGCCGGGATTTATTACATGTTTGCACTCGGGAATAACCATATTATTTTAAAATATTTGACCCCCTTAATCTCGACATGTTCTGTGGACTTTAATGAATACTTCCTCACAAACAAAAAAAAAGAGTTTCTGTTGGTAATAGATTTATAGAAACACAAAGAACAGCTTGAGCAGGAAACTCCATTTAGCACACAAGTATGTTAATTGGGAGTTACCTTTTTATTAAACCTTTTTTTTAAAATCACTTTCACAGGAACACGTGTTTTACTCAGTACACTTTCTAGAAGCCTGGGTGCATTTGCATGCGCTAAAGGTAATGTGCAAGAAAGTGACCAATCCAAAATCACCCGCAAGAATGCTGCTTAACGAGCTAAGCAGCCACTTAACCAGTAATAAATAGCACTCTGTAGGCCAATTCAGCAGCAGAATGCAGGGGAGAAATGGAGGAACACAGACAACAGAAACCATAACTTACTTAAGATCATAGTTAACAGTGTGAGAGCAACGGGAACTGCTCTGTAAGATGTGGAATAACAACCTGCTAATAACTAAGCCAAAGTGTCTATTGACATCACTGTGCCAGCCAATGAGTTGGAGGCGGGGTGGGACTTACAGCAGAACTCACAGCAAATAGTGTATTTTACAGCAAACAAAGTCTATTTGCTCAGCAAACAGCCTGAAACAGCGCACTACAGCAAACAGTCTACAGAGTCTATTTAAAAAGAGTCTCGACAAGCTACAGCTAACAGAACTCATGACCGAAACTGCAGCAACGTCTCCCGATAAAAGCAGCGCGATTTCTCCAGAAAAATGCAGTGAGTGGAGGATAGTTACATACAAATTATGTGCATAAAATCAATCCCAGTCACTTACAGCAGTGCGGTTTTCACGCGTGACTGACAGGGGAATTACCCAAATCATCTGCATTCCAGCCAGGATTAGTGGCGTCACAAAACAGTCAAGCAGATGTGCAATGCCTTCACGATAGCCATGAACATTGCGGGGGAGGGGGGGGTTACACAATCACAGAAGCTGAAAGAATATTCAAAAGGTGTCTGACTTGAGGAAAAATACCAAAATAAGAAATGATGACGACTGTGAAAAAGGCAGCCTGCCACATATGGAGACTTCCTTATATGTGAATCAATGTAAGCTACAAGTGTTAGTGAATTTATTGAGTACCTTTGCATAGTTAATCGATGCTTTTTCCTACCAGGGTTGCTCTGCTTCTGCCAGTTTGTAGTCATCATCTGCATGTTCCGGTGCCATGTCTTTTTATTAGGTCTCATCTAGTAACAGGCACCTTCCATGGCTGTTGTTGCATAGCATGCAGCACATCATTACCATTCTGACAACTCTGTGGGATGTATTGTAAGGCGTCCCCCCCCCAGTACACTCCAAATGTCTACACCCAAATTTGCTGCCACATTTGTCTACATAACAATGATGACAATTCAAAAGTATTTCATTGGCTGTTAAGTGCTCTGTTAAGTGTGAAAGGAGCTAAACAAATGCAAGCTCTTTATTTCTTTAGTGCAATGTAGCCTGCGCACACATTGTTCCTTCGTAAGTTCAGTGCCGTTTTGCTGGCTGGGTATACATGTTGCCTTGGACAGTTGTGTGTCATGGTGTCCTCGTCCTATGGCCTTGGATGTCCTGGCTCCACCTTTGCTACCGCAGCTCCCAAACCTCTAGCTTTAGCAGCATGACAAGCACAATGAGGTTTCTTGTAGAACACTGCCACAATCTCTTCTGCTCTGATCCATACTGGACCTCTGCCAACTCTCTCTGCTCTCTTGTTCATATAGCGGGTGTTATTAATGGAACGTGGACTGGGAAATCAGCATAAGCGCATTGGCCCTGAAATTGCGGTGTGCATGACGGCGTACTCGCAGAGTACGCTGTCGTATTCCCTCTGAAATGTCCCACATGTTCGGGATTTCCGCATGTGCAAAATCCCGAACTTTCGGCCCGTCAACGTACGCGTTGACAGGCCATCTGCTGGGGCCACGAAAATGCAATCACTGGTGCAGAGACTGGCCAGCAATTGCCCACAAGTCTTACGGTTGATGCAAGCAGGCACAGGGCCTGTTTGCATCAGCGTAAGGGGATATCTGGGCCATGAATTAAACATTTTCATATTTAAAACAGTGTATGTGTAAAATTTAGGATGAGTTTATGCAAATATTGGCCCCAATTACAGTTTTAATGATGTATAAAATTATCAAAAATTAAATTTTTATTGAGGTTGGTGGAATGAAGGTAATTATGAATAAAATTCTAATTCTGTTAATTGTATAATTATTACAGTCCAGGGTTCCATTGCATCTCAATAGGGGATTCCCATCGTAAATGATTGAAATGGAATTCTGTTTATTGATCGGAGGACCAGGCCCACGTGATCCCAGGTACGCTTCCGCACCGCCTGCATCCCTGGGATCTGTGGGCCATTATGCTGACCTCCGCCTCGAGGCCCGAGACCACAAATTTTCACCAGCAGGTACTTTCGTAATTGTTTCATGGGTCAGGTGCGCACTCCGGAGGTACGCCTCCGACCACAATTTCTAGCCCATCGTTTTGAATTTTTGGGTAACAAATCAAAAACCCGTCAATAGGTAGGTTTGTGCCTTAATATGGGTTTATCTAGAATTTTAGGAACGTCAGTAAAAAATGTGTTAATGCACCAGTCATAAATCGCAACTTCTACAAGAAGTAACTCAGGTAGTACTACTGGGCGGCCAGCTGGGGCGCCGTCCGGGGAGTATAAATACTCGGGCGTGGGCCCACCTTGGGCAGAGACAATCTGGAAACAGGAAGCTAGTGACTGCTAACTAGACCTCCATGTTTTGTTACAAGTCGATTAAAGCCTTGCTTTATGTTCAACCAAGTGTGTAGTGAGTCTTTATTACGTCAGCACCATTAACAAAAATGCATCATGGGGAAGATTTCCTTTGGTTACTATGTGTTCACGAGAGCGTGAACACACTTGCAAGGTTTCCTCTGATCACTATCTCGAACACATTTTTTGACATGACATTAAAGTATTTTTACAATTTCACTGCAAAGACTGAACACAGGACATTTTCCTGTTGCATTCACAATGTTGCGAACACATAGTGACCAGAAGAAATCTTCCTTACTGCTCCTCCCCTCCCAAAGTTACTACACATTAACAGTCACCGAGTACCATACATCAGCTCTAAGGCATAGAGGAATTTCATCCCTTTGTATGTTAAGTGGAAATCAATGCTATGCAGTCATTTGTAAGTTTCCTAAAAGCACCCATGTGGTTCAACGTGTGACTGATTAGAAGGTTCTGTGGAAATTTACTTAGCACCTTGCCACTGATATCTTCTTCTTCTTCTTAGGCAGTCCCTCGGAACCGAGGATGACTTGCTTCCACATTAAAAATGAGTTCGCAGGTGACTGATGAGTCCAATGATATACAGCAGTGCACACAGATGAGACGTTAAACTGAGGTCCCATCTGCCCTCTCAGGTGGACGTCAAAGATCCTATGGCACTATTTCGAAGAAGAGCAGGGGAGTTATCACCGGTGTCCTGGCCAATATTTATCCCTCAATCAACATCACTGAAACAGATTATCGGACCATTATCACATTGCTGTTTGTGGGAGCTTGCTGTGCGCAAATTGGCGGCCGCGTTACCTACATTACAACAGTGACTCCATTTCATTCACTGTCAAGCGCTTTGGGACGCTCAGAGGTCATGAAAGGCGCTATATAAATGCAAGTTCGTTCCTTCTTTCTTTCACACAGCTACGGAGAAGCTTGCACAAGTGCAGCGATAGATTGAAGATAGAAATGCCTCTGTACGACTGAATAGCACTTATTTTTAATAAAAATCCACGAGACCCCATTTGCTTTTCTTTTCACATTTTTTTTTTCCCTGAGTAAAGACTATTTTTCAGCATAGTATTTGTTAGAATGCGAGCAGAACCCAACAGAAAATAGGATTTTATGGCTTCAATCACATTATTTTCACAGAAACGCAAAGAGAACATATGGATCGCTCTCAGCTTGCCTATTTGTTTAAAGCAGCCCAGTGTCTGCTGACAGGATATTATTTATAGAGCTGGATTAATATTGAGCGAACATTTTGAAGCCATTTCGGTGACAAGTCAATGTTCATAGTCGAGCCGATGGGCCCAATTTGCGTCAGAACATAAATCCCCCGCTTCTCGCAGCCCAAGGTGCAAACAAAATATTTTAATGAACCAAATACCAAACTTGCAAAAATGTAATTGGTACATCAGCAGAGAAGGCATGAAAGCATGAAGTCATACAAAAAAAGGTTAAAACTTGAATTCTGAAATCGAAATGCATGTATCTGCGAGTTTCAGTTGTGCAGACTATTTAGTCAGCGTTTTAAAGAGACTGCTGGGCTGATTCTGTATAAATTCTTGGATCATGCATTTGGTGTCCGTAATGACCTTGTCTGTCAGTGATGCGGTTTTAGAAGTGGCTGCAGACCCTGCTGGGTAGATAGTGTTACTGCTTTGTAACCCCCTCTGTGACAATATGTCAGGTTTGCACATTAGCTCAAAATGAGAGAGTCAGCGTGGTTAGGTTCTGTAGCCTTTCTCGGTTACTTTCGCATATGTTTTAGTACCCTCTGTTTACACGACATGTCTGAGGACACAACAGGTCAGCTCCACAAAAAAAAATGTAACAACATTAAAATGCTTTATAACCGGTGAACATTGAATGGGGGCACAAGTCTTTCAAAGTGCATCACTGATGTCAGTGTATTTGAGGACATTTCTCGAGGAATAGAATTGAAAAGCAGAGAGGTTACATTAAAATTATATCGAACCTTGGTTCGACCACACTTGGAGTACTGTGCACAGTTCTGCACTCCATATTACAAAAAGGATATAGAGGCACTGGAGAAGGTGCAATAAAAGATTTACATGTATGATACTGGAAGTGTGAGGCTATAACTATCAGGAAAGACTGGACAGTCTGGGGTTCTTTTCTTCCAAAAATAGAAGGCTGAGGGGGTGACGCAATAGAGGTCTTAAAATTATGAAGAGGTTTGATAGGTAGATGTAGAGAAGATGTTTCCTCTTATGGGGATTCCAAAACTCCGGCCGCAATTTTGCCAGCGCTCAGAGGGCGGGTTTGGAGGTGGGTCAGAGGTTAAAGTCATTTTGATTGACGGTGGGTTCCACACCCGCCGTCATCCCGCCTCCACACAACCTTCCCAAGTGTCGGGTCCCCGATTTGCAAATGGACCCGACACCTAGCAGCGGGAAACGGATTAAAGGCAATTAACTGCCTATTAACAGGTACTTGTGAGCAGTTTTCAGGGTCTTTTTCGATTTTCCAGCTTCTGGGTCGGGTTTTACGACGTCCGGACAACACGCCAGGTAAGTGTGGCGTGTAGTGAGTCTGGTCTGATGTTTGTGAAAAGATGACAGCTGCAGAAGTGGTGTCAAGGATGCCATGTTGCACGTGAGTTTCAGAGCAAAGAAAATGTTGGTTACTGCATTTTTAATACATATACAGATTTCTTTAGCTTACAAGTTTTTAAATCCAATTGTATGTCCAGTGCCACCTCATTGGGAGAACCTCTCTCACCAGTGACAGATCGCTTCTGTCATCTCACCTGCAGCTGCCATCTATTGCAGCAACATTGGAGCCATTGAAACAATCAGACCTTGGTCCTCTGAATCCTTCCACAATCATCCCCAACACCAAGATCACCAACCTTCGCCGCCATCACCTGATGCTGCACTGGACACAGGGCATCAGCCTTTGACAAAATTGCTGGCCGGGAGGCCAACGATGGCATCACCACAGCCAGACTTTCTTCACTTGACGCTGTAAACCCTGGCTGCCACATGATGCGCCAGGTTGACACCATCCCACACCAGCACCGTGAGGCATCCCTTTAATGTCCAAGCCATTCCATGCACACACATCACTATAGCGGGGCCGGGGGTGGGGGGGAGCTATGACTGAACAATCACTGGAACTCAGTAAGACGCTTCTCAATGTGTGCTCAGGTCTGTCCAATAAGGGGCACTTTTTCAAAAAAAGATTTCACTGTTTGACAACACATTACCAGAAACTTCACATGGACATTGGCTAAACCTCTCAAGTGCCTACCCTTGTGTGCTGTTAGTTTGTATGCTTGCAGTAGAATGAGGGCGAGTGTGAGGGGTGGCTAGTGAGATGGGGAAGTGATAAAGTAGTTAGAGAGGGTTGGGTGGAGGTGCAAGGTAAGTTGGTGTCCTGGGGAGGTCAGAGAACCTCCCTGCGTACTGTGACTCCCTCCATAAGCATATGGAGGGAGTCATTGGAGAGCCTGGGTGCAAGAGTTCACCTTTGTGCAGTGATCGTCAGTGTTTTCAGCATCTCAATGCTGTTAAACACTGAAAAATCAACTGTCAAAATAAAACCGTGCATGGTCCCTTTAAGGAAACTGGCAGATGTCGCGTCATCAAATGACGTCATCAGTCCCGCTTCCTGTTAATTGGTTGGTAAGTGCGAGCTTAACAAGGTCAATCAAGGGAAAATCACGTCTGTAGAACAGAGGCAGCTGGGGACGGGACTGGAACCCGGAAACCAGCTGACCCGCTCCCATCCCGACACCGATGAGAAAATCGTGACCTTGGGGTCATAAACAACGTCGCCCCCGAAGCTGTGCGGGCACGCGCCGCAAATCAATCGGGAGGTCCAGAGCAGGCCGCTCACCAGCTGGAAAAGATGCCGTGCGGCAAATTTAAAGGGACCGCGCACAAAAATAAAAATTAGAGGGAACATTGCTCATAATAGGATAGTCACTAATAAATCCAATAAGGAATTCAGGAGAAGCTTCTGTACCCAGAGAGTGGCTTGGATGTGGAATTTGTTACCACATGGAGTGGTTGAGGCAAATAGCATAGATGTATTTAAGGGGAAGCTAGATAAGCGCATGAGGGAGAAAACAGAAGGATATGCTGAGAGGCTTGTATGAAGCGTAAACACAGGCATAGACCAGTTGGGCCAAATGGCCTGTTTCTGTGCGTTAAATGCTATGTCATTCTATTAATGTGTGCCATGGTACAAACTGGTAACTTTGAGAGTAGCAGGAGCTGGCTTTACAATACAGTGCTGTCAATTGGGTCTATAGTTAACGCTAAAAGTATGGAGATGGATTCCTTCCCTTTTAACAGTAGGAATCATGGGCCGCCAGCTTTTATTTGGAGTGAAAAGTAAATCGAGGAGAACGGTGCAAGTAGTCGCTAGTTTCTGTTTGTATGTCATTCTCCCAGGTCCCTTTAAATAATGTAAAACTGCCAATAAACAATGCTAATCTTTATGCAAATGAAGCAGGTACTCCATTACAAGGCACCGTCATATCTGACTCAATCATGTTGTATAACCCCAGTGCAATGTCAAGGTTCTACCCATACTCAGCATCATTATAGTTTTGATTCTTTCTCAAATCCTCTATTACAGTTCAGAGCAAAATGCAGTTTCATGGGCAGAACCACTTCTCTTATAAGCTAAAACTTACACCTGTCCATGTGCTGTGTCACAGGATTAAACATTATTTTGCAGTGATATCTCACATCAGAGTTTGGACAGCATGTACACCTGTCCACTCTGAAAGGTGGAAAACAATACCTGATCATTCAGGCTAAAACTAGTAGTTAAATATATTTTGCAAGATTTCTAATCACACCAAAAGCAAATAATATATAGTTAATAATCAATAATACAATGCTCGGCTTACACTGAACTTTAAACTGCCTCAAACATAATCACGTGTCTTAAATCTTAAAATCCTTTTCAGAATGGTTTAACTGAGCCTTTGATGTAACATGGGCTCCACTGGCGTTCTGTTTCACCACTGCCATGTGGAAACAAAGGGAGAAAGAATACAGAAAACCAGTGAAGTAACCAGAAAATCAGCAGGCTTCTGACACCCCAGATCTCACACTGGGCATGTAACCAGCAACAAAAAGGTAGTAACTTGAAAACTGTTATGCGGGTAAGTGGAGGAGTTTAGGTTAGGGGGGGCAAGCGACCTGATCTCTTGTGGTCAGTGAGGGATCAGAGATGCAACTCCCAGCAGTTTCATCATGGGTACATGTTCACTGAGTGATAAGAATGCATCTAATCCCTGACGTTCTCATGGTGAGTATATATCCGTGTCTTTTCATCATCTTGCGGAGGAAGGGAACAATGTATTCGTGCTCTATCACAGCCTAGAAAGACTGCATGCTAGCCTTGCAATTTGAGCAATACATGACCTGAATTTAAGTCAGTGAAGCCAAAAACCCAAGTGATCACCCTCTCTGAGTATCACAGCTGAGGCGCCATTTCAAAAATGCTCAAAAACTTTGCACCTGGTGTTTGGTAACTAGTTTCAATCAAAATTGGTGTTTGTGAGCAAATGTTACTGGCTAAAGCTAATTTAAAAAATCACTGCAGAGAGAGAGAGAGTGCAACCCAATCTTCAAGGTGATGCATTTGTATTCTCCAGCAGCTCCACATCTAACTATCTAACAAAGCTGTCAGCAATGAGGGACTATTTCAAAACACTTTCATTCCCTTAGTTAGCAAAAAGCTAGAATTCCATTCACTAATTTATTTCAGGAAAGGATTAAAAATTACATGTCATAATATTCTCTCAGGTGTTCAAGTATTTGAAAGCCAGAATGTCAAACTGAAATAGATACAATAACAATGCTTACCTCCTGGGAGGCTTATTCAAAATGATTTGCTTTTTAAAAGCAATAGCAGTAAATTTTCTTCAGTCCAACATTCCCAGTGAGCTGATGAGGATGTAGTGGAGCCTGCTGAAGATCAATTCCAATTTGCCAGAGGAATTCATCTTAAATTGGGTTGCTCTCAAACTATTCAATTAATACAATGAAACCTGATTTAAGATCACCTATTAGGGTTCACCCATGACTATTTTACTGCTGGAGAGTCGGATTTTCCAATCCCCCGCCAGTCCTACATCTTTTGACTTGATACAGTCATTATGCCTTTTGCACCCAAACTGCAGGAATAAGAGGCAGCACTGCTTTAGTACCATCCACTACGAGAGGAGTTGCCAACTAACTGTGCGATGTTTACAATACAATTTCTTTTTGCTTTGTATTGCTGTTGCCTGCCCCTTTGCTGCATCATATGACGATAAAAGTAAACAGTAATTAAGCAAAGTCAAGTATAAAAACCAGCTTGCTCTAAATGTTATTTAAAATTCCCCAAATATTTGAAACCCCCCCCCCCCCCCCCACATATATTTCTTATAAAATTGAGGATACATTAAGTACAGAAACACCACAGTTCTTAACTGTCAATAGACACATCAAATGGGTCGTCAGAAAACACCAACCAATAGATACTGGAACTTAAAATGTGCCTCCAAGCAAAACAGTTCCCGACAATCATAGTAAACATTTTGATTTTGCAGAAAGACTTAATTAGTAAATCAAAATAAATGAATGAAAAATAATCAATACAAGAGCAATCTACAACAGTTGCAGCTACCATTAAGATATTATAAATTTTTTGCAATAAATATCTTGAGCCATGGAACTTAATAGGAGCAGGAGTAGGCCATTTGGCGCTTTTGCCAGCTGTACCATTCAATAAGATCATGATTGATCTTTTACCTCAATTCCACCTTCCCGCACTATCCCCATATCCCTTGATTCCCTGAGTATCCAAAAATCTATCGATCTCTGTCTTGAATATACTCAACAACTGAGCCTCCACAGCCCTCTGGGGTAGAGAATTCCAAAGATTCACCACCCTCTGGGTGAAGAAATTTCTCCTCATCTCAGTCCTAAATGGCCAACCTGTTATTGTGAGTGTGACCCTCAGTTCTAGACTCACCAGCCAGGGGAAACAGCCTCCCAGCATCAATCTGTCAAGCTCTGTAAGAATTTTGTATGTTTCAATGAGATCACCTCTCATTCTTCTAAATTCTAGGGAATATAGGCCTAGTCTACTCAATCTCTCCTCATAGGACAATATCCTCATCCCAGGAAACAGTCTGGTGAACCTTCGTTGCACTCCCTTCTAAAGGCAAGTATATCCTTCCTTAGGTAAGGAGACCAAAACTGTACGCAGTACTCCAGGTGTGGTCTCACCAAGGCTCTTTATAATTGTAGTAAGACTTCTTTACTCTTGTACTCCAATCCCTTTGTAATAAAGGCTAACATGCCATTTGCTTTCCTAATTGCTTGCTGTACCTGCATGTTAACCTTCTGTGATTTGTGTACAATGACACCCAGGTCCCTCTGAGTGCAAACATTTCCCAGTTTCTCACCATTTAAAAAGTATTCTGTTTTTCTATTTTTCCTACCAAAGTGAATAACTTCACACGTCTCCACATTATATTCCATCTGCCACATTCTTGCCCACTCACCTAACCTGTCTATATCCCTTTGCAGTCTCATTGCATCCTCCTCACAGCTTACTTTCCCACCTAACTTTGCATCGCCAGCAAACTTGGATATATTACACTCGGTCCCCTCATCCGAGTCATTGATTTAGATTGCAACTAGCTGAGGCTCAAGCACTGATCCTTGCAGTACCCACTAGTTACAGACTGCCAACCCGAAAATGATCCGTTTATTCCTACTTTCTGTTTTCTGTCCGTTAACTAATACTCAATCCAGGCTAATATATTACCCCCAATCCCATGAGCCCTAATTTTGTGTAACCTTGTCCAGCAAGCTGCAGACAGATGGACCTCCATTTCAATAGATTTAGGGACCCAGTTTAACTGCAGCAGATGTAAATAAACAACAATGAGAGGACTTATTGTACTTCTCCAATTCATGAAAAATTGCTTCAGCATATAATTGTGTTTTGTAACCTGCATATTGTGAATGAAATTATAATTACCCGTGCACAACATCAACCAGATATTTGCAGGGTGAAAATAGGTATTTTCGGATTCTATAGGTGCTTTTACGTTAAAGGTGAGTAGCCAATGATAGATTATCCCTGTCAGCTGTGCTCTCTTATTAACCCAACCAGTGGAGAATCAGCGGTATTGGAAGCCCACGAGAATGAGACTCTACAAATCTGATGTCAGATGAAACATCCGTCTTTGTGTAAGCTAAACATAGGGGCCAAGAGTTTCCACTTTGGGCGAAATCAGCAATCCGGGCACAAATTGCGCCCGTTTTGAGAAGTGTTTATTTTTCTCTCGTTTCCCCTCAAACTCATTTGCATATCACCGAACGCAGAATCGGGCAGTGCTATAAAACATAATTTAAAAAAAAAAATTGCATCGAAAGAGAGTAGCAACTTGGTGCAGTTTGATTAATACGGCTGAAAATGGGTTTATCACAAAAAAATAAGCATTTTCAATCAGTGTCAATTCTTCACCTGTGAGTAACCCGATTTTAAATGACTGAAATTGACTTTTTTAAAAAATATACAGACCATTTGCTAATTATATTGGGGTACAGTAGTCAGTTTCTTACTAAATTAAAAAAAAATTCAAAAGCTTTTAAAAATGTGCCTGGTAGTGTCCTTGCATCCAAATGAACCAGCTTAACCTTTAGAGCCTCTTTGTAGGCCCGCAAATGAGCGCAATTAGAGGAACTTCCCAATAGTGATTAATTCATCCTGGTGCCGTGGCCAGTTCTGTGGGCGGGGCCAGAATCTAGTGCGATGACTTTGAAACCAGCGCAAAAAGGTCACGGAAACTCGATTTGCGCTGGACGTAATTTGCGCTTGAAATTCCGTGATCTTTTTGCACCGGTTACGGCGATTTCGGGCAAATTACACCAGAAACTGGATTGCAGCGGTTCAAGGCGGCTCACCGCCACCTTCTCGAGGGCAATTAGGGATGGGCAATAAACGCTGGCCTTGCCGGCGACGCCCACATCCTGTGAATGATTTTTTTTTTTAAATCAGCGCAACCAAGCGGAAACTCTCCCCCCAGTTTCATATGTCTGATGCTCCCTTGCCATCTGGCCTCCCACACTTCACAGGGGAGCCGAGACGAACTAGGGATGCAAAGACAAATTTAAACTGGGGAGATTGGAATAAAGAAAGGTAGTATAAAAATGTCTTCTGATCAACCCTAGAATACTACAACCCTGGCTTCATTTTCAACAGAGACATGAGCCAACAGCAGAGTTGCAATTTGTGTTATGTTGCTGGCAGTCGGTGGCAGTGTGCCATTCTGGAGTATATATCATTTGGGATGAATTTGTATCCCTTATGTTGAACACTCAGGTGGAAAAAAAAAAATCAGGCTTTAGAAAGTCAGCTGGATAAAATGAAAGTGATTAGAATTTCAAATATCTGCACTCAAAATATGTTCTTTTATATTTAAATTTTGAACTACCCATGCGGCGTATCATTTGTTCTGCACTGGAATTTTGTTCCTACTTCAGAGCTGCAGTTTTTCTTTGAACGAAGTCTCAGTGAAATAAATTACTTCATGTACAACTAGCCTCTTCATATCCCGCTTTGCTCCATTACCTATGGAAGCTTCCTGTTTATTTGAAGTTTGAAAGCAGTACACATAGTCTTCTAAAGAGGGTTGTTGATTTGGCACAACAGTCGCTCTATCACTTCCTTTCATCAACCCCTATTCCTGTGAAATCTCGAGGGTCGGGCTTTCGAACCGCGCTCAATGCACAATTAATTACCTTCTACACCAGAAATGGCACAAAAAATGGGGTCTGTGCACACTCGGGCACTTCTCACTCTGCTTCCAAAGTGCATATGGAAAGATGCTTCTGCATGGCGCCAAGGAGTTAGGTGAACACAGCAGCTAAACTTGTGGCGACACTGTATCAAAAATTCACCAACGCACTATCCCACTGCAGCATCCAGTTTTATATTAGCATCCACCCAAGATTCATTTGATGTATTTTGAAACAACAGTACAAGATAGGATGACATATATGAGTTTAAAGAAATTGGTATCTTAGCAACATAATGAACTGCGAAATGTATCAAAATGTTATTGCGACTGCAGGCAAATATCACATTTGAAACATTTAGGAACAAGAGTAGGCCATTCAGCACCTTGAGCCTGTTGTGCCATTCTATTAAATCATGGCTGATCTGTACCTCAAACTCCATTACCCGCCTTTTGTCCATATCCTTTGATAATTTACATAGTTAATATCTGAGCCAGTTGAAATATAGGTTTGAACACCAGGGCACATCAATAAGGAAAAACAGCTGCAATTTCTTCTTCCTGCTGCGAAAATCATCTCGGTTCTAAATGAACCCTTTAATGGCCATTCGTGGGATTAGGATGGACACTCACCTTCAGCAACAAATTTGGACTGAATGCAATATGCTCTTGGAAAAACCACTTAAGCCTAGAAATCACAGATATTAGAGGATGAATGCTTAATATGCTGTGACTGACATTCCTCAATTTTAGTTAGCTATTTTAATGGAGGCATTAATTCATTTCAAATAGATGGGTTAATGTCTGCGTTAAATCAGTGGTCACAGGACCATCATACAAACAGGGTACGCGGAATTTTGAGGCCTCCCATCTGTTGGAAACAGGGCAGTAGAGCCCCAAAACAAAATGACTTACTGTCCCATTCCTGCAGATGGGATAGCCGTCACCATCTTCCCCAGGGTCTCCCGCTGGGCGACTGGAGAACCCGCCTCAGTCCAGGCGGTAGGTCCTTTAAATATGCAAATCAGAACGCTATGCCAGACGTAGCACCTCGACTGCCATTTTAAGACGGTACTGGCTGCGCGCACACCGCGCAGGATCAGCTGTCTGTCCAGCCAAAGGGGAGCCTTGTGAAGCAGGAGTGTTCCTGCAGGCTCCATAAAAACAGACAATCTGGGCTACTGCCTCCGCTTACCACCCTCTCCTCCCCAACCCCCACACACAGGCCATACCTTCTTCCAGACCGCAGGCTGGCCAATATAACAGTGACCAAGAGACGGCAGGCTACCTCGAGGCGCTCATTCTCCAATCGCAGCTCACCAGCCCTGTGCCAAGTAGGCCCGACCCTCAAAACAAGCGGCCGGTGGGACAAGCTGCCCGAAACCTGCCACCAGTCAAAATCTACCCCATTAAGTGTTTATCCTCTAGCATCAGCAACATTAAATTCTATGCTTCAGGTTCTGACGAAGGGTCTTCGACCTGAAACGTTAACTCTGTTTCTCTCTCCATGGATGCTGCCTGGCCTGCTGAGTTTTTCCAGCGTTTTCTGTTGTTATTTCGGATTTCCAGCATCCGCAGTATTTTGCTATCATATTAAATTCTATGCTCAATTTTTTGAAATAAAAGTTGCTATTCCATTCTTAAGACAGCAATATGTGATTGTAAGAATGGTTAGGTTAACAACTGGTTGCAATCATGATTGTTTATAAATAAAAATTACCAGTTACATTTTTGTTAAGTTTATGTGTTTAGCTTGCTCAGTAATGCGCCACAGAAGCTATATGGATCTGTTGATGAAGCTACATTCTTTTACTGCTGAATTTGTTTGGGCGTGCTGCAGATTATGGTCTTCTGGTGCCATCACTAAGACCGCCTATTTCCACCTCTAACATCGCCCAACTCCGCCCCTGCCTCAGCTCCTCTGCTGCTGAAACCCTCATCCATGCCTTTGTTACCTCTAGACTTGACTATTCCAACGCACTCCTGACTGGCCTCCCACGTTCTACCCTACGTAAACATGAGGCCAGCCAAAACTCTGCTGCCCGTGTCCTAACTCGCACCAAGTCCCGTTCACCCATCACCCCTGTGCTCGCTGACCTACATTGGCTCCCAGTTAAGCAATGCCTCGATTTTAAAATTCTCATCCTTGTTTTCAAATCCCTCCAGGGCCTCGCCCATCCCCATCTCTGTAATCTCCTCCAGCCCTACAACCCTCAGAGATCCGCGCTCCTCCAATTCTGGCCTCTTGAGCATCCCCGATTTTAATCACTCCACCATTGCTAGCTGTGCTTTCAGCTGCCAAGGCTCGGAGCTCTGGAATTCCCTCCCTAAACCTCTCCACCTCACTACCTCTCTTTCCTCCTTTAAGACTCTCCTTAAAACCTATCTCTTTGACCAAGCTTTTGGTCATCTGTCCTATTATCTCCTTCAGTGGCTCCATATCAAATTTTGTTTCCCAACATTCCTGTGAAGCACCTTGGAACATTTTACAACATTAAAAGCGCTATATAAATACAAGTTGTTGTTGTAGAATTCTAGGAGCCCTGTTTATAATGCAGCGCATGAAAAAGAAAAATGGTGTTCAAAAAACATGGGGCACACTGTTGCCACCCACCCAAGCCCTCCTACTCTCACTTAGACTGCAATTGTGACATGTTTTGAAGCACATACCAGCACCAGGGCTTCTCGGAGCTAGTTTTATAGAATTATAGAGGAGAGCCACAGCACCACAAAACGCTTCAAGAATTGCTTCAATTGTGACAGAAATGGGAAACATCAAGGTGTGTAAAACCGTGAGGTGTGTAAGGCCTCGGTGTGTGAAACCGCAAGGTGCGCAAGACAGTAGCCAAATTTCTTTTCCCGCCAACACATTAGCAGGAATGTGAAGTCAAAGTTACTTCTTTTAGTTCTGAGGTTTGAAAGTCCAGCAAAATCATGAAGTGTTGAGATAGAGTAAATAAGGAGAAACTGTTTCCAATGGCTGAAGGGACGATAACCAAAGGGCATAGATTTAAGGTGATTGCCAAAAGAACCAGAGGCGACGTGAGGAAAAACTTTTTTTTACGCAACGAGTGGTTGGGATTTGGAACTGCACTGCCTGATTGGGTGGTGGATACAGATTCAATAGTAGCCTTCATAAGGGAATTGGAGAAAAACTTGAAGGAGAAAAAATTGCTGGGATATGGGGAGAGAGCGGGGGAGTGGGACTAACTGGATTGCTCTTCGAAAGAGCCGGCGCAGACTCGATGGGCCGAATGGCCTCCTTCTGTGCTGTACTATTCTATGATTCTATGAAAATGGTAGATTTCCTTTATGCCATGTAGCTTGAAACAGTAATATTTATAATGGAAAGAAGGAGCCAAATCACACGGCTTCTGAAACATGGCACAAGAATTTACATTGAGTGCATACAGCATTTAATTGCAACTAATGCAGACACAGTAATAGAGACAGATGGACAGGGGAAAAGTGATTTTAAGTCAAACTTGAAAAAACATTCTGTATTTAAGACGTCCAGTGGTCATTATACTATCATTTCAATTTTTGTTCCCTTTAATTTACCCAATAAATATTGGTGGCGAAGGTGATCATTCACCTAGAAAGACCCTTCAGCCTCCATGACATCCAATTGTTTCGGAAATGATACCTGGTTTTTTGCCTCCCCTTTCTTACCTGAAGTCGATTTCATGTGTTGACCACCCTTTGTATATGATATCAGTCCTAAATTTGAATCTGTGTCCCCCTAGACTTACTTTTTCAGCTTGAAATACTTTTTCAGCTAATACTTTATCCATAGCATTTACTATCTTACATTCCTCTGTGAGGTCAGTCACTCCTTTCAATGCTTAAAACTCAAAGTATTTCCAGTCTCTCCTTATATAATTATCCACAAGATTATTCCACACAGCAAACACTTCATCCTCCTGACTGTATGCCCCCAATTATTCAACAAGACGCGCCTGAATAAATTGGAGTTCCAGATACAAGCAGCGTGTCCTTTATGAATTTTGAATGCAAGCACCTTCAAATTTGAGATGGTGGCCCTTTTTGTTTGCATTGCAGTGCCCAACCGATGCTGGGCTTCGAAAAGACTGATCATGCTGAAGTGCAGAATCAGCAGATATCACTGCTGCAAGTACTACAGAAAGCCTGCATTTACTGTCAGTTCTTTCACAGTGCATAGCAGAATTACACATTAATACGAAATGCAACAAAATGACAGGGGCAATTTAACGAGTGCACGCTGCTGATGAGGAATCCCACAATTTTCCGATATACACTGGGGGTTGGGGAAGGCGCTGTGGAAAATTTAGGCTAAATCATGTCTGCATCAATCTATACATGCACTGTAAAACTGCTCATTTATTAGTAATGCCCCAAATAGTGAGTGATTAGCGGCACTAATTGTGGATTCCCAATGGAGATGAAGACTTTAAACTGCTGCAATAGGTGTTTGAAGTGAGGAGATCAAATACATGCCAAAGCACAACATAAGACGAGCCACTACTGCCTCTCCAACAGATTCACTTACACCACAACAGCCCATTTTCCACTTGCTGCTCATTTGCAGCATACCTTCGGGTATAAATGACAGCGAGTTATCGTTGCTAAGAGTACAAATTCCCAGCTCTGGACTTTGGGTTTGCACTCAGCTGCCAAAAACACTTGATGCCAATTCATGATGATGGCAAGTGCAGTCGCTGGCAACAGGACAGAGCAGTGCCGGAAACACTGCAAGCTCGCATTTAGTAAAGAACGAAACACAGTCTCCTGCCTCAGATGCCATATAAAACATCCACACCCTTAAAATTTTATTTGTGTGCATGCGTGCGTAGAAACAGAATGCAGAAAGATGCCCGTCTGTGTTGCTCAAGGGGTGGTAATGGTAATACAGCATAACCTCATCAACTGTTGCTTTCACTCTGATGAGCAAGACTGGTGAAAAGAACAAACTAGATAAAAAGTTGACTAAATTCAGTTCATGCTTCCACCAGCCATTTTTGTACCAAATTAGGCATGCGTGTGTGCAATTGTGTCCGACTTTCACCATGATATTTTAAACATAAATCAAACAGAAACCAGAAGTTGAGCAAATCTGATTACATCACACACACCTGACTGTCGTGTAGAGCCACCACTGCTGCCTCGGACAAACGGAGCCTGAAATGCATAAACACAGTCGCCTTCACCAATTGTGTTCAAGTCTTCCTCGTCCGAGAAGGAACGCTCAAACCCATTTGCGTAAACCTCCGTTAAAATTACCTGGAAAGATAGTAAAGAAGCGGAGCTCAGAAGATTACTGGTAATTCAGGTCGGTTTAAAGAACAGTTTTTAACCAGTGAATATCACTGTTGAATTTGTCGGGGAAGGGGTATTCCATTTTCTAATGGACACGTTTCTGAACAGTGGGGATCTATGACAAGGCCCCTTTAGGCAAATACTAACCACGCTTTACACAGCCAAAGACTTGTCGTACTTCTGATTCATGAGTAGACTTCACTGTCCATTTTTAATTCTTCCCTGTTAAATAAATTACAACGCTCAAAGCAAATACTTCAGTAACCGCGGCAACCAGGGCCTGCAGTGTTTGGACCCAAAGATGGTACAATAAGGTAAGGGGGTGTTTTGAACCCTGGAATTTGAAGAGGCAACATCGTTCTTAAAACCTTTCTTTGTCTTCTGGTCATTGCAATTTGTTTATACGTGTCACTGTTTAAAGGAAACCCATCAGTTGCACATACCATCATGACAAAAATTATGTGCAATTTTTCTCCCTTCCAATACCTAATGACAAACAATGAGATCAAGTCATTATTTTATCCATGTATCTAATCCTCTTCCAATCCCCATACCTCTGATACTCTCTGCTTTTCCAATGGTGCCCATATCTACTTGAAGAGATCCTCCCACCCCTTCCTGTCCAGTGAGCCTCTGTAAAATACCACTGCTCTATCCGTGAATGAGACATTCAGGAAAACTTTAGAAAATTGGGCTATCCCTGCGCCCTTCATACTCAAACTCCTTCACTATAGGTAATAAACAAGCATCAGAGTGCAAGTGAAGCAGAGATGGCTCCCTAAACCTCTCTCGCTGCAAAAACCAAGAGGGAAATATGCTATTTGAAAGAAACACATTGGAGAAGCAAGGTGGTGTGGTGTGGGGTGGGGGGGGGGGCGGCGGGGGGCAGTGGAACGAGAGTAATAGCACCAATAGGGTGTCTGGGGCACATTGGCTCTTAATGTTAAGCCCTGCCTACGTCCAACTCCGTAACATTGCCAGACTCCGCCCCTGCCTCAGCTCATCTGCTGCTGAAACCCTCACCCATGCCTTTGTTATATCTAGACTTGACTATTCCAACACTCTCCTGGCCGGCCTCCCGCCTTCCACCCTCCATAAACTTGAGCTCATCCAAAACTCTGTTGCCCGTATTCTAACTCACACCAAGTCCTATTCACCCTCACCCTTGTGCTCACTGACCGACATTGGCTCCCTGTCTCTCAATGCCTCAATTTTAAAATTCTCATCCTTGTTTTCAAATCCCTCAAGCCTCGCCCCTCCCCATCTCTGTAACCTCCTCCAGTCCTACAACCCTTCGAGATCTCTGCGCTCCTCCAATTCTGGCCTCTTGCGCATCCTTGATTTAAATCGCTCCACCCTTGGCAGCTGTGCCTTAGGTTCTGTCATTCGCTCCCTAAACCTCTCCGCCTCTCTCTCCTCCATTAAGATACCCTTAAAGCCTACTTCTTTGACCAAGCTTTTGGACACCTGTCCTAATATCTCCTTATGTGGTTCCATGTTAAATTTTGTTTGATAATCACTTGGGACGTTTTACTACGTTAAAAGCGCAATATAAATACAAGTTGTTGTTGCACGTGACAAATGCAGTATCCCAAAAACTAGCAGCAAATATATATATTTTTTAATTTTATGTTTATTTACCATTTTTTATTAGTAAAGTGATGCAAGGAGTCATCACTAATGCTATACAACAACACCAATTTCATCAATAACCTGGTATTCGATGCTCAGTTCAGATTCTGTCAGAACCACTCAGTTCCAGACCTCATCACTGCCTTGATACAAACATGGACTCAAGAGTGCAATGTCAGAGGAGAGTAGGTTCCCTTGATATCAAGTCGCCATTTGAATGAGTGTGGCACCAAGAAGCACCAGTAAAACGGAAATCAATGTGGGTCAAAGTCAGGAGTGTGATGGAACACTCTCCACTTGCCTGGATGAGTGCAGCTGCAACAATATTCAAGAAGCTCGACATCATCCAGGACAAAGCCATCCGCTTGATCCACACTTCACCCACTAGCCTAAACAGCCATTCCCTCCACCAACGGCAACCGTGGCTCCAGTGCGTACTATCTACAAGATGCACTGCAGCAACTCATCAAGACTTCTTCGGCAGTACCTCCCAAACCCACAACCTCCACCACCCAGAGGTCAGTCACCAGAGCCTCAAGACATCACTGCAAGAGCTCCTCAGCTCAACCATCGTCTTGATTGTCCCTTTTATTCCCTCCCCACTAGGAAGTCCATTAACTGCAGCCAAGTGAATGAGTAACACTGATCTGAGCCAGTCAGAGAATTCTGCATGACCAGCCAAAAGATCTATCCTCTCCCGTTGACATTTTATCCTTTGCTGTATGGAGGCACTTCTCTTCTGCTCATCCCTTTTCCACAATGACAAGGCTGAAACTGTGAGCTGGGCAGTGGGGAGCCAGGGTGTAAACTGAACCTTGTTCCCACTGCTCAGTGACATACATCAGTGTCCTAATACGCTCATTTTCAGTTCTGCAGTTATGAAAAATAAACATCACTTGTTGAACGACAATGATTGCAACAATATCACAGCTCTACGCTCAGATGATTTGCAACAATAAAAGTTAGGATTTACAATCATTAAGACAATTCATTAACTATATTGTGCTCAGTATTTATCTGTACCTGATCTGGAGTCATTTTGCCTTCCTCTGCCACCATTTTTCGAAGTGCAGCAATAGTTCCAAGGAGTGGGACTGCCAGGCCTATCCTCAAGTACCTTTGATTCTTAGACTGGAAAACCAAGGTTACATTCAAGGCCCTAAAAATAAACAGAAATAATGTATGAAGTAAGCTAATTGCACATACACACAACAGAGTTCTGTAGCATTGTTTCATTGAGATGATTCACAAGATGAATTTGATGGGTTAGGCTTTCACTCCACCCACTATCAAGCACTGCCAATTCAGGAACATTACAGAGCATGTGCAAGAGTGTGATGAGGCAAGATGCTTCCGAACTCTGGGATAAAGAGTTCTAATTCAGTCCCTTTAGCCTGGACATTTTGCGATATCTCTCAACATCCGAGATCCTTTGCTCTCCTGTCTTCAAGATCCATGGAATCACAAACTCTCGGAAATTGGAACAAGAGGCCTCTACAACTTTATAATCACCTAGAAGGAGATCTACTGTAAGACTGGCGGGTGCTGTACAAATAAGGTTGCCAACTCTGGTTGGATGCATTCCTGGAGCTTCATTGTATGACCTCCCAGCTCCAACTGCCCACCACCACCCCTGCCCCCCCGCCACCCAAACAGCCATTTTCCCATCTTCAATATTGTTATAACCGATAAACTAAAGCGTTCAAAGAAAACGGGGGAAAAAACATTTTTAATGCCCTTTTGATTTTTCTCCTGGGTTGCTCACAGCAGTGTCCAGGAGATTAATTGCGATCCTGAAGAGTTGGCAACCCGATGTACAAAGTCTAGCAAGGGACAATGCTAATTTGGATCATGTGTCTGGGAACTGTCAATCAACATTTGTAGAACAGAGAAGCTCCAACACTGTCTAATAGGAAAAACTTATCCCAACACACTTAAAATATTTATAAGTGTACTACAAACACAAATAACTTGGCACAGGCGAAGTAAAAAAAAAACACTACATGGCTGAAATGTAAATTTAAATGCAAATAATTTTGACAGCAAGAAACTAAGACAAGTAAAAGATACACTGTTTGGGGAGAAAACAAAGTAGATCATCAGGGGTCACAGATGGCTAGAAAGCATCTGGATGCAAT
Source organism: Squalus acanthias (assembly GCA_030390025.1). Classification (NCBI taxonomy): domain Eukaryota; kingdom Metazoa; phylum Chordata; class Chondrichthyes; order Squaliformes; family Squalidae; genus Squalus; species Squalus acanthias. The sequence goes on along the minus strand of CM059447.1, from coordinate 25,521,707 downwards.
CCAAAATAGCCTACAGAAAAGGTTACACTTTTGGAAAGGAAAAAGCACTGTGTTCAAAGACTGCACCATCTAACCGCTAGAAACCATCTACTCACTACAAAGTAGGTTTGATGCTGTAGAAAAACAGAGACTTGGGGGTATAGGTTCGCAGAACATTAAAGGCAGCAGCTCAGGTTTATAAGACTGCAAAAAGCTAATGAGGTACCTATACAAAACCTTAATAAGACTGCAATTAGAGCACTTGTGCAGTATTGGGCTTCACACCATAGAAACAATATTGAGGCTTTCGAGAGGGTGCATCCGCAGATTCACGAGAATGCTGCCTGCTGAGGAAATACACACATTAAGAGAGACTTGAAAAATTGGGTCTTTAGAACTGCAGATTACTGGCCAATATCTAGAAGTGTTTAACATTGGATGGGACAGGGTAGATGGAAGATTCTAATGCAGACTCTTTCCAGTAGTTGAAGGGTCAAGAACGAGAGGCTATAAATCCAAGATTAAACGCAAGAGATTGAGAACTCAGGCCAGAAGAAACACAGAGAATTGTGAGGATGTGAAATTCACTTCCAGGGTTATTGGTTGAGGCAGGAACTGTCAACATTCAAGATTAGATTAGATAATAGACAAGGGATTGAAGGGCTATGGGAACAGGGTGGATGATTAAAACTATTTGCTCACATGCAAGATAAGCACCGACATGGACTGATTGGGCTGTTTCTCTCTGTTATAATTTCAATGCATTTCCATGTGAGCTCCAATCGTGCTCATTTACAACCATGGGTATTTTACTCAGGGTTACTGAATGCAACAAGCAGAAGTTGGTGCTGGAAGTGTTAGAGCTGAAAGCAGAACAAAGAAAACAACCGCCTATTTTCAGAATAAGCAATCAAGCCTCTGCACACTTTTTCCTCATCATTGTCCATCCACATTAAATGATTAAAAACTGGAAAGAAAATAAAACACATCCTATAATATTTTATTGACAGTTGTCCTCTTGTAGCAAAGAGAGGCGTGGCAACATGTCAGTACGACACACACAGCCATGCACGAGAGTGTGGCGTCACTGCACATTTTGGGTGCACGATTAAAAGAATAGCTTGAAACTAAAAAAATAAACACAGCGGGAAAATTTGAGGCTCTCTTTTTCCTACTGCGTGAATTTTTCCCCACCAGCCATTTTGGAAACATTTCACAGCAGCTAGTTCCTTGCAATACTTTATACCCAGCTTTATTAATGTGGTCACAGGGTATTGTTATATGTAGTACAGCTGAAGCACTATGGTTTGGAGTTTTCAAAGACGTTGCTCCTGCCTACTTACTCATGACCTGACAAAAAAAGCTGTATTTATGTGCTACATTCTCAGTGCCAATAATCAATCCCAAATCCTCAGTATATACCAGTGATGGAAGTTAGAGAACAATAAGAATCTATCAGCAATTCTTTCTGGAGCGGGGGTGGGGGGACGGGCGAGGGAGGGTTATTGAAAGTTTGAGTACTGAATTGGACAGAGGGCTGGAAAGCAGGGGAATAAACAAAAACCGAGAGCAATCCCCACACCTACATGCTTTCGTTATCTGTTGTTCATCTCTCTGAGGTCCAAAGAAACAGAAACGAGCAGTTATTTTGAAGTATGCCGCATCTAAACCCTTGCCAATTGTAGCTTCAAATTTTGCTCTGTGTTCATATTCTTTAAGTATTCAGTAAGCATTTTAAAAATGTTGGCCAATTTAGTTTTATAATTGCATTCTCAGCATATGAATGGTTATGGTCGGCAGTATGATCAAAAAGCCTAGGCCATGGTACAATTTGGTCACTTTATTGCTTGCAAGGTCATATCTCACTGCAACCTGGGTCATATCTTTAAATATCTGTTAGGATTTGCTGTGCAGTCACGATTCTATGCACATATTTTCATGCGTACAAGCTGCAACCTAAACGTTGGAGCTGGTGATACCACCGTTATGAAATGTCCTGTTTAACCTCAATTAAATCTGGCTCCCTCAATTTAGAGTTTATGACATTCACAAACATTTAACTGCACCATTAATGGCTGCACCATTAAAAAATTATCCATCAGTCAGACATTAGGTAATTTGAACTTACATTATAGAATCAGGACTGAGCAATGAACCAATCGATCAGATTCCTCTGTTCCCAATCACAAGGCTGCTATCCATGTCCATGAGAATAATCACAAACCGAGTACTCAGAGATTTAAATGAATTGTCCAACGTGTGAGAGATTGATGGATTTTAATGGTTTCAAAAGATTAAATCAAATTGTTCATCTTTAACTTAATTATAAGCACATCATAAATCATGTTTGGGCATCTGAATATCTCTAATAGATTTAAGTATGTTTACTTTCTCCATACAGACCAACCTAGAAAACTAGCTATTGCTGGCCAATAGCTTCAGACGTGTATTGAAGGAAAATACAAAAGTCTATCAAAATCTGAAGGGAAAAATCCAAATGTTGAAAGTACAGAATTGGTGGTGCATTTATTGGGGAGGGGGTCTGGGGGCATGCTCCTCTGGAAAATGTTGATTATTTACATTAAAAAATGATGGGGGTGAAATTCGACTTGGGTGGGAATGCAAAACGGGTAGTATCGCCCGTTCGATATTCAGATCCATTGAAGTTTAAAAATTTTAAAATTCTCAAACCCAACCCCAACCCGCCTACTTCCAGTTTTAACGGAGATGGGTCAGGCGACCAATCCACTCTCAGCGGGTGGGTCGGTCACTGAAATCTTTTAAATGAGGCTATGTGCCTGCATTTTAACAGCATTTTTACTTTTTTAACTTGGAGGCCGGGATTCTCGGGTCTTGGGAACCCCAGCAGGTAAAAGGTGGCAAGAAGGGCTGGATTCATGAAATATGTGCCTTTATTGCACTGCTTGTGGGCCAGGAGTAGCAGGAGTGTTTCCTACAGGCCCAACAAGCTTAGCTGCACGCAATCGGACCCCCGAGATTGGCCAACCCCCACCCCTCCGTGATGTCCGATTCATCTCCGCCCCCGTCCACCGCGATACCCTCTCCCCCTCCTCCCCATGATATCCGAGTTCTGAAATAGCACAATGGATTCAATGGAACAAATAAATTACAACAAATGAAGGCAATAGCTTGAAAACGAGTTAATTAATACAGCATTAACGGTTACATGCATTCCTGTAGGACTATCACAAATGCAAAAATAACCCCGGATGCTTTGCAAGCAAGAAACAAAAAGGACAACATTGGAAGAGACAGTGGTTCTCCAAAAGCAAAACTGGCCCGTATTTTCCGATACATAGAAACATAGAAGATAGGAGCAGGAGTAGGCCATTCGATGAGATCATGGCTGATCATCCAAACTCAGTACCCTGTCCCTGCTTTCTCCCCATATCCCTTGATACCTTTAGCCTTAAGAAATATATCTAACTCCTTCTTGAATATATTTACTGACTTGGCCTCAACTGCCTTCTGTGGTAGAGAATTCCACAGGTTCACCACTCTCTGGGTGAAGAAATTCCTCCTCATCTCTGTCCTAAATGGCTTACCTCTTATCTTTAGACTGTGACCACTTGTTCTGGACTCACCCGCCATCGGGAACATCCTTCCTGCATCCAGTCTATCTAGCCCTGTTAGAATTTTATAAGTTTCAGTACGTTTTCAATAAGATCGGAGGCTTCCTGCGTGCGGAGGCCTCCGATCTGGAAAAAATCTACGCCCCTACCCGAGGGCTCCGGAGGTCGGACATTTCCGTTCCTGGGCCTCTCCACAGTTGAAATGCGCAGGGCCCAGGTATCCCAGGGGTGCATGCGGTTCACAAGCGTCCCTGGGATCACGTGGACCATGGGGAACCAATGAAAGAAGGGAATCTCCCTTCATACTTTTGACAGGTCTCAGCTTAGACCCGTCAAAAGTATGAATGGAGATCACTCCAAAAACACATCAAAACATTAACTAATTTTTTTTTTTTAATCATGTTTTTAAAATTATTTAAAATTACATTAAATATTTTAAACAAAAAATTAATTTAAAAAAAAATTCAAGTCTTTTACAGGGCTAAAAATAAACTTACCTTTTTTTAAAAAGTATTTTAAAATTATAAATGAGTGAATTTTTTTTTTTAAAAACAAACTTATTAAACTCTTATGCTGGTAAAAGCAGGCCTTACGTCTGCTTTTACCAGACGCAAGATTTTTAAAGGATTTCAGTGGGCGGAGGTTCTGCAGAAAGGGGAACTCTCCACCCGCAGAGGCCCTTCTCCAGGGCAGGCGGAGGATCTGTCAAGAGCATTCTTGACAGATCGGAAGTGCCGGTTTTCAGCGCATGCGCCAGCACTTGCAAGGTCCCTACGGGTGCGTACACACCTCGTACACACCCGTAGGGATCGGAAAATGCAGGCCACTGTGACTGTGGAATGAAAAAAGGTTACATCGCGTCTACAGCACAGAAGGCGGCCATTCGGCCCAACTGGTCTATGCCGGTTTTCTGCTCCACACGAGCCTCCTCCCACCCTTTTCATCTAACCCTATCAGCATATCCTCCTATTCCTTGCCCCCCTTATGCACTTATCTAGCTTCCCCTTAAATGCATCTATGCTAGTTGCCTTATCTACTCTTTGTGGTATCGCGTTCCACATTCTTACCACTCTTTGGGTAAAGAATTTTCTCCTGAATTCCCTATTGGATTTATTAGTGAAAGGTTGTGAAAAATTCAGCACTCTCTCATTTCCTCTGACTCAACAAAGCTGGTGAATTTTTTTTAACCATTCTGCTGTATAATAAAATGTATTCATCTCTTCCGCCATGAATCTACATAATATTAATTGCAATAATATAGATGCAAATCCTTAAAAGCGCGACAAAAGTTTTTGATCCGTAATAAGCTGCTTTCAATGACGTGGTGATTGATTTTCAGAATTCTTGTCAAGTTTAACAGTAATAACATCAGCAGTCCATAATCAACTAGAAACAATTTTGGAAAAAAAGGTGAGGAATATTGGGTCACATGGAGTGGTCTTTTATGTTAAGGGTCCTGTATTAATATAACAATGTAACAGCACCATTCCCAAACCACTCCTAATTAATTTGTTTTTAAATCAGGTCTGTAAAGAGTGACGCGCATTTGTATTTAAGTGATTTTCCTAATTAAATATTTGCAGTCAAATTTACTGTAATGATAAAACAGGTTTCCGACTTGCATTCATTTACATACTTCATGTTAAATTTCCAACAAACTTATGGTCCCTTAGACTGCGTGCAATCAAAACCAAGTCTTTGTACAGCTAAATTCCACCAGTATAAGAACATTTATGTCCAACTGGAAAATCATGAGGTAGAATTTTGTCTGGCCCACACTCTGCACAGTGCCAGTAGCGTGCGATTCAACCGGGAAGCCCGAGGCCGACCCGAAATTGGGCGCCTGGCCTCATTAACATTTTATGCTCTTCGTGCTATTCAAATGCGTCAGCTGTCTATGGAGGACCAACAGCTCACACATTTGAAGAGCACGAATGTCAGGCCACTTGCCTTGGCTTCAGCAGACCGAAGCCAAGTCCCAAGGAGGAGGGATGGAGCAGGAAACAAGCGAGGGGATGGGGGGTAACTGCTACAACTGTGGAATCGGGGGAACACTCCTGCTCCTCCTGGCTCCGCAGCAAGGTTTACATCAAAATTTGCATTAAAAAATAAATTACTTTCAGTTGGTGGCCACAGTAGTAGATAAGAAATCCCGAGTGGGGCAGCCCCAACACCCGCCCCGCGGGACCCAAAACAGGCATTAGGCATCTCATTTACATATGTAAGGGACCTAACGCCTGTTTTAGGTGGCCACCAAAGACGCCAAAAAAATCAGCCATCCCAATTTCGGGCCTAACGTTTTTCAGGCGTCTTAGGGCACAGGATGTTTTCCCCGAAATGGAGCCTTGTTGCACCGGTTTTACACAAGTAAAGCGGACACAAGATTTAATTTCTCCCCCCTCCTCCTCCCCCACCCAAAGTCTGAATTCGACTTGGTTTGTTGCCCAATGCGTGGACAAGCAAATGGTTTTAGACATAACGTGGAAAACAGCTCTAAACATAAGGCAGGACATTCAGTCAGCAGGAAATCAGCCATGGGAGAAGGGTTTCTGCCCAAAACTCAATTTCCCAGCCCATGGAAACAATGGGGAAAAATTAACAATGGGGAAAAAATTAACAATGGGGAAGGGAACATTTTATTTTAAGTTTTATAAATTAATAATCAAAAAAGATCAGAGAATTTAAGATACAGCCTTAATTGACGTCCTCCTTAAATCATTAGATCAGCAAAAATATAAATACAATGGATAGAAAAATACATGAAAACATTACATATAAACTACATAAAAATTGATCAGAGTTCTATAATAGGCTGCTGCATTATCTCCAGGTAATACTTGTCACTGGAAGGATCATAATGTGAGTAAAAGCACAAGACATGGGGAACATTTTATACTTGGATCAAGAATTCATTACAAGAGAAACAGAATTGGTATATTGGAATTCTACACTCGGGTAACAAACTATTTACCTCCCTTCCTGCATTTTCTTGTAACAAGGAAAAACTCATTCATTTTGCCTGACCAAGCATCAAGTGAAGGTGAGGAGCCACAGAGCAACACTATTCAAGTCACCCCGAGCTAAGTGAAACCACTTTAATTGCCAATATAGTACACTGCACTGCAGAACCAGTCCATCTCTCCCATTCATTGTTTTCTGCAGTTTCGGAAAAACAACAGAAAAATGGCTTGTTTAATTATCCAGTAAAATGGTGCGCAATTTAATAGAGAAGTCATCTGGTTAGAGGCAGGATTAATGGTGAACTCTAGCCTGCAATATGATCTACAGTGAAACCTCGATTATCTGCCATGATAGAGGGGAACCTGCGGGCAGATAATTGAAAGTCCCCTTAAATTAAAGTGCAATGGAAAATAATGTAAGAATGAATTCCACGGCCTAACAACCTACATAGATAAATGTGTGGATGACACTATGCCTATACCGAGTCTATTAAAAATATTGCAAATGGATATAGTACACTTTATACCAGAAACAATTATTTTCTATCGGACACGATATTGGACCAACATCTTCACATATTGCTACAGCTTACTTTTCATTCATAAGTTTGCAAGAACTGCAGCAAATGAAGAAAATGGATCATTTCACAGATCTGAAACGTACACACCTTAAGCCCATTCCTGCATTTTTTTTAACGTTATAAAATAACATATCAGTAACTCCACTCAGTACAATTAAGTTGTTGCATGCTGCAACTGAATTAGTTGACCTCAAAATTTACATCAGCACCGTGACCTAAAGGTTGCACTCCATTACGCTGTTGCAATTTCAGGCCCATGGATCCGTTTTTATATTTAAGGGTGATGTATGTTAAAATAGGTTATATGTTTAAAAGGTGGGCAGAGGAAACGCTTCAAGGACACCCTCAAAGCCTCCTTGAAAAAGTGTAACATCCCCACCGACACCTGGGAATCCCTGGCCCAAGACCGCACAAAGTGGAGGAGAAGCATCCGGAAAGGCGCCGAATACCTCGAGTCTCTTCGCCGGGAGCAAGCGGAAGCCAAGCGCAGGCAGCGCAAGGAGTGCACGTCAACCCAAGCACCCCACCCACCTGCCCCTTCAACCACCGTCTGCCCCACCTGTGACAGAGACTGTAGGTCCCGCATTGGACTCATCAATCACCTGCAAACTCATTTTTAATGTGGAAGCAAGTCATCCTCGGTTCCGAGGGACTGCCTAAGAAGGAAGGAAGGATGTTTAAAACAAACAGGTCTTAGGCTTGAGAGGTCTTCATTCATTCATCACGGTTCAGAATTGTGTCTCTTGCTTGTAATGTTCTGCTGTACTTTTATCAGTAATGTCAGGCTGACTGCAGGAAGGAGCTCTCTAATACTTCCCAAATCTAAATTGATCTAATTCAGGTCCAGGTGGATTTCATCTAGCATACTTGGGATAGGTCAGGTGAGTACAGCTCTCTGAAAGAATGAGAGACAACTCAAAAAGCTGAAAGAGTTAAAGCAATTCAAGCTTAAAATGTGGGGATTTGGAGATTAAAAGCAAAATAAGGTCATTCCAAAGCACAGCACAGCCCAATTGCACTTATTAGCTCGTGTCTCTCCCCCTTTCTTAAAAATGAAAACAGAATTAGTAACCTTTCAATCCTTGCTTTTCTTCTCACATCACAAGCTACAGAAGACTTCTCCCAGGGCCTCCTTCCTCTTCTGCTTCCTGAAGCAAATCTAGGTCCAGTGCCATCAAACCTGCAGGCCTTATTTACTCTCAGTGCATCCAAATTTTTAATTATGTCTTCTACTCTGCACACTTCCTGAATGCTCCGGCCATCTGGTGTGCGAGACCAAGAACAATCCCAAAATCCTCCTTTGTGAAGACTGAAGTTAGAAAACCAATTAAAAACCCAGCCACACCTTGATCCTCAATGACTCATTAAAAGGTCTTGCCTATTAAAGGTCCAACCTGTTCCCTAATCTTCTGCTGGTAATTAGCACAACAGAGACACGCCAACCTACTTCTCTTAACCCTTTCACTGACTAGGTTGTAAACGAGCTCTCTCAGACAAGCAGGAGTTCTCATTCTTTAAGTTGTTAAATGATGCTTTTGTTAGCAAGTCACTGATTTCCCCTCTCCCCCACCCCCTCCCCAGGCACTGAATAATTGAATTACATTTGTATCAGTCATAAACGGATCCATGGGCCTGAAATTGCAACAGCGTAATGGAGTGGGACTTGTGCAGACGCATGGGAACACCACCACCTCCAAGTTCCCCTCCAAGTCACACATTATCCTGACTTAGAAGTATATCGCCGATCCTTCATCGTCGCTGGGTCAAAATCCTGGAACTCCCTCCCTAACAGCGCTGTGGGAGTACCTTCACCACACGGGCTGCAGCGGTTCAAGGCGGCGGCTCACCACCACCTTCTCAAGGGCAATTAGGGATGGGTAATAAATGCTGGCCTTGCCAGCGATGCCCACATCCCATAAAAACGAATTTTAAAAAATGCCCAGAATTGGAATTTGTGAAGTATTTTAAGGAGAGTTTTAGGATGTTATCAGAAGTTTTTAGGTAAGCTGATTTCCTCGAACAGTCTGCCCAGCAGGTACCACCATCGCATCACCATGGTAGATGGAACAGCAACTTTCCACTGAACCAAGCATGCTACAGAGTGCAACATCAAGCTTTGCAAAGCAATTTTATGGTGCCATGTGGGGACTCCAGGATGCTTCCCGTGTCCTGGACAACCACATGTGCAGGAAGTGTCGTCAGCTGGAGGAGTTCGAGCTCTGGGTTTCGGAGCTCGCGCAGCAGCTGGCGTCACTGCGCTGCATCCGTGAAGCTGAGAGCTACGTGGATAGCACGTTTCAGGAGGTGGTCACCCCACAGCGTAAGAGTGTGCAAGCAGAGAAGGAATCGGTGACCGCAAGACAGACAAGGAGGAACAGGCAGGTAATGCAGGAGTCCACAGTGCATCTTTCTCTCCAGAATACTGGTAAGGGCGATGGTTCCTCTGGGGATTACAGCCAGAGCCAAGTCCACGGCACCATGGGTGGCTCAGCTGTACAAGGGGGCGGGGGGGGGGGGAAGATTGGGAAAGCAATAGTAATAGCAGAGTCGATAGTTAGGGGCACAGACAGGCGTTTCTGCGGCCACAGACATGATTCCAGGATGGGTATGTTGCCTCCCTGGTGCCAGGGTCAAGGATGTCACCGAGCGGCTGCAGAACATTGAGGGGGAGGGTGAACAGCCAGAGGTCGTGGTCCATATCAGTATCAACGACATAGGTAGAAAGAGCAATGGAGGTCCTACAGGCAGATTTTAGGGAGCTAGGAAAGAGACTAAAAAGCAGGACCTCAAAAGGTAGTAATCTCCTGGTGCCACGAGCTAGTGAGTATAGAAATAGGAGGATGAAGCAGATGAATGCGCGGCTGGACAGATGGTGCAGGAGGGAGGGCTTCAGATTCCTGGGGCACTGGGGCTGGTTCTGGAGGAGATGGGACTTGTACAGGCCGGATGGGTTGCACCTCAACAGAGCCGGGACCAATGTCCTCAAGGGGGGTGGTTTTGCTAGTGCGGTTGGGGAGGGTTTAAACTAATTTGGCAGGGGGATGGGCATCAGGATGTAGCATTAGAAAGGAGAAATAAGGTGCACAAAGGATTGGGAGAGACAGATAGCACTAGAGTAAGAAATAGTATGGTAATAGGTGGGGTCAGACTAAGAGAGAATACAAGACAGTCTAAGATAAGTTTACAGTGCACGTGTGTGAATGCATGAACTGTGGTAAATAAGGTTGGTGATCTGCAGGTGCAAATAGACACATGGGAATATGATGTCATGGTGATAATGGAGACCTGGCTCAAAAATGGCCAGGATTGGCTACTAAATATTCCTGGATATAAGGTGTTCAGGAAAGATAGGGAAGGCAAGAAAGGAGGTGGTGTGGCAGTATTGATTAAGGAGAATATTACAGTGCTGGAGAGGGAGGATATCCTGGAGGGGTGAAGGACAGAATCTATATGGCTAGAGTTGAGAAACAATAGGAGGTGCCATTACACTACTAGGTGTATTCTATAGGCCGCCAACTATGGGGAAGGATATAGAGGAGCAAATTTGCAGGGAAATTACAGAGTAGTGCAAGAACTATAGAGTAGTGATAATGGGGGACTTCAACTATCCTAATATAGACTGGGATAGTAATAGTGTAAAGGGCAGAGAGGGGGAAGAATTTCTGAAGTGTGTTCTGGAGAACTTTCTTGATCAGTATGTTTCTGGCCCAACGAGGAAGGAGGATTTTGCTGGATCTGGTTCTGGGGAATGAGGTGGGTGAGGTGAGTCAAGTAGAGCAAGTGTCAGTAGGGGAACATTTAGGGAACAGTGATCACAGTATCATATGGTTTAGACTAGCTATGGAAAAGGATAGGGAGCAATCTAGAGTAAAAATACTAAATTGGAGGAAGGCCAATTTCAGTGGGTTGAGAATGGATCTGGCCCAGGTAAATTGGAATCAAAGATTGGCAGGCAAAACTGTAATCGAACAATGGGCTGCCTTTAAAGAGGAGATTGTTCGGGTACAGTCGAGGTACATTCCCACGAGGTGGGAAGGTAGGGCAACCAAAGCCAGAGTTCCCTGGAAGACGAAAGAGAGAGAGAGTAAGATGAAGCAGAAAAAGGGGGCGTATGACAGATGTCAGGTTGAGAATACAAGTAAGAACCAGGCTGAATATAGAAAGTTCAGAGGGGAAGGAGAGTCGGAGAATAAATCGGCAGCTAACATAAAAGGAAATCCAAAAGTCTTCTATAGGCATATAAATAATAAACGGGTAGTAAGAGAGGTGGGGCCGATTAGGGACCAAAATGAAGGCCTACACATGGAGGCAGAGGGCATGGCTGAGGTACTAAATGAGTACTTTGCATCTGTCTTTGCCAAGGAAGAAGATGCTGCCAAAGTCATAGTGAAAGAGGAGGTGGTTGAGATACTGGATGGACTAAAAATTCATAAGGAGGAGGTACTAGAAAAGCTGGCTGTACTTGAAGTAGATAAGTCACCAGGATCAGATTGGATGCATCCTAGGATGCTGAGGGAAGTAAAAGGTGGAAATTGCAGAGGTACTGGCCATAATCTTCCAACCCTCCTTGGATATGGGGCTGGTGCCAGAGGACTGGAGAATTGCAAATGTTACAACCTTGTTCAAAAAAAGGATGTAAGGATAAACCCAACAACTACAGGTCAGTCAGTTTAACCTCAGTAGTGGGGAAGCTTTTAGAAACGATAATCCAGGACAAAATTAACAGTCACTTGGACAAGTATGGATTAATTAAGGAAAGCCAGCACGGATTTGTTAAAGGCAAATCGTGTTTAACTGACTTGATTGAGTTCTTTGATGAGGTAACAGAGAGGGTTGATGAGGAATGCGGTTGACGTGGTGTACATGGACTTCAAAAGGTGTTTGATAAAGTGCCACATAATAGGCTTGCCAGCAGAGTTGAAGCCCATAGAATAAAAGGGACAGTGGCAGCAGGGATACGGAATTGGTTAAGTGACAGGAGAGAGGGAGGAGTGGTGAATGGTTGTTTTTCGGACTGGAGGAAGGTAAATAGGTGTTTCCCCAGGGGTCGGTACTAGGACCACTGCTTTTCTTGATATATATTAATGACTTGGACTTGGCTGTACAGGGCACAATTTCAAAATTTACAGATGACACAAAACTTGGAAGTATAGTGAACAGTGAGGAGGAGAGTGATAGACTTCAAGAGGACATAGACAGGCTGGTGGAATGGGTGGACACGTGGCAGATGAAATTTAACGCAGAAAAGTGCGACGTGATACATTTTGGTAGGAAGAAGGATGAGAGGAAATATAAACTAAAGGGTACAATTCTAAAGTGGGTGCATGCACAGAGAGACCTGGGGGTATATGTACACAAATCGTTGAAGGTGGCAGGGTAGGTTGAGAAAGTGGTTTAAAAAAGCATACGGGATCCTGGGCTTCATAAATAGAGGTATAAAGTTATGATGAACCTTTATAAAACACTGGTTCGGCCTCAACTGGAGTATTGTGTCCAATTCTGGGCACTGCACTTTAGGAAGGATGTGAAGGCCTTAGAGAGGGTGCAGAAAAAATTTACAAGACTGGCTCCAGGGATGAGGGACTTCAGTTACGTGGATAGACTGGAGAAGCTGGGGTTGTTCTTCTTAGAGCAGAGATGGTTGAGAGGAGATTTGATAGAGGTGTTCAAAATCATGAGGGGCCTAGACAAAGTAGATAGAGAAAACCCGTTTCCCACTGGCGGAAAGGTTGAGAACCACAGGACACAGATTTAAGGTGATTGGCAGAAGAACCAAAGGCGACATGAGAAAAAACGTTTTTGCGCAGCGAGTGGTTAGGATCTGGAATTCACTGTCTGAAAGGGTGGTGGATGCAGATTCAATTGTGGCTTTCAAAAGGGAATTGGATAAGTACCTGAAGGAAAAAAAATTGCAGGGCTACAGGGAAAGGGCAGGGGAGTGGGACTAGCTGAAGTGCTCTTGCAGAGAGCCGGCACGGGCTCGACGGGCCAAATGGCCTCCTTCTGTGCTGTAACCATTCTATGATTCTACATGATAACCAATCTGTCCCTGATTACATTCTCGCATCTCTTCAACACCCGCCCCCTACATTTTTGAGGCACTTTACCTTAATGAAAAATGTCCATTTAAAGAACACTGTTTTCATTTTTTTTAATTTGATAAAGCTTTTCTCATTTGTTTGCAAACACATAATATAATGACCTAACTCATTTAATCGCTGAATTCTGTGCCATTTTAAAACGAAAATGTTGAAAGTATCGTACAAACAGAAATAGAGGTTAATGTCTGGTGGAGTGTAGTCTGTTAGCTTTTACTCCCTTCACTTCAATATTGGTGAACTTCAGCTTTTTTTAAATGTATTCAGTGCCAGGATATGGGCATCGCTGGCAAGGCCAAAATTTATTGCCCATCCCTAGTTTCCCTCGAGAAGGTAGTGGTCGGCTGCCTTCTTGATCCACTGTGAAGGTACTCCCACGCGCCGTTAGGTAGGGAGCTCCAGAATTTTGACCCAGCAACAATGAAGGAATGACGATATATATCCAAGCCAGGATGGTGTTTGATGTGGAGGTAATGGTGTTCCCATGCGCCTGCTGCCCTTGTCCTTCTAGGTGGTGGAGATTGTGGGTTTGGGGGATGCTGCTGAAGAAGCCTTGGCAAGTTGCTGAAGTGCATCCTGTAGAGAGGAGACATTGCAGCCACGGTACGCCAATGGTGGAGGGAGTTGATGTTCAAGTTAGAGGATGGGATGCCGATCAAGTGGACAGCTTTGTCCTCGGTAGTGTTGAGCTTCTCGAGTATTGTTAGACCTGCACTATTCCAAGCAAGTTGAAAGTATTCCATCACATTCCTGACTTGTGCCTTGTAGGTGATAGAGGCGCTTTAGAGTCAGGAGGTGAGCCATTTGCCACAGAATACACCGCCTCTGACCTGCTCTAGTAGCCACAGCATTTATGTGGCTGGTCCAGTTCAGTTTCCGGTCAATGAAGCAGCCCACCACCCCCCACCCCAGTATTTTGATGGCGGGAGACTCGGTAATGGTAATGCCATTGAATGTCAAGGGAATGTGGTTATGTTCTCTTTGTTGGAGAAGGTCATTGCCTTACACTTGGAGTGTGGCGCGAATGTTATTTGCCACTTATCAGCCTATGCCTGATCTTGCTGCATATGGGCATTGACTGCTTCATTATCTGCGCAATTGCGAATGGATCTGAATACTTTGCAATCATCAGTGAACAGCCCCAATTCTGACCTTATGATGGAGGGAAATTCATTGATGAAGCAGCTAAAGATGGTTGAGTCTGGGATGCTGTCCTGAGGAACTTGTGCAGTGATGTACTGGGGCTGAGATATCTTCTGTCTTCCTTTATGCTAGGTATGACTCCAGCCACTGGAGTGTTTTCCCCCCTTATCCCTATTGACTTCAATTCTACTAGGACCCCGTGGTACCACATATACTCAAATGCTGCCTTGATGTCAAGGGCAGTCACTCTCACCTCACCTCTGGAATTCAGTTCTTGTATCCATGTTTGGACCAAGGCTCTAATGAAGTCTGGAGCCGAGTGGTTCTGGTGGAACCAAACCAGAGTATCGGTGGGCAGGTTATTGGTGAGTAAGGGGTGCTTGATAGCACTATTGACGACTCCTTCCATCACTTTGCTGATGAAAGGTCATCGACCTGAATCATTAACTGTTTCTCTCTCTCTACAGATGCTGCCAGACCTGCTGAGTATTTCCAGCATTTTCTGTTTGTATTTCAGATTTCCAGCATGCGCAGGATTTTGCTTCAGGCTTAAGATTGGCATGTGTAACATTGGGGATCTCAGGAAGAGGCATTGAAGGATCATCCACTCAGCACATCTGGCTGAAGATGGTTGCGAACACTTCAGCCTCGTCTTCTGCACTCACATGCTAGGTTGCACCATCATTGAGGATGGGGACGTTAATGGAGCCGCCTCCTGCTGTTAGCTGCCTTTTAAATTTAACCGAATCCATTCCTGAGCCCGTCACAATATTGTTAAAACCTCTTTTCCTGATGCTTTTCTTTATCTCTCTATTCAGCTGTCTCCCCTATCAAATATATTAGTCATTGGCCTTTGAGCATTATATAAGAAAGCCTACAATTTATATAGTACCTCATCACATCTTTCAGAAACATTTAATGTAGAATGAGTTGCTATGAAATGCATGTACTATTGTAATGTAGGTGAATACTAACTTTCTTCAGTGTTTCTCTGGTGATCACTTTGTTTGAATTTTTTCCATTGTTCCTCTCAGATCTTTAACACCTGTTCTTCCAAAGTCCAGCACTCCTGCTCAACTGCACCTGGTACCAATCCTTATCAACCGGTCAACTCTGTTATTAGGATTTCTGGAATTTACATGTCCCCCCTGCCATTAGGCTACAGATCATTTCTGGTTTTAATCACAAAATGCTAAATCTCATCTGAACATGTTGTATCAAAAGCAGTCCTGGAGCAGCTCAATAACTACAGTTCCTTCCTCCCATAGGTAACCATTGTCCTGTGCATTTTTTGGATGGATCATTACAAAAATGCAAACTGAATTTTGAGATTAGATCTGTGGAATATTGAAAGCAAACCGCCCACTGGATTGAAGAAAGTGACTGCCCTATCATTGCAGATGGGAAATATGTAGAAGAAACTGCCAAGATATTAGGCTGTATTGTTACAGAATTCCACGGACAGTGTAAAAAGCACACTTAAACCAACGCATACCCTCTGCTCTCCTATTATTTCAAATACTGGTTCCAGTGGGGATTTTTTTTATAATTACTCATGAAAGTATAGATTTTCTTACCACTTAGAATAGAAATTAAAAAATTACCATGAAAGTCATGGTCACTCAATGGGAGCAGAAAGCACTCATTCCAAGAAAACAGAGGGAGCCATTTATTTTTCTTTATCAAGATCGCCATTTTGAAAGCCAATCTTTTCAACCAAAGTTTCTAAGTATAATTTTAAAATTAATCATCAAAAAGTGCTGGTGCCAGCAATTGTAAGGTAATGTTTTGAGATGACATCTTCCATCTTTCTCACATAGATTATTTCATAATCTTGCCATCTTTTCCATTGCTAAAACTGCCTCCAATAAATGTGGTTTTCTCTTTTACACCAAACACTTCTTTTTCCCCCAACTCTTAAACCTCTACAAAACTAAAGGTGAATATTGTTTTCAAATCTAATGAGCTCTTCTAGCACTTCCCTCACACTCCTGGAGAGGATGCTCCCATCTAATAAACAAGTCCCTCTCTCTCCATCTCAATCATTCTATTGGGGTACATTTTCATAATCATGGCCATCATGGTAATCTGGCAGAGTGGATGACCCTCCTATTGTAATCATTGATTGACATCAATGGAATGAAAATCATGTGGGTTCTCTAACAGGTGGGCAGTCCACTCAGCCAGATTACCACCCAGGTAGTGAAGATGAAAATTTACCCCAATTATTCTCTCCATTGACACTTTGGAAAGTCTAAACTTTCCCTTTTTATTCCTTTAAAATTATAAATATGTTGTCCTACACATACTTCATCCTCCCTACAACCTCCTCCCTACAATCCTGTTTTATTAAAATCCATAACACAGTTTCCTACTCACTCATTTTTTCCCCAGAAGCTCAGATTTCCCTTTCTCTTACAATCTCCAGGCTTCCAAAACTGAAGCTTGGTGTCACCTAAGCATTAATTACTGATTTACCTCATACTTTTTTTTACCCACTTCAGCCTTGGGGCCTTTGTCCTTCATCTTGGTTTCTGAGCAAAAACAATGTAGGTTTCAGGGGCTTAGGGAGAAAGTGCTGAGTCTGCAGACAGTTCTCCGTTCAATGTGTTGGTCCTGATGGGGCTGAGGCTACAAAAGGTATTTTAATTACTTTAGGCAGTTTGGGACCAAGGGCAGAATACAGTAAAATTCTTCTGCAATCTGCTTAAGGGTACAGGAGTATAATGGTTGTTACTGGACTAGTAATCCAGTGGTCTGGGCTAAAAATTCAGTGAACGAGAGTTCAAATCGCACCAGGACAGTTTGAAAATTCGAATTAAGTTTTTTTTTAAAATCAGGAAATAAAAAGCTGGTTTTAATAAAAGTAACCATGAAGCTGTTGGACTGTCATTAAAACCTAACAGGTTCACTAATTTCCTTTAGGGAAGGAAACCTACCATCCCTACCCACTCTTGCCTACATGTGACTTTAGTCCCTCTCCAACATGATTTACTCTTAACTGCCCTCTGAAGTGGCCTAGCAAGTCACTCAGTTGGCCCACAACCTTCTCAGGCAACTAAGGATGGGCAATAACTCCTGGCCCTGCCAGCAATACCCACATCCCCAGAATGAATTAAAAAGAACTGCATAACAAGACAGTAACTTTCTTTGGTACACACCTAGTGCATAATTTTGGGGAAAAATTCAGTTGGTTCGCGCCTCCAGTTAGCACCTGGTGGGGGTGCTGATGCAGTAGCGCCGGGGCGAGGTGAATACAGCGATGCATGCCAAATCCGGCCCCCCACCCTGCAGTGCCACCGCTATGGGTACCGCCGGGAACCTCAGCGCCAGGCAGATTGTGACGTCAGTGAGCGTGCAATGCTCACTGGGCGCCCGATCTGCAAAATTCATTGTCGCCCCCTGCTTTAGCGCCTTGCCCCGACAGCGACGGGGAGAGGAGGCGTCAAGCAGGTGGAAGCCGGCTCCAGGGGCGCTACTTAAAGGGATCATGAGTAATGAGTCGCAGCTGTCAGGTTAGTGGGACATTGAATTAAACTGTTGCACAGTCATTTAAAGGTTGTTTAGTATCAGGAGTGTTGTGGCTACTAACAATTAGTTACATTTATTCTCAACATATCAAAGTGCTACACTTGGTTACATTAATGGGGGCTGTACGGGCAGTCCACTTCACCCTCCAGGATCTAAGGCGGAGGCAGCGAGAAAGATTGGAACATGTGGCCAGAGGGAGGTGAAGGGCCATGAGGGCTCTTAAGAGGAGGCCTTACCCTCCAAGGGTATTCCGAGAGCACTTCTCATATCTCCAATTAAGTGAGGAGCAGTGTCTTAGAAGGCTCCGCTTCAGCAAGGAGGTGGTCACAGAACTCTGCCACCTCCTGCAACCAAACCTCGAGCCTCAGATCAGGGCGACCACGGCTCTCTCAGTGGCAGTCAAGGTCACCGTCGCCCTCAACTTATTCACCAGCGGATCCTGCCAGTCTGCAACAGGAGACATATCTAACATCTCAGTTCGCCATCCATCGCTGCATCTGGGAGGTCACAGAGGCTCTCTACAGTAGAAGGGACTACATTTCCTTCCCCATCACCAGAGAGAAGTAGGACGAACGTGCATGTGGCTTTGCCAGGATAGCCGTTGACTGCACCCACGTGGCTTTGAGGGCACCGCACAACAATCCTGAAATCTTCTGTAACTGCAAAGGCTCTTAATGTGCAGTTGGTGTGTGACCACAGACAGCGAATCCTCAATGTGAATGCCCGCTATCCTGGCAGCAGCCACGATGCCTTCATCCTGCACCAGACCGGTGTGCCAGCACTCTTCGAGCCATCACGTCAAGCTCGCGGCTGGCTGGTTGGAGACAAGGGCTATCCGCTCTCCAGCTGGCTCATGACTCCCCTCCGCAACCCCAACACTCATAAAATGAAAGCCATGCTGCCACCAGGAACATCATCGAGCAGACCATTGGGGTGCTCAAGGAACAGTTCCGCTGCCTTGACCGCTCAGGAGGAGCCCTCCAGTACTCGGCTGAGCGGGTGTCCCATATCGTGGTGGAATGCTACATGCTCCACAACTTGGCCATCATGAGGGCAAAGCCCTTGCCACCAGGGATTGTGGGACCACCTCAGGAGGAGGAAGAGGGAGAGGAGGAGGAGGAGGAGGAACACGAGCGAGGGAGAAGGCAGCCACTCAATCGGCCTTCCAGAAGGGCGGTCATCAGACTGCGGTTTCAATAAATTAAACCCCAGATCCCCGTTGCTCACCACATCCCCATCATTCCATCCCTGTGGCAGGCCGTATCACAGCGCAAAGCTGAAATGAGAGACACCACAAAATAATCCAAACAAAATTAATAAATTTATCAATAATCAGTGAACACATATTTACAGTAACATTATTACCTATTCACCCATGTGCAATCCCTTAGTGCCTCTCGTTACTGTGCCTTTGCCTACTCTAGTGCTCCTATGAAGTGTTGGCCCTGTGGCTGCAGCAGGGCTGGTGGAAGGCTGCTGAGTGTCCGTGCGGGAGGATTCAGATGGCCTTGCAGGATGCCCTCGACCAGCTCTGGGCCGGGAAGGGCCAGCTGTAGAATGCACCACCTCAGCATGGGCGGCAGCAGTCTGGCCTGGCTGGAAGACAGGCAGCGACAAGGGCAATGGCAGAGTGGCAGTGGTGGGAGCAGGAATGCTGTCATCCTGAGAGAGGACAGCAGCTTCCTGCTCCACTCCCCCGGGGCAGCACCTCAGCATCCCTAGCAATCTGTTGCAGTAGATTGCAGGCCTGCTGCGACACCGTGAAAGCCCCGGTCGATGTTGGTGGTCCCAGCCACGATGGCAGCAGTCAGAGCTTGCGTGGCATCAAGCTGAGACTGCAGGAGAGCAGCCGGAGATTGGATGCCACCAAGCATAGACTGCATTACAGCACTAAGACGTTGCGTCGCTTCTGCCTGTGCTGCAATGGAAGCTGCCAGATTGCCCATCACACGCGGCATCAGGTCTGGGTCACCACGGTCTCTCTGGGAGTCCACCATCCTTTGCAGACTGGAAATGATGGGCCCCATGGTGTGTGCAGAGCTCTGCGCAATGTTGCAGGCGGACTCTCCACACTCCTTACCATTGCCGAGAGGCTCTCGGGCACCCTTGCCATTGCACCTATCATCTCCATGTGCATGCCCATCACCCTTCTTCTAAAGGCCTCCCCATCGAGGTCCTCATCTGAGTCCTGTACAGCAGAACTCTCCCTCCAGGGAGCTGGCTCCAAAGCTACCCATGCCCCCTGGCCTTGCTGCAGCCCGCTCGCCCCCGGTGCATCACCCTGTGCAGATCCTGCTACTATATGAGCCTCTAAAGAACCCGTAGTGCCAGTATCTGACCTGGTGCCTGCAGGTGAGACGTGCAGTGACAACAATGGTATGTTCACCCGTACTCCTCCTTCTCACATTTAGGAGGGGAATGCCAGAGTGTGGGGCCAATTTGGTTGAACGCTCTGCTACCAGTGGTAGATTGGATGAAGGGGGGAGGAACATACCATGCCATGGACCAGTGTTGGAAGAATGGAGGCTGTGGGCAAGGTTGCAAGGCTGGTGGATATTGCACTGGTAGGAATTTGTAAAAGCATGGAGGGTTTTGAAGACAAGGATGAGGATTTTAAAATCAATATGCTGAAGGACAGGGAATCTATGCATGTCGGCAAGAATCAGGTTGACAGGGAAGTGGGAATTTGTGGAATAGGATGTGGGTGACCGAGTTCTGGATGAGTTGGTGTTTATATATGGTGGAGCTCAAAAGGTCAGCGAAGATGACATTGGTACAGTAAAGGCATGGATAAGAGTTTCAGCAGCAGTGGGGGTGAAGCAGGCAAGGAGATAAATCATATTTCAGAGGTGCAACAAAGTAGTCTTGATGATAGATTGGATGTGAGGCTTGAAAATAGAAAGAGTTAAAACATCTGTGAAAGTGGGAAATTGGTACTTCATAAATGTCGAAAGTTACATATCGATTTTGAACATTTTGCACACAAGTAGTTCAGTTAGAAGTTCCATTAAGTGATTTGAAATGGACCTTATTTCTGCCCCAGCCTCAAGGGTTGTTATGGTCTCGAACACACTACCTGAAAGGGTGGTGGAATCTGATTCCACAGGAACTTTCAAAAGGCATTTCTACATATATTTAAAGAGAAATAATTTGCAGGGTTATGGGGAAACAGCTGGGGTGTGGGACTAAATTGGTCAGCTCTTTCAAAGAGCCAGCACAGGCACGACAGGCCGAATGGCCTCCTTCTGTGCTGTAAGATTCTATGATTCTAAACTGGCCACATAGAAGTTCTGCTAGAAGCTTTTGGAGTTTTGAACACATTGTGAATGCAGTAGTGTAATAATTACAGGACAAAATTCAGCTTTCCTAAAGCTACCTGTCACACTCCCATTGTTTTCAATCCGGCAACACAGTTGTTTTTCTTATACTTATAGTAAGCACTGGAATAAAGCCTTACTATTTTCCCCAGATGTTCAGATTTTAGCTTTTTTGGTTGTTTTGAGGAGCAGAAAGGAGGTGAATTGTTGATGTGCACAATAAGCAACATACATGTGTAGAAACACTCAACACCCCGGCAGGCGGATCTGATTCAACGCCAAAGTACACGCCTGCATTAAAATTGGAAGATTCAAAGTTCCTGTAGTCCAAGGAGGCACAATGATTGATGGAGCTGCCTACAGTGCGTGAAGTTTGAATCACCGATTTAACTGCAGACAAACGGGCCATGTTCTGGCAAGATTCAGCAATGAACCTGTCCTGATAGCCTTTGTCTCAGTAGAGATGGGCTCCTTGCCAGACTTGCTGGGTGGTCCCCTTGCCTCATTTGAAGTTAACTCAGCAGATTCAAATTTCCCAGGCTCTGGGCAGCCACCTCATCCATTGACTTAAAGCAGACAAATAGGTCACTGGCTGGGAAGTTTCGACACAGCTCACACCAATAGCTTTCGGCTTGATCGTTCCAGGGTGCTTGCCGACCTTGCAAGATGCTAACCTGCTTGTCCAGGTTTCCAGTCAAATCGTCAGATTCAAATCTTCCATCCTCAGAGGAGCTGTGGTGACTGAGGGGGGAGGTGGGGTGGGGGGAAA
Source organism: Squalus acanthias (assembly GCA_030390025.1). Taxonomy (NCBI): domain Eukaryota; kingdom Metazoa; phylum Chordata; class Chondrichthyes; order Squaliformes; family Squalidae; genus Squalus; species Squalus acanthias. The sequence goes on along the minus strand of CM059447.1, from coordinate 25,499,736 downwards.
CCTTATTTGAAATAAACCCAAAAGTAGAAGACTAACCCTTCTTCATCCACCAGGTCCCACCACCCTGGAACTGTCCTCAATGTAGAAGTTTCAGCTGTACACTCCCAGCTACACGTTTTCTGACCTAGCTTCCTTGGTGTAGAGACAGACAATGGGCTCACCATTGCCACACACAGTGGATTTGAAGATGTGCAATACTATAATCACCTTGTTTTAAACTCCAAACGCTTGCAGACGATGAGGCCAGTTTTAGCAGAAGTCAAATTACAGATAATGCTTCTTTCTATACAGCCAAACAGTGGAGCCCCAACCCCAATTTGAGAAGTGCAGCCCTTCTTGCATCAGGGGACATTCCCACATTCACTTTGAGTCCAGCCATCCCGAAGAGGTTTGCCTCATTTCTGATGTATTCACAGAATCTTACAGCACAGGAGACGGCCATTCGGCCCGTCGTGCCTGTGCTGGCTCTTTGAAAGAGCAGTCGTGCTTCATCCCACATCCCCATCTTTTGTCCCAAACCCTGTAAGTTCCTCATCCTCAAGTACCTGTCCAACTCCCTTTTAAAATGATTTATGGAATCAGCTTCCACCACCTTTTCAGGTGGAGCGTCCCAGATCCCCACAACTCAGTGAAAAAAATTCTCATCTCCCCTCTAGATCTTTTGCCAATGATTTTAAATCTATGACCTCTGGTTATTGACCCACTCGCCAGTGGGAATAGTTTTTCTCTATCTACTCTAACAAAACCGCTCATCGTCTTGAAAATCTCGATTAGGTCACCTCTTAACCTTCTCTGTTCCAAGGAGAACAGTCCTAACTTTTCCAACCTGTCCTCATAACTAAAGTCCCTCATCCCTGGTAACCTCCTCTGCACCCTTTCTAAGGCTTTTACATCTTTCTTTAAGTATAGTGCCGAGAATTGTCCACAATGCTCTAGCTGAGGCCTAACCAGTGATTCATAAAGTTCCAGCATGATCTCTTTGCTTTTATATTCTATGTCACTATTTATAAACCCAAGTAACCCATATGCTTTTTAACCACCTGATCAACTTGCCCTGCCATCTTTAAGGATTTGTATTATAGGTAGTTTTATGCTGCAGAGTCATATTCATTGCAAATTTTGTGAAGACATCCATATTCGTTTTATTAGGAACATAGGAACGGGGTGGGCCATTTAGGCCCGCAAGCCTGTTCCGCCATTCAATGAGATCATGGTTGATCTGTGACCCAACTCCATATACTTGCCTTTTCTCCATAGCCCTTAATACCTTTGGTTATCAAAAACTTATCAATCTCAGATTTAAAATTTACAATTAACCCATCAACTTTTTTTTAAATTAGTTTATGGGGTCAGGGCGTCGCTGGCAAGGCCAGCATTTATTGCCCATCCCTAGTTGCCCTTGAGAAGGTGGTGGTGAGTCGCCTTCTTGAACCGCTGCAGTCCGTGTGGTGAAAGTACTCCCACAGAGCTGTTAGGTAGGGAGTTCCAGGATTTTGACCCAGCGACAATGAAGGATCGGCGATATACTTCTAAGTCAGGATGGTGTGTGACTTGGAGGTGGTGGTGTTCCCATGCGCCTGCTGCCCTTGTCCTTCTAGGTGGAAGAGGTCGCGGGTTTGGGAGGTGCTGCCGAAGCAGCCTTGGCGAGTTGCTGCAGTGCATCCTGTAGATGGTACACACTGCAGCCATGGTACGCCGGTGGTGGAGGGAGTGAATGTTTAAGGTGGTGGATGGGGTGCCAATCAAGCGGGCTGCTTTGTCCTGGATGGTGTCAAGCTTCTTGAGTGTTGTTGGAGCTGCACTCATCCAGGCAAGTGGAGAGTATTCCATCACACTCCTTACTTGTGCCTTGTAGATGGTGGAAAGGCTGTGGGGAGTCAGGAGGTGAGACACTCGCCGCAGAATACCTAGCCTCTGACCTGCTCTTGTTGCCACAGTATTTATGTGGCTGGTCCAGTTAAGTTTCTGGTTAATGGTGACCCCCAGGATGTTGATAGTGGGGGATTCGGCGATGGTAATGCCATTGAATGTCAAGGGGAGGTGGTTAGACGCTCGCTTGTTGGAGATAGTCATTGCCTGGCACTTCTGTGGCGCGAATGTTACCTGCCACTTATCAGCCCAAGCCTGAACATTGTCCAGGTCTTGTTGCATGCGGGCATGGACTGCTTCATTATTTGTGGAGTTGCGAATGGCGCTGAACACTGTGCAGTCATCAGCAAACATCCCCATTTCTGACCTTATGTTGAAGGGAAGGTCATTGATGAAGCAGCTGAAGATGGTTGGGGCTAGGACACTGCCCTGAGGAACTCCTGCAGCGATGTCCTGGGGCTGTGATGATTGACCTTCAACCACCACAACCATCTTCCTTTGTGCTAGGTATGACTCCAGCCAGTGGAGCGTTTTCCCCCCCGATTCCCATTGACTTCAGTTTTACTAGGGCTCCTTGATGCCAGACTCAGTCAAATGCTGCCTTGATGTCAAGGGCAGTCACTCTCACCTCACCTCTGGAATTCAGCTCCTTTGTCCATGTTTGGACCAAGGCTGTAATGAGGTCGGGAGCCGAGTGGTCTTGGCGGAACCCAAACTGGGCATCAGTGAGCATGTTATTGGTGAGTAAGTGCCGCTTGATAGCACTGTCGATGACACCTTCCATCACTTTGCTGATGATTGAGAGTAGACTGATGGGGTGGTAATTGGCCAGGTTGGATTTGTCCTGGTTTTTGTGGACAGGATTTACCTGGGCAGTTTTCCACATTGTTGTTTGTAGAAGAGAGTTCCAAACTTCTACCACCTTTTGCATGCAGAAGTGTTTCCTAACTTTACTCCTGAAAAGCTGGCTCTAACTTTTAGGCTATGTCCCCTAGTCCTAGACTCCCCAACCAGTGGAAATAGTTTCTCTCTATCTACCCCATCAGTTCCCCTTAATATCTTGAAAACTTCGATCAAATCACCCCTTAACCTTCTAAATTCCAGGGAATACAACACTAGTTTGAGTAATCTCTCCTCATAATTTAACCCTTGGGAGTCCAGGTATCATTCTAATAAATCTATGCTGCACTCCCTCAAAGGCCAATATAACCTTCCCAAGGTGTGGTGTCCAGAACTGAACCCAGTACTCCAGGTGTGGTCTAACTAGGGCTTTGTATAGCTGTAGCATTACTTCTACCCCCTTATATTCTAGTCCTCTTGATATAAAGACCAGCATTCAATTAACCATGTTGATTATTTTCTGTACCGGTCCATGACATTTTAACAATCTGTGACCCCCAAGTCTCTTTGTATCTTCACTGTTTCTAGCTTTTCACCATTTAGAAAGTACCCTGTTCTATCCTTTTCAGGTCCAAAGTGGATGACCTCACACTTGCCTACATTGAAGTCCATTTGCCACAGTTTTGTCCATTCACTTAATCTGTCGATATCCCTTTATAATTTTATGCTTTCATCTACACTGCCTACAATGCCGCCTATCTTTGTGTCACCGGCAAATTTGGATATATGACTTTCTATGCCATCATCTACAGCGTTGAATAGTTAAGGCCCCAACACAGATTCCTGCAGGACAACACCAGTCACATCCTGCCAATTTGAGCACCTACCCATCTCTGTCTCCTGCCTCTCAGTCAATTTCCTAACCAGGTCAATAATTTCACAGAAATCACAGAATCACCACAGTGCAGATAGAGGCCATTTCGGCCCATCGAGCCTGCACCGACACATCCCACCCTATCCCCGTAACCCCACGTATTTAATCCCCCCTAACACTAAGGGTCAATTTATCATAGCCAAATCAACCTAACCCGCACATCTTTGGACTGTGGGAGGAAACCGGAGCACCCGGAGGAAACCCACGCAGACACGGGGAGAATGTGCAAACTCCACACAGACAGTCACCCGGGGCCGGATTCGAACCCGGGTCCCTGGCGCTGTGAGTCAACAGTGCTAACCACTATGCCACCGTGTTGCCCACAATTTGTCTTCAATTCCATGAGCTTCAACGTTAGCTAACAGTCTCTTATGAGGAACTTTATCAAATGCCTTCTGGAAGTCCATATAAATAACATTCCTCTGTCAACTACTTCAGTCACCTCTTCGAAAAATTCAGATCACTTAACTGCCAGCAGAGAAGCTCTCCTGTGAGTAGTTGAACCACACTGATCAGGAGTGCTCCAGGCCTGAATTTCAGTCTGGGCTGAGTTAGCTGCTCTCAGCCAAGGAGAAGCAGAGCACCACAATTGCCTCAGTGGCCTTGGACTAGGAAGGGGGAAAACCAGCCAAGGCTCCCATTTCTGCTTGCTATCAAAAGATATCTACTAGATGTGTACGTGTGTAGACATCAGGTGCTGACCCGATCAGGCTTGGCTACAATAGGATATAGTCTTCTGACACTCACTGCCTTGGCTGACACATGAAGAAAGGTACTGGAGAGCAAGCAGACCAACAAGAATTCAATGTCTTCAAGAGGAGAAAGGGATACGAGTAAAAAGGTGGGGAAATTAAGTAAAAAATATATAATTCTACCACATACAGGCAGGCTTGATGGACCAGCTGGTCTTTTCCTACCCGTCAATTTTGTATACAGGAAATTTTCATCTCGGTTTCTGATGGGTTCAAACTAAGGTCCAAGCAATAAAGAGACTTTGCGCCAAAGTCTAATTTTATTAACAACATACAAATAAATTTAAAAAAGCATTTTATTTATCTGTTGAAACCACAGCCTAATATCTCTCGGGGTTAGATTGATAATAGATGTACATTATCGCAGAGCAAGGCTCAGCCAAAGAAACTGTAAGGACACACCGATACAAGAGCAATTATTGGTACATACAGAGACTGATAATAGTTGGTGGGCATGGTATTATGCATTTTTACAGTTTTAAAAAGAGCTCTGAAACTTTTGCAACAGATAGCAGTTCTTCCATCTGAAAGTCTTCTACAGTCTGAACCATTCCCACACCATCACCTCTGGAATCCCCCGAGGATCCTTCACCCCCTTCTATTTCTCATTTACATGCTGCCTCTCGGCGACATCATCTGAATACACAATAACCTGGAGTTTCCGCTTGGTTTCCGCCCAGAGATCAGTGCAATCTGGGCGAAATCAACTAAAATAGCGCCAAAGATGGCGAAATTTAAAACGTGAGTTATGCCCATAACCACTTACACTCGGGTTTCTGCGATCTTTAACGTTGGCTCAAAAGTCAATTCACCCGAAGTAGCCCTGCCCACAAAACTAGCCACGCCCCCTGGTCGGCATGGCAAGTTTCTGCCGATTGTGCCCATTCGGGGTGTTCATCACATTGTGCCCAGAATTTTAGGCGCACAAGCACCCATGGACATCCATCATTAATCACCTGCAGCGACCAGCAGTCAATTGAAGCTTCACTCATGTCTGTTTCACAACAACAACTTGCATTTATATAGCGCCTTTAACGTAGTAAAACGTCCAAAGACGCTTCTCAGGAGCGTTAGCAAACAAAATTTGACACCGAGCCACATAAGGGGATGTTAGGGCAGATGACCAAAAGCTTGGTCAAAGAGTTAAGTTTTAAGGAGCATCTTAAAAAAGAGGAAAGAGAGGTAAAGAAGCAGAGAGGTTTAGGGAGGGAATTCCAGAGCTTAGGGCCTCAGTAGCTGAAGGCACGGCCACTAATCGTGGAGTGATTAAAATCGGGGAGGCACAAGAGGCCAAAATTGGGAAAGCGCAGAGATCTCCGAGGGTTGTAGGGCTAGAAGTGGTTACAGACAAAGGAAGGACGCGGCCATGGAGGGATTCTCATACTGGTGTTACAATGAATTTAAGTTTAGTTTAAATGAGTTCAAATTCAGTCAATTGCTCTGTCCTTTGTACATAAGACCAGTGACCAGCAATCAATTGAAACCACTGACTGTGCTGTTTTTTCAGCTGCGGCAATTACTTGAACAAATTTTCAGTTTAAATTTATAGTAGAGGAAGAAATCCAAAGGAAACTAATATTGAATTAGGGACAGGGACTCATTAAAATTAACACAAGTAAAATAACTGTAATGAAGAAAATAATGGCACTAAAGCGTGACAAATCCCCAGGACCAGATGGTTTCTATCCTAGGGATTTAAAGGAAGTAGGTGAGCACATTGCAGATGCCCTAACTATAATCTTCCAAAGTTTTGTCAATTCAGGAGCCATTCCTTTAGATTGGAAAATTGCATATGTCACTCCACTATTTAAGAATGGTGAGAAAGGGAAACCAGGGAATTATAGACCAGTTAGCCTAACATCTGTTGTCAGGAAATTGCTAGAGTCCATAATTAAGGATAGGGTAACTGAACACCTCGAAAATTCTCAGTTGATCAGAGAGAGCCAGCATGGATTGGTGAAAGGTAGGTCATGCCTGATAAACCTGATTGAATTTTTTGAGGAGGTGACTAAAGTAGTGGACAGAGGAATGTCTATGGATGTTATTTATATGGAATCCCAGAAGGCATTTGATAAAGTCCCACATAAGAGACTGTTAACTAAGGTAGAAGTCCACGGAATTGAGGGCAAATTATTGACCTGGTTAGGAAATTGGCTGAGCGGCAGGAGACAGAGAGTAGGGATAATGGGTAGGTACTCAAATTGGCAGGATGTGACTAGTGGTATCCCGCAGGGATCTGTGTTGGCAACTATTCACAGTATTTATTAACGCCGTCGATGATGGCATAGAAAGTCATATATCCAAATTTGCCGCTGACACAAAGATAGGCAGCATTGTAGGCAGTGTAGATGAAAGCATAAAATTACGAAGGGATATCGATAGATTAAGTAAATGGGCAAACTGTGGCAAATGGATTTCAATGTCGGCAAATGTGATGTCATCCACTTTGGACCTAAAATGGATAGAACAGGGTACTTTCTAAATGGTGAAAAGCTAAAAACAGTGGAGGTCCAAAGAGACTTGGGCGCCCAGGTACACAGATCATTAAAATGTCATGAACAGGTACAGAAAATAATCAACATGGCTAATGGAATGCTGGCCTTTATATCTAGTGAACTAGAGTACAAGGGGGCAGAAGTTATGCTGCAGCTGTACAAAACCCTGGTTAGACCACACCTGGAGTACTGCAAGCAGTTCTAGGCACCACACCTTAGGAAGGTTATATTGGTCTTGGAGGGAGTGCAGCGTAGGTTTACCAGAATGATACCCGGAATCCAAGAGTTAAGTTACCAGGAGAGATTACACAAATTAGGGTTACATTCCCTGGAATTTAGACGGTTAAGGGGTGATCTGATCGAAGTTTAAGATATTAAGGGGAACAGATAGGGTAGACCGAGAGATACTATTTCCGCTGATTGGGGATTCCAGGACTAGGGGGCGCAATCTGAAAATTAGAGCCAGACCTTTCAGGAGTGAAATTCGGAAACACTTCTACACACAACGGGTGGTAGAAGTTTGGAACACTCTTCCGCAAACGGCAATTGATGTTAGATCAGTTGTTAATTTTAAATCTGAGATCGATAGCTTTTTGTTAACCGAAGGTTTGAAGGGATATGGGCCAAAGACGGATATATGGAGTTAGGTCGCCGATCAGCCATGATCTCATTGAATGGCGAAACAGGCTCGAGGGGCTCAATGGTCTACTCCTGTTCCTACATTCTTATGTTCCTAAACTAGCTTAATTCAGTAATTTTGAGGCTTCACTGGCCGTGTTCCAGTCAATACTGAATTACGATAGATAACGCTACTTGATTGCACGGATTCATGGGAGAGTTTGCGTTCGGGCTTATGCAAATGAGTTTGAGCGGAAACTTGAGCATAACTCCACCTTGGCACAACCGGCGCGATGTCCAGCGCATTTTGAGTGCATTTTCCTAATTGCGCACCGAGCGGAAACTCCAGCCCAATGTCAGGATCCGCCTGTATGCTACCGAAGTCCAGCTCCACCTCATCACCACCTGCCTCGACCAAGGTTCCCTTTAAGCTGCAAGAGACCTGCGCAGCCAGCTTTTCAGTGTAAAAACCACGCGTGCACGATATTTTGAATGGCCTGCGCAGCCCCCGAAAGGGTTCGCACGAGGCCAAAAAAAATTACAGGGAACATTGCTCTCAACCCCGCCAATCTCAGCTATGGAACTATGAATCAGCTGGGAAATCACTTGCAACGAGAATGGATCCTTCAGTGTGCTTAATTGAGCAAACTATTTGGTTCGTTCTTAAATTTTACACCTAAAGCCATTTCCTTTATTAATATTCTAAAATTCCAACTACAGCACACACATTTCAACAGCTGTCCGTGCTCGCATCAGTTAACAACAGCAGCTGACAAATAGAAGTATAATAAACAAGAAAGATCCGAAAATGAAACTGACTGGATAATTTCTCATAATGGCTTTTTCCACATGAAATATTTATATTAAATTGTACTGAACATACTTACACTTGAGTGCCAAGGAGACAAACAAGATCTTATAACTGCCATGCATGAAGAGAAAATGAAAAAAAAACTGCCCAACTTGCATGAAAGTGTTGATTTTTTCCTCCAACTGTGAAATTAAAACTTTAATTGGTTTATTTTAGATTTTTCATAAAACTATACTCAATTTCGAATAAGTCTTACTATTCCCTCTGCCCATGACTGGGATTAACAATAGACTTTTTTTTTTAACGTTGTGACATCTGTCCAGGCTGCTGTCAAACAAAAGGAGATGAACAATTCAGAAACTATGCAACAATTTATTTTTCATGAATTTTCAATGAGTTTCGAGCTCAGCAAGATTCTGAGCTTTTCTTCTGTCGCCTTTGCCCACATGCCCACTTCTTTGGCCAGGAGTCTTCCACTCGCCCTTTCTCCCATCTTCAGAATTCTCATTTCACCTGGACCCCTCCCTCTGGCCTCTTACCCTCTCTAGATCTTTTCATTTGGAACTACCGGTGTGACATCAGCTGTCTCAATTTCTCTACTCCCCTCACTCACTCTAACCTACCTCCCTCTGAACTTGCAGCATTCCATTATCTCAGGTCCAACCCTGACATTGTCATTAAACCTGCTGACAAGGACGGCACTGTTGTTGTTTGGCAAACAGACCTCTATGTTGCAGAGGCTGAACGGCAACTCTCTAACACCTTCTACCTCCTTCCCAAGATCCGCAAGGTAGTCCCATCGTTTCAACCTGTTCTTGCCGCATGGAACTTATTTCTTCCTATCTCAACTCTATTTTTTTCCTTGTCCAGTCTCTTCTGACGCCCTCCGCCACTTGAACAGTTTCCAATTTGCTGGCCCTAACCGTCTCCTTTTCACCATGGACGTTAAGTCCCCTACAACTCCATCCCCCACCAGAACATCCTGTGGGCCTTCCGCTTCTTCCTTGAACTGAGGCCCAACCAGACCCCATCCACCACCACTCTCCTCTGCCTGGCTGAACTTGTGCTCGCATTGAGCAACTTCTCCTTTGATTCTTCTCACTTCCTCTAAATAAAAGGTGTTTCCTGATTATGCCTGCCTTTTCGTGGGATACATGGAACATTCTTTGTTTCAGCCCTACTCAGGTCCCCTCCCTCCCCTCTTTTTCCAGTACATTAATGATTGTATTGGTGCCGCTTCATGCTCTTGCTCCAAACTGGAAATTTTCATCAACTTTGCTTCAAATTTCCACCCCTCCCTCACCTTCACATGGTTCATCTCAGATTCTTCCCTTCCCTATCTCCATTTCTGGGGATACCCTTCCCTATCTCCATTTCTGGGGATCGGCTATCAGCCAATATCTACTATAAGCCCACCGACTCCCACAGCTACCTCGATTACACTTCCTCCTACCCCACTTCCTGTAAGGACTCTATTCCAGTCTCAGTTTCTCCATCTCCGTCGATTCTGTTCTGACGATGCCACCTTCCACACCAGTGCTTCGGATATGTCTTCCTTTTGGCTCAACCAAGGATTCCCCTCTGCCGTGGTTGACAAGGCTCTCAACCATGTCTGTTCCATTTCCCGCACTTCTGCTCTCACCCCTTCCCCTCCCTCCCAGAACCACGATAGGGTTCCCCTTGTCCTCACCTTCCACCCCACCAGCCTCCACATTCAACGGATCATCCTCCGCCAATTCCACCACCTCCTGAGCGACACCACCTCCAAACACATCTTCCCCTCCCCTTTCAGCATTCCCTCCGTGACACCCTGCTCCACTCTTCCATTACCTCCAACACACTCTCCCCTTCCCAAAGCACCTTCCAATGCAAGCGCAGGAGATGCAACACCTGCCCTTTCATCTCCTCCCTTCCCACCATCCAGGGCCCCAAACACTCCTTCCAGGTGAAACCGTGATTTACTTGTACCCCTTCAATTTAGTATACTGTATTTGCTGCTCACGTTGAGGTCTCCTCTACATTGGGGAGACCAAACGCAGATTAGGTGATCAGTTTGCTGAATACCTCCATTGAGTCCACAAGCGTGACCCTGAGCTTCTGGTTGCCTGCCATTGTATTTCTCCGCCCCACTCACAAGGGTCATCGACCTGAAACGTTAACTCTGTTTCTCTCTCCACAGATGCTGCTTGACCTGCTGAGTATTTCCTGTTTTTATTTCTGACCTCTCTGTCCTCTGCCTCTGTGGAAGTGCATTTTTGCCTCGGACACAAAATGGCTTCCTAGACACAAAGAGTGATCCAAAATGGCCGACTCTGACTTGTTTGGGAAAAGAAAGAAGTTGTTTATGACTTCTCATGGAAATGAAACTAAACTTTGCAGACTATGTTGTTTACATAGTACAGAACAAAAAGGCTTCTTCTGATCAACTTGAGATAACCAAGGACGAGTGAAGCCAGGTGCCTTGGCCTTGGTGGGAGAAGAACAGACAGACAGACTCCAATTACTGTAGAGATTAGCCAGTCTCATCGTAAGGCATTTCTATTTATTTTTTAACTTTTAACTTAGCTTACCTTAAACAACATGTCATGTGATATGGGAAGCTTGTGTTTTCAGTGTATAAGATCTTCCATTTTCTGTGATTCTTCAGTGTGTCATCGTAGCTATTTGACTACGGTTGCATTCTCCTTGCAAGTAAAGTAAATAATAAAGCCTTCTTTGACGATATTGTTTCAAGAGTCTTACTCGGAAGTCGAAACTTCGACACCTCCTACACTGTTCTAATGAAGCTCAATGGAAGCTCAAGGAACAGTACCTCATCTTTCGATTCGGCACTTTAGTCTTCCGGACTCAACATTGAGTTCAACAATTTCAGATCATAACCACTGCTCCCATGTTTTCGGACAGCAGGTGCTGGTAATGGTTCTGCAGTTGCAATTTGCAGCTCCTCTAGACCCATCTTTTGTTTCTTTACTTGTCCCATTACCACCCCCTTTTGCACTATCATCCCTTTTGGCATTTAATCACTTCCGCCTTCAACCCTATCACAGACCTTCCCTTTTATTCTTTCTTCCCTTCCCCCAGTCTCTGTACTTAATTGTCCAGTTCTGACGAAAGGTCATCGAACTGAAACGTTAACTCTGTTTCTCTCTCCACAGATGCTGCCTGACTTGCTGAGTCTTTCCTTTCCAGAGTTTTCTGTTTATAATATATTTTTTATGCTTGTCTTTATGCTCAAAACCACAACCGGAGGTACTTTAGAAATGTTAGGTGAGGACTCGTCCATGGCCCAGCTAGTCAAGCTGAACAATACAGACCAGCTAAGTCCCAGGCTCAAACCCTGGTTTGTGTTTAGTTAGCTGAAGTGAGAGTAGGAGGCACAACAGTTGGACTCAAATGCCCCCAGGTAGGGAGGCAAAAATAACCAACCAGCCTTTTTGCTCACTATCTAGTGACCACTGCTGAAAGTGCACATGTATGGACATTGTTCTCGACTGCCAAATCTTCTACAGTCGAACAGTCTGCTAATGATCACAGATGAATATTGGCCATTTCGATCAGGTACCAAAGGGAGCCCAGTGCCCACAGAGATATAGTCCAGGAGGAGTTAATCCCTTGAGGAGAAGTAGAAGGGGAAATTGGCAAGGGAAAAATACATGTTCACTGTATGGGATATAGATCATAACTAGACCATTTTCTGAATGTTCTTCCAATCTGAAAAGGGACAGATTGAAAATGGTATCAAGGCAATCAATTTTATTTCAAATCACTTTGAAAATGCAGTATCTTCGTATTAAATTCCACTGCCTTTCTTCCGAGAAACACACATCAAGGTGGCTCATCTTTGTACCAAAGTGGTATACAGTGAAGGTGGAGGACGTTGGTTTACCAGAGGATGGATTTCCAATACCAATTATGTTTTCATCAGGCAATCTCAAATTGGGAAACCAGGCACTTACCAAGAGTAGGGGAGGGATGCTGCAAGTCACCCTCAAACATCTCCAGTGGCCAACGGAAGAGCAATTCCAGCAGAGGCCTGAAATAGATTCCACACACTATGCTGGGAAATTATGCCCAGTGTCCGTAAAAGGGGATGAAACCGGAGTTTGTTGAGAAAAGCACTACCTGTCAATGTGTTGGAATTTCAAGTGCAATGAGTATGGATTGCTGGATACACTGAAATAATTTGACCCCCATAAAGAATTAGCAAATCTACAGAAGTTTTGAATGCATAGATTCAGCTATCTGGCAAACAGGAGGCCTGTGTTTCCCAACGATCTGCTGTGATATTCATTACTGCGCTGTGACCTAAACTCAAAACTATTTCCCCACCCAGAATTGGCACACAAACTCCTTTCATGTCTTCAAAACAGTGACAGGTTACCAAATAACCTAAAAAGTTCTGGCCCACAGTAGAATGCATTCGGGCTTTCCCTAATATTCTCTATTATCATCTTGTTCATTCAAATTAGAAATGTCCAAACATCTTCTCAAATTAGAATACATAGAAATTACAGTATAGCGAAATCCAATTTAGGGGACTGACCTCCCAGGCCCGAACAGCGTCAGAAACACCTCCGACTCCCTAGTGGTTCGGACACTGTAGAGGCGTCCCTGGTGGCCACCTGAAACAGGCATTAGGCACCTTCAATATGCTAATAAGGGACCTAACGCCTGTTTTATGACCCAAACTGGATATTGGTTTACCCTGAATGTAGCAGGCGTCACCAGGCCTGCTGCATTCAGGATTGCCGGCCTGAAAATTGGATGCCGCCCGAGTTGGGGCACGATCCGGGTGCAGCACACGGGCCTCCTGAGGCCAGCGGCAGGTTCACGGCAAATTGATCCGCCGCCAGATAGTAGAAGCGAGCCACAGGCACCAGTATTCTGTCGCTCCCAAAAATATTATAACACAATGTGTTTATTTTCCATATCTTCCCAATTTATAGCCAAGTTTCTGTTAGTGCCATTAAATCTATATCTTCCCGTAACAATTTCTTCCAATTCCCCCAGCTTGTTTTCCACACTCTCTGAGCATCGCAATAAGAACATAAGAAATAGGAGCAGGAGTAGGCCATTTGGCCCCTCGAGCCTGCTCCGCCATTCAATAGGATCATGGCTGATCTTCTACCTCAACTCCACTTTCCTGCACTATCCCCATATCCCTTGATTACCTTAATATGGAAAAATCTATCGATCTCTGTCTTGAATATATTCAAAGACCATTAAGAAGATAAAGTAGTGAAAAAGGAATATTAGGAAGATGGGCAATAGATGAGGACTTGCCAGCATTGCCCACATAAAAGTTCAACTGTCATACCAAGTTCTTTCAAAAGGGCAATGGATAAATGAGGCTGGGAATGGTACTGGAAGTTAGAATGATAGATACAGATCAAGATAACTATACATCTACTTTAACTTTACTTTGTTTGTTTTTAATGCTGCTCCTTTTCCCTTGAAAGTTTTTGTCCAAACTAACATCTCGTCCCTTTATCACAGTCTGTTCCCTGCTTATAGCATAACACATCGACCCCACTACCACTGCAAATACTGGTAATGCACCAATCGCTCAATTGTCTTTTGGTAAATATATTCAGTCATTTTTTGACTTTTACTACAATAAAAAAAGTTTGAATTGCAATCCTTATATAAAATGGAACCCAGCTATGAAAAGTAAAGCTGTGAAGGTTGGATATCTGGAAATGCAGAGCACGTCATTCAGTATTTGAAAGGAGAAAGATAGGTTCATGTTTCAGATGTGATCCTTCAGCGGAACTGGTGCAAGCAGGCACAAGGAGACCCTCATATAGGACTAAACCTAGTCAAATTACAAATTACAGGCTACAACTTTCAGCGATTAGATCATTACAATCAAAGCATCTCTGTTCAACAGTTCATGGCCTCACAAAATTGCAAAAAAAAAACTGTGCAAGTTATCTAATAAGTCTGGAATTTTTCAGAGTTTTACAATTCAATCAATAAAATACACATTTCTAACTTAGTTAGAAATGATTAGTTCCAAGAAGAGGTGCCTGAAAATTCTTGCGTAACAAAAATGAAAGCAATTTATGGCGTCCAACAGACAGGAACTGATGAGTACAATGGGAGCACAGTACAGGACAGACTCTTCCCACATCGTACAACACGACTGGCTACCTCTGACACACCCACAGTGAAAAATGAGAACTTTAGTATTGGAAACAAAATAACTAGGCTAACTCAATAGCTACCATAATAGATAGAGAGAAAAATAAAGTGCTATAAACTATCACTGGTGTAGTTAAACACTCCCTCATCTGTGCACAGCATGTTGTTCATTATTCTCACTCATTCAGTAAAAAAGGAAGAAGTTGCATTTATATAGCGCCTCTCATATATATATATATATATATATATATACACATATACACACATATATACATACATACACACAAAAGCACGACCACGAAGAACACAGGGGAATTGGAGTAATGTGTAATGAAAACACATTACTCCATAGATACGAGCAAACTGGTGAGCAATTCTGGTCTTAATCATAAACTGGCTAAACATGCATTAGCAGTATCACTCTGTGTATTGCTCCCATTCGGGGCGAATAAAACGATCACAGACTTATTCATGCATGGGAGGGCTCTGTTTAATGGATAGAAAACCATAGCGAGCAATATAAATGAAAAGGCAGTTTTGAATGCCCCCACAACCCTGTGTTAATCAAAGGAAAGGCAACATTTCCTATCATCACCAGAATACTGCCAGGAGCAATGTGGGGATTTAAGGGGGATTGTCGGGGATGATGCTGCTGTCATTTCTGACCTCTGACACTGCTAGATCCAACCGGAGCCAATTCAATTCCTGCTGAATCCGGTTTGTAATTACCCTTCCAGCCAAAGTGACCACCCTCCTCATGGGAAAGGGTATAATTTTGAAGCTAGTGAGTGAGAGCGCACACGGAAAATAAACTGGGTGAGCAGTTATCATCCCAGCTTCCACAATACATTTTAATAACCCATTAAAAAAAACTGTGTTCTGTAATAATTGATCTCATGTAATATTATAGCTATATACAGTATGCCTCAGCTGTCACTTCTTCATTTCATCGTTCAGTTAATTCATAACATTACAAAGCTGTTTTGTTTGCTATACATTTCTGTGCTCCCCAAATTAAGAAATGCAGCCTTGAAGTTGTGCATCAGATCATTCATTAAATACCAACATTCATTTGATTCTCCAGATTAATTTGTTCCCGTCTTTAAGTAATGCATTCATAATGTTATCAAGTCGACACTCATAACTTTGTTAGCAGCTCTTACTCTGGTGAGCAGCGACGTATTTGGAAAGTGAAACTATATAAAGCTATGAACAAAATAAATTAAATCATTCCCACAAGCTGAATGAATGACCAGGACACAAATTAAGTGTGCATAGCTATCCATAGGAACAGGAATAGGCCATTCAATCCCTCAAGCCATTTTCACCATTCAATTAGATCATGACTGATGTGTACCGCAACTCCCTTAATACTCTTACCTAACAAAAATCTATCAATCTCAGTCTTGAAATTTTCAATTGACCCAGTGTCCAGAGGCCTTTTGTGGGAAAGAGTTCCAGATTTCCACTACCCTTTATGAAAAATTGCTTCTTGATTTTGCTCCGAAGTAGCCTTGCTCTAATTTTAAGTTTATGCCCTCTTGTTCTGGATTCCTCCACCAGAGGAAATATTTTCTCTCTATCTACCCTATTGAATCCCTTTATCATTTTAAACTCCTCAATTAGATTACCCCTCAAACCTTCTAAACTCAAGGGAACACAAACTAAGTTTATGCAACCTGTCCTCATAATTTGACCCTTGAAGCCTGGTATCATTCTGATGCATCTGCACTGTATCTCCAAGGGCAATACAGGAAACTCTCGTTTAACCGGCACCTAAATATCCGGAATTCTCTATTAACCGGCAAAAATCATACTCCGAAAACTCCTCTCAAATAACCGGCAATGTTGCCGAGTCCGAGTCTCCCGTGAACGCCGAGTTAGTCAGTGGGGGTAGTTCTCCAAAGTGCCACTACTCGGCTTCCTGGCGCTGTCGGAAGTCCGAACACTGCAGTAACAGGAGTCTGATTCTCCCGCACTGCTGGTAGTCTCTTCTGATCGGCCATTTTACTGTGTGTCTCCCGCACTGCCGGGAGTCTCTTCTGATCGGCCATTTTACTGTGGGTCTCCCGTGCTGCCGGGAGTCTCTTCTGATCCGCCATTTTACTGTGTGTCTCCCGCGCTGCTGGTAGTCTCTTCTGATACACCATTTTACTGTGTGTCTCCCACGCTGCTGGTAGTCTCTTCCTAGCCACCATTGTTCTGTGTGTCTCTCCATCTTTATCGGAAATTATCTCCCCCATCTTGCATTATGGAATTCCCAAAAGCTGGTCCAAGCAAAAGGAACAGAGTGGTCTTAACTTTAAAACAGAAAATCGAGATATGCCAACGACTAGAAAGGGGAGAGAAGCGTATCAACATTATGAATGAATTCAAAATCGGTTCGTCAACAATCTACGACATCAAATCGCAGAAGGATAAGCTGCTCAAGTTTTATTCAAGCTCGGAGACATGTAAGAGTGTAGAGAAACGGCGTACGCTTCGTAAGCCTAAGCTTGAAGAGCTGGATACTGTGCTTTATGAATGGTTTTCTCTTAAGCGTTCAGAGGGTGTTCCAATTTCCGGACCCATGCTAATCGAGAAAGCGAAGGATTTCTACGAAAGGATGGAGCTCACTGACAAGTGTGCTTTCTCCGAGGGATGGCTAACGTGCTTCAAGTTACGGCACGGGATACGACGACTCGATATTTCCGGGGAGAAGAAATCAGCTGATCACGACGCCGCAGAAGAATACTGCGATTATTTCAATCGGATTGTGCAGCAACATGATTTGTCGCCAGCACAGATATATAATGCCGATGAAACTGGCTTGTTTTGGAGGTTTTTGCCAGAATCAACGCTTGCTGGGGCTAGTGAGGCTAATGCTTCAGGTTACAAGAAAAATAAAGATCGTGTAACCGTGCTAACATGTGCGAACGCTGCTGGATCACACCGGGTTAAACTTCTTGTTATTGGGAAGTATAAAAATCCCCGTGCATTTAAAAATGTGAGGCACTTACCTGTTGAGTACAAAGCTCAAAAAAATGCTTGGATGGATAAGGAAATCTTCTCCAATTGGTTCCATCATATTTTTGTTCCATCTGTGAGGGAACATTTCCGTAAAATAGGGAAACATGAAGATAGCAAATGCATTTTATTGCTTGATAATTGTAGAGCCCATCCGCATGAATCAGAGTTGGTTTCGGGAAATATTTTCACCATTTATTTGCCACCAAATGTAACTTCTCTCATCCAACCCATGGACCAGAGCGTTATCCAAAATCTGAAGTGTCATTACAAGAAAGACTTCCTACGTAAACTGATAAGCCAAGATGACAATATTCAAGCATTTCAGAACGAATACAATATTAAAGATGCCATCTATAATGTTGCATGTTCCTGGAACTTTGTGAAAGGTCACACTCTGAGGCAAGCCTGGCGTAAATTGTGGCCTTCTGTAATGTTTGCTGAAGGTTCTTCTTCAGAGGAGGAATTTCATGGGTTCAATGTTTGTCCCAAGAAGAGTACAATAATGGAAATGGCTGGCATGGTGAAAAATGCAGGCCCAGCAAACCCTCTACGTCACCTCAGTGAAAGTGATATCGAGCAGTGGGTTGATGCAGATAGAGAAGTTGGTGTTGTGCATATGCTAAGTGATGATGAAATAATTGAGAATGTTTTGAATCCAAAGAAAGAAAAGGAAAGTGAGATGGAAAGTGAAGAGGATGATATTTCTGAAGAGAACAAGATTTCTTGGGCTAAAGCTGCAGAAGGATTTTCTTCAATCCTCAAATTTGCTGAAAGGCAGACTTGCTACTCTGCCCAAGAAGTTATGCAACTCCATATTCTGCATTCCACGTTTCTACAGAAAAGGCAAGAGTCCACTAAGCAAACCGACATCCGCAACATGTTTAAGAAAGCTTCCAAAAGAGTCAAAGCAGTGGAAGTGCCTGAAGAATCTGTGGAATCTGTGGAACTGCATGATCCTGTTAAACCCAGCTGGCACGGATATTCCTGATGAACCAGATGACTCGGAATAAGTGTACAGTCAACTACAGTACTGTATACAGTCGTTTATAAGTTTTGTTTTACTGTTAAGTAATTAAAGAGTTATGGATTACCCTCAACTGGCAGTACTGTACTTAATCAAGCATCTTCCACCATCCATTTAACACAACATTCTATAAGTGAGTACCCAAATACTGTATACTGCACATTTCTTGATTTTTTTATTTTTGTTTGTTAAAAATAGGCTCGGTAGATATAACTCTCCATTATCCGGAATTTTTGATCAACCGGCACCACGCCGGTCCTGTCGGTGCCGGATACCCAAGAGTTTCCTGTATATCCTTCCTGGGGTTCACTGTCCAAAACTGAACACAGTACTCCAGGTGGGGTCTGATCAAGGCTTTGTACAAATGAAGCATCACTTCCTCACCTTTGTATTCCAACCCCCTTGAGATAAAGGCCATTAGCCTTTTTTGATTACTTTTTATATTATGACATTAATTATCGAAATGCACAATTTTATCTGTTTGTGGAAGCTAATATCTGCCCACCCAGCTGATTTTCAGCGTGTCTGCTTGCTGCAGTAG
This sequence comes from Squalus acanthias, assembly GCA_030390025.1. Taxonomy (NCBI): domain Eukaryota; kingdom Metazoa; phylum Chordata; class Chondrichthyes; order Squaliformes; family Squalidae; genus Squalus; species Squalus acanthias. The sequence goes on along the minus strand of CM059447.1, from coordinate 25,480,699 downwards.
TTTGTAAATGATACAGTTTCCCATGTAGGTGGTGGTTATTTGGGCTGGAACAATAATTGCATAAAGTACCTGATGCACCTCAGATCCATTGGATGTCAGGTCAGGAATGGCAGCGGGGATCAGACTGGGAATGGCACGTGTCCAGGTTAGGCAACATTTTAACCAACAATTCAGAAAACTTGTACTCTTCACAGGTAGATTTACTAGGTGGACGTAAAAGATCCCATGGCACTATTTCGAAGAAGAGGAGAGTTATCCCCAGTGTCCTGGCCAATATTTATCCCTCAATCAACATCACTAAAACAGATTATCTGGTCATTATCACATTGCTGTTTTTGCGGGAGCTTGCCAAGTGCAAATTGGTTGCCACGTTTCCTACATTCCAACAGTCACTAGACTTCAAAAGTACTTCATTGGCTGTAAAGCGCTTTGGGATGTCCAGAGGTCATGAAAGGCGCTTTATCAAAAACAACTTGTATTTATATAGCGCCTTTAATGTAGTAGAATGTCCCAAGGCGCTTCACAGGAGTATTAAAAGACAAAGAATTTGACACCGAGCCACATAAGGAGAAATTAGGGCAGGTGACCAAAAGCTTGGTCGAAGAGGTAGGTTTTAAGGAGCGTCTTAAAGGAGGAAAGAGGTGTAGAGGGGAGGAGAGATTTCGGCAGGGAATTCAAGAGCTTAGGGCCTAGGCAACAGAAGGCACAGCCACCAAAGGTTGAGCGATTATAATCAGGGATGCTCAAGAGGGCAGAATTAGAGGAGTGCAGATATCTCGGGGGGTTGTGCGGCTGAAGGAGATTGCAGAGATAGGGAGGTGTGAGGCCATGGAGGGATTTGAAAACAAGGATGAGAATTTTGAAATCGAGGCGTTGCTTAACCGGGAGCCAATGTAGGTCAGTGAGCACAAGGGTGATGGGTGAACAGGACTTGGTGCGAGTTAGGACACGGGCAGCCGAGTTTTGGATCACCTCAAGTTTACGTTGGGTGGAATGTGGGAGGCCAGCCAGGAGTGCGTTGGAATAGTCAAATCTAGAGGTAACAAAGGCATGGATGAGGGTTCCAGCAGCAGATGAGCTGAGGCAAGGGCGGAGACAGGCGACGTTACGGAGGTGGAAATAGGCAGTCTTAGTTATGCTGCGGATATGTGGTTGGAAGCTTATTTCAGGGACAAATATGGTTGCGAACAGTGTGGTTCAGCCTCAGACAGATATTAGGGAGAGGGATGGAGTCAGTGGCTAGGGAACGGAATTTGTGGCGGGGACCGAAAACAACGGCTTTGGTCTTCCCAATATTTAATTGGAGAAGATTTCTGCTCATCCAGAACATCCTTTGACACGGTTGACCACTCCATCCTTCTCCAATGCCTCTCCACCATCGTCCAGCTGGGTGGGACTGCACTCGCCTGGTTCCATTCTTATCTATCTAATCTGATAAATGCAAGTCTTTGTCATTTCACTAGGTTAAGCAGTTTGTTAGCTGCTTTGGAAGGGTGAAATTAAGCAGTATCTTTAGTGTACCCTGGCCTCTGATTGCTAACTGTGAATGGCAAAACAAGTTGTGCAAGACTAAACTACCAGATGGAAATCTGGGAGCACCTGCTATTTAGATTGGCACGCCATTAGATACAACCACAAAATATTGTTCATCAATGCAAACTTAAGAAAAAGAGGAAAATAACCCTGTAATGTTTAATATACCATGTAATATTTAAGCAGACAGCAACCTGCCCTCAGACAAAAGGAATGAACATTCTCAGAGCATAACAGGGCTTTAATAGTCAAACACAGCATTTCTCTGGTCGCTCTTTTATCAGGCCAGCCGGCCGTTGAAAATTCTCCCCAAAGTGTCAAACAGAACCCCTACCACCTAAATGGCCAAACAGTAGAAACTTAACAACATAGCTAGTTTGCCAAGAAACTAGTCCCAGGATAAGGGGTCGGCCATTTAAGACTGAGATGAGGAGGAATTTCTTCACTCAAGAGGGTTGTGAATCTTTGGAATTCTCTGCCCCAGAGGGCTGTGAATGCTGAGTCTTTGAGTATATTCAAGGCTGAGATCGGTAGATTTTTGGACTCTAGGAGAATCGAGGGATACGGAGATGGGGCGGGAAAGTGGAGTTGAGGTCGATGATCAGCCATGATCTTATTGAATGGCGGAGCAGGCTCGAGGGGCCGTATGGCCAACTCCTGCTCTTATGTTAAGTGCAAGCTTAAATTCAGGCAAAACCTGCATCCTGAAAAGCTGTTCAATTGTCAATTCTTCGTACCACAACCCATTTGAATCATTTCAGCAATTCAATCTAATAAACTGAATTCTTTTTTGTTTTTGTTTTTTTACAGGTGTGATTACATTTCAAAAATGTATTATTGACTGGAGGTGAAACTTGGTTATATTTAGTAGAATAAGCAGTGAACAAAATGGATAGAAGAACACTTTATGCTTGACTGAGGAATTCTATACTATGGGACTGAATGGGAAGTGGCTTGATAAATTGAAATTCTTTGCATGGATCAGGTATACATTTTTATGATTCCGATTCAATTAAACAAAAGCTGTTCTGTTTAGAGAAGGTCATTTGAGCTCAATGTGCAGTGTTGTGTTCAGAAAGGATTAAGTAGCAATTCTTGTTCTATCAAACTGGAGCTCCTTTAGAAAGCAGAGGTTGGGCGTACTCTGCCCCAGACAAGTAGCAGCATTCTCATTTTCATCAAAGTACTGATCAAAGCACCCAGTTTCTGAAAACCATTTTCCTTAAAGATGTATGAAGTCAGCTTGAAAGACCCAGCTCGCTCTTCTCCTCGTTAATAGATCCATTGTGGATGTGCGCTGGGAGCTGAAAAATTAGATCTCATGAGAGCAATTACATCAGAAATTGCATCGTTGAAATACACAGGATCACAGTTGCTGGTAACTTATATATATCAGAAGACTGTAGCGCGCCCACAGAATTATCTGGCCCATATGACTGCCAGTGTTCTCCCGTGGGCACATTTTGCTCTCCATTAAGTTGTGACAAATCACCTAATAGTGGAGTGCTCGAGAAGCTTTTACATTACCCATTTTCCATTGGGCCCGTTCATTTTTTGGGCACAGGCACCCAAGAGGTGATTTTTCCAACTTCACGCTTTCGGTGGGGAACCTCACCCACTGGGATCACACATCAGAAAGTTGGACGTGCACTTGCACACAATTTTCTGACCATTGATAAATTGAAATTCTTTGCATGGATCAGGTATACATTTTTATGATTCCAAAATGGCCGAGAAATCACGTGCGGCATTTGCAATATGCACTTTGGGAGCTCAACATTGGAAAATGATCCTTCGTCATTTCCGAAATAAAGAATGCATATGTGGGATTGAGTTCGGCATATTTACTTTACAAGAACTGGCTCCCTTAACCAGACAGCACACTGCTAGACCCACGTTTTTGTTGGTTAGCTGAACATCTGGGTGTTTGGACCGAACAGAGGAAATTGCACACTTTGCCGATCCGCTAAACTGCTGGGGCATAAAAGCGCCTTTGGAGTACACGACAAAACACTGAAATCCACCCGAACGTTGGGCGAATTGAAAACCTCAGCAGTGAAACCAGTGTGTGGAATGTATCGCTTAATCGTACAATGTAGCAAAAAGCTTACTATTAGCTTATTTGGAAATAACAATGAAACACCGTCCTGAGGAGCCTGCTTACTTCCAGCTCAACTCGGACATAAAAGAACGTTGTGTGGAACCATTACAGTGGAAGTCGCTGCCTCCAGACACCAAGAGGCAACTATTTCAGAGTCTTGTATAAGAGTGCCTAAGTTTTTCCTCTACTTTTATCGGGCACTAACTTATTTCTTTAATTGTGAATCTGTGTAGTTTCACAGCGGGTAAAAGGGGTTTATTTCGAGTGCACTGGGAATATACCTCCAGGAACACATTCAGGACATCCGCATGATAAGAGACAGCATCAGCAAGGATAATGTGAACCGTAATAAACACCATTTGATCGGATTACAGAATAATCAATATTCACAATGTTTTTTTTTGAACAAAACCATATAGAAAACACTGCAATTTATAGACTGCTGGTAAAATCCCTGAAAATATTGGTTAGCAAAGTTTCTTTACTGGAGCCTTTTCAATCTTTGTTAGTACCTTTCAAATTAGCAATTTTCCTGACAAAAAAACTGGTTTCTGACCTCTGAACAATGCCAGCACTGTATGGCCGTGATTCTCCACCGTGATTCGCCACTGAAATCTGGCGGGACCGGTGCATGCAAATGGAGGCAGTTACACCTTTCACCACCTCAACACCCCGACTGGGATTTCCCCTCCCACCCCAACCCTTGCCAGGATTGCCGCTGGCTGCTACTTCTCAGACTATTGCATGCAAATAGAGGCAGGGTGCGGGGCCCAGGAGCCTGGAGGAGTTCCCTCCTGTCCGCCACTCTTATCACCGTTTTCTGAGGCTGCCGCGCGAAAAAAGCCAAAGCAATGTTCTTCCTAACAGCAGCAAATTAATCATCTTCATCCACAAACCTCTGCTTCAATGCATTCCTTTATCAGCCACTACAAAGCAAACTCTCTCACTTAAAGTGCACCCATTACTGCTGGTAAAATCCCACTGCTGGTAAAATCCCACAGTGTCAGCTGTGGCTCAGTGGGTAGCACACTCGCATCTGAGTCAGAAGGTTGTGGGTTCAAGTCCCACTCCAGGGACTTGAGCACATAAATCTAGGCCGACAGTGCAGTGCTGAGGGAGTGCTGCACTGTCAGAGGTGCCGTCCTTCGGATGAGACGTTAAACCGAGGCCTCGTCTGCTCTCTCAGGTGGATGTAAAAGATCCCATGGCTCTATTTCGAAGAAGAGCAGGGGAGTAATCCCCAGTGTCGTGGCCAATATTTATCCCTTAATCAACACAACAAAAACAGTTTATCTGGTCATTATCACATTGCCGTTTGTGGGAGCTTGCTGTGCGCAAATTGGCTGCCGTGTTTCCCACATTACAACAGTGACTCCACTTCAAAAGTACTTCATTGGCTGCAAAGCGCTTCAAGACGTCCAGTGGTCGTGAAAGGCGGGCGCCATATAAATGTAAGTCTTTCTTTCATTACAGTCTGGAAATACAGTAGATGTATATAATGAATTGACAGCAAAGATAACTCAACATTGGCCTGCAGGATTGATGGCCTAAATCCCATGTGGACCTAGCATTCAGGATGTCCTCTGCTACACTCCCACATCTAACCAGGATGATCTACCACTACCCTAACAGTTAAACAGCTCATATACGCCACACTGCTTCAGAAATAACCTGACACAAACCTTGAAAATTGTACTGGGCACCTGACATATTGGTTAAAGGTTTTGTATTACACTCCCAAGGCATGTCTTGAAGACATACTTGCTGTGCCTAACTCATACAAAAATTTAAAAAAGCATACTGGCATAATTTTTCTGAAATGCAATGTTTATACAGTTTAATTCAAAATTGACTGCAATGAACTCAACAGTAAAATAGTAAAATACAATGAATGGTATTATCACTTATCATTTAACTCCACTGACCAGAAATCACAAATACTTTCTAAAGCGAGCAGTGGAACTGCAGGACAGTGGGTTAGTCAGCATCTGAAAAGTAAAGACAGGTAGACTGTTGTCCAATGGAGCCTTGCATAAAAGGAGATTTATGCGATCGGCTGTCTTGAGATATTTTCCGAATTGAGCACAAATTCTCCCAAAAACCTAATGGCCCAGATTGTGCATCTCGCGGCGTGCCCGGTTAGTTAGACTTATTCGCGTACGTCTAAGCTTTAAAATGTTTTGCCTACGAAGTTGCTGGAAGTGCGAGCCGATAACAGTGCAGCGAGGTCAACAGGGCATCTGGTGAACAACGGGACCAACAGCGCATCTCCTTAACCAATGAGATTTAAGGATTGAGAAATAAACAGAGGAAGGAATGAGAAGCAGGGTGAATTAGAGTGGGTGAATTCAACGTCAAATCAGCAAAATAAAAAAAAAGAGGGAAAGAAAAATTGATTGAGAGAGAAAAAAGACAGAAAGGAAAAGAAGAAAAATTTAATTTGACATTTATAAAATCTACTAAAACAATTCACAGCCTGAAGGAATGAGACACCACACTTTTAATTGTTCACTTTCTGGGCAAGAGAGCTTAATTGGCAGTCATTAACAATGATCATGTTGTTAAAAGGTTACTTATGCTGCTAATTACTAGACAACTTTCTGTGGTGAGTTTAATGAGAAATTAATGTGCAAATGCAGCAACTTCATGAAATTCACGTGGAGGTTAAGTGCGAGATGCCGTTTTCGCAAAGCTAACGGTGGAGCAGCACAAATTGGCCAACAACTTGTGACGATTTACAATTCACGGGGTATCACTTCCTCGCCACAAGTTGCTGGACAATTTGCACACTAATAACGGCGTGCGTCGTTCACACACCGTTATTTTCTCAGCAAATTCTGGGCCATTACATTTTTTTCTGAAATCTCAATGCTTTATAGGTTAACTACGCATCCTGTTACAGTCGTTTAAGTTAAAGATATTAAAATTGCGATTGGGTGAAAACTTTGAAAGCTGCAAAAATTAAATTAACTTTCCAAGTTACCACAGATTCGCACGGACAATTCTTCAAATATTAGCAAAATTGCTTGATTAATATATAAATATGGGTTTGATTTCCAAGTACATTTAATTTTTCAAACTGCCTGCCTGGCTTCTGCAGGGTGGGTAGGGTTAACCTCGTCCCCTTAGTCTGGGGCAACAATAAAGCTCACCAGCAACTGACAGAAAATCAAACCGGGAAAGAATTTTAAAACCAGCTACCATTGTAATACTGTATATGGATTTATTCAATGTCATGGAATGGATTGTTCATTATATCATTATAACATGGTTTAACATTTGGACATCTCCCAAATCCGACATTACAACGAGGATTTGAATACAAGGTAAAATGGGACTTCAAGTATTTTGTTACTAATCAGGTTACATGTTTTTCTCTTGAGGCAGTTATGGACCAGACTTGAGTTTTGAATAAATTGCTTTTCATGCCTCATCCTGGGCTTACCCAATACATTATTAAAAAACTCTCCACTAGAAGTACATTCAGGAACATTCAGCCAAAAATTAAATGCCTTGGAAAACTGTATGTTTTAAGATTCCGCTCTGCTGTGAATTGAATGCTCCAGGGATAGGAGCTCTTAGAAACTGCAAGATTCCTGAAATGCATATTTATCTTTTCAAAGTTTAACAGTCTTCCTATTCCGCAAGATGGCTTCAGATATTATCCCGTTCCTTTAATCTTTTTTGGTGTACCATGCTGCCCCAAGGTGCTGTTCAGTGGATGAGACACACCAAGTGAAGCAGTTCCAACTTCAACATGGAGTGGCATTCAAATTTTATGAGGAGATTATACTGCCCTCCTAGAGCGTAGTACTGAAAAGCAGAAAAGCTCTGCCCATCTGGAAGGCAAAACACTCTCACAAAATTTGAAATATCACTTACTGCACAGCTGAGGACTGAAGTTGGGGAGGACTAGATTTTGTGTCCAGCACTTCCACATCTTTCTGCAACATGTTACTGCACCATAATTTTCCAACTGTTCGTACTGAAATGGGACAACAGTCCAGTCAACTCCAAAAAAAATCTTACTGCTGTACATTTACATTCTGTGTTTCAACTCACCATCTTACAGTTGTCAGAGGCTCAAAAATATCATTTCTGAAGCTTCCCTGGAGGGTGCCTTTGAATCTATAATTCCTACATTGAATGTTTAATCTCTTATGAGACAATAAATTTAAGATCCATCGCAAGAATTGGAAGCATTTAGACTAGAAAATAAACCACGTTGTGCTCAATCAGCATCATCTTTTTCTATTCACTCATATTTTGTGAATCAAACCATCCCTGATTGAAAAATCTGTCAGAGTGGCCGCAATTATACGTACAAGTTTGACACTTTCAGCTTCGCTTTGACTTGCTCAATCTAAATAGTCAAAAAAAGCAAAGTCGGGCATAAAAATGCATCGTTATTTGATATGAAATGTTTGACATACACATATCTGAACGACACAACAGATTGAGCAGTTAAACAGATCAAACATAGTACAAGGCACTGCAGCACATTTGCAAATCGATTTGCATCCTGGGATTTCAGGAAGGTTACTTTGTCAATAAATTCCTGAGAAATGTTCCTTTCTTTCTATTGAAAGTCTATCATGTGATTATAATGACCTTTACAACAAATACCAACATATAAATGGCAGGTTTTTGTTTTGTTTGTCCCATTTGAAGGAGAACATTACTGAAGGGGAAGCTACTTTCAATCTAAAATGTCTGACTCCATTCTTCATATCTTCCATGGCCTTCTTCCTCTACCTGATTTTTCTAAATCTCGCTGCCTAGAGGTAGACTGACATTTTTTTTTCCAACAGTGAATGTGTAGCTCTGGCAATGTGAAGTCCCATTCGGACAATTTCTGTGGTGTTACAAATGGAATTGGCACCAGTTTTCTTCAGTTCATGTGAATTGGAAATAGTTACTGGCCTGAGTATATGAACTGCATTTCCCAACGCGTATAAACAGGAATAATACTGAATTCCATTGTGGCCTGCAGAAATATCTGCAGTTACATCTGAAGGCCACACCACTGGAGCTCATCCATCCTCTCAAGATGTCGATCTGCTGGAGACAGCAGAGTCGTTAAGTGCCACGCTATTCTTCATTGCGGAGTGTGGGCACATGGTGGGGAATAGAAATTTAAAAATAATTCTTACCCTCAAAACAGGAGTATCCAACATTTTGGACCAAGAGGTCAGATCCAATTACCACAACCAGTGAATGAGCCACTCCCAAATAAATTGCTTTTGAGTCAGGTAGAATTATGAGTAAATGCTATTTGCAATATAATCATTTTCTTTTCTAATAAACATGTCCGTATTTATCGGAGAATGGTTCTAAATTATTCCAAACACAGTAGAATTAAGACAAGGGCTGAACTTTAACCTGGAGCAGTTGAGTTAAATTCCCGCCCGCGGCAGAAGGAGGCCTTTGCCGATTTTAACCACGGGCCTGATTTAAACAGCGCCAGTCCAGTCCCCGCAAAGAGGGTGTAAAGCGGCTACTGGCTGCCAAAGATCAAGCAGATAAGTGGTAGGGAGAGTGCCACAGGACAGGTGCGGTAGGGGGAGGGGAGTCTGCAACTATCCTTGTTGACAACAAAAAAAATCAGGATGTCGAAACACTAAAATTGAACCCCAGCATCAGATCTCCCAGTCACACATTTACACCACGAGTGCGAGGTTTTTGCAGAGCATCTTCCCTTCGCACCAAATGTGATGGCATAAATTAAATCTGAATCTATCAGGGCCCAACATGACACCAGAGCAAAGTAGAGTGAGACTCCTTGGAGGAGGGAGTCTCGTTCCACTTCAATTCAAAGTCAGTTCTGGCCTTCATACGCCAATTACACTCCATACGTTTAGTGTCAGTGTGAAGCCAAAGCTACTTCACACTGAAACTTATAGTGTGAATGCACTGGAAAATTCCCCGCACTGGAAAATTCCCCACACTAACAAAAAAAAACATTCACTAAAAATGAAACCCTCCACACACTCTAAAAATCAGATATAAACCTGCTAAATATGAAACCCCCTACACACTAATACTCAAATCCTCCATACATTGAATATTAACACGCCCCACACATTCAAGATGCAAATGCTCTACACATACTGAACAAAAATCATAAACCCCCACACACTGGTGAGCCCTGCTCGCTTAACCCAGGTTAAACTGGTGCTATCTTCTACCTGACCTGGTCTGCTTCACTGTGGTCCTGACCACCTTGTCTGATCCACTCTGTTGCCACCACACTGAATCCTTTCCACTTGGTCTTACTGCCTCTACGATCTTTTCCACCTTGCGCTCTCTGAAGCTGCTGTCTCTTCTGGCTGGCTAGTAACATTGGGTGCTTGCTAATGATGGCCCAAGGATTGTTGCCCTTTTCATATCCTTTTAACATCAACTAGTCTGGAATTTGTAACAGTCTGATGGGTGTGTGCTGCTCCGTCTCGTTCGTTGTTGCAGGTTGAACTTCCCGGGCCTGGAGGGGTTTGTAAAGGCTGCGTATTGACAGGTGGGAGAAGGCTATCTGATTGGTGGAAAAAGGCTACTCCCTCATTGGTCTAAATCTACAAACAAGAGAACAGTTTTTTCAATCCTCCAGGCCTAAAAAACGCAAAAATACTGAACAGATGAAAAAAATCCCTATGCATATTCGCACATAAATAGAAAATAACAGGCTCAGAGCATCAATGCTGGATAATGGGAGCCTGTAGTCCAGACCTTAGCCTAAGTCATGTGTTAGAAATCCTCACCCTAAAGTATTGTCTAAAAATATAGTCATACAAACGGTATTTGCTTAAAGTAGCTGGAGGTTTATTGTGATTGCTCAAGAGTCCAGTTTGCCCTTGTTCAGTTTATACTTTTCAGTCAGCTGTTGAGGTTTTAGCTGGTCCAGGTTTGCGTGTTGTAAAAATTTAAGAACTTTGTTGAACCAAAGCCATTCTTAGTGCTTTGAGAATCTTTACTTGGCATATACAATCTGTTTCCTGTCCCCTTAAGTCTCCCTGCATACTTTAACACAAGTATAATTGTAATCTCGAGTCTGACGCATGTTGGACAGTGTGATCATTATTCCAAGATTGTTACACGTAGAGTACTCTTGCCTGCCATGTCCTCTTCGGGAGCTCGGTGACAATTTAATTGGTGCAGATCTCGATGGCACGCAGCTACTGGAAGGGATAAGCATCTTGATGTCTTTGTAGCCAAGACAAGGCAGGACTTCTCTCCACACTAGAACAAAACATCTCCGCACTAGAATAAAACATCAGCTTCACATAGAGAGAAAGAAGAAAACAATGAAAGGATGAAAGGTCAGTGGTAGCCATGTTAGATTAGGATGTGCAAGGTTAGGTACTTCCAGGGAACTTTAAAAAAAAATGGGCTCACTGTTTGGTCACGTCCTAACACTGGTTTGCATTCTGCCACAAGCTGCCATCCACATTGGCCAGTGACCAAAAGCAGACACCGTCAATAAGTTTATTTTAAATTATGGATGAAATAATAAATCCCTCGACGGCTCAGTTGATAAGTGCAGCAGCTGAGCTGTACAAATGCGAAAGGTCTCTAGTTTAGTTCTCGGCCTGTGCTGAGGTAGCTGATCTCAGCTGGGGCGGCACGAAGACTATTACAATTGGCTTTGGTACCCTGGCATAGGCACAGAATTGGACAGGGCCGCTGCTCTTGGCTGCTGTTCAGTGACCTCTGCTGCAAACATGTGGATGTGGATGTCGGGTGAAAACAAGATTGGGCTCTGCTTTAATGCTCCCTATGGTTGAATAGTCTACTGACCATTATTATCCAGGTGTGTATATTAGGAATGGCCACTTGAGTAAATAGTACCCGTGGAACTATACCCGAGCAAGGAGTCAAAACATTAAAGAGGGTGGCAGAGGGAGAAATTTGGCAAAACAAGGAAACAAATACATGATGGGGAAAATAATGAATGCACGGATGGATGACATTATTTTCATGCATAATTTTACCTTAAGTCAATTCTTAGGCTGTTACAATGAAAGAAAACTTGACACTGTCCTAGTATTAGGCCTTTACAGCAGGTCCCCTTCACAAACCTCATAACACCCCTGCAGAGGGAAGAATGCATTGATGCCAAGGACAGCACGCCAACATTGGTCCCCAGCTACGTAGAAAGAGCAAACCAAATCGAATGCCACCACAGAATTGGTGGGTTAGGCCTTGTGCTCCATTCCTGGCTGTGCTGCCCTCAATCAATCAATGTTTGTCCCACACCTAACGTGTGTTAAAGTTTAGATCAAAGATTTGGATATAGAGCTGGAGGGTGCCCAGATTTGCAGACGATATGAAGGCATAGTAAATAATTCCGAGGACCAATTGAAGCTGCAAAGGGATAATGATAAGATGGTGGAAAAGTGGCCGATGGAATTCAATGTGAGGTGGTACATTTTGATTAAATAAAATACAGTCAGCACCGCTTATAGCAGGTGCGTTCGTGCGAACGCGATTTGCCCGCTATACGCAATGGCTGGTAGAACGTTTGACAGACTTCATGGCAGTCTACTGGAAATAGGATTATGAGGAGGAATAAATTAGCAATAGCATTATTTAAGAGCATTATTTACTTCCCACTTATGTGTAGAGAAAATTCACTTTGGCCTGAAGGATGTTTAAAGTCTCAAACTGTGTTGCCACAGCTGCCAGAGCTTTCTACTTTGACTCGAAAGCCACTGCTAAGTGCTTGTAGCAGACAACTTAATTAAAGAAACAGCACACTCCTGACTGATTTAGCATTGTGCTAATTTTGTAGAAAATGCTTAAATATGGGGATGGTAATTTTATTATATCTTTCAATGCACCCTAATGAGGTGAAAACTAATGAGTAAGCACAGCTGTTTCTGCCCGAAATAAACAGAGCACTTCAGATGCTATAACCGGCAACTTTGAAATCAACGTTAACACAAATGGCTAATGGTCATCGCTTTTTGGCCGATATAAGCAACCGCCCATTTTAACGTGGACGTTTTAAGTGGTGGGGATTGTAATTATAGTTTGAATGGGGGAGGATGTGTGATGCGAAACAGCAGAGAGATTTGGAGTTCCAGTTCACAAGGCACAAAAAGCAACACCTCCAGTGGATAAGGCCATAAAAAAAAACTAGTGGAACACTGATCTTATGGCAAGAGAAAAAGAATATAAAAATCAAGATGCAATGATGGATCTATATAAACCTTAGTAAGACCACAGTTGGAGTCCTGGGTGCAGTTTTGGGTTTCACACTATAGGAAAGATGTTGAGGCAATAGAGACAGAACAAGAGATTCACTAGGATTCTACCCAGTATGAGGAAAAAACTAATACAACACTTGGAAAAATTTTGTTAGAACAAAGGAGATTATAAAAAGTGTTTTCAAAGAAGTGTTTAAAATTATGACGGAATGGAACAGAAAAGACTGTTTCCAGTGGTTGAGGAATCTAGAATGAGATACAAGATTAAGTGCAAGAGATTTAGAACAGAGAGCAGGAGAAACATGTTTTGTGAGGCTGTCGAATGCACTACTAGAATTACTGATTGAAGCAGAGACATCCAAGAATCGGTTAGATAGGTGGTTGAAGGAAAGAAGGGTTAAAGGGATAATAGGAATAGGGTAGGCACAGGAGAATTGGTCTACTCATGGAGGATAATACCAACACGGACTGGCTGGACCAAATGGCCTGTTTCCATGTTGTAATGTCTCCGTAATTCTATGTAAAATTACTGTACAAATATTCCATCAATGCACCCTCCTGCACATGCTGTATTAATATACATCACTACTATAACAATGAGAAAACCAGTGTACAATGGTACTTTGCAAAAATAAAACTTCCATATGTTAATTTTTTTTTTTAAAAAGGTGTACAACTCCAGCTTTAATTGTTAAACTTTTGCCAGTTTTCCGGTTTCAACTTGTTGTCTAGCTTCTCAAAATAAATTGTTTTAAAGAAAGCGGCAGTACGCTACAATGCCACAATTTCATTTATAAAAAGTCAGGGCCTCAGATAACTGGGTTAGCACAGACAGTTGCTTTATAAAAATTGTTGCACTGCAATGCAATTTGTAGTTTTGAATCATAGACAAGCTGTGAGGTTTGCAATAAAGCAGATAAAATCAGACTCGAGGGATTGGCAATCAAAACCGATCAACTGCTAATCAGTTTTGAAGTATGGGCAGTTGCACTGCCAATCAAGCAGTACATATTTATTAAGCTCTGATAATGCAATTGCTGTCCAAATCAATCATAAATATATGGATTCTCTATAATTAAATTCTGAAATAAAATTGAATCGAACCAATTTTTCTCTCTAAACCTGGAATGTTGGTAGTGAGCACGTGCTCCCACTGCAAGAGCAACTCCTTCAGTATATGTGGTTTGAAGTTCCACTCCGTAATGAGGGAGATAAAGGAACTAGTCCATAAAATTAACAGCAGCCATTTTACAAGATCAGTCAGTCATAACTGACAACATTTCAAATTAAGTACTGAAGTGCTTAATAAGCAGACTCATTACTGTCTGCAGGTGATATTGCATAATCCTAGGAAAAGAAATAAATATTTTTGGGCAGGTGCATTTTGCACAAGTAATATGTGGACCAACTTGTTTTGAATATTAATTAGTGCACACAAACTGGAACTGCAGGTATTCAGAACAAGGAGCCTAAGCTTAACAATACCCTGTGTGTCTAAATGCCAGGAGATAAGGAAGCTAAAAATTGAGCAAACTTCACATGAGATCACATCGTCCGAATATCCCAGTCCAGTTTACTTCTCAAGGGGAAGAGTTTGCTCTCAGAGGTGATGAATAGGTCACTTTAATTAAAGAACAACTGAGCGCTGGATTTGTTTGCATTGTGCCAATAGTGCAGGTCAATCTTTATGAGCTGTTTGTCAGTTCCAACCCACAATGAAAAGCTCAGGGCAGGCAGGACAAACTGTAGAAAACAAGAACTCGCGTAACAGGTTTGTGATAAAACCACCACCAATAACGAGTTTGTAGTTTATAGGGGTTCCAGCTGAGCGTCTTCATGCCACAAAGTAAAAGCACTTTTTATTCTTCAACTGCCAAACATGGAGATCTCCACTGAAATAATTTTCTCAGCCATGGTGTATTAAAATGAAGCCAGACAAAAAAGGCTTTTATCACTTCAGTGTCCAAAACAGTGCAGCGAATCATCTGAAAGGGCTCTGCAAACAGGTCGGAGTGATGGAATGGTAGACGTATCTCCTGATAACATTCCTTTCACATTCCAAACGGCTGATGCAGACGCTTTACGGAGAGCACAGATAGGATGACTTTCACCTCTACACTGACCCGCTGCGGTTGTGGATTTTTTTCTCCTCTTCTAGATCTCTTCATTGTTCCCTTCATTCCATTTTTGACCCTCCCAAGCAGATCATCAGCATTCCAACGCCCTACAGTCGAGATGGAGCGTGAGCTATAGACTGCGCTGCAGCACCATCAGTTTTGAAAAGAAAAAAGACTTGCATTTCTATAGCGCCTTTCATGACCACCAGATGTCTCAAAGCGCTTTACAGCCAATGAAGTACTTTTGAAGTGGAGTCACTGTTGTAATGTGGGTAACGTGGCAGCCAATTTGTGCACAGCAAGCTCCCACAAACAGCAATGTGACAATGACCAGATAATCTGCTTTTGTAATGTTGGTTGAGGGATAAATATTGGCCAGGACACCGGGGATAACTCCCCTGCTCGTCTTCGAAATAGTGCCATGGGATCTTTTACGTCCACCCGAGAGGGCAGACGGGGCCTCGGTTTACCGTCTCATCCGAAAGACGGCACCTCCGACAGTGCAGCGGACCCTTGCTTGCTTTCTAAACATGCTGCCAGCAGGCTGGATTCCAGCCGTTAGCCTCCTATCTGGCAAAGCTGTTTCTATCCACACGCACGCCCCCGCCCCCCACCCAGGCTCCTCCACACCCCCGCAAAAAAAAGACAATTCTCTAAGCTGGAGTAGCCTGGGCAGAAATTTCTCAAATGTCAACTGGACAACACGGAATCTTGCCCGCACTTGTTGACCAGTCACACACTGATCTGCGATGTGCCCTCCCAGCAGGCCACTGGGAGCACACAAGTGGAAAGTTTAGCCTCAAGAGTCCATTTTATATAGATGTGTTTTTGCCAGCCTATTCTGTGTCTTGTGTCAAGATGTTGATTTTGTTTTTGAAGTTTTTCAATAAATTTTCAACATCAGCAAAGAAACACTAGAGGGCGATTTTTCCAGAGTTGTGCACAGAAGATGTGCATTTTATTTTGGCTTGTGAACGGCAGGCGAAGTGTGCGCCAACTCAGAACACCGGTTCTGCGTTGTTCCAGCGCTGCACTGCAATTTCCTGTGGGCCTGCGATTTTTCTGTGCATGCTTTTTCGTGAACTCAACATCTCTATAAACTGAAACACCAACAGAAAGCGCTGGAAAAACTCAGCAGGCCAGGCAACATCCGTGGAGAGAGAAACAGAGTTAACGTTTCAGGACGAAGGGTCTTCGACCTGAAACGTTAACTCTGTTTCTCTCTCCACGGATGTTGCCTGGCCTGCTGAGTTTTTCCAGCGCTTTCTGTTGTTATTTCAGTTTTCCAACATCCGCAGTATTTTGCTATATTATCTCTATAAACTGCATTTAAAGCAGGATCATATAATAGAGGGAAATGAGAGGAATTTTTTATATACAGGAAACTTTTGTTTATCCGGCACCCAAATATCCGGAATTCTCGCTTAACCGGCAAAAATCATCCTCCGAAAACTCCTCTCAAATAACCGGCAATGTTGCCGAGTCGCAGTCGAGTCTCCGCGAACGCCGAGTACTCCGAAAACTCCTCTCAAATAACCGGCAATGTTGCCGATCCCGAGTCCGAGAATGCCGATTTAGTCAGTAGGGGTAGTTTTCAAAAGTGCCACTACTCGGCCTCCTGGCGCTGTCGGAAGTCCGAAACACTGCAGTAGCAGGAGTTGATTCTCCCGCGCTGCCTGGAGTCTCTTTGTTAAAAATAGCCTCGGTAGATATAACTCTCCGTTATCCGGTACTTTCGATAAACCGGCACCGGCAATAAAGAGTTTCATATATATATATATATATAAAAAAACAAACGCAGGAAGTTATGATCTGGAATGCACTGCCTGAAAGGGTGGTGGAAGCAGATTCAATAGTAACATTCAAAAGGAAATTGGATATATACTTGAAAAAGGAGAAATTTGCTGGGTGATGGGGAAAGAGCAGGGGAGTGGGACTAATTGAACAGCTCTTTCAAAGAGCCGGCACAGACACAATGGGCCTGCGACCAGCCTCCCTGAACTTTCACTGTTCGCAGGTCAGGAGTAGAGTTGCCTCTAAAACATGGCACTGAGGCCATCAGAGGAGTGGTGCAAATTGCTGCTTCAACTCAAAAGTTGCTGGGAAAATGTGAAAACATTCTATCCTACTGCTTATCGCTGTAAAGATTGTTAGAAGAGAAATTTATCGGAATTGAACAAGGACCTTTTGTGGCATTATAGGGACACAGGTTGGCTATGCTTGTTATCTTCCGAGTATCCCATTAAAACAGTCCCAGGGCTTTGAAGCTTTTGGCTGCACTTTTAATTCCTCTGTTCTGTGGGCTTGTGTGCACTGGCTGGACGCCAAACACACATCCAGTGCACGCCCGCCATTTGTAAATGAGGCTGCTGCAGAATTACAAGCGCACCGAGGCCCCCCTGGTGACGGACATTTCGAGCGCAATCCACCAGCTGTGTGCTCAGGCACAGGCAATCCAGGGAAAACAGCCCTGAGAACTCAAACCACAATCCCACCACGTGGTCCTGCCCGCAGCATGCTCTGCCCGAGTCCCCTGGTCTACCGTGTTCTGCTTTGGACTTGCTGCACTTGTGGCACAGCAACAACAACTTGCATTTATATAGCGCCTTGAATGTAGCAGAATGTCCCAAGGCTCTTCACAGGAGCGTTATCAAAGAAAGATTTACACTGAGCCACATAAGGAGATATTAGGACAGGTGACCAAAAGCTTGGTCAAAGAGGTAGGTTTTAAGGAGCACCAAGAGGTAGAGAGGCGGAGAGGTTTCGGGAGAGAATGCCAGAACATACCTTTTTTTTTTGTCAGCTGTTATTAATCCACAAAACACGTCAACAGTTTTCCTCATTGGAAAAGTATCACTGCGCATTCATCTGGTACTGTCGGAACTCAGATTAACATTTAAACTGGGAAAAACAGTAACGAGATGACTGAAGCAGTAACTCTTTACACAGAAGTGCCACAATCAGCGGGAGGAAGCCCTTATCTCAGTTGGAGCACTCTCACCGGCATATATTTCCATTTGAAAAAAATCACTTCACATAACTAATCATACAGGCGTTGACCACACAACATCACACTACCAAGAAAACATTTTATTCTGAAGCATAAACGTTTTAGACTTTAAAATGCTGCAGTGAAATTGTTGTGTGGCTGCCCTTTGAAAATTCAACAGGTAAATTGGAGGCATCGGAAAATTAAGAATTGTGCAGCTTTCACAGGTCCGGATCGAGCCGAATGCATTTAACTGAAATAGTCCACCTCAGACATTTGCAGCTCACGGCCATGCATCATGAAGCCGTCCCCAATTACAGTTTTTCTGTAAGGTTCTAAAGTTACGCCACCATGCAAAGAGATTTGAACCAGGACACTGGAGGCCACCATACAGCTAACAATGAGTTCTCAGCCAATGATGCATTGAGAGGCTCATTTCAATTCCTGAATATAATTACGTCAGCGAAGTTTATTAAAGTCCAACAAACTCCCGGATGTGCCTCTGTGTCGAAATGCATTCCCATCTGTGGAATTCTTTATAAATGTATGCAAATATAAACTTTTTATTTTAAGCAGAAATGAAACAAATTACTGTTTAATGAAATAACAGGAAATGCTGAAAACACTCAGCATCCGTGAAGAGAGAAGCAGAGTTAACGGTTCAGGTCTGTGACCCTTCGTCAGAACTGGAAAAAGTTACAGATCCAACAGGTTTTAAGCAGGTGCAGAGGCAGGGAAAGGGGCCGGGGGGGGGGGGGTGGAAGGAACTAAAGGGACAGTCTGTGCTAGGGTGGAAGGCAGGAGAGATTAAATGTTGCAAATGGGGATGGCAGAATCATCAACAGCTGCCATGTGAAAAAATAGGGGCAGGGGTTATGGGCTGAAATTATTGAACTCAATGTTGAGTCCAGAAGGTTATAAAGTGCCTAATCGAAAGATGAGGTGCTGTTCCTCAAGCTTATGCTGAGCTTCATTGGAACAGTGTAAGAGGCCGAGGACAGAGAGGTCAGAATGGGAGTGGAGCGGAGAATTGAAGTGACAAGCGACCAGAAGCTCGGGGTCACCCTTACAGACTGAACGGAGGTGTTCCGCAGTTTGAAAATTGTTCTATTTCAAACTGAAGACAGACTGCACCACACAATTCAATCTGCAGTGAGTGATATTTATTGCATAGAGGGAAGAGTACAGCCTCAAAGATCATGAACCAGAATCGGTTCTGTATCTTACTTCTGAAATTTAAAGATGCACATATTTTCCAGCAGGGACCACTGGATAGCAATCAAAGCAGGGGCCCAGGCTGATCTTTCCCATCACTGGTGCTGAGGCACGGAGACCAATTTTAGCAGAGATCAGCTAACTCAACACAGAGCTGGAATCCACCATTGGACCTTTTGTCTAACTGGCTCAGCCGCACACCAGGAGTGCCCTTAAACACTTAAGTCATCAGTGAAGTACAGTGGAGTAACTTAATCTAACGCACATCATGACATATCTAAGCATAGCTATTTATACCCGCTAGAAGTTAATCAGATTATACGGGTCACATCTGCTGGTCATGCCAATCCCACT
Source organism: Squalus acanthias (assembly GCA_030390025.1). Classification (NCBI taxonomy): domain Eukaryota; kingdom Metazoa; phylum Chordata; class Chondrichthyes; order Squaliformes; family Squalidae; genus Squalus; species Squalus acanthias. Next base: position 25,461,187 of record CM059447.1, on the reverse strand, counting down.
TTGAAACTCTGGCATCACTGTGCATGACAGAATGCATGATCTTGTACATGTACAATGGTGCACTAAATCTCAGAAGCTGCCATAATAGCCAGCATATGTAGCCTGTTAACCAACAACAACTCGCATTTATATAGCTGATAGGAAAAACATCCCAAGGCACTTCACAGAAGCATAATCAGACAAAATTAGACGGCGAGGAGATATCAGGAGGGGTGACTAAAAACTTGATGGAAGAGATGGCTTTTAAGGAGGGTCAAAAGAGGCGAGGGGTTTAGGCAGCAAGTTTAGGGAGGGAATTCCAGGGCATTGAGCCTAGACGGCTGAAGGCACAGCTGCCGATGGTGTGGCAAAGGAGATGTGCAAGAGGCCAGAATTGCCGGAACGCAGAGCTCTCAGAGTTGGAGGAACCCAGAGCTCTCAAAATGTTGTGGGACAGGAGGTTAGAGAGATAGGGAAGGGCGAGACCATGAAAGGATTTAAACATGAGGGTGAGCATTTTAAATTTGAAGCGTTCAAGACTGGGAGCCAGTGTACATAAGCGATGGGTGAACAGGACTTGGTGGGAGTTAGGATACGGGCAGCAGAGCTGCGGATGAGCGGAGGTTAATGGAGGTTAGGCCATCCAGGAGAGCATTGGAATAATCAAGGATGGAGGTGACCAAAACATGGATGAGGGTTCACCAGTAGATGGGCTGAGGAAGGGTGGGCGCAGAGGATGGGCGATGTTACAGAGGTACCACTCAGCTCGGGGTCAATTAGGACACTGAGGATGCAAGCAGTCTGGTTGAACCAGGAGATGTGGTTGGGGAGGGGAATCAGCAGCGAGGGTACAGAGATTGCGGCAGGGGTTGAAGCCAATGGTTTTGGTCTTCTAAATGTTGAACTAGCGGAAATTGCAGCTCATCCACGACTGGAGGTAGGACAGGAAGGCTGACATGTAGGATGTCACACCTGACTCCGTGTCTTTGGACGTCGCCGAGGGGCAGCATGAATTAGAGGAAGAGGGGGGTAGCGGGCAAAGATAGATCTTTATGGGACACCAGAGGTAATGGCACAGGAGCAGGAAAGGAAAACATTGCTGGAGATGCCCTGACTACGAATGCATAGGTAAGAGTGGACCCAAGGCCAGTCCCACTAAGCTGGACAACGGAGGAGAGGTATTGGAGCAGGATGGTATAGTCGACCATCTCAAAGGAGTCGAGGTCGAGTAGGATGAGTAGAGATAGTGCACCATTGTCAGAGGATGTAATTTATAACTTTAAGCCATTTCAATGCCGCGGCAGGCACGGAAACCTAACTGGAGAGATTCAAACATGGAGCTGCGGGAAAGATGGGCACCAATTTGGAAGGCGATAACACGTTCAAGGACTTTGAAAAGAAAAGTGAGGTTGCAGACGGGTGCTAGTTTGCAAGAACAGACGTGTTGAGGGTAGGCCATTTGAGGAGGAGGTGATGTTGGTGGTTTTGAGAGAGAGGGGACAGTACCCGAGGAGAGGGAACCATGTCCAATGTTAGCTAGCGTGGGGCCAGGAAGGAAAGATGGATGGTCAGCATTTTCTCTTAAACTACAATCCACAAATAAACCTATTTGCAATTACTGTTTCAACTTGTCATCACTTGTTAGCACTTTCTACCAGCAGAGCTGTGCTTTACTCATATCTACTTTTTCACTAAATAGAGGAGAATATTGCCCTAGATACTATTACAAAACTGCCACATCAACAATTGTGGGGTTGGAAGAATGCTGATTTAATTTGTATCATTCTATTTGTGTCAGTTAGCTGTCTGTGTCCTGTAAATCCACTATAAAGGTCAATTGCTCCCTTTTAGGTGCAATGCTCATTTTTGAATAGCTGATCTCAACATATTATGGATCATCATCAATCCAATACAAGTACAGAAATTCATTTGTGACATCTGTCCTCTGGACAGGTTTTTTGACACACATTGTAACTTACCTTTCCCAAGCACTAAAAAAGCCCTCCCCTCCAAGTGATTTATCTTGAATTACGTTCAAGCAGATTTGTTAGGTAGTCAACAGGTAGTAGAATCAAAGGAAGACTCATTTTAGTCGCATCGTACAGTATGGAGTAATAGCATCCACTCTGAAAACTTTCCAAGTACAATTTCAAATTACAGCCAAGTATATGTCACTGTTCAGCAAGATGTTCCTTACAATTGAAAATAGATCAATGAGTGGTTAGGATTTGGAATGCACTGCTTGATAGGGTGGTAGATACAGATTTAATAGCAGCCTTCAAAAGGGAATTGGATAAATACTTGAAGGAGAAAAAATTGCAGGGATATGGGGAAAGAGCGGGAGAGTGGGATTAACTGGAATGCTCTTCGAAAGAGCCGGCACAGACTCGATGGGCCGAATGGCCTCCTTCTGTGCTGTACTAATTTATGATTCTATAAATGTTTGAATTCTAAAGTTCTTCAAAATGCACATTAAAGGATATTCAATGGGCCAGAAATTCGGGTCTCCATGGGTGAGTACGCGCTGTGTACTCACCCGTAGACCCAACGAAAGTGCCGGTTTCGCACATGCGCTGGAAACCGGAGCTTCCGTTCCCTTGAAGGAAGGGGTTCAGAGGTCGAACGCGTGCGCCGGAGAGGCAGCGCGCACGCAGCGAACTTGGTTTTTTTTCAGGTTTCTCCGTGAGGGTAAGTACGGAGAAGCTGCGCAGGAAAAAAGGAGGTGCAAGGCCTGCTTTTAACAAAGTAAGTGGTGAATTAAGTACAATTTAAACATTTTTTCAACAGGTTTATCTTTTTTACATACTTTAAAGAAAGGTAAGTTTATTTTTAGCACTGTTAAAAAGTGTAATTAATTTTTTCAAAAATTTAAATTTGTTTAAAGTAGTTAATTTATGTAATTTATAGTTATTTTAAAAATGTGATTTTTTTTTTTTATTTATTTGAAGTTTTAGTGAGGTTTTGGGGGGTGATCTCTATTCATAGATTTGACAGGTCTTCCTGTCAAAATCTATGAATGGAGATTCCCTGCTCCGATTGGCTCTCCATGACCCATGTGATCCCAGGGGACGCTTCGAACTAACTGCGCCCCTGGGATACGCAAGCACTGCGCGTCGGCAGCTGCAGGAGGCCCAGGAGCCGAATTTCACGCGGGCCCGAAGCACAATGGCAGGCACGCTAAGTAAGTACGCGCGCGATCCTTGCACCCGCGGGAAGCCGGAGAGCCGAATTTCTGGTCCAATATTTTTTTTTAGATTTTAAACTATTCAAAGTTAATATGTATCGCACACGTGTAGAATTATAGAAAGGAAGAGAGTATATCTGGTGTGAAATTGATATCGTGGGGTTCTGTTAAATGAAGAAATTGGGTTTTTTTTGGTTACAACAACTTACATTCCTCTAGTGTGTTTGATGTAATAAATGACCCAAGGCTCTTTATGGAGGGTTGAGGGAGGAAAGGCAGTGACACCGAGTAAAAAGTAGACCAGAAGTTGGGAAAATGGCCAAAGGCACAATCACGAAGGTATGTTTTGAGGACAATCTCACAAAAAGAATTGTAGAGTGCAAGGTCATGGTGACTGAAGATTCTGCAACCAGTGACACAGCAAAGGGAAGACTGAACTCCAAATTTGAATATTTATGCACAATGGTTAGAAAAAAGTCTGATGAAATACTTGCTTGCCCCCTTTGTATGCAGTCAAAATATGAACAGAAAATACAGAGAACATGGAGCATGTTAACACAGCACAGTTGGAGAAATTCAACATCTCACATTTTCATTCATTTCAAAAGGACCAGCTACAACTGATCTTACAAAACAGGAGGAGGCCTGGGCCAAGCATACACAAGGTTGGAATTATTTGGAATGTCTACTCGTGCTGCAAATTCATATCTCAGAATGTTCAAAAATCCAATATGCTAACCTTAAGACCTCATTTGCATCCACTATAATGAATTCCTTTTCATTTCAGTATCTGCATATTTTTGGAGCAAGGTTTAAAATTTTATGAATTCTTTTCCCTAATATTGTATTTAACTGAAAATTCATATTTCAAGTCTGCCCAGACAACCACAATAACCTTCTTAAAACCCGATTTATTGGGCAGAGCAGAGCCCACAGAATCTCTGTTTCATAGGTCAAGATTTGTCACTTTTTCCTATTTTTCCATCCATTGCATCCATTTCATTATCGCAGTTAATTACTTCACATTTAGAAGTAATTATTGTCAGCTAGACACAAATTAATTTTGCCCTTTTGCATTGGAAAGGCCAATTCCTCTGCTTCAAGCCAGCTTGCATCTAGTTCGATAGGCAGCCCAAGTTAAGCTATTTCTTCTTCCAGTTTCTATTAAACTGTTTTTGAATTATCTCAATGTTTCGGTACAAAATTGAATTGAACTGAAAACAGTGCATGCCCTACAGTCATAATCTGGGGCAAAAAATGTCATTATCTACTTTCATTATAGCTCTTTATATCCATTTCTTATAAGCTAGTTCAGCAGCACCTCCCAAACCCGCGACCTCTTCCACCTAGAAGGACAAGGGCAGCAGGCGCATGGGAACACCACCACCTCCAAGTTCCCTACCAAGTCACACACCATCCTGACTTGGAAGTATATCGCCGATCCTTCATCGTCGCTGGGTCAAAATCCTGGAACTCCCTACCTAACAGCACTGTGGGAGTACCTTCACCACACGGACTGCAGCAGTTCAAGGTGGCGGCTCACCACCACCTTCTCAAGGGCAACTAGGGATGGGCAATAAATTCTGGCCTTGTCAGCTACGCCCAGATCCATAAGCGAATAAAAAATAAGTTATGCTCCACATATAGAGAATCCATGCACTGAAAATAGGTAAGTCCTGGGGCCCTCTAATAGCTTCGCTTGCTGTAGCCTCACTGGAGCGACGATATTCTGCTCGGTCCCAGAGCGGAGTAATAACCTGGGTCGGGCTTTCCTCTTCAATCCTTTTTGATGAAGGTAGCCGTAGAGCAAACTGAAGCAGTATGTCAAAGGAATTATTTTAGAACTAACAAAGTGCATGCACTCCAAATCAAAGAAGTGCAGTGGGGAAGGAAGACATATGTGAGAAACATTTCAAAGAATAAGGGGTGCTTTGTACAATGATCATACCTTTTGTCATTTAATCTCTCCTGCCTTCCACCCCAGCACAGACCTGTCCCTTTTGTTCTTTCCTCCCCTCTTTCCCTGTCCCTGCATTTGCTTAAAACCTGTTACATCTCTAACTTTTTCCAGTCCTGACGAAAGGTCATCGACCCGAAACGTTAACTCTGTTTCTCTCTCCACAGATGCTGCCTGACCCGCTGAGTATTTCCAGCATTTTCTGTTTTTATAACCTTCTTTCTTATTCATTTATACTCCACATACACTGGGATTAGTACCAGAAGATGGAGGTGGCTAATTCTATGATTTAATCCTAAATCCAGCTTGGAAGACAGATATGCCAAACCGTGCAAAATCCTTAAAATACAGATCTAAACAATAATATGAAGTAAACACTTAAGAGGAGAAATTTGGGAGCGCCCCATTTGGGGTGCTAACTTTTGAAAGCTGGAAAAATTAGCGCCAGGTGCGAACGATTTCCCAGCTTTCTGTAAATTCGGCGTTCGCGCTCCAGGAAGGAAGTGGAGTGCTAAATCAAGCGCTCCACTTCCTTCCTGGAGCGCTAAAGGACGCAGGCGGGGCGGTAGTGATGCAGCGCTGCACAATGTCCCGTGCAGCGCTGCCGCGATCCGAGGATCCTTCCCTCCCTTAAAGGGAAGGGCCATCGCTGCAGGCTCAGTTAGCTGGTCCCCGACGGCAGCTGCGATCCAGCCCGATCACCCTCATGCACTTCAGCAGAGTGTCAGGCTGAGCGATCGCGGACAAAAGAAACTGGAAAAAATTCAAATACTGCGTTGCAACAATTTAACTACTTACCGCGCCAACATTCCCTTTAACTTGCGCCCCCGAAGTGCCCGGCCTCCCGAACAATGCCTCCTGCAGCTATCGGTGTTGTCGCCCGGCGATGCTGTAGGGGGCAGAAGCGAAGTTCGGGTCCGGGGTGCTACTGGGGCGATGCGCAGGACAACGACGTCGCTATCTCCGGGCGCAGGAGATCGTGGCACGCGATGTGTTACCGCCGCTGCAAACCTCTCAGCTAATTTAGCGGGCGTCGCTCATTCTGCCACGCCCAGTCGGTAAGTCGTTATCGTCTCGGTGGGGGGGGAATAACAGGGTGCTTACGGGAGGCGCCAAGGAGGCCAATTTCTAGAGACTGTTCCAAGTGGCTCCTTTTCAGATGGAATCTGAGGCAACATCTTTGATGTTAAGTCAAGGTTTTTAAGTAAGGGGCTTTTACTTTACCTGATGATTCCTGAAGTTAGTTTACAGCATAAAAGAATATATTCCACAACTAATGTAGCAATACGTTGCTCAGAAATTTAATTCCTAAAGTTTCACCATCAAAAGAAAGAAATGATGATGTAGATCCTGGTTCCCACCAGCATAGTATGACTGGGCTTGAAACAGTTTACTTCAGACAGGTGTTATAGTAGGAACAAATAAGTCTACATAATCTCCAGAAATAAATGAAATTCCAAAAATAATCTTAGACATAAATTTACAACAGGATATAAGAACTACTCCATTCAAAGACTCCATCAGAGCATCAAGCCCACTCACTTGTTATAATGAAACTAGAGCAGGAAAGCGGTCACCCTGAGAGAAAGAAAACTGAGATGACATGACAATATCTGGACAGAAAAATACATAGATCTGTGAAGAATGGAATTAGGATCCCAGGCTCGTATAACAAGCCACATGAAATCTACACTACAAACCTCCGATTACAATAATTGAGACCACCAGGCCAACCAAAGCTCTATAGTGTAAACCAACAAGTTCAACCACACACATTTGACACCTCATTTACTTTTCAGAGGTGCCAGTGAGAAATACTCGTTTAAGTTGGCCTCGGTATCTTGAGGCAACCCTGTAAAATAAACAAGCCACCATGCCAACTGCAGTATTAAAACCATCCTAGGGACCGCAGGCTACTGCTACCAAAGATAAACATCTCTATGGGTGCACATGCACTGTTGTTGCTAAAATCAACCTCACACCACTGCCGACGGAACCAGTTATATAATCTAAGTAGGGTAATGAACCTTTATCATCAGAGAATCTTGTCTTAATAGACACTGGTCTGACCAAGTGTACCATCAAAATTCCTTTGAGGAACATCATGATACCTGTGCCTTTAACCCAGAGGATTTCAACAATACTTGAAGCTGAAGCTCCATCAGTGTTGCTTATGTTTATGCTTTAGGGTATAAGCTGGAAGAGGACAGCTTGGTTGTGAAGAAAGCTAATGTTTCATGCTAGTCTTATGAAGTCGGACAGAATCTTCCTCAGCTGGTGAGTTTGATGAGAATTAGTCTCTCAATGAGAAATAGAATGTCTTCCTTTCCCTGACTAGCTCGATATTGTCTGGCAATGTTGTGCTTCTTAAACCTGGACTATGGGCCTAACAAAAAAGGCACTGAATTGACTGAACCGATATTTTATTCACTTTCAGCAGAGTAGGTACTGTAGTATGAATGAAGCAGCACTACTGCCTTTGAAGGCACTGAGATCAACCGTAAGAGCTGCTTTGCAGTGGTACTTCTCGAGGTAGAAAATCCACCAACAGCAAATATAAATGCTGCCATTTTTAAGAGGGGTCACCATTATTTTCTAAATACCTGCCAGCTAAGCCCACCAGTAGAGATCATCAGTGTGGCTTCCTGATCACAGGCCTATGCAAGCTTGACTCAGTGGTAGCACTCTTGCCTAAGGGTCAGAAGGTTTTGGGTTCAAACTCAGTGGGCTGGAGTTTGTGAATGGAGGCGGGACGGCTGCTTGTCGTGTCAATGTCCCGCCTCCATCCTCGTCTGACCAACCAGAGGGATTTTCCCCTGATTGAGCTTGTTAAGCCCGCCCTGCGGGCTCAGCAGGCCAATTAGGGAGGAAGTCACTGACAGATAGCACGTCTGACGTTGACGTGATCTGTCAAGACTTCTTGAAAGAAGAAATGTCAGCGTTTGACAGCTCTGTGAAGCTGTCAAACACGGACACTGGCATTCTCTTTAGTTTGATGAGTCCTTGTGTTGAGGACTCATCAAATCTTTCAAATTTGTAAATTTCACATGGCTATTGGAACGGAGGTACCAACAGCCACTCTGTGAAATTGACAAGCGGGATGTCGGCTCTCCCGATCCACCGCGGCTAAAGGCTGTAGGAGGAAAACAAGGTAAGTGAACACTTTTTTAAACTCATCACTCACGTTGCATACTTATCACTCCACACTTACACCCATCACTCACCTCTACACCTTACTTCCAGGTGCCTCCGACCTCCTTCACGTCTCCTCCAACCCGGTGGGGTTCTCTGAGGTCGGGAAGCCTTCACCTGTGAAGGTAAAATGGCATTAATCCTTTTTTCTGCCTGTTAACTACCTGTTAACAGGCAGTTAAAAGGATTACGATAGCAAAATACTGCGGATGCTGGAAATCCGAAATAACAACAGAAAACGCTGGAAAAACTCAGCAGGCCAGGCAGCATCCGTGGAGAGAGAAAGAGAGTTGACGTTTCAGGTCGATGACCTTTCATCAGAACTGGGAAGAGCTGGAAATCAAATAGATTTAAGGCCAGGGTAAAGCTGGGAAAAGGGGGAGGGGATAAAGGAACAAAGGAGGAGATGAAGAGACATTAAGAGACATTAAGAGATATGCAAGGCTAGAGGTGGTGTTAATGTGACAGATTAAGGCTGAATGAAGTGTGAAATCCACTGGCAGAATGAAGGACAGCTGCCAGCTTCTAGGAGGAAAAAAAAGGTGGGGGGGACAAATAAAAGGGTGGATAAAATAAAATATAAACGTGATTGGAGCTGAGGTTATGATCTAAAATTGTTGAACTCGATATTGAGTCCAGAGGGCTGTAGCGTGCCTAAACGAAAGATGAGGTGCTGTTCCTCGAGCTTACGCTGAGCTTCCGTGGAACAGTGTAATAGGCCGAGGACGGTGAGGTCAGAGTGGGAGTGAAGCGGTGAATTAAAGTGACAGGCCACCGGGAGCTCGGGGTCCCCCTTACGGACTGAACGGAGGTGTTCCGCAAAGCGGTCACCCAATCTGCGTTTGGTCTCCCCAATGTAGAGGAGTCCACATCGTGAGCAGCGAATACAGTATACTAAATTGCAGGAAGTACAAGTAAATCGCTGTTTCACCTGGAAGGGGTGTTTGGGGCCCTGGACAGTGGGAAGAGGGGAGGTATAAGGGCATGTGTTGCATCTCCTGCGCGTGCACGGGAAGGTGCCGGGCGAAGGGGAAGGGGTGCTGGGGGTGGTAGAGGAGTGGACTAGGGTGTCGCGGAGGGAGCGGTCCCTGCGGAATGCTGAAAGGGGAGGTGAGGGGAAGATGTGTTTGGTGGTGGGATCACGCTGGAGGTGGCGGAAATGGCGGAGGATGATCCGTTGAATGTGGAGGCTGGTGGGGTGAAAGGTGAGGACAAGGGGAACCCTATCGTGGTTCCGGGAGGGAGGGGCAGGGGTGAGGGCAGATGTGCGGGAGATAGAACGGACACGGTCGAGGGCCGTGTCGACCACGGTAGAGGGGAATCCTCGGTTGAGGAAAAAGGAAGACATGTCGGAAGCACTGGTATGGAAGGTGGCATCATCAGAGCAGATGCGGCGGAGACGGAGAAACTGGGAGAATGGAATAGAGTCCTTACAGGAGGCGGGGTGGGAGGAAGTGTAGTCCAGGTAGCTGTGGGAGTCGGTGGGCTTGTAGTGAATGTTAGTCAATAACCTATCCCCAGAGATGGAGATGGAGAAGTCGAGGAAGGGAAGGGAAGAGTCGGAGATGGCCCATGTGAAGGTGAGGGAAGGGTGGAAATTGGAAGCATAGTGAATGAAATGTTCTAGTTCAGGGCGAGAGCAGGAGACGGCACCGATACAGTCATCAATGTACCGGAAAAAGAGGTGAGGGAGGGGACCCGAGTAGGACTGGAACAAAGAGTGTTCCACATATCCCACGAAAAGGCAGGCATAGCTAGGACCCATGCGGGTACCCATAGCAACACCTTTAATTTGGAGGAAATGGGTAGAGTCAAAGGAGAAGTTGTTCAATGTGAGAACAAGTTCAGCCAGGCGGAGGAGGGTGGTGGTGGATGGGGACTGGTTGGGCCTCTGTTCAAGGAAGAAGCGGAGCGCCCTCAGGCCATCCTGGTGGGGAATGGAGGTGTAGAGGGATTGTACGTCCATAGTGAAGAGGAGACGGTTGGGGCCGGGAAACTGGAAACTGTTAAAATGGCGGAGGGCATCGGAAGAGTCGCGGATGTAGGTGGGAAGAGACTGGACAAGGGGAGAAAAAATAGAGTCGAGATAGGAAGAGATAAGTTCCGTGGGGCAAGAACAGGCTGAAACGATGGGTCTACCGGGGCAGTCCTGTTTGTGGATCTTGGGAAGGAGGTAGAAGCGGGCTGTGCGGGGTTGGGGAACTATGAGGTTGGCGGCCGTGGGGGGAAGATCTCCAGAGGAGATGAGCTCAGTGACAGTCTTGGACACGGTGGCTTGATGTTCGGTAGTGGGGTCATGGTCCAGGTGGAGGTAGGAGGAGGTGTCAGAGAGTTGGCGTTCAACTTCCGCTAGGTAGAGGTCGGTTCGCCAAACAACAACAGCGCCACCCTTGTCAGCAGGTTTAATGACAATGTCAGGGTTGGATCGGAGAGAATGGAGTGCTGCAAGTTCAGAGGGAGGTAGGTTGGAGTGAGTGAGGGGAGCAGAGAAATTGAGCTGGCCGATGTCACGGCGGCAGTTAGCAATGAAAAGATCAAGAGAGGGTAAGAGGCCAGAGGGAGGGGTCCAGGTGGAACGAGAATTCTGAAAGCGGGAGAAAGGGTCAGCCGTGCGGGGGGAAGACTCCTGGCCAGAGAAGTGGGCACGGAGACGGAGGCGGCGGAAAAAGAGCTCAGCATCGTGCCGAGCTCGAAATTCATTGAGATGGGGGCGTAAGGGGATGAAGCTCAGGCCTTTGCTGAGGACTGATCGTTCGGAGACAGAGAGGGGAAGGTCAGAGGGGATAGTGAAAACGCGGCAGGGGGTGAGATTGGGAGAAGGGGGGTCAGAGGAAAGTGAAGGGGAAGAAGGTTCCGGAGGGGCTTTAGTGTCCAAGAGTTGTTGAAGCTTGCGATCCTTGACATCGGAAAGGAAGAAGAAAAGTTTTTTGTTGAAGCGTTGAAGCTCAGCGTAAGCTCGAGGAACAGCACCTCATCTTTCGTTTAGGCACGCTACAGCCCTCTGGACTCAATATCGAGTTCAACAATTTTAGATCATAACCTCAGCTCCAATCACGTTTATATTTTATTTTATCCACCCTTTTATTTGTCCCCCCCACCTTTTTTTTCCTCCTAGAAGCTGGCAGCTGTCCTTCATTCTGCCAGTGGATTTCACACTTCATTCAGCCTTAATCTGTCACATTAACACCACCTCTAGCCTTGCATATCTCTTAATGTCTCTTAATGTCTCTTCATCTCCTCCTTTGTTCCTTTATCCCCTCCCCCTTTTCCCAGCTTTACCCTGGCCTTAAATCTATTTGATTTCCAGCTCTTCCCAGTTCTGATGAAAGGTCATCGACCTGAAACGTCAACTCTCTTTCTCTCTCCACGGATGCTGCCTGGCCTGCTGAGTTTTTCCAGCGTTTTCTGTTGTTAGTTAAAAGGATTAAATGCCTTTCCCGCCTCCAGGAGACAGGACCCGAAGCTGCACATCTTCCCGCCTCCTGTCAAAAGGGCACGGAGGTGGGTTTGCCATCCGCCTCCACTTTCTCAGAGTTTACCGGCTGTCCCGCCTCCTCGGGGGCTTGGAAAATCCAGCCCATTGAAAGTCATTGCAGGATTTTAGCACATAATTTAGGCTGACAGTGCTGAGGGAACCTTGCATTGTTGAAGGTGCTATCTTTCCGATGAGAGATTAAAGGGAGGCCCTATCTGCCTGTTCATGTGAAAGCTCCCAATTACACTTTTGTTGAAAAGTAGGGAGTTCTCCCAGTGTCCTAGCCAACATTCATTCATCAACCAATACCATCAAAACAGATTAACAAGCCATTCATCTCATTACTGCTGTAGGATCTTGCTGTGTACAAATGAGTTGCTGTCTTTGCCTACATAACCAGTGACTACATTTCAAAAGTAACTCACTGGCTGTGAAGCACCATGGGACATTCAAGGGATGTGAAAGGCACTACATAAATGTAAGTTCTTTGCTTTCTAGCTATCATGGAAGATCCAGCAGCCAGATGTAAAATTGTAAATCTGATCCTGCAAATAACTGCATTTGTACAAAATTACTAACATGCAATGTTTGTTAATTGGTCCACACTATGAAATTCACCTTGCAATATAAACGAGGTAGGTTGCACAGCATCAGTCGTTCCATTATAATAGAACGGCTTCCAGTATTGCATCCTTTTGCACATCAAACAAGCGGAACATTGTGCTAACAGTCAACATGGAGTGTTTATACAGACTGTTAGTAGAGGAAAGATAGGTCAATGCGGAATAATACAATGGGCCATTACTGAATATAACATATGCAGAATTATGTAGGCTTTGCTTATCTCTACCATTTCACACACAAATGTTCATAAAAATGAAGAAACTGTCGGCAGATGATGTCAGTAAACATACCTGGTCTGGCGAAGGGGGATGGGCAAGGAGATACACAAGAAGGGATCAAATGTGTTGCTTTGTTTAAGGCAGTGAGGGCAAGTTAAAGATGACCTAATGGAGAGAAACAAAGAGTTAATAAAAAGCAAGTGTTCAGGTTGTAAATAACCTGAAAATGTTACAGCTCGACAGCCATACTTGCAGAATACTAATTGTACCATTCCAATTAATGCATACTTATCAACTATATGAATTAACAAATACAGCACTAATAGTGCATTTACCTTAGTAGTCTCTTGCAAAAATGTAAATAAGGTGGTCGTACCGCTTTTAACTACACTTTGAATAAAATCTAGGTTGATGTTAGAGATGGAGGCAATCATGTTTCTTTGGAGTCACTTACAACTGCACCTCCAAACTCCCAAGCCATTTGTCTTCCTCTGATATTTTTGCAGGTATCTAAATTGATCAATTGCTCCCTCACCTCGACCCTTATCCCCTGGTATGGTCCTCATCTTCCCCCCCCCCACCCCCCAAGTCCAAGGGGCGCAGACCTGAGCACAGTTGGCACACAACCAGTTTAGCCATCCATCACCAGATCTGGCTGAACCACATCAAACACCATCTGGCCTCACTCTTCTCTGCCAAAACCATCTACTATTCCAGGATCTTCCTGAAGCGCAAATAAAAAACCCAGCTTCTTTCCTCCATGATCAAGTGTCCTTAAACACCTCTTCCTCTGCCACGTTATAGGATAATGCCCTAAGAATTTACTTCATTTTGAGGACACATTTGAGTCCGTAGTCAGGCAGGAAATGGCTAATGCTAATTAAACCATGACCTGTGTGAACCCCTTTGTGAACAAAAGCCCAAGAAACTACGGAACTCCTTGTGCTTCATTGCTTTGGAAGTCAAGATATGTATTTGAAAAGAAGAACTCTGCAGGGCGGTGGAGAAAGAGCAGAGGACTGGGACTAATTGGATAGCTCTTTCAAAGAGCTGGCACAGACACAATGGGGCGAATGGCCTCTTTCTGTGTTGTATGATTCCAAGTCATCAGGGCTACCAATATGGCTGTGTGAAATGATTGACACCAAATGGATTGAACTCTTCTAACACGTGTCACTCAGACTGAGGAAGTTTCCATGGAAATTAAGGATATATAAATGGAGATTTTGACACTAAAGTTCTCAGTCATCAGTCCTAGTTTAGGTTCTAAGGGGGAAAAATTGAGTTGCGCCCCCTATGGAGGCACTAACTTCGCCAGGGCACCCTCGCGGCCAAAATTCATCCGTAGTGCCCCAAGAGGGAATATCGCGGCGCTATGTGCCGCGGTACTGCAGGCCTTCCTCCCCTTCTCAAAGGGGAGGGGTCTAGTGCAGTGCGTCCCGGGGCCCAGCTGGGCCACCAGGAATCGGAATGCCGGCAAAAGAGCCCGGCACTCAAGAGAAGTGCCAGGCTCACGAAGCGCAGTCAGCACTCCGCGGGGGGGCTGAAGAGGAGGCCGGGGACGGCAACGGGGGCAGGTGGCCAGCAACAAAAATGGCCGCCCGGCACCTCGCCTTTAATTAGCGCCGCTCTGGCCGCAGATAGGCCCCCTAGACCCCGTCAGACATAGCGTCCAGCAGTAAGTCAGGGGGCGATACCGTAGATCGCGGCCAGGGGCGCTGCGCACGGCGATGACATCATCACCAGCGACGCAGGGGCGCTAACAGTTACTGGCACTACTAACCTCGCGCCAATTTCACAGGAGGCGTTGGCCTTGCGCCCCGTTAGTGTCCTCTTAGGGCGCTAACGGGAGGCGCAAAGCAACCGAATTTTTAGGCCTAGATTTTTTTTTAAACTAGTTCTTGTAGGAGACTTTGTAGTAGAAGATATGGGACTTCTTTGTCTATTAGGTGTAGAAGGTGTCTGCAAAAATCAGAAAGTGCATCTCCAACAGGGCTCCCAAAATCCTTTTCTTGGCTCGGCGTCCATTTTTTTGATTCACCTCTTTGAAGTGCCTTGGGATACATTAAAGGCTCTATGTAAATGCAAGTTATTGTTGGGTGAGCTGCTGTAGTGCTTCCATCTGCTATGTACAAACCTGTGAAACAGTTTGTTGATCGCTAGTCTTTACAGTCCTGCCCTATCCATTGGGCAAGCTGAAGAGGTGCAAACAGTAGTTCCGCAGACCTATATACTCACCCTAATGTCTTAACAATGCTCATTTTTACTGCACCTATGCTTAGCTTATGATTCCGTTTCCTGGTTTATTTTGTTTGCGGCAAACCAAAGCTTCCGAGGATCTAAAATAGCCCCTGAATCCCAAGGAATTTTGGTTACATGTCACGCTTTCAGCAATTGGCTGAGCTTTGAACCTTTGAGAGTATTTTACTGGTTGGAAGTGCTGTAGAAACCAGTTCACCTTTTCTTACAGCCGCAAGGGATGCAGTGACATTATAATTGTATATTAAGGCTTGTCACAACTAATGACACATGTCTCTTTATAGGTAATGCTGGATCGAGTAGTTCAGGAAAATCTGGTTGAGTCGTGATTCACACAAAGTGATTCATATAATCTTGGTGTTTTGAAAAGACACTGCATAAAGTAGGAAGTCATTACAATACCAGAACTAAAACATTTCTCCAAAATAGAAAGTGAAATCTACTGTAACGATAGGCAATAATAAAACACAGTCTAACAGGGCTTCAATGATCGAGTGAATGTGAAGTGTACATCAATGCTGAAAATAAAAGCAGCAAGCAGATTCACTGCAACTGGGTTCTTTACTCAGAGCTCCATAAACAGGTTCCCTTGTGCTGGCCATGCACTGCACACATGTAATGTGAGAATCTGATGCTGGTCAACAGAAGAAGGAGAAAGAATGGGGTGGGGAAGAGGGTAAATATGAATGGAACATAAACAATCGGTGCTTGTTCTGCGTCACGACATAAGCATGATGTGCTGAACCAGGTCAGTGGGTTTACAAGTCAAAGTACCAGCACTAAATCAGGAGACCCTGCTACCAACATCTTGTGGCAAGTTTACATTTGTCTGTGCCGTCATCTGCACAAGACCCCCAAGTCAACTGCCAGCAATGGCACTGCAATGGAGTAAAAAGGTCTACACACAACACATCAGCATACCATTGGCCAACAGAGATCTGTAGGAATACATACTGGTTTGTTTCCTGGCAACTAGGGAAGAGTTTTTAATGTTAATTACAAAACTGAATAGCCTAGTTTGTTTGTGAAGCAATCTGGTTTGCAATTGAAAATATAAACATGACATCAGTTTGGGTTTGAAAATTGTATAATGTGTTTTTATGTGTAATTCAAATTACAAGGCTAGAAACTGGCTCCATTATGGCAGATTACAAAGATACGCATGGGGGAGAAAAGGTTTTGAACAGCCCACATTCATTAGAAAGCAGATAATGACAGAAAACTGTATTGTGGAAAGCAATTTTCACCGGTCAGCTTTAATTTCTGTTTTTGTAATCAGCACTATAAAATACAATTAATTATAAACATTCAATTTAAAATCTATTTTAAGGTTACTCAGTGCAAATTCAATTCAAAACAGCAAAGCTGTTTAGTAGAAAAATATTCATTAATTCGTACTCAAAATGGAATAATTAAGGTAAATCTGAAACATAAATTGTTGATGTCAAATTGTAAAGTCTGTCAAGTAACATATCCTCTTGTTAAATTACAATGTTCATAAAGTTGAATGCCCTGACTGCATAGCTGCAAATGTTCCCGTCATCATAACTGATGTACTGGTTCACTGATCAGGTCATCTCAATCTTTGTCCACACATTTTCTAATCTGCTTTTATCTACTAGAACGGTTATATTAGAAAAATGGTGCTCGATGTAATTTTCAAGCAAGTGTGAGGTGCAGATTCAGGGCACTGGGCTAACAGTTTACTTATATTCAGTCAGAATGGCTCTGCTGAAGATCACTATGGACTATTGGTTCAGGTTTGGCTTTCTACACTAATAAATCGCCACGAGGCAGTCAAATAAGGTAAACTACGGCAGGTTTACACAGCAATAAAAGGATGGCAATGAGGGGACACCAAACAAGTGGCCGTGGCGCCGCCCCTCCCTGTCTGATTGTCTTGAGGTGCTTTTATGTAATGCGAGTGCTATTGACTGGCAATGCAGAAGTCTCCTGCAGTCAACAGCACCCTAAATCCACCTTCATATTGGTCTTTTTAAGTATTCCAGGTCCCTAGCTTCAGAGAGCCAGCTCCTTGTATTTCTGCTGTTCAATCCCGTTTCAGTAAACTGCGAACCCATAAATGCAGCAACTGGAACTGGATTTAACAGCATAAATGCTGGAGCCAGCTCAAGGACACCAGGTCCCTGGAATCCAATTTAAAAGTACACCAATGTAAATTGCCCTTAAAAGATAAAACTTAGGCATGCTGGTAAAATATGTTGAGTTATTTCAGTGCATAAACATGTTTGTGGCATAACTTAAAATGGCATGATGATGAAAGCATGCATGATACACTTAGCAGACTCAATGGGGATAATTTTGACTTTGGGCAATAGTGCAAAACAGAGACGGTATAGGATTAGCCACTCGTTATACAGCTCTCCCATATAGAAGAGGCAGCTAATCCGGACATTGCCCCTTTTACACTATCGCCCAATGTCAAAATGACTACCATTGTCTGTTCCGAGGCCCACAACTCCAATTTTGTAAGTGAAGAATCATTTACATTGTTCTTGGATTCCACTCTTTTGTAGGTAGTCTATTCACAACCTCAATGTCTGTTCAACCCCAAGCTGAGCTTCTGAACCTCCTTCTCCATCACAAAGACTGCGTACTTCCGTCTCCATAAAATTGCTCGCCTCTGGCCCAGTTCAACACATATCGTCACGGAAACCATCATACATGCCTTTTGTCACCTCCATATTTGACTAACTCCAATGATCTCCAAGCCAGCCTCCCATCCTCCACCCTCAGTAAATGCCAGCTCATCCAAAACTCTCAGACACCAAATCCTTCTCATCCATCACCCACATCCATGCTGACTTACATTGCCTCCCATTCCCCCAGTGCCTCAAATTCTGGCCGCTCGTGCATCTCTCCCTAGTTTGATGGCTTCCGCTACACCCACTCTCTGGAATTCCCTCTCCTTCTCCCTCTCCTCCTTAAAAGCCATCTCTTTGATCAAGCATTTCTTCAGCCCTCTTAACCTCTCCTTCTTTAACTTGGCAGCCCAGGCTCCTCACACCTCGGGTGAAGTACCTTGGGACATTTTTCTATGCTAGAGCTGTTGTATAAATGCAAGTTGTTGTGCTCCAATTTCCAAATCGTCCACGAACAGAACAGAGCCAAAAAACAAAGTAAATATGAGAGTGGCGCATGGAACTCATTCTGGTGTCATTCTCCTGCAATCCACATATAATGTAAAAGGACCTTTAGTGACTACAATCCCAACACAAAACAGCAAACAGGCAGAGTTATGTCATAATAATTAGTTTATTGGGAATGGTAGTATCATGCTTATGTTAATGGACTAGTAATCCAGAGGCCTGGACTAACATTCCGGAGATGCGAGTTCAAATCCCACCATGGCATCTGGGGAATTTAAATTCAATTAAATAAATCTGGAATAAAAATCTAGAATCTGGAACGGTGGCCATGAAACTACCGGATTGTCGTAAAAATCCATCTGGTTCACTAATGTTCTTTAGGGAAGGAAATCTGCCATCCTTACCCAGTCTGGCCTATATGTGACTCCAGACCCACAGCAATGTGGCTGACTCTTAACTGCCCTCTGAAATGGCCTAGCAAGCCACAGAGTTGTATTCAAGAAGGTGGCTCACCACCACCTTCTCAAGGGCAATTAGGGATGGGCAATAAATGCTGGCCTTGCCGGCGACGCCCACTTCTCATGAACGAATTTTAAAAACACTGCACAGTAGCCTGAATCACTCACTGCGCAGGTCAACATTATGTAGCTTGTTGCTCTCAGGATGTTTATTTTCATGCTGAAGTCGATTTTTGCTTCCACACAGCTGTTGTGAGGAACTCAGATTAATTTACACACCCGGGATACAGGCAACATATGCAAATTTTTATCCCTCGGAGTAAAAAATAAATTAAATACAACACCCACAAATGTGTTATGTTGTGAGCCCAGATTTTTCACAGTGCATCCTTAATTGCAAACATCTAACACTAATAAATCCTCAAGTCCCAGACTCTATGTAAAAGAGTAGATGCCTGTATATTGTACCATTCCTGGGTGACTCTTGTATTTAAACCACATGCTTCACCTTTAGCAGTTTTGCTTTATGTACTGATGTTCTCTCTTTTTATATTATGTAATCTTGGTTATTCTCTCACATCTATTCATCCCCCTGCCCACATGTACTGTTCCCAACCTGTATCTCCCCCTAGGAATTCATTGTCTGCTTATTTTAATTCTGATTCCTTTCTCTGAAAATTATCCTGACACTTATTGATCATCACTTCCTTCCACAGAATGGTGACAACTCAATAAACTGAAAAGGATACTAAATTGTGACTACCAACTTCGGGAAGGTTTATCATTGGTGGTATGATGGACCAGGAAACATAATGCTACAATCACTGGGAAGATCATTAATGGTCATCAAAGTTGTAGCAGTTGTGACAGAAATATTGGTACAGCTGAATAATACTTCCTATATAGTTGAAAAATGTTCAGATCTTGAAGATTTACGTCACACACTTTATAAGTGTTAAAAGTGACCATGCGCTATTTCCCCCAAGTCTATTTATTGGAAACAGTATACTCCATAGGTGAAAGCCAATTAACCTTTATCAGTATTCAAAGGACACTTGGCACACAATAGTGCAACCAATATTCGAAGGACAACACCTTTTGACTTACGAACGGAGAAACATTACTGCCAATAAATCAGTCTCCTCTAAAAACACTGTCCAAAATATTGCTTCTGAAAAGCTACTGAAGCAGCTGCCTGGGCTGCCTCGACGTTGACCATTGCCCGCTCCACACGGAAATGGACTCCTTTATTTCCGATCACGGAACGGCATCGATGAGGACCATGGAGACATCCGAGGCCTATTCAATCAGAACGTCTTCGATAAATGAGGGAGCGAGGGAGTTAGCTAAAATGACTAGTGGTGGCATAGTGGTTATGTGGTTATGACACGGTGGCATAGTGGTTAGCACTGGTGCTTCACAGCGCCAGGGACCCGGGTTCGAATCTGACCTCGGGTGACTGTCTGTGTGGAGTTTGCACATTCTCCCCGTGTCTGCGTGGGTTTCCTCCGGGTGCTCCGGTTTCCTCCCACAGTCCAAAAATGTGCGGGTTAGGTTGATTTGGCTATGATAAATTGACCCTTAGTGTTAGGGGGGGATTAAATATGTGGGGTTATGGGGATAGGATAGGATGGGATATGTTCGGGGGAATTAAATACGTGGGGTTACAGGGGTAGGGTGGGATGTGTGTACTGTGGGGATTAAAGCAGGGGACAGGGTACTGGATTTGGATGATCAGCCATGATCGTATTGAATGGTGGAGCAGGCTCGACGGGCCGAATGGCCTACTCCTGCTCCTAGATTCTATGTTTCTATGACTAGAGAGAAAAAAATAAATAAACTATGCTCGGAACTTTGTTGGCGACTAGGAGTGATACTTTTACATATAAAAATTCTTTTGCAAATATGTATTCATTGCATCAGACAGCTGCAGCGCTCGTTTCCCTCGGAGCCCTATAGTAAGCAGATCTGTAGAGAATTGAAGGCAAAGGAAAATAGTTTTGTACCGAGGGAAGTATTGTCTGCAAAATGTTTTGAGCAGTTATCTATAGCACTGCCACTGCCGCATATTGTAACAAATTGTGTCGTTTAGCGGACGTTCCCACAAAGATGATGTAATTTCTGTGACTCATAAAATCACAGAAAAGGAGGAGAGTAGTCCAGTTCAATCTTCCCCCTAATTTTTTTTTGGGGGGGGGGGGCAACCCTTTAACGGGCTGCGCGGCCCATTCAAAGTTTCACGCGTGAGCGAAATTTCATATTGGTAAAGCCGGTCCCGGGCTGCACAGCTTAGAGGGAACGTTGATCCAGTCCTCGTTCTGTTTAAATCCCCAGCTTTGTGGTTTCCCGTTGACTCGCTCCAGTTCCACCTGTCGGTCACTATTAACCTGAATGTAAGGGCATTTTCACCAATGTTGTAAACCTGGTCTGCACTGCATTCCTCCTCTGCACGCATGCTGCTCAGGCAAGACCATCAGCAACTGACTTCATCCTCTTTGAAAGTGCAATCATCTTCAATGAAAAATCTCAATGCCAGCAGCACAGGCAGGCATCAGAACGAATCCAGGAATTCTTGCACAGACTGTTTGGCCCAACCAATCTGCATTAATACATATCCATCGTATGAGCAGCAGTCCCAATCTCATGGGCCTGCCATATTCTCATATTCCTTTATTCATTTTTCTTTCGACCAATGAAACAACCATTTCATACCTAAGTATTTCATTGGCTGCAAAGCGCTTTGGGACGTCCGGTGGTCGTAAAAGGCGCTGTATAAATGCAAGTCTTTCTTCTTTCAAAATGTTGACATGGGGTATCCATTTCAATCTGCAATCCACCGCCTCACAGCCCTGTGTAAAAAAAATGTTTCTTCTCTGTTCTTGGGACCTAGAATCCTTGTGTGGAACAGTTCAGCCTGTGGTTTTACTTAATGCCCTGCTCGTCAGAACATCGGTAGCTCCTTGTAAACCTTTACCTGCCGTCCCCTGCTTAATATATTTACACCCCAGTCCAGATTTGGAGCCCAATGTCTGCAGGTTATCCCTCGTTTTCTGGTAAATCTAGCTGCCCAATTCAGCCCAGATATCCTGCGGTCAGTGTAAACTGTGAATCACTTCTCTCCCTTTCTAATGCACTCAACTGCCCCAACTTCCCCTTCGTGGTGTACTGCTTTCTTTCTGGGGAAGATGTGATACAAAAACAGCACAATAGCAGTAGAATGAATGTCCCAACACCTTAGTTTATTGAAATTTAATGTCGCGGATCAATAGCTGACTGAGTAACAGACACTCCACAGACTAGCAAACAACGTGAACTCCCAATATAGCTAAAGTGCATCAATTGTAGCCCTTATGCCTTTCATTGATATTGATCAATAGCACACTGCATGACAGACATTGCAGCGAACAGCAGACTTACCAAGGCATTGAAATGCTCGGTTTAATCTTAATGCAGTTTAGTAATTAATCAATTGCAGTGTTCATTCATTCATTGAATTTCATTAATTGAAATTGAAATTTAAACATGTGGCAGCTAGATTGTCAACCGATTTTATTTCCCCTGAAGATGTAACATTTTTAATACCAAATCTCTTTTACTGGCACTGCATTAGCCACCAGGCAGTGTCCAGGGTGTTTAATTATTGTTTGGAGCTCAGCCTGCCTCTTCATTTATGTCCCATTCATTAGTAGATCTTCCACTAAAACAGATTTAACAAGGTGCAAATTGCTCTGTTAATCCCTTCAACTACTCAACTGCAAAAAAAAACCTTTGTGACCATTTTAAAACTGAAAGATAGTGAAAAGCGGTGCACCATGTTTCACACAACATATCGGCCCAGATTCTCCTGGAAACTGGCGCCATTAGTGGCGTATCTACGTCGTTGAGACCTCCAATCGACACAAAAGAAAGAGTAAATTATAAAGTAAGTAACTTATCCCATCACTTACAGCACTCCACTTTTTCCTGCGACTTTGCACTATGTCTTGTTGGAAGCTAATTTTCATAGCTCCGCCTCCCACTCAAACAGCAATCCCAATTTTGCTGGATTCGCGCCATTTTTCACACTGTTGCCACTTAGACCTAACAATAATAGCTCTGGTGGCCTGGCAGAGGCGTGTTTCATAGCTAATATATCATTTTTTTTAAAATCGCTTAAAACGATTAAACACGAGCCAGTCCGAGGCTCAGCAAACCCGTGGAATCTCCATAATCAAATTCATGACGTGCTCTAAACAGAAGCAGCCTGACCAAATCCACCGAGAGGAGATGGGCCTGGTGGGAGGAGCACTTGGGACAAGTGCCATACTTTGGGTTTGCATTAAAAAAAAAGATTCTAAAACTCAAATTTGCCACCCAGTTGATGGATTTGTGGAATCGCCGAGAAAAAATGGCCGCGCCGCCTCCGATTACCCGGCATCCTCGCTGCAGCATATTCTAATTCCAAATGCAGAGGAGTTCATCGACAGCGAGATCGGCATGTTAAATGGGCCGGATTTTGCGGTAGAAATAACGGTGAGGCTGTTACATCGTCAGATTGTAATTCATGTCTGGACTGTACCTGGTCAGGAGTATGTTAACTGGCTTTTCACGTACCCAGCAATCCCATTTCCAGATAGAAAAAGCTGATTTGGTGCTACTTTCATTTCTCTTTGTCATAGGATACAGCAAATGAGTTATTATACACTCATGCAGGTTAGGAGGAGGGTTGGACTTTGATGTGATACTGCATTACTATAGCTGGTCTATTTGATGACAGGGAAAGAAGACATACACTTATCTGCCATTTAAATGTATTGAATATTTTTTCTTATACAACACAATTATGCTTGAATTATGATACGGTATGTCAAGGTCCACAAACAAGTAAAGAAACTAGATTAGGTTTTCCTTTAGTTTATGTCTAATCTGAACCAATTTTTGAGCACTGATAAGTACAAGATCAACTACCTACAATAGACAAAATCCTATGTCTGTCAGAGAGAAACAATATTGATTTGCCATAATTCACTGATGCTATTATGGGTTTTATAGTGTGTCAGCAAATCCAACAATTACATACAGTGCCTGGTATTCAGGACAGCCCTTAATCTAATTACACATACCGTACTAGAAATAGAATACTAAATTTGCCAACTGTATGGATTTGAAGACGTGCTTTTTGATGGATCGCTTTTAACCAACAAGTCGCAGTACTAAAATACCTCCACTTAATCTTTTCATTAGATTTTTTAACTACTTCACACAAGACTAAGAAACATCTTTAATACTGCAAAGCAAGGCTATTTTAGCAAGCCTTGTGACATAAACACTGACCAAGAAATGACTGCAAATGGAACCACAAATAGCAGATGAAAATCAAAGGCTTCACAGTTACCTGATGTGCATTCATTACCCATTCTCAACACACAATATCAATGAGCAGCTAAACATAAATCACAATCTTATTTATTCAAACCGTTGTCTAAAACATATTTCCAAAAAGTAGATAAATTGCCAGTATCTCTTTCAAATCTACATTTTCTTTATATCTTTATTATATTTCAGGTGAGGCAGCGGTAAGGCACTACAATTGGCATCCCTGGTTAAGAGGGGGACAAAATTGGCTCATGTTGCCAACTTGCCACTTTCTGATCACTATCCAGTCACCCCCTTTTGGAACTGCACGTGTAGACACTGAGTGAGCATCGGCAACTGGCAACAGAACCAGAGGCAACATGAGGAAAAGCTTCTTTACGCAGCGAGTGGTTAGGATTTGGAATGCACTGCCTGATAGGGTGGCGGAAACAGTTTCATTAGTAGCTTTCAAAAGGGAATTGGATAAATACTTGAAGGGGAAAAAATTGCAGTGATTTGGGGGAAAGAGTGGGGGAGTGGGACAAATTGGATTGCTCTTCGAAAGAGCCGGCGCAGACTCGATAGGCCAAATTACCTCCTTCTGTGCCATACTATTCTAAAAAGACTTGCATTTATACAGCGCTTTTCACGATCTCGGGACGTCCCAAAACACTTTACAGCCAATTAAGTACTTTTGAAGTGTAGTCACTGTTGTTTGTAGGAAACACAGCAGCCAATTTGCACACACAAACAATGTGATAATGACCAGATAATCTGTTTTTTTTGTTATGTTGATTGAGGGATAAAAATTGGCCAGGACACCGGGGATAACGCTCCTGCTCTTCTTCGAAATAGTGCCATGGGATCTTTTACATCCACCTAATCATCTGAAAGACGGCACCTCCGACAGTGCAGCACTCCCTCAGTACTGCACTGGAGTGTCAGCCTAGATTTTTGTGCTCAAGTCTTTGGAGTGGGACTTGAACCCACAACCTACTGACTCAGAGGCAAGGGTGCTAACCACTGAGCCACAGCTGATTCTATGATAAGATCAAGCTTAACTACAATGTTCCAATGGTTAAATAACTTGCAAACACTCAACAATAAGGTATGTGCACAAATTTGACGACTTGAACAAGGTGCTAGAAAGTAACTGGCATCTGTGGAACCATACCTCAGCAAAAAGCCAACATCTGTGACAGAGGAGAAGGGGGAGGGATGTAAATTGGAGAGAAATAACATTGCAACATTAAACACATTTGGTTCCTTCCTACAAACCTACAACTGTCAGTGTGCACGGCCAGTAAAACTGTCCCTTGACAAATGTATGTAACGATAGACATAGATAACACAGATGTGACATTCTGAAAGAGTAACCCAACTTTCATTGAAACCAAAAAGGTTTAATAAATCTGCCAAACAAAAGTGCTAAAGTAAATGTCGAAAAATAAATCCTTGTGTTGTGGGTTTTATTTAATTGCAACTTCTGCTAGGGTGCATAACAGGATAAATCATATTTTTCCAGCAACCATTTGTCATTGTGGTGTTTTATATGCTAAATGAAGGAAAATTCTATTCCGGGACTTATTGGATACAGTTAGCTCCACTTAAATTTCTGATCTGCAACTGCTGAAATTCGCATCAGGACTTGAGTTCATTATCTTGCCCGACACTCTAATGCAGTATTGAGTAAGCGCCGCATTGTTGGAGGTCCTGTCCTTTGGGTAAGATGTTAAACTAAGATCCTGTCTGCCTGTTCAGGTGGCCGTTAGAGATCCCACGGCTGTTTGAAAGAACAGCGAGTTCTTCTGGCGTCCTGGCCAACATTACTCCCTCAACGACCACCATAAAACAAAGAGATTAATGGTCATTCACCTCATGGCTGTTTGCCTACAAAACAAGTCACTTTGAGATGTTTCAACAACATGAAAGCACTCTGAATAAAGTAGTTTTTTCTTCCAATTCTGTCCAAATAAATAAACACCACAAGTCATGATTTTTCCAATCGGCACCATTGTGTTCACTCCTCTTTAATGAATCATTTGTTCAGGGAATATCTGAGAGACTGGAACACAACATTAACAGACTTACAAATTAAATGATACATTTGTTAAAACATACTTTTTTGTTATTTGAACAATTTACCACAATAGTGAATTGAAAAAACAATATGGAGCAGATAACATTTTGGAAACCATCTTACTACAATTAAATACAAGAAATATAAAAATTAACATTGTACCTGAATTCCTGATGCATGATATCATGTTTTAATTTTCCCCAAGTTCTGTTGTTAACAAGTATTAACAGTGCTTGTGTTTGCTGCACATCACGTGATTGCTGCAGGCCCAAAGACTATGGCCGAGAATTTTGGCCGGACCTGTACCCGCTCCGCCGCTGTAACTTTGCCGGAAGTGTGGCAGAAACTTCATGCGCATAAATAGGATTTCTGCTGCGCTGATAGCCAAGTTATAGGAGCGGCTCCAAGGAAATTCCTAACCTAATTATTTACTACCTCCAGCTTCCCTCCCCCCACATCATTGACGTACTGCCTCCATAGGTGGTATAAAGCCTGGATCATTGAGCCAGTACCAAGAGGCACTTTTACACAATACGTATGAACTGTTAGATGGATTTTTTTCAGAAACCAGCAGTCTTTATGGTCCTCAACATCTTAAACACAGTAATAAAATTTTACTTAAATTAATTTTGGGTTATCTGATCAGAGTGCACGCTCACATCGAAATATTTCAAAGCACTTCATGCAATGAATTTCATCATGACATTTATTTTGTAGGCAAACCCAACATCCATTCTGCAGCAGCAATGAATGTATTACCAGTTAATCTCTATTTACGTGCTATTGGTTGAGGAAGAAATGTTGGCCAGGCCACTGGAGAAATTCTCTATTTTCCTTCAAATAGTGCTTGCCAAGAGGTCATTAACATCCACCAGAAAAGACAGACATGAGTTCATTTTAACACATCATCCAAAGGACAGCATGTTCAGCAAAACAGCACTCCCTCAGCAATACACTCGAGTGTCAGGCCAGAATATACAATCAAATCCATAGCTCCACCAAATGAAGGACAGTTGCTTGGTCTTCGTCAGATACAGCAAAGATTAATCGCATAACGAAGCTCCCTAAATGCTGTCCCATCAGATAACGGGCGAGTGCAGCCTGGGGCCGCTCTTCCTCCCATTGTTCTCTTCATTGTGGGGAAGCACTTGGCACCTTCCCATCGCAGTGATGGGATTAAGTCTGCATTCATCCCATTGTTGTGGCGCTGTGCATCAGTGCTCCTGTGTGTTATTAACTCCTCATTCTTTAGAAAGGCCACTTGCAAATATAAAAGTTGTAGAGATGGATGTAGAGACTGGAGCCGGAAGTTATAACTGAGTGATAAATATTTTTATCCTACAGTATCCCCCAGGAAAATACTAAGTGCAAAAAGAAAATACTGCAGACGCTGGAAATCTGAAATAAAAACAGAAAATGCTGGAGATACTCAGCAGGTCAGGCAGCATCTGTGAAGAGAGAAACAGAGTTAACGTTTCAGGTCGATGACCTGAAACGTTAACTCTGTTTCTCTTCACAGATGCTGCCTGAAATACTAAGTGCAGTTTGATAACCGTTGTTCCAGATCAATATATCCGAGCTGTGTTAACTCACACCTCTCCTTGAATTTTGTACAATTCACTATCGAATCCTGAGCTTAGGAGGTTCACTCAAGCAAACTTAATTAAAAAGAGTTTAAACACAATTTTAAAGTGAAGCTCCTGATTTCCTTGCCTCAGTGCAGAGACAATTCGAGAAATGCCTGCTCATCTACACAACTCTTATTTAACTGACAAGTTTATTTGGAACAAACCTGTCCTTGGAGGGTGAGGCATCACAGTGGACAAAGCAAAGTCAGAGGCCCAATTTAAAAAAAAACACCGAGATGATTGATTACATTGTTAAACCATAAAATTTTAGGTGAGTGTTGCAGAATACCTCTGGAATGAGGAGAATGCATGAATATAGGTGTGCACCTGAACAGGTTCTCTTCTGCCTGATTAAGCATCAAGTTATCTATATACCCATTATAAGACTGTATTTTAAAACAACAGTCCAGGGCTCATATGCATTATTTTCAATTTCAAACTGACTGGTGTGTCCAGCCTAGTTTGCAGCCAATAGTCATGGGGTTTTTTCTTCAAGCTAATTTGGGAAATCCTCAAGCTGATTTAGGAGGACCATAGGTCTTTGTGATGTTGCATCTTATTGCTGATTCATTCAAAATGTCTCACATGCCTCCTAGCTTTTGTTGGTGCAGGTCTTGTGTGGGTTTTGACTGAGGAGGTCATTGCTGATTGCAAGTATTGCCTGCTCTGCAGTACAATGCAGAACGCTGCTCTGGTTTGCTGTGCCCGATCCTCCCCCAAAAAGACCATGTTGTTTCCCCTTGCCCAGCTTCTGCTTGATTTGATGACACGGTGACACTTTGTTTTCTACAAAATTCCTGAAGCTCAATCAAAAGTCATTCATGAAAAAAAAAATGCTCTTGGTTTGTCTGAAGGAAAGGGATTGACGTCTGATTCTTCTCTGAAAGTGTGCGGCGTACGCAACTGTGGGGCTAGCTGGCATCTTTCTTAATCAAATTAACGTATTTGACATTCATTAACATTTGGCGCCTACACTTGCAAAGTGCTTCACAGGTATTTTAGGTGCTCCAAATGACTAGTTCAAATATGGGTTGCAAGCTGTTCAACTAACCCA
Organism: Squalus acanthias; assembly: GCA_030390025.1. Classification (NCBI taxonomy): domain Eukaryota; kingdom Metazoa; phylum Chordata; class Chondrichthyes; order Squaliformes; family Squalidae; genus Squalus; species Squalus acanthias. The sequence continues at coordinate 25,432,635 of CM059447.1, read as the reverse complement.
GCTAAACTGAACATCTGCATTTTTGCACCTCTAACGTTTGAAACTCATGCCACGGCAAAATTATAATGGAAGGAAATTTGTCAGCTGCTATCTGGCAATTAGGGAGGACACCTGTCGGGAAAGATGGATTGCCGCTCTCGGATGCGAGTTGGAAGTCAAGAAAAGCTGAAAATATAATTACAAGGGAAGGTAAAGTTGTGCTGGCTCACACCACTACCATGACCACAGGTCAGACATCTGGGATTATTACAAATATCACAGTTATAACTGGCCTTGGTGTGCATGACAAGGAGTCAGCTCATGTCACTAATGCAGACTTCAGTTGCTTTCAATTTTACAACAACCAACTGATTTACGTCCAAGTAGGATTCAGTTTCACAAATACATAGCAAAGTGGCAGCCAATAATTTTGCCCTGAAATTACACTGTGAGGCAACGATATACTAACACTTAATACATTTGTCTGAACCTCCACTCTTCGTTCTTTTAGCAGAGATGTCATCCCATTTATGCTAAATGGGTTAGCACTTATACTGAAATATGGTGAGAGCTCAGATTCAATTATCCCACATTGTAATTTCAAGGGCTTGGTTTTTCTGAGGTATGACAGTTAATGCAGAGTTATTATATGTCACATAAGTTACCTTTTTTGACATTTTTACACTCAAGATACAAGGGTAAATTAGTGCTAGGGAGTAGAACACTTGCACACTTTGGGCACTCAATGCCAACACCCTAAGATGCAGAGAAAAGCTCACCCAACAAATACACACCACTGCACCAGTGAAAATTTTTCCCATTTCCCACACCAGACACCATCATGGAGTCTCTGGGGTAGAAACTCGACCACTTTGCATCTGTTTTACGGGTGTGAAACTGGGGCAATGAGGACCAATTTTGGAACCAACATCGTGCATCTCAAGAATGCTCGAAAAACGTCTGACCCGAAATTGGGTCTCTTGCCTGAGTCAAAAGGTTGTGGGTTCATATCCCACTCCAGAGACTTGAGCACATAATCTAGGCTGGCACTTCAGTGCAGTACTGAGGGAGTGCTGCACTTTTGGAGGTGCCATCTTTCAGACAAGATGTTAAGCTGCCCTCTCAGATCCTGCAGAAGAGCAGGCGAGTTCTCCCAGTGTTCTAGCCAACTTTTATCCCACAACCTACACCTAAAACAGATGAACTGGTCACTTGTCTCATTGTTGTTTGTGGGACATTGCTGTGCGCAAATTGGCTGCCGCGTTTCCTACATTGTAACAGTAACTACACTTCAAAAGTACTTTATTGGTTGTAAAGTGCTTTGGGACATCCTGATGTTGTGAAAGGCGCTATATAAATACAAATTCTTTCTTTCTTTCCTTCTTTCTATGAAGTAAGCCCAGAATATTACTGCAAAGTAATCCAGATAAATGCAAATTCTTTCTTTCTATAAAGTAAGCCCAGAATATTACTGCAAAGTAATCCAGAAAAGGAGGACTGAGGACATAAATTAAAAATGGTGAAAGGTACATTTATATAAAAGTATTAAGATGAACTTTACTGAAAAAGTGTTAAATATTTGGAACAATCTGTCAGGCAAGATAGCAGAGATAAAAATGCAGCTGGAGCCTATAATGGGAGAGTTCGGGTACTGGAGGGAAGAGCTTCAATATCATCTTTGACCCATCTTGTGTTCTAATGCAAAGGCCATACATCTGGGGTATGAACCATAGAAAGGCTGATGCAATGCTGCCTTCAGTAGGGAAGGAGGGCATATGCAAGGACACAAGGTAGAAAGGTGTAAATGGTTTGAACAGTTTCATTTTCAATCCTCAGATTGAAAAACAACAATTTGGAGCACTGACATGCCACTTCTGTCACGGAGTGGAAGGAACGACTGATCTGGTCTGATCTTGAATGCAAGCCCCAGCAGATTCCATGGTGCCTCATGGGAAATCTTTGCATTGGTTACGTACCAGAATAAATGAATAGCTCTATTTAAGAATACAGGAGAGGACCAGTGAGAAAGGAAGGCAAAGGCAAAATATTGAGGATGCCGGAAATATGAAATATAAACTGACAATGCTAGAAATACTCAGCAGGTCAGGCCACATATGCGGAGAGAGAAACAGAGTTAATGTTTCAGGTCAGTGACCTTTCGTCAGAACTGGAACAGATGTAACAGGTTTTAAGCAAGTACAGAGGTTGGGAAAAGCTAGCGGGGAGGGGGAGTTGGGGAACAAAAAGGGAAGGTCTGTGATAGCGTGGAAGGCAGAAGTGATTAAAGGACAAAAGGGATGATGATGGTGCAAGGCATAAGGGGGTGGTAATGGGACAGTAAAGAAACAAGAGATGGGTCTAGAGAAGGCGTAAATGGCAACAGTAGAATCATTACCAGCACCCGCTGTCCGAAAAAAATGGGAGCGGTGGTCATGATCTGAAATTTTTTTTAAAATTTGAATGGAAGGCAAATGGTCCGAGTTTGTTTTGTGTATGGCTCGATAAGTTGGTTGAGTATCAGATTCAAATGGGGAAAGTTGCTAAGCCAATCGTCATTACAGGCTATTCTCAGTGCAAGTGGTGAAGCTCCCTCTCTGAATTGACTATGTTACCAATAGTAACTTAATAAGCAGAAAAACAGTGAACAATATCCTTCTTGCCAAGTTAGAAATTCAAACTCAGCCTTTCATGTGTGTCTATCGTTTAAATTCTATCAGGATAGGGAGGATTTCATTTTTCCTTTCATTTGATTTTTGACCAGGTAATCCAACCGGCAAATTTAAAGCAAGGTCAGAAATCTTATCCAAATAATATAGCATGGTGACATTGGAATTTTTATATTGACACACGTATCAGAAGAATTAGTCAAAAGACAATGGCAGTTAGTCACGAATGCAAAAAAATTATAAAGGCTCTTCAAATTGGTGGCATATCTGCAAAGACAGCAGTAACTCAAGTACATGAAGGTAAATTTGAGCTCATCCAAAACTCTGCTGCCCGTATCCTAACTTGCACCAAGTCCTGTTCACCCATCACCCCTGTACTCGCTGACCTACATTGGCTCCCGGTCAGCTAACACCTTGATTTTAAAATCCTCATGCTCAAATCCCTCCATGGCCTTGTCCCACCTCGCTGTAACCTCCTTCAGCCCTGCGAGAACTCTACGTTCCCCCCACTCTGCCTTCTTGTCTATCCTCCATCTCCGACACTCCACCACTGGCGGTTGTGCCTGGAGCGGTCTCGGCCCTAAGCTCTGGAATTCCCGCTGTAAGACTCTCCACTGCTCTCGCCTCCTTTAAGATGCTCATTAAAACTTACCTCATTGACTAAGCTTTTAGTCACCCATCCAAATATCTCCTCCTCTGGTTCGGTGCCAATTTTTGTCTGATTACACTCCTAAGAAGCACCGTGGGACCTTTTACTACATTAAAGGCGCTATATAAATGCAAGTTGTTATTGTGAACATCCTCAGAACTATCAACCACAATGCAGCACCCTTGTTGGGCAATTTTTGCTGAGTAGAAAGATCAGCAGTCGAACCTGACCAAACTGAAGCAGCACCAGGAAAGGAGTCGGTAAGTCCCCCATTCCATTTTAATTTTATGGGGGGAAACCAGGTCTGGGAGTGGAGGGGGTTAAAAATTGATGCCCATAAAACAATAACTGAACCATGAAAATTGCTAGTTATTGGAATATAAAATCATCTATAAAGGTAGCAACACTTTGCATAGTTTGCCTAAATACTTAAGTCTGAAGTAAATATATCTTCAAAAATAATAGGAAGGAAGGAAAGGGGCTCCACAGGACTTGGAAAAGATTGAGTTAGAGCAGGGGATTATGCAATTGTTCTTGATTTTAACACAGTGGGGATGCTTGCTGCCTTGTAATTATTCTCAGATATTACCTCTGCACTGACATTGCAGGTATATGTTTGCACAACATAAGCCCCAACTAGATAGATGACAGTAGATCCCATCATCCAGAAAATTAATCTGCCACTATTCCTTAGTGTCTTGTATACTTTCTGAATTCTCCAATTTTCTTTGCTCCACCATTTTGGCGGCCTTCAGCTGCCTAGGTCCTAGGCTCGGGAATTCCCTCCCTAAACCTGTCCGCCTCTTCTACCTCTCGCTCCTCCTTTAAGACCCTCCTTAAAACCTACCTCTTTTGTCTAACTGTCCTAATATCTCCTTATGTGATTCAGTGTCAAAGTTTGCTTGATAACAATAGCAAAATACTGCGGATGCTGGAAATCTGAAATAACAGAAAATGCTGGAAGCACTCAGCAGGTCAGGCAGCATCCGTGGAGAGAGAAACAGAGTCAACGTTTCAGGTCTGTGACCCTTCCTCAGAACTGGAAAACGCTAGAGATGTAAACAGATTTTAAGCAGGTGCAGAGGCAGGGAAAGGGGAGGGGGAGGGGAGGGGAGGAAGGAATTGAAGGAATATTCTGTGCTAGGGTAGGAGGCAGGAGAGATTAAATGTTGCAAATGGGGATGGCAGAATCATAAACAGCCTGAAAAATGGGGGCAGGGGTTATAGTCTGAAATTGCTGAACTCAATGTTGAGTCCAGAAGGCTATAAAGTGCCTAATCGGGTGACCCCGAGCTTCCGGTCGCCTGTCACTTTAATTCTCCGCTCCACTCCCACTCTGATCTCTCGGTCCTCGGCGCCTCACACTGTTCCAATGAAGCTCAACGTAAGCTCGAGGAACAGCACCTCATCTTTCGATTAGGCACTTTACAACCTTCTGGACTCAACATTGAGTTCAACAATTTCAGACTATAACCCCTGCCCCCATTTTTCAGGCTGTTTATGATTCTGCCATCCCCATTTGCAACATTTAATCTCTCCTGCCTCCTACCCGAGCACAGAATGTTCCTTCAATTCCTTCCTCCCCACCCCCCTTTCCCTGCCTCTGCACCTGCTTAAAATCGGTTACAGCTCTAGCCTTTTCCAGTTCTGATGAAGGGTCCCAGACCTGAAACGTTAACTCGGTTTCTCTCTCCACGGATGCTGCCTGGCCTGCTGAGTGCTTCCAGCATTTTCTGTTGTTATTTGCTCGATAACGTTCCTGTGAAACGCCTTGGGACGTTTTACTACATTAAAGGCGCTATATCAATGCAAGTTGTTGTTGGAGAATGCTTTGCTAAACTTGACCTGTGTAAATGAGAAAGAAGCCTGTATTTAAAGTAGCCACCACAAATTAATCTTAAGTTTATATAAATAATATTAGGCAGTTGTGCAAGCTCGTTGTAAAACGGGGATATCCCCTGTGGTTTGCTCACAGTAAGTCAGATGATCAAAGGTGAACAATTAAGTGGGAACTTAAAATTTAGTTTTTAATTAAACCACCACATCCTGCAAATTAAGGTTAGACTTGCCTGTACTCTAAAAGTAATTATTGCGAGCTATTAAAATGAAAATATCACTTAATATACCACCTACTTCTGTCCCACCTGCGTCAGATTTGCATAATTGTAATTCCACTAATCGCTGTGGTTGTTAATTATAAAGCCCCTGACTCACAGGACCGTCTCCAGCCAGCCTGGTGCTAATCAAAAACACATCTTTAAAAAGCAGATCATAACAGCAGCACTATTAGGATCACGTACATCTGCTCTGCCAACAGCACTTTCAAACATACAGAAAGATGATGAGCGTAACCAGTACGCAAAGGTGATCAGCCCACTGCCACTGATCTCAACCCCCTGCAGGTGAAGGATATGCAAGGAAAAGCAATGCAAAAATAAAAGGAAGTAAAACGTTCTTTTACATATCTCTAGCCCCGAGCACTCTCTTCCCTGTCTGCTGGAGTGTGTTCAGCATAATGATTCTCGTCAAGCCAGGGGCCATTGACCTGGATACGCTTGGCTGCTGCAGTTCCGGGATCTTTGTCTCATCGTTGGACTGACTCAAGTTTTTGATATTTGGGGGCAAAAATGACTCCTGAGCAGAGCAATACATAGCATGCTAACTGCCTTTCCATCCCCGTATCACCCCCATCCCCCTTTTGTCCAGTTATTATTTTAAAGCAAATCACTTTTCCCTATTCCTTTCAAATCTTCACGGCCCTTACCGTGCCCCCCCCCCCCCCCATCCCTTCTTTTAGGAGATGGTTCAGAAATTCTGTAGTTCACATGAAGTGATAGGCAACCACAGACCAAACCAATGACCAATGGATGGTCCTCCCCAACAGCCTGTATTATTTTCAGGCTGTGCAGCTGCACTTATTTCCAGATTAAATCTCTTTAATGGACAGTCTCATCCCATTTGTTTCTATTTCACATTTGTCCTTTTTTACGGACGGAAAGCTCATTAGTCCCTACTGTGTCGATGGGTCATTCCATTTTGCTTGCAGTGTGGTAGGTATGGCGACATATATCCTTCCATTTTCATATTCTGCTAGATCTGTCTGTTCATGCGACAGCCCAGTAAACCCTTCCGTGGTGTTGGGACTTCCAGCAGTGCCTGGAGTTGGGTCGTGCATGGCTCTCCCAATTGCTGGAGGATAACTCAATCTGACCGTTTGTTTTCCTACAAGGCAAGTATTCTCTTGGTGACTAAGATACTTCGACATCCACCATTTCCTTTTCATGACAGAAGCCGCGAGTTAGGTTTCCAGGTAGGAGCCCCTTTTTGATTGGTTTGATTGAGGAGGACGAGTTGATTTCACAGCTCTTCTCGATCGATTTTAATGCACGTGCTGAGCTTGTCTCATTTCAGAAAAAAGGCCGACAGATGTTGATAAAATTTCAGATTAGGAACAGAATATTATTTGGTCTTCAGCAACCTGACTATCAACGAGCAATGGGAGTGACAATTGAAAATTCTTTATCGTACCTCCTGCACATCCATCAGTTACAGATCTGATTAGATTTACACGAATGCAGATAAGTCAGCACATAGCTTTTGAATTTGTTTCTCAGCCCTGGGATATTAAATATTGATACTGCAGGGAATCAAGTCTATTACGACATTGCCATTGCACCAAGTCCACTGCATTGTGTCCTCATGTGAATGTCCTCCTGGATTACAGAATTAAACATACTAATCTACCTCTTGTTTGCGATGCACATTACTTTGCCATTTTGCTCAGCATGGAAGGACATTTATGCATCATACAATTCAGAGAGAATTATGTTACCTGCGCTATCTCAAGCTAAATTTATTTATCTCCAAAGGCCACGTCAACATTTAAGAAAAGGTTAAATCGGTGGTTGAGGGAAAAAGATATATGAGAACAGGGCAGGCACATGGGATTGGGGACTACTGCTCGTGTGGAGAATAAACATCAATAATGGACTGGTTGGGCCGAACCACTTCTCATTTCCTCCACCACCCCCCCAACCTGAACGTTTCTATTACAATGTTTATGTAATTTTTGAATTGTTGTGTACAAGGAAGGAGTGGATTGAGCAACTTCTGTATTCTCGGTGACCCTTGGGTTTACTTGGAGCTGGACTTGGAGGAGAGGTGAGGTTCTGCAGGGATCTGTGTTCCTCCTCTTCTATTTTCACCATTTTACAGGGGGAAAGTGAGGTCTGAGGAAAGGCCTGCCCCAAGTGCATCTGTTTTTTCCATCCTCATATTATTGTTTGTCCATTTTTCTCTGATGTTTATCTCCATATGGACATGGTATCCACTTTTGTGTGTCAAATATTCATTCTTTCTTGATAGCAAAATACTGCAGATGCTGGAAATCCGAAATAACAACAAAAAACGCTGGAAAAACTCAGCAGGCGAGGCAGCATCCGTGGAGAGAGAAACAGAGTTAACGTTTCAGGTCGAAGACCTTTCGTCAGAACTGGAAATAGCAGGAAATTAAATAGATTTAAGGCAAGGATATTCCCAGCTTTTTCCTTGCCTTAAATCTATTTCATTTCCTGCTATTTCCAGTTCTGACGAAAGGTCTTCGACCTGAAACGTCAACTCTGTTTCTCTCTCCACGGATGCTGCCTGACCTGCTGAGTTTTTCCAGCGTTTTCTGTTGTTATTTCATTCATTCTTTCTTGTTGGACTGAAACTTCAGAACCTTGGCAATCGTGCCCAAGTCCTTTCCTATTGTAAATTCCTTGACTTGCCATCTGTGTCCCAACCACTCCTGTCAACATTGGTCCTGAATAAACCTCTTACTACTTGTCACTTAGTCCTTGTGAGGATTCTCACCATCACCTCTCATTTAAGGTGGCATTCATATTATAATGATAGCACTGGTAAGAAGTGGTTTCACTTCACACTGATGCTGCAGTTAAAGTCTAACTCTGGAGTCACTGCTGACCTGACACCAGAGTGAAGAGGAGAGACAGGGAGGAGGCAGTCTCAATCCACATCACTTCAGAGTCAGTTTGGGCCTTGACACTTGATTTGTGACACATAAATTAAATGTCAATATAAAGCCAAACCAGCTTTGCATCAACACTAAGCTTCCAGTATGAATGCATCATTAATTCATGTGGTCTTTCAAAGTTAACGTTGATTTGTTTAATCTCCCTTGTGATGTTTGACTGTTAGGAACTTAAGCTTGCTAGTGCTGTTTTATTAATGTTCTATTCTGTGTAATGTGAAGTTTTTCTTCAATTGTGTTTTTCCCCCCAGTTTCTCCCTCTTGCATGTTGTAGCTGTTGTAATATAATTTAAAATTTGAAAAACGAAAAAAAGGGGAAGACAGAACACGCCAAATGCTTTACAGCCTTCTCCAATCCGCTTTATTTAAGTTGAACAATTGCACCTACCCACAAATTTAAAATTCACCAACATACACTGTCTCATGCAAGTATGTATCAATTCAAGACACTGATAGTCTCCAAGGCTTTAAGGATTGCTGGTACCTGTAAAAGTAATTACAGATTTTAAAAAGCTGTTGACACAGCACAAACCCATTGGGAGAGGAAGTGGCGAAGATCCTGTCAAACTGTGCCAAATATACTTGAGTAAGAAATCCACTCAGAAATCCAAAGCACAAGAAAGAGATCCAAGTCAAATTTAAATCCAGTAAACACACAGAAAATACATAGTGCATTACAGTACCTGCAATTGCAAAAATGTGCAGCTGACGCTTCAGTCAAAGTGAAAGCCAGACTGTCATTTTAAAGTAATCTAAATGTAATCCAAGCAAGATGCATTCAGAATAACAGAGCATAAAGAGAAAATTACTCAATAAGAATTTTTTTTAAAAAGTAATGGATAGTTGTTGCTTCACATCACTCTTACATGTTAAAAGTATTTTAAAAGATGGCTAACACTTCTAAAAACTGTATGGTCAAATATTGTAAGTGTCAGTGAAAATGAAACTGTTTGCATGGGTAGGGATTTGTCAGATAGATAACAGTTCTTGGTCTGATAATTTGGATAAATACGAGCTGAGCAGAGAGCCAGCATGGATTTATAAAGGTTAAGTCATGTCTAATGAACCTAGTTGAATTTTTTTTGGGAGGTAACAAATGTGATAGATAAGGGAATGTCTATGGATGCTATTTATATGGACATTGAGACTTATGGGATGTGGGCATCGCTGGCAAGGCCAGCATTTATTGCCCAACCCTAATTGCCCTTGAGAAGGTGGTGGTGAGCCGCCTTCTTGAACTGCTGCAGTCCGTGTGGTGAAGGAATTCCCACAATGCTGTTAGGGAGGGAGTTCCAGGATTTTGACCCAGCGACGATGAAGGATCGGCGATATACTTCTAAGTCAGGATGGTGTGTGACTTGGAGGTGGTGGTGTTCCCATGCGCCTGCTGCCCTTGTCCTTCTAGGTGGAAGAGGTCGCGGGTTTGGGAGGTACTGCCGAATAAGCCTTGGCGAGTTGCTGCAGTGCATCTTGTAGATGGTACACACTGCAGCCACGGTATGCCAGTGGTGGAGGGAGTGAATGTTTAAGGTGGTGGATGGGGTGCCAATCAAGCGGGCTGCTTTGTCCTGGATGGTGGGTGTCGAGCTTCTAGAGTGTTGTTGGAGCTGCACTCATCCAGGCAAGTGGAGAGTATTCCATCACAATCCTTACTTGTGCCTTGTAGATGGTGGAAAGGCTTTGGGGAGTCAGGAGGTGAGACACTCGCCACAGAATACCTAGCCTCTGACCTGCTCTTGTTGCCACAGTATTTATGTGGCTGGTCCAGTTAAGTTTCTGGTCAATGGTGACCCCCAGGATGTTGATGGTGGGGGATTCGGCGATGGTAATGCCGTTGAATGTCAAGGGGAGATGGTTAGACACTCGCTTGTTGGAGATAGTCATTGCCTGGCACTTCTGTGGCACGAATGTTACCTGCCACTTATCAGCCCAAGCCTGAACATCATCCGGGTCTTGTTGTATGCCGGCATGGACTGCTTCATTACCTGAGGAGTTGTGAATGGCGCTGAACACAGTGTAGTCATCAGCGAACATCCCCATTTCTGACCTTATGTTGGAGGGAAGGTCATTGATGAAGCAGCTGAAGATGGTTGGGCCGAGGACACTGCCTTGAGGAACTCCTGCAGCGATGTCCTGGGGCTGTGATGTTTGACCTTCAACCACCACAACCATCTTCCTTTGTGCTAGGTATGACTCCAGCCAGTGGAGAGTTTTCCCCCCTGATTTCCATTGATTTCAGTTTTACTTGGGGTCCTTGATGCCAGACTCGGTCAAATGCTGCCTTGATGTCAAGAGCAGTCACTCTCACCTCACCTCTGGAATTCAGCTCCTTTGTCCATGTTTGGACCAAGGCTGTAATGAGGTCGGGAGCAGAGCGGTCTTGGCGGAACCCAAACTGGGCATTAGTTGGGTAGATGCCAGTGTTGTAGCTGTACTGGAACAGCTTGGCTGGAGGCGCGGCTAGTTCTGGAGCACAAATCTTCAGCACGATAGCCGGGATGTTGTCGGGGCCCACAGCCTTTGCTGTATCCAGTGCGCTCAGCCGTTTCTTGATATCACGTGGAGTGAATCGAATTGGCTGAAGACTGGCTTTTGTGATGGTGGGGACCTCAGGAGTAGGCCGCTATGGATCATCTACTTGGCACTTCTGGCTGAAGGTGGTTGCAAACGCTTCAACCTTGTCTTTTGCACTCACGTGCTGGGCTCCACCATCATTGAGGATGGGGATATTCATGGAGCCTCCTCCTCCCGTTAGTTGTTTAATGGTCCACCACCATTCACGACTGGATGTGGCAGGACTGCAGAGCTTGGATAGAAACATAGAAAAATAGGAGCAGGAGTAGGCCATTTGGCCCTTCCAGCGTGCTCCGCCATTCAATATCATGGCTGATCCTCTATCTCAATACCATATTCCCACTCTCTCCCCATACCCCTTGATGCCTTGATCTGATCTGTTGATTGTGGGATTGCTTAGCCCTGTCTATAGCATGCTGCTTCTGCTTTTTAGCATGCATGTAGTCCTGTGTTGCAACCTCCCCAGGTTGCCACCTCATTTTTAGGTACTCCTGGTACTGCTTCTGGCATGCCGTTCTACACTTCTTGTTGAACCAGGGTTGGTCCCGACTTGATGGTAATGGTAGAGTGAGGGATATGCCGGGCCATGAGGTTACAGATTGTGGTGGAATACAATTCTGCTGCTGCTGATGGCCCACAGCGCCTCCTGGATGCCCAGTTTTGAACTGCTAGATCTGTTCTGAATCTATCCCATTTAGCACAGTGGTAGTGCCACACAACACGATGGAGGGTGTCCTCAGTGTGAAAACGGGACTTCGTCTCCACAATGGCTGTGCGGTGGTCACTGCTACCAATACTGTCATGGACAGATGCATCTGCGACAGGTAGATTGGTGAGGACGAGGTAAAGTAGGTTTTTCCCCTCGTGTTGGTTCTCTCACCACCTGTTGCAGGCCCAGACTGGCAGCTATGTCCTTCAGGACTCTGCCAGCTCGGTCAGTAGTGGTTCTACCGAGCCACTCTTGGTGATGGACATTGAAGTCTCCCACCCAGAGTACATTCTGTGCCCTTACTACCCTCAGTGCTTCTACCAAGTGGTGTTCAACACGGAGGAGTACTGATTCATCAGCTGAGGGAGGGCGGTAGGTGGTAATCAGCAGGAGCTTTCCTTGCCCATGCTTGACCTGAAGCCATGAGACTTCATGGGGTCCGGACTCAATGTTGAGGACTCCCAGGGTCAGTCCTTCCCGACTGTATACCACTGTGCCGCCACCCCCGGTGGGACAGGACATACCCAGGGATGGTGATAGAGGAGTCTGGGACATTTGCTGAAAGGTATGATTCTGTGAGTATGACTATGTCAGGCTGTTGCTTGACTAGTCTGTGGGACAGCTCTCCCAATTTTGGCACAAGTCCTCAGATGTTGGTGAGGAGGACTTTGCAGGGTCGACTGGGCTGGGTGCGCCTTTGTCGTGTCCGTAGCCAGTGCCGAGGTCAATGCCGGGTGGTTTGTCCAGTTTCATTCTTATTTTTGTGTTTCGTAGTGGTTTGTTTCAACTGAGTGGCTTGGTAGGCCATTTCAGAGGGCAGTTAAGAGTCAACTATATCACTATGGATCTGGAGTCACATATAGGCCAGACCAGGTAAGGACGGCAGATTTCCTTCCCTAAAGGGCATTAGTGAACCAGATGGGTTTTTACGACAATCCGATAGTTTCATGGTTACCATTACTGATACTAGCTTTTTATTCCAGATTTATTTAATTAACTAAATTTAAATTCCCCAGCTGCCGTGGTGGGATTTGAACTCACGTCTCTGGATCATTAATCCAGGCCTCTGGATTACTAGCCCAGTGACATTACCACTATGCTACTGTTAATGAAAATGAGTGTGCATGGAATTTGAGACAACCTATTGGCTTGGATAGGGAACTGGTTAAGAGACAGAGAGTAGGGATAATGGGTATGTACTCCAATTGGCAGAATGTGACGAGTGGTGTCCCCCAGGGATCTGTACTGGGGCCTCAGCTTTTCACTGTATTTCTGAATGACTTGGATGAAGGAATAGAGAGCCGTATATCTAAGTCTGCTAAAAACACTAAGTTAGGTGGCATAGTAAATAGTGTAGATGGGAGCAGAAAGTTGCAAAGGGTCATTAATCGATTAAGTGAGTGAGCAAAACTGTGGCCGATGGAGTTCAATGTGGGAAAGTGAGAGGTCATCCACTTTGGACCCAAGAGAAGCGAGGAACTGTGGAGGAGCAGAGAGATTTAGGGGTCCAAATACAGAAATCACTAAAAGCTAGTGGACAGGTACTAAAAATAATTTAAATGACTAATGGAACGTTGGACTTCATCTCAAGAGGGCTGGAATTCAAAGGGGTGGAAGTTATGATACAGCAGAAAAGAGCTGTGGTTCGACCGCATTTGGAGTACTGCATTCAGTTCTGGCCACCACACCTCAGTAAGAAAGACAGACTTGGATTTATATAGCGCCTTCCATGACCACCGGACGTCCCAAATTCCCAGCCAATGAAATACTTTTGAAGTGTAGTCACTGTTGTAATGTAGGTAGCATGGCAGCCAATTTGCACACAGCAAGCTCCCACAAACAGCAATGTGATAATGGCCAGATAATCTGTTTTAGTGATGTTAATTGAGGGATAAATATTGGCCAGGACACAAGGGATAACTCCCATCCTCTTCTTCGAAATAGTGCCATGGGATTTTTTATGTCTACCCGGAGAGGGCAGATGGGGACTCGGTTTAACGTCTCATCCAAAAGACAGCACCTCAGACAGTGCAGCACTCCCTTGACACTGCACTGGAGTGTCAGCCTAGGTTTTTGTGCTCGAGTCTCTGAAGTGGGACTTGAACCCACAACCTTCTGACTCAAGAGGTGAGAGTGCTACCAACTGAGCCACGGCTGACAGTAAGGGTATATTGGCCTTGGAGCAGGTGCAACGCAGATTCACCGGAATGGCACTGAGGCTAAAAGGGTTAAATTACAAGGACAGGTTGCACAGACTTGGCTTGTATTCCCTAGACTATAGAGGGTTAAGGGATGATCTAATTGAGGTGTTTAATAGGATCAAGAGAGTTGGTAGAGTAGATAGAGAGAAACTACTTCTTCTGGTGGGAGAGTCCAGAACAAAGGGGCTTAACCTTAAAATTAGAGCTATGCAATTTGGGGGTGATATCAGGAAGCATTTCTTTACAAAAAGGGTAGTGGAAATTTGGAATTCTCTCCCCAAAAAGCTGCGGAGGCTAGGTCAACTGAAAATTTCAAAATTTAGATTGATAGATTTTTGTTAGGCAAGTGTATTAAGTGTTACAGAACTAAGGCGGGTGGATGGAATCAAGATACAGATCAGCCGTGACCTAACTGAAAGGCGGAACAGTCTCAAGGGGCTGATTGGCCTACTCCTGTTCCTATGTTTTTATTTGCTGAATAACTACTCATCATACATGCCAACCTAGCAAACCAACAGCTTGAGAAAAGTTGACAGGTTCTGCAGAAAGCTGATGACTCCAAAACAGGGATATAAACCCTACAGTACGTAATTTAACTAAGTACAGATGGGCCTGAGCTTGTTATAACATAGGCTGCAGGTATATCCAAAATGTCATCACTAATTCAACAGAGGATGTGGCAAAAATTTGGGGGATTTTCCCTCGTCTCTTGCAGAGTAATTATAGGCTTTTGTTGATCGCTACTCACTAAATCTGTTACTTTGTTTTAGCAGTTGTCTGTGACATGGGATTAATCTTCTCCCCCTGCCTCCGCAGTTCACTGTGACATTCTTCTGTCATTCTCTAATTCATGGAGGCACTCTCTTCCTCCCCTTCCCCAGTTTACAGAGACACTCTTCTTCTCCACTCCTCTTCCTCCCAGTTTGCGAAGGCACTCTTCTTCCCAAAATGTGCCCCTTACCATGAATCCCGACGTCCTACCTGCTGCTTTGCCCAGGATCTAACTTGGCTGCACATGGGAATTCTCGATCTCACAAAACTATCATAAAATCAGAAATTCCTGGCCACCCCCACGTGTCAATAATAGTTTATTTTATAATTAACAAACAGAAAGGCCCTTTCAATTCAAAGTAACTTTTGTACTTTACGAACACACTGAACAATGACTGACAGGATCAGACCCTCTGGTCCATCCAGCGTGTCCCACATAATTGTGATACAATGTGCACCATAATATATACACTCTCCACCATCCAAAAACCACAAAGAAGCCAAAAAACAGGTAAAAACCCAGGCAATTAGGGAGGGGAAAAAATTCAGTCTCCAGTTCGATCCCTGGGCAAAGCCTCCAGTAGGAGGTAACAGCAGAGCAAGACCATCACAACAGAGCCACAGTTTAAACGGGAAGTTTAAATCCCTGCTGCAGATATGGATGTGTCAACTATGGGTGCAAAACACTGTTCATGTAAAACATGGATGGTCGATACATGTAACTCATTAAGCAAGTGTTGCATTGGGAAAAAGGCCATGGATCCTAACCCAACCTTTTCTCTTACTCAAGTCCCCCCTGACAAACCATGTCAAAGAGCAAGTGTTGAAGAAACAGTCAATCAAATGTCACTTGGGCTGCAGTTCGACCACACTACTAGCCTGAGACTGGTACTTGTGAGGCTTCAGCATTGGCAGCAAAATCAGAGTTATAACTTGGGCTGCAGCTAGCACTACACAAGCCAGAAGACAGCTCTATGTATGAGTGTATCCACAGAGGCCCAGAGCTCTGCATCCCCAATAGCTACAATTTTAGGCTAAGTAAGTGAATGTGGCAGTGTTCACTTTTCCATAACTTTATAAATTTATTTTGAATCATTTTTAAGTGCTCAAAAGAGAGCCTAATGAAGCTCGCCTAGAGCTTCTTGTCCATCTTTAACTTACAGTTTTTGTAAATGTCATCCTCAGAGGTGAGTGTGCTCCCAACTGATCCACGGCTGCCTTGGAGCGGGTGCAACGCAGATTCACCAGAATGGTACTGAGGCTCAAAGGGTTAAATTATGAGGACAGGTTGCACAGACTTGGCTTGAATTCCCTGGACTAGAGAGGGTTAATTGAGGTGTTTAATATGATTAAAGGAGTTGGTAGAGTAGAGAGAGAGAAAATACTTTTAATAAGCACTTTGCAAGTCTGGCTTCACACTTGACTAGAGTTATACTTCAGATGTTGACAAACCCAAGAAGTGTGAAGTAACTTCCTGGTCTCAGACTATTTGCCTTTAGTCACGTCATCTTGGCTCAGCTGGTAGCATTCTCACCTCTGAGCCAGAAGATACCAATCCAGGACACTGTCCATAACCTAGTCTGACACTCTAGTGCAGTACTGAGGGAGCGCTGCATGGTCAAAGATGCCATCCTTCAAATGAGTCATGAACACCCTTTCAAGTAGACATTGAAGAGCCCATGGAACTATTCAAGGCAGAGCGGGGAGTTTTCAGGTTTCATGACCAACATTTTTCCCTGAACCAATGCAACCAAATCTCAATCCTGTTTGTGGGACCTTGCAGTGTGGGAAAAATGGCTTCTACATTCACGGTGTCTCCTACATTACAACAGCGACTACACTTCAAATGAAATGAAAAGTGCTTTGGGACATCCTGAGGTCGTAAATGGCACCACATAAAGGCAAGTCTTTCTTTTCTTTTACATAATAAGTCACTGCATATAAAATTAATTTGTTATATATGAAGCACTTTGGGGCCATGAGAGAAGTGATAAATGTAAATTCCTTCTTTCATGTATTGAGGATTCAGATCAGGAGCAGACTCCCGGCATTATTCTGACGCAAAAGTGGCAGTTTAAATACCACATAATCAAATGCTAAATCTGTAATATTTTATCTTACAAGGGTTGTACTGTCAATTATCCAGATTTATAGCTTAGTGACGCTTCTGTTTAATGAAATAGGCCAAATGGATTTTTTCAATAAAAATAATAGAAAATTCAAAGCATCACATTGGAGAGAATGGTGAACAATGCAACATACAATATATGCATTTTGCTGGCTAATCAGGCTTGAACATGAGCTTTCAAATAGAGTTTCTTCTTTGAGGGTCTAATTTGGTGGAAGTCATCACAGGTACATTAAGGTGCATTTTTCACTATGCATTTTAAAGTGCTAGTCAAAGGGGAACATTTTCTCTGTGCATTTTGTGTAGCAATACTGTGTATCTGTCCTTTTTAAAGAAGGGTTACAATTTCTTTACACGCAGTGGGCAGAAGAACTCACTCCCCCATCTCACCAACATACTTATTAATACATCACCCATACACACATTTCTAGTGAGGAGACAACATTGCTGAACATTGCCTAAGTGACAAACCCTGGACAACCTGTATGCAAATTTTATTTCACAAAAACAGTTTAACCATGAAAAAACATATCAAAAGTTGTAAATCATGGGAGAAAGGTATTGTTGACTAGTGACGAAATACCTTAATCTCCAGCAAGGTGACAATTAAACAACTGGAATACATTTGGCAAAATAAACTCATTCCCCCAACGGTGAATGACCTGAGGAACTGCTTAAAAGGGAACAGAATATTAGCAACATCTATGTAACCTTATTTGTACAATGTAATAATGTCACAATATTGCAATACATCAATAGATAACCATGCACAGTATCTCAATTCTGTTTTTCACTTGCCTTACATAAAGGATGAAGGTTCTTTACCCTCAGGTATCACATCACGACTGGAACTACAACCAGAACTTGATGACATCCTCAGAATTCAGAACCCCATACATCATAAACCGTAACCATTTTATATTATTTATTTGCCCACTTTTATATTAGCTAGAAATGCTTTGACTTAGAAGTCATTTGATTGTGGCTGCAGTAGGGGCAGAGCTGGGGATCTCCAGTCGAGATGGAGTCATTTGGGCCATTGGCAGCCATTTTCGTTGCTGTTGCTGCTTGTTCAAGGTATGTTTTAGCAGAGGGCTGGATGCAGATTGCCTACTCGGCCCTGGAGGGTGTGTGGCTCAGGACGGAGAGAAAAAAGCTGCAGGCAATGAGAGAGCAATATACGCTTCAAAAATAAATGTAACTGATTCTCGACCCTTAGTTTTATATCTTTAAAAAAATATATATATTTTTGTCTTTGACCTACCATTATATTTTCACATCATGTAATTCCTAATTCAGTGACTGCACCCTTCTTAACTGAAATAAACTGTACCAACTTCCTGCAAGAGGAGATTTTATATATATTTTTTTAAATGAGCTTCTTGCCGAATATCTACATTTTGTGTGTCTATGTGAACATGCGTGAATCTAAAATTTATCCTGGCCCACGGGGAAGCACAAATCTATTTTGCAGTCAGCGTACTCCTCAAGAGGATTTGTGGACAATTCACACACATCACTTTTCTTCAGAAAAAGACCTGCACTCAGATTGACATAATAAAACATAGCCTGCCCTTTGCTGAATCACCTCTGGCAAGTTGCTAGAGGTATTCTGAATGCTTCACTGTTCTCCAGCTCATTGGAGTGTTCAATATGATGCAGTATTCATAAAGAATCATGAGCTGGAGTGGGTGCAATTGTGCCGAAATTGGTGTCAGTCACACAAGGAGCAGTAGGAATTTCATTAAACTCCATGAAAGGCAAAGGAAGCTTTTATATATTTATATTTCAAAAAGATACTGTATAGTTTGATATCAACCCACAAATAAATGTCATAAATGGGCACCAGCGAGTTACTCCAGAATAATTGGATCAAAAATTCAGATGACATCATAAACCACAAGAGCTATACTTGAGTGGTTTAAGGGAGGTCAGCAGAACGATGCAATTGGATTTCTGTATTACTCTCACTATGAAGTAACATCCTTTATATTGTATGGTCTCTCAATTAAAAAAAAAAATCAGCAGATCTTTCATGGGGTTGCTCATAGTCTGGGGTTAGAATACAGTTCTTCAGATGGAGTGCTGGCCTGTCCCATTCAGCCACTCCAGATGAGGAAGTGGTCTAAACAGGCAATTCTTTTGCAAACAACAGAGATCAATGAGATGGTAATTGCTAGGGCTTGTAAATCTCTGGCTCCAGGTCATCATCACTGGCACTGAAGTATGATGTTTGGAGTGTCCTGGTTGTTCACTAGATAGATTGAGGGAGAAATTGATCCTTGTTGTGCCTGTTTCACAGGCATAAAATAGGCACAAAAGAGACCAATTTTGAGGCGCAATGGCCTGCACCACAAGGATGCCCGAAAAACGTCCAACCTGAAATTGGGTCGGGCCATTTTTCAGGCATCCCGGATCACCGCCTAAAACAGACAATAGTCCCCTTGCATTAGCCTCGGGCCTGCTCTGCTCTGCTCAGGTTTTCAGGACATGGATGCTGCCTAGTCAGCGGCCGCCCCCAATAGGCAAGTAAAAAAAAAATTCAATTTCTGTGGAACTAGGAGGAGCAGGAAAACAAGGTCCAATTTTGCTCCCTAGGTTCCTTATTTGCCTCCCCGTGCCATACACTGTTGCAGCCAAGAAACTGGGCTGGCCTCCAACTCCCAAGCGTCTTCAAATAGGACTCTTCAGCCAGCCGCTTGCAGGCACTGAAGAGAAGCCCAGTGATCAGGCTTCCTCCAATTTTCCCTCTGTATAGGGAGGCATCTGGTCTCTGCTTAACACTTCTCACAATGGAGAAGCTAACTGGAAACTCAGCAGGATCAGGACAGGAGGTTAAAAAAAAAACTCTCTCAACCACTGCCAAAGCCACAGCCTTTAGCATGCAAAAAAAAATATTTTCCCACCTTGGTGAGAAATATAAAATGGCTTCCAAACCCAAAGTGATCTTCCAAACAGAAACCCAAACTATTTGGTATTTCTCACCTATGTGGGATTCACAATCCAATTTTGTCTTTATTGAAAAGCCCTCTGTCCATGCACACCACAATCTGGATCCTCTGAAGCCGAGAATGATATAGGGCTAAGGGGAGAGAGCAGGGCAGTCGGATTAACTTTGGATTGTTCTAGTAAAGAGCTGGAACAGACACGATGGTCCAAATGGCCTCCTGTGCTGTAAACTTCTATGATTTCATCTCCTGTCAAGTGTACGTCCATGTTTCCTGGTGATGAAGCAAAGAGGTTTATAATCTCGAGCGGTGTAGTGGCAGAGTAGCCATCTATTGTCCCAAGGAGTAGTGTCAGACTAACTGGTATATCTGCATTTGATTCTTAGCATTGTAGAAGTCTCTCTATTTTTGGGAGCAATGTTTAGTTTGTACGCATGTTTTCGGAAAGCTCCCTCTATTGCTCAGCACCTTGGCCTAAGTGATTTAAGTTTTTCATCCAACTGTGGCTAACTAGGCATATTTTCAAGAGGTAAAAGATGTGCATTACTGAGAAGTTGGTTTGACGAGCATTGAAAAGGTATTCACACTTTGAAGGATTTGGCGTTGAGACAAATCAAGGAGCTACATGTCTAATGAGCTGTCAAATCCTATCCATGTGGAATTTTATGGTCTACTTGTATAAAATCAATGGCTCAAAACAAAACGGAAGCTTATCATCTCAAAAGGTCTTGTGACAAATTGTATGGAGAAAAAAAAAAATCAGAAATGGGCAAGTAATCACGATCTCAAATTTTGAACCATTTCACAATGGCACAGACATGATGGGCCGAATGGCCTCCTCCTGTGCCATAAATTTCTATGAGAAGTCGCACAACACCAGGTTAGCGCTAATTAGCCTGGCGCTAATTATCGCCACTGACTGGAAACTTCACTTTTAACGCCCCGGGAGGTGATTGGAGCGCTAAATCAGGCACTGCACACCTGTCTTAAGGCGCAAAGGCCGAGGAGTGAGGCGCTAACTCAGAGCGCGAGCGCAGCGCAGGTGCTGCCAGTTAGCGAGGGAACACAGACACACTGGCGCCGGCCAGTTCTTAAAGGGGGGGGGCGATCTTGCTCCCCAGCCACACCCTGCTCATTGCAGCCTTGAATCTCGGCCTGGAGAGACCTGTGAATCCATTTTCCAGCCAAGGATGGAGAGGGTGAGAGAACGAGCTGAGCGCTTCACCGAGCGGGCCTTGGATGCTCTGGTTGGCGCGGTGGAGCGCCGAAGACCAATACTGTACCCAGAGAGTGGCAGGAGGCCTTTGCCGCGCGACTACAGAAGAGTGTGGAGGGAGGTGGCTCAGCGCGTCTCCTCCAGGAGCATGGTGCCCAGGACCCATGTCCAATGCCGGAAAAAGTTCAACGACCTCACTCGGGTCGTCAGGGTGAGTGGCTTTTTTGCAATACCTCTCCATCCCTCCATCTCAACCTCACTCTATGGCCAGAGGGTCTTAAAACCACAATTAACAACACTCATCCAACACCTATGGCCCTTTCATGAAGCACACACACACATTCCATACTTTGCATACAGTAAGGGCTATTCACCTATGGGAGGCACATCAGGCAAGACCATGGCTGTATACAGTAAGGGCTGTTCACCTATGGGAGGCACATCAGGCAAGACCATGGCTGTATATTTACTCAGACGCCGTCCTTTTTCTTGCAGGCCAAGCTGGCGCATAATAGGAGACAGCAGCAACGGACGGGTGGAGGGCGGCCTCAGCTGCAACCCCTCAGCGATCTTGAGGAGCGCGTCCACAGGATTGTGGCAAGCCGGGTGATCGGTCCCGTCGCCACTGGAGACGCCGACCCCGTTCTGGACAGCAATGGTAAGGTCATCACCTTTTTGTCCTCTGTCCTTCCACTTGTCCCTCACAACACCAGCCTTTGACACTTTCAATCCAACTTACTAACTCGCTGCACTTATTCCTCCCTTACTGCCACCCTGTCCTCATGCTAAAGCCACTCTTGTACCTCCCTGCTTTCAGATGGTGATTCACCAGCTGAGGAGACGGGCCCTGAAGCTGCCAGTGGGAGTGAAGCTGCAGCCAAGGAGGAAGAGGAAGCTGGAGCATCAGTGCCACCCTCTCCCGAGGAAGCCCATGCCGACACTGGGAACACGCCTTCCCTGGAGGGGAGCACGGGGGAAGGGTCTGATGAGGGTGAAGCTCCAGGACCCAGCGGGCTGCAGCAACGCGATGGGGGTAGGGAAGCTCGGGGGCCTTCTCCCCGGAGGGAGAGTATGCCAGCGAGTCCTGCTGCACTGGACGCAGAGGAGGAGCGGCTGATCGCGGAAATGAACACCCAGGCGGTGGGCATGCACACTGAGCTCATGGCTGCAGTGGGTAGGGTGCCCGAATGCATTGAAGCACTGGCAAGGAGTGTGGAGCACTTCGCTGCAGCGCAGGCGGATGCGACACTGAAGCTCAGTGCTGCAATTCAATCTCAGACTGCTCTCATGCAGACTCAGATTGAGGTCACGCGAGCACTGTCTGCTGCCATCCTCGCTGGTTCGTTCACATTTCCCCGGGGCTCTCACCGCGCCGCAGCAGGCCAGCAATCTGTGCTCCAGCAGATTGCTCCGGATGCTGAGGTGCTGCCCCGTGGGAGTGCCAGTGTGCCGGTCGAGCAGGGAGTTGCTGTCCTCGCTCAAGATGACAGCATTCCTGCTGCCACCACTGTCACTTCTCCACTGCAGTTGCCACCGCCTGTAGGACAGACTGCTGCCGCCCATGCAGAGTTGGTGCAGTCTGCAGCCGGGCCCTCCAGGCCCAGAACTGGTCGAGGCCGTCCCTCAAGGGCATCTGCATTGTCAGGGCCTGACAGTCAGCAGCCTTCCACCAGCCTTGCTGCAGCCACTGAGGTCCCATTGCGGAGGAGCAGTAGGGTAAGAAGGGGGGAAGGGCGCACGGGAAGGAGTTCACCCTCGATGTAGGAGGTGTGACAAAATGCTGGTCATTTTTTTATTAAAGGCCGAGGTTCGTGGTCAAACTTTTGTTGAGTGTTTTGCACATGATCTCCAGGTTGTGAGAACCAGTTATGGTAATGACTGTTTTTTTGTGTTTATTTGTATGAGTTTGTCATGAAGAAATGACACACACAGAGTTTGTAAAATAAATAAGTTTTGGTACTCAAAATATACATGTTTGGTGTTTGGAATCATTGGTGCCTTGGCCGGCTTAGGGGTTGCGTGTTGGGTTCATTCATGCTGTTCTCAATGGCAGAAGCCATTTCCACAGCAGGGGCCCTAGAAGCGGCTTGCTATCAGCCGCTGACGGACGGCCCTTGCAGTTTCACCATTGTGGGCCGCCCTCACGCCTTGGTGCTGCTGCTGATCATCCTCCTCCTCCTCCTCTTCCTCCTCTTCCTCTGGTGGTGTTCCAAGGCCTGGTGGCATTGGCTGGGTCCTGACGATTGCCATGTTATGCAGCATGCAGCACACAACTACGATGTTGGAAACTCGCTCAGGCGAGTACTGCAGGGCTCCTCCAGAATGGTCGAGACAGCGGAACCGTTGCTTGAGCACGCCGATTGTGTGCTCCACGATGTTCCTGGTAGCTTGATGGCTCTCGTTGTACCGCAGCTCAGCAGGGGTGTTGGGCGTACGGAGCGGTGTCATCAGCCAGGTGCTCAGTGGATACCCCTTGTCCCCGAGAAGCCAACCAACTGGCTGATGCGGTGCCTCGAAAAGTTCTGCCACAGTAGTCTGGCGCAGGATGAAAGCATCGTGGCAGCTGCCAGGATAGTGGGCATTGACAGCGAGTATCAGCTGTCTGTGGTCACAGACCAACTGAACATTCAAGGAATGGAACCCCTTTCTGTTCCGGAAATCCTCGGCATTCTCATGCGGAGCACGCAAAGCCACATGCGTGCAGTCAATGGCGCCCTGCACCATGGGGAAGCCCGCTATCCTCGCAAAGCCCAGAGCGCGTTCTTGCTGCTTGTCTGGGGTCATGGGGAAAGAGATGAACTCTCGTCTCCTTTTAAAGAGGGCATTTGTGACCTTCCTGATGCAGCAATGCACCGCGAACTGGGAGATATTGGCGATGTCCCCAACAGCAGATTGAAATGAGCCAGTAGCATAAAAGTTCAGAGCCACTGTGACCTTCACTGCCACCGACAGAGACGTCCTGGACCTCAGTTGAGGCTGCAGATCTGGCTGCAGCAGGTGGCAGAGCTCAGTGACCACCTCCTTGCTGAAGCGCAGCCTTCGCAGACACTGCTCATCAGACATATGAATGTAGGAGAGCTGTTCACGATATACCCTGGGAGGGTAAGCTCTCCTGTACAGACGCCTGTTGGCCCTCCTCCGTCTGGCCATCATTGCCACTCTCTCTCTGCGTCTCTGTCTCCTCCGATTCAGCTGGCGCAGGACGACGCCCCCCATCAGTGCAGCCCCCATATCTCTTAGCAAGCAAAGTTATGAAGGCCAGAAACCAAAGTACCAGCGAAGTTAGGATGAGTAGCCAAAACTACCTCACACAGCGTTGACTCAATGCAGAAGTCTCTCTTTCTCTCTCTCCGAATCTCTCTCTCTCTCTGAGCGAGTGGTGCAAAAATGTCAACCACAGAGAAAGACAGGAAGAGGCCCCCTTTAAATAGCGCCCCCCCCAGCCCCACAGCGATTGTTAGCGTTCCACTCTTCCGGTCGTTGGATGCGCCAGGCGGTAAGGATGGGGGCGCCACTGAAATTCTGCTCCGGGGCGCCACAAGGGCGTTGCACTCTCGTATGACGTCACAATCTGCGCGCGCAGGAGATCGCGGCGCCGCAAAATGTCTAGTTAAGTTCGCGAGCGGCGCAAACATCGCTGCGCCCGGGCGCTAGCTGCTTTGCGCCCCATTAGCGCCCTCTTAAGGCGCTAACGGGAGGTGCAACCAACTGAATTTTTCCCCCTTGGACTATAACCTGGTGTTGTGCGACTTCTCACTTTTGTCCACCCCAGTCCAACACCGGCATCTCCGCATCATAAATTTCTATGATATATGATATGATCTATAAGGAACAGCTCCTCTGTTGCGACCTTAAATTAAACTTGTTGATGTGCAAATTAGTGTAAGTAAATCTGAAAACAGGCCTAAATCCTGGATTCTACACTTTCAGAAATTACAGCAAGTGCTCATTCCTTATCTCAAATGCCAGCTGATGTAACAGCTAATTGGCAAATGGACTAAAGCTGTTACTCAGAGGTTTTTTTTTATAAAAGTAGAACAATACTTCCACAGGTAACATGAAAGTAAGAACTGAACAGCTCTAAAGTCACTGGTTCTGTGTAAACAATCATAAAATATACTTCAGCAATGCAGACTACAGATGTGCTCTAGATATTAGGTGGTACAGTGAGTGACTGCATGGACACATTTGCCAGTGGATTAATAGGACAAGAAATTACCTAGACAATGAGCTGCATCTCAGATCACAAACATCTGAAATTAATTTTCATTAAAAAGCGTCTCTTTTGCTCATGCCCACCTACTACTGCCAGTGGGGATGGAGAGCATGTCACTGCCTGCCTTGGTTAGAAGTGGCTATTTGTCACCGAGGGACCCTGGCAAGGAATTAAATATTGAAAAATTATGGGGGGGCGGGGGCAGGGGGGGGGGCGAGGAAGGGAGTTGGAGGGGGAAAGGGAGAGTGCACCATATTGCTTTTTCCTATCTTACGAATGCAACACTGAATGCAGTTGACTTGTCTTTTCCAATTGCCCCTGCATCTTTTCCACTTACTATGAAACATGATTCTGTTGTTCCATATCCCCTTGCACATTAATGTACTATTTTATTGCGTTCAGTTTATTGGCATGT
The DNA here is from genome assembly GCA_030390025.1 of Squalus acanthias. Classification (NCBI taxonomy): domain Eukaryota; kingdom Metazoa; phylum Chordata; class Chondrichthyes; order Squaliformes; family Squalidae; genus Squalus; species Squalus acanthias. The sequence goes on along the minus strand of CM059447.1, from coordinate 25,407,131 downwards.
AAATCCCTGGACTGTAATAGCTTGTATTGTCACGGTAAGTTACCCGAAATAAAAAGCTTAACTGCATAACCCACTTGATATGCATCAATCGTTTTGGCTATTTTGCAGGAGGATGGCAGCATTCTGACTCAGACTGCAAAATTTAACCCCACTGAATTTGAATATTAACGGTTACAGTGGCAAGAGTTCAGCCTGTAACTCGACTGCAGGTTCTAAATGCATGACAACCATGTAAATTTTAATGTCCTATTTTTGTGTTTGTATATTTTCCATTATCCAAGATTAATTTGGATACCTTCAGAGCAGGAAGACATGAAAAAGAGAGCAGATTGCATTTCAAATTTAAAAGAGACTTACCTGGAGTTTTCCAGTCCAAATGGTGAGCAGTTAAAAGAGGAACCATTTTCATAAGAAGCTAGTTGGCAAACTTTTAGGTTTGCCCAACCTCGTGTCGGGAGGGCAAACTGTCATTTGGTCACGTGCACATGATCTCTAGTTATTAAGTGGGATTCCACAGTGGAATTTGATAACGCACATCCCTATCAGCATGTTTCATTCTGCACACACACACACAGTACGTCTGCATTACAACGTTAATTGGCAAAAGCAAAAGAAAAATTAATGAGAAAAGCTTTCAGCTTAGGACGAGTTACCATGTGTGAAATTTACAGACAAGGAACAGCGCAGTAATTCCAATTTTTTGTTGTTTATTAGGTACTGGTACACTGCATGAGCTATGCATATTTATAAAGTGCTATATCCAGTTATGGTTTGTTTTTTAGTGGCGACTTGACTAAAATGCAGTGACACTTTTGCTTTGTAAGGTTTGCAACAGTGTTGCTCTGCAGATGCAAACACTACCGCACCGACTACAAGACCACAACAACAACTTGCCTTTACATAACGCCTTTAACCTAGTAAAACGTTCACAGGAGCGTTAGCAAACAAAATTTGAGACCGAGACACGCAAGGAGATATTAGGACAGGTGACCAAAAGCTCGGCCAAAGAGGTTGGTTGTAAAGAGCGTCATAACGGAGGAAAGAGAAGTAGAGAGGCAGAGAGGTTGAGGGAGGGAATTCCAGAGCTTCGGGCCTGTGCAGCTGAAGGAACAGCCGCCAATAGTCGAGTGATAAAAATCAGGGATGCGCAAGAGGCCAGAACTGGAGGAGCGCAGAGATCTCGGAGGGTTGTAGGACTCGGAGGTTAGAGAGATAGGGAGGGGCGAGGCCATAGAGGAATTTGAAAACAAGGATGAGAATTTTTAAATCGAGGCACCACCAGTACGTCTAACTCATTCCGTAACTAGCTGTTGGTTAATCTTCTCCATCTTAACAACATCCCCTCCTTATGTGTTGCTGATGATCAAACATGAAGGTACGCTCTTCCCTGGAAATCACTCTCAACCTTAGTCTCTGCATTAATGTTTCCTGGCAGATTGAGGTAAGCAAACTCAGCAGAGACTTGTGAACTGTCTGAACGCTACGGCTCTGTACCACACTATTGGACGCTACCATCAAATTGAGGGAGGCAAAAACGAACAATAATCGACTACGGAGGCTGTTCCTGACCGCTAGCCAAAGACCGCAGCCGGGAAGTACACGTGTGGACGTTGGCTGATGACAATGTTTCGCCAAACTGAATTCTGTCAAACAACCCACTGACATTGTCTAGACTCACAAAGAATGGTTACCAGGGGACGTGCCACAGAGCTATGAATATCAATGGAATCATACCCCAGGATGAGTCGGTGCCTGCACGAAGCGAGGAAATAAAAAAAATCGCTTTCTCCTCTTGCAGCCGACAATGTAAAAACATGATTGACACACAGTAAGAGTACAGAGGAATAACTATAGAGTAAATTAGAAGCCTGTCATTCCAGTAAGACAATCTATCGTATCTTTTACATTTATAGGCCTGCTGCTTATTTTGTGCGATGGAGAGCTTTAGCCTTCCGAATCTCAGAACCTTTCAGAATGTAGTGCAGATAATTAGCCTCAGCATCAATATTAACAGGTTCTGGTTTAAAAAGACTTTGTAGGATTTCAGCATTCTCTGTTGCATGGGAATATTAGAATTTCAAATGTATCCTGTGAAACTGTGGGTTGTAAAATGCGCCAAACAATTAAAAGCAGTCGTCTACATTTCCCAAATAACAGTTGTGGACATCACAAAATCTGCTTCCTCCCGCCTGCGTAACAACGTCCACCTCTGCACCACTCAGTCTGCCTGCTGCTGAAACCCTCATCCATGATTTTTGCCACATCCAGACTCGAGTATACCAATAAATCTCCTGGTTGGCTCACCTTTCACCCTCCGTAAACTTCAGCTCATCCAATATCCGTTGCCCATAAGCTATCCTGCAGCAAGTCCTGCCCACTCATCACCCCTGTCCTTCTCTTGGTCCCCCAATGCTTCAAATTTAAAATTCTCATCTTCGTGTTTAAATCCCTTCATGGTCTTGCTCCTCTCTATCTCTGTTACCTCCTCCAGTCCGACAACTCACCTCCCTTGAACTCTGTTACTCTGACTCTTTCCTCTTGTGCATTGCCCCCCCCCCCCATCCATTTGCCCCACTATTGGTAGACATGCCTTCAGCTGCCTAGGCCCCACACTCTAGAATAGCCTTCCTAAACCCTCTGCCTCTCCACCTCCCTCTCATTCTTTAAAACCCTCCTTTAAACCTACCTCTTTGACCAAGCTTTGGTAATCTGTCCTACTATCTACTTATATAAAAACAGAAAATGCTGGAAATACTGAGGTCAGACAGCAACTGTAGAGAGAGAAACAGAGTTAACGTTTCAGGTCGATGACCCTTCATCAGAACTGGAAAAAGTTGCAGATGTAACAGGTTTTTAAGTGTAGGGGCAGGGGAGGAAAGAACAAAAAAGAGAAGGTCTGTGATAGGGCGGAAGGCAGGAGAGATTAAGAAACAAAAGGGATGATGGTACAAGACAAAAGGAGATGGTAATGGGACAAGTTAAGAAACAAAAGCTGACTCTGGATGAAGTGTAAATGGCAATGGCAGGATGATCAACAGCTGCCATGTGAGAGAGAAAAAAAATGATTGGTGCAGAGGTTATGGTCTGAAATTGTTGAACTCGATGTTGAGTCCAGAAGGCTGTAAAGTGCCTAATCGACAGATGAGGTGCTGTTCCTCGAGCTTCATTGGAACAGTGTAAGTGGCCGAGGATGATGAGGTCTGAGTGGGAGTGGAGCGGAGAATTAAAGTGACAGGCGACCGGAAGCTCGGGGTCACCCTAACGGACTGAACGGAGGTGTTCCGCAAGGCAGTCACCCAATCTGCGTTTGGTCTCCCCAGTGTAGAGAAGACCGCATCGTGAGCAGCGAATACAGTATACTAAATTGCAAGTAGTACTATCTACTTCTTTGGCCATCTTTCTGATTTGCCTCTGCGAAGTACTTGGGAACTTTTTTTTTACATTAATGGCGCTATAGAAATGCAAGTTGTAACTACAGTTCCATTGCAGAAAACTTTTGTCTCTACAATCATGGTTTCCCACCCACTGTGTATCTTTACTCTCATGTCACTAACCTGAATTACTTGTTTTACAGTTCGACTGGTTTGACTGTCTCCCAAAGTGTGCTGTAGTGAAGGTCAACAAACAGTCGCAATAAGCCCAGAAAGTGACTCGGCTCCCATCAATGACTTTCATTGTACTGTATTCATTTTGCTCAGAACAAGATCTCCGTTTTTTTCCCCCTCAGAGTTTCTGCACTTCATTTTGAAGTGATTGCACAAAATCACTTCCCTGAACATAGGCAGCCTGTTGAAGCAGTAGCTTGTTGTGCCAACACGCTGTGTCACCGGGTAGCGGGATGGATGTTTGCTCCCATGCTGAGATTTTAATCTCAGCCCGTCAACACACCAGGTAAAAATGAGGAAGCAGTTGGAGCGCGAGTAATTTAATTGCTCTTGTACACCTCCCTGTTGGCGCGGTTGAGGAAAAAGGTAACCTAACTCATTTTTTGAATGTGGAACAAGATGCAGCATCCTTAGATGGGTTGACAGAGCATGAAAAGAAGAGGAAAAACTTGTATTCAACGGTAAAATAACTGAATTTAAAATGGTCAATAAGTGTAGCTGATGAGCAGTTTCAAGGGAAATTGACAGAATTGCAGAATATGATTTCCAAGCACCTGCAAAAACTTCATTAAATGCCGGAATCCCACAACAAGAACTTGTATTTATACAGCGCCTTTCACATAGTGAATCATCCCAAGGCGCTTCACAGGAGCTCTATAAAACAAAATTTGACACCGAGCAACATAAGGAGACATTAGGGTAGAAGAGGTAGGTTTTAAGGAGCGTCTTAAAAGGAGGAGAGAGAGGTAGAGAGGCAGAGAGGTTTAGGGAGGGAACTCCAGAGCTTAGGGCCTTGGCAGCTGAAGGCACAGCCACACCAATGGTGGAGATATTAAAATCAGGGATAATCAACAGGTCAGAGTTAAAGGAGCGCAGATATCTCAGAGGGTTGTGGGGCTGGAGGAGATTACAGAGATATGGAGGGGCGAGGCCATGGAGGGTTTTGAAAACAAGGATTAGAATTTTAAAATCAAGACGTTGCTTAACCAGGAGCCAATGTCAGTCAGTGAGCACAGGGGTGATGGGTGAACGGGACTTGGTGCGAGTTAGGACACGGGCAGCCGAGTTTTGGATGACCTCAAGTTTACGTAGGGTAGAAAGAGAGAGGCCAGTCAGGAGTGCATTAGAATAGTCAAGTCCAGAGGTAACAAAGGCATAGATGAGGGTTTCAGCAGCAGATGAGCTGAGGCAAGGGTGGAGACGGGCGATGTTACGGAGGTGGAAGTAGGCGGTCTTAGTTATGGCGCAGATTTGTGGTCGGAAGCTCACTTTGGGGTCAAATATGACACCAAGGATGCGAACAGTGTGGTTCAGCCTCAGACAGCTGCCAGGGAGAGGGATGAGTCGGTGGCTAGGGAACAGATTTTGTGTTGGGGACTGAAGTCAATGGCTTCGGTCTTCCAGATATTTAGTTGGAGGAAATTTCTGCTCATCCGGTACTGGATGTCGGATAAGCAGTCTGACAATTTGGAGACAATGGAGGGGTTAAGAGAGGTGGTGGTGAGATAGAGCTAGGTGTCGTCAGCGTACATGTGGAAACTGACGCTGTGTCTTCAGATGATGTTGCCGAGGGGCAGCATGTAGATGAGAAATAGGAGGAGGCCAAGGATAGATCCTTGGGAGGACACCAGAGGCAATGCTGCAGGAGCAGGAAGAGAAGCCATTGCAGGTGATTCTCTGGCTACAATTAGATAGATAAGAATGGAACCCGGCGAGTGCAGTCCCACCCAGCTGGACGACGGTGGAGAGGCGTTGGAGGAGGATGGTGTGGTCAACCATGTCAAAGGCTGCAGACAGGTCGAGAAGGACAAGGAGGGATAGTTTACCTTTGTCACAGTCACAGAGAACTTGATTTATTCAGTCGCTAAAACTGTGCCCATGATTCTAACTCTATTCCAATACTGCACAAGAATGCAAGGATGTCCAAGAAAGGCAGGAGCTAAGTATTTCACTTGCTTACATCTCACATATGCCACTTGAAAAATGTATCAACTGAAATGTATTTAGATTTTAGAAGGAATTTTTATTTGCATGAAGTTAAAATCTCTCCTGAGAATGCGATTGAACTCTGATGACTAAAAATTATATTGGTTTCTAGAGCAACTGCACATGCTCATGTGTTCTCAAGCCAGCTAAACAATACAACCATTGTTGCACCCATCAAACAATACAGTAATACTGTGTTTGTTTAAAGTAAACTTGCCTCCTACAGTACCGCCCTTATAATGAGCTACCAAATTACCTCAGCCCAAATAAATCAATTCCAATTATTTCAGGTATGAATATTGTACCCTTAATATCTACCAGTAAACTACTTATGCAATATAGATATGATTTTAGCATATAGACCAATTTGTTCAATACAATCCATCAGTACTCAGTAAAGAAAGAAGTCTTTATATAGTGCCTTTCCTACATTATCACAGTGACCACACTTCAAAAAGTACTTCATTGGGTGTAAAGCGCTTTGGGACGTCCGGTGGTTGTGAAAGGTGCTATATAAATGAAAGTCTTTCTTTACGACCTCAAGACCAATCAAAGTGCGTCACAACCAATAAAGTATTTTTGAAGTGTCGTTCGTCATGGCTATAATTTAGGGAAACACAACAGCCAATTTTCACACAGCAAGATCCCACAAACAGCAATAAATGGGCAGGTAATCTGCTTTAATGATGTTGGCCAAGGGATAAATGTTGACCAGGACATCAGGCAAACTCATCTGCTCTTCTGGTGTTTTACAACCAGCCGAGATGGCAGAAGGGGGCTTCGGTTTAAGGTTTCATCCAAAAGACAGCACCTCTGAGTGGAGCACTCCCTCAGTACTGCACTGATATGTCAGCCTGGATTACATGCTCAAGTCTCTGGAGTTGGGCTTCAATCCACAACCTTATGACTCTCTGAGAAGAGGGACTATCATTGAGTCAAGGTTGACACACCTTATGGGCAAGGGACAAAATTCCTCCCGCCAATCAGTTCACCAAAAATGTTGGCCTGGGTACAGTTTTCCTTTATGTACTCCCACTGGCTGTTTTGAGTAAAATTAATCAATCAACAGGACAAATTTCATCTGCCAAATAAAGTGTTCAGCAACGTTAATGCGAACTTCAGTGTAGAAGTAAATGCAAGGAATGCTAAGGTAAATTAACCAATTCCGTGTCCCAACAGGGAGATGTGCTTGAAGGGAGTGCGAGTTGGAGAACGAGGACTACAGCGTTATAGCCTTATCGCTGTGATCCCTTCGAGTGTGGGCCCCCACTAGGACTGACCACTTCATGAACTCACCCTTGTATGTCCTCACCTTATAGCCACTCAAGAGGGGCAAGAATCAAAAATATAATGTTCTATAGGAAGCCCTGTATGCATGATAAACTGGATGCACTTAAATGAAAGGCAATGACATTCCCTTGCCGTATGACTGCTGCACTGTACTATGCAATATTTATTTTATTTTCTATCGGCTCGATAATGATCTGTTAACAGATCCACAAGCAAAGCAGAGCACTGTTTTTTCCAATAGTGAGTGCACCGATTGTGAAGCGAATGCTCCTGCCCTGTGTCATCCAAGTTATCCTGCTGCGACAATTAAGGGTATTTTTACTTCACATGTAACTGTAAAAGTGCAGGTAAATTCACGAAGCCTGAACTCAAAAGGGAGCACAGCACAGTGCTGGAGCTACAAGACTGCAACATCAATTCTCCAACCCGCACATTTCCCTTCTGAGAATGCACGATTGGCGAATTTATCCCAGCATTCTTTGTATTTGCTGCAGTTTCTCATTAACAATGCTGAACACTTAGTGGATGAAATGTACTCTGTCTAGCTGCCTAGGCCCTAAGCTTTGGCATTCCCTCCCGAAACCTCGCCGCCTCTCTCTTCTCCTTCAAGACACTCCTTAAAACCTAGCTCTTTCACAAAGCATTTGGTTACCTAGCTAATTATCTCCTTATGTGGCTCGGTGTCAAATTTTTGTCTGATAACACTCCTGTGAAGCACCTTGGGACATTTACTATGTTAAGGGCGCTATATAAATGCAAGTTCTTCTTGTTGATTAATTTTAGTCAGGAATCAAGTATAAACAACCAACATCAACGCAGCTAAGGTGACAAAGACCCATTTTTTGAGGGTTCCTGATTCCAATTATACCTCAGTACCCAGCACCTAACGCCAACTACACACAGAGTGCCCAGTCACAATTATACCTCTCAGTACCGAGCCACAATTATACCTCAATACCCAGCCATGACCTTTCAGGTTGACCTGATAAATGCACTGAGCAAAATAGCATTGTGAAACAAGGTTGCTGACACAAAGGACTGGCTCAGCGTCAAATCTCCTGGTACACCAGCTATGTACAATTGCATCATGGCATCATTCTGCATCATGACTCAATGTCCCCAGGCTAGTTTCTGAACCAATCTCTGACAAGCCTATTCAGAGACCAAACAAGGTTAGGTTAGCACAATAGAGGTCACTTTGCCATCACTCTCCCTATGTCCAAGCGCCATGAATTTCAAAGGTATGAATGGCTTTGGACACAGGTCCATGAAGCCCTGTAAAAAAACACAGAAATGCAGAGGACTGATGTTGGGCAAGTACACATCATTCCTGATCAATACCTCCAAAATTCCTTTCAATATAAACATTACAAGGACTGCAAATATTTTGGTGTTTGCTTAACGCTTTGGAGATGTACTGATACTATTTTGTCTCCATAGCCAAATACAGGAAGTTCCCCAACTGTTTCCTTCAACAAGTGTTTGTATGATTGACAGCTTCACGTAGTTAAGATGGCTGAGCAATAAAGAGCACATGTTTTGAGCTCAGACATATTTTCTAGTTTGTTACCAACTGAACTTCATAAACTCTACACTCACTGCACCATAGCATAACGTAACCATCAGCAGCACGTGAAGGCATTTAGGGGGTGAAATTTTCTTTTAAAGGAGGGAATGTCTGTTTTCCTTTGTAACTAATGGTCTGATAACGACATCACAGGAACATGTGGCTTCAGGACACACCATTTTGTTAATGGGTTGTTAATTACAGAGGGACTCTGGTAATAATCTGAATTTTTTTTTGTTACTAGAGGAATTCCATCCCCTCTATCTCTTAGTATTTGGAGCAACCACCCTCTCTTCCTCATCATCCCCACCACCAAAAGCAACCAAACTCATCCCAGTAATACGGGCCAATTGGCCATAGGCTAACGACAGCATTGTGTCAATGTCACATGTCCACCATTCCTTTGAACTTCACAATGTTCTGGTCACCCATTTGACCACTGCAGCACTTCAGCTGCTCCTCACAGGCCAATTTGCATCAAATTGTTAGTTAATTTAAGTAACATTTTAGGAAGTTAGGAGATGAGAAGGGTAGTCGAGTAAAACCTTTTCCACATGAAACGGGCGAAGGTCAGAAAAGTCGCATGCCCATCCTCACGCACCCAAATCTCAAGGCACCTCACTTTAAAAGCACTGATTTGCGTTGAACCGATGAGGCCACACTACTGGCATGTGCGGCGTGAGAATATATCAATCCAATCTGAAATTCCGCAGCAGCAAACTTTACGAGTTGGGCAAGGCTCCAACCCACACAGTGCACACCTCACCCATAACAACCAGGCACACACTGTCCTGGGGAGCAAATGTTAGGAATTTGGAGCGGCCAAATATTCAGTGGGGTCACCATTCCCTCAAGCAGTTTCGCTCCCTGTTTCTCGGAGGTTGGCTCCCAATGCTGTATATCTACTAGTGTGGTATTGGAACCTGGGAGTGTAACAATGAAACTGCCTTATGTACTGGACCAGATCACAGTGCCTTACACACACAACCCTTCAATCTCTCCGATGGTGGGCACAGTTAACACTAAACAAGAGGTTGATTCGTAAGCTTCTGTATTTCACAGTAAGCAAGACATACAGAACATTAATATGTTGAGACATACTTGGTGCAATCAGAAAAACATCTGTTCACATCCTATCACAGAAACTAAGAGCAGGCGAGTGCTAGGCCACTAACTCAACCTGCCCTCGTAAGAACGGGATATAACGCTCGACTCGTCGATTGACAGTTCTGACGGGCCACAGCGAAAAATCGTATAGACCTCCTCAGAAGACGAACACGGGACACAACCAACAGAGTACCCTACGTCGTCCAGTACTTCCCCGGAGCGGAGAAACTACGCCATGTTCTTCGCAGGCCTTCAACATGTCATCGATGACGACGAACACCTCGCTAAGGCCATCTCCACGCCTCCACTACTCGCCTTCAAACAGCAGCCTAACCTCAAAAGTACCATCGTTCGCAGCAAATTACCTAGCTTTCAGGAGAACAGCGACCACGACACCACACAACCCTGCCACGGCAACCTCTGCAAGACATGCCAGATCATCAACACAGATACCATCATCACACGTGAGGACACTACCCACCAGGTACATGGTACATACTCATGTGACTCGGCCAACGTTGTCTACCTCATACGTTGCAGGAAAGGATGCCCCGGAGCATGGTTCATCGGCGAGACCATGCAGACACTGCGACAACGTATGAACGGACACCGCGCAACAATCGCCAGGCAGGCGTGTTACCTCCCAGTCGGGGAACACTTCAGCAGTCCAGGACATTCAGCCTCCGATCTTCGGGTAAGCGTTCTCCAAGGCAGCCTTCGAGACACACGACAACGCAAAATCATCGAGCAGAAACTGATAGCCAAGTTTCGCACCCATGAGGACGGCCTCAACCGGGATCTTGGGTTCATGTCATGCTACATGTAACCCCACCTGACGTACTCATCCAGACTCGACTCGTCGCTGGTTTGTTCTCTCTACACAGATGTGGCCTGCTGTAATTTCCAGCAAAAAAAAATTTTTGTTTTCCATACAGACTCCAGCATCTGCCACATTTGACCCCTTGTGACCCCACCTCATTGTCTTTGTTGTATTTTGCTATCGTCTTTGATGTAATGTCTTCCTGACTGACCTGGTTGGACACCATCCACACCTTTGATTGCCGTGATTGTCTCTCTGCCGAGGTGTGATAAAGGGCAGTTAGCAAGATTAACTGTAGTCGTCTGGCATTGTTCTCTGACTATTTATGCTGTGCCCATATGTATTTCTTCACTTCACCTGACAAAGGAGCAGCGCTCCGAAAGCTTGTGATTTCAAATAAAGCTGTTGTGCGACTTCTCAACTTGAAAGCACAGCCTTTCTGTATCTTGTCCTACTGCCTGGGACAGCAATTCATTCCCGTCACGGCCAGCCTCGGGCTTGGCCGACTCTTGGTGTCTCTGTTCTGATTTTTAAAATTCTCTCTCCGTGCCCCCACAAAAGATTTCCCAACGTCAAGGTGCAAAGTATCTTTCTGAATAATTGGACATGACTAATGGATTGTCCATTGTTTGGGTCTCTAAGAGAATGATCCCTCTTGCATAGTAAATGCTATTTGTCTGCCTAGGCTCAGCATGTGGCTGTCCCAGGAAGCTAGCCCTGTTCAGCAAGCTTTTGCAAAAAATGTCCAAGTCCTTTCTAAAAATAAGTGACCAAAGAATCCCAAAGTGCGACAGTAAGTTTTCCAAAAAAAATTGTACCCTGTAATTTGCTCCATGTATTAATTGAGTTTGCAGAGCAGACATCTATTTTTGCATTTTGGCTTCCCCCGCCCCACCATTATTCTCAGTTACTTCTGGCTTTGACATTACACCTTACAAAGTGGTGAGGATGTGCGTTCCTTTGGTGGTTCTGAACATGCGACATAATTGAGATAAGGAAGAGGAATTTGTGAAAGGCCACCAATTGCAGGTGATGGGGTTTTGGCTCCGGGGTAAGGTTAAAGGAGTCTGGTCTTCACTGCATCCGCTTCACAAGACGGGCTGTCGCAGAGTTATGCCATCTACTTTCACCTGGTTTCTGATAGTTAGGACACTTATTCTTCAGTTGCAGCCATGTCTGTGGGAGCTGGGTGACTGCAATGAATTGGTTGGAAACCTCCCTCCATGCAGCTTGCTCTTGTGTTTGTGCTTTTATTGGCGGGTACCCCACAGCACCAAAATTGGGCCCACCATCCTTTTGTGCACCTCCTGCAATGGGACTCCAAACCTTCGGCATCAAAGGAAGCAGTGCCCACATGTCTTTGCTGTGCTAGTGTGAATAGCAAGTCCAGTTTTCTACCACCACAACTTATGGTGAGCTGCAGCCTTCTCTGCCAGCTGCTCCCAGATTTTGTGCTCCCCAACCAAGCTTTGTGGGCAAACTTTTCCCCCTACCTGCAGCCTGTTCAAAATGGGGGGCCGGGGCGTAGATTGCGGAATCTGGCCAAGCCCACCCTCTGCACCACGAATGCAAATGCAGCTGGATTCGAGAGACCCCTATTTTGCCAGGATCCTAAAATCGGTGCGTTGTAAATAAATTACCAGAGAAGAACATCGAAATGGACAGTGTAAGTGAGTTCTGGAGATGACTGGGTGAGTTTCCAGAGAGAAAAGGGTTTGAGGACTATGGTGATAAAGCAGGCAAGGTAATCCTGACCGGTCACAAAGGGACAGGCTTGTTAGGCCAGCGATCCTTTTTTTGTTCCTAGAAACGATCACGGTGAATTTTCCAGTCCTGGCAGTGAATCGGAAGGACCGGACAGCAGGCAGCTTAGCGCTCACTGACCAAGGGATCTCCTGAGGTCAGACTCATTGTATATTCACAATGAGTTCCTGGTCGGGCCTGCCAGCAGAAGCTCACTCACAGTGGGGGGGGTCAAGAAATAAGATACAGCTGCAGTTCTTAAAGAATACAGCTGCTATTTAAAGGGGCTGTTCGATTGTTGCTGGGCTGAAAGCTCGGCTGGCTAGCCAATGATGCAGAACACTTCCATTTTCAGCTGCTGCTTTGGAGGTGCTTCTGTCAGAAGTCAGGCAAAGGATGGCCTCAGGGTACCATCCCCATAGGATAGCTCTCCACTCTACTGGTTAATGCATTGAGCAGTAATGGCACTTAGATGAAAGTCTCATCTGTAATGAATTTGTTGGCTTCAAAAGTGTTTCAGCGTGGCAATATTGCGGCTGATGGTCAGTGTCCTGCTCTGCCCTTGGCAGCAGATGGGCTGCTTGGGAAGGGGACATTCACTGGCATTGTCCTTGTAATGTTAATCATGAAGGTCATCGGAATGGAGTAGGGGGCTGGACTGCCACATGGATGCCATCAATAACGTCCTGGATTCTGGGGAACCTTTCATTTTGCTGCTTGGTTTCAAGGGGGAAAATGACGGAAGTTGTTTGCCTTGGTGAATAATGCATCAGGTGACCTGCTGCGGATTGACTGACAATGCCGATGTCCCCTATGGTAGCTTGAATTGAGCCTGCAACATACAAATTCGGGGCCTGCGGTGAGCTTGACTGTCATCAGCAATGCTGACCTTGTGCTGGAAGTCATCTGCATGTCAGACTCAAGGAACGGGACAACTCTGTCATTGGCTCCCTAGTGAAGTGAAGTGAAGCTTTGCAAAGGCAATTTCCTCAGACTCAGGTAGGTTTGCCTGGGTCTGTATAAAGCACAAAAGGGCAGTCTGGTGCAAGTGAACCTATCTCGCACCCAAAAAGCAAAATACTGCGGATGCTGGAAATCGGAAATAAAAACAGAAAGTGCTGTTAATACTCAGCATCTGCGGAGAGAGAAACAGAGTTAACGATTCAGGTCGATGACCCTTCGTCAGAACTGGAAAAAGCTGGCGATGGAACAGGTTTTTAAGCAAGTGTCAGGGGCAGGGAAAGGGGGTAGGGGAGGAAAGAACAAAAGGGAAGGTCTGTGATAGGGTGGAAGGCAGGAGAGATTAAGAGACATTAAGAGATGGTGCAAGGCAAAAGGAGATGGTAATGGGACAAGTTAAGAAACAAGAGATGGTTCTAGATGAAAGGCACATCTCTTAATGTCTCTTAATCTCTCCTGTCTTCCATCCTATCACAGACCTTCCCTTTTGTTCTTTCCTCCCCTCCCCCCTTTCCCTGCCCCTACACTTGCTTAAAAACCTGTTCCATCTCCAGCTTTTTCCAGTTTTGACGAAGGGTCATCGACCTGAAGCGTGAACTCTGTTTCTCGCTCCACAGATGCTGCCTGACCTGCTGAGTATTTCCAGCATTTTCTGTCTCGCATCCTTCCTCCCATTATTTTCTTTCTCCTTCAAATGACACGAGAAATATCCGTTGGAATTCCCATATCCAGATTTTTAACTATAGCAATGACATTTCTTCCTGCCAAAAATCTGGGCCACATACCACAATCAAAAAAAACACTGCAAATTCAGCAGTGTCACAAACCCTAAATGAAAGTTCACTTGGAAATAAAAATGCAGTTCACCCCCCTTTAAACACGGACTTCCTGTCAGCCCAGAATGTGCCTGACCCTCATCGCCTATTTACTGTGAACAAACTGAGTGCATACTCCAAGGAATAACTGGGAAATCGCATCTATTCTGCAAGAGCAATTCAGGCCGGCCATAAAGGCTAACCAGAAGATCAAGCGTGGCACAGAATGGGCAGAGATCTGGTGAGAGCAAACTCTGTTTGATTTCTTGGTCACGAAACTGCCTCTTCCACTCTGGTCCCATGGGTCACAGCAGCCACCCTATCCCCATCAAAACGGAAGGAAGGGATTTTTTTTAGCAGAAATTTATCAGAATCCCCCAAGATTTAAAAAAAAATACAAATACAGGAAACTCTTTGGTATCCGGCACCGACGGGACCGGGATGGTGCCGGTTGATTAAAAATTCCGGATAACGGAGAGGTATATCTACCGAGGCTATTTTTAACAAACAAAAATAAAAAAATCAAAGAAATGTGCAGTATAATTGGGTACTCCCCTACAGAATGTTGTGTTAAATGGATGGTGGAAGATGCTTGATTAAATACAGTAATGCCAGTTGAGGGTAATCCATAACTCTTTAATTACTTAACAGTAAAACAAAACTTATAAACAACTGTATACTGTAGTTTTCGGAGTATGAATTCTGCCGGTTATTAGAGAATTCCGGATAGTTAGGTGCTGTTTAAACGAGAGTTTCCTGTAATATTAAGTAATATTACTGGCAGAGATTTTGTTCTCTTCTTTTGTACACTTTAATTTCAATGACCACTGATGCCATTACCAAGGGAAACCAGCCTCTTTGAGGATTTCCAGAGCCCATGGCTGCATGAATTAGCATACAAACTTGAAATGACAGGACCACTGATGCATTTCGGTCAATAACTGTATCAGAGATGTTAATTCAGCTCCACACCATCAAGTTCAGTCATGGCTTCAGAACATCATTTTTAAAAAGATAGAAGTGGACAAAAACAAAGGAAGATCAGAATTCTTAGACACGGTTTCAATTTCCAAATCGACAGGCGACAAGACTCCCTGTTTAAGCAAGCACCTTAGAGGGGAATGGAATTGTAGAGAGTCATTTTTTTCCTATTTCCCCAAAAAGATTCATGTTGACATATGGTTCCTCGGGTGAGCGGTACCCCCACTCCCCCAGTTCTTGGCCCAAATGATCATTCTTTTGTGTGTAAAACTACACAATGCGTGCCAACAAGGTAGTTGATCATTGGGGAGGGGGGAATCACAGCGGAGCCCCACATACTTTCCAGCAGGGTCACTGAATAGCTATCAGGAACAGCAAACCTGGATGATTTTTCCCTCTCGCTAGCCCAGGTACAATGAGGCCAGTTGTAGTGTCGCAACTGCTGCTCCAACCAAGATCAAATAATTCGGCGCAAGTCAGGGACTGAACCGCCGACTTTCCCGTTCTATATGCCAGAGATTCACACCTTTTGAAGCAGATGCATTCTTGCATTGAGCGAAGGGATCCTCACAGGCTGGATCCACCGCTTGCCTCCGACTGTGTGCATCACAGATGACAATAGAGCTGCCCCATTCATACTGCCAGCTTTCAGCAATACAACACCAGAAATATAAAGTCATGTATTTTGAGTGCAGGGTCTGCACAGTGCATGTGAAATGTTGCGAGCAAATTCAGCTTTTCTTCTTCTACAGTAAATAGAACTAACCAGAAGCTGCAGCTCAGCTTTGGGGAGCACTGGAGACATAGTGATCAATCTAATTAGGATGAAACATATCCCAAAGATGCATGTACTTTACCCTAGCTACCTTCAGAGTTCACAAGGTCAATCAGGGGCTGGATTTGGCATGTCAGCATAAAATGAGATAAAAAGGTGCACAAAGGCAATCCACAATATAATGCAGAAGCATCCATGTGGATCTAAAACACTAGCTGGAGTGAGAACTATACGAGACTATTCAGACATGGGCCATGGTATTTCATTGATGAAATTACTTGGCAATAGATGGCTGTTAATTCAGTTATTTGACAGCCTTCAAAAACCTAATGACTATGGACACTGCAACTCGCACCTAAAGACACTTTTACATTTGGCACTTCTATAGTTCAAGCTGTGGGAAAGTGGTGAGTCTGCCATCTGGATAAGGGAGGTGGTTTTAGCAAGGTGAACACAGGGACCCCAGAGCACAAAGCTGCACTTTCACAATCCAAATTACTGAAGCACCAAACGTAAAAGCACTTTAAGTTACAGAGCGGCCGATTTTAAAGGCCTCTGCCTGGCATAAACGGGGCTCAAAATGGTGCTGGGTCACTTACCAACCAGTTTTTGCTGGCGGCCCAAGTGCCGCCATCTTGGATAGGATCCAGAGAGGAGTGGCCGTGGCGTGCGCTTGTAATATGAAGATCAGGGTCCTGGGACTCTGTTTGCAATTCTGAGGAACAAGTGGACACAGCTGGCACCGTACACACGCACTCCATTTGTACAAAGCTGAGCGGCCTAATCAGCAGTCTTTACGAACACAAGAGTCAACTGGAGGTCACTCAGAAAACGGATGTAATCTTTTTTAACTTTTATTTTTGTGGGACCGGGGGGAGCAGGAGTGCAAGCAGTTTGCACCATCAGAAGGATGGGGAGAAGACAAAACTGGTGAGAAAAGGAAGGGGATAAAAGCCAAAGGAAAAAAAAAATTTACTTCTACAAAAATGGATAACGGCAAGCTAAAAACACAAGGCCCAACAACTGCACAGCACCTTTGCGGTAACAAAATGTCCCAAGGTACCTCACCAGTGGGGTTGGCTTGGTCAGATGATAATTAGATGTCTGTATTTTTAAATTGTTTTTCCATTTGGTTTAATGACATACTGGCGGTAACCCCAGGTGTAAAACTAGCAGATTCATCAAGACTGACTACAGGGAAGATGTATTTTTCACCGACACTACACTACCCCCTAAATATGGAACAGCTTCAGAGTAGACGACTGACTTTCAGAGTAGCCAGCCACAGCATGTTGGTTATCCTCATGGGTGCTGTAAACGGAATGTGTAAACAAAGTCTTAACCTTCAATATTGATAAATTAACTCGATAGATAGGATCAAACCCTAAAGGAGGTTATCTCAAACAAATAAGCCTGCATTTCATTAGGTTAGAGTTACTAGCACTTTGCCTGCCAAAAGGAAATATGATACTCCTCCACTATCTACCTCCCTGTATCAATTTCCAATTCATTTTTATCACTTTGACTACATGGGTTAAACAAGCTTCAAAGAGAATGGTTTCCATTCACTGAGAGCAACCACTTAATGCTCTGCAGAGATTGTCAGCTCCCCCCGACCCCACCGAGAGACAGAAACCTAGGTGAAGGGCCAAGGCCCATAGTGCAGGACAACATCACAGGTGAAAAAAAGCAGAGGAGGACAATGAATCAGCAAGAAGTGATTAAGCAACACCATCCTTGAATTTTAGAATCTTGACGACTGCAGTATATTACTAGATCACAGTTTTTTTTTTAAATTGAGGTCTGCAAGGGACTTCCTGGGGTCCAGAAGGGGATTCCAGCGGTTCCCCTGGGTCATCAGATCTCTGAACTGTTCTGTTGTCATTTGTCGTATACTAAAAATTGTTTTCTTCAATGTTTTCCTTGTCTTTTAGGGGTCAGGTCAGGAGATCCCAGTGAGTGTTTCAATGTTTGCAGAGGGTCCTACACACAGAAAAGCTTGAAAACCGCTGCACTAGGTAATGACACGTTGCTTGCTATAATATGCAGGAAGGCTTTTTAAGCATCAAGGAGTTAGGAGTAAGTAGGAAGTCGGGTGGTATGTGTTCACCCTAAGGGTGCTAGAGTTGAGGAATAACTTACTGAGAAGGGCCACTGAAGCAGACATTATAAATGAGAGAAACAGATGTGCTTCTGGAGAGAAGATGGGATTGAGGGATATAGTGAGAAGACAGGTAGGTGGGTTGATCTGTGAAAAAGAGATAGGCGTCTTTGGGACAAATGACCTTTTCCTGTTCCCCATATTATTTTAATCTTCTTTAATTTATTTAGCAATTAACTGGCACACTAGAATTTAGGCTGTGTAAACTGAAACAGAAGGGCAAAGTAATTAAATTGAAAATGTGAAATTAAGCTCATCAGATCCAAAAGTCTTGTACATATAATCAGACTTTATTAATCCCTCTGGAGGTCTGAAAGAAAAGTGCTGTAGACTGGGATAAAGATTCGGGTCACCATTTGTGTGCCCGTTCAGTTCAATAAGAATGTTTGCATCTACTGGGGACCAAACATGCTTTTTTGGGGGGGGGGGGGGGGGGGGTTTGTTATGGATTCTCTTCACTTCAAGGGAGTCATCAATATGCCAAATATAGGAAACAGAATATTATAAATAGATCTTAGAATGAGTCATGTCCTCTTGTGTAACTGCTGCACAACAGCAGTTATTTCGTCCAGTCAGAAAAATAGGTTTCTCGATCAGGTCGTTTAAGAATGGAGTCTATCGTCTTCATATAATTCTTCTCAACCTTTGGCTGATGGTTCAGATTCAGTTCCTAAAAACAATCTTCAGAACTATTGTTTCAGATGAATGGTCTGACGTGCTTAAGCTTTTAATTACTATTGAGAAATGGGGGGGGGGGGGGGGGGGGGAATCATGAGCAGCAATCATCATTCAACTGTTGAACAAAATTCTATTCATTTCAGATTGAAGCTTATTCACTGCATGTTGCCGGCCCAACATTTTATCTATAAAAGATAGGAATATTAGTTTTGGAGGATTCAGTTTTTTTTGTAAAGCAGGGCTCGACTCATTTGAGAATGTGATTTAACAAAACTATATTTGGTTTAACCTTATCTGGTGGGTAAACACATTACTAGTTAGAGCATTTTTGCTTTGATAAACTGAATATTTGGTTTCATTCACGGACTGAGGGTTTTTGTATTTCATATTGAAACAGGAATTTAAAAAATGGACTTATCTGCAATGTAAAAATAACAGGTACTTGTCTTCTAATTCTAAACCATATTTTTCGATCAAGAGCTGTGTGATAAAGAAGGATCTTGCTTAAACTTAAGCTAACAATATGCTGAATCTACTGAGCATTTTTTTAAAATTGGTAACCATGTACTTTTTTACCTCTTATTTATTTTTCATTTCCCAGTTCATTTCTTTTTAAAAAGGTAACTTGAATGGGAACAATTTGTATTGGGCCAAGCGAGTTATTGTAGTCTTTAGTAGGCCACCCTGCCCTCCAGAAATGCTGGAGGAGATCACTAACAATGTCTCCTTCCAGGGAGGATATATGCCTTTGTTTCATTAAGCTGCACCTGGATCATATTATCCCTCATTGTCCTCAATGATGTCAGACAAGCAATTTGACAGCACGGAGATGGTTGCAGAGTACAGTGTGGTAGAGGAGAGGAAGAGCTAGGTGCCATCAGCATACATGTAGAAACTGACCTATGGAGGATGTCTCCAGGGGACATTGTTGTACAAACACTGGAAACCTCGGATGGTACCTTTATTTACTCTGTAGGTAATCGTGTAGGAGTGAGAAGCGAAGCCACTTTTCTGTGGTGTTTGACTTGATCAACCAGCTCATCCTCCACCATGGTTCATCTTATTGAGACTGCTCTCACCAGGTTCCAATCCTACCTAATGCAGTTAACACAACTGTGAACAATGGCTTCACTTCTCACTCCTGCACGACACAAGCCGATTCTCGTGATATCCCGCAAAACAAATTTCGGATGTTGGCAGGGTCTACGTGGGTGGGAAGGCAAGATATGGAAAAGCGCTGTTTCCCTGGTGAGGTGGCTAAAAACATTATAAATGGGCCGATCTACTTCAGGGATCTGTTGGGCATAGATGGCAGAGGGTGAGGGGATGATTTGGGGTGGGGGGGGGGGGGGGATCAAGGAGGACACAGTGAAGAAAAAAAAAGTAAAAAGTTTAAAGTTTTTGGTTTTCCATACAGATTGCAGCATCTGACACATTTGACCCCTTGTGACCCCACCTCATTGTCTTTGTTGTATTTTGCTATCGTCTTTGATGTAATGTCTTGGTTGGATTTGATTGCCGTGATTGTCTCTCTGCCGAGGTGTGATAAAAGGCAGTTAGAAAGATTAACTGTAGTCGTCTGGCATTGTTCTCTGCACAGGCATTGTTCTCTGTCTATATATGCTGTGCCCATTTGTATTTCTTCACTTCACCTGACGAAGGAGCAGCCGCTCCGAAAGTTTGTGATTTCAAATAAAACTGTTGGACTATAACCTGGTGTTGTGCGACTTCAAGAAAAAAAAGGTTGAGACAGATTTTGCTGTAATAGGGCATCTAACAGCATCCGACTTCCCTGTATTCGTAGCACCCAAGTAATCCAATAGCCCCAAGCACGGGGACAGGAAGATTTCCCTCTCTATCTCAGAATACAGGATAATGCAATGGCTGTACTTGGTACATCAGTGTCTCTGACTCACTGTGCATGGGCTCTGTTTCTACATCATGGCACAAGTAGCATTTGCTGAGGAAATTACTCCATTGCCTTGAAGTTTAACCTCATCCAGTCTGATTAAAGGACACCGCAATCATGTTATAAAAAACTCCAACTGAACACATATTGAAACTGAAAAACCTTCACATGCATACAGGGTTTCAGCTTTGTACAAAAACAAGCTTAAGAAGGGGGGGGGGGGGAGGGGGAGGGGAGCAGAGAACTTTGCTTGAAGGGCTTTTAAAAACAATTCACAGGAAACTCCTCAAATATGTGAAATTGATCAGACATTGCTACAACGAATGTTCCCATTAAAGCTGGTTTCACAATGGGGAAAAAACACGCATACGTGGAAATCTGAATGGGCCAAATGGCCCCTTAAAGGGACCGCGCACCCAAAAAAAATTAAAGGGATCATTGGCTACAACAACAACGACTTGCATTTATATAGCGTAGTAAAACGCCCCAAGGCGCATCACAGGAGCGTAATCAGATATGATTATCAATATAATACAGGTCTTCATTTTCAACATTTGCTTAACACAGTTATTGGAGCATAAACATGAAGTAGGCTTAAAGTTTTCTCTAAAGTAAATGCACTATTTCCTATTACAGTAAACCTTCCTGTTTTACTGGAAGATTTAATTACCCAGGCTTTACTGAAGGGATGCTCGGAGTGTGCGTCAGTCAACCAAAACAAACACAGCACATCTATAAACTAGTGACACATTGTTGCCTCTCTTCTTAACAACTACTCCCGAAAAGAATGTTGATCTGCAAGTTTCCATTTTGTCTCTGATTTGGCCGCAAGATTAACAGGAATAATTGTGGGTAAATATTTTATTGCCTGCGTAAATTAAAATGAATTGGTCTAGAGGTCACGGAGCCGCAGCTCCAAATTCATGTTAAAACACAGCTGTAATCTTCTGCAGTAAGAGCACTAAGCGTGAGCAATACAACGTGATCTCCGAGGGCGAGGCAGGGCGGGACAAATTTCCTCTAGTTACGGTGTATTTCTGACTGCTATAAATAACAACGAGGGGAAATCTTCTCTATGTACTCAATAAACATAAAATATCGTTCAGCTCATCATTTTATTTTACTGACTGAAGGGTTTTCTTTTCTACGTGCATTATCAATTAAGCAGTTATTCACTGAAGCACAGTTCCGGGTACCTCTTTTTAAAGGAACCCAATCTGATTAAGTATTGTCCCTCAGCAAGTGGTTGATAATCTGAAGTGGCACTAAAAAGGGAAGGAATGTTCAAAGCACTCGTCCATTCTATTGAGTAAAATCGCAGTCACACCAAGACATGTCTGGAAACATCCCTAATTAGCCACACCGGTAACATCATGAATGGAGACCACGGCAGAGTAGCTCCATAGGAAACGGCAAGGGCTGCGACTTCAAACCAAGCCGTGAACTGCCCCAGAGATACAAGATCCTGGGAAACCTCCCTAACTGGCTGGAGATGACCCCCCCCACCCTCTGCAAGGATTCCCAGGGCCCTGCGGCTCCAAATCAGATTTCAGGCTCATTTGAAATTGTAGCATTTATTTATTGTGAAGCTGTTTCAGACAGCAAGAGACATCAGACTCCAATCAGTGACATCAATGGAGTGGCTCAGCAAGGTGGAAACGCCATGCCTATTTCCAAATTCCTATTGACAAGCTACTCATTATGTTTTGTGAAAGGACAAAATACAGGTTGAGCGCCCAAAATCCGGAGTTCCGGATTCCGGAACGATTGGTGGCAGGGTCATCCGGAATCCGTAAAATATTCCGGAATCCGGACACCCTGCTTCCGCCGCCAGCCGGGCCCAGGCATTTCCGGACTCGGAACGCGTTTCTGATGTCCGAAGTCCGGAAACACCCGAGCCCAGGTTGCGATATTTCCGGACTTCGGACATCAGAAACACGTTCCGAAGTCCGGAAAAACACGAAAACCGGCTCGGCCTCGGTCCCGAGGTTGCCAGATTCGGGACGCTCAACCTGTAACAATCTACAAATTATTCTTTTTCCCTGTGGAGTTGAAGATTAAATTAGTGCTGGATTTAACATGTTGCTCATCATAGTTACCTGTACTGTGCTTGAAAAAGCTCTTGAACAAAACTCTGAATTGCAGCCTGCTGGTGACTTCCTGTAGCATTCTCCCCTCCGCCAACAGAAGGCTGAAAGAAAGAAAGAAAAACATTGTTAAGGACGAGTGTTAAAAATATATTTACATTGAAGATCATTCGCGGATTTGAGTCCTTTTTATTGATCTTTGCCTTACATGGACAAAGAGCTTTCTGGTATGGCTCGATTTAAATAGTAGATGGAAGCACCTCTAGCTGTGATCCCACATACTTTCACAGAACGCATTCCCCTGGAATCAATTTGTTCATGTGACGTTGTGCTTGAACAACAGACACTTCAAATATTTTCTTGCAAATGCAAGATCCTCATAGACCCTGGTTTCCTGGTGGTTTTTGGACTAACTGGAGATGTCCCATGTGTCTGATCGTGGTTCTCCATATTAAGTGGAGGGCAGGGGTGGGAGCAGGGGGTTGGTGGTGGTAGGGGAAGAGTCAAAATACCAGGAGTGGAGGCCCAAAGATCAAAAAAGAGAAAAGGGAAAGAGGTGCAAATAGAAAGCAAGTTCTGAGAGAAAGCGGTAAAGCAACTGCGCAGCGAGGGCCATGCTCACTGGTTTCCAGCAAGGCAGATCTCCCAGACTGAACTTAATTGCATATTCATGATGAACTACACACATGGATCTGGAGGCTCCCAAAAGTGCAAGACAGAAAAATGCATGCAACATAAAAGGAATGTGGCCACTGAAAGGTAAATAGCCTTTTCAAAGGTCATCTGGGACTCAAAAATGGCTGACAAATAAATCTTTTCGGCAGGAATTGGAGTTTGCCGAGAAGAGACGGAATGGTTCAGCACTCAAATACCCTGTCTGACTGTTGACGAAGTGCAAGTGCTGCTGAATGAGGTGGATATGAAGTGGCATCCCAGGTGTCCAACCCCATGCAAACCTCCCCAGGGGACGGCAGTGCAGCATACCTAGCAAGAAAAAGGTTGAAGGAAAAAGAGGTCACTAGCCCGATGGTACAAGTTGGTTGCAACTGTCCTTGGAGCTGATGGCACAAATCTGCAACTGGTGCCCTGTTGTCATGCAGCCTGTGGAGGAGACAGCTGTCCTCAGTCATTGCCAGGTAGGTATGTCAGGGGGTTGACAGCATCATGGTTGATTTAGGCAGTCTCGTGGGCATGTTTTTCACCTTATACCACTTCAACCATGAAACCCTGCAGCTGGGATACTTCAAACCAAACTTCATTTGTAATTTGAACTTGACTTGCTGACCACCAGAGACTCTTCACTTAGATTACATGCCTTGTATCTCACTGAGTTTCTGTGAAAGTTAATATTGCAAGAACTCCTTTTCCCTTCAATTTTTACTTCTTCCTGTTCTGCAATCTTGCAAGTATTTCAAATGCAATCAATTTTCCAGTAAATTAGTAGACAATATTCAGCTACTTTTGGTTCCACATAAACATACTGTTAAGGAAGAAATAAAAATTCCCCCAAAAAATGGCAATACTGACAGAAGCCCGTAAGAATGAACTTGCATTTATGTAACACCTCATCACAGCTTCAAGATGTCCCGAAGCAGTTTACGTTTAATGAAGCACTTTTTTGAAGTGCAGTTACTGTTGTTACGAAAGAAAAAAAGCTATACTAAAAATGTACTGGAAAACAAAACAATTAAAGGCTAAAGACCCTTAAAGAGTCACATCATTCAGGCAGCTTCCCTTATGTCCACTTCAAATGGGTGAAGTGAGCAGCGAGCTCAATTTTGGCCTATCTCGACAGAAAATCAGACTAGGTTTCTTTTCAGTGCGTGCATTATATAATACAGGAACCTCTTTATTAACCGGCACCGACGGGACCGGCGTGGTGCCGGTTTATCGAAAGTACCAGATAACGGAGAGTTATATCTACCGAGGCTATTTTTAACAAAGAGACTCCAGGCAGCGCGGGAGAATCAACTCCTGCTACTGCAGTGTTTCGGACTTCCGACAGCGCCAGGAGGCCGAGTAGTGGCACTTTTGAAAACTACCCCTACTGACTAAATCGGCGTTCGCGGACTCGGACTCGGGATCGGCAACATTGCCGGTTATTTGAGAGGAGTTTTTGGAGTACTCGGCGTTCGCGGAGACTCGACTGCAACTCGGCAACATTGCCGGTTATTTGAGAGGAGTTTTCGGAGGATGATTTTTGCCGGTTAAGCAAGAATTCCGGATATTTGGGTGCTGGATAAATAAAAGTTTCCTGTATATAAATAAAGCTATGGCTCATTTTTGGAGAAGACTATTTTAAGCCAGAAGTAAATGCCTACCAGAAAACCGTACTTGGTGCAGGTACAGCACTTGGCACCTCTTTTTATTCTGTCACTGGCATTATGGACCCTTATCCCCTAAAAAGATTCTCTTAGAAAAACATCTAGTGGGTTATTACAAGTTCTTTGATGAAGTAACGGAGAGGGTTGATGAGGATAGTGTGCTTGATGGGACAGTGACAGCGTGGATACAAACTTGGCTAAGGGACAGAAAGCAGGGAGTAGGGCTGAACAGTTGTTTCTCAGACTGGAGGGAGGTATACACTGGGGCTCACCAGCGGTCAGCAGTAGGACCACTGCTCTTTTTGATATATATTAATGACCTGGACTTGGGTATACAGGACATAATTTCAAAGTATGCAGATGACACGAAACTCAGAAGTGTAGTAAACAATGAGGAGGATAGTAACAGATTTCTAACAGAGTTCAGGAGGACATAGACAGACTGTGAAATGGGCAGACACATGACAGATGAAATTTAATGCAGGGAAGTGTGAAGCGATACATTTTGGTAGGAAGAATGAGGAGAAGCAATAGAAACTAAAGGGTACAATTTTAAAGGGGGTGCAGCAACAGAGAGACCTGGGGGTGTTTGTACATGAATCTTTGAAGGTGGCAGGACAAGTTGAGAAGGCTGTCAAAAAAAAAAGCATATGGGATCCTTGGCTATTATTAATAGAGGCATAGAGTACAAAAGCAAATAAGTTATACTAAACCTTCATAAAACACTAGTTAGGCCTCAGTTGAAGTATTGTGTCCAATTCTGGGCACCACACTTTAGGAAGGATGTCAAGGCCTTCAAGAGGTGCAGAGGAGATTTACTCAAAAAAGGTACCAGGGATGAAGGACTTCAGTTATGTGGAGAGACTGGAGAAGTTGGGGACGTTCTCCTTAGAGCAGAGAAGGTTAAGAGGAGATTTGCTAGAGGTGTTCAAAATCATGAATGGTTTTGACAGAGTAAATGAGAAACTGTTTCCAGTGGCAGAAGGGTTGGTAACCAGAGGACACAGATTTAAGGTGATTGGCAAAAGACCATGAGGCAACTTTCCTCAGCGAGTTGTTGTGATCTGGAACGCACTGCCTGAAAGGGTGGTGGAAACAGATTCAATAGCAACATTCAAAAGAGAATTTGATAAATACCTGAAGGGAAAAAATTGACAGGGCTATGGGGAAAGAGCAGGGGAGTGATTGGATAGCTCTACCAAAGAGCAGGTTTGGGCCAAACGGTCTCTTTCTGTGCTGCATCATTCTAGATTCTATGGGGGAAAAATTTGGTTACTTTGCGCCACACGTTAGCGACCCGGGGGGGGGGGGCTAACGGGACACAAAGCACCTAGTGCGCCGCCGCCAACGCCTTGTGCAGCGCCCCGGCTGCAAACTTTGGCCGCGCCCCCTGACCTACCGCCGGACAATATGTCAGACAGGGTCAGGGTGGTGTTTCTGTGGCCAAGGTGCCAGGCGGCCTTTTTTTTGGGCCGCCTGCCAGCACCTGCCCCCTCATGCGGGGTGCCAGCCGCAATCTATCCTCGAGTGCCGGGCTCTTTTCCCAGCACCCCGCTCCCCGGTGGTCCAGCAGGGCCCTGGTGTGAACTGCGCTAGGCCCCTCCCCTTTAATCAGGGGAGGGAGGCCTGTAATACCGCGGCGCTATTGCACGTAGCGCCGTGATATTCAATGGTAGCACCCCAGGAAGGAGGGGGAGCGCTTCTGCTGGGGCGCCACCACTCAATTTACGGCACGGGGACACTAACAGTAGTGCCCTGGCGAAGTTAGCATCCCAAAGGGGGCGCGACCGAATTTTTCCCCCTATGATTCTAAGTCACTGCTGAATTTCCATTATCTCATTGAAACTGTATTTGCAAGTTGCCCAAGTATTAAAGGGTGAAATTAGTAGGTTGCACACAAATAGGTTAAGAAAAAGGAAAATTGCAGCACTTGCCTGGTGATGGATTTTAATTTTTAAATTGTTAGTAATGATGTTGTCGAGAATTAGTTTATTCAGAATGAGTATTGCCTCGGACAGGAAACTCCATATTCAGAAGACAATACGTTGTTCTTTAATCCTTATGGATGGCTAGTCAACAAGAATAGCAAAATGGGATACAATACCATATAACGCAGACTAGAGTAATTCGGACACATTGTAAATCGTCAAAATTGGCAAGGATCCATTTGTTAAAGCTCAGATATGTTTTAAAAATTGAAAGACAGCGTGTTGCTAGTTGTGTCTCAGATAATATTCATTCCTGGTCCATTCGAGTTTGTTGACCATATTTTAATTTTGAAAAAAATACACATCACTCATTTTGATCAAGCTATCGGGAGTGTGCAGCACAATGGTGACAAGAATGGCAGCCCTGCACTGTTTTGTCTCAAATGAAGAAAAGTTATTAGCTGCTTTTGTATCACACTAATGCTGTCAGTTTTCAACATGCTGGTCTCATTCACAGAGGTCATCAATCAGTGAGATATCCCTTTTATTGGCTCTTCCTGGCCACTGAACTGAACAAATCCACCAAGCTTATCTTCAATGTTGCCGCCGGTATCACGGAATCTGGAGCCAGCAGCACCAGCACAATATAGATGCAGCCTTTGTGTGGTTTTTCAGACACCCCGGGAGAAGCTGAAGCAAGAATGTGTGTGCAACAGGCTTTTGGAATTGGTAGAATGATGATCCAGTGCATCCCTTTCAGAACAATCCCAGCTAAAATCTAAACGGCCTTGTTTACAGTTAAAAAGCACTTTTGCATTATGCAGAACCACTAACTCTTAAAGCCTGGATTTTGCACTGCCAAAGGCACTGGTAAATCTAAACAAAATAAGCCTCCACAGTACCATGGCAGTGGAGCACTAAGCAAGCTCAACCCATCTTGTCTTGTGACATTAAATTACACTAACACAGCAAAGGTACTGCACTTGGCTGGATCCACATCTGGTCTCATATTCCTCTCCTGTTAGGCGTTGCTCACCCACAACTGAACTACCAATGTAAAAAGGGCCTTTTTGGAGCATTAATTAAAGAGGCAAACCTCACAACTGCCTTATATCATCAACACCCAGTTTGCTACATCAACAACAACTTGCATTTATATAGCGCCTTTAACAGAGTTAAACATCCCAAGGCTCTTCACAGGAACGTTAATCGAACAAAATTTGACACCGAGCCACATCAAGATGATTTTAGGACAAGTAACCAAAAGCTTAGTCAAAGAGGTAGGTTTTAAAGAGTGTCTTAAAGGAGGAAGGAGAAAGCCAGAGAGAGGCAGAGGGGTTTAAGGAAGGAATTTCAGAGCTCAAGGCCTTGGCAGCTGAAGGTACAGTCGCCGATGGTGGAGCAATCAAAATCGGGGATGTGCAAGAGGTGAGAATTGGAGGCGTGCAGAGATCTCGGAGGGTTGTAGGGTTGGAGGAGATTACAGAGATAGGGAGGGGCGAGGCAATGGAGGGATGTGAAAAACAAGCATGAGAATGAGAATTTTAAATCATCAGGCCAAAGAAAGTGAGTTTCCCGGAGTTGCACTATGTGGAGGCTGGTTTCCCAGTCTGTATATACAAAACCACACGAGAGCTCATGAAAGCAGTTATTGTCTGGCAAGCAAAATATTCATGCCTTTAAGAAAACAATTCTAATGTCATCAGCACCCCAGTGGTCTATTGTGACTTACAGTGAATGGAGTGGACTGTCTGATAAATGTCACTAGCTGACTACTTGAATTCTCTGTTATTGTTATGGAAAACATTGCATTTTCCAGCTCTTCACATTTTAAAGGTTATCTTTTCTAAAACTATTTCTGTGGCAGCTTCTGATAATGAAACCCAGCATATACAAAGCTATATTTAGATCAAGTCATAAATAAAATAAATGTCTACATTTCTCCCCCATTGTAAAAAAAAAGTTGCATTGAATCTCAAGGAGAGTACCAAAGCCAAAGATTTATTTTACATTTATATTCAAATACATTAGTACTACTAATTTACTGAAAATCAATTGGCAGAGATTACTAAGGTGAGCATTTGATTTTTGACTGCCCCTCAAACATGAGTATGTGTGAGATCAAGTCCCAATCCTGGCAATGCAGATATGGAAATCTCCACAGGGCCCATCTTCTGCAAAAATAGAAATGTATTTAGTCTTCAGAGTTTCAATGAATATTCATCAAAACAAAAGAACATAAGAATTAGGAGCAGGAGTAGGCCATATGGCCCCTCGAGCCTGCTCCACCATTCAACATAATGGTTGATCTTCAACCTCAAATCCACTTTCCCGCCTGATCCCCATATCCCTCGATTCCCCTAGAGTCCAAAAATCTATCTCTCTCAGCCTTGAATATACTCAACAACTCAGCATCCACAGCCTCATGGAATAGAGAATTGGCAAGATTCACAACCGAGTGAAGAAATGCCTCATCTCAGTCTTAAATAGCCGACCCCTTATCCTGAGACTATGTCCCTAGTTCTAGACTTTCCAGCCAGGAGAAATAACCTCTCAGCATCTACCATGTCAATCCCCCGCCGTATCTTGTATCTTTCAATGAGATGGCCTCTCATTCTTCTAAACTCCAGAGGACAACCTCTCATCCCAGGGATCAATCTACTGAACCTACCTTGCACCACCTCTAAGGCACGTATATCCTTCCTCAGATAAGACCACCAAAACTGTGCACAGTACTCCAGGTGTGGTCTCACCAAAGCCCTGCACAACTGTAGTAAGACTTCCTTACTCTTGTACACTAAGCCCCTTGCAATAAAGGCCAACATGCAATTTGCCTTACTAATTGCTTGCTGTACTTACATGCTAACTTTGGGTTTCCTGTACGAGGACACCTAAATCTCTCTGAACACCAACATTTAATAGTTTCTAACCATTAAAAAAAATATTCTGTTTTTCTATTCTTCCTACCAAAGTGAATAACCTCACATTTCCAACATTATACTCCATCTGCCACCTTACTGCCCACTCACTTAACCTGTCTATATCCTCTTTGTGTTCTCCTCACAGCTTACTTTCCCACCGAGCGTTGTATTGTCAGCAAACTTGGATACATTGCACATATTTTTAAAAATATTTTTATATATTTCAAGACCACCGGACGTCCCAAAGCACTTTACAGCCAATGAAGTAGTTTTTGGAAGTGTAGTCACTGTTGTAATATAGGAAACACGGCAGCCAATTTATACACAGCAAGCTCCCACAAACAGCAACGTGATAATAACCAGATAATCTGTTTTAGTGGTGTTGATTGTGGGATAAATATTGGCTAGGACACCGGGGATAACTCCCCTGTTCTTCAAAATAGTGCCAAAGGATCATTTCCATCCACCTGAGAGCGCAGACGGAGACGGGGCTTTAGTTTATCGTCTCATCCGAAAGATGGCACCTCGGACAGTGCAACACTCCGTCAGTACTGTATTGAGTGTCAGCCGAGATTTTTGGGCTCAAGTCCATGGAGTGGGACTTGAACCCACAACCTTCTGACTCAGAGGCGAGGGTGCTTCCAACTGACAAGGCCCAATCTACTCAATCTCTCCTCATAGGACCACCCTCTTATCCCAGAGATCAATCTAGTGGACCTTCGTCGCACCGTCTCGAAGGCAAGTATGTCCTTCCTCAGATAAGGAGTCTAAAACTGTGCACAGTACTCCAGGTGTGGTCTCGCCAAAGCCCTGTACAATTGTAGTAAGACTTCCTTACTCTTGTACTCCAACCCGCTTGTAATAAAGGCCATCATGCCATTGCCTTCCCAACTGCTTGCTGTACCTGCATGCTAACTTTGTGTTTCCTATCCGAGGACACCTAAATCTCTCTGAACACTAACATTTAATAGTATCTCACCATTTAAAAATATTCTGATTTTCTATTCTTCCTACCAAAGTGAAGAACCTCACATTTCCCCACATTGTACTCTATCTGCCACCTTACTGCCCACTCACTTAGTCTATCTATATCCCTTTGCAGACTCCTTGTGTTCTCCTTACTATCCCACCTAGCTCTGTATCGTCAGCAAACCTGGATACATTGCACTCAGTCCCTTTATCGAAGTCATTAATATAGATTGTAAATATCTGAGGCCCAAGCACTGACCCTTGAGGCACCGCACTAGTTACAGCCTGCCAACCGGAAAATGACCCATTTATCCCTACTTTCTGTTTTCTGCCTGTTAAACAATCCTCTATCCATGCTAATATATTACCCCCAACCCCATAACTTGTATAGCAACCTTTTATGTGGCACCTTATCGAATGCCTTTTGGAAATCCAAATATACTACATCCACTGGTCCCCCTTTATCTACCCTGCTGGTTACATCCTCAAAAAACTCGAATAAATTTGTTAAACACTATTTCCCCTTCATAAAACCATGCTGACTCTGCCTAATCATATTATGATTTTCTAAGTGCCCTGTTATCACTTCCTTAATAATGGATTCCAGCATTTTCCAGACGACTGATGTCAGGCTAACTGGCCTGTAGTTCCCGGTTTTCTTTTTCCCTCCTTTCTTGAATAGCGGGGTTATGTTTGCTACCTTCCAATCCGCTTGGACCATTCTAGAATCTAGGGAATTTTGGAAGATCACAACCAATGCATCCACTATCTCTGCAGCCACCTCTCCATTCTCTCCCCTTCCCCTCACATATAAACACCAAATCCATAATATGCAAACAAAGAAAGATCACAGAGAAGTATCCTTTTCCTCCTACCTTCCCCAATTTCATTCTAGACTGCCACAAATTATTACCCTCACCCTCCCACAAGTAAATTGGCTGGTCGGAGAATTTTTTTAAAAATACTTTTAAAAAAAATACATTCAAATCAAAAACATTTTTTGAAACAGAGCTACACTTTCAGTATATTCTAATCAAGAAGTCAACAGCTTCAAATATTCTGAAACACAATCATTCAGAAAATTCCTGACCTCTTCCCATCCCAAGTTGACATACAGCAACATCATCAGTATGTTGGCATGTTTCCTGCACCTGACAGTTTTCCCTTGGGTTTGCCTGTATTGGTTATAGAACCATAAACGCATTCAAAAAAATTTAGAGGCAATGAAATGGTTTCCGTACCCTTCCTACTGTGTTCTTAATTATGTGCATACAGGAAGAGAGTATACCAAAATATTTATAACATGCCATTTACCCTCACATTGATCCCCTTCGCAATCTGCCATTTTATTCGCTCTTTTCTGCCACTCACTTGTCCTGCGTTTTCTGAAATCTGATACACTGAGTTCAAGTTTCAATAAGATGGAGTAGCCACGTTGGTGCACTGCCAGCCTCAGGGCCAGGAGCACTTGGATTTGAATCCAAGTACGGTTCACTTAACCTTTCATCTTCTTGAGGGTTCTAAATAAGCACCATATCTTGGGGAGATAATAGGAAATAATAGGGGACTGAGCAGTGCTCGACACTTCAAATATCTCATGGCAACTTGACAATGTAATGGAATCGAGAACCACACTCAGCAGCAAAAACACGGACAACTGGTATTTTTCAACCTGTATCTGGACATTGGTATTTGCTGGCAAAAATTAGCGTGGGATTTAAACCTCCCATGCTGCCCCAACGTCAGACCACAAAGCATTTCACCAAGCTGTTCTGCATAAGCTAGTCATCTGCGCACGCACAGCTACCCAACCCAACCTTAAACTAAACCCTTAGCTTAACCTTGGCCTCAACCCTAACTCCCTCCAGTCCCAGCTCTTGGCACAACATCAATAAAGAAAATAACTTTTATGTTTAACTTAAACTAGATAGCCCACAATGCACACTGAGACAAGGCCATTGCGAGCAAAGATCATTATTTTGAAGAAAGGTAAAGAAACAAGAAAGTAACCTTTGGAACCAAACTGATTATAATGGTCTCTCCTACAACCGAAAAATAGGTGGAGAAGTCTCCACAAAAGGCATCTCAGCAATTTGCAGTAGGAATTGAGAACAAAGCAGGGGAGGGGAGGCTGTGGTTCACTGTAACGCTTATGACATCTCAGCCTCAAACTGTGCCGTATTGAGGGGTTCTGACTTCTGACGGGTGTATATGCAGCAAAGTTTCCAGTGACCATGGCTGCCACATTTGCCTACATAACAGTGAATGCAATGCAAAAGTAACTGGGTTGTGAAGTGCTTTAGGGCATCCTCACTATATCAATGCAAGTTCTTTTTTAAATCTTTCAAATTTAACTTTCGTTCTTCGAATGTTTCATACTGCAATCACAGTTCGAACTCCATTGACTTTTGAGAACTGAACACCATTTACCAACAAATGAACAGAAGGTTTACCTGAAATAACTGTAGAAATGGTTCATTGCTGGCCATCTATTAAGGACTGCCTAGAATGATTCTGAAGATTCGATGCTCGATTTAGCGATACAGAGTGGATTTCTGTAGCCCTCTTTTTATTTTCTGTCGTTAGCCACAGTAACAAAAAAGAGAAGCAGGACGATCAAAAGAACAACCTTATTTGATTACCAGGGCTAATTAGGAGAGGGCACCAATGGAGTAATTGGCAAGTTTTTCTGAGGCACTGAACTAATTCATAGCGAATTCAATTGGCTCGCAACTCCACAAAAGCCTAAACACTTATTTGAGGAGTAAAGCATTGTGGAACACTTCTACTGGTCTCTCCAGTTTGGAGGATTGTTCTCATTTTTTTTTCCATTTAGTGAGGCATCCATCATAAAGACTGAGGAACTTTCTATTCCCCTTTTTGGTAGTTAGTTTTCAGTTCTCAACAAGTAAGCGGAGCTAGAAATGTGACTGCTGTGAGCTAGAATCCTTTTTTTTTAAAGATGTAAGCTTGTCAGAAATGTGAAAGCCAGGACTGCATGTGGGAGTAAATCTGCAAATCTGGAAGTTTTGTAAAAAAAAAACACACTTTCCTTGAATCTTGCACTTCTGTGAAATCATCAATTGTTTGTTTTCCAGATGAAATTAGGCACAAAATGCATCAGCTTAGTTAACAGGCAACACAACAATATAATAGATACAAGACTTCAGAACCAAAATAACTTGCGATTAAAATTTGACATATTGTCGTAATCAAGACTTACTGTGTATTATAATAGGCTTGTTATAAGCGAACATTCGCTGCTGCTTTGATGGATGTCATGCTGTGCGAGTGACAGCACGATGCCATTATATTTTTGAGTTTGCAGAAGACCAGGAGATCATGAGGAAAGCTGGAGTCGAGAGGTTTAGCTTCTGTTGAATAAATCTATGCAGATACCTTCAGGCTTCAGATATGAAAGATAGGTACCACACAGCAAATTGCTCAGCTTAGCAACTCGTCATTCATTGCAAGTAAGTTAGGAATTTCTTTTCTCTATGGTGCCACGTATTACCTACCATTATTTCATACCAGTTTTAATGATTGGTCTAATAAATCACTGGATTACTCGCCAAGCCACGTGCTAATTGGCATAGGGGTAAACAGATCAGGAAAGTGAAAGTGTGGCTGAAAGAGTAGTGTGGGAAGGAAGGGTTCCATTTCATGGCATACTGGGACAGGAAGGAGCTGTACCTGTGCCACCTGAACCAGTCTGGGGCCTAGGTCCTAGCAGAAAGGATAAATAGGGCTGTGAAAAGGACTTTAAACCCGTAAATGGAAGTGGGAGGTGGGGCAGGTTTGGATAAAAATAGTAACCTTAAGATAAGACTGGAAGAGGGCAACGGTCAGAGTACAAAAGTGATAAAGATAACAGAAATACTACAGCAGAAGAGGTTATAGGGAGTAATAACAAAATACCTGTTAAAAATGAGGCAGCTGTGATGATAAAATTGCCTCGGACAAGTATTTGTTGATCAGAGAGTCAGCATGGATTTGTGAAGTGTATGTTTAACTAATCTCGTTGAATTTTGAGAGACGGTCACTAAGATGGTGGATAAGGGCTTGTCTATAGATGTTGTCCAAATGGAGTTTCAGAAGGCATTTGTTAAGGTTCCGCACAAGAGATTATTAGCAAAAATGAAAGCGCACGGAATTGGAGGTAACTTTGTGACATGAGTTGGGAGGTAGGAGACAAAAAGCAGGGATAAAGGGAATATACTCGGATTGGCGAGGTGATTAGTGACGACCCCCAGGGATCTGTACTGGGACCTTAGCTTTTCAAAATATATATCAATGACTTGTATAAAAAGGAATAGAAAGTTGCATATCCAAGTTTGCAGATGACACTAAGTTAAGAAGCACAGTAAGTTTTGCAGATGGGAGTAGAAAGTGACAAAGGAGGAAGGTTCATGCTGCCTGGCTTGAGTGCGCTCGGGGATCAAACTGGGACTGACTCCCAAGTTAACCTGCCATTTTTCATATCAATGTGCTCCCTAAATTGCTTTTTGTCGACTTGAAAGTCGCAGTAAAATTGCACTCCAAGTTGGAGATGTCTTATTGTACTTTTTTCATTGTCTTGTAATGCAGTGAAGTCATTAGTGATAATAGTGAACTGCACCTTTCAGCCTTGTGTAGTGTTATCACATTGTGGAATTCTCACTTGTGCGGACATCTCATTAAAGTCAATCTCAATTTGAACCAGCGCATTACAGCAGTTGGGGACCCTGCAATCAGGAGACGTGGGTATTTATTACACTTAAATATGATCTTATTTCTCCAATCTAATTTAAGATCTACTAAATTGTTGACAATAGTAGAACAAGATGCATTTAAGGGCCCACTGCAACATAGAAACTGAATCACAAAGGTAGTGAAATGATACTTGACAGTGAATACATGCCAGATTGACATATCTGAAGAAAGGTCATCGGCCTTAAACGTTAACTCGGTTTCTCTCACCTCAGATGCTGCCTGACCTGCTGAGCATTTCCAGCATTTTCAGTTTTTATTCCAGATTGACATATCATGCTATCCAATAAAAGCGCGAAAACTGGCTCTGAACATCACAATCACCACCAGCAACATTTAAACTGGTGTAATCTTTGGGACAATATGAACTGTGCGGCCAGCATGAAGCCATACAAAAGATGAAAGTGTATACAGCCAAAATATAAAAGAAGAGTGCTTAGTAACTTGAATGTCAAAATCCAACAAAATAAAAGCAGAAATGTAATTGTGTCAGTGTTCTTGCACTTTGTTTTAATACTGTAGTGATAAGCCCCAGGTGAGTCTTGTGAAAGAAAGACTTGCATTTATATAGCACCTTTCACGACCACCGGACATCTCAAAGCGCTTTACAGCCAATGAAGTACTTTTGGAGTGTAGTCACTGTTGTAATGTGGGAAACGCGGCAGCCAATTTACACACAGCAAGCTCCCACAAACGGCAATGTGATAATGACCAGATAATCTGTTTTTATGCTTTAAGTACTTTGCCCAGAGCTGATGTTTAACCAGACAAGCATTTCTGACCACATACACACGCACTACCAAGATTCTACAGCCCAGTGAAAGTTATTCCCCCCACCCATCCACCATGTAAATTATCCTGCTCTGCTCCCAGCTGCTCATCCTCTGGGTAATCAAATTCTGTCAGGTTAGAATTCCTGATCTCGTGGCAGTTTTGCGAGATCAAGAATCCCAGCCCGCAGCAAAGTTTGATTCTCCTAGGCAGCAGCAGCATTTAGGTAGGAACCGAGGCAGCAGTGAAGACAGGTTCCAATGAACTGAGGGAAGCAGAGTAGACCATGATCACTGTGACCTGTGGGGGGGGGGTGGGGGAGGGGGAAGGAAGGAGAACAAAGCCAGCGTGAACTGGGAGAAGGGGAGGAGGGAGAAAAGTGCCAACGTGGACTGTGAAGAAGAGGAAGAATAAGGGTGAAACTCGACTTGGGAGACAGCGAAACGGCAGCCCATTTTACACTCTGCCAGATTAATTGGGCAGAATTGGGATTAATAACTTCAAAACAATTTAACATTCAATAAAACAACTTTGAAACAATTTATTAGATTTAGTGAGACAGTACCAACAAATATCCTCAAAGGCCTGTAACTTCTCTGCAAAGACCGAGGGGGGAAAACCCACAACTGGAGCCACAATTTGCCAGTGGCCCTGTGGATGACAAGCGGATACTATTATATAAACAAAATCTGTATCTGCTATATACATCACTGAATGGTCCACTGTGTGGGGTACAAGATTAGGTGGCATTAAGCTTCGGTTATAAAAGCCTGTAGATTGAGAGTCTTGATTTCAACACAGCAAAGATACAGGAAGAAAATATAAACAAAGATGTAAATCACCAAAGCCGAAGAATATGTTGACCAAAATCCATTACAGGGTGTACTTTGCAATGCTGAATTTTCTTCATTAAACACAGCAATGTTAACAGGCTGCTTGTTAAATATTGCATTTACTTCACAGTCAAGAACTTGTATTCATTTAAAATCAAGAATGATTGATTTCTGGAAGGAAGAACGGTCACCTGCAACTCCATACATCTTTCAAAGACTCGCTTGTGAAATTCCACAAGGAGCGCCACAAGGCTGACTCCATGAAACCCACATTATTGCTCTGCAAACTTCATAAATAAATGGCACATCTATGTGGCCTCGCAGACTGCGGATAAACAGTTAAATACCCATCTGCAATAATTGGAAGAGTTGTCACAGTAAGACAAGTAAACAGCAAAGATAATTCATTAAAAGCATGGACTTGCCGCTAAGGTAAATAAGCAAGCTTGTTGTGCAAAAATAGACAAACCCATTTTCTGACAAAAATCAGGATTTTAGTCCGTTTGGGGGACAGGATGATTTGATAATGGCGCCTGGGGTTTGCCTTGCAAATATAATGATGGGTTTTGTCGGGTGAGTGCATTGTCCTTTGTGAAGCATGGGGGTAGGAAGAGGGTAGAAGGAAGATTCCCGATTGTCGTTTCCTTCTGACTTTTTTGGTTGTGGTCTGGGTCTGTGTAGAAGGTGCCTGGGTTGCTGTGGGCTTCCAGAAACAGGTACCAGGCTGCCTGGTATTTCCTTAGTTCCAGGCAGAGACCATGGTTTTTTGCCTTTTCGGACTGGCATGGGTCCCCCCAGGACTTTTACCCACGTTTGCTGTGGGGAACGCAGTGGTCAGTTGTAGTGGGAGGCGCAGCATCTTGGAGCAAGCAGCGCGACAGTCTCCAATGAACATAATGAACATAAGCAGCTCCATGGTAACCCTGCCACTGCCGCAGTGTGGAACCTGGCAGGCATGTTGTGGGCAAATCCAGCAGGCACAAACTAGATTCTGGAAAGCTGGTCATGTACTTTGCAGCTTTCCCAGATTATTGTCCAGAATGGCTGAATGAGGGGACAGGACCAGGATGTGTGCAGCAACCCCCCCCCTCCAACATTTGCTCCCCAGGGCAGAGTGGAATTTGTTGACTAAGCGTGAGTTACGTTACAATCCAGTTATTATCTTGTGCTAGCCCTCGCACATCCTGCTGCCTTTGTGTTGTCTCCTACTTGAGGAGCTGCAAAAATCTAAGATGTATCTGTGGGTACTTGGCCATTATTTTGTAGTCTAGCGGTCTTGCAAATGTCTGAAGCAGTGCTCGCCTCTTCAAACTGGCAGAAGAGTTTAAAAATCAGGATTCTTTTTCTACCTTCTCCTCAAAGCCGGCTGTTGTAGACTTATTTAAAAGGGAGAGTGGGTGAAGCATAACAACATCTACTTTTGAAACCCAAGAGTAGGTGCTCTAGCTCTTTTGCTCCCATTTGCTATTGAGAACAATTCCATTGACAGGATGTGACTGTAAAAAATAAACAGGAAAGATGTGTGGAGAAACTGCAGAAAGGCTCTCTGAGCCAAATGGTTTCTCTCCATTTCTGTAAAGACAATAATTAGCTGGATTTTCCCTGCTATTGGTGGAGCTTTAAGCAATTCTGAAACGTGTTTATTACTTCCTGCTGCAAATCATAATTAAGGTAATGAAAAGCAGTAATTACAGAGGAATCACTACCTGATCACCCTTTGAATTATAGCACCTGTAATTTACAGAATAAAAACATTTCCAATTAAAATCTGCACAAGTTGTATCACCGTGATTACAGCTCCTCAGGAAATGCTTCACCACGCATTTCATTCCTCACCAAAATTCTCAATAAGCTGAACACAAAGAATCCAGTGTCTTTGATGCTCTGTTGGTATCAGTCTCTGCATCAAAGGGAATGCTATACTCCTCCAGCAGGTTCTGGGTCAGTACCCCTTGACTTAGCAGGCTTAGCAAGCAACGTGAACAGAAAGGAACAAAATCTTCAATCAATCCTTTACAAGTAGAGTGGCAAGCTTACTTCCAAAGTTTCTGAAGCAGAAAAATGAACACAATTTTACATAGGCTACCATTCAACCCCAAATGCTCTTCATCTCTACCCTTTCTTCAGCCATATAAGCGCAGCTAACTTCATTTGAATAGACAGCAGCAGACTTCTGAATTTAAACCTGGTAAATTGATGCCTAAAATGCACTTTAGCAAAATGATTGGAATTTACTACCATTCATGAACAGTCATTAAATACTTCATTCATTCAGAATATTCAAACTAGAAGCTTTAATGTAGGTGGGTGGAGTAAGTGGTATCCTTGTGACACAGGACAAAAGCTATGTTTGCAGCTTTACCGCAAAATATTTTATTCTAAAAATTGCTTCAGTTGTGACCAAGACAGAGAGTACAATAAACAGTCTTAAAAAGTGTCAGCTGCAGAGTAAGTAAAATTTTAGAAAGTCCAAATCTTCAAGTACTTTTATATTTGACAATGATTCTATCATGCACTACACACAGTAATTTGAGGAATAAGGTCTCTTTTTTACCTGCCCCGGTTGTCTTCATGTTGCTGCTTCTCTGTGTCTAATTTTCTTTGTTATTTCTGCTTCCCTCTCCCTAACTCTTCCTTTTGACTCTCATTATCTTTCCTTTCAGGTCGGGGGTAGTGAGTGGCACAGTGCAGCGCACTGCGGCAGGGAAAGGAGCCACAGAGAGCTGCAGGTTGCATCTTCTGACAAGGATTATGGAAAAATGTGCCTGCAAATCTCAGCACCTCCCTTTCCATCCCCTACTCCCTCAGTTTTACCATCAACTCTGACCACACTCTCACTACTACCCATATTTCAGTACCTCTAAACTATCTGCTCAACCCCTATATCCTCCATTCCCCTGATCCAGTCACTCACTCCATCATCCACTGCTCCAATCTGCACTCACTTCCCCAAGGGCTGGTGGTAAGTGGCCAGAGACGACCTCTTCCATAACATTCCTC
Organism: Squalus acanthias; assembly: GCA_030390025.1. Lineage (NCBI taxonomy): Eukaryota > Metazoa > Chordata > Chondrichthyes > Squaliformes > Squalidae > Squalus > Squalus acanthias. The sequence continues at coordinate 25,367,152 of CM059447.1, read as the reverse complement.
CCTCCTCTCCTCCTGTTCATTTCCCACAAAGAGGGTTTGTTTGCTTTCAATGGTCAACTTTTTTTTTTAAAAAAGAAAACTCAAGTTACGCTGAGAAAAGGCACTGTCTGTCTGCCTGTCATTCTGGCAGGTTGACTGCTTTTGATAGCTTGGTTCTGAAAGCAATTCCAGAGTGTTTGACAGGAGTCTACAAGTTTTACCATTTCAAAGACAGGAAGGAATTTTTGATGCAATTAATTTGAAAGTGTATGTAATGGCGTCCCTTCAGAAAACCGGTTGGCCCAGATAGGCGGTATTTGTGCATTTTCTTTTCACTACATAGACAAAGGCTCGCTCTAATAATCTCTCACAGCAAGTACTATTCCATGTTGGTTGTCCATGTGCCCCCCCCTATTTGAAGTAGCAACACGAATAGCTGTACAGCGAACGAGCCAACCGCAACAATTGAGAAAGCTCACTACCTGTATTGGTGACAAACCCTCATGTACCTAAATCACTGCCAGAGGTTTCATTAAAGGATTTACTGTAGATTCATAATGTGTGTGCTGGGCTATGCCTTGGCACAGAACTGCTTGCGAGATGAATGCCAACCAGTTGTTCTTGTGCTACTCCATACATACCATTGCTGGACAGCACCTACTCACAATGGCCACTGATCTGTGAGAGCTCAAAATAGTGGCCTCAGAATCGCTCCCTTGCGGTTACCTTTAACCATTCAAATGAGTTGAAATCAATCATAAATTCATCCAAGTCCAAAGACTATCGCAGCAATATTCATGGGATACTTAAGTCGTGCTGATGGCCTGTTTTTGATTAATATTTCCACTAATGTTGTCATGTACTGAATGGGAGACTGCAGTGCAAACAACAATTGGACCAGCCAAACCGAACCACCTCGATGCCATATATAAGGAAACAAGTGGCTGTTCAACATGATGCCTTTATTATAATAACTTTCGGTGCAGAGCAACCCCAGTAAGTCTATATCCTTTAGCACTGTATGCTGGACCTCAGCTCCAAACTAGCTGGCTGTCATGAACCTTGATCAGCACTCAGTGCCTCAATCTGTGCTTCTTCCTTAATAATTTATCTATCTGCAGGAAGTGAGGAAATCTCTTTCCCTTTCTTCTCCATTACTTAAAAAAACAATGTTGTTCAACTGAAGTGCAACGTCAAACATGATGGATGTGAACTAAACATAAATAAAACGGATTGCCTTCATGTCAATATATAACCTATGCTGCTATTTTACAGTAATAGTCATGCCTCATCTTTGCACCCTTCAAGTTGTGCAAATTCTTCCAGACCTCCAGCCAGGTTCGCCAAGTAGTTGACAGCCACATTCACTCTTTCACTATACAGCCATGTTAAATGTTTCCTTCTCATAGTTAGGAGCCAGCTTCCCCTCACCAAAAACCTGCTTACATTTCTCCAGTTAACTGGTATTGCCAGCCTTGTTCACTAAATCAAGCTTTCCGCAATTGTTATTGAGGCATTCTCCACAAATATTGTGCGTTCCACACAGATTATTATTGCGACATTTACAGCGATTAAATAGCTGGTTAGCTACTTGAGAAGTGGAAACGGTCATCATCACAAGTGTTACATGATTGGTAGCAACAAAAAACAAGAAATGCAATTGCACTCTCAAGAACTGCACATTTTAAGATTCCAACAATTTAAATTTGCAGTTTGAAAAATAGAATCAAAATGGATATTTCTACCATTTTTGGAGAAATAAAAAAGGACAATCTGACCCTTGGTTCTATTTGTGATTCTGGTGCTGAAGTAGTTCTGCAGTCTTCAAAGGCAAATTCTTTGAAAATGGTCACTTTGACTTGATGACTACAGTTTCCCACACAGAAATGAATAAAATTAGTATTCTAAAATTGAACCAAAGGTCAATACAGATCATAAAATGCAAGTCAAACCATTCTACAACAAATGTTAACAATCGCAATCCATGAAATCCAGTTTACGTGTCCCAACGTAGTGGAATCGCATCCCCTGATATCGTTACTGTTTCAATAATAATGTTCATTCGGCCTTGCTCGTTATTGGGCTGTTCTGGTCACCTAATCATAGGGATTGATGAGGACACGGAGAAAGCAACAACGATGATTCCAGCTGTCAAGAGTAAAGGTTAAGGAAGTTGGGCTTGTTTGCTTTGACAAAGAGGAGACTTGGAGATGATCTAATTAAAGTTTTCAATATGATGAAGGGAAATTATCAAAGTGATCAAGAGAAATAGTTCATCACTAGCAGATCTCCTGTGGTGTTGCTCATAATATATGCTGTTTTCTAACAGATGGGGTGTTACCAATAAAGTGTCACAAGTATGAAGGCAAAATTTTTTCAGAAAGTGTGACAGTTACACAAGGTGAGTGTGTATACAAGATTTTAAATATATTTCTCGAAGATGTCCATTCGCATGCTTATGGTAAATGGTCACACCCCTTCACGTTTGTATCTGTCACTCCGATAGGTACAGACCAAGTATAAATACTCCACAGGGTCCAGTGCTGGGGGGAGAGAGGAGAGGGGTTTCTGTGAACGCCGTGGACAAGGATTGAATACAGTCCATTCCAGATATTTCAATGCTGTTATTTTTTTTAAAAAGCTAAAAAAATTTGAATAATCTGATAATTTGAATTAAGCAACATAAACAATGGGGCAAAGTAGGATTTTAAACCTTTAAAAAAAAGTTTTGAATTATTGCACAATTTGAATTAAGCAATCTTGAATTGAGGGGAGAATGGAGTAGTAACGCGCACGCGAATTAATATTCTGTCGTTCCGCTGAACCAGCTTTTGGGATCAGCAAACGTTTATGCAGAAACATTCACTCAGCCGGTTGAACAGGTGGTACGCAACTATGGAAGAAGTGGACCTGATGGGGCGTGAAACGTTTTCAGGTTCTTCATTATTCCCCTCGCCTGCTTCACGGAGTTTGTAACCTCGGTCGCATCACTGTGGGACTCTGGCGACTCGCCATTAGCCCCGTCCCCACAGAGGAAGAGGGAAATCCGAACCAACCAAAGTTGCTGCTGTCCCAGCAGCACCAAGACTTGAGGGGATGGGAAGAAAGAGGGAAGTCATATCACAAAATAAATTCACTGCCAGTGATCTTCAAATTGTCATATTAGAGTTCAGACGAAGGGTCCCCGACCTGAAACGTTAACTCTGTTTCTCTCTCCACAGATGCTGCCTGACCTGCTGAGTATTTCCAGCATTTTCTGTTTTTAATTTCAGATTTCCAGCATCCGCAGTATTTTGCTTTTGTCATATTAGAGTGTTCATTTCCCAAATCTTCATTCGTTCAATGTGAAATTGACAAATATGTCTTGGATCTAATCCCATAAGTTAAATAAAATATGCAAACACTTTTCTGAAATATTCCAGCAGTTTTTTTTCCCTGATCTTACAAATCTTTGTCTTCCTAGATCTCCAGCGGGTATCTGAATTGGTTTTATCATTGCTTCCAGTGAATGAATTTTTCTTCACTACACCACAGTGACAAAAAAATAGAAATGCCCAGGAGGCTAATGAAGTGGGCTTTAAGCTGTCAGCACCTACAGCCTGATTTTCTTACAACAACTGTACAAGCCGACAGCTGATGTGGTTCAAAGAGGTTCAAACGTTTTTAATGCCTAAAACATCCTTTGCTCGAGAGACAGAAAGGAAGAGATATTACCACAATATCCGGTCAGGTTTAACGCAGTCATTTTACATTGTATCTAAATCAACATTGTTGAGTCTGATTTTTAATCTTCCTTTTATCCTTACATTCTCTCTCACCCTTTTCCTCTGTTCAACTCACACGGTGATAAAAAAAATCCCTGCCAAACTTAAAATTCTTCTACTGCCACTCTCGAATTGTAGTTTCGTAATTGCCTACCAAGCGCAAGAGTCTTGAAAAATACCGGAGTGGCACAAGGACCAGGGGGTAGAAATTAGGTCGCGCCCCATTTGGGGCGCAAATATCGTCCGAGCGCAAATATTAGCGCCTGGCGCTAATTATCGGCACTGACAGGAAACTTCACTTTTACCGCCCCGGGAGGTGAGTGGAGCGCTAAATTAGGCGCTGCACACCTCTCTTAAGGCGCAAAGGCCTAGGAGTGAGGCGCTACCTCAGCGCACGAGCGCAGCGCAGCTGCTGCCAGTTAGCGAGGGAACACAGACACACTGGCGCCGGACACTTCTTAAAGCGGGGGGGCCACTTGCTCCCCAGCCACACCCTGCTCATTGCAGCCTTGAATCTCAGCCTGGAGAGACCTGTAATCCATTTTGCTGCCAAGCATGGAGAGGGTGAGAGAACGCGCTCATCGCTTCACTGAGCGGGCCTTGGATGCTCTGGTTGGCGCAGTGGAGCGCAGACGATGCATGCTGTTCCCGGAGAGTGGCAGGAGGCCTTTGCCACGCGAGTTCAGAAGAGTGTGGAGGGAGGTGGCTCAGAGCGTCTCCTCCAGGAGCATGGTGCCCAGGACCCATGTTCAGTGCCGCAAAAAATTCAACGACCTCACTCGGGTCGTCAGGGTGAGTGGCTTTTTCTCAATACCTCTCCATCCCTCCATCTCAACCTCACTATATGGCCAGAGGGTCTTAAAACCCCAATGCACAACACTCATGCAACACCTATGGCCCTTTCATCAAACACACACACACATTCCACACTTTGCATACAGTAAGGGCTATTCACCTATGGGAGGCACATCAGGCAAGACCATGGCTGCATATTGTAAGGGCTATTCACCTATGGGAGGCACATCAGGCAAGACCATGGCTGCATATTGTAAGGGCTATTCACCTATGAGAGGCACATCAGGCAAGACCATGGCTGTATATTTACTCAGATGCTGTCCTTTTTCTTGCAGGCTAAGCTGGCTCATAATCGGAGACAGCAGCAACGGACGGGTGGAGGGCGGCTTCAGCTGCAACCCCTCAGCGATCTGGAGGAGCGCGTCCACAGGATTGTGGCAAGCCGGGTGATCGGTCCCGTCGCCACTGGGGACGCCGACCCCGTTGTGGACAGCAATGGTAAGGTCATCACCTTTTTGTCCTCTGTCCTTCCACTTGTCCCTCACAATACCAGCCTTTGACACTTTCAATCCAACTTGCTAACTCGCTGCACTTATTCCTCCCTTACTGCCACCCTGTCCTCACGCTAAAGCCACTCTTGTACCTCCCTGCTTTCAGATGGTGATTCACCAGCTGAGGAGATGGTCCCTGAAGCTGCCACTGGGAGTGATGCTGCAGCTGAGGAGGAAGAGGAAGCCGGAGCATCAGTGCCACCCTCTCCCGAGGAAGCCCATGGCCACATTGGGAACACGCCTTCCCCGGAGGGGAGCAGGGGGGGAAGGGGCTGATGATGGTGAAGCTCCAGGACCCAGCGGGCTGCAGCAACGCCATGGGGGGGGGGGGGGGGGGGGGGGGGGGGGGGGGAAGAACGGGAGCCTTCTCCCCAGAGGGAGAGTATGCCAGACACTCCTACTGCAATGGACGCAGAGGAGGAGCAGCTGATTGCAGAAATGAACAGCCAGGCGGTGGGCATGCACACTGAGCTCATGGGTGCAGTGGGAAGGGTGCCCGAATGCATTGAGGCACTGGCAAGGAGTGTGGAGCACTTCGCTGTAGCACAGGCGGATGCCACACTAAAGCTTAGTGCTGCAATTCAGTCACTGGCTGCCAGGAACCCATCTGAGACTGCTCTCATGCAGACTCAGATTGAGGCCACGCGAGCACTGACTGCTGCCATCCTCGATGGTTCGTGCACATGTCCCCGGGGCTGTCACCGCGCCGCAGCAGGCCAGCAATCTGTTCTCCGGCAAATTGCTCCGGATGCTGAAGTGCTGCCCCGTGGGAGTGCCAGTGTGTCGGGCGAGCAGGGAGTTGCTGTCCTCTCTCACGATGACAGCATTCCTGCTGCCAACACGGTCACTTCTCCACTGCACTTGCCACCGCCTGTAGGACAGACTGCTGCCGCCCATGCAGAGTTGGTGCAGTCTGCAGCCGGGCCCTCCAGGCCCAGAAGTGGTCGAGGCCGTCCTTCAGGGGCATCTGCAGTGTCAGGGTCTGACGAGCAGCAGCCTTCCACCAGCCTTGCTGCAGCCACTGAGGTCCCATTACGGAGGAGCAGTAGGGTTAGAAGGGGGGGAAGTGCGCAAGGGAAGGAGATCACCCTCGAAGGGCAAAATGTAGGAGGTGTGCCAAAATGCTGGTCATTTTTTTATTAAAGGCCGAGGTTCATGGCCCAACTTTTGTTTAGTGTTTTGGACATTATCTCCAGGTTGTGAGAACCAGTTATGTTATTGACTGTTTTTTTGTGTTTATTTCTATGAGTTTGTCATGAGGAATTGACACACACAGAGTTTGTACAATAAATAAGTTTCTGTCTTCAAAATATACATGGCTGGTGGTTGGAATTATTGGTGCCTTGGCCGGCTTAGGGGTTGCGTGCTGGGTTGATTCGTGTTTGTAGCAATGGCAGGGGCCCTAGAAGCGGCTTGCTATTAGTCGTTGACGGACGGCCCTTGCAGTTTGACCATTGTGGGCCGCCCTCCTGCCTTGGTGCTGCTGCTGATCATCGTCCTCGTCCTGTTCCTCCTCCTCCTCTTGTGGTGCTGCAAGGCCTGGTGGCATTGGCTGCGTCCTGAGGATTGCCATGTTGTGCAACATGCAGCACACGACTACGAATTTCGAAACTTGCTCAGGCGAGTACTGCAGGGCTCCTCCGGAATGGTCCAGACAGCGGAATCGTTGTTTCAGCACGCCGATTGTGCGCTCAATAATGTTCCTGGTTGCTTGTTGGCTTTCCTGGTACCGCAGCTCAGCAGGGGTGTTTGGCGCACGGAGCGGTGTCATCAGCCAGGTGCTCAATGCGTACCCCTTGTCCCCCAGAAGCCAACCAACTGGCTGATGCGGTGCCTCGAAAATTTCTGCCACAGTACTCTGGCGCAGGATGAAAGCATCGTGGCAGCTGCCCGGATAGTGGGCATTGACAGCGAGAATCACCTGTCTGTGGTCACAGACCAACTGCACATTCAAGGAATGGAACCCCTTTCTGTTCCGGAACTCCTCTGCATTCTCTCGCGGAGCACGCAAAGCCACATGCGTGCAGTCAATGGCGCCCTGCACCATGGGGAAGCCCGCTACCCTCGCAAAGCCCATAGCACGGTCATGCTGCTTGTCTGGGGTCATAGGGAAGGAGATGAAGTCTCGTCTCCTTCTGAAGAGGGCATTGGTGACCTGCCGGATGCAGCGATGCACCGCAAACTGGGAGATATTGGCGAGGTCCCCAACAGCAGCTTGGAATGAGCCAGTGGCGTAGAAGTTCAAAGCCACTGTGACCTTCACTGCCACCGACAGAGACGTCCTGGACCTCAGCTGAGGCTGCAGATCTGGCTGCAGCAGGTGGCAGAGCTCAGTGACCACCTCCTTGCTGAATCGCAGCCTTCGCAAACACAGCTCCTCGGACATATGGATGTAGGAGAGCTGTTCACGATATACCCTGGGAGGGTAAGCTCTCCTGTACATGCGCCTGATGGCCCTCCTCCGTCTGGCCATCATTGCCACTCTCTGTCTGCGTCTCACTATCCTCCGATTGAGCTGGAGCAGGACGACGCCCCCAATCATTGCAGCCCCCATATTCTCTTTGCCAGAAAAGTAATGAGGTACAGCAACTAAAGTAGCAGCAAAGTTAGGATGAACTAGGCCAAACTACCTCACAAAGCGTTGAGTCAATGTAGAAGTCTCTCTCTCTCTCTCTCTCTCTCTCTCAGAATGAGTGGTGCATAAATGTCAACCACAGAAAAAGACAGGAAGAGGCCCCTTTTAAATAGCGCCCCCCCCAGCCCCACGCCGATTGATAACGTTCCAGTCTTCCGGTCGTTGGAAGCGCCAGGCGGTAAGGCAGGGGGCGCCACTCAATTTCCGCTCCGGGGCGCCCCAAGGGCGTTGCACCATGGAATGACGTCACAATCTGCGCGCGCAGGTGGTCGCAGCGGTAAGTTTTAGCGCCGCCGCACAATCTCAAGTTAAGTTCTCGAGCGGCGCAAACAGCGCTGCGCCCGGGCGTTAGCACCTTAACGCCCCATTAGCGCCCTCTTAAGGCGCTAACGGGAGGCGCAACCAACTGAATTTTTCCCCCCATGTGTCATAACCAGGGCCATTAGTTGTCACTTTTCACAGAAAAATGGACAGAATTGCAAAATGCGATTCCCAAAATGCCTACAAGATTTGTGGAATGTCATGCAATAAAAAACACAAATTGGCCAAATCAGTCACGGTAAACCAGTGGTTCTGATTAGGAGAAATAGCAGCCCCGTTGTATATTCTAAGCAAGAGTTTGCATTCCATTCTCATGAAAAACAACCAATACAATCCTAAAATGATGGTAAAATAATTGGAATTCCACACCATAAAAACAGAATTGGACTTATTCAAACAGTGGCCCTGCTCATAACATCTTTTGGGGAGGAAAAGGGGAAACAATCTTGCCCCATTAGTTTCTAAACCCAACGTGCATCAGGAAAATCAGGGATACACTGGACTATTGGGTTAGTAGCAAACAGCACCAGAAAATATGTCAACAGTCACTTCCAATTACCCATCGGACCTGTCCCTAGTTAGATTATACAACAGCTGTCATAGCAACTGTTCTTTTGAAATGAATATCCATCCAATTTTTAACGAGAGTTTTATAGCGGACAGGTCAAAAGAAACACTTTCAGACAAAGAGGTAATGGAGATTTTATTTCAGGTGCAACAATACATTTATTCAGCAAATTGTTTCTGTGCATTAAGTCTCACCCCTATTGGAAATGGTATTTTTGCTTGACTAGACATCACAAGAACTCCCTCGAGGTGGAATTGTTTTAGTGCACATTTCATATGTAAACATCTTGCATCTAGTGCACATCCCTCATGTGTAAAAAAAAAGTATCCTTAAAAAAGACAAGGAAAGTCAGTCACTTCCGATTGTTTTTTCTGATCTTAAGAACTTAGCCTCTCCTTAAGATCAGAAGCCAGGATTTACAAGCAGCTACCAAAGATCAGAAACTTTACCCACCAATTAGCATCTAACTGATCTCAGGAGAAGTCTATTTTAGCCACTTCCCCTTAGGTGAAGCAATAACTTTAAAAGGAACAGGCTTCACTATAGCAACTACAGACTCTAGGCTACCCATGTGCAACATCAGAGATCAGATCAGCTGCCAGGACTTAACATTTCTGCACTTTTTTTTGAAAAAAAAAGCACATTCACAGGCATGCTCAGCTTTTCTCTGCACTCTCTCTGAAAGTGGAGGCATAATTTAACAAAAAAGGTAATATTGAGGGGCCAATTGGAAAGCACCTCAAAGCATGTTGGTCAACTCTAAGTATACAACAGAAAATGCTGGAAGCATTCAGCAGGCCAGGCAGCATCCGTGGAGGGAGAAAGAGTTGACGTTTCAGGTCTGTGACCCTTCATCAGAACTGGAAAAGGTTAGAGATGCAACAGATTTTAAGCAGGTGCAGAGACAGGGAAAGGGGGGAGGGAAGGGGGAGGGGAGGGGAGGAAAGAATTGAAGGAACAGTCTGTGCTAGGGTAGGAGGCAGGAGAGATTAAATGTTGCAAATGAGGATGGCAGAATCATCAACAGCCACCTAAAAAATGAGGGGCAGGGGTTATAGTCTGAAATTGTTGAACTCTATGTTGAGTCCAGAAGGCTGTAAAGTGCCTAATCGAAAGATGAGGTGCTGTTCCTCAAGCTTCATTGGAACAGTGTAAGAGGCAGAGGACAGAGAGGTCAGAGTGGGAGTGAAGCGGAGAATTAAAGTGACTGGCGACCGGAAGTTCAGGGTCACCCTTACGGACTGGACGGAGGTGTTCCACAAAGCAGTCGCCCAATCTGTGTTTGGTCTCCCCAATGTAGAGGAGACCGCATCGTGAGCAGCGAATACAGTATATTAAATTGCAAGAAGTACAAGTAAATCGCTGTTTCACCTGGAAGGGGTGTTTGGGGCCCTGGACAGTGGGAAGGGAGGAGGTAAATGGGCTCGAGGAACAGCACCTCATCTTTCGATTAGGCACTTTACAGCCTTCTGGACTCAACATTTATTTCCCTCAAGTGCCTATCCAGTCTCCCCTTGAAAGTCTCCGCTTCCGTCGGCAGCAAATTCCAGGTCCTCACCACTCGCTGCGTAAAAAAGTTTTCCCTCACATCCCCCCTGTATCTCTTGCCCAAAACCTTAAATCTGTGTCCCCTAGTCCTTGTACCATCAACTAGTGGGAACAGCCTTTTCCCATCTAGCCTATCCAAATCCGTCATAATCTTATATACAGGAAACTCTTGTTTATCCGGCACCCAAATATCCGGAATTCTCGCTTAACCGGCAAAAATCATTATCCGAAAACTCCTCTCAAATAACCGGCAATGTTGCCGAGTCGCAGTCCGAGTCTCCGCGAACGCCGAGTACTCCGAAAACTCCTCTCAAATAACCGGCAATGTTGCCGATCCCGAGTCCGCGAACGCCGATTTAGTCAGTAGGGGTAGTTTTCAAAAGTGCCACTACTCGGCCTCCTGGCGCTGTCGGAAGTCCGAAACACTGCAGTAGCAGGAGTTGATTCTCCCGCGCTGCCGGGAGTCTCACTTACTGTTTAATTACTTAAAGAGTTATGGATTACTCTCAACTGGCAGTACTGTACTTAATCAAGCATCTTCCACCATCCATTTAACACAACATTCTGTAGGTGAGTACCCAAATACTGTATACTGCACATTTCTTGATTTTTTTATTTTTCTTTGTTAAAAATAGCCTCGGTAGATATAACTCTCTGTTATCCGGAACTTTCGATCAACCGGCACCATGCCGGTCCCGTTGGTGCCGGATACCAAAGAGTTTCCTGTACCTCTATCAAATCACTCCTCAACCTCCTTTGCTCTAATGAAAACAAATCCAGCTTCTCCAACCTGTCCTTGTAGCGAAGATCCCCCATCCCCAGAACCATTCTGGTAAATCTCCTCTGCACCCTCTCAAGTGCCTTCACATCTTTCTTAAAGTGTGGTGACCAGAACTGGATGCAATACTCCAGTTGTGGCCTAACCAGCACTTTATAAAGGTTCAGCATAACTTCTCTACTTTTGTACTCAATACAGGAAACTTTCGTTTATCCGGCATCGACGGGACCGGCGTGGTGCCGGTTTATCGAAAGTACCGGATAACGGAGAGTTATATCTACCGAGGCTATTTTTAACAATGAGACTCCAGGCAGCACAGGAGAATCAACTCCTGCTACTGCAGTGTTTCGGACTTCCGACAGCGCCAGGAGGCCTAGTGGCACTTTTGAAAAGTACCCCTACTGACTAAATTGGCATTCGCGGACTCGGACTCGGCAACATTGCCGGTTATTTGAGAGGAGTTTTCGGAGCACTCGGCGTTCGCGGAGACTCGACTGCGACTCGGCAACATTGCCGGTTATTTGAGAGGAGTTTTCGGAGGATGATTTTTGCCGGTTAAGCGAGAATTCCGGATATTTGGGTGCCGGATAAACGAAAGTTTCCTGTACCTCTATTTATGAAGCCCAATATCCCATATGCTTTGCTAACCACTCTCTCAATATGTCCTGCCACCTTCAGGGACCTATGCATATTAATTCCCAGGTCCCTCTGTCCCTGCACACTGTTTAAAACTTGGAGAGGTTTAAGTGTATATTGCCTCTCCCTGTTCCTTCTGCCAAAATGCATCACCTCACACTTCTCTGTATTAAATTCCATCTGCCACTTGTCTGCCCATTCTGCTAGCCTTTCTATGTCCTGTTGCAGTTGGTTGGTATCATCATCACTGTTTGCCAGTTTGGTGTCATCGGCAAATTTAGAAATTCTACCCTGGATTCCAATATCCAGGTCATTTATATATATATATCTCAAAAAAAGCAGTGGCTTCAGCACTGACCCTTGGGGAACACCACTGTCTACCATCCTCCAGTCTGAAAAACAGCCATTTACCACAACTCGCTGTTTTCTGTCCTTAAGCCAATTACTTATCCAAGCTGCCACTGACCCACCTATTCCATGAGCCTCAATTTTGTTAACTAGCCTTCTATGTGGTACTGTGTCAAACGCCTTCCGAAAATCCATGTAGACAACATCCATTGCACCCCCTTCATCTATCCTCCCTGTTACTTCATCAAAAAAATCAATTAGATTAGTCAAACACGATCTGCCTTTTAAAAATCAGTGTTGGCTCTCGTTAATTAACTTAAACCTCTCCAAGTGCGCATTAATTTTTTCCCTGATTATTGTTTCTAAAACTTTACCCACCACTGATGTTAAACTGACCGGCCTGTAGTTACTAGGATTGTCCTTACACCCTTTCTTGAACAATGGTGTCACATTTGCCACTTTCCAATCCTCAGGCACCTCCCCCGCATCTAGGGAAGATTGGAAAATTATGGCAAGCCCTTCCGCTATCTCCTCCCCCAATTCCCTTATTAACCAGGGATGCAAGCCATCTGGACCAGGCGACTTATCCACTCTAAGCATACCCAGCCTTTCCAGTACTTCCTGTCTAAATAGCAGATGGTGGGCCAGTTCAGCAATGGAGTGCACAACGCCTTTCAAAAGTGGAGGGTGTGTGTAGACGGTGTAAAACAAGACTTGTGAACGGAGATCTGCAGATCTTAGTAAGTGCTGGAGGACACAGCAAATTCTCATCAATGTTTGCAGCTAAAATGAAAATATTCCAAAAATTGTTAGCAACACAATTCTTTTGTAATGGTTTGGCGAGTGCGGTGTAAGGAAAGGGAGGGAAGAGTATCTCGAGAACATCTGCACTATTCACAAGCTGGGATAAATCAGGATCTGTTTCTAATGCAAGGCTCTTTTCTGAAGATCTCCAGGAAAAAGCTGATGCCAGGGCTGGTGTGCCAACATACTACACCATGTAACTGTGTCACACAGGTTTGCACCTCGGATTCCTTATGACAAATTCACAGTACTGGGTGGTCATCCAGAGGAGGACGTCAATGAAGGAGAGGAAACGTTAAGCTAATTTAACTAAAACAGGGTGCGTCACCCTTGCTCACTTCTCTGCACCTCACGATAGTTTATCATAAAGAAGCATTGGCAGCTGTTTGAACCTCAAATCATTTCCCCACCACCTTGGCCTGAGCAATAATGTATGGCATAGAAAAGAGAGGGAATAGTGCTCACTTGAGCATCTTCTGTCTAACAGCACTATCCACATTGGTGCTACAGGCTGTTCAAAGATATTGGGCCAGAATTTACTGGAGTGGGGCATCTCTCGGCATTGCCCTGTGAGTTGGATTTTTTCCCCCTCACCCTTCAGCTCGGAAAATTTTAGCGCCGCAAATTGCTGAAAGTGCAAGCTGATAACAGTGCAACGGTGCATCTGGGATCTTGGTGAACGACAGGACCAACAGTCCATCTCCTTAACCAATGAAAGTTAAAAGATAAGGTAACAGAGGAATAACTGAGAAGGAAATAGGGTGAGTCAGAGTCAAATTAGATACATAAAGAGAAATAAAGAGAGGGAAAGAAAGATTGGATGAGAGAGAGAGAAAAGAGAGACAAAGGAAAAGAAAGAATTTTTTTTTTTAAACCTCAAAACTATTTACTACCTGCAGGATGAGACTCCGCAGTTTCAATTGCTCCCTTTCTGGGCCTCAGAGGTTGAATGGCATTGCAGGGACATAAATCCATCATTAAAAGTGTCCTTGTGTTGTTCAATACCAGCCCTAACTTTCTGCAGCAAGTTTTATTTGTTTTAACAGCGCCAATGCAGCAATTTCTTGAAGCTCACGGCGAGCTCCTGTTTTCGCAAGGCTAACGGCGGAGTGGCGCAAATCGTCCAGCAATTTGTGGCAATTCGCAACTCTCAGCCTATCTTATCCTCGTCGCAAATCGCTGGGTTATTTCCTCAGCAAATTGAGAGCCACTGTATTCTACATATTCATGTTTTACACTGTTATACTGTTACTGTGACTCTAAAGAGAGACCATTAAGCAAAATCTACACAATCTATCAGAAGTTCAGGGATTCTAGAGCACATAACCACCATTACCAGCCATTTATTTGAACATGATGGTCTATTTTTTTCCCTTCTTCACATACTGGTATAAGATTAGATGAGAATTAAAGAGGCCTAGCTGATAAAAGAATTATGCTGCTTTGTACGTTAACAGTACTGTAACAAGGAAGACATCAATGCAGTCATTTTAAGACTTGGACCTGGTAACCTCTCCCAACATAAAGGTAAATAACATTGTGTAAGAGGTCCGGCAACAAGGTAATTAATTGTAAGAATGCCTTCTACTCTAAAGAAAGATTTTTAAACCGGTTAATGCATGTTACAAAGCTAACGCTTCATTACAGCCAGAATACCTCTGATCAGATATGCAGAGCGACAAATAATTTAGTTTATAAATTAAAAAGTCATATTCTTCCTGATTGAGGCTACAGAAGGACATTAGGTTGGGAGCACACTATCGTTGCACGTGTAACATTTTTCAATAAAATGAAAATCTGAGATAAATAGTTCACCGACCACTCAAAAAGGAGAGGGAGCACAGCATGCCCGTGATTCTCCGCACAATAACACTGACTTTGTTGATGGACTGCATCAAGGAGAAAAAACCAGGTACGTCCGAATGAGGAAGGAGAAAATAAAACCAGCTCCATTGCCAACACTCACAATTTCATTAGTGCATTTATTTTCCAATGTTGTTTAATGTCATCATTAATTGGGGCAGAAGGGGCGGAGAGATAGAAAAGAGAAAAAGACAGAAAAAGAGTGAGAAAAGATAGAGAGCAAGCCAAGATAGAGAGCGAAAAAAAGAGAGTAAAAAAGAAAAGATGGGGAGGGAAAAAAAAAGAGTTCTCTCATTTCTATCCTTGTAAATTAGACATATAAAAAGTGAGGGAAAAAAATCAATAAATTGTTAATGAAATCACGAGTGTTGGTAATGCTGAAACAGAGCCATTTAAATCTGGGTATGGAGCAAAACCTTGGATAGGGTGCAGAGGGAATTTGCCAAACTGATACCAGGAATGAGGGACTTCAGTTATGTAGAGAGACTGGAGAAGCTGGAATTGTTCTCCTTAAGGGACAATTTAATAGGAGGTGCTCAAAATGATGAGGTGTTTTGATAGAGTAGATAAGGAGAAACCTTTTCTACATGACACGAGAGTCGATAACCAGAGGACACAGATTTAAGGTAATTGCCAAGAGAACCAGAGGGGAGATGAGGAGAAATTGTTTTACGCAGCGAGTCGTTATGATCTGGAATGCACTGCCTGAAGGGTGGTGGAAGCAGATTCAATAGTAACTTTCAAAAGGGAATCGGTTATGTACTTGGAAAGGAAAAAATTGCAGGGCTATGGGGAGAGCGGGGGAGTAGGACTAATTGGATAGATCTTTCAAAGATCCGACACAGTCACAATGGACCAAATGGCCTCCTCCTCCTGTGCTGTATGACTATGATTCTCTGACTGGCAAAGTCTCAGGAGCAAATCATCAGCTCATTCTTTCAGCCAGGGGAGGGGATGCGGTCCAAGGAGAAATAAAATAAATTTCCACCCCAGTAATTTGGAGCAAGGGGAGTGGGTCCTACTTCCCACAGAACTGCAATAAGAGAGAGAAAATGATGGGAACACTCAGCAGGTCAGGCAGCATCTGTGGAGAGAGAAACAGAGTTAATGTTTCAGGTCTGTGACCCTTCGTCAGAACTGGAAAAGGTTAGAGATGTACCAGTTTTTAATCAAGTACAGAGGCAGGGAAAGGGCCAGGTTTGGGGGGGGGAGGGGGGGGGGGGTGGGGAGAGAAAGAGAGGGAAGGAAAGAACAAAAGGGAAGGTCTGTGATAGGGTGGAAGGCAGGAGTGATTGAATGACAAAAGGGATGATGGTGCAAGGCAAAAGTGGGGTGGTAATGGGACAAGTAAAGAAAGAGATGGGTCTGGAGGAGCAGTAAATGGCAACTGCAGAACCATTAACAGCGCCTACTGTCCGAAAAAAAGGGGAGCGGTGGTTATGATCCGAAATTCTTGAACTCAATGTGGAGTCCGGAAGGTTGTAAAGTGCCTAATTGAAATTTGAGGTGCTGTTCTTCGAGCTTCATTGGAACAGTGTAGGAGGCCAAGGACAAAGGTCAGAGTGGGAGTGGGACAATACAGAATGGGCTGTACATCTGAATAGCATCATTTCTCAACAGCCAACAATAGACCCATTAAGACTATACAAAGACTGATATTGTTGTGATGGATTCGAAAATAGCCAGGAAAATAACCCTTCGTGCCTCTGACGGTCATGTTGACCAATGACCATTTTTCCCCCAAATTAAAAAGTCGTGATCAAAACGCAGTAAGCACAGTGACTATAGGCCTTATGTATTATCACCAATCTATCTTTTTAACACTGTTTACTGTCACATGCAAACATAGTCAACTTCAAAAAAACACTCTGGCAAATGTGGAATTAGGCAGTTAAGAGCTGATTACATGAAGAATTCATTTGAAAAAACAATTTTTTGTCCTATAGTTTAAAAAAAAACTTTTGAATAGAAAATTAACAAAAAATGGTTTATTTGAAAAAGTACACTAACAATTCTACTTTTCAATTCGGGACAACATTTTAAATGTTTTCACTGAAACCGAGCTTTAAGACCAGAATACCAAAATAATATCTACAAGGCCCCATAGATATCGGTTGTTATTTATCCTTTTGAAAGACAATTATTTACCCAATGAGGATTTTTTTGTCTTCATTTGGTTGCTACAGGATTCATTGTGACATTGTTTGAATTGGAATCAGGTGTGGAAGGAGATGATAATCAAATCACACAGTCACAACCAAAAAGACACCAATGAGAATTGCTGAACACAATCACATACACTTTGCTGAATAAATATCAACTCAAATCAATACAATAGAGAGGCCACCATTTTAAAGTACAAAGATTCAGCAACCTTTTTTTTTTAAAGTCACAAAATTCACTGATATAATCTATAATGCTGTCTACTCCTGATAATTTGAAGTAGTGTTTTTTGTTGGAAAAAATTTCAAAAATATCCTTTAATTTAAATTAAGCAATTTAATTAAAGCAGAAGAACCATTTATTTGCTTGAAAAAAAATCCAGAGAACAGTTAGTTCAAATTAAGCAACTCTGAATTAAGAGACGGTATCGTTAAACATCAAAGTGCTCAGCTGCAAATCCAAGTAATATTTGATTGTATTTTCTCCACTCTTTTAGGTCCCTCCCTCCTCCAAGTCACGCGTCCCTCCCTCCTCCACGCCACGCGTCCCTCCCTCCTCCACGCCATGGCGCGCGTCCCTCCCTCCTCCACGCCAAGGCCCGCGTCCCTCCCTCCTCCACGCCAAGGCCCGCGTCCCTCCCTCCTCCACGCCACGGCCCGCGTCCCTCCCTCCTCCACGCCACGCGTCCCTCCCTCCTCCACGCCATGGCCCGCGTCCCTCCCTCCTCCACGCCACGGCCCGCGTCCCTCCCTCCTCCACGCCACGGCCCGCGTCCCTCCCTCCTCCACGCCACGGCCCGCGTCCCTCCCTCCTCCACGCCACGGCCCGCGTCCCTCCCTCCTCCACGCCACGGCCCGCGTCCCTCCCTCCTCCACGCCATGGCCCATTTCCCAACCACGAAGAACTTGTTCCACATCTCTGCCTTCTTGCTCTGTAACCAGCCACTAAAGTCAGGGCAGAGGGATGAAGGGGAGGAGATTTTCACTGTTCATTATTTACGGGCAGAATAGCAAGTATGTTCGTTGCACACATTTTTACGGTTTCATTGTAAATGGTGAACAGTGGAAATCTTCCCGATAAGAGATGGGAGGACTGCCTTCAATTCTTATCCCTCCCAGCTCTCCTGCGCTAATAATTAGGGGAGAAAATAAAATCACAAGTGTAAACCATGGAACTAATGCACAAGGTGGTCAACATGCTGCAAGACCAGGCCGGGAATTTCCTCGGAGCTGCTCCTGCTCCTATGCCATAACTTTGCAGGAAGTGCGGCAGAAACTCCGGGAGCTGCTCCAAAGAAATTACCAGCAAATGATTTTCATAACCCTGCAATAATCTTTCAACACTTCTGTACTCGGGTCTCTTTGTACAGTATTGCAAACATGAGTATACACTATGCCCCAGTCAACAAAATCACACCAAGCCAACAGAAAAGATTGCGCTGCTTTTGGCTTATTTTACAGCAATAACTAAGTGAAGAATCGATTAGACCCATCTCTCAGTGAACTTGAAAACTGCTTTGCTAAAATGAAAATCAAACACTTTTACCTCACCTGCTTTTTCTCTTGTCTATTTTATCATATACCACAAAAAGCAAGGGGCCGAGCTAGTACGGAGTCCTGCAGAACCCCAATAATTAGAGAGGAGTTGAGGAGAACCTTTTTCACCCAGAGGGTGGTAGGGGTCTGGAACTCACTGCCTGAAAGGGTGGTAAAGGCAGAAACACTCATCGCATTTAAAAAGTACTCTGATGTGAACGTGAAGCGCCGTAACCTACATGGCTACGGACCAAGAGCTGTAAAATGGGATTAGGCTGGATAGCTCTTTTGCGGTCGGCACAGACACGCCAGGTCGAATGGCCTCCTTCTGTGCCGTAAATTTCTATGATTCTATTCATATAGGACCCTTACAGAAGTTAATGTAGTCTCATCGCAAATTGGCTGCCGCGTTTCTCACATTACAACAGTGACTGCACTCCAAAAGTACTTCATTGGCTGTAAAGCGCTTTGAGACGTCCGGTGGTCGTGAAAGTCGCTATATAAATGCAAGTCTTTCTTTCATCAGTCTGGGCAGGAATTGAGCCTAGAGGTTAAAGTTCAGTCTTTGACACATTGGGGTGGACATTCATCTTGGGCTGTCGGACGATAACTAATCGGCAGCCAGTTTTACACTCTTCCATCAAGGGAAACGTAAATCGGGCAAAGAAAATTGGGTGGCGTGCAAGACGGGTTGCCAATTCACTAGCACTACTGCCCAAAATAAATTTCTACCCCACTGTGCCATCCAGTCTTCGGAAACATTACAACAGCGAGGAGGCGAGCAGAGTCACATTGGACTTTGCGCTTTAGAGTTTTTGTCCGACAAGACGGTTCTTTCTTTTCATTTGTTTTACATAAATTATTAGATTAATGGAAGTAATAATGATTCTATTTGACCCCTCTTGTGAAATTCCTGTTTGGAAAAAATAAACCTTTTGAAGTAATTTTGTTTGGCCAGACAAGCTCTTATCCAACCCCACACACAGGGGGGGGAAAAAGCTTCTGCCTACGCCCCTGGAACACACAAGGTTTTTGTGCATTAAAGGCACTCAGGGCACCGCTCATTTGAAATAAATTCTGAATAACTGTGCAGCGTGCATCTTGAATAGGTAGCTTACAGGGCACACACACAAGAGCTGTAGAAGTGCTTTGATGTTTCGATAGAATACTGGGTAGCATTTTAAAATTCTGCGAAAGAACTAAACAAGGAAGAAAAAAAAAAATTAGAAAGTGTAAGAATTTTGTACCTGCTCTTGGACCACTCTTCAATTTTATGATTTTCAAAGAGCCAGTAAAGTGAGACTAATCAGAGACAAAGCTTTTTTTTTCCAGAGCCTGCAGGCAGTGTAGAGGTTAGCGTGTATCTCTCACACTCCAGTAACTGGCTGCATAATGGACCCAGTTGCAGTCAAACATCACATTCACTATCAACTCGTTTTCAATAGAATGTCTTACATACAGTAACCACAAATTACGCCAAAATATTTTTAAAATGACATTTAATGATTTTTATTCCCTTACTGCAAAGATATTAAATGAATTTTAAAATTAAAAGGGGTACAGGAGATCACTGGAGTCACTGACAGTAACTGTCCATTATGTAAGTGAACCATGAGTTCATATTGCCAGGAACTTGCTTGTCAAATTATTTGTATATTGAATTACATCTCCTCCTCTTAGACACAACAGCAGCTTTTAGCAAATTGCTAAAGTACAGACTCATTAAAGCACTAAGGAGAGAACATATTTTCACAGGTATCATTTTCCGTGTGAGCTCGCTAATCAGTGATGCACTACATTAAATTAGTGGAGACAGGCACTGGAAACAATTGTTGCCGAGATAACTTGCTAGGTAATGCAAGACTGAAGCGTCCAAGCTTTTTGGACTCCACATAACGCGCACCACGGGCCTCACGGACCACGTACAAAGCTTAATTCAATTAATTTGCAAAAACCTCCGCTGTTGATACGAACAGACCTTGGTGTTCCGATTTAGGATTTATTCACCAACAGCACCAAGAACAGCCCTTTCAAAACCCCACAAAAAAGGACATCCAGTGAATGAGTAGATAAAAGTGCAGATTGAATTGAGCTGCCTGGACTTCACAGGCCCGGATTGCTGGAGTTTGAGGGCTGCGTGTGGTGCACAACCTGCTGCAATTGTTCTTGAAAATTCTCTTCATAGAACACAATTATGTAGATGCATTACTAGTCAGCCAAGAACTTTTCTTTAAAAACAACTTGCAACAGCAAAGTCCCATGGCGCTTAAAAGAAAAGTAGTTCCCCCCGCTCCTTCTGGTTCCACCCACCATCTGATGGTCCGGTACAATGGACCTCGTGCTTGCATGAACAGCCAGAGGCTTCCTGTTTCTTTCTCCGCCACCCTTTGGGAAATGGCTAGCATTTGTTCAGCATAGCTGAGGCCAGCACCTTGAAAAACATAAACAGGCTGGATCGAACTGAAAGTGCACAAGTGTGGACGTTGGACAGGGATGGAATAGGGCTCATCTGCAAAGTCCTGTGTTGGAATATCACACTGACGCACACAGTCAAGGCTCACACATGAATAATGGCTGCTTGGGCAAGGACCATGGTACTTCGTAGCATTCCCCAGCAAGTAGTCCATGTCAGAATAGGAGAGAAAGCTGGTGAAAAAAGCCCCAAAGAATTTGGCTATTTGTTTACCCCAGTATGAAACTGAACAGTAGAGATCAGAAACCAGGTCAGCATCCGTGCCTCAACAACCTCGGAGGGAGATTAGATTCCCATCATTGATCATTGTCCCGCGGCACATGCTGAATGATGCCTACTTGTGCTCCTGTAGTCAAATAGTCTAGGCACAAATATGAAGAATAGTCGATCTATAGAATAGTGCCCAACCAGAAATCAGCACCTGGCTGGGGGGGGGGGGGGGGGGGGGGGGAGAGAGAGTTGGGGGCAAGGTGGAAGCAGTGGAGGAAAAGTTTCTCATTTACAAAGGAGCGACTAATGGTGTGATGGTCACAGCAGTCATTTCATGTAAACTCCTAGCAAAATCGGTTATGTCATCAGTTTTTAGATGACTGAAGTGATTCACTACCTCCACCTTTTTCTACAGAATTACACTGCTTGCTGGCAACAAAAACTATGGAGGATACAAACTGCTATTCTGGAAGTTTTGAGATATAGAAGCAAACTAGTATAAATGAGAATAGCAGTAACCGGGTCAAAAATGTCAAGAATAAGTGATTTTAAAGTCGCTAAATGATCCAGCAGTGTAGATGAGCATTCAATTCAGGATGGAGAGGTCACAGGTTTCTTCCCAGTACTCCCCGTCAACACGATATGCCAACCACATTTATAATGAATTCTGTCAGCACTTGGTCAGACTTCCAGTTAAAGTGCCTCAACACATCTAACCATTCTCCATCTCAGGAGAAAGGAACAAATGGATATTCCCCTAACTCATCACCGCAAGCAATGTCACAAATGTGTATTTTAAACGTTTCAGTACTACATTTTTTTTTAAATAAAAAGAATGGTGAAAGGCGCAACAGCTGTATGTGAATAGGACATAGACAAGTCCATGGATTTGCACTTTTCATGAAAAAACAGATATCCTCCAAACACGGTTTAAAATCCTGCAAATTTCTGGCAAATTCACAACAAAAATAGAATTTGACCTATTCATTCACCATAAACCAGTGGGACTAATAATAAGCAGATGGATTTGCAAGATTCAACCCCAAAACACCAGAATAAAATTCCACAATCTCATGTATTAAAACAGAATTTGATTTATTAAAAAGGTATCGTAAACGGTGGCCCTGAACATAAATAACTATCGAAAGAGACAATCTTAAAAGAACCGGTTATCTTTTGGGGTGTCAATGTACATGACGACATCATTGCATTGATTACCCGTGCTGGATTTAGATTTTGCATTTTAATGCAGTGATGAAAGCCAGTGAGGTGCAAGTTCAAACTACAGGAAACTAGTGCCAACCTTCACCCGAGTGCGTCCGCTGTGGTTTTACAGTACAGGTGTGCCAGGAGCTCTGCCTGCCCACAGAACACCCATCAACCAAAGCCTCTTTGGAAGGATACCAATGTATTCATCCTCAAAACTTACTAAAGACAATGCTGCCAATCACTTCGACATTGCAAAGGAAACAAAAATTCAAAACCTGCCGTAGAGATCATCCATGGGTGAATGCAATTCTTATACAAAGGCCATACAAACAACCCATATCCTTCAGCTGGTCCCAGCAGCAAGACTGTGGTTAATGTACACCTAGGGGCGCGATCTTGCCAGCCCTGAGGAGGCAGGTATGGAGGCGGGAATGCCGGGAAAATGGCAGAATTTGGGGGTGGGTGCCCATAAGAAATGGAACTCATTTTTAAGCATTCCTCAACAGCTTTGACTTATTTCTTTGCCTTGTGTCCATAAACAGTTCCAAAGTTATTAACACCAATGATGTGTCACTTAATTCATCACGTAAAATTGAGCTGTGGACATGACTGCATAGGAAGATTGCGGAAAAATAAATGAATACTGTTGTTCCTCCTGTCAAGAGAGGGCAAGAACTTTGTGTGTAATGTAGGAGCCAAAAAAGTACATTGTACCACTCCGTTTCTTATATTATGGAAGAAAAGTATTTTCAAATAAGAGTTCTTCTAAGGATAAGACAAACCCTTGGACTGGCATTTTGAAAATTCTCCAAGAAGTGAGTTGGGCAAAATAATTTACAGCCCCTAACAGTAAATAGTCACCGACTATAAAATGGAGTTACTGAGGAAAAATGCTTCCGCCACTGAAGAATGCTTTAATATATAAATATTAATTGAAAATCAGTTCTGTATTTCACTCTGAAATGTGGACACTGTAACTGGCAGGTAGAGTCATTTACAATTCAGCAACAGGGCTGCATTTTTATTTTTTATTACTGGTTATAAAATGAGGTTGACAGTGCACGAGACGAGATTGAAATTCAGCAGCTAGCCGACTGAATATAACAATACAGTGACCCAAGACCCTGCACCATAATATTCTGATCACAATTACTCTTGCTGTATAGTGTCAATATTAGCACTTGAACTGGTTGGTTGTCAAAGCAAACCTTGAAATTGTGAGTACTTAAACAATAGGCATCGGTGAAATTTTAAATATCTAGTGAGCAAAAAAAAATGGCTTATTTACTAATATATGCCCAAGGTATATCATTGTACTGCATCCCATCACTATGACACACTCATGGGCATTTTCTGACCATTTAAAAAAATACACACCAGAAAACCTCTGCCTTTGATCTTCATAAAAATGGCATATATCTTACTTAGCAAATCCTTAAAGTGCAGCTAAAGACGGGGCATTTCTCCATGTTTGGATGATCCTGATTAACTACTTGAACTTTGCCCTTCTAGTTCACAACACCTGAACACCTTGGTGCTGCCTGGTGATTTTGGAAACAAAAAACATGTTTTTCTGACTGACACTGGAGGGTGGAATTGAAGTGCTGCAGAACATACATTTTAAAGACAAACACCTGGAGTTTCCGCTCGATTGCGCTGGTTTTTTCGGCGCAATTCCCCCGCCCCCCCCAATATCGGCATAACCGCCGCAAAAGATCGCTGAATTATAAGCGGAAATTGCATTCAGCACAACTGGAGTTTCTGTGGTCCTGTGTGTAAGTTTTAAAAACACCGCTAGAAACCAGCCCCACCCACAAACCTGGCCTCACCCCCAGGGTGAATTAATCACCACCGGGAGTTTCCAACAATTGCGCTCGTTTGCAGGCCTTCGAGACAACTCCAAAAATTAAGCTGGATCTTTTGGACGCAGGAACACTTAACAGGTATGTTTTAAAAGGTTTTCAATTATTTATTTTTTTAATTTACTAAGGAACTGACTACTGTACCCCAATCTAACTAGAAAATAGTTTTGTATATGATGGATTGACATTGTGATTTAAAATGCTTATTTTTTGGTGATAAACTCATTTTCATCTGTATTAATCAAATTTTACCAAGTTACCACTCTTAAATATATCACGGAATTTTTTTAAGTTTTAAATCGCTGCCCGATTACGCTGGTTCATAGTAGATTTTGCACTCGGTGATATGCAAAAGGTGTTTGAGCGGAAACTCGGGGGCGGGCGGAAAACACTTCAAAACGGGCGCATTGTTGAGCGCCAGAATCGCCGAATGTGCCCAAAGCGGAAACTCTAACCCGAAATGCTTAACAAATCAAGCTAGTTAAAAATAATTAGTATGAACTACCTTTTTTTGTTTTTCATCCATCGTATTTGTTTTGACTATTTTTGGCTTTTGTTTAAACGATACTTGCTGATAGCACAATAGATGAATTGCCTGTAACAATTCAAACTATTTTTTAAATTTGTACAAGTCAGTTTCCATAAACAAACCTATGAATCTAAACTTGAACTTATGCACAAAATATCTGGGCTAGAAGACCGCAAGATGAATGAAGTCTTTTACCACTGGGCCATGCACACCAAATAGTATGTGATACTACCATACAATGAGGATCTCTTTGGAAAAAGTGGATAAACACAGGTTTGGCAATTTATGTAGCTCGGGCTAAACTACTAATTTGAATTCATTGTAAAATGTAAAATTATACAGAAGCAAGATTAAATACCAATCCATTGTTTTACTTTCAAATGTACCTTAATCCGCTTCCCAAATTCAACAGAACAATTCATTTGGAGAGGAGCGTCCTTTCAGCTTACTTTTTTAACTGAGGTTACATGCATGTATGGATAGGAGCGGGGACTGCAGGGAGGATGAGCAACCTGGCCACAGCACCGTGGTAAGGGGGGCCATTCAAGTGGGGGGAGTAAAAAGAAATGTTGTAGTGGTAGGGGATAGTATCATTAGGGGGATAGATAGGGTTCTTTGCAGCCAAGAGCGAGAGTCCCGAAGGCTGTGTTGCCTGCTCGGTGCCAGGGTTAAGGACATCTCCTCTGGGCTGGAGAGAAACTTGGAGTGGGAGGGGGAGGATCCAGTTGTCGTGGTCCATGTTGGTACCAATGACATAGATAGGACAAGGAAAGAGGTTCTGCTGAGGGAGTTTGAGCAGCTAGGGGCCAAATTAAAAAGCAGAACCTCGAGGGTAATAATCTCTGGATTACTACCTGAGCCACGAGCAAATTTGGCTAGGGTAAATAAAATCAGGGAGTTGAATGCGTGGCTCAAAGACTGGTGTGGGAAAAATGGGTTTTGCTTCTTGGGACACTGGCACCAGTACTGGGGCAGGAGAGAGCTGTTCCGTTGGGACGGACTTCACTTGGCCAGTGCTGGGACTAGTGTCCTGGCGAATCGAATAACTAGGGCTGTGGAGAGGGCTTTAAACTAATTAGTGGGGGGGAGGTTTCAAGAGAGCAAAAAATAAAAATGACAACAGAGAGGGTCATAGACATAGGTAGCAGTAGGGGAATCACAAATCAGAGCGTGGCAGGAAGGGACAGAGTGTGTGGAGTAAAAGGTAAACTGGTAAAAAGTGAAAAAGCAGGAACTAAGTGCCACAAAGCATATTTGAAAGTTCTCTATCTGAATGCACGTAGCATTCGTAACAAAATAGACGAGTTAATGGCACAAATAACTACATATGGTTATGATATTGTGGCCATTACAGAAACATGGCTGCAGGGTGACAATGCCTGGGAATTAAACATACCAGGTTATTTAACGATCAGGAAGGACAGGCAGGAAGGAAGGGGAGGTGGGGTGGCTATGTTAATAAAGGAAGGAATCACTGTAATACAGAGTAATGATATTGGGTCAAAAAATCATGATAATGAAACAGTTTGGGTGGAGATAAGGAATAATAAGGGGAAAAAAACATTAGTGGGCGTAGTCTATAGGCCTCCGAACAGTTGCAACTCTATTGGACGGAGTATCAATCAGGAAATAGTTGAGGCATGTAATAAGGGAACATCTATAATTATGGGGGATTTTAACTATCATATTAATTGGACAAATCAAATGGGGCAGGGCTGCCTTGAGGATGAGTTCATCGAGTGTATTAGGGATGGGTTTCTTGAGCAGTATGTAACTGAACCGACCAGGGGGCAAGCAACCTTAGATCTGGTCCTGTGTAACGAGACAGGATTAATTAAAAATGTCCTAGTAAAGGATCCCCTTGGAATGAGTGACCATAACATGGTTGAATTCCATATTCAATTAGAGGGTGAGAAGGTTGGATCTCAAACAAGCGTGCTAAGCTTGAATAAAGGAGACTATGAAGGTATGCGAGCGGAATTGAGTAGAGTGGATTGGGAAAATAGATTAAAGGGTAAGACGACACATGATCAGTGGTGTACATTCAAGGAGTTATTTTACAACTTCCAAAAAAAATATATTCCACTGAAAAGAAAAGGGTGTAAAAGAAAGGACAGTCATCCGTGGCTAAGTAAAGAAATTAAGGATAGTATTCGACTAAAAACAAGGGCATATAAGGTAGCGAAATCTAGTGGGAGGACAGAGGATTGGGAAAACTTTAAAAGGCAGCAAAAAATAACAAAAAGATTGATTAAGAAAGGGAAGATAGATTATGAAAGTAAATTAGCAAAAAATATAAAAACAGATAGTAAGAGTTTTTATAGTTATATAAAAAGAAAAAGGGTGGCTAAAGTAAATGTTGGTCCCTTAGAGGATGAGACCGGGAAATTAATGGTGGGAAATATGGAGATGGCAAAAACACTGAATGAATATTTTGTATCAGTCTTTACAGTAGAGGACACTAAGAATATCCCAACACTGGACAAACAGGGGGCTATAGGGGGAGAGGAGCTAAACACGATCAAAATCACTAAGGAAGTGGTACTCGGTAAAATAATGGGACTCAAGGCGGATAAATCACCTGGACCTGATGGCTTACATCCTAGAGTCTTGAAGGAAGTGGCGGTAGGGATTGTAGATGCATTGGTAATAATTTTTCAAAACTCCCTGGATTCCGCTAAGGTCCCGGCAGACTGGAAAACTGCTAATGTAACACCCTTATTTAAAAAGGGCAGTAGACAGAAGGCTGGTAACTATAGACCGGTTAGCCTAACATCTGTGGTAGGTAAAATTTTGGAGTCCATTATTAAGGAAACAGTAACAGGACATTTGGATAATCATAATTTAATAGGACAAAGTCAGCATGGTTTTACGAAGGGGAAGTCATGTTTGACAAATTTGCTGGAGTTCTTTGAGGAAGTAACATATAGAGTGGATAAAGGGGAACCAGTGGACGTAGTGTATTTAGACTTCCAAAAGGCATTTGACAAGGTGCCACACAAAAGATTATTGCTTAAGGTAAAAAATCACGGGATTGGGGGTAATATTCTGGCATGGATAGAGGATTGGCTATCTAACAGAAAGCAAAGAGTTGGGATAAATGGTTCATTCTCAGACTGGCAATCAGTAACTAGTGGTGTTCCACAGGGGTCAGTGCTGGGTCCCCAACTCTTCACAATCTATATTAACGATTTGGAGGAAGGGACCAAGTGTAACATATCAAAATTTGCAGATGATACAAAGATGGGAGGGAAAGTAGTGAGTGAGGAGGACATAAAAAACCTGCAAGGGGACATAGACAGGCTAAGTAAGTGGGCAGAGATTTGGCAGATGGAATACAACACTGGAAAGTGTGAGGTGATGCACTTTGGCAGGAAAAATCCTAGAGCAATTTATTATCTTAATGGCAAGAAACTGGAGAGTACTGAAGTGCAAAGGGATCTGGGGGTCCTGGTGCACGAAACGCAAAAGGTTAGTATGCAGGTGCAGCAAGTGATTAAGAAGGCAAATGGAATGTTGGCTTTCATTGCTAGGGGGATAGAATATAAAAATAGGGAGGTATTGCTTCAGTTGTACAAGGTATTGGTGAGACCGCACCTGGAATACTGCATACAGTTTTGGTGTCCTTACTTAAGGAAAGACATCCTTGCTCTCGAGGCAGTGCAAAAAGGTTCACTCGGTTAATCCCGGGGATGAGGGGGTGGTCATATGAGGAGAGGTTGGGTAGATTGGGACTCTACTCATTGGAGTTCAGAAGAATGAGAGGCGATCTTATTGAAACATATAAGATTGTGAAGGGGTTGGATCGGGTGGATGCGGGGAGGATGTTCCCGATGACGGGTGAGACGAGAACTAGGGGACATAGTCTTAGAATAAGGGGCTGCTCTTTCAAAACTGAGATGAGGAGGAACTACTTCACTCAGAGGGTGGTAGGTCCATGGAATATGCTGCCACAAAAAGCTGTAGAAGCTACAACATTAATTAAATTTAAAACAGAAATAGACAGTTTCCTAGAAGTAAAGGGCATTAAGGGTTACGGGGAGCGGGCAGGAATTTGGACATGAGTCTAGGTTCGGATCGGTCATGGCCCTGTGGGTAGTGGAGCGGGCCCAGGGACTGTGTAGCCTGATTCTGCTCCTATTTCGTGTGTGCAATTCTGTTAGATGCAGGAGATGGTTCTGTGATAGATAGTAGATTGGCGGTTAGGATCAGATCAGCCATGATCTTATTGAATGGCGGAGCAGGCTCGAGGAGCCGATTGGCCTACTCCTGCTCCTATTTCTTATGTTCTTATGTTCTTATGTATGCGAGCTCTAAACACCATGGTGTTCTAGCTTATGTGCACGACATGGAGCTAAATGGGTGAAACAAAGCCACTGCCAAACTGAGCAGAGACAGCATTATTTATTTACGTTAGGAAGCCTCGAATGCTACAGCGGTCAATCAAATGAGGTTTCAAAAGACTCAATGGGAACCAGATGAAATTTTATTACCAAAAAAATCAGCTTCGATAGCATCAGCCACTAGTGGGACAACAATCACAAACAATTAGCTCACATCTGCCAGCTTGTCTGCTTTTGACACCTTACGGGAATTCCTGAAATAAAACATCCACTGTCTTGAAAGGAACCATAACTTGATTAGCAGAATTCAAACCGGCCCCTGGGCTACTGTAAAGCCAGACAGCCAAACTTTGTATTTCAAGCTGCAGAATCAATAGCCTCTCCCAAGAAATCACTGGCTGAAGTCTAGAATAAAAACACCAGGGCATTGACCTCGTTAAAATTTCATTTAAAAGCATGTATGTCCAAATTGTAGAATATAAAACACAACAGGCCCTTGTGTCTCTCACACGGGTTTGTAGAAGTCAGGCAGTGCAAGCAAGCCAAATTAAGGTGGTGATATTTTGGGTATAATGGCAAATGGGAGCTGCGTCACTCAACTAAAAGAAAGCAGATCGATGCACGTACACACACACACACACACACACACTCAAGACTCATTCACATGTTAGTGTAAACATCTCAATCTAGAGAATCTAGAAGAAACAAATCCCAGCCAGTGGCAGTCTCTGTTCAAGCAGTTCCATCAGGTTCTATCTTGTGTATCATTCTTCTCAATCCATTTTTATAGGTCAGACTCAGCCACTGACCTTTGTAAGCCGCTTTTGGCATTTACCTTACTAAATCTGGCTTTCGTATCCCTGTAGCAGAATTGTAGAACTACAAAACACTGGGGTTATTTCTCTCTACTGGGATGAATGCCGGATTTATTCGTGTAAATGCTGGGAACCAGCTCACGGATGCCGATACACTGGAATATGGCGTAAACAAGCACCAGCATAAAAGGTTTAAATCTTGTTCAAATAAGGAGCAATACAAGTGCAGGAGAAAAAAAACCCAAAAGAAACTAGGCTGACCTCTGAATGCCACCCAGCAAACTCATCTCCTCCAGACTACATTGCTGGTGCCCAATGAGACTGCTCACCTCTCCTTCCCGTCCTCTCCTCCCCCTCCCCAGTGTGATCTGAGCCTTCTCATGAGGGAAGATACTGGCCCTGAAAACAGTGGCCAAACATGACGAACTGTAGAGTGGAATAGAACCTTCAACGTATGTATTTCAAGTAGCGTGTAACCCACATATTCAGTTATCCTGTATTCTACCATGACCTCAATAAGCATGTGAATTCTTCTCCAACACAATCATGACAAAGTAAAGTTTTTTTTTTTAAACAGAGCATCAGTAAGTACACAGTGCAAGTCTATCTGCACAAATACTTGTTTTTTTTTTTGAGTGTGGGAGGGGAAGGAAATCTTTTATTTCTTGTTTGAACAATAAGCAGTGGCACTTTACAAAGTTGCTGCGATTGAGACTACTTGAAGGAAGAGGCTGGAAGGGACAGAGGCGAGGATGCAGGCAGCCACTCTACTACCTTATTTTCTCCCTCTAGTTGGCGAAATTACCCCGAGTATAAAATGGGACAGTTTCACTAACAGGAGGGACGCACTGCACAGCTCGCAGTGTAAACTGGCTTTAAAATAACAAATCCCTGATGTGCTGTAAATTATTGACTCTTCAGTGATATTATTTCAACTCCCTCATCTCATCAGGCTCAGCAAATCCTGCCAGCCAGTTCCCAGATTAAATCATCTGTGATTCTGTTATGCAAAATTTTGAAGAATTACTTTGCATTGGGTTCATTTTTCAAAAGCGGTTCTGATAAGGAGACTATTCCCAACAGTCTTTAGAAACCTCCCAAAGAATCCAATTTTACTCGCAAAAGTATGTGGGACCCTCTGAAAACTTTAGATACCATTTGATTATGTAAATAAAGGCAGAAACTCAATCAATCTTGTAGCTGCCAGCTCCCGTGAGATATCCCATCACCTGAACATTTCTTGTGCCGACATCAGCCAAGACCTATTGTGCAGACTGGTGTATGAACTCAACAATCACCACAAAACTGCCATGTTTGCCTACAGAAAAAAAAAAGTAATTGCACTCCAAATGTAGCTCATTATGTGAAGTGTTTCAATTTGATAAAGGTCTAATAATATTATTTTCATACTTAAACTTATTTAGATAAATGTAACCACTGAATCTTCTGGTACGTAATCATAAAATGGGGACAGGTGAGGAAAGCAATTTAGCCTACATAAGTCATCCATCCAAAAAGGCCAGACAATTCTTCCCTCCCCATGACTGTACCCACCTTTCTTCAGTGATTTCAGAGCGTGTCCCTCCACTTATCTATCTGGAAGCCCATAACATGGTTTGATCACTCAGTGTCTGAAGAGAAACTTCCGGAAATGTGTCCTCAATTTGCCTTTCACGAGTTTGAACCTGTACCTCATTGTACGCCTCTCATGGTTTAGTTTAGTGTTTCAAATTTAGATTTCTTTAAATCGTAGAAATCATTTTTTATTCTTAAAAATAATTTTGAATGTTAACAGCTGACATTATTGCAATATCTACTGGAGTTGGTAGACTGTCGTTGACGAGGCAGTAACCCGCTCCTACATGTTGAACGAATGGGCTGGTCACTGATGAGCACGCGGTCGTGTCAGCCAAGTAAACCGAACAGCTCTAGCTACATAACTATTTTAATCTATAAACTGATTGGGTGGCTTTCAAATATTAACAAAAAATGTTAAGAAGATCAAGTCTTCCTCGTCACTATGCACTTGTTGTGGAATTGTGTGCTCAATACAGCAAGCTGTAAATTTGTTAGGTGATGACAAAGAAACCACATAAAAGATAAACAATGACTAATGTCGGCACAATTATTTTTCCACTTAGATGAATGGTACACAACTCACATTGTGTGTAGCTCCATTTTTTCATGACTGCAGTCACTGCTTTTTTAGTTTTAGAATGGAACTCGGACAGGCAAGACTTTTTTTTTGGAGTTCTCATCAGTTTATTGTAAACAGTGCTGCAAAAGCACTTCTGGGGGGTCCAAGAGGGGATCTCCCAGTTCACGAGATTTTGGTCGGTCATTCATGTTCCGTATTTGTTGACTTGCTTGCACATTGAGAAGGAAACTTGCACATCGAGAAGGAAAGAGGAAAGCAGTTGATACTTGGGGGATGACTTTCACCTTCACTGCCTGGACAGTAATCTGGCAGAGTGAATGACTTGTCTGTCATAGAACCCGCTCAATTTTCATTCCACTAATTTCAATGGGATGAAAATAAGGCAGGTTCTACAACAGGTGAGTGATCCTCTTCGCCAGATTACCGTCCAGGATATGAAGGTGAAAACAAACCCCCGTTAAGTCTGGAAATACTCAGCAGGTCAGGCAGCATCTGTGGAGAGAGAAACAGAGTTAACGTTTCAAGTCGATGACCCTTGAAGGATCATCAACCTGAAACGTTAACTCTGTTTCTCTCTCCACAGATGCTGCCTGACCTGCTGAGTATTTCCCGCATTTTCTGTTTTTATTTCAGATTTCCAGCATCCGCAGTGCTTTGCTTTTGCCCCAGTTAAGTCTGTTGCTCCATACATCCACGAATAAAAAAATGCCCTCTGCAACGATAGCATGGTTTTCCTTTGTGCAGCTGATACTGTCTTTTGGAACAGAAACAGAAAATGGTGGAAATAGACAGCAGATCTCTCAGCATTTGTAAAAAAAGGCAGGTTAATGTTCTGGGCATAACCCTTCAAACTGTTCTGACAAACGGTTACACCTGAAACCTATCCTGTCATTTCCTTTATAGATACTGATGGACCTGCTGTGTATCGTCAGCATTGTATTTGGTTTTAGATTTCCAGCATTTGCAGAGGACTGGTGGTCCCTGGGAAGAGGGCGTCAATATTTGCAGAAAACACTCAGCAGTGTGTTAGTATTGCAAGGTGGCGCCTGTACAGAAAAGTTTTAAACTACTGGTATACTGATATATTTTATCCCCTTCCTTTAAGGAATTCAGGAGACAACTCAAAATTCTTTATTAGTGACGTGTTACTCCACTCAGTGAAAGTTTAAAGACTCTCTCAGACATGCCACATCAGTCTCAAAGTGAATAAAGTTTTTTCAATATGCACACTTGTTTTAAGCTAGTGTCATTGCAGTTTCACCAGAGGAATGTAACTTCTACAATACACAAAAGTCGCTTTTATTCACAAACACGAGATGGATGTACAAAGGATAAGTATTGGGAGAAATGCGGAAGTTAGAAATGAGACAGAACAGATAGGCAAGGCCATAGTGCAGCCCTTCTCAATGTGGCACGCCTGTGCCAAGGAAATCAAAAATCCCGTGCCAAGGCACTGAAGGAATTTCCAAACTAACCGTGAATCAATCAAGTAGCTGGGAAACAAACACACAAGCTGTGTACTCAGCCAGGCATTTAACTTCGACTTCGAAACAAGAACTCGAGCCCAACCTCCACCTGTCCTCTTGCCCCAGGCACCCAAAAGCAATCTTTATTTTCCAGATTAGTAACTCTATCTTTTGAGCCACACCTTTACTTACCTGGCAATGATTAACTTTGAATTGAGATCCCATGTTCCATTCTGGGCAGATACTGAAATTTGCTTTGGCCCCAAGGTTTTCCAGCCAGCATAAAGAGTCGCATTTTACTTCCTCTATTGAAAGGCTTAGTGTAAAATTTACAGTAATATTTGTACAAGTACACACACTCACAATTAAAAAGAATCACAGGCAGAGGGAGGGATGGTCCCTTGTACAGTACACTTTGGGGAGGGGAAAAAATGAAACTGGATGATTTTCAGAACAATCCTGGCAGAATCCTTCATTTCATATTTTATCTTTAATTCTCAGCCTTCTCACATTTTCTACCCACTATATTTTGCAGGTTTTATAGCTT
This sequence comes from Squalus acanthias, assembly GCA_030390025.1. Classification (NCBI taxonomy): domain Eukaryota; kingdom Metazoa; phylum Chordata; class Chondrichthyes; order Squaliformes; family Squalidae; genus Squalus; species Squalus acanthias. The sequence goes on along the minus strand of CM059447.1, from coordinate 25,333,252 downwards.
TTCTAGATGTAGCCTACATTAAAAGTAGCTCACATTAATCACCAAATTTGTTTTAATTAAGAATAAAACTGCCTACAGCAGCATCTGTGACTTGTATACAAATCACACAAACACACTGGGACCCTGTGAGCACAGCTCACCACAAACTAACCAGCACTGTCTGCTGGTTGTGTTAATTGCATTGCACGGCAGGCAGTCACTGGAATGGAGGGTTTAGTTACCTGGCGCTGGTTGCGAACGCACCATGCGGCCCACATGTGATCCCGGTGGCAGTAAGATTCAGTCAACAAAGGCTGTGAAACAAGCGGGGAAAGAGGGATATGCCATCAGAGCCTCACAGCAGGACAGGAAGATGTGGTGGGATTGGTACCAGGCGGCGCGGCCCGTCACCACCTGGTACCTTGGCAGCGCGGCCCGTCACCTGGTACCTTGGCAGCGCGGCCCGTCACCTGGTACCTTGGCAGCGCGGCCCGTCACCTGGTACCTTGGCAGCGCGGCCAGTCACCAACTGGTACCAGGCAGCGCGGCCAGTCACCAACTGGTACCAGGCAGCGCGGCCAGTCACCAACTGGTACCAGGCAGCGCGGCCCGTCACCAACTGGTACCAGGCAGCGCGGCCCGTCACCAACTGGTACCAGGCAGCGCGGCCCGTCACCTGGTACCAGGCAGCGCGGCCCGTCACCTGGTACCAGGCAGCGCGGCCCGTCACCTGGTACCAGGCAGCGCGGCCCGTCACCTGGTACCAGGCAGCGCGGCCCGTCACCTGGTACCAGGCAGCGCGGCCCGTCACCTGGTACCAGGCAGCGCGGCCCGTCACCTGGTACCAGGCAGCGCGGCCCGTCACCTGGTACCAGGCAGCGCGGCCCGTCACCTGGTACCAGGCAGCGCGGCCCGTCACCTGGTACCAGGCAGTGCGGCCCGTCACCTGGTACCAGGCAGTGCGGCCCGTCACCTGGTACCAGGCAGTGCGGCCCGTCACCTGGTACCAGGCAGTGCGGCCCGTCACCTGGTACCAGGCAGTGCGGCCCGTCACCTGGTACCAGGCAGTGCGGCCCGTCACCTGGTACCAGGCAGTGCGGCCCGTCACCTGGTACCAGGCAGTGCGGCCCGTCACCTGGTACCAGGCAGTGCGGCCCGTCACCTGGTACCAGGCAGTGCGGCCCATCACCTGGTACCAGGCAGTGCGGCCCATCACCTGGTACCAGGCAGTGCGGCCCATCACCTGGTACCAGGCAGTGCGGCCCATCACCTGGTACCAGGCAGTGCGGCCCATCACCACTTGGTACATTTCCAATCAGATTATGTAACAGACCCCTTCACAAATAAAAATGAAATTATTTACTGTTTATGTAACCTGTCATTGGATTTGGAGATCTCTAGTTTTTGAAGCATTACAAGCTTTGATCGCTTAATCCTCTATAAAATACAATATTTCAAAAACAATGTTGAAGTATGCCAATAATAATACCCTGGAGCATTTCATGCATCATAAATGTTCACATATTTATGAAAATAGTTGGACTTGCCATTTTCCTTATATAATGTGTTGCTTTTTTTTCCCTTCAGTAATTAATAAAAGTTGTCACTATTCTGGCCTAGTCTCCGTTACAAATAGTTCTTGCTAATATTTTGGCATTTCTGCCTCTGAGGCTCGCATGAACATTTCTTTAAACATGGATTATCCTCCATTTGCCCAAAGTAATCCCTAGCTCAGATTTATACAGACCTTGCGTGCTTTCTGCTGTTTGTCAAGAGCTGCACCTGTCACACAAGTTTAACCCCTTCCCTCCTGAAGGCTTTTCCCCCCCCATTAGCTCCACTGTGTCACGGATTGACCCCATTAGTCTACCTACATCACTGTGGAGGTTAAGTAGCAAAGTCTGTTCTTCTGTAGGGTCCTAGGGTTACTTTGATCTAGTAATCCCAAACGACATATTTCAATCAGGATTGCAATAGTGCAATTTGATTTAATTTGAGGTTTTCATTCCAAATTGGGGCTGTAGCTGTTTAAGCAAAAGGTGAAAACATTGCTCCAGTGTACTAGATGGGAGTGTACAGGTGCGCTCATGTCCATTATCCCTTGCACAGCGATTCTTGATTTTATACGAGCTAGTCAGGACTCTTCTCACCAGGGAAGAAGGAATAAAACTGGAGATGAAATGGGGCGATCAACCTAGGGCATCTCAGGCAGATTCTAGCAGTCAGTTTAATTGGTACACTGACAGGAAGCCTAAAACAGATCGGGTTTTCCCACTCTTGATCAGAGAATGAGCCTTGAGTTGGCTGAAAAATTCAGATATTTAATTAATGTTGTTGAAGTTTGAGTAGGATTACATAGATTCCAGGTAAAACAAAAAAAAACCGCTCTTAGTTAATTCCAACATAAAAATGAAAACATAACTAAGTACCCATACAAAATTAAGACTATATATGATATGTAAGGGTACGGTAGCATAGTGGTTATGCTACTGGACTAGAAATCCAGAGGCCTGGATTAATGATCCAGAAACATGAGTATTTAAATTCAGTTAATTAAAGCTAGTTTAAGTAGTGGTGACCATGACACTACCAGATTGTCATTAAAAACCCATCTGGTTCACTAATGAAGGAAATATGCCGTCCTTACCTGGTCTGGCCTATATGTGACTCCAAACCCACAGCAATGTGGTTGACTCTGAACTGCCCTCTGCAGTTCAAGGCAGCAGCTCACCACCACCTTAAGGACAATTAGGGATGGGCAATAAATGCCAGCCTCACCAGCGACACCCACATCCAATGAATAAAAAAAATTGAGCCACAGCAGGTTCAAAAACCTGAAGAGCAACAAATCAACCTTTAGAGAAGAACCAGACCACACAAAGTAAGTCAGTATGCTACAGACCAAATGGAAGTGGTCTGTGGTGTCTGAACTGGTCGATGATGACAACGACAAGAACAGCTTGCATTTATATAGCACCCTTAATGTAGTAAAACATCCCCCAGTTGCCTCACAAAAAAGAAGGGCACCAACATTGAACACAAGTGAGCAAGGGGGATTGGAGGCTTGGCTGAGGAGATAGGTGGAAGGTTTTAAGGTGACTTAGAGCTCTGCCTTATTACAGAGCCATGATAAATGAAGGCTTTAGCATCAATACACAGATACAGAAGGGTAGTTTCTGATTGCTCATGAGGAGTTTAGTATAGCAGAGCAAAAATTGTGTGATACAGACCAAACACACCCAATCAATGCAAGTGCAGAAGATTGACCTGGAAAGCTTTGCAAAGATACCAAGGAGTAAAATCTGGCACCTCTGCTTATAAAGGGTTAAAACAATTTTTTTTTTTTTTTTTTTTTTTAAAGTGAAAAATTATTCTCAAAACTTCAGGCACTCCATTGTAATTGGGTAATGGAAATGCAACAATGAAATTCAAACTAGAGCAGAATAAAATGTGCAGCTATAAAAAGGAAATGATCAGAGATAATGAAGAGTAATTAAATGCTCCAAATGAGCTGACTCACTCAGTTTTGTTCAGTTGTCAGTCCCACTAATTTGTCATTGTATGTGGGTTTAGAAGGGGAAAAAAACACTGGTTCTTGTAATACAGGAAAAATCAGTAGTATTCTTTTTCAATTCAATTTCATTCTTCATTTGTTCTGTACAATTTCGTTCCTGTTCATTTTTTTTCCACAAATATAGGTCAACTTTACCGCTCAATTTTCAGACAATGTGCGGTTCAGGCTCTTCCAGACTTTGGGTCACAGAAGAGTGATAACCATGTACTGCTCCTTTGTATTTACACTGGTAAAACTGGCTTGCGCATCCTGATGGCCAAATTATAGACCCTCGAAAATGAGAAGTTTTAACAACATATACACATGGAGTTGGCACACAGACACAGGTCTTCTGTGACCCAAACTGCAGAAGTGCCCAATATAGAAGGGCTTTGTTCAGAAGATCACAGTTCAACAATATCATCATCACTTCCTCCTTTCCCACCAAAAAAAATACACAACTGCTGACTTGGTTACATCCGAATATTTTCTTAGCGGAGTGTTTACAAAAAAAAACCTTGCTGAAAAATGTACCCTTCCATAACTATAGACTTGTTGCTCATTATTTTATGCCCCTCTCACTCCCTCCAAAAAACCCAAGTATAGACAGAAATCTGGAAGGACAAATCTTAAAAACCTTGCTGCTAAAGACAGATTGCCTGATGTTGAAAACAATCCATAAAGGCTGTGATAAATTGTACTGAACTGTCATCATTTCCACATCGAGAGAATCTTAACATAATAATTATGGTCTACAGACAATGATTAACAAGATCCCATTAAAGCCACTCCTTTATCTTGTACAAGTTTAACATTCAGAAAAATGAAATGAAATTAATACGTTTTACTGCACTAAAAGGCATTATATAAATGCAAGTTATTATCAATGTTTCACAATATCTGAATTATGAGCACATAACGACCATAATGATTTTCCAGTTCAAACAAATCTGCTCCTTATTTCTGGATGGCCTTGCAACAAATACCTCACAGTCAGTCAGTCAGTCACCTTCACACAGTGCCATCGTGTATTAAACATGGAGAACACTGACCACTTATGCCACCGCCAGCATGAACAAAACTGAATACTCGACATCCCAAATAAAACGCAAACCAAACAAAAACCCACCACCAGAAATATCCCAGGAATGCGTCCAATTCAGTTGTATGATTTCTGGGGTCCAATGTTCATCATTGTTTTCATTTTCTTTGGATTGGGCAGTTATTTTCAGCAGTATTATGTTTGCAGTGATTTTGATGCAACCAATTTTGAATCATTAAAAAAAATAGTAAAAAAGGAGGTGCAAAATAGGCAAGAAGTAAAACAAGGAGAACTTTGGAGGAGAGAGCAGGGGAGGGCCGTGGAGCAGAGAGAGTCTCCCACAAGTGGGTGGGGGAGGGAATGGGCACAGGTCTGGGAACAGGCACCCTGGGTGGATAAAATATTCCTCCCCACATGAAAAGAAATCATTTTGTTTTTCTCCCCAAAAGCAAACGATTTTTTTTTTTTTACGTAGCCACCCTACTGGTTGATGAATTTAGCCTCTGCTCTCTTGTCTGAGTGTCCACTAAAACTGGCAATAAAACTTTGAGGGAAACCAGAAATCAGACAAAAAAAAAAGCTATGTCCTTAATGTAAGCTCCAGAGCAGCCTTGCAAAAAGGTGAGCAGTCAAGACGCCTGACTAACGCCTAAATACAGAGACACACACATCCGCCTAAAGAACCTAAGGCTATTCAATTCAGTCAAAGCAAAGTCCACCATGACAGATCTTTTAGCAATGCGTCTTGGGAATTGTAACATAGGATCTGTGCTTATTGTCCATTCAGAACAAATGTCGCATTCTGCTAATGGCATTTCTACTGAAAGTATTTACAGCACAGAAACAGGCCATTCGGCCCAACAGGCCCAGGCTCCACATGAGCCTACTTATTAGAAAGCTTGTGAGATGTGGTTTGATCAATTGAAAGTGAATAAAAATGTCATGCCCTTGTTAAAAAAAAAGTCCAGCTTCCAAATAACTTCCATTTACGACACAACACAATACTTAGTTTGCAGCACCTCTTCTTTTATTAGGAAAATTAGAGGAATATCCCCCTCCCCTTTTAAACCAATAGCGACCATTAATTCCTTAGGCAAACATCGTGCAAATATGTAACCTTATGATCATAGTCTGGGACTTCCTGTTGATTTAATTGGATGAAAATAACCAGTTTTGCGCAGACTAAAAAAAAACTTGAAAAATGGACAAAAAATAAAAGTAATTTTTAATTTCCATGTGTTTCAGCAAGTGTCAATGTGACAGCAAGTAGCGCTTTGATGTCATCTGGCGATAAAATAGTCCCAGTGATGCAGAAAATATATACTTGGAACATGACATGCATAAAATGCTAAATATGAATCCGTGTTGAAATGCAACTCCAAGTTCTGAGGGGAAAAATTCGGTTGCTTTGCACCTCCCGTGGGCGCAAAGCACCTCGCGCTCGGGCGCGGCACCACCAACGCCTCCCGCAAAATTCAGCGGGAGGTTAGCGGCGGCAGTAGCCGGTAGCGCCCCACGGCGCTGCGCCTCCGGTGATAACGTCATCATCGTGCGCAGCACCCCGACTGCAAACTTGGCTTGCGCCCCCTGACCTACCACCAGATGACATGTCCGACAGGCCCTGGTGTTTTTGTGGCCAGGGCGGCATAAATTAAAGGGCAGGTGCCGGGCGGCCTTTTTTTTGGGGCCACCTGCCAGCAGCTGCCCCCTCTGGCCTCCTCCTACGGGGTGCCGGCCACGACCGGTCAGCCCGGCACTCCTCTTGAGTGCTGGGCTCTTTTGCTGGCACCCCACCCCCCCAGTGGTCCAGTAGGGCCCCTCCCCTTTAATCAGGGGAGGGAGGCCTGCAGTACCGTGGCGCTACGTGCCGACGCGTGTGGCGCTGCTGCACATAGCGCCACAATATTCAATGGGAGCGCCCCAAGAGGGAGAGGGAGCGCTTCCAGTAGCGTCCTGCCTTGGGCGCTTCTATTCAATTTTGGGTGCGGGGTTGCTAACTTTTTCGGGGCGCTAAAAGTAGCACCCTGGCGAAGTTAGCACCCCAAAGGGGGCGCAAGCCAATTTTTCCCTCCCGGTTCCTGTACACTGTGTTGGAGTCTGGACTTTATTTCTCAATGGGAGCTGCAGCTATCGGAATTGACGCAGGATAATAAATATTCTGTTGCATATATACTCGCTGGCTTCTTTCAGTCCTCCTTTAGTCTGTGATTTCTGCTTTGAGACAGAACGAGCCTAGGAAGAGACATTTTGTGTAGAATTTTGTTCTGATTACAGCAACCCTCCAAACCACTGCCTTCTTCTGGGCCCCTTTCATGAACATCATGAATTTCCACTCCAGTAATCTCATTCATAGGGGCAGAGGGTGGTGGACAGCACGCCCCATTCATGAAGCTGCTGGAACTGCACTTCATGAGGTGAATGAAGCAACATTCAATTTAACACAAACTGTCTGTTCATAGGCTGTCTCACACAAGTCATTTTAAAAGCATAACACAGAATAAAGAAGCCCACCCCCCACCCATTACATGTACTTAGTTTGAAGGTAGAGGACAAAGAGCTCTACCAGAATATAACCAAACATGGGGTATGTACACAGCAAGTTCAATCCCAACTGTCAGAGTGGAGAGAAGAAAGGCACCAGGTGACAGCAAGTCTTAACTGCAATTAAATAAATGCGATTTTGCGGGATAGAATCAATGAGTTATCAATGACTCTTGCACAATTTCGATTGGCCGAGTCGCTGTTCTGACAGAGCAGGTTGTGCACCCTCTCCCAGCTGGGAGCCCAATAGCAAAAGAAAAGAGAAGAAAACATGATCAAAAAAGGAAGTGGGAGAGAAACTCCAGTTGAAAAATGATGTGCCTCAGAAATATCTCAAATGGATTACTAGCACAGCTACTGCTGTATTGCCAATCATTGCTGTTTGCTTAGTGCAAAATGCCATGAGCTGACCAGTTAATCTGTATTTGGATGTGTGTTTTTTGAGGGAAGAAATTTGACCCAAGGCACCAGGAGAACGCCCTCCTCTTCCTAAATAATAACAGTCTTGATGGCCTCCGAGGAATACAACAAAAAAAATCTAGAATGGGAGGTGTGATCGTTAACTCCACCTGAATTATTTGGAACACGCAGACAGGGGCTTGCTTTATCTGAAAGACAACAACTCTAACAGTAGAACACTCCCTCAACATAGCATTGGACTGCCAGCCTCTATTATACACTCAAATCCCGGAATGAGGCTTGAAACCACAACTTTCCAACTCACTGGCAAGAATGCTACCAATTCAGCCAAGCTGACACTCATACTATTTTACAAGTTTAACAATATTCTTGTCATTATCAACATACCATTAAATGGTAAGTGGTTACAACAATCTAATGGCACTACACCTTTAGTTGCCACAGAGGGTAACGTTACGTGACCAATTAAGTAATGCGCGGCTTGAATAATGTGCGACAACCTCACTGCACTGACCTAAAATATGTTGCACCCTCAATGACCCGTTACAAAGTCCCTGCGCATTCCTCCTTTTTTTGTGCTGTGTTTGACGGTAATTTCTGGAAAGCCTTCATTCCCATAACATGCTCAATGATTCAAGTATCCATCCTCACACTGGAAATGCAAATTCACAGCTTGTATTCTTCAAAGGGCTGTTTGTTGAGGGGGAGGGGGAGGGAAAGAGGATGCTGTCTACACTGACTTCAACACCTCTCAAAACATTGACATGCAGTCGAGAGCCTTCCCCCCAACTCATTGAGAAAATAAATTTATTGGCTGCTGAACTGTTCTTTAGATCTGCCAGTTGGGCTAACATTTCTTGCCGTCACATCTCCGCAGCTGCCGTTTTTCTCACTTTGCCACATATTCACCAATTTCCATGATGTTGCCCAGTTTTGTGGCCCCATCAACCCCCCACCATGTTCACTATTCAGCCCCCCCCCCCTCCCCTCACTGACAACCTCTTTCAGGCCGCAACCCCTCCCCATGGAGATACTTACCAGCCCCACAAGCCACATTCCCGTCGAGATACCTTCAATCCCCAACTGCCCCCCCTCAGCTCTTCTCAGTCAATCCTACCCCTCTCCCATGTCTTGGGCCAATTATCCTCCTACCTTCGAACCCTGCTTGACATGAATACTACACTTGGTCTTGACTCCCTGTTTGCAACACTATAACTGCACCAACTAGACTAGTATATTATGAAAAGCTTTTCCACTACCAAATATGCAATATATACACGTCATATAAATGAAATAAACTAAATAAGTACATTTACTCAGAAGATGAAAAATAGGCAACACAACCTATAACTCAAGTGATAGCAGCAACAGGAGCTGAATCTGACACAACTTCAACTCCTGCTTATATGACTTTAAACAAGCTGAATGAAGAACTTCCAAAGTGTCTTCAGATCACAGAAATCCAAAGAGAGGATGACCCAAGACCAAGGAGAATTCAGAAGCATGAGAAATTTGGCTACTATTCGCTCTTGATTATAATTCATGACACAAAGGGCTTATGGAGACAAGGTGCTGTGTAAATGCGAGTGTTTATATTTTATACCTTCAAGGGAGGAGGGCAACCAGGGCCTGTGCAACTGGACCCCAGCAAGGAGTAAACATAGTTAGTAAAGGATGGTAAGGGAAAGGAGGAGAGAAAATTAGTAAGAGAAAAAAGGCTATTGCAGGCAGGTAAAGGAACAGGGGCCTGTAAAGTGACTAAATATGATCCGCAATGCCCTGACTCTTCATAATCGCGAGATGATTTTTCCCAGCAGTTACCTGGGCCTCTGCTTCTTTTCTGATTGCAAATAAAAAGCTTAAAACAGAGAGAATAGCGAATTTAAAACAATGCTCGTCAAGCTGGCCCTCCAGCCTTGCATATAGTATAATTAGGACATCAATGTCAATGCGCCCCAAGTGTGACACTCGAGTTCGCCTTGTGTGTGTGCTGTACATTTCCAGGCAACAGCTGTCAGAATTGCAACCACGATATGTCACTGCAGTTTGGTTCCTGTATTCTACATGCGAGACTGCTTAGGTCAACAGCAGCCACCAACAATTAGGCCTTAGTGTGCCTGGAGCGAATGGTGCCAAAGTCGACGACGGCAGGACTGTAAATGAACTGTAATTGGAACCATTAATACTTTGTGAATAGAAAAACCACTCAGCTTGCTCCCAAACCGGTGTTCCAACAGAAGTCACACCCCCCCCCAACCCCCGCCAACCCCCCGGACAATAGGAAGTGCTCAGCTCCCTGAATTCCACCTGGAAAAGCACAAAGTATACATCTAGTATTTCTCTCTCTAATGGCACAGTGCCCACCCCTCGACCACGCAGTGCACCGAGAGGACCAGCACACCACCTCAAAAACCAGCACGGTTTAAACAACTTGTTCCCGCCTCTCTCGCTGCCTTCGAGTTAGTCCATAAATCTCATATCCTACACTGCCCTTTTGAATAAGGTGCAGACAAGTTTTTTTTTTAAAAAATACAAAGTGGTTCATTCACAGTATTCACTGCACTCAATCCCAAACAAGTTTCTGTCACGAGAGTAACATTTCTCGGCGAAAACGAGAGAGAGAGACAAAGAGAGTGGGAGTTCAAACCTCAAAAAAAATCCTGAGCCAAGGGCAAACTTTCCCCACACTGTCACTTCATGAAAGCACAGCAACAGCGAGGAGAGAAGCCTGCTGGTTTCCTATCCTCTTAGATATAATTCCAGGAAATGATCCAACCACACCAGCAAATACAGCATTCAGTATTTATTGGTGTCCTATTTCACATCTTTTTCCTCAACATTCGATGCTCAACGTTGAAATAGGATTCACATTCTATGCACATTTTATCACTGTCGCTTGCTTTGCATTTAACTACAGAATCCAACCTTGTTTTTTCCAGGACTCCACATTATCTGCTTCACTTCTAACCACATCTTTTAAGCAGAAATATTAGCACACACTACAAGAATACGTCAGCAAGGTTTGTGACACACACATCTACTAGAACCATTCCTACTTCCTTTTATCTCTTTTCATAAATACGATATTCCATTAAGTCCACTACTCGTCAAACAAACGGCTCATTTTAGTTGCAATGCAATTCGAACAGCAGCATTCTATTCAAACCAAAGGAACGTCAGTAAAACTATCAGTGGGCCTAACCTTGTACCCTTACCACCCTAATTATTGCTTTAAATAGCAATGAACCAGCTGGCCGACGCTCACAGAGGAGCAAAACTGGATGTAGTCCTGCTAATAATTTGCTAGGTTCATGGCTGGAAACCAACAGCCTTTTAAAAAATGGTACCGTTGACGCTACTCAAGTGAATAGCTGATAAGGGAATATTCCCTTAAGTGCACAGAAGTAGAAAAATCGTTTGCAGATTTTCAATTTACAGCAGCCACATTCCTTCCAAGGTCCATACCGCAGGTCACTGAAAGGAATAAGAAGGGAAGACCAAATAAACCAAAAAATAAGCGAAGCCAAGTTCGGTTTTAAAAAGCAGTAGGTTGTTGAAGGGAAAATTAGGGATTTCCATAGTTTGAGTCCTGGCTATGAATGTGTTTGAACCCCACCATGACAGAGAGGCTAATGTTTTTTTTTTCCCCCAGTGTTTTCAAAGCTAGGTGAATTAAGACTGATGAATGCTGCCTCTCCCTTCCCAACATTAATGCTCATTCCTTATGCTCAATTTACAATTAGATCGAATATATAGTGTGAATTAAAATAGTGAATGCCACGAGGTTCCGTAGGTGGCACTGTAAGGGTCATGTTATGTGACCAAGTACAGTGGGGTTCTCCTAACATTACGTGACAGTCCCACTGCACTTATTCTGTACTATCAGGTTAATTTGATAAATCTAAAGTTTCTGTAAGTTCTAATAGAATTAACCCTTCATTGGAAAGATTCCCCAGTTTAAACCAAGTTAGAATCATAGCATCACAGACTGATGCAGCACAGGAGGCCATTTAGCCCATCGTGCCTGTGCCACGCCCCTGCTCTTTCCCCAGAGCCCTGCAAATTTCCTCCCTTCAAGTATTTATCCAATTCCCTTTTGAAAGTTATTATTGAATCTGCTTCCACTGCCCTTTCAGGCAGTGCATTCCAGATCATAACTCGCTACGTAAAATATAAAATTCTCCTCAGCTCCCCCCTGGGTCTTTTGACAATTATCTTTAATCGGTCCCTCCTGCCAGTGGAAACAGTTTCTCCCTATTTACTCGAACAAAAGCCTTCATAATTATTAAATCTCCCCTTAACCTTCTCTGCTAATAGATTCCCTTTTATTTGCATGCAAATCAGTGTCCGACTGAAGGGAGCAGCAGTGCTCAGCCAGGTTGGAAAGCAACAAAAAAAAAGTTGAATAAAGATGAGCGGTGGGAGAGGAAGCGGGGCAGAGTGGGGGGGCTGCGGGATCAGGGGAAACAATGACTGGCAGCCCGGAGTGCGTGGCGGACACTGACCTCCTTATTGCTGAAGCAATGATTGTCAATCCAAATACAGCCATACATCCGAAAGCAGTTCGATGTACAGCGAGATCCTGAATCGCAAATCTCAAGTGATCTATGATGTCTGAAGAAATGCTGCACTGTCAGAAGTCCTACTTTTCGAGTGAGACATTGAACCAAGGCCCCCATCGGCCTGTTCAGGTGAAAGTCAAAGATCCCATGAGCAGGTTCCCGAGCCAACATTTATCCCTCAAACATACCACTAAAAACAGATTATCTGGTAATTTATCTCAATGCTGTTAGTGGGACCTGAGCACAAATTGCCTACCACGTCTTCCTACATTACAACAATGACTACACATCAAAAGTGTTTCTTTGGCTGCAAGATGCTTGGAGAGATCCAGAGGACATAAAAGCTGCTATATAAATTGAAGTTCTTTCTTTCATTGTTCTATTTTGGTTTGCTACTTTGCTGATTAACGATCTTACTGAACCATCAAACACAACTTGGATGGACTCTCCTGTTGACCCCATCGAAGTTTAATTGTGACAACAGAAAACGCTGGAAAAACTCAGCAGGCCAGGCAACATCCGTGGAGAGAGAAACAGAGTTAACGTTTCAGGTCAAAACCCTTCGTCGGAACTGAGAGAAAAAGCAGGAAATGAAACAGATAAAAAAGTAAGGGGGAGGAATAACTATGGTAAGTAGAGACGTTAAGAGATGCTCAAGGCAAGACGAGATGGTAATGGGACAGGTTAAGAAACATCTCTTAACGTCTCTACTTACCATAGTTATTCCCCCCCCCAGCCTCCCACTTGCTTTATCATCTGTTTCATTTCCTGCTTTTTTCTCAGTTCTGACCAAGGGTTTCGACCTGAAACCTTAACTCTGTTTCTCTCTCCACGGATGTTGCCTGGCCTGCTGAGTTTTTCCAGCGTTTTCTGTTGTTGTTTCAATTTTCCAGCATCCGCAGTATTTTGCTATCGTAAAGTTTAATTGTGCATCCCTATCCAATCTGTTCAAGAAGGATTTTAAGACCAAGGCTAAAAGAGTTTTATTTTGCCTCAACTTGACTTCTAGTGGTTAACGAGTACATTTTGATTGCATCCATATTAGGTTTTTATGTTAATATAGTTTTGGGCACAACCTCCTTCCCAGAATAAGCACGGTGATAAATTGGTCAATGCCAGTGGTGCAAAACGGACTGCGTATTTGTGGAATTTGCCTTTGTACATCTGCAAAGTTCTTACAAAGTGTTGACAAAAAACACTGCAATTTTCACTTTCAAACTGCTGGCTGTATCACTATGCTTCTGAAGCTTACAGTTTGGTTAACTATCCTTTTTTTCCCCCCACTCCATTTAATAAAGCATTTTTCTACATTCCTTTTGGGTCTTGCTGTGCTACCTTAACCAGACAGATGATTTGATCCTAGGCTCCTGCCTGCACTGCTCTTGAGCTGATTGCTGAAATGTATAAAAGAGTGGCATGGGTCGCTCTGCTCCCAGACTCTTCCCCTCCTCATGAACGACTGATTAATAAGCTACCAATACATATATAATACAGTAAGACTTTAAACAGAGTGGAATGAGCTTTAAACTGAGTGATTTAATAAGCAAAGTTGTTCCAGGGCTGAAAATATGTTTTGTTAATATCTTACAATAAGCTAGCCCCTAAAACTCAGTCACTGCCTTGTTCATTTACCTTTCCAAGTTGCTCTAGGGAAAGTCTACTTTTACATCAGAGCTAATTTACATATGCAAATTTAATCAAAGTTACAATAGTTATCCATTACAACTCCAAGCATCATAAAGACCGAGCTCGTGGCTCTTGGGATATCTGAAAGAATATTTTTCTCTACAGAATGCAACAATTATATTGTCCAAATTTTTCATGGTAGGAGTTATCTTTTTGAGTTATTAAAGTTGTTAGGCTGCAATCATCACAACTTTCCAGTGGTGTTTTTGGCTGTTTTGCTTTAGGTCTCTGCAATTCTCAGTGTGTTTCCATGATAATTTGGCCTCTACTGATATTGTGCTCTTATGGGGCACTGCAAACAGAGATAAACTGATAAGATTTGACAGAGATGGATTAAGATTCATGTGATGTCCCAATTCCTTGTCTGGAAGGTGAGCGTAGCAGCAACCATCTACTCTGGTGGGAGCCCAACTCTGGACCAGACATTAGCCACTCATGGTGCTAGTATTCAGTGTCAGCTGTGGCTCAGTTGGTAGCACACTTGCCTCTGAGTCAGAAGGTTGTGGGTTCAAGTCCCACTCCAGGGACCCGAGCACATAAAGCTAGGCTGGCAGTGCTGAGGGAGTGCTGCACTGTCGGAGGTGCCGTCTTTCGGATGAGACGTTAAACCGAGGCCTCGTCTGCTCTCAGGTGGATGTAAAAGATCCCATGGCACTATTTTGAAGAAGAGTAGGGAAGTTATCCCTGGTGTCCTGGCCAATATTTATCCCTCAACCAACATAACAAAAAAACAGATTCTGGTCATTATCACATTGCTGTTTGTGGGAGCTTGCTGTGCGCAAATCGGCTGCCGCCTTTCCCACATTGCAACAGTGACTACACTTCAAAAAGTACTTCATTGGTTGTAAAGCGCTTTGAGACATCCGGTGGTCATGAAAGGCGCTATATAAATGCAAGTCTTTCTTTAGTACAAGCATTAAGGTGGTTGAGGCCTTATAACTACATTGCATTTCACTACTCTGTTCTTGTGCGTATGCATCACATAATTTTTTTATTTCAGTGAGAATGTTCAGTGGGCTGCACGGTCAGTTATGCTGAAGGAGTGGAAAAAGGAAAATTACACAGGAGAGGAGTTTGTGTTGGAACAGGAAGTGCACAGTGCTCCAGGTGAGAGGAGTGAAGGGCCCACTTTTTTCCTCTACTAGCTAACCGAATAAAATATATTTTGCTTTCTCCCCAAAGATATGTTCCATTTACATGGAATGAAGATAGATTTCTTATTTATCTTTTCTATGGTTTAAAATCAGGAAATGCAGTCAAGCAAAATTTAAAAATTGCCAACATCAAACCCTCGCTGGTGTCTCCCCTACGCTCAAGGTCACTGATGTGGTCTTCATGGGGAAAATAGGCAGATTCACAAAATAAAATCCCCAAAACAGTAAAAATCCTGGAAACTCTCCACGTAATAAGAATTTAACTTATTCATGCAGTCACCATAAATCAGTGATCCCGAAAAAACCAGCAAGAAAAATTAGAATGCTAGTAAATGGAAACAGAACCTCACTTATATTCAGGTCATCATGAAACAGAGAGTCTGCCGTTGACTCCTCGCCAGGGCAGGTCCCGAGGGCTGGCAATGAATCGGGGTATAGAAAGGGATAAGATCATCAAGGAAGCAAAGACCAGCTCGGTGACTGCCATTAGGGTGAAGAGCCGAGATCAGCCCAGCCACAAATCCACAATGTTATTAAAAAAAAAAGCAAAGTTCGGTGTCTTTACCTCCAATTAATGCGTCCAAACAATTTAACTGTGGGGCAATGCAGCTTTCCACTCAAGATTAAAACGGTCAATGCATTTTTAACTGACTCGAACAATTCACTCACACGTTAGCTCACGGGCAGATCATTACACATGGAAAAAATCTTTCAACCAGCTGTATCTTCGAAGGTGATCCTACAATAAATTTTCAAATCTATTCAGCTTAGTTTTCTGTGAAGCAATTTTTTCCCCCCAGTACTTGAAATTAAAAATAAATTTGAATTTACTAAAGAAACCAAAAAAATCAAATCACATTCTTGCCAGCAAAATGTGCGTTAAGATTTTATAAAAGAACACACCATGCCTATTTAGGTGTTCAAGCATTTCCTTGAAACGGACCCTATTGTTATTACTCTAACATAATTTTTATAGCATTTGTAAATTAGCTTTTGAAAGCAGTCTGGAATTTTGCTCATAATTGTTGAGCCATTTCACTGCAATAAAACCTCCATTACTCAAACATTCAGGTCAAGACCTGATGTTGCAGTGCTTATTTATGGAAAATTCAACATGAGCCATTTGATCTGCTCCACTTTCCATTTGGCAGAGTCACCAGTACAAAAACCAAACAAGTCCAAAACGCAGGATAAATAAGAAATGGATTCTAAATTTGAAGCCAACAGAAGTGGAGTTCAAAAAGCATTTAAATACGGTTTGAAATTACAGAGCTCCAGAAACAAGCCACCTGGATCTTACAGAACTGATAGAAAGATAAAATCAGACATTTTGATTACCTCGAGGCTTTCAAAAACAAAGCTTGGTGTCACCTAACGACTACTTCCTGATTTATTACAACAGTGACTCCACTTCAAAAAGTACTTCATTGGTTGTAAAGCGCTTTGGGACGTCCGGTGGTCGTGAAAGGCGCTATATAAATGCAAGTCTTTCTTTCTTCTGTGTTACTGATTTTTAACTTTGGTTATATCCTTTATTCAGAGTTTGTTCCTTAATGCTGATTTCTATTCTTTTTATAAAAAGAATTACATCTTTTAAAGAAAATGGAAGTACATACTGAAAGCATTAATTACGCAATTTATATTAAAGTACGCCAGAACAACTTCAACTCTGCATATTCAGAGGCTTTAAAATATCTACGATTACACCGCCAACACAGCCATTACCAAATACCAGACTCAAAGCTTCAGATCACATGACTGATATCCCAAGAGTCAAGTGTGGTTCTAATTCGTTAAGTTAAATTTGATTCTTTTAAAATGCTGCATCAATGTCCACACACGTGTAGATCTCCCATGGCATTAATCATGGGAACTGAGAAAATGCACGGTTTTAGAATGACAGGAATGTTCTACCACGTATTACTACAGGGTACTATTCTGCTGCCAAGGTGGAATGTCTCCCTTTCAGGCCACAAGTCTAATGATTGTAAATAGGAATATCCCATGGTTAAAGGTCAATTGCTGTTGCTGAAGAAGTTGCTGTAGATCGGCAGCTGCTTATAAATTCCTGGCTGACCGTCAGAAGGAAACAGCAGGAAGTGAATGGCTTTCTATTTTTTTTTTTTAAGATGCTGCTTGTTAATTGCTAGGCTCTCTATCTGTTCAGTTGTAGCTTGTTGCTTTTTCATGAATGATATTTAAACCAATCTTCCAAATATGACATTTTGAAGTGTGCATAATAGGTACAAGACTAATATCTACGAAGAAACAGTATATTCTGAAGAAGCACTGGGGCACTGTGCATAAACAAACAGGAAGAGTGAATGCCTTAAATGCCAGTGTGATTCGCAATATACTGGACTAATGAAAGAAACAAGGCATCACAGCTATGTTTGGTTAAAGGAGATGAATGTGTTTTAAAATGCGATCCTAACATAAAAATACTGAAATACAAGTATTAAACACTTAAGTAATGAGACTTGCAGACTGTGACAAATTCCGAACAGGATTTAAATTTAAAAAAAATAAACTGCTTACAAGTCCAAAATTGACATGGGTGGGAGCAGCTGGCGTGATGCAGTGGGTTATCACACTGCCCGTTCAGTTCTGGGGCCAGGTTTGAAACCACCTCAAATTCAATGGCTGAAAGTCGCCTTTCATTGGCAGCTATAAGGTTCTATGTAAAGCAAGGCTGGGCGGAGTGAACCCAGTTCCAAATGGGTGCGGCTCGGCACTCATTACAAAACTAATAGGTACTCTCTCAAGCCCTGTTTGTAAACTGGAACGGTTCCAATTTCTAGCACACTCTGGTTTCTAATCGACAGTATAAATAATGCAGACAGCAGATTCTTCCAGCTCTGCAATGACTAGTGGGCTGCAGGACTGCTTTGGTTTGATCAAGGACAAAAAATCAGAATAGTCCCATACCTCCTCTAGGAACCAATACAAATGGGGCATCAGACAGACACGAGGTTGGTGTGGGAAAGAGAGAGAAAAGGCACATTGATGGAGTACAGGGTGCTCTTTTGAGGTTAGGTTTAAGGCATAATGCTGGAGAAAGCAAAGGGAGCTTTGGCTTGCATTTCAGCATGTTGCACCTGACCCGAGAGTGGGAAAAGTGTTCCATTTCCCAGCGCTGATGCCCTTCTCGTTAACAAGTACGGAATTTGACAAAATAAAATGGTACATGCCTTATTAAAAAAAAAACGTCAACCACATCACAAATGAAGTGCAAGGTGAGTTCACCATCTATGCGAGATGTAAAAATCTATCCATACTCGTGAAGCATTACTATATAAATCTGTTGTATGCAGAAAGAGCAGGAGTGGGTAGCTTACAGAAAATAAACCTGTCACACAGCTCACAAGTGCCCAGTTATGTTGCTGGCATCTATTATCCATAAATCACCAGTCCCCGATGTGTAGTCTCCAGGTACAAAATGCAGTCGTTAATGTAGAAAAAAAGTAAAAACATTCACCGGGAACTTCCTTGGGAGCTCTGTCAATCGGCCGTTGTAATTTTTGGGGTCAATCAGCAGAAATCCTGTTTATCCAGGGTTTCCACTTAAGTTACAGCAGCCAATCGAGAGAACCTACAAAGAAACCCCCGGTGATTGTGACCACAAATCCATCTTCAGGTGCGACTTCTTGCGATTACTTCTCTCTTATTACGTGTCAGCCTTGACTCGGTTGTGGCGCTCTCGCATCTCAGTCAGAAAGTCGTGGGTTCAAGTCCCACTTCAGAGACTTGAGCACTGACGTTCCAGTGCTGCACTGTCGGAGGTGCCATCTTTCGGATGAGATGTTAAACTGAGGTCCTGGCTGCCCGTGGACAGGCTGGTGGAATGGACGACACATGGCAGATGAAATTCAATGCAGAAAAGTGCGAGAGGATACATTTTGGTAGGAAGAATGAGGTGAGACAATATAAGCTAAATGGTAAAACTTTAAAGGGGGTGAAAGAACAGAGAGACCGGGGGTGTTTGTGCACAAATCTTTGAAGGTAGCAGGACAGGTTAACAAAGCATATGGGATCCTGGCCTCTATTAATAGAGGCATAGAGTACAAAAGCCAGAAAGTTATGCTAAACCTACATAAAACACTAGTTCGGCCCCAGCTAGAGTACTGTGTCCAATTCTGAGCACCACACTTTAGGAAGGATGTGAAGTCTGGAGAGGGTACAGAAGAGATTTACTAGAATGGTTCCAGGGATGATGGATTACAGTTACGCGGATAAACTGGAGAAGTTCTCCTTGGAGCAGAGAAGGCTAAGAGGAGATTTGATAGAGGTGTTTAAAATCATGAAGGGTTTAGATAGAAGAAATAAAGAGAAACTGTTTCCAATGACTGAAGGGTCAGTAACCAGAGGGCACAGATTTAAGGTGATTGGCAAAAGAACCAGAGGAGACATGAGGAAAAACTTTTTGACCCAACGAGTGGTTAGGATTTGGAATACACTGCCTGATTGGGTGGTGGAAACAGATTCAATAGTAGCCTTCAAAAGAGAATTGAATAAATACTTGAAGGAGAAAAAACTGCACGGATATGGGGGAAAGAGCGGGGGAGTGGGAATAACTGGAATGCTCTTCGAAAGAGCCGGGGCAGACTCAATGGGCCGAATGGCCTCCTGCGAGCTGTACTATTCTACGATTCTTTCAGTTGGATGTCAACGTTCCCATGACACTATTTGAAGAACAGCATTCTGACCAACATTTATCCCTCAACCATAACCCCCAAAAACAGATTATTTGTGGAACCTTGCTGTGTGCAAATTGTCTGCCATGTTTTCCTACATTGCAGCAGTGATTACACTTCAAAATATTTCATTGGCTGTATGTCCCGAGGTTATGAAAAGTGTTTTTTAAAAAAAAAATGCAATTTCTTTCTTTCTTGATCACGTCCTTACATATGCCAAGGGCAACTTTGTGACCAAAACAGAGGCTCGCATCTTTTCCTTTTTGGCCTGCTTCAGTTGCAAGTGAAGACACCATACATATATGGTACTGTGCATTTTTTTCAGAATATCTATTTAGTACAATTCTTGATGCCCATATACAGTTTACTCCCCTTAGTTAGGGATGAGCAATAAACGCTGACCTTGCCAGCGACGCCCGCATCCAGTGAATGAATACAAAAAAAAAATTTGAAGTTGCTTAATTCACATTACCTGTTTATTTGAATTGAAATTATTAAAAAAAAATCTCCTGTATGGTTTTATTAAAATTGCTTAATGTCTAGAGTTGGATAATCTTGAATTTTTTCCAAGCGAAACAACCTTGAATTAACAGGCGTAGTCTGCATTGTGTGAAAACAAAACCCTATTTATACCAGTAAGGTGTATAAATATAATTGAGGTACAATTAGTGCCCTATTCTTGTTTTGGTGTCGGGCCATGACATCATGAACGTCACTCCCGATGCTTAGGAATTTTCTGCTCACCCAGGCTTCTGACTGGTCTCAATATGAAACTGGGGTTGGGTAAGTGGCATTGCCAAGTCACTCCACTTTACCCATCCATGTTTACCCTTGGAGTTGTGCCTTGGAGTCTGCTACCTACTCTATTACCAACAGCTTCCTCAGCTGGAAAGCTACCATTACAGAGCTATCTGTTACACACAAATAGCAATTAGTCAAGCATCAGTTACAAACGTGTCTCGGGCCCTTTATTATCCCTGCACTCAAAACCAACATGCCTACGGATCACTTTCTGCACTTTAAGTAACAAACCTGCCACTAGAATAAATAATGCTGCACAGCTAAACCAAGATTTTTTTAAAATATAGATAGGTATGTACTTTGGAAAAAATATTTACTGGTAAATACATGGACACAGTTACTGTGACAGAATGAAGAGAAATCTTTCTGACTTGCAGGGCCCTGAGGAAGGCTTTCCAGACAAGGATTGGTAGTTCTATGTTTCTATGGTGAGTACATTAACTTTTTGTTCTGAACTCAATAGTAGAATTATAGCATTCTGAAGGTACATTAGCTGTGATGCGGTTTTTTAATACACTTTTTCTCCCCCAAATGGATGTTATTCATAGGAGAGTGAAGCTGCGATAATGTGAACTATCATAAAACCCTACTTAAAACTGACAGTCATGTAAAAGTGTTTTTTTGAAAACATGAAAAGTGTCCATAACATGTATTTCAAAACGGCTGCATGCATTTCAAACAGTCATTTTGATTTGCATTTATTTCAGAAGTATTTTCCTGCTGCCGGCTCTTTGACTGACTTGTACTGAAACGGAGGGCACAAGAGAAAACTAATTTAAATTAAGAAATGCTTCGCCTTATCTACAAACATAAAACTGGTAGCCTTGGCAACTTGCACATTTTAGATTTGAAAAGGTAAACTTCATCAAAAACCTTCTCTCAGGAGACACAAGCTTCCTACATAAATGACGGCATCTACGCATTTGCCAGTTCAACGACTGAAAATGCTTTATTCAATAAATAACGAAGTGAAGAAGCACTGGGTGCATTTGGAATACTGACATGTAATAACTATAGATTCATGCATTGGGTTGCCACAGAGACAAATAAAATTTAAAAATGCATTGAGGACAGATTTTCTTTACTCCAGTGTTTTTGTTAAACAGAATATTTATGGCGTTTTCGGTGGGGAGCTTTGTATTTGTGGTATACAGTCAACGGTCCCCCTAAGGTGCGCGGCCATGCACCACTCGGGAGGTCCCGCTGGAGGATACCACGCATGCGTGGCCACTGCAGCAAATTTAAAGGGACCACACGAATTTGAGGGAACACTGTACACAGTCCAACTCTGATGCTGCAGTGTATCAAATACGTTAGCCATGCAACCAAACGTAAAGGCCCCCTCCTTCTTGGTAAGGACCATTTCCCAAAATTCAGCCCAGTGGATCTATTATAAACAGTTCTCATGCTTCAGTGTGGATCGGACCAACTCTTTCACAATCTTAAAATGTTAGTAAGTCTAAACTAAGCATCAATTAATTTAAATTATTTGAAGTAAACACACTTAGTTCAATTTAAACAGATACATTTGTAAACAAGTTAGATGATACTGCATGTTGCGCTGCATTATTTACGAATTTATTTGTAGTCCACGTGATTGAGTTTTACCGTTCAAACCATTACTGAATTGCATTTAGTGGATTTTTGTCCAGTCAATGTTTGACAGTCTATTCAAAAGCAACTCATTATCTAATAAATATTTGCATTCAGTGATGTCTCCATGTGCCTATTTTCAATTTATCCCTCTTTTCCTTTTTCAGATCATTCTATTATCATTGTCAGGCGGAGTGGAGAAAGGGAAAGAGCATTTTTGCGAGTGCTGCGCTTGGCTCAAATTTTAGTTGAGAAAGTTAACTTTTGAACCGGGAGGGCTTTACACTGTTTTTCAATGTTTGAAAAGAAGAGTTACTGGAATAAATCACACCTGAACACTTGATTTGGGGGTCAGATGTCAAGTGCATCATCATACAAAGCAAGTTAATGCATCGGGTTCAACATTACATGAAATCAGAATGTTAGCAGGACAAGCTATTGGCGAACTACAGCCGTGACACTGCACTCACAGATAAACATAAAAATCATTCAGAGTTGGGGTCAGATGGCTGCAGAAATTATAATTGGGAAGCTAAATGTTCTCATGCAGAGTTTGCAAGTAGTTGGTAAATCCCTGGCGATTGATAAAATAGTTGGAAAAACATTAGATGCAGCCTGTAATATGCCAATTCCATCCCTTTAGCTATTCATTGAGAAATGCCAGGTGCAAATCCACCTCCCCACAAATGGGATAAAGCTATAATAACAACAGAAAACGCTGGAAAAACTCAGCAGGCCAGGCAGCATCCGTGGAGAGAGAAAGAGAGTTAACGTTTCAGGTCGATGACCTTTCATCAGAACTGGGAAGAGCCGGAAATCAAATAGATTTAAGGCCAGAGTAAAGCTGGGAAAAGGGGGAGGGGATAAAAGAACAAAGGGGGAGATGAAGAGACATTAAGAGACATTAAGAGATATGCAAGGCTAGAGGTGGTGTAAATGTGACAGATTAAGGCTGAAAGAAGTGTGAAATCCACTGGCAGAATGAAGGACAGCTGCCAGCTTCTAGGAGGAAAAAAAAAGGTGGGGGGGGGGGGGGCAAATAAAAGGGTGGAAAAAATAAAATATAAATGTGATTGGAGCTGAGGTTATGATCTAAAATTGTTGAACTCGATATTGAGTCCAGAGGGCTGTAGCGTGCCTAAACGAAAGATGAGGTGCTGTTCCTCGAGCTTACGCTGCGCTTCCGTGGAACAGTGTAATAGGCCGAGGACGGTGAGGTCAGAGTGGGAGTGAAGCGGTGAATTAAAGTGACAGGCCACCGGGAGCTCGGGGTCCCCCTTACGGACTGAACGGAGGTGTTCCGCAAAGCGGTCACCCAATCTGCGTTTGGTCTCCCCAATGTAGAGACGACCACATCGTGAGCAGCGAATACAGTATACTAAATTGCAGGAAGTACAAGTAAATCGCTGTTTCACCTGGAAGGGGTGTTTGGGGCCCTGGACAGTGGGAAGAGGGGAGGTGTAAGGGCATGTGTAGCATCTCCTGCGCGTGCACGGGAAGGTGCCGGGCGAAGGGGAAGGGGTGCTGGGGGTGGTAGAGGAGTGGACTAGGGTGTCGCGGAGGGAGCGGTCCCTGCGGAATGCTGAAAGGGGAGGTGAGGGGAAGATGTGTTTGGTGGTGGGATCACGCTGGAGGTGGCGGAAATGGCGGAGGATGATCCGTTGAATGTGGAGGCTGGTGGGGTGAAAGGTGAGGACAAGGGGAACCCTATCGTGGTTCCGGGAGGGAGGGGCAGGGGTGAGGGCAGAAGTGCGGGAGATAGAACGGACACGGTCGAGGGCCGTGTCGACCACGGTAGAGGGGAATCCTCGGTTGAGGAAAAAGGAAGACATGTCGGAAGCACTGGTATGGAAGGTGGCATCATCAGAGCAGATGCGGCGGAGACGGAGAAACTGGGAGAATGGAATAGAGTCCTTACAGGAGGTGGGGTGGGAGGAAGTGTAGTCCAGGTAGCTGTGGGAGTCAGTGGGCTTGTAGTGAATGTTAGTCAATAACCTATCCCCAGAGATGGAGATGGAGAAGTCGAGGAAGGGAAGGGAAGAGTCGGAGATGGACCATGTGAAGGTGAGGGAAGGGTGGAAATTGGAAGCATAGTGAATATGCAGAGATATGAGTCGAATCCAGAGAATAAGCCCCTGATGGACATTTGTTCACTATAGTTATAGTGCTGTGTTCCCTTATCTCCCGCTCAAATCTTAATGTTTGTCCCTTGTGAAATGTGAAATGGGATAAAGCTATACCTGGTGCCCTTCACTCCCCGCCTCACAATCCGAGCCAACTAGGTGTTCACAGATCGGAGATCTCCCCGCTACCTGCATCCTCAGCTCACCTAAGACTGAGTTCCAGGTGGGTCTGCCCAGCCCTTTATACCCCAACACCTGGCTCTGCTCTGCTAGCAACAGCCATAGGACTAGGATCTCCCACTACCAACACCACAGCCCATACACAATGACTTGGATTGGGCCGGGCTCATGCCAAAACCTGCTAGCCAGTCCCCCATTTGTCCTTGGTGGCCCGCTCAATCACTTTTTCCATGCTCAGGGAGCTATAGTGACTGACGAGGTGGCTCACTTCAGCACGGGAGATTTTAATTGGTTTATTTATCTGGCTGCAAAGGAGTCACTGGACAGCAAGTACCAACAGCATGTCCAGCCCAAGCAAGACAAAGGCTACTGGGACAGAAGCGTTGATCAAGCTCCAGCACAAGAGACTTCAATACTGTGGCAGTGGAAGATTGCCTAGGGAAGGAGGCTGGGAAAACCTGAGCGCCAGCAAACAAACACAGAAAGAGGCAGACAGAATATGTCGCAGGCGGGGAGAAGCAGGCAGAGTATTTGGAATCAGGCAGGTACAAGAGAAGGAAATTCACACAGCCTCAGTTTTGCTCTTCCAAAGGTTTACTCAAGTCAGCGCTTATGCAACCAAAACTCCAGCTCCAGCCCAGCCCAAGATCCTATCCCAGAATCAGCCTCGGTCTCTGACTTCCTCTGG
The DNA here is from genome assembly GCA_030390025.1 of Squalus acanthias. NCBI lineage: Eukaryota > Metazoa > Chordata > Chondrichthyes > Squaliformes > Squalidae > Squalus > Squalus acanthias. The sequence continues at coordinate 25,308,236 of CM059447.1, read as the reverse complement.
GCACCACTAACCACTGTCAAGTAGCAACTTGAAAAGTAAGGGCTGGATTTTCTCAGCCCCGAGGAGGCGGGACTGCCGGTAAGTAGGGGATGAGGGGGTGGTCATATGAGGAGAGGTTGTGTAGATTGGGACTCTACTCATTGGAGTTCAGAAGAATGAGAGGAGATCTTATTGAAACATATAAGATTGTGAAGGGGTTGGATCGGGTGGATGCGGGGAGGATGTTCCCGATGACGGGTGAGACTAGAACTAGGGGACATAGTCTTAGAATAAGGGGCTGCTCTTTCAAAACTGAGATGAGGAGGAACTACTTCACTCAGAGGGTGGTAGGTCCATGGAATATGCTGCCACAAAAAGCTGTAGAAGCTACATCATTAAATAAATTTAAAACAGAAATAGACAGTTTCCTAGAAGTAAAGGGCATTAAGGGTTACGGGGAGCGGGCAGGAATTTGGACATGAGTCTAGGTTCGGATCGGTCATGGCCCTGTGGGTAGTGGAGCGGGCCCAGGGACCGTGTAGCCTGATTCTGCTCCTATTTCGTGTGTGCAATTCTGTTAGATGCAGGAGATGGTTCTGTGATAGTAGATAGTAGATTGGCGGTTAGGATCAGATCAGCCATGATCTTATTGAATGGCGGAGCAGGCTCGAGGGGCCGATTGGCCTACTCCTGCTCCTATTTCTTATGTTCTTATGTTCTAAAGTGGGGGCAGATGGCAAACCCGCCCCCGTGCCCTTTTGCCAGGAGGCGGGAAGATGTGCTGCTTCAGGTCCCGTCTCCTGGAGGCGGGAAAGGGATTTAATCCTTTTAACTGCCTGTTAACAGGTAGTTAACAAGCAGAAAAAATGATTAGTGCCATTTTACCTTCTCGGGTGAAGGCTTCCCGACCTCGGAGAACCCCGCCGGGTTGGAGGCGATGTGAAGGAGGTCTGCAGGGGTCAGGGGCACCTGGAAGTAAGATGTAGAGGTGAGTGATGGGTGCAAGTGTGAAGTGGTAAGTATGGAAGGCGAGTGATAAGTGTTAAAAAATGTTCACTTACCTTGTTTTCTGCCGACAGCCTTCATCCACCCTGGATCGGGAGACCCGACATCTTCCTTGTCGATTTCACAGACTGGCTGTTGGATCCTCCGACCCAACAGCCATCTGAAATCGACAAAGTTAAAAGGTTTGATGAGTCCTGAACACAAGGACTCAAACTACAGAGAATGTCAGTGTTTGACAGCTTCACAGAGCTGTCAAATGCTGACATTTCTTCTTTCAAGAAGTCTTGACAGATAGCACGTCAGACGTCGACGTGCTCGGTCAGCGACTTCCTCCCTAATTGGCCTGCTGAGCCCGCAGGGCAGGGCTTAACAAGGTCAATCAGGGGAAATCCCTCTGGTTGGCCAGAAGATGATGGAGGCGGGACATTGACCCGACAAGCAGCAGACCCACCTCCAACGAGAAAATCCAGCCCTTAGTGTCCCTCTTCAGGGCTGTGTGTGAAGGAAGGCAAGGTGAACCAAATTTACCTAGAGATAAGTGCAGTTATAAATATTGTGCAGTGGGAAACATTATGCAACCCATCAGAGGTCTTTCGGAAGTCCTTGGTATACACCTTAAGATGTGTAACACCTTACCTATCCTGGGTACTTGGTAAGAATCAAATAAAGCTTGTGAGGATTTATCCTATTCAAGTTTCTCTACTTCTCAGTAGATTCAGCAATCAGTTATTATAGTGATTAGCAATGCATTTTGTGTTAGTAATAAGTGTAATAGAGCTAGGTGTGTCAAAGCATTCCCTGGATAAAGGATGAATCCATTTCATCCGTCAACGCTTGAAGGTGGTTGCCAAGCATTAAATACTAGATGTTGCAAGAATGAGCTAAGCTGGCTGAGATCATCCCTTTCGGTCAGAAGTATACAAATCAAGTCTAGGTTTTTATTTCAACAGACAGGTATTGTGAGGCTAAGTCGATTTAATTGTGTGCCAAAGGTTTTTTTCCCCCCCATGAAAAGTTAGTTTTAAACAGAAACGAGTTATAAGCAGAAACTGTAATACTTGAGTTTATTTTGTTTCCGGGGGGGGGTTGGAGACTAAAGAAATAAGAGTTCGATAAATAAGGTAGAACGGGTGAGAAGGGGAAAAATCATAAATCTGTTCTCTATTTTATTTGTCTTCTTCCACAGACAGCCATTCCCTTCTTTGGAACATTTTCTTGGTATCGGAATGTAATTCTTCTCGGATAAGCCCTACAAATAACCCATAAAATCAGTAATAAAGTGAGAATCACAGCATTTGTCATACTAACCACATACAGCTCCTTTTTTACTTTCAGGAGGTCATAGTTAACAGCTGGAAGTTATTCAAGAGTTGTAACCTGGCCTGTCCAACACCCAAGCTACCAGTCCTACAGGAAGCCCATGCTCTCGTACTCAGTACTTATGTAATCAGAGATCACAAGCATCAGTAACAGCTGCTTACAGAAGCAAGGATGAAGTCGCAACACATGCGTTCCAACTATTAACAAGCAATAAAGCCACTCAACAATTTTAGAATCTCCAGCACTAATCCTGCACACACTTGGGGTCCCGAAACCTTGGTTTTTACTAGGTTCTTCAGGTGAAACTGCACACTCCGTGTCAGGCATACAGATAATGTGGATTTCTCAGTAATTTAGTTTAGAGACTCTTAAATGTGGTACATTCTATATGGTGACCAAAAGAATAGATGGGAAACCTGTTCCCATGGCTCTGCTAATGCTGCTCTATAACCAAGTGTTCGGCATTAAATAAAAATAGAGGAAATGGAGTTTGAATAACCCATTCAATTCTCAATATCGCTTAGAGGAAGTACCTCCATCTCCAGAGACCAAAGCTGGGAATGGGGAGTCTTTGGTTTTGAATTTGCTACAACAAATAATGCACCACACCACCAGCTTGGATTTATTGGGAGAATGAATCTTTTAAATTGCTACTTTTTTTTCTGCATTTACATTATCAATAGTTACATCATACATTAAATCTTCTTTAAAATTTTCTCTGCAATGCCACGGCTTGTGATATAGTGCACATTATTATGGTTCCTTCATAATAGATAGTTTAAAAAAAAACCACCCACTTCATATGTACATGAAACCTTGTGACATGAACATCAACCCCACCCCACCCATGTTTCCTTTATCAAGTCATTACTTTTTGGCAATCTCTATTAAAAAGGATGTGTGCTGATTTCAAGAACCTCGATGGCAAAGTCATGAAGCTATTTGGATAGTAGTCAAATAGCCTGCCAGCACTCACTGGAAAAATGGCCATGTGGGTGAGTAATTTCCCAGTAAATGTCGGCGTCTTCGGGAGGACAGGAAAGAAAAGTTGAATTTAGGCAAAATTTTATTCCCGTTGCCACTTTTGCTCCTTTCTCTCTAGAAAGTGTTAACTCCTACTGCGGCAAGGTGCCACAGACATTCGAGTACCCTTCCCAAGTAGCCAGCCTGCACAGCTGGGGCTAGGTGGAGAATGTTGGCAAGATATTCGACTGTGGGGAAGACCACAGCCAAGCCAGATCCTATCCTCACCCGAAATCAACATATGTGCATTTACAAGCAACATCACTGTTTATTCATCAGAAGCAGGAATCCTGGATAATTCTCCCCCCCCCACCCCCACTAACACTACATTGCAACAACAACTTGCATTTATACAGCACCTTTAACGTAGTAAAATGTCCCAATGCACGACACAGGAGCATAATCAAACAAGACTTGACACCGAGCCACGATTGCAGCAATTGTAGCACTGCTGCTGCCACCCAGGCAGAGATCAGCTAACGCCATGAAGACTGGAAATGAAGCCTCGGCCCCTCTGCTCTGTGTGGCTCAGTTAAATGTCGACTCCCAACTGACCCAAAAAAAACATTTCAGAAACATCTTTTAAAGCAGCAGGTTTTTTTTTAAATTGTAGAACTATTTTATAAAGCTGCGCTTCAATTAAACATACCAGAATCTCAGATTAAAAATACCAGAATCTCAGATTAAAATATATGTGATGCAGTAGCTACAAATACCATTGCCAAATATTTGTACCGTGTCCAGCCATTCAGATCATGTGATTCCAATATAGCAGTTAGACCTTAAATTTTCAAGATTGCCTGGTAGTTCTTATTGCAAAACACTGCATTCAATTCAGAAAAGGAAAAGGGGAGGACTTTTAATTTGCAGTCTAGACGGTGAACGCAGCTTGGTTTCGCACTCGGTCACCAAGTCTTAACCACACCACTTCTAATGGAACATTTCGTCTTGGCTCCCAGAAGCTGGGGGGCAGAACAGGAAGGGGAAAGAAGGAATATACGAAGATCAGCCAGCTTGCAAAGCTAACCTCCTATTGGCCAGTCATTATGCAGCACTGCGTCAATTGCAATGAAGTCACAAGGTCACAAATTAATTACAGATGGAGGCCATTCGGCCCTTCTCAGTTCATCCATCCAAAAATGACCCTACACTCATGCTCATTCCAACATATTTCCCACATTACAACAGTGACTACACTCCAAAAGTACTTCATTGGCTGTAAAGCACTTTGAGACGTCCGGTGGTCGTGAAAGCCGTTATATAAATAAATGCAAGTCTTTCTTTTCTTTTAACATCCCATTGATTCTTAAAGGATTCCAGGCCTTTCGCCTCCACTATTCTATCTGGGAATTCATTCCATGTGTTCTCACTCATTGAGTATCACCCGAAAGTCAAAATCTACCCCAATCAGCAGCCTGTTTTACATCTCTCCTGATTTTTATTTCCATGAAAATAAAACAAGAGAGATGCAAAACGGGCTGCCGATTTGCTATCACCCATTTTACACTATCACACAAAGTCAAAATTTACCGTTGTGTGAGGAGCAACTTCCTGATATCAGTCTTAAATTTACCTTTTACTAGTTTGAACCTCTGGCTCCTTGTCCTGCTTTCACAGTTTAATGTCAAGTCATTTTCCAGATAGTTTACAATCTTATACATTTCTACAAGGTCAACTCTCAGTTGCCTTCTTTCAAGGCTGAAAAACCCAAGTTTCTCCAGTCTTTCCTCATAAGTCAGACCTTAAGAATAGGGATCAGCCTTGTGGCTTGGCTTTGCTTTGCTCTGCCTGCAATGCTTGAAAGTCTCACTTGTGTCTTGGTGACCAGAATTGCACACAGTGCTCAAGGTGTGGTCTGAACAGAGTACTGTTCAGCTTGATCACAAATTTCTCAGACTAGTATTCTGCTGTTTTAGTTATAGTTCAACATTCTATTGGTTTTGATGCTTGCTGCTTTGCATTGGTTGGATATGATGAGCGTCAAGTCTACTAAAACTCCTAGGTTTTATTCAATATCATCCTTAGTTAGTTCATGGAGTACCTGTGCTTCCTATTTTCACCTCCAATGTGTACTATTTACATTTGTCTGTATTAAATTTAATCTTCCATTCCATGACTCAAGCCACTCTACTCTCACAATGAGTGGCAGAAATGGAGATCTAATATTGTAGACAATAATGTTACAATTGCCTTAGTAGCCTTTATTACTTTTTTTTTAAAGTTTCTAAAACTGATTTGGTAGCAAAATTTGTCTTTCAATCATGCAAACATGTTTCTCGATGTAAAAAGTGGGTTCTTCCTCCACAGCATATGGGAGTCAAATAATTTGATTTGTTGAACCATATTCTCAAATCATATTAAACCAATTTGCTTGGGTGATTGTGAAAATGTTACTCAACCAAAACAATTTGAAAAGTGTCACAGTATAATTAGTACAACAATTACTAGAAAAGCAATTTATCAGGGAATAGCTGCTTGGAAGGTGCAATATTCATCTTCACAATGTGCAAACCACAGGTATTTAAAAAAAAAAAACTTGAAATGAATTCTTAAGCATAAAATAAACAGAGATGAATGCAGAACCCAAATGTCCCAACAGGTGGATGGACTAAAACCTGCCACAGAAGGTACACCTACAGGTGGAATTGGAAAACAATTCTTAGGTACAGAGCATGCGTACAGATACTACACACTTCGCATATTTGACATAAGTAGATGCTACACCTTGTGATTTGCTTCATAATTATTATTTTTTTTTTTTTAAACACTGGCCACCAATCTGTATCCATCATAGAAAGTCTCTATCAGATTACTCAGCCAAAACACAAGGATGAGCAGTTAATAAATGTAAAATCTACCCAAATACAAACGATGAAATTTTCTAACAAACTAAAATATAAATGGAAACAGAATGGTCAAATACAAGAAGGGCATTTTGAAATATACTAGCATGTCAGAAATGTTAGTTTTATTCTCATACATCTAAATTTTTAATAAAAAGACAAATAAAATGCTAAATCTAAACTTGATGCTCAGTCCCACATGGAGAATAAGAACTCATCAATAATTACTGAATGTCCTTACAGGATTCAAATACGCGTGTGAAATAATGCAAGGTCCAACTAATGAAAGATAGAGATTATGGAATACTTCTCATGTGGGAACTATTACACTGTCATTTCCTGCCATTTTCCTATATCATGAAACACAACAATCATGCTCTCTTGGTTCCAGACTTTTGAGACATTCAGACTGGCTAGTTATCAGCAGATATTCAACCGTTTTGCTCTGGCATTTATGGAGAAACCAAGTACCATCACAGACAGGCACTTACCCACAGACATCTTCAGATAAATAATAAACAAACACTCTATAGGCACCAGAGGAATACTTTAGGTCCCCACTATGATTTTTTTTCCAACTTCATGGAAACCAAAGGCCTTCATTTTGTGAAGCAGAGATGCTAAAAAGCATCTTCTCCTGGTTTAGTTACTTGGCTTCATTTGCTCCACATTAGGGGCCTTGAAGTTATGACGTGTGAATATTACAATAAATGGGTCAACACACACCTGTTAAAATAGCGAAAAAAGGAATTTCACACAAATGAGTTAACTATTTGCAAAGTGCAATTTTAAAGTAAGGGTGTCTGAGATAGGTGTCTCGGAGAACTGTGCATGAGCCCATGTTGCACCCTCCATGGCACCACTTATTGGTGCTTACACAAACTGCGCCACCACACTGTGCTCAATATTGCAGTGATCAATACACGCCTGCTATGATTTCACAGCTCACTGAACGTGGCAGTTGTGAAAAGTTAGGAATACAGTGCTCAATTGCTGTCTATTTTATGCCACCAGTAAGAGATTTTAACTCATTATTTCAAGAATGTAGGTCAGAAGAAAAATACAGAATTTTAACAAAATGTGCAAAAGAAATTTTAGGTGCAATAACTTTTTTTTTTTAAATGGAGGATTACAGCCGAGACCCTCTTTGCTATTAACATTGTTAATCTACAGCAAGCAATGTTTAAAAGCATACTCGACAAAATAGTGGCAAAAGCCATCAAATCATCTATGTGATGCTACAATACGGATCTTTGAGTCCAACAGAAGCCATAAGCTCATGCACCAGAATGACTGTGCTCACCTTCACACCAAAGGAACTAGAATTCATAGCTAATATACATTTTATCTGCAACAATAATTACAATATGCTGTTCTGACTATTGTGTAAAGTTAACTACACAAATAAAGTTTTGAATAGATTAGTTATATTCCTGGAATTCGTTTTATTCCTGTAATTATCAATACATAAAAATATATATATATAAAAAAAAATATTACAGGAAGAACACGTGTCCAGAACATTTGATTAATATATATTTATTGAACTTTTTTGGGGGGGGGAATAGTTTTAACAGTTCAACTAGACGACGTCTCATTTCTGCAATTGCCCATTGTGTCCTTCTAAATAAGACAGTGTGTGTAGCTTGTAAGAGGAGACATGGGTAATAAATGAACCAAGCAGGCTGTGTTAACTCACCTTAATGGAAGGCTTTGACTTTTTGTTGGGTGAACAATTGAGGTCTTCATGAACTCTGTTCAGTAACCACAGAAGGAACTCAAGTGCGTCGTGCTGAGAATTCCCACGAAATTGGGACCCATATTTTGCTACTATGTTCTGAAATAAAACAAACATTCTTTATTAAAACAAGACAGGTCCGCAGTGTTTGAAAAGGTGAAAAGTCAGAGTCGTTAAAACCCTTGGAGTCACTCAGCAAACAGTCCAGAAATCACTTGTGCAGCAGAAATAATATACATTAGATGAACTACCCTAGTAACACTGTCTCCCAGTGGAGATGAAAAGCAAAACAGTGAATGCTGGATATCTGAAATAAAAACAGGAAGCTTTGGAAATGCACAGTTCTGCCAGCATCCAAAGAATGTTGATGAAGGAACCCAAGTGAAATGTTAACTATCTCTTCTCTATTGGATGCTGACAGATCTGCCGGGTGTTTCCAGCAACTAACCAGTGCACTTAATTTGTTTAGCAAAAAAAAAACTTTAATGAACTGCATTTTAACAAAATAAATTTGCAACTTTTCATTGAGAGCAGATGTAGAACAAAATCTGCATTGTATACTTGTTATACACGTCATATTACTAAATTCATTAAGTTATTTTACAGCAGTATTGTCTAAGCACCATTTTTTTTCAGTATAATTACAAAGGAGTACAGTTTGCTTTCCTGAATAAAATGCTAATTGCCCTTAATTTTATGGAAAATAGTGAACCCAAATCAAGGAATTTCCGTGCAACTCAAATTTGATTCTAGAAATGAAAGGAAAGTGGCTTCTCATGACACATGGTCACACTTTTCATATCTAGCTCATCACTTTACCAGCATAAATGGCAAATATTTCATCCATTCAGCTTGATAAAAATGCTGCAACAAAGAAGTTAGAAAGACCAGGACAACGAGGTCCTGACCAACAGTATCTGGAAAGATGCGTTGAACCTCTTGGGCTGGAGGGGCCATAAACTTGCACCAAATCCAAAGAGCATGGCAGCATATTGCCAACTAAATCAACTTGAAGATTGACCAGGAGGTGGTTCTGGCAGGAAAACTTGAAAAAGGACCCAGAAAGTAAGTTAAACCAAAAGTAATATGTTGGTTTTCAGTGGCCTTTGTTGAAGATCTCAAATAAATAAATGCAATCTTCTCACAGCCAAATGATGAATGGAATATCAGATTGCACATCAGCCTCCATTGTTAATTCATACTGCTGTTATGCTTAAAGGCCAAACTTGCACGGAACAAGAGGCCAAGGAGTGAAACAGGGTACTAGATGATCCCAGGAAAATCTTTTAAACAGAACACATGCAAGGCAGCTAGGAAGGTATGATCGACTGTGTCAAAGGCAGCAGAGAGGTCAAGGCGGACAAGGACAGATAATACACCATTCTCACAGTCACAGAGGATATAATGTGTGACTTTGGTTAGGGCTGTTTGAGCAGTAGCGAGGGCGGAAACCTGATTGAGGAGGTGATGATGCCCATTTTGAAAACGAGAGGGACAGTACCTGTGGAGAGGGGACCATTTACAATGTTAGCTAGCGCGGTGTGGTGAGGGGGGGGGGGGGGGGGGGGGGGGGGGGGCATAAAGGGAAGTTTGGTGGTCACCAGCTTGTGGGAATGGGGTCAAGGGAGCAGGACGTGGGTCTCATGGACAAGATGAGCTTGGAGAGGGCATGAAGAGAGATAGGAGGGAAACTAGAGAAGGACACAAGTTCAGAGCTAGGGCAGGGGGAACCCAGGAGGAGGTTTGGTTTGGTGGGAAAGGGGTTCAGGCTGTAGGTTTAGCACAGGTAGAGCTGCTAAGGAGCTAGAAGATCCCACCACCCGAATGTCCCTTAGCAGTTCAGTTAAGGTACAGGCTTTAGTGGGCCTGCTTTAATTTAGTCTTTTTTTTTTTTAAACAGAGGGGATGTTAGAACACATGCACATTGCTAAGCTCCATACCTCCCATACAGTACAAGGAATAGACAACTAGTTGTCTGCACTGCACTCTTGACATTGAACATGAAGCAACACCAGCCATACGCCAGACTTTATTTTTTTTTGTTGTAAAATAACTAAGGTGGTCTAGAAATTCATTAATGCGTTTGCTTGCTATAGAAACTTGCCACCCGATTAATAAAATGGAGCAAAAAAACAAACACCTCAGAAAATATGCAATAGAAATTAACAGGTCAGTGACATTTCAGAAGGTACATGTGCATGTAATTCACCTTGGCCAAGAGGTGCTAGACTACTTCCACGATGCAGCTTTACACCCACTGCAATATAACTGCAGCACAGTGCAAAAGCCAAGTTTGAAAGTTACAGGGGAGTCCATTAAATTTAATTTTTAATGTGACGAGGCGTTGGCACTCTCCTAATATTAAAGTTTAACCAGAAGCTGGGGAGCAGAGCTCTGTTAATGTGAAAATTCACATGCGGAGCTCTGGTGTCACTGGGGAGAGCTGCTGCAGGGACAGCTCCGAGACTGGTAGCTGTTGCACAACCCCATGGAGATCTGCATAGAGTGTGAATATCTCAATAGATAATTGACACACTTAACTACAGAAAGCAATCAACAACCCCATTTCAAGCAAATCTCAGGGCTCTATTCATCTCAGTATCAGTGACTATACAGTCTTCTTCTTAGGCAGTCCCTCGGAACCGAGGATGACTTGTTTCCACATTAAAAATGAGTTCTCAGGTGACTGATGAGTCCAATGCGGGACCTACAGTCTCTGTCACAGGTGGGGCAGACGGTGGTTGAAGGGGCGGGTGGGTGGGGTGCTTGGGTTGACGTGCACTCCTTGCGCTTGGCTTCTGCTTGTTCCCGGCGAAGAGACTCGAGGTGTTCAGCACCTTCCCAGATGCTTCTCCTCCACTTTGTGCGGTCTTGGGCCAGGGATTCCCAGGTGTCGGTGGGGATGTTGCACTTTTTCAAGGAGGTTTTGAGGATGTCGTTGAAGCGTTTCCTCTGCCCACCTGGGGCTCTCTTGCCATGTCGGAGCTCCGAGCAAAGCGCTTGTTTTGGGAGTCTCGTATCGGGCATGCAGACGATGTGACCCGTCCATTGGAGCTGATTGAGCGTGGTCAAAGCTTCGATGCTGGCCTGAGCGAGAACACCGACGTTGGTGCACCTATCCTGCCAATGGATTTGCAGGATCTTGCGGAGGCAGCGTTGGTGGTACCTCTCCAGTGCTTTGAGGTGCCTGCTGTACATGGTCCATGTCTCTGAGGCATACAGGAGGGCAGGTATTACTACTGCTCTGTAGACCATGAGCTTGGTGCTGGGTTTGAGGTCCTGGTCTTCAAACACTCTCTTCCTCAGGCGACCGAAGGCTGCACTGGCACATTGCATATCTCAACAATAGATCATTGACACACTTAACTACAGGAAGCAATCAACAACCCCATTTCAAGCAAATCTCAGGGCTCTCTTCATTCTCAGTATCAGTGACTATACAGTAATGTTTTCCTCTCTACTCCTTTCAAATTTCCCACATCCACTTTGCAGATGACGCAAGTTAAAACAGGAGCAGTTGCACTTTCAATTCGTAACTCTACCAGAGGCAAAATCAATGTAACTTTTCAAACTTGCAGCATTGCTTTCAATGAAGCAACCTGCAAAAATAACTTGCATACACATTTTATTTGTGTCATTGATGCAAATTCGAATTTGTAGGTAGGCAAAAAAAACATAAAAAACTTAGGATGCAGTCATTGGGCACTGATTGCTGGTGACAATTTGAGAATAAAAAGAAGATTGTAGTTTATTTTAAATTTCAAGCATGATTATTGGCCATGGAGTAATGACGGATATTAAAGTAGTGCCCTGAAAAGTAGCCACGTGTTGGTCAGAGATTACAGAAACAGATTAAAATCTCTGGTCAATAGCCAAACCTTCCATGATCAGCCAACAGCAAGCAACTATCAGTTTCATTTCTGTTTTTATTTCAGATTTCCAGCATCTGCAGTATTTTCTTTTTATATCAGTTTCATTAGCTGTTTGGGAAAAGATTGGATGACACACGGGGTGCAGGTATATCTGCGGTCAGAATTTTTAACATTTTGGCGATTATTTAGCATGCTTCTATCAAAACCAAATTTTTTTATGACCACACCTGTTCTTTTTAACTGGTAGACTTGCACCATTCTTAATATTTGGGTTTAAATTGAAACAAAACATTCACTTTTCCGCATCAAACACTTTTTTCGTGATTGCAATAATACTGATTTAGGAAACTTTACTGTATCAATTCTGTTTAAAATTGGAGCTCCCCATTCACTCTCAGCACCGAGAGGCCCCCCCCCCCCCCCCCATTCACTCTCAGCACCGGGAGCCCCCCCCCCCCCCCCCATTCACTCTCAGCACCGGGAGCCCCCCCCCCCCCCCCCCCCCCATTCACTCTCAGCACCGGGAAGCCCCCCCCCCCAATTCACACTCCGCACCGGGAAGCCCCCCCCCATTTCACACTCCGCACCGGGGGAAGCCCCCCCCCCCAATTCACACTCCGCACCGGGAGCCCCCCCCCCCCCCCCCCCCCCATTCACTCTCAGCACCGAGACTCCCCCCCCCCCATTCACTCTCAGCACCGAGACTCCCCCCCCCCCCCATTCACTCTCAGCACCGAGACTCCCCCCCCATTCACTCTCAGCAGCACCGAGAGCCCCCCCCATTCACTCTCAGCACCGAGACTCCCCCCCCCATTCACTCTCAGCACCGAGACTCCCCCCCCCATTCACTCTCAGCACCGAGACTCCCCCCCCCATTCACTCTCAGCACCGAGACTCCCCCCCCCCATTCACCCCCCCACCAGCACATTCACTCTCAGCACCGAGAGCCCCCCCCCATTCACTCTCAGCACCGAGACTCCCCCCCCCATTCACTCTCAGCACCGAGACTCCCCCCCCATTCACTCTCAGCACCGAGACTCCCCCCCCCATTCACTCTCAGCACCGAGAGCCCCCCCCCCTTCCCCCCCCATTCACTCTCAGCACCGAGACTCCCCCCCCATTCCCTCTCAGCACCGAGACTCCCCCCCCCATTCCCTCTCAGCACCGAGAGCCCCCCCCCCATTCCCTCTCAGCACCGAGAGCCCCCCCCCATTCCCTCTCAGCACCGAGAGCCCCCCCCATTCCCTCTCAGCACCGAGAGCCCCCCCCCATTCCCTCTCAGCACCGAGAGCCCCCCCCCATTCCCTCTCAGCACCGAGAGCCCCCCCCCATTCCCTCTCAGCACCGAGAGCCCCCCCCCATTCCCTCTCAGCACCGAGAGCCCCCCCCCATTCCCTCTCAGCACCGAGAGCCCCCCCCCATTCCCTCTCAGCACCGAGAGCCCCCCCCCCATTCCCTCTCAGCACCGAGAGTCCCCCCCCATTCCCTCTCAGCACCGAGAGTCCCCCCCCATTCCCTCTCAGCACCGAGAGCCCCCCCCATTCCCTCTCAGCACCGAGAGCCCCCCCCCCATTCACTCTCAGCACCGAGAGCCCCCCCGCCCCCCATTCACTCAGCACCGAGAGTCCCCCCCCCATTCACTCTCAGCTCTATGAGTATCCCATTCACTGCAAGTTGAACAATGCTGTTGTCAAACACTTTGCCAAGTGTTCCGGCCGGAGCTCCTACCTTGAACTGCACGGAGAGCTGCGGCGTGTAGTCGAGGGTCCAGAGCGCCCGGACCAGCGCCGCCAGCTGCTCGGTCACCTCAGCCCGGGACTGGCCAGCCGGCTCCCCGCCGCCCCGCACGGTGCCGTTGGCTCGCAGTTGCTGGAGCTCGGCGCGGTACTGCTCCAAGCCCAGGTACTCGGCGAACAGCTCGGTGTTGCTCAGGCACTGCACCACGGCGTTCATGAAGCAGGTGTTGCCGTGGTTCTTCAAGCCCAGCACGCCGGGGGGTTTCTCGCCGGAGCTCCAGGAGACCCGCTCCCGCACCGAGCCGGACTGGGACTGGGACTGGGACAGGCTCCTGTTGGCGGCGGGCTCCTCCGGGCTCTCGGTCCCCGCTTCCGTGCAGGTGGCGAGGGTGACGGCTCCGTCCCTGAAGCCTCCATCGTCCTCCTCCTCCTCTTCCTCCTCTTCTCCTCCTCCTCCTCCTCCTGCTCTTTCTCCCTCCACGTCTCCAAAAGGAGCCAAAGTGAACAAAGTTTTGAAGACCCCCCTGACGAAGCTGCCCACCGACCTCAGCGACCTCCTCCTGAAGAGTTTGCCCGAGAAGGATTTCCTCTGCTTTCCCTTGGGCATCTTGGTCTTGGAGGTGGACTTGCCGACCTTGTCCGCTGCCGCCGCGCTGTCCATCTCCGGTCCGCCCGGCTTCACTGCGGCTCCATCACCTGCCCAGAGCCCACTAGATCTGCTCGCAACATCCAGCTCCCACAGCAAGTGGTTGGGGAGCTTTCAAACACTCGCACACTTCCATATGTCTCTCTATTGCAAAATAAACCAGAGTGGGCTGGGTTTCTTTTTTTTTTTGGCATCCAAAAAGGAGTTGCAATGATTGCTGAAGTCCCAGTCCTGCCTCCCCCTGTATTCCGAGTGCAGGCTAGGTGTGCTTGTTACCTGACTCCATGTTGTCGCTCACGAACATTTGAATGAGTGGAGCTGTTTGGTGGAGGTGGCTGTGTTGCCCCGCCCCTCGCTCGCCCGCCCATCTCCACTTCACTCCTGGGTTTTCTTTTGCACGGGAAATGCTGCTGCCGCTGGTCTGAGGAGAGGCAGACAAGCCGAGCCTCGGCTGTCACTCGGCGACGTGCCGCTGCCGCTCTCCGCCTCTCTCTGAGCGCTCGCAACGGTGCTGAGCGGGGTTTAGTTGTAAACTTGACAGCACGGGGACACGAGAGTCTTTAGATTCATTGCACTTGCTCAATTTGGCAGCTTATTTCTCAAACCCTCCCCTTCTTGACATGACTGCTCCTGCTATGTTGCGGTGCCCTGCAAAATGTGAACTGTAAAACAAACTATTTTAAATGATCTTTTGTTTTTGGTATTTCTGAAATAAAACTTGTGAATTCTCATCTGTGTTGAGAAAGGCTCACCAGCAGTATTGCAAAGAATTCAAATACATCCTTTAATTGTCTGATATCCAGACGCCCATTTGGCGTGACAAATCACCGAAATTCCACCTTTTGAATCAACTTTTCTTCAAATTAAACCCAAGTCAGCGGTAGGAGGCGCACTGGTGCCAGTTCAGAACATTTGTGGAGTTGCAAGCTGTGGGCTTGCACAAAGAATCCACCCCGTGCTATCTAACAGGTTCCCTTGTCACAGTTGCAACATCCTACTGCACCGTATACCACATCCTCTGTACTGGCTAAAAACTTTAAAATAACAGAAAACGCTGGAAAAACTCAGCAGGCCAGGCAGCATCCGTGGAGAGAGAAAGAGAGTTAACGTTTCAGGTCGATGACCTTTCGTCAGAACTGTGAAGAGCCGGAAATCAAATAGATTTAAGGCCAGAGTAAAGCTGGGAAAAGGGGGAGGGATAAAAGAACAAAGGGGGAGATGAAGAGACATTAAGGGACATTAAGAGATATGCAAGGCTAGAGGTGGTGTTAATGTGACAGATTAAGGCTGAAAGAAGTGTGAAATCCACTGGCAGAATGAAGGACAGCTGCCAGCTTCTAGGAGAGAAAAAAAGGTGTGGGGGGGGGGCAAATAAAAGGGTGGAAAAAATAAAATATAAATGTGATTGGAGCTGAGGTTATGATCTAAAATTGTTGAACTCGATATTGAGTCCAGAGGGCTGTAGCGTGCCTAAACGAAAGATGAGGTGCTGTTCCTCGAGCTTACGCTGCGCTTCCGTGGAACAGTGTAATAGGCCGAGGACGGTGAGGTCAGAGTGGGAGTGAAGCGGTGACTTAAAGTGACAGGCCACCGGGAGCTCGGGGTCCCCCTTACGGACTGAACGGAGGTGTTCCGCAAAGCGGTCACCCAATCTGCGTTTGGTCTCCCCAATGTAGAGGAGACCACATCGTGAGCAGCGAATTTTAGCGATGGCTAAAAACTTTCCTTGACACCATCATTAAAACTGTTTAAATTGCCCATGAGTATATACACATAGCAGTGTGCATCGGTGTTCAAGATGTGCAAAAAAATACTGCCACGAGGATACCCAGAAGAATGGAGTTGTTCCTCTAGATCCGGCTGCGTAAGTTCAACTGACATTTTATGGCAAAGATCTTAGCGTAAAGGAGACATAAAGCAGGATCTTATCGTGCAAAGTTTCACAAACCATGTACATTCAAAACCATTTGATACTAACACATTTAAAACCAAATTTAACAAACCTGAACAGTCAAGCGACTAAACTGAGTTTGAATTTTATTGTTGTTATTCCACAGTACAAGAGGTGGTACAGGAGAAAAAAATATCCTTTGCAAGAGTTAATCAGTAGACACAGGAGTGTAATAGTCAGGCGGTGGAAGGGTGAGAGCAGGTCAAACTGCTGAGGAATTTTCTTCAACTCTATCGTTGAACCCAGGCTGTGGCATCTGTTTGATCTGCTGATCAAATGATGCTTCAATTTCAACATAAAATGTTCAGTGGGAAAACATCGCTGCATCAAAGAATGCTGTAAAATTTGAATTTCATCCAACTTTAGACTGCGTACAAAATCTCTGTTAAAACCCATGAAAAACAGCATAGCAATGAGGGATCACTGATCATAACATATTTGATAATATCCATGTATTTTCCACTTTTTATTGCTATAAGTTGAAGAGACAGAAATTATTATTCTATATATCTGAAAAATAGACCAACTCCTTTTATTGTGGAAATTTTCCAAGTCAGAATACCAATAAATTTATCAATTTAAACTCAAATCAGCTTTAATAACTGGATCTAAATTCAATTATAAGGACAAACAAACCACTGACAACACCATAAGGAATGCAAGAATACTTTACATTCCCAGATTGATACAATGATCCATGCACCTTTTTAAGGGACACAGATTTAAGGTTTTGGGCAAGAGATACAGGGGGGATGTGAGGACGTGGAACTCACCACCTTTATTATAGAGCAATAGATAGAACTGATAAATCAGGCCTGTTCTTAATATAAAAAGGATTAAATTGCAGGTGTTCTTACTTTATGGCCTGCAGCTCAAATTTTCATTGTTTTAGGATGCTTTCCAAATTCAGTAAAGTTATCCAAAAGCAAAATACTGCGGATGCTGGAAATCTGAAATAAAAACAGAAAATGCTGGAAATACTCAGCAGGTCAGGCAGCATCTGTGGAGAGAGAAACAGAGTTAACTATCCACTTTATCTAGGCCCCTCATAATTTTATACACCTCAATAAGGTCTCCCCTCAGCCTCCTCTGTTCCAAGGAAAACAAACCCAGCCTATCCAGTCTTTCCTCATAGCTAAGATTCTCTACTCCCGGCAACATCTTGTAAATCTCCTCTGTACCCTCTCTAGCGCAATCACATCTTTCCTGTAATGTGGTGACCAGAACTGCACGCAGTACTCTAGCTGAGGCCTAACTAGTGTTTTATACAGTTGAAGCATAACCCCCCTGCTCTTGTATTCTATTTTTTCTATTGAGAGAGAGAAGAGTGGGTCCAAGACTAGTATTTCAAACTTAAATAAGGGCAATTATGAGGGCATGAAAGCAGAGCTAGCTAAAGTGAACTGGCAAAGTAGGTTAAGGGATAGGTCAATAGAGTTGCAGTGGCTGACATTTAAGGGGATATTTCAAAATACACAGAATATATACATCCTTCCAGTCACAAAAACACCCATCAACCATTACCCTCTGCTTCCTGCCTCCGAGCCAGTTTTGAATCCAACTTGACACTTTTCCCTGAATCCCATGGGCTTTTAACTTCATGACCAGTCTGCCATGTGGAACCTTATCAAAAGCCTTGCAAAAGTCCATATACACTACATCAAACACACTACCCTCATCTACCCTCCTTGTTACCTCCTCAAAAAATTCAATCAAGTTTGTCAGACACGACCTTCCCTTAACAAATCCGTGCTGACCATCCTTGATTAATCCGTGTCTTTTTAAATGAAGATTTATCCTGTCCGTCAGAATTTTTTCCAATAATTTTCCCACCACCGAGGTTAGGCTGACTGGACTGTAATTACTCGGTCTATCCTTTTCTCCCTTTTTAAACAAAAACTGTCTGACCTTGTAAGGTGTTTGGGTTCCTCGTCCTTACAAGGGTTCTTTGACTCTGGGTTTTACAGGAACAAAATGGTAGACGACACAAAGGTTTAGGTTCAACCCAAAATTGTTAGTTTATTAAAACCAAGAAAGCACGGACAAAAACCTGTTGCGATTTGGCTGAAACTTACAATCACCCATCCGGCCGGTCGTTACCGTTGTGGATTGTCGGCCTGGATTGGAGATGACCTTTCCCCGTCCTCCTTTATCTGACTACAGCTGCCTACACAGCGCAAACCCCTTGTAGAGCCAACTGATACTTATAATCACCCGTCCGGCTAGTCGTGGCCGACGTCGATTGCAGGCTGGGAGCTGGAGATGACCGCCTTCCCTTCCTTCTTACACCTGGCTGTAGTCAGAGCTAGCTTCCAAGAGAGAGCTTCGAGCGAAAAAGCGAGAGAGCTGTGGTGTGTTTCCTTCTTACAGCTCTTCCGTCACGCCTTTTCGAGTCTGGGCCTTCCCCCAACTCTTGTTTTCCAATACACACCTAGTAATCCAAACCACAGGATGTGTACAGGGCTGAGGGATAGAAGACAATTCCTTATCTTGTCTCCCCCGCCCTGTGATACATATTTAATGTGATTTAGTCTTACTGCTGATGTGTTTTGCCCAAGGTTAAAGTGTTTTCCAGGAAGTCCATTGTTTCAGCGAAACTGGCATCGTTGTCTTATCCATTGAAGATCCATCGAAACCCATTAAAACACAAAATCTCATTGTCCAAAGTTAAATCACCTATTCGCCGTTAAATCACCTATCGAGATGCTCATTGTTTCAGTTAAACTCAGAGCATTGTCCAGATGTTAATTTTTCCCATCGAAACCAATCATGATTCAAGGCCTCACAGTTCAATGTCAATGTCCTTTTCAGAGTTAATCATGAGTCAAAGCTTCCATTGTCCAGTATCAATGTGTTCTCCAAGAACTACAGACTTTAATGACTGGCACCTTTTCTGTGCCTCGAAGTTTAACCGTTTCATGCCCTTACCACTGGGCCAAACAGGCTTGCAGCATTTTAAAATCTACAACCTCAACAATCTTCTCTGAAGGTGTTGCCCATTTTCAAGATGCCCACCTACACATTCCTTGTAAAACACCTACAGAAGAAACAATCTGAAGACTTCAAGAAAAATTCCACACTAGAGTTTTGTCCCATTGTTGCAGATAAGCCCTTCCTCAATTTTCACTCTTCAGTCACCTCACCCATTTTTATCATCTAAGGTTCTAACACCAACACAAATCTTTGCATCATCCGCAAACTTGCAAACAGTTTCCCCAACACTTTCATCCAGATCATTAATGTCGATAGTGAAGAGTTACTGCCTTAACGTTGCTCCCTGCAGGTCTCTACTAATAACCAGTTTGCATGCAGAACCACTACAATTAATAACAACCTTTTGCCTTATCCACCTTAGGATCTGCCCTCCAATCCTACAGGACTCTATCTTATAAATTAGCCTATTATTTGCCACCTTGTCAAAAGCTTTTTGAAAATCAAAGAATACTATGTCGTCCGGGCTACCTTCATCCACCAACCTAATAACCTCCTCAAAACATTCAACTGGGTTGGTGAGACATGACAAAAGCAAAATAGTGCGGATGCTGGAAATCTGAAATAAAAACAGAAAATGCTGGAAATACTCAGCAGGTCAGGTCGACCTGAAACGTTGGGGGTGATTTTGCCAATGGCGGCGCGTTGGAGGCGGAACTGCTGCTTGTCGGGTTTTAGTCCCGCCTCCATCGATGTCCGGCCAACCCACGCTATTTTCCCTTGATTGACCTTGTTAAGCCCGCCCAGTGGGCTTAGCAGGCCAATTAAGGGAAAGCCGGTGACAGAGAATGTCAGCGTATAATGTTTTTGACAGATGAATTGTCATCGTTTGACAGCTTTGAGAAGTTGTCAAACACTGACATTCTCTGTTGTTTGGTGAGTTCTTGTACTCAAGACTCACCAAACCTATTTCCTGAGCAGAAAGTAGATGGCTGTTACATCGGAGAATGCAGCAGCCATTCTGTCATCTCTGCCGTGGAGATGCCGGAGCCTCCGGATCCCCAACGATTGAAGCCTGCAGGAAGAAACAAAGGTAAGGAAACTTTTTCTAAGACTTTTCACTCACCTCACATACTTACCTCTCCACACTTGCACCCATCATTTACCTCCACAGCGCACTTTTCGGCCCCTCCGACCCCCGCAGACCCACTGCTTTCCTCGCTGACCCTGGCGGGGTTTCCTGACGTCGGGAAGCACACACTTCTGTTGGAAAAATGGGGATAATCATCTTAACTGCCTGTTAACTACCTGTTAACAGGCAGTTAAGTGGCTGTAATTCCCTTCCCACCTCAAGGAGACGGGACCCGGCGTGGGTCGGGTACCCGTCTCCTGGGAAGATGGCACGGAGGCGGGTTGTGGGCGGGATGGGTACCCGCCCCCAGATTCTGCCATTGTCCCGGCAGTCCCGCCTCCAAACCCGCCTCCCCAGGGCTGGCAAAATCGCCCCCGTTAACTCTGTTTCTCTCTCCACAGATGCTGCCTGACCTGCTGAGTATTTCCAGCATTTTCTGAGTTGGTGAGACATGACCTTCGTTTCAGAAGCCAGACTAATAATCCTTTCTCTGTTCAGGTGATTGATCAGAATACCTCTAATAATTCCTTCTAGCAACTTGCCGTTAATTTAAGTCAAGCTAATGGGCCTATAATTTTCTGAAATAAAAACAGAAAATGCTGGAAAACACTCAGCAGGTGTTTTATAACTACAATTTCCTGGTTCTGACTTGTTGCCCTTTTTGAATATTGGTACAACATTAGCCTCCCTCCAGAACTTTGAAACAATCTTGATTCTAGCGAGCTGTTAAATATATAAGCAAGGGGTTCGTTTAGCACTGCCCCCATTTCTTTGAGCATCCTTGGGTGACTGCTGTCAGGACTAGCAGTCCAATCTGATTTGGAACTCTTTATTCTTTCCAGGATTACAACTGTATCCACTTTGACATTTATAATTTTTAGTGCCAACTATACATTGCAGTAATGGCAACTGAGCATATTTTACTGGAGTGAAGACTGATGTAAAGTAGCCACTTAAAACCTGTGCAATGTAGATCATTGTCAACTCAGAGCTTAGATAAGCTAAGGTTCACATGGTCTTCTAATTTATAGTGGTTCCACAGTGACATGCCTTTGAATCATACCAACATTTGTTAGGCACATCTTCTTAACAGACCTCACATGACATAATACATAAGTCAGCAGGGAAACCACAAAAAGGCTCACACTATAAAACCTAACCTGCCCATCCCCTACAATGATGCCACAGCAATGGGCCACCAGTATCAAAATCCTGAGAGCTCAGTAATATTCATTGGAATTTGCAAACCAATAGGCAAGATTCACACATGTGTTGAGTGATGGTAACCATTAATAATTCTAAAATAATCATTTTCCTTCATACAGTAATATACATCCACGACAACACTATTAATATTGTCCATGATGCGGAGATGCCGGTGTTGGACTGGGGTGGACAAAAGTGAGAAGTCGCACAACACCAGGTTATAGTCCAACAGATTTATTTGAAATCACAAGCTTTCGGAGCTGCTGCTCCTTCCTCAGGTGAAGTGAAGGAATACAAATCGGCAAAGCATATATAGACAGAGAACAATGCCTGTGTTAATTAATATTGTCATTTCAGATGTAGCTTTCATTATAAATAATCAGGACAATTGATTTGAACTAAAACATGTTTACAGTAGCTGTTTTCATATACATTGTAATTTAATGGCAGTCTTCCAAAATATCTGTGTCTTATTTTATCTTGATCTTGAAATTATAACATGGAATATTATTAGACAAATGTTCCATTTGAAATTCCTCTCTCTGCTATTTTAGCAGAGGTGTTTACCTATTATCTTAAATGGATTAACAGCAGAGACATTTAGACAGATATGTATAGATCACACAGCATAATTTCACGGCCATTGGTTCGTGCCAGGTTTTTGCAATTTACTAGGGTTGCTGTTGAGGAAATGTTTTATTTTTAGACACATACACTTACGTTCAAATGCACCTAGTACTAATATGCATGTTTTTGTAATTGGGATGTGCTACTCCAAGATAAATGGAGTTCAAATATTTTTTTCAATGAAAAGCCTACTTTACTTGAATTGAAGCGCAGAAAATTGAAGCGATAGAGGCAGTACGTAGCCTCCTTAACTTGCACATGACATTACTTCCTGTAGCCACTTAACTTCTTACTTACGTCCAGGGGAGTGGATACTTACCTCACTGGATTCTTCAGTGATAAATTAGCTTTGCAAAAAATAGCTCGTTTTAATTGAGATTTAATGTATCAGTGCGACAGTTAACATTATACCAACATCCATCTGAATAATTGTGATTCGTCTTTCCTTGGAGCTTATTTCTTCCAAGACACACACTATGCTTTAAACTCTTAATATCCTATCATGAAAGCATTCTAAATCTAACATGAAATGACTGACCCAGAGAATTTGTACTTAAAGGAAGAAGTACAACTGAAAAGTCCAAGAATCCTAAATATTGTGATATCGGAACACTTTGCAGCATCTTTCAGTTATCCCTTGTTACTCTGCTGCATGGTTTGAAATGCTGATTAGAGTCTAGATAGAAGTAGACATTTTCTGTACCTGATGAAATGGGAAGTGTGGACTGTGTGCAGCATTCCTCATTCCTGTTGTCGCTGGGACAGGATATTATACCTCATCAATGCTGCTCACAGTGCACTGATATTATTCATGTGCGAGAGTTCTACATTAAATGTCTGCTTGCAGGCTGTCTCCAACTATCTGTCTTAAAGAAATAGCAAAGGATGAGAGATACCAGTGAAGTGTACAGATATGATACTTTATGACAATTCATTTGAATACACATTCTTTTTAAAAGAAAACATCCAGCAGAGTATAACCATTCTGGAAGTTACCTCTCATCCAATGGTATGGTAAGAAGGCAGAGCACCTTCAAACATTTTGGATCTCTGGGACCAATTCCGTAACATGCACTCTTCCTCCCTTGTCAATTTGGTCTACCCCTGCAGCCTATGACCTGTAATTTTTCCTCAGGTCTGTCTCCTCCTGTATTGAATACAAGGTTGGTTTTTCCTTCGCAGTATCTCCAATAGGCTTGATAAACCTTGGTTTGTGTGTTGCTCTTCAAATGTTATTTGTCAGGCGGCGGAGAAAAAAAACATACTGTTCTACTAACCTTGCCCTCTTCAAAAAAAAAGCTAAAACAAAGCGGCATCTGCATCACTTCTTTTAGAATTCATACAAATTATGTGCAGCAATGCAAAACATTCAGAAACAAATCATTTCAGTTTGAATGGAATCTGGTTTAAAAATCCCACATCTATAACCTTTTATCGGAGTGAGTCATGAATCAGATAACTTTTAATTAAAAGTCAAGTACAGGCATGTACCTCTTTGTTGCTCCTGGACCCGAAGCAGGGCTGTCAACATTGTGGAATGCTAGGAGTAAGATTTATGATCAAAAAGAGTTAGACAGATTGCAGGCCCATTAAACTTACAGAGCTGGGCTATTTTTCAGAGTGAGATATATCAAAAATAGGTTACATTTTTAAATAAGTAAGTCTCACTCCAAATGAGAGAAATTTGGCAGGTCTTTCAATGCCATTGCTACCAAGAGCAGTTACTAAGAAACAGATAAGAACTTCAATAATCAGTGACACTTTATTTTTCTTGTGACTGCAATAAATTGAAACAATGCAGTTGATCATTACCACAGTTTATGCCACCTTTACAACTTTGGCCTTAGTCAAATAGAGTGCAAGATGGCTGCCTGTGGTACTGGGATTTAAAAAAAAATTATGGATGTGGTGAGCATTCATGTACAGTAATTCCCTTTTTGAATACACTTTATTTCAAAAGATATTTGCGGAAGACAAAATGGACCCTATCTTACCCAAACTCTTTCAGGAAGCTTCTCTGATCAGTATCTACCAACAAAACAATAATGATGTGGAGATGCCGGTGTTGGACTGGGGTGGACAAAAGTGAGAAGTCGCACAACACCAGGTTATAGTCCAACAGCTTTATTTGAAATCACAAGCTTTCGGAGCACTGCTCCTTCGTCAGGTGACTTGACGAAGGAGCAGCGCTCCGAAAGCTTGTGATTTCAAATAAAGCTGTTGGACTATAACCTGGTGTTGTGCGACTTCCAACAAAACAATAGGAGGTGAGGATTCCTCTGTAGAAGTGATTAACAACACTTTCTCTTGAAAGCCTCACGCCAGAAACTGATTACAAAGTCTGTAAGAAGTGGTTTATATTTCAAAAAGTTTGCTGGGAGAAACGGAAAAGATATCAAAAATAAAACATTCAGTTCCATTGGGACTGGGTAGGACCCAGGGAACATGTGGAACATTTTATAATAAAGCAAATGGGGTGAATTCTGAGACTAGGAAGGTTTGGCAACTCCTGCTGCCATCTCCCATGGAGGTTATCGTAACAAGAGTGCAACAAAGTTAGTGAGCAAAGAGTTGCGTTCAGGATTGTACTGCAGTTTGCACTCTTGTGGTGATCTATTCCACGATAATTGGGCCATTTTGTCGTCAGGGAACACAGCTCAGGAAAGGTATCAAAGCTGTAGTCCTTTGTGGGGATGCTAAAAATCTTAGACATTAAAAACAAGCAAGTAACTTGTCATTTTGCTCAGGTATAAAACCCCTTCCATCCTATCACACACCACAGGTGAAAGCTGGAATGACTAAAACAAAGGGGAGAATATTTCCTCTATGCCATGTGCACCAAAATTGTAAACCCGTTGTTCATACACTGAATAAATCTCCTAAGATTTTTTTTCTCTCTTCTGGAAACAATCAGCTTTCAGGAGTTTTTTTTCCAGTTTTGTAATTGCTTTCTGTACACTGTTGCTATGGGCATGCCCCATGGTTTGATTTACTTGATGAAGTAAATGGCATGTCATCTATGTTAATAACACTGGAACTGTTTGGAAGCACAAGGCAAACAAATGGGTTACACCAGGTGGGAAATGCATCAGAATGCCTGCCTTCCATTTCCTATTTCATACAAACTTCCCAGAAGACAAAGTGTTTGTTATATTAAGCACAATTTGCTGCTGGGATCATTTGAAGGATATGATGTGTTGTGTTTTCATTGTTACTTTGTGCATGCAAATTTTTAATTATTCAGACATTTAGCACATGGATAGCTCCAGTTGCTGTTGCTGTCAAATATATCTAACCCATTTACATATATGAAAAGGTGGAGAAACATAAAGTAATGATACTGGTATTAACAATGTCAATCAAATGCCTTAAGTTAGGCTCTTCAAATATTAGCATGCAAACTCGTAAATCTTCCTCAAAACCTACTTCTTTGACCTTGCACTGAGTCACCTCCTCTAGCTCTTCTCTCAATTCTTGCTCAGTATCCGATCCCCTCTTCTTGTGAATCACATAGGGGTATTTAGCTACATTAAATGCGTGAAATTAATGTAAATTGTTATAGTTGTTGACAAGTTCTTACAAAATTCCTTTCTCCACTATTTTAACAGACACTAACTCATTTAAAATGCCTCCATTAAAATAGTAAACAAAGGAATTTCATGTGAATGCAGTAATCAATCATACACTAATATTTAGAGAACCTAATATAAAGTTACAAGTGTAAAAAAAATTAAATTGCATATCACACATGCAATAATTGTAATGGGGCACTTCTTGCTGGAGTGGGCCATTAGTTAAACTTTTCCCTGCACCCTTCAGCTCAAAATTAATTTGTGCCATAACTTACTGGAAGTGCGAGCTGATAACAAGGTAAACGGGGCATCTGAGACCTTAGGGAACGACGGGACCAACAGTGTATCTCCTTAACTAATGAGATTTAAGGATTAAGAAAGAAACAGAGGAACAACAGAGTAGGAGGGTGAATTAGAGTCAAATCAGGTAAAGAAAGAGAAATATAGAGAGGGAAAGAAAGATTGAATTAAGAGAGAGAGAGAGGAAAAAGAGACAGAAAAGAAAGATATTTAAAAATTAAAAATTTAACATTTTCTTAATCTCCAAGAAGAATTTACTACATGCAGGAATGAGACTCAACAGTTTAAATTGTACCCTTTCTGGGAGAGAAGGCATTGCATTAACAATTATCATGTTGTTAAAAAGGTACTTGTGCTTACTCCATCCCTCTCCCTGACCACTGTCTGAGGCTGAACCAGACCATTTGCAACCATGCTGTCTTATTTGACCCTAAGCCGAGCTTACGACCCCATATCCTCTCCATCACCAAGACTGCCTACTTCCACCTCCATAACATCGTTCGTCTCTGCCCCTACCTCAGTTCATCTGCTCTGAAACCCTCATCCATTCCTTTGTTACCTCTAGACTTCACTATTCTCCTGGCTGGCCTCTCACCTTACACCCTCTGTAAACAGTTGTTTGCCCTGTTCACACAGGTCCCAGATCCCCTGTAGAGGGCGCTGCGCTGAAATGGCTTTCGAATCACAACAAGTTCCAGTGCAAAAGCCCATAGAAAGTCAGTGGGCAAGTGCAAGTGTATTGAATGGTTGGCGCCGTTCGTTCGCCGCTGAGAGCAAAATCCAGCCCAATATCTCTTTATGTGGCTCGGTGTCAAATTTGTTTGATAACACTCATGTGTCCCAGGTACGAATGAAAGCTATTGTACCAAGTAATCAAGAGCCCATCCAAAGACATTAATATGTAAAATCCCAACGACTCTACGATGAGAGAGCCGTTAGCGGGTAGTTACAGAAAACACTTGGAGGCCCCAAAACCCCTCCAGGGAGAACTCCGACCGATTAAACAATGGGAGAAATATTAACAGGTACTCAGACATTTACGAGTAGCCCCGAAACCCATTAAAAACGGAGATCACCTATACAAGACTTTTGAGCGCCAAACCCTAACAAAAGGAAAAGACATTAAGGTTGGGCGGGAAACGGAAGATTTTGTACTATAATTACAAGCTCCAACCGTCCATCTCGCTCTTATCTTCGTATCTTGCTGGTGTTCATCCTCGTGGCTGCTCCTGTGTTTTTGACTCGCCGTCTTGTTCCTGCTTGCCTCGTGTCTCTTTTAAAAGACTGTTGAACTTTGTGATCCGCTCGGATCTACCTCGTGTCGTGTCGCGAAGACCTGTGTTGATAACCGGTATCGGAACCAAAGGCCCGAGAAGAGATGAGATGAGATGAGATGGGAAGAGACGAAGACCACACTTATCGCCACGGTCAGTAAGCCCCGACCGCGCCTGTAGGTCGAATTGACATTTTCCTTGCCAGGAAGACTTCTTCGAACTTTACAGAACGGACACCGGAAGATTCTTTTCTTAAGTATTGACTGGACTTTGAAAACCACCAACACAGATCTTCATGACAGCAGACGTTCCAGCCTGCTAGCCGGAGCAGAAACAAGTAAACAAGTGGGGCCAGGAGACCCCCTGATCGACACGTGGGTGCTGCGGTGAAAACATCCGATCAGCTATTCGGAATTTCTCCGAGTTATCACGAGTGGTGAGCATGAGTCTCGAATCCTACGAATCTAGCTTAGGACAGATATTGATAGGGGAGGGTTTCAAGTATTGAGGATAATTGTAATGTGTGCCCCCATTTACGGTGTGTCGTTCGTTCCTCGTTTCCCTGAAATTAGTTACATAACTGCGTGTAAGATTGTACTGTCATTAATCTGTGCTTATGACATGTATTTCGTAATCTTAAGTATTATGCAATAAAGATTTTCCATTTCGTACCATTCAACCGAGTCTACCTGAGTTTCATCTCCATTACTGCTCTCGCATCTAAGTCCAGTGTCTAGAACCGTAAGGGCGAGTGATTCGAACCACTCACAGGTGTCTAGTGCTCCCAGACTGGCTGGAGACCAGAACAGGCAACAAGGCCTAACCTCGCACTAGCATCCAGGCTGCACAGAGCCACACGAATCTCACAGGCTGAGAGACGGTCAGAAACCCTTACAGAAGCCGCTTGAGACATTTTACTACATTAAAGGCGTTATATAAATGCAAGTGGTTATTGTTAATTATGAGCCCTAACCTTCTACGGCAAGTTAAATGGGTAATTAACACAGTTTTTCTTTCTAACAAATATTTTTATTAAAAAGATTATATTTAGTCTCCTTGGGTGGTACAACATCCTTATCTAATAAAGTCTCCGAGTGGCACGACATGGGTTTATACAATCCTTCACACAATGAATTGGCTTTGTTTAAGAGTGAGCATCTTTAATATGGGTTACAGATACTGCAGTGTGTTGGGGCCCTCCTAGGACTAATATGCAAGACCAGCTTTGTCAACCTGTGCAAAATTTGCTGAACTACATTGAGACTTTCACCTACGGTAGGTATTTCAACTTGGGAGTAAGTTGGATTCTCAATACATCAAGGATCGCTTTTATGTCTCTGGCCCAAAATGTCTGCTCATATTCAACAAGTGACACATCCTTTATGGGTCATATTCAGAGTAAAGTTACACAACCACACTTTTTTCTTAAATGTGTGCATATACTTTTCCCAGAGCTAAGATTAACCAGCAAAAAAGAAGGAAATTCTTATCCACTTGGATGATATTTTTTGTTTGTGTGTAAATTCTCTTTCTTTCATCTTTGTGGCTTCAAAAATGAGAAAAAGAAATAAGTATATCCGTGTAAATTCAACTATTTGGGCTAGAAGTTCAGTGCATTTGCGCCTCCTGTTAGCGCCTCCAGGGCACCGCTAACAACTCCCGCTAAATTCTACGGGAGTTTAGCAGCGGCGGTAAACAGTAGCACCCTGCTCCGCTGCACAGGCGACGTCATCATCGTGTGCAACGCATGTTTTCGCCCCGCCTGCAAAATTGGCCCACGCCCCCTGAATCTGCGCCGGGCGATGACAGCGACCGATTCAGAGGCAGGAACGGAGTGGCAGGAGCCTCGCGGGGCGCTAATTAAAGGGGAAGTGGCGGGTGGGGGGAAAGATCGTCTGACTTACTTATCGCGGCCCGTTGCCTCTTTGAATGCGGGGTCCGAGCCGCGATCTGGCAGCCCGGCACTCCTCCCAGGCTGTTGGCATGGCACCCCGCTCCCTGGTGGTCCAGGTAGGGCCCCGTAGGATTGTGGGCTTGGGCCCTCCCCTTTAATGAGGGGAGGAGCTCTTCCATGTGGCAGCGCTACGTGGCCCAGTGCGTAGCGCTGCAGAACGGGGTTAGCGCTCTAAGAAGGAAGTGGAGAGCTTGAATTAGCGCTCCACCTCCCTCTTGGGGCGCTAAAACTGAAGTTAGCGATCGCCGGCGCTATTTTTCACTGGACGCTAAATTTAGCGCCCAGGCAATGTTAGCGACCCAAAATGGTCGCAAATGAATTTTCCCCCATTGAAAGGTAGTAAACTCTTCCTGTGGATAAATGTTTAATCTTCAAGATGTGCTGAATACAGAATAAAATAAACAAGTTGGTGCTGAATGGTTTGGGGACGTTTTGGCTATGTGCTTCAATATCCTGAAAACCTGAACACTGTGGGGAGAGTTACAAACCCAGATGATTGACTTTCTTAAACTTTACACAAGTTAAAGATTAATTATTCTTCAATAGGTAAATATGCTTACCACGGCTTACAAGGGAATTCTTTCCTTCCTTCTCCCCAATTTTCTGGGATCCACATATCAAAACATCATTAATAAGGACGATAAATTCTGAAATATAATTTCTCCTCAAAGGTGCATTGTTGTCTGATTGGCGAATTGTACAGGTAGGAAAGTGTGGCTAGAACAGATGCCAATGGCCTAATTTTACCTCTTGGCTGCAAAGGAAAGTACTTGCATGATATTTTCAGATTCTGTGCTGCAACACTTGTAATTAATTGTATTAATTTGGAAGAGTTTTGAATATTTACTGGATAACGTGTGATTGGTGATATATTGACATTGCATCGCTACGAACATTAACATATATTCTCGATAATTACCTGTGCATACATTTTTCGAGGATAATAATTTAAGGAACCAACAGTGACCCTTTTTTTGAATCACCCTCTCCATTCTTCCTGGGGTACAGTTCCTCAGATGGAGGAAGCTCTGCAGCATCTCACCCAAGTGACCATTCTTCATTTGTGAGCATAGATAGTGAGGGCCGGCAGGTTATTTTAACATAGTAAGTAATCACATGGAAGCTTGATTCAATCCTTACCCGATATCCATACATGCACTTTTCAGCATAGGCAATGCAGTGGGAATATTTCTGCTCCTTAGTCTGAGGATACCGAGACCAATTGTAACAGCCATGTCACGGTCCCAGATGAGCTCAACTAATTCAGTACTGACTAGGGATTATGCCTGGAACCTTCATGATATGTGTAGCTTCAGTGTCACGCCCTGTGTTGCATTAACCCACAGAGCCATCAGGAGATTGGCAACTCTCTATCAAAGTCAGCTTTACAATACAATATTCTATTTTATGCACTTATGTACCATAGGGAACCTATTGCCATATATTAATGGAATAAATACCCTTTTGTTATTTGCTTACCTTTGGTCAGCTATCAGTCAAGCAAGGGATATGGCGATAGGACCGGTGAATGGAGTTGAGGCAGAAGATCAACCATGATCTCATTGAATGGCGGAGCAGGCTCGAAGGGCCGAATCACCTACTCCTGCTCCTATTTCTTATGTTCTTATGTTCTTATGCCTATGTACTGACCCTTTGCTTCTTTTACTATGATATCTGATTGAATCTGTCCAGCTACCTTTGTAGAAAATAATAAAAACATAATTTAAAATAAATATTTCAAGCCTTTCTCGAGGAACAGCACCTCATCTTTCGATTAGGCACTTTACAGCCTTCTGGACTCAACATAGAGTTCAACAATTCCAGATCATAACCTCGACCCCTATCATATTTTTTTTTTCCACACTTTTTTTTTTTGTTTGTGCCTTCTGTTGTTCTCTCCCACATGGCAGCTGGCTTTCATTCTGCCAGCGCAATTCACACTTCATCTAGAGCCATCTTTGTTTCTTAACCTGTCCCATTACCATCTCCTTTTGCTTTGAATATCTCTCAATGTCCCTTAATGTCTCTTAACCTCTCCTGCCTTCTATCCTATCACAGACCTTCCCTTTTGTTCTTTCAGCCCCTCCCCCCTTTCCCAGCTCCTACACTTGCTTAAAAATCTGGTCCATTTCCTGCTTTTTTCCAGTTCTGACGAAAGGTCATCGACCTGAAACGTTAACTCTGTTTCTCTCTTCACAGATGCTGCCTGACCTGCTGAGTATCTCCAGCATTTTCTGTTTTTCTTTCAATTTATAGTTAGTTTGTGAACGAAAAACATAATTGTTTCAGATGAAGAAAGGGTTATATAGCTTTAATTTTTCACTGTGATTTAAATTGCTTCGAAGTGCAATAGGAATTGAAATATTATCGTATCATGGGCCATTGGAAACAAATACAGTGCTGCTTTGAGAATTTGGAATTTGTCCAAGAAAAACAAACATCCTTGGTACCTGAAGAAATAAGGTCGGAATGCTGCATACACCGTTAGGTCTAGAATGTGATTATTTTCACAGGAGAACATTGTTGTATGCAGAACTCACAGATCCTAGGATGCATAATTTGTCTCTATTTATGTTGTCAGCAAATGTGTGGATAGTAAATCTAATTGTTGTGAAGAAAATGAGGGAAGTTTATTGAATATCTATCAAGTGACAAATTTGAAGTAGAATGTAAGAAAAGACAGGGATGAGAAAAGTCCATTGAGCCTGCCAGAGCTCATCCCTCTCATATCACAGGATTTAACTATATCTTGAATAACCACATAGTTATTGCCTCTACTACCCTGCCGGACATCATTTCAAATATTTATAATTCTTTGAGTAAATTAGTTGTTCCTGTTAAAAATTAAAAGGGATCAGGAAGCGACCCAATGATTGTAGTCCATGGAGAGTAAAGCCTTTAATAGTTACATAAGTGAAGATTGCCTCAAAACTCAAAGATAGGAGATACAAAGTAATATTCTCTGATATACTTCTAGCATTTGGCAAATGAGAAGAGTTCAGTAAGAAAATTGAGAATAAATGAATGGCTGACAATCTGGTGTGAAAATGGGACTTCTCCTTTAATATGTAATTGGGGATATTTTCAGAACAAAAAAGGACTGCACCTAAACAAAGTAGGAACAATGAGATTTCTGACAAACATTGAGGCAACTATCAAGAATCATTTAAACTAGATAGTTGGGGTGGAGGGGTAGGGTGGAAGAGGGCAGGGAGAAAATTGAAGCCCAGACACAGAAATTGACAGAAACATGCATGAACCAGACAGCAGTAACAAGTAGACAATGTTGGACAAGAAGGAAAGCAAGTCTACAATAACATGGAAGTCCATGAACATTAGAAATAGGGGATCTAGAAATAAAAAGCTTTTGTGACAGTAGAAGTGTAGGAGGAATATTAGAAACATGGCTGACTTGAGAGAGTGGAAACAAATACAGCATGTGGAGTATTCATAAAATATACAGTGGACAGAATATTAAATGGTGTTTCCCTATATATCAGGTACACCTGGGAGGTAAAGGAAGTTGATTCTGTTGGAGATGTAAAGTTACAGAATGAACTACTCCGTGGTTAGACATCTTTGATATAACAAAGATAAAGCTACCAATAAACAAGCATGACCCTAAATGGATTAACAAAAGAATTAGAATTGAAATAAGGAGGAACAACAAACTCTATAAACCCTTCAGGGAAAAAGGGGAAGGGGATCCATTGGGACGAATTAAGGAATACACAGAAACATGTTAAAAGTGTGATCATAGGGGCAAAGAGAGATCTGGAAAAAGTATCTGGAGGATGCAAAGTATAAAGTAAGAAATTCTTTCAGTATCACCAGTAGTAACAGAGTCAGACATGAGATAACAACTATAAAAGATGCAAATGGAGCTGAAACAGAGGTTAATGCTCTGAATGATTAGTTCCTCCAAGTATTCACAAGGGAAGATATGAGTAACATTCAGAGATAAGCAGAGATAACCCAAGCAGAATTAATTACCAGAAATAAATGAGATGGAAGTGCTTCTAAACCGTAAGTCTTAAGCTTCTATGTTCTTTCCTCAAGTGTGAGGAGCTCATGGACTTCTTGGGGGAGAAATTCAGTATCGCCCCATTTGGGGCGCAATTATCGGCCGGGCGCAAAGATTAGCGCCTGGCACTAATTATCGCCACCGACTGCAAACTTGACTTTTATCACCCCTGGAGGTGATTGGAGCGCTAAATCAGGCGCTTCACACCTGTCTTAAGGCGCAAAGGCCGAGGAGC
This sequence comes from Squalus acanthias, assembly GCA_030390025.1. Lineage (NCBI taxonomy): Eukaryota > Metazoa > Chordata > Chondrichthyes > Squaliformes > Squalidae > Squalus > Squalus acanthias. Next base: position 25,274,868 of record CM059447.1, on the reverse strand, counting down.
GAGGCACTACCTCAGAGCGCTGGCGAAGCTCATGTAATGTCAGTCAGCAATGGAACACACACACAATGGCACGGGCCAGTTCTGAAAGGGGATGGTTAATCTCACTTTCCATCCACATCCTGCTAATTACAGCCTTGAATCTCGGCCTGGAGAGACCTGCACATCAAATCTGCTGGAAAGAACAATGGAGAGTACCAGGCAAAGAGCTCAGAGTGCAGCCCCCACAGTCTCTTCTAAATCGATACAAGGAATGGCAAATCAAAATGAACCTGCAAAGTGCTGCTCAGTACCCAAAACTCCTTCACACAACGTTGAAACTCTCCAGAAGTCTCTCTCTCTCTCTCTCAGAATGCGTGAGATCATGGCTGATCCTTCAATTCAGTATCCCGTCCCCGCCTTCTCTCCGTAACCCTTAACCCCTTTTGCCTGTAGAAATATATCTAATTCCCTCTTAAATATATTTAATGAGCTGGCGTACACTGCCCTCTGTGGCAATGAGTTCCACAGGTTCACCACTCTCTGAGTGAAGAAATTCCCCCTCATTTCTGTCCTAAATGGTTTAGCCCTTATCCTTAAATTATGTCCTCTAGTTCTGTTCTCACCCGCCAAGGGAAACATTCCTTCTGCATCTAATCTGTCTAGACCTGTCAGAATTTTATACACTTCTATGAGGTCCCCTCTCAATCTTCTAAACTCCAGTGTGTACATCCCTAAACTACATAGTCTCTCCTCATAGGTCAATCCCGCCATTCCTGGTATCAGCCTGGTGAATCGCCGCTGCACCCCCTCCATGGCAAGAACATCTTTCCTCAGATGAGGCGACCAAAACTGTACACAGTACTCGAGGTGTGGTCTCACCAGTGCCCTGTACAGCTGCAGCAAGGTATCCCTGTTCCTGTATTCCAACCCTTTTGCTATGAAGGCCAGCATACCGTTTGCCTTCTTGACCGCCTGTTGCACCTGCATGCTCGCCTTCAGTGACTGGTGTACAAGAACACCCAGGTCTCTCTGTACTTCCCCCTCTCCCAATTTATTGCCATTTAAATAATAATTTGCCCTCCCGTTCCTGCACCCAAGGTGGATAACTTCGCACTTGTCCACATTATAGTGCATCTGCCATTTATCCGCCCAATCACCCAGTCTGTCCAATCGCTCTGGAGCTTCCTGGTCTCCTCCTCTGAGCCCACCCCCCCTCCTAGTTTAGTGTCGTCTGCAAATTTGGAAATGCTGCATTCGACTCCCTGATCCAGGTCATTAATATAAATTGTGAACAGCTGGGGACCCAGGACAGATCCCTGTGGTACCCCACTTGTTACTGCCTGCCATTCAGAAAATGAGCCGTTTATTCCAACTCTCTGTTTTCTATCTGACAGCCAGTTCTCTATCCACGTCAATACTTTCCCCTTTATCCCATGAGCTTCAATTTTCCATGCTAATCTTTTATGTGGGACCTTATCGAAGGCCTTTTGGAAGTCCAGGTACACCACATCTACTGGCTCTCCCCCATCTATTTTACCAGTTACTCCCTCAAAAAATTCCAATAGATTAGTCAAGCACGATTTACCCTTTGTAAATCCATGTTGACTCTGTCCTATCCTGTCCCCATTTGCTAAGTGCTCGGCTATTTCATCCTTAATGATGGACTCCAGCATTTTGCCCACAACTGATGTAAGGCTTACAGGTCTGTAATTACCTGCTTTTTCCCTACCCCCCTTTTTGAATAGTGGGGTAACGTTAGCTACCCTCCAATCCATGGGCACTGTTCCCGAGTCTAATGAATTCTGAAAAATCATACTTAGTGCATCCGCTATCTCTAGGGCCACCTCCTTCAGTACCCTAGGATGCATGTTATCAGGCCCTGGGGATTTGTCCGCCTTCAATCCCTTTAGCTTCCTTAACACCATATCCTTAGAGATATTGATTTGCGTCAGTTCCTCCTTTGCCAATGTCCCTATTTTTCCCGATATCCCAGGGAGGTTTTTTGTGTCTTCCTTCGTAAAGACTGACCCAAAGTATGCATTTAGTTGGTCTGCCATTTCCTTATTTCCCATTATATATTCCCCCGTATCTGACTGCAATGGACCAACTTTGGTTTTCACCAGTCTTTTCCTCTTGATATACTTATAGGTAAGGCAGGGGGCGCCACTCAATATCCGCTCCGGGGCGATACCGGGGCGTTGCGCACTCGACTGACGTCATGATCTGCCGGCGCAGGAGATCGTGGCGGTAGTGTTTAGTGCCACCGCAAAATGTCTAGTTAATTTCGCGAGCGGCGCAAACTTCGCCGCGCCTGGGCGCTAGATGCTTTGCGCCCCATTAGCGCCCTCTTAAGGCGCTAACGGGAGGCGCAACCAACTGAATTTTTCCCCCCTTGTCTCTAATATTGAGACCATCCATTCGGCTGTCTCTGTCACTTCCCTTCCTTCCCCCAGCCCACCGGGCAAAACTTCTTCTAAGGTTCACCCTTGCCCTAGCCCTGAACTCACATCTTTCTCCAGTTTCTCTCCGATCTCCCCTCATGACTTCTCCGTGCTCATCTTGTCCATGAGACCCACTTCCTGCTCCCTCGACCCTATTCCCACCAAACTGCTGACCACCCAACTTCCTTTTCTGGCTCCCATGTTAGCTGACATTGTTAATGGTTCTCTCTTCTCAGGTACTGTCCCCCTCTCCCTCAAATTTGCCGTCATCACCCCTCTGCTTTTTTTGATATATATAAATGACCTGGATATTGGAATAAAGAGTAGAATTTCTAAATTTGCCGATGACACCAAACTTGGGGGTGTGGCAAACAGTGAGGATGATACCAATCGACTGCAACAGGACATAGAAAGGCTAGCAGAATGGGCATACAAGTGGCAGATGGAACTTAATACAGAGAAGTATGAGGTGATGCATTTTGGCAGAAGGAACAGGGAGAGGCAATATACACTTAATGGCACAGTTTTAAAGAGTGTGCAGGGACAGAGGGACCTGGGAATTAATGTGCATAGGTCCCTGAAGGTGGCAGGACATATTGAGAGAGTGGTTAGCAAAGCATATGGGATCTTGGGCTTGATAAATAGAGGTATTGAGTACAAAAGTAGAGAAGTTATGCTAAACCTTTATAAAGCGCTGGTTAGGCCACAACTGGAGTATTGCGTCCAGTTCTGGTCACCACACTTTAGGAAGGATGTGAAGGCCCTTGTGAGGGTGCAGAAGAGATTTACCAGAATGGTTCCGGGGATGGGGGATCTTAGCTACAAGGACAGGTTGGAGAAGCTGGATTTGTTTTCATTAGAGCAAAGGAGGCTGAGGGGTGATTTGATAGAGGTATACAAGATTATGACAGGTTTGGATAGGCTAGACGGGGAAAAGCTGTTCCCACTAGTTGCTGGTACAAGGACTAAGGGACACAGATTTAAGGTTTTGGGCAAGAGATACAGGGGGGATGTGAGGAAGAACATTTTTACGCAGCGAGTGGTGATGACCTGGAATTCACTGCCAACAGAAGTGGTGGAAGCGGAGACACTCAGGGCTGGATTTTGTCTTGGGGTCGGGTTGGGGTCGTGTCCTCCACATTTCGTGTTTCCCCCCCGATTCCAGAGTAATGTGGATGAATGATGCAATTTTCACTTAATTGGGCAATTGAGTTCCAGCATGTGGGAACCCATGAACCAATTAGTGGTTTCAGCCTGAAACCCGCCTCTGATGATGTCATCATTGCTGACTGCCTGCTCTCAGAGATTGTCTGGCTGCTGGTGAGAGAGGACCTGCCTGGCTTTTGATGTGATTGGACCTGGATGCAAAATTGATATAAGAGAGAGAGAGAGAGAGAAAATGAATTTTTTTCCATCCAAGTCCTCTCGCAGCAAAGGCCAGGCAGTCTCTGAAGACATTCAATGGAGCAGCATCAGAGGCGACTTTCAGGCCTAATACTACTACTACCTTCATCACATCTCCATTGTAATAGTGGACCTGCAGCTGATAGTCAGCTATCCACTTGTGCTCCCGCCAGGTTTCACTGGAGTGTTTCACACCAGGCGTACTTCACGTCAGAAAAGGGTTAAACTAGCTACAACGATTCAAAATAGTATTACAGAGCCAATTTAGGGCTTGTTAAGGGCTGTAATGGCCTCTCCCGCCTCTTGGAGGCGGGACGGAGTCGGGAACCCCGTGACTGATTTTGTCAAAATTGCGTGGAGGCGGGATGGGGTCGGAAACCCCGACCCCGCAAATTTAACCCCCCACTCGCCTCCAAACCCGACTCCATGGGTCATTCAAAATCCAGCCCTCAATGTTTTCAAGGGGAGACTGAATAGGCACTTGAGGGAAATAAACTTGCAGGGCTACAGGGATAGAGCGGGGGAAATGGGACTGACTGGATTGCTCTACAGAGAGCCGGCACGGACTCAATGGGCCGAATGGCCTCCTTCTGTGCCGTATGACTGACTCCTCAAAAAACCAACCCTTGATCCCTCCATCCTTGCAAACTACCGCCCCATCTCCAACCTCCCTTTCCTCTCCAAAGTCCTTGAACGTGTTGTCGCCTCCCAAATCCGTGCCCATCTTTCCCGCAATTCCATGTTTGAATCCCTCCAATCAGGATTCCGCCCTTGCCACAGTGCCGAAAGGGCTCTCATCAAAGTCACAAATGACATCCTTTGTGACTGTGACAAAGGTAAACTATCCTTCCTCACCCTTCTTGACTTGTCTGCAGCCTTTGACACGGTTGACCACTCCATCCTTCTCCAACGCCTCTCTACCGTCGTCCAGCTGGGTGGGACTGCACTCGCCTGGTTCCATTCTTATCTATTTAATCGTAGCCAGAGAATCACCTGCAACGGCTTCCCTTCCCGCTCCCGCATCATTACCTCTGCTGTCCCCCAAGGATCTATCCTTCGCCCCCTCCTATTTCTCATCTACATGTTGCCCCTTGGTGACATCATCCGAAAACACAGTGTTAGTTTTCACATGTACGCTGACGGCACCCAGCTCTACCTCATTACCACTTCTCTCAACCCCCCCATGGTCTCTAAATTGTCAGACTGCTTGTCCAACATCCAGTTCTGCATGAGCAGAAATTTTCTCCAATTAAATATTGGGAAGACCAAAGCGATTGTTTTTGGTCCCCGCCACAAACTCCATTCCCTAGCCACTGACTCCATCCCTCTCCCTAACATCTGTCTGAGGCTGAACCACACTGTTCGCAACCTTGGTGTCATATTTGACCCTGAAATGAGCTTCCGACCACATATCCTGCAGCATAACTAAGACCGCCTATTTCTACCTCAGTAACATCGCCCGTCTCTGCCCCGCCTCAGCTCATCCACTGCTGAAACCCTCATCAATGCCTTTATTACATCTAGACTTGACTATTCCAACGCACTCCTGGCTGGCTTCCCATATTCTGCCCTACGTAAACTTGAGGTCATCCAAAATTCCCATTATCTTCTCTCCATTTCCCCTCCTCTTCCCCCATACCCTCCCTCAGGGTCAAATTATCCCCTACCCTCTAACCTTGCTTGATATTGCACTTCGCTTTGATTCCCTGTTTGCAATAACACGGACATAACGAGTCATTTATAAATGTTGAAGTATAGATAGTGGCTTCCCCAAAGCTAAGTGGCATGGGTAGTAACAGCAACAACAACTTGCATTTACATAGCACCTTTAACATAGTAAAACGTCCCAGGGCGCTTCACAGGAGTGATTATCAAACAAAATTTGACACCGAGCCACATAAGCAGATATTAGGACAGGTGATCAGAAGCTTGGTCAAAGAGATAGGTTTTAAGGAGCGACTTCAAGGAGGAGAGAGAGGTAGAGCGACGGAAGGTTTAGGGAGTTCCAGAGCTTGGGGCTTAGACAACTGAAGGCACTGCCATCAATGATAGAGCAAAGAAAATCGAGGATGCGCAGAAGGCCAGAATTGGAAGAGCACAGAGATCTTGTTGGGCTGTAGGAGGTTCCAGAGATAGGGAGCAGCGAGGCCATGGAGGGATTTGAAAACAAAGATGAGAATTTTAAAATCAAGGCATTGCCGGACTGGAAGCCAATGTAGGTCAGCAAGTACAGGGGTGATGGGTGAACGGGACTTGGTGCGAGTGTGGGCAGCAGAGTTTTGGATGAGCTCAAGTTTACAGAGGGTGCAAGGTGGGAGGCTGTCCAGTAAAACATTGGAATCGTTGAGTCCAGAGGTAACAAAGGCACGGATGAGGGTTTTAGCAGCAGATGAGCTGAGGCAGGGGTGGAGACGGGCGATGTTACGGAGTTGGAAGTAAGCGGTCTTGGTGATGGAGAGGATATGGGGTTGGAAGCTCAGCTCAGGGTCAAATAGGACACCAAGGTTGAAAACAGCCTGGTTCAGCCTCAGACAGTGGCCAGGGAGATGGAGTCGTTGGCTAGGGAACGGAGTTTGTGATGGGGACCGAAGACAATGCCTTCAGTCTTCCCAATATTTAATTGGAGGAAATTTCTGCTCATCCAATACTGGATTTCGGACAAGCAGTGTGACAAATCAGAGGCAGTAGAGGGGTCGAGAGAGGTGGTGGTGAGGTAGAGCCGGGTGTCATCGGCTTACACATGGAACCTGACGTTATGGTTTTGGATGATGTCGCCGACAATACCATAATTAAATGATGAAAGAAGATAAATGGAATGATAAACACACAGAAAAATAGAAGGGACATAGAAGAGATGAGGATAGAAATGGTTAGCGATGGCAGATAGAATGGGTGAAAGGTAAGTAGTGAAATAATGTGAATGATCAAATATGCCATTTACTCATTCTAAAAACAGTGAAGTATGTTTAATGCAGAATGAAATGTTTGTCACAGAATTTTATAAAATTGTACCACAGAATTTTTCTTTTCTCGCTGCACATACTAATGGTTCTAAGAAGGCTCTTCTTGGAATTGAAAAATCATTATCTTGAACTAACGTCTATGGAAATTATTTGGATAAAGGAATCTCTGACCTTGCCCTTCCAGTAAAAAGTATTCCCTTTATGTACAGTATTACCATCATTATAATTATCTTTGGAATGTAAGCTCTCCTTTGAGCACAGAAACTCACAACCTATGATCCAATGTGATTATTATGCTGCACTGAATTACTGAAGCTCTTTGTCAATGTCTATTTCCACGTTAAATACTACAAATGGGAAAATTCACCCCACTGAATGAGTTGCAAATAATTGTACATGTGGTGTGTGATATACCTGTGGTAACACAATACAGCTTCCTGTGACTCGAACTTTATTGCATCACTTCCTGTGATTAGTCCAGGATAAATACTGGACTGATCAGTTGGATCCTGGAGAGGCATAGAGTAAGACCTCTTTTGTATGTAGCACCTTTTTAGTTGATTAAAGCTTACTTTAAGTTCACCACGCGTAAGGCTCATTCTTACGACAATACCTCTGCCTTAAAGTCAAGCAATATGTTTTATATATTTTTGCCAAATTTATAACACATATTTAGAGATGAAAATCATGTGCTGATTTTTTTTTGTATTACACGATCAGAAGACACTTCTATGGTTTTGAAAGTTTCTGATTATACATAAGTTAAAGAGGGAGACTTATCTTTTGTATTGTTTCGTTACAAAACATATGGTTGATTTTTGTTCAAATGTATTTTTTAGTTCCTCTTTTTTCCAAATGCTTTTATTTAAGTGTAGAGTTATAGTCCTATCATCAAAGTAATTCACTGAGAGAAGTTCCTGAGTCTGACAGTATGAGGAAGCTGAATTAGCATACACAATTCAGATGACAAGATCATTGAAGCAGTCATAGGGTAATGACAGTATCTGCTGAAAATTCCATTTTGTACTCATTAACTAATCATTTTTAGGACTTGAGTACTGATGAAAACCTATAACGGTGCTATTCACTGGCAAGAAATACCTAGAAAGCCATGAGCACAGAGACATTGCAACTGATTATTCCACTCAGTTCACGTAGATAATTCTCAGAAAACACATTTGTCATTATTCTGTTTTGGAGACACAAGAAAACTACTCATTAAAATTGTTTCCGATACTGGGGAATATACTTGACAACATACATCATGAATAAGAATATAAGATTGAACACGTTTCCCACAGAAGAAAAGCATCCTCCTTTATTATTGTGATCTCGTACTTTGGTAGGAAGAATTGGATGCTGTAGTCATCATCCTTCAAATGAAGGTTAAACTTCATGTGAACAGAAAGGTAAGATATGCAACTGGGATAACCACACAGCATCTGTGCCTTTAAGAAATTTAAAGAAGAATCATGTTGGTCACTGGACGCCTAGTGTAAAATAAATTGGATATATATCTTTCTTTTCTCTTTTTTGTATTATTTTCTCTCCTCCCTCCTCTAATGCAGGCATTGAGCCCTCACTAGGGTATGGTTTCACAAGTGCCAGTTGCTCTCTGAACCTTGGCCAAGGGCCAATCATTCATGAGTGAGCCTTGACAGTGAGTGTCAAGAGGCTATCTGACTGTGGAGGACATCGCAGCTGAGCTTGATCATGTCCTCGCCCAGCAGCCATATATGCGCACTTCCAGCAGAGGTCACTGCAGAGCTGTCAGCAGCGAGAAATAAAAATAGAAAATGCTGCAGATGTACAGCAGGGCAGTCAACATCTGTAAATAGAAAAGACAAGTTATGACACTTCAGGTATGTACCCTTCATCAGTCACACATCAGTATGCAAATCCTTCAGACTAACCTACAAGTAGGTGAGTGAAAAACAAGGTTTGTGGAATGCAACCTTCATTTCAAAGATGATAACTGAAGTACATAAAATGATATGATTTAATTTTTAGCATTATTTAGATAGGTATCTGTCCCAAAGTAGTACCTCACAGGAAGTGTCCTTGAATTTTTTTCAAAGGGGTGGTAGTTTTTGAATATGAAAAACACAGTCTTAGGACGGTTTATTTGTTCTTGTGCTCATCAGGGAGATGGGTGTTGACAGTGGAAAATAAAACTGTGCCCATTTTAAGCAGCTAGTGTCAGCATCAGGCACACTTAGGTCAAGTACATGACAGGGTAGATGCAGAGTAACGCTCCCTCTACTCTGCCCCAGGCCAGCAACAGCCTTTCCTACTTGTGATCTCTCTGAGTGAGATTGTAAATTGTGTTGTGGACTAAAAACTGGGTTGATACTGCAAAAACTTAATTTTACATAGAACTTTTACAGACAGCACACAGAGGAAACTTTAATTCCATTGGTTAGGGCTGGACTCAAATCCCATATCTCAGAGGTAAAAAGTCAGCATCGTAATTCACTGTGTCACACAGTCCCCTTTTGGGCATAGTTTCCTTGAGAGGTCGCACAACACCAGGTTATAGTCCAACAGTTTTATTTGAAATCACAAGCTTTCGGAGCTATCGATTTGCTCCTTCCTCAGGTGAAGTGACTTCACCTGAGGAAGGAGCAAATCGATAGCTCCGAAAGCTTGTGATTTCAAATAAAACTGTTGGACTATAACCTGGTGTTGTGCGACCTCTCAATTTTGTCCACCCCAGTCCAACACCGGCATCTCCGCATCATAGTTTCCTTGACCAGACTATGTGTTAATCATTGATTGTGTTTTTGATTTTTATTTGTTATTTCATTTATCTCCCCATTTTTCCTTTCTGAAGTCTCATCATACCTTGTCTTGTCATTGACATTATCCTGTTTCATAAGGGATTTGAGTGCATATGTTCAAATGAGAGACCACTTAGCCATTTAGCTCACTAGAAGAAATTTTAAGGGGACAGATACAGAACTGGTCTCCTTAATGCTATTTTCCTATTCTCCATAATTCTACTCAGAATCTAATTTGGGAGGCATTCCTGTTTTCTGCATCTAGACGAGGGACTTGATGGATCATACTAAAATGCACAGTTCTAAGGGCTGGGTGACAACTCGGGGACTGAATCTTTAGTTAGAGATTCCGTCAGCTGGATTTAAAGTTTATTGCGTGGATAGAATCCTTTCTACCCAATGTATCTATTGCCTTTTGCGGGTAGGCAGGATCAAACAGAGTCACAGGAAAAGGCCACCTGTAAACTCACTCAACACAAGGACGCAAACATATTTTTCCAGCAATTTTTGCCATAATGTCTTTTCTGAAAGAAAGATGCACTAATTTACAAAAAGTATTTCAAAATGACAAAAATGTATTATCATCCATCAACTATCTTTATGCAATTAAAACATACACAGGAAAGCAGCAGGTCAGATCAGACTGGGTATTTTTTTTCTCCAAAGAGATCCTCATATATTTTGATTATTTTATAAAAGGTATAATGAACACCGTGCTACGATCATTTTTTGAGTAAAGCTGGTTTTCAACCACTTGCGTACCGTGACAGAATTAAAGAAGCCAATTCCATGCTAAATCTTAGACTAAAATGCTTCATTTTTGTCACGCTGATATCCAATTAAAAATCCATTGTGATTTCTAAATAAATATAGATAAGTGTTAAAGAGAGTTGAATGGTTTATAACTCTGCCTTTCACAACCAATCACAACTGTTGTTCCAGTTTTATAAAAAAAAGTTAAAAGCTTAACTGCAGACGGCAGCATTTGACACGTTAGACCCCCTGTGACCCCACCTCATTGTCTTAGCTGTACTCTGATGTGTCTTTGATGTAATGCCTCCCTGATGGATTGTATCTCTGCAGACACATTGTTCTCTGTCTATATATACTGTGTAATCGATTTGTATTCCCTCACTGTACCTGAAGAAGGAGCAGCGCTCCGAAAGCTCGTAATTTCAAATAAAACTGTTGGACTATAACCTGGTGTTGTGCGACTTCTCATTTTTTTTTTTCACAACCAAGGCAGATTTTGATATCCCTGGATCGATGTCCTGGTATTGTCAGAAGATATGTGAGCCTAGAAATTCGTCTCGGTGGTGGTGCAAAACGGGTGGTATTGGATCGGCCGCCCGTTATACACAGCGCCCAATATTCAGTTCCATTGACTGCAATATCAGGCACTGTGTATAACGGGCGGCCGATCCGATACTGCCCGTTTTGCGCCTCCGCCTGAGATGAATTTCTAGGCCCATGGTTTTGCAAGGGGTCCGTGAATTAAAATGAATCACTGGAAATAGGGAGCACCACAAATCGGATATGCTGATCTGTGTTTAATGTGCATTCCCATTGGGTGAAACTCCATGCTGTGAGCCTCGCCTCACAAAATTTAACTCTACAATTTGTTACACATTACCATTAACTATGTGGAGGTCTAACTAGATAAGTGTGTACTCTACTAACCTTGCATAAAGGACATCCTGCTGGTTTGAATATAAAATATTGGATATCGTTCTCAGCATTTGGTCCCCAAACCTCAACATCATTACACCATCAGTTTTTGTTAAGATTTAACGTTACAGAAGGGAACTACCATTATCTGCTCTGTGCTAAATCAAGCTGCAAAAACTGAGGGGGGAATTTTCCCAGCCCTGGGGAGGTGGGTATGGAGGTGGGACTGCTGGGAAAATGGCAGAAACTGGGAGTGGGTACCGACCCCGCTCTCAACCTGCTTCCGTGTCATCTTCCCGGGAAGCGGGTCCCCGACTCGCGCAGGGACCCGTCTCCTCGAGGCGGGAAGGGGATTAGAGCCAATTAATTGCCTGTTAACAGACAGTTTTGAGGCTTATCCCCATTTTACGCCTGCAATTGCGGGCTTCCCGACGGCTGCGAACCTCGCCAGGGTCAGCGAGGCGAGCAGTGGGTCTGCGGGGGTGAGAGGGGTCGAAATGTCAGCTGTAGAGGTGAGTGCAAGTGTGGACAGGTAAGTCTTCTTCTTCTTCTCAGGCAGTCCCTCGGAACCGAGGATGACTTGCTTCCACATTAAAAATGAGTTCGCAGGTGACTGATGAGTCCAATGCAGGACCTACAGTCTCTGTCACAGGTGGGGCAGACGGTGGTTGAAGGGGCAGGTGGGTGGGGTGCTTGGGTTGACGTGCGCTCCTTGTGCTGCCTGCGCTTGGCTTCCGCTTGCTCCCGGCGAAGAGACTCGAGGTATTCGGCGCCTTCCCGGATGCTTCTCCTCCACTTTGTGCGGTCTTGGGCCAGGGATTCCCAGGTGTCGGAGGGGATGTTACACTTTTTCAAGGAGGCTTTGAGGGTGTCCTTGAAGCGTGTAACAGGTAAGTATGAGAGGTGAGTGTAACGTGTTGGAAAAAGTTTCCTTACCTTTGCTTCTTCCTGCAGGCTTCAACCCTTGGGGATCTGGAAGTGCCTCATCTCAACGGCGGAGATGACAGAACAGCTGCTGCATTCTCAGATGCAGCAGCCATCTGTTTTCTGCTGAGGAAAGAGGTCTTGGTGAGCCTTCTGTGCAAGGGCTCACCTTAGAACAGAGATTGTCAGTGTTTGACAGCTTCTCAAAGCTGTCAAACGCTGACAATTCATCTGTCAAAAAATTTTCAACAGATGAAGTGTCATACAGTGACATCATCTGTCACCGGCTTTCCCTCAATTGGCCGGTAAGCCCGCAGGGCGGGCTTAACAAGGTCAATCAAGGGAAAATAGCATGTGTTGATCAGACGTCGCTGGGGGCGGGACTGAAACCCGAAAACCAGCAGTCCCGCCCCCAACATGCCCCCATTGACAAAATCCAGCCCCTGGTTTCTTTTTGGGAAGGGCTCACACCTGGGGTGTGAGCTACTCATTAGGTAATGGAATGGCTTGCAATCTGATTCCTATACTGTAACACAAAACATAGTTAAATATTGAATCAGTAAAAGAAAGCCAATTATCTATTCTGAATTGCACTATGCAGGCAGTCTCCCGAATCAAATGCCAGAGCTCTTTATAAAATATTTATATGTATATAAACTACAAAAAGGAACATGCAAGCTCTTACAGTATTCCCAAACTACTTGATGTTAGGTATCAGCTGTTTGAACCAACAAATTGAATCATTCCCACTGGAAACAGATTGCAACAGTAATTGGCTTTATGTGTCAGAAACAAGCTTTCTCATTAGAATCGCAATTTAGGTGTCCCTACTCGGCTTGCTTATTAATGATTTCAGCCACAGTCCAGATTGTATAGATGTTTACTAATCAAGTGACCAAAATATTCCTGACCACTATATGAATATGCTATCTTTCCAACTTTTGCATTTACACTGAATTCATAAGGAAGCTCTGGAACCGCAGTTCCTTGTTACATTTGTGAAATGATGCATCTAGTCATTGAATTTTAAGCCACACTGATACCCCATTAAAATACTGCAGGAATATTGGCCACATTGCTAAATTAAATCCCATCTCAGCAATAATTGAAGTAGAGTGGCAACCTTGCTAATATGCTTCCTGTAAAAAAAGTTCAGCTGAATCTAAGCAACTGACAATCAAAAATTAGGTATCTCACAATACTCTAGTTATTTGAATACATTTTTTCATGGTCATATTTGTTCTTATTAAATATCACTTTGCTGTAATACCTTTGGACAGCCAAAATAAATCCACTGAATAAAAATGTGATGCAGATAATAGGCTTCTACTGTATCCTTGTGTCGTGACACTTATCTGTGAACTACTACAAAGCTTTGGGATACTCCTCGAAGTTAGCTATGGATATCCTGCCTCAATTATACAGAAGGAGCAATCGATAGCTCCGAAAGCTTGTGATTTCAAATAAAACTGTTGGACTATAACCTGGTGTTGTGCGACCTCTCAATTATACAGTACCAGACATTAAAAATTATAGTACATTTCTCAAAGTGTGCAAAGAAATTGAAACGCTTTATGGCCATGCAAAGGGCATGAAGTACTTTATGGGCATGCATATCAAAAGTGAATTGACCTTGAATTTGACAGATCAAAATCTCTTACTCAAAAGGTCAATGATGTACATTTAATGCAGCTAAGAGAGTGTTCCTTGTTTGAATCATTCCTATATCAGAATATACTAAAATCAGGTAAATACAAGGGTTTTAAAATCATTTACACACCTCACAAATGAAAATAATAAAAGGCAAATGAGCCTAAAATTTCCTGGGGTCTTTATGGGCATTTCTTTCAGCGGCAAAACTCTAGATAGAGGGTCTTTGGAAGACAGACAACTTCTGGCAGTACTTACTTATATGCTATGCACTGCCTGGAGATTTATGACTCAGACATGAGAACTCTAGGTGTGTCTCCCATATGCTAAAAAATAAAATTCAACTTGCTTAGTGAAGGGAGTAAATAGTAAGGTACTTTTTGAGGACATTCGGTGATTGATGTTGGGATCTGGTTTAGGGGTCTTGAGTTGCTCTATATATCATAGAATCATAGAAATTTTTGGCACAGAAGGAGGCCGTTTGGTCCATCGTGTCTGTGCCGGCTAAAAACGTGCTATCCAGCCTAATCCCACTTTCCAGCTCTTGGTCTGTAGCCTTATAGATTATAGCACTTTAAATGCACATTGAAGTACTTTTTAAATGTGATGAGGGTTTCTGCCTCTACCACCATTTAAGGCAGTGAGTTCCAGACCCTCACCACCGTCTGGGTGAAAAAGGTTCTCCTCAACTCTCCACTAATCCTACCAATTACTTTAAATCTATGCCCCCTGGTTATTGACCTCTCTCTAAGGGAAATAGATCCTTCCTATCCACTCTATCTAGGCCTCTCATAATTTTATACACCTCAATTAAATCTCCCCTCAGCCTCCTCTGCTCTGAAGAAGACAACCCCAGCCTATCCAATCTTTCCTCATAGCTAAAATTCTCTAGTCCTGGCAACATCCTCATAAATCTCCTCTGTATCCTCTCCGGTGCAATCACATCTTTCCTGTAATGTGGTGACCATAATTGTACGCAGTACTCTAGCTGTGGCCTAACTAGTGTTTTATACTGTTCAAGCATAACCTCCCTGCTCTTATATTCTATGCCTCGGCTAATAAAGGAAAGTTTCCCATATGCTTTCTTAACTGCCATATCTACCTGTCCTCGACACTTCTCAGTATCCTACCATTTATTGTGTATTCCCTTGCCTTGTTAGCCCTCCCCAAATGCATTACCTCACACTTTTATGGATTGAATTCCATTTGCCACTTTTCTGCCCACCTGACCAGTCCATTGATATCCTCCTGCAGTCTGCAGCTTTCTTCCTCACTATCAACCACACGGACAATTTTTGTATATTCTGCAAACTTCTTAATCATGCCCCCTACATTGAAGTCTAAATCATTGATATATACCACAAAAAGCAAGGGACCTAGTATTGAGCCCTGCGGAACCACACTGGAAACAGCCTTCCAATCACAAAAAACACCCATCGACCATTACCCTTTGCTTCCTGCCACTGAGCCAATTTTGAATCCAACTTGCCACTTTCCTTTGGATCATAAGGGCTTTAACTTTTCTGACCAGTCTGCCATGTGGGGCCTTGTGAAAAGTTTTGCTAAAATCCATGTAGACTACATCAAATGCGCTACCCTCATCGACCCTCCTCGTTACCTCCTCAAAAAATTCAATCAAGTTAGTCAGACATGACTTTCCCTTAACAAAACCATGCTGACTGTCCTTGATTAATCTGTGCCTTTCTAAATGACGATTAATACTGTCCCTCAGAATTGTTTCCAATAATTTGCCTACCACCGAGGTTAGGATCAAACACATGCCAAAATTTACCAAGACAGTTATTGGCAAAGTGACAGGAAAACAAAAGTTTCAAAGTTGAGGCCGTACGTGGGTTGGATTTCCTGGAGCTGATGATTTGCAGGATTACTCCATTTTTTCATTTTGCCATTCTGCTCTTTGGGTGTTGAGCAACCCATCATCCTGAATCATGTACCTATCCCCTTCAACTTGAATTGGTAGTTCAATTATTGCAATATAATGGAACCAAATCACTTTAGCCAATGGTAATTGAGATCTATAGGTCTCAGATCAATACAGTCTAATGCTTAATTAAAAAAAATAGCTTATTAGCTATTTTCTTCCCCAGTGAGACTGTAAGAAAGCAATAATTCTGCAAGGACGCATATCCTTTGTGCACTATGTGTAAGAAATCAGAAACCCATTCTTTAAAACTAGTTTAGGTTTTATTGCACAGTGGGAATCTTTCCCACAAGTTTATAATTCATTAAAAAAAAATATTCTTTAAAGATACCAGATGCAATGATGTCAAATTGTGTTTTATTTCTTCTATAAGTTACAATGTAATTAAAAATCATGGATCATTCAAGCACATTGAAACAGACAGCTGTAGAAGATGCTACTAAAAAGATAATGCATACCCACATGGAATCCAGTTTTTACAGTAGTATACAATCAGAAGTTATTAAAGTGGATATGTTAAATATTCGCCTGTTTGTACAGAAACATAAAATATTTAATGTATTTAAACTTCAAGTCATTTACAATTACACCTTTGGGGGAGAGGTTTTCTCCCAAATTACCGAACTTCAATTTTAAGTAATAAAGACACAGGGTTTTCATTAATTTCTGAAGGAAGGGAGTATTTGATAAAAGTACCAACAGGACAGACATTATGGAAGGTGCATTTCCCTGAAATCCAAAGCAGACATTTCAAGAAAATTTATCACTGACTGTCTGAAACTTGTAAAAAGTCAAAGATGGCGTTCTGAAGCAATAATGTCATATGTCAATAAAGTGTGCTGTGCATTAGTTTGTATTATAAGGATATCTCCATCGCAGAATGGCTCCATCTGAACTAACACTGATTATGTGTTTCATAGTGGGAGAGATCTTAATACGGTTGATGGTTCCACTGTGACCCATTCCAATATGTGTAACCTCACCTTCATTGTATTCCCACAATTTAATCAATTTGTCCTCACCTCCTGTTTTAAAACACATTGAAATTCAAGCATATAATCAGTACAAAATATTTGGAAAAATTACATACAATATATTATGGTAACAATTTACAAAGCACACACAATATTAGCAGACTCAGACTAGTACAATTTAGAGGAATACACTGGAGTATCAATAAATAGAACTGTTTATTTATCCTGCAGCACCTATGTTTTCCTATTGTAGGCCCTTGTGGTCTGCTTAATGTGATACTCTTTCAACAGAAGGCAATTAATACAATAACTAGATCAGAAAATGAATTGAAAGAAGCATAGCGATGCAGCTCCAAATTGCTGTGTCACTGAGTAACAAGCAGTGAAATAATGTTTGGAATTCCCCAGATGGTGAGTTTCAAGTTTCATCTATGCCATCAGGGAGCTTGCAGAGCAAAGAGCCTTCAAACAAGGAGAAAACTAAAAATGGAGAGTGGTGAGTCATCTTGGTTGCTCTTTTGTACCTATCAAAGCAGCTGGCAAAGCAGGTCGGCATAGGTCTGGGTACAGTCATCTGTCTGTCTGTACACTCAATCAGGCAATGATATTCTACACCAAGAGACTGAAAGAAGGATGAACAAATGGATACTTTAAAAAGAAAGAATATCAAGTGTCTATTTGTGCTGATCAATTCTTCTTAACACAATATTATTTGAACAAAAAGTTAGAAGTTGTCCTAAATTTGTAGATGTCGATACAAAATTACTGGATTAGATTTCAGTAAGATTGTGATATGTAATGATTTCTTTTTTGGATACAGTCCTGATCCTTTATTTTTGAATGTCTGGATTTTCAATGTTGCCAACCAATAAAAGAGACTAGGGTTATTGCTAACTAAGGAACTAGGGGTGAAAAATTGAGTCGCGCCCCCTTTGGGGCGCTAACTTCGCCGGGACGCTACTTTTAGCGCCCCAGAAAAATTAATGCCCCCGCGACCGAAATTGTGTGGTAGTGCCCCAAGAGGGAAGCGGGGCGCTACTGGAAGTGCCCCGCCTCCCTCTTGGGGCACTGCGAGGGAATATCGCGGCGTCCCAAGAGGGGCCTTGCGCTGTGCGACCCGGAGCCCAGCTGGGCCCCCGGGGATCGGGAGTGCCGGCAAAAGAGCCCGGCACTCAAGAGAAGTGCCGGGCTCATGGAGCGCAGCCGTCACTCCGCGGGGGGGTGCGGGTAAGGAGGCCGGGGACGGCAGCGGAGGCAGGTGCTGGCAGGCGGCCAGCAACAAAAATGGCCGCCCGGCACCTCGCCTTTAAATAGCGCCGCCCTGGCTGCAGGTAGGCCCCCCGATCCCGTCGGACATAGCGTCCGGCAGCAAGTCAGGGGGCGCTACCAAAGATTGCCGCAGGGCGCTAACGGTTACCGCCGCCGCGCACTAACGGTTACCGCCGCCGCTAACCTCCCGCTGAATTTTACGGGAGGCATTGGTGGCGCCGCGCCCGGGCGTGAGTTGCTTTGCACCCCGTTAGCGCCCTCTTAGGGCTCTAACGGGAGGCACAAAGCAACCGAATTTTTCCCCCTAAGTCCTGCAAATACATTTAAAGCAACATTGAGAGCAATGGAGTGGGGGTGGGGGGGGGATGCTGAGGGGAAGAAAGGCAGAGAGAGAGAGAGAGAGAGAGAGTGCATTAGAGTGAGAGAGAGACCTATTTTATTGCAGTTAATGGAAACTGCCCAGATGCAGCCATCCACACCCCCTCCCCACCGCCATCCCCCACCACACCAGTTCATCAAAAGACAGGCTTCCTTAGTTTGCTCCAAAATCATTCAAATGCAAAACCCACAGCAAAAATAATTTAGTAACTGAGTACGTAAGCATGACAATTACATTATTTGGTCTATTATGCAGTACTTTAGACAGAAAGCTATAAATGAGTTATGTTATTTGGTCTGTGCAGTGAACTTAAAAATAAATATTAATTAGCTTATAATACTTCCAAAATTAAGCATACAGATTTAAGTATATTCGGTAACCTGTATAACAAAAACTATTGATATCTTAAAAGATCACAAGAGAGTCTGGTGGTGCAGTGTATCGCTGTACTAATGCAGTGCACGAGGGAGCATATGTGCTCACCTGTGATTCCTCACACAGCAGTTCAGAATCTCAGCTGGTGTTACATGAAAGCAATGGGAGAGGGAAAATAGTTTCCCAGAGGAAGGAGCATGAAAGAAATAGAAAAATAAAAACTGGTGGTTAAGGCAATTCAGGCTGGGCATATAGTGGCAGAAGTTTGCAAGCAGGCTGGCTGCCTGCATTATAACAGGGGAATAATGGGAAGTATTTTTTATGGGAAGTATTTTTTAAAAAGGGGAGAGAGGAAATATATACCTCATTTTGACTACAAAAGCTGTTGAATTGTCATAAAAATCCAGCTGGTTTACTAATGATCTTTAGGGAAGGACATCAGTCACATCTACCTGGTCTGGTCTACACATGACTCCAGTCCCATAATATACATTTGTGCTTTTATGAGCACTAGACTCAGTTTCCCTAATGCCCTCCTTGCTGGCTCCATCCAAAAACTATAACTTGTCCAAAACTCAGCCACCCACATTCTGTCCTGCACAAAGTCCTGCTCGCCTGCACCCCTATCGTTGCTGTTCTATATATGCTCTCTGTCCCCCCAATGCATTAAATTTAAAATCATTATTCTTATCTTCAAATCCCTCACAGTTTCACTAGGCATGGCGTCTACAAACTTCAGTTTTATATTCTCTCCAGCATCCATTAGCCCCCTGACATTTACTCTGTCACTTTAGAAAAAGATCTGCTCTTCACTTATATAAAAGTGTATTGTTACTTCTTTTGAAAGGATGAACCTCTCTTAAGAAAGCAGTTGTCTTTAAATGTTGGAGATCTGTGCAGCTATAATATCTTTCGTATTACAAAAAATCTGCCCAATAGGTTTCCAAACAGCACAACTTACTCTGTACAACATTTCTATGTGAATCTTATATTCCCATATCAATGAGTTTCTGCTGTTGCTACTGGGATAGCAAGTTACTTTTACACTGATATCACATATATGACACACGGGTCGATAAACAGTTCTATTGCATTCCAGAATGCAATTTGTTCAATAGAATGACAAAGATTTCTGTCAGTAAAGAAGTTAAGTAGCTTTTGAGTAAAATAAACAAAAGATAGAGAAGAATGGATACCATGGCCGCAATTTTGCTGACCTCTGTGGCGGGCGACGTCGGTGGCGGGTCCCGACCCCGCTGCTGTCTCCATCCTGGTCTCTGAAATGAATTTCCCCTGATTGGGCTTGTTAAGCCCGCCCAGCACGTTTGGCGGCCAATTAGAGGAAGCGGGTCTGGTGACGTCATTTGTTCCTTAAAGGGACCATGGCCAACTTTATTTTGACATTTGTGCTATCAGTGTTCTACAGCATTGAGGTGCTGCAAACACTGACAAGCACTGCACAACGGTGCAGGGCTGCACCCAGGCTCTCCCATGACTCCCTCCAAATGCTTATGGAGGGAGTCACAGCACGCAGAGAGGTCTTCTTCCCTTCCCATGGGCGGAAGAGACCTCCCCAGGAGATCAACAGAGCCTGGTTGCACATTGCAGAGGAGGGCATAAGCAAGCATGTGGTCAGGAGGACCTGGGTGCAGTGCTGCAAACGTTTCAATGATCTCAGTAGATCACGAAATGTTAGTACAAAGCCACACTCAACCTCATCCTGCTGTGCCTCTCATCAGATCCCCATCACTCTGCCTTCCCTACCCTACTCCTGCACATCCTTACTCACACCAACTTACCTTGCACCTTCACCCATCCCTCTCTATCTACATTATCACATCCCCATCTCACTAGCCACCCATCACACTCACCCTCATCCTAGTCCAATCATACCAACTGACAACACACAAGGGTAAGCACTTGGGTGTTTTATGCAATGTTCATGTAAAGTTTCTGTTAATGTGGTTATCAAACATTGAAACCTTTATTTTCAACACTTTGCGTTCTTGGACAGATTTCTGTGCACCTTTGGAAGTGGCTTCGTGAGTGGCAGTAAATGGTGAGACATAACGGTACCCTCAGCAATGGTGATGAGTGTGAAAGGAATGGCTTGGGCATCGCAGGGATGCTTTATGGTGTTGGTGTGGGGTGGTGCCAACCTGGCGCATCATGTGGCAGCCAGGGTGTACAGCGCCAAGTGAAGTAAATCTGGCCATGGTGAGGCCATTGCTGGCTTCCCGGGCAGCAATATGGTCGGGTGCTGATGCCCTGTGTCCTGTGCAGCATCAGGTGATTGCGGAGAAAGTTGGTGGTGTTGTTGTTGGTGCTGCTGATGATGGGGCTAATTGTGATGGGATTCTGAGGACCAAGGTGAGAGAGTATAAAGGGCACCCATGCTGATGGAATAGATGGCAGGTGAAGTAGAGATGACAGAAGTGATCTGTCAATGGTGGGAGAGGTAATGAGGTCAGACTGGATGGAGACTTGTGTAAAGACTTGCAGCATGGTAAATGTGTTGTAGAAATGCAGTGAGGAAGAGTTTGTGGCTGAGGGAAGATATCTCTGTAAGGTGGGAGCTTTTACTGTATATTTGAAGCTGTCAACTCAATAGTTGATTCAATGGCCACTGAACTCCCACCTCAGCTTGACAGAAATGGTCCACGACCAGCGTGGACCCCGTGGGCGAGCTGTCAAATGCAGAAGGTGAGCTGAAATCCATTCTTAAGTGGCTCTAAACAAGCAACTAATTACCTGAATTGGGTCCCCCGCTGTGAATCGGGCCTGCTCAGCGCTGACAGACCCAACATCGAGGAAAGGCGCATGGCGGTGGGTTCACAGCGGGGTCCCAATCAATTTTTTTTGTACTGAGAGGGCCATAAACTCCTTTGAGCGCGACCTTTACGTCCGTGAGCAAATTTTACAACAACAACTGCATTTACAACAACAACCACTTAAATGCATATATACAGTAAGACCATATTGCCACTCCACCGTCTCAAATCATGAGACAATCAGACAAGATTCTATACAAGTTTAACATAACTTCTCTGCTTTTGAAATGAACCCCAGTGCTTTATTTGCACTTTTATGGCTTTTTTAACCTGCATTACTACTTTTAATGATTTGTGAATCTATACCCCTAGATCCCTTTGCACCTCTACCCCATTTAAACTCTTATTTTCCAAGGAGTAGGTAGCCTCCTTATTCCTCCTACCAAAATGCACCACCTCACACTTATCTATTATTGAAATTAATTTGTCATTTACATGCCCATTCTGCAAGTTTGTTTATGGTAGAATTAATTAAAAGCTTTTAGTTCGTCATGTACAAACACTATTTAAAAAAAAATACTTGTCAGAAATGCCTGGGATATAAAAGAACTGCATAATGATGCATTAACACTTCAGAAACGTCACTCAGTTACACTGTTATGTATCAACAAAAGCCCAAGGTGAGCTGAAAGAGGCATATCTATTCATGCAATTAGTATTAATTTTAAAGTTTTCAATGTATTAGCCCATCCCTCATGTCACTATAGCGATGACTGCACAAGCAGCAGGAGCAGTGGCTTTCCTATGGTGCTGACGTGCTGTACACCCACATAAGTAATTAGAATATAAATCACCATGCAACCAGACAACCAACAAATATAAAGTGCTGCAGTTCTTTAGTTCACAGTATTAAAAAGAATTGAACAAAAACGGGTATCCGTATTTTCAACTTCAATCACTTCCATTAATAAACGTCTTCTTGAACCAGCACCCGCCCCATGTAACATGTCAGAAATGCAGCACTTATTCACAAGTGCAAAAAAACATACACAATTTGCGTCACCGAATTAAAAACAAAAAGCAGGAAAAGCTATGATTTAACAGAAATAAACATTCATCTTTCTTCCTGGACTGGAGAACCAATCAGATTGACTTGGAAAGTAATATGTTGACATAAAGATGTAAATTTACGAATTTCGCTTCTAATAGCCCATATTTTCCGATCCCTACGAGTGTGTATGAGCTGTGTACACACCTGTAGGGACCTCGCAAGTGCCGGTTTCAGGCTTGCGAAGTGCATGCGCTGAAAACCGGCACTTCCGATCTGTCAAGAATCCTCTTGACAGATCGCACACCTGCCCTGGAGAAGGGCCTCTGCGGGTGGAGAGTTCCGCTTTCTGCAGTACCTCCGCCCGCTGAAAACCCTTAAAAATCTTACGCCTGGTAAAAGCAGGCGTAAGACCTGCTTTTACCAGCATAAGAGTTTAAAAAAGTAAAAAAACTAATTTTTTTCACTCGTTCATAATTTTAAAATACTTTTAAAAAAGGTAAGTTTATTTTTAGCCCTGTAAACAACTTTAATTATTTTTTTCAAAAAATTAAAATATTTGTTTAAAATATTTAATTTAATGTAATTTTAACTCATTTTAAAAATGTAATTAAAAAAAATGTATTTAATGTTTTGATGTCTTTCTTCAGTGATCCCCATTCATACTTTTGAAAGGTCTACCTGTCAAAAGTATGAAAGGGGATTCCCTTCTCCCATTGGCTCGCCTGGCCCACGTGATCCCAGGGACGCTTGCAAACCGCCTGTGCCCCTGGGCCTCTGCGCGCACAGACCAGGAGAGGAAGAGTCCGGACCTCAGGAGCCTTCAGGCAAGGGCGTAGATTTTTTCCCGATAGGAGGCATCCGCACGCAGGAAGCCTCCTATCGGAAATTACGGGCCAATGTTTCTCTCTCAAACATTCTCCACAATATTAATCCCTGTTCTTATCACGAAAAGTGTTGAATTATTTTAGGTACTTCACAATTAAATAGCAGGAAACAAACTTCATTGTACTGTCAATTTTTAATCACCTATTTCAAACATTTATACCAAATCGAAATTGTACATTATCAGTTTAATCAAAGTAATTTCTGTGTCTTTCTCAATAAATAAATAGTGGTTTCTTCTAAAGTAGCTTCTTGCAATTTTTATACATCATTACATAACTCTTGTTACTATTAACACTCCACTAAACGTTTAAGAGGAAATCTATATTTACAATATTCCTGGGACTTGTTCGGACTATAGAACGACAGACAAAATAAAATGGTTTGTGTTTTCCCCCTTTTTTGTTTCTCTTCCTAAACGTCTTAATGATATTACTTTTATTGATTTAAAAAAATATATGTAACTCCTACAAATCCTCCCCTGCCCCCCGCCCCTCCTCAACAACATGGTTGCATGCTTGTGTAAAGCTACTCACTTCAGTTGATTGCTCAAAATCAAATATTGAGAAATTTCAATTTTAAAATGTTTTAAGCAATTCAGAGCCTCTTTAAAAGCGTTTGGACTTCAAGACCTGGTTGAAACTTGTTTAGATGAGGGAAAAATTGATTTTTGCTTCTTTCTTCCAAAATCATATTTGAAGATTCGGGGGGGAAAAGTGTTTTTAACACTAAATTTTTGTGAAAAGTTCATTAAAAATCTTTAAATTCTTTCAAGTCTCATTGCAGCTTTGACAGAAGAAGTTACTCAAGGTTTTCTTTTCCTCTTCAACGCTGTCGTTAAACATACAACAAAAAATAATAAAATAAACTCTAATTCCAAATGGAGCTCAAATAAGAAAGTGAATAAAGTGGTTAAACTTCCTAAGAAGCCGGTGAGGTTATCTATCCCCAGCCTTGACGAGGAGTTCGGATCATTTTTGGAGAAGTTGTTTCCTCTTTTTCTGCTGCCATTCCCTCCATTTCTCACAGTCTCTGAGGTACAAACGGGGTCACAAACTTTTCCCCCTCTCTCATAACATGATTTAAATAACCCTGATAAACTCTTTCAAAAAGGGGACAACGCCTGGCAAAATTTAACTGGAACTTACTGCAGGACATTCAACATCACTTTCCCGTATTTTTTTCCGGATTTAAACAATTTTCTGAATTTAAAAAAAAAATGTCACCGCGGTCTTAAAAATTGCTTGCTTTAGCCTCCTTCCAGCGGCCATTGTACATGTGCTGCACCTCCATCTGTGTTGTTTCAAAGTGCGGCTGCTGCTCAGTGCCCCAGGAACAGACTACACGGGCCTGGAGTGGACCCTCACCCATCTCTCTCTCTCTCCCTCCCTCTTTCGCTGTCTCTCTCTCTCTCTGTCCCTCTCTCCCTCTGTCCCTGTCTACCTCTGTCCCTGTCTCTCACTCCATCTCCCTCTGTCCCTGTCTCTCGCTCTCTCTCCCTCTGTCCCTGTCTCTCGCTCTCTCCCTCTGTCGCTGTCTGTCTCAGTCTCTCTCTCCCTCTCAGTCTCTCTGTCCCTCTGTCTCAGACTCTCTCCCTCTGTCCCAGTCTCTCTCCCTCTGTCCCAGTCTCTCTCCCTCTGTCCCAGTCTCTCTCCCTCTGTCCCAGTCTCTCTCCCTCTGTCCCAGTCTCTCTCCCTCTGTCCCAGTCTCTCTCCCTCTGTCCCAGTCTCTCTCCCTCTGTCCCAGTCTCTCTCCCTCTGTCCCAGTCTCTCTCCCTCTGTCCCAGTCTCTCTCCCTCTGTCCCAGTCTCTCTCCCTCTGTCCCAGTCTCCCTCCCTCTGTCCCAGTCTCCCTCCCTCTGTCCCAGTCTCCCTCCCTCTGTCCCAGTCTCCCTCCCTCTGTCCCAGTCTCCCTCCCTCTGTCCCAGTCTCCCTCCCTCTGTCCCAGTCTCCCTCCCTCTGTCCCAGTCTCTCCCCCTCTGTCCCAGTCTCTCCCCCTCTGTCCCAGTCTCTCTCCCTCTGTCCCAGTCTCTCTCCCTCTGTCCCAGTCTCTCTCCCTCTGTCCCAGTCTCTCTCCCTCTCTCTATGGCTGTGATTTCGCTGACCGAGGCGGGTCCGGGACAGCCAGGGTTGGTGTCGCGGTCCCAGCCCGCTGCCTACTGCAGCCCGCATTCTCCAAGTGATTTTACGTTAATAGGGCTTGTTAAGCCCGCCCTGTGAGATTCCCGGCCAATTAATGGGAAGCGGGTCTAATGACATAATTTGATGACGTGTCATCAGCTGGTTTCCTTAAAGGGGCCATGTCCAAATTGATCTTGACAGTTCTGCTGTCAGTGTTCTATAGCACTGAGGTGCTGCAAACACTGACAAGCACTGCACAGAGGTGCACGGCTGTACCCACGCTCTCCCATGACTCCCTCCATATGCTCACAGCACGCAGAGAGGTTCTCTTCCCTTCCCATGGGCAGAAGAGAGCTTCCCAGGAAATCAACGCAGCCTTGTTGCACATTGCACAGGAGGGCACAAGCAGGGATGTCGCCAGGAGGACCAGGCTGCAGTGGCGCAAACCTTTCAATGACCTGAGTAGATCACGAAACGTTACTGCCAAGCCACACTCAACATCATCCTGCTGTGCCATTCATCACATCCACATCACTGTGCCTTCCCTACCCTACTCCTGTACATCCTTACTCACACCAACTTACCTAGCACCTCCACCCATCCCTCTCTATCTATATTATCACTTCCCTATCTCACTAGCCACCCCTCACACTCACCCTCATCCTACTGCAAGCATACGAAATAACAAAATACAATGCACTTGGGTGGTTTAGGCAATGTTCATGTGAAGTTTCTGTTAATGTGCTGTCAAACATTGAAATCTATATTTTCAACACTTTACCTTATTGGACAGATCTGTGCTCACCTTTGGAAGTGTCTTAGTGAGTTCCAGTGAATGTTGAGACATAACTTTGCCCCCCCTCCCCCCGCCAATTGTGATGAGTGTAAAAGGAATGGCTTTGACATTGTAGGGATGCTTTACGCTGCTGGTGTGGGGAGGTGTCAACCTGGCGCATCATGTTGGTGTTGGGGCTGATCGTGGAGGGATTCAGAGGAGCAAGGTGAGATTTTTTCAAGGGCACCGACGTTGCTGGAATAGATGGCAGCTGAAGTTGAAATGACAGAAGCGATCTGTCAATGGTGAGAGAGCTTGCTCCAAGGAGGTGACAGTGGATAGAGAGTTTACTACAAACACTTTCAGACTGCATACAGCTCAAAAGTGTCTTCCAAGTCCTGAAGGGTCAAGCTCCTGACATTGGAAAGTGACTAACTGTGAAATGGTAGCTTTCACACCACTTTTGCAGCTGTCGCCTATTAACAACAATGGGGAGACATAGAGAAACCGACCTACTTACCTGACGTGATCTCTGAACGACGTGAACCTCGTTAAAAAAGTGGTAAAATAAAAATAGGCTGGCAAAATAGTAGTTAACAAGAGTTTAATAAGCACTTAACAATCTTAAATGCTTCCCCCGTCGCTTGGTGTCGGGTCTGTTCTGAAATCGCAGAGGACCGTAAAGCCGTTGGTGGTGATAATCAGAGTGTTTTTATCGGGCCGCTCCCCCGCTCCAGCTGCTGTCCGGCTCTCTGCGCGGTCTTTCAATTCAACTGCACGGCAGCTCGAGGATTAGTGCGCAGGTGCCGCAACCGTGCGCCTTAGAGGGAACAGTGATCCTGACCCACTGGGGGATAAAACCACTTTCCCATCCGACCCGCCACTGATCACGCCCGCTGACCCCCCCGCAAAATCCAGCCCATTAAATCAAACACAAAGCATTAATATAAATCAATAGAGAGGATGTCTATCGCTATGAAAGTGAAGCATAAACAATTTATACCCTCAACACTGAGATTGGATCAATGTCTTGAAGTATATCCTGGTTATCTGTAGTTTTTCTTCTCCAATAATGTGAAGTTTTAATTTTATATAGGTGTTTATTGAGATTTATATTTGCTTTTGTGCTTGCAATACAAAGTTCAATGCATTCCCTGTCACTGATGTATAAAGATGAGTGTATTGCAGGATTGCATTTTGATGTCATTTCAGCTAGTTTATTGAGAAATAATTTAGATGTGATCACTGAAACTTTATTTCACAATTATTAACATTTCAGTCTAAATGTCATCATATCAATGGCATGGATTACTTTGGCAATCACTGTCTACATTGATCACTGCTGCTAGTAAAAAGCAGAATCAGAACAGAGAAAAACTAACTCCTCAAATAACCAGCATGCACATTATTTGAAAAGTAGATACCCACCGAGAAATCGGAAGGCAGTAATCTAGAAATTTATGAAACCTTCTAAAGCCCTTTATTAGATTATTCCATGATCACAATAACTATAGATAATTATTTCATAGATGAAGATTTACAGCCAAACCTTAGTTTAGGATTTTTCTCACCAGTAACAAAGAAGTCACCATTTGCCGTGATGTCCATTCCATTAACAGAACCGGACAAGGAGCCATCCAGCTCTCTGATAGGTGATCCATCAAACACTTCCCAATATCCAATCTGAAATAAATAGCAACAATATAGTACTTCCATTATTGAAACAAAAACACCCTTTTTAAACATATATAAACGACCTATTAATTCAGTATAATTTTGCTTTGAACTGGAAATAATTCCTCACATATATACAGGAATGGTATTTTTCCACAAAACAGCCTATTATTTTTCACTAAAAACCTGTCTTTCTGTCAGTTCCCCCCATAATAGTCCTTGACTAATTCTCTCCCTAAACCTCTCCGTCTCTCTACCAATGTTCCCTGTAAGCTGTGTGGCCGCGCAGCACTTAGGGAACAAGCGCAGCCAGCTTTTCAATACAAAAACCGCAGATGCGCGGTATTTTGAATGGCCTGTGCAGCCCCTTAAAGGGGTCGCGCAGGGTCAAACAAAATTGGAACATTGCTCTCTACCTCTCTGTCTTCCTTTAACACGCTCCTCTTTGACCAAGCATTTGGTCATCTGTCCTAATATCTCCTTACGTGGCTTGGTGTAAAATTTTGTTTTATAACACTCCTGTGACGCGCACTGGGATGTTTTACTACGTTAAAGGTGAAATATAAATCAAAGTTGTTGTTGTTTCTTATCTACTTTTACCTGTTTGAATTCCTTGGTTCTTGAGGATTGGAGTTGTTTATTGTGCTGTTTTTTAGTGGATAAATCCTAAATTCACCAATAGCAACACGGAAAACAGCCACCAAGCCTCTAGAGACACAAAATTTAAACAGGTAAAACCAGTGCAGCAACAAGCAAGGTGCAGCCGGCTCTGTGGGCAGTATTGATCTGGGCTTCAGCAGCATCATGGAAACAGCATGCAATCCAATCAACAACTTGTATTTATATAGTGGTATTAATGTAGTAAAATGTTCCAAGGTGCTTCACAGGAACGTTATTAAACAAAATTTAATACCGAGCCACATAACAACAACTTGTATTTATATAGCGCCTTTAACATAGTAAAAGGCGCTTCACAGGAGTACTGTAAGACAAAAAAATTGACACCAAGCCACATAAGGAGAAATTAGGGCAGGTGACCAAAAGCTTGGTCAAAGAGGTAGGTTTTAAGGAGCGTCTTAAAGGAGGAAAGAGAGGTCGAGAGGCGGAGAGGTTTAGGCAGGGAATTCCAGAGCTTAGGGCCTAGGCAACAGAAGGCACGGCCACCAATGGTTGAGCGATATAATCAGGGATGCTCAAGAGGGCAGAATTAGAGGAGTGCAGATTTCTCGGGGGTTGTGTTGTGGGGCTGGAGGAGATGACAGAGATAGGGAGGGGCAGGGCCATGGAGGGATTTGAAAACAAGGATGAGAATTTTGAGATCGCGGCGTTGCTTAACCGGGAGCCAATGTAGGTCAGCGTCACAGGGGCGATGGGTGAATGGGACTTGGTGCGAGTTAGGACAAGGGCAGCCGAGTTTTGGATGACCTCAAGATTACATAGGGTAGAATGTGGGAGGCCAGCCAGGAGTGTGTTGGAAAAGTAAAGTCTAGAGGTAACAAAGGCATGGATGAGAGTTTCAGCAGCAGATGAGCTGAGGCAGGGGCGGAGTTGGGTGATGTCACGGAGGTGGAAATAGGCCGTCTTAGTGAGGGCGTGGATATGTGGTTGGAAGCTCACCTCGTGGTCAAATATGACATCAAGGTTGCGAAAAGTCTGATTCAGCATCAGACAGTTGCCAGGGTGCGGGATGGAGTTGGTGGCTAGGGAACGGTGGGGACTGAAGACAATGGGTTCCGTGTTCCCAATATTTAGTTGGAGGAAATTTCTGCACATCCAGTACGGGATGTCGGACAAGCAGTCTGACAATTTAGAGACAATGGCGGGGTTGAGAGAGGTGGTGGTGAGGTAAAGCTGGGTGTCGTCAGCATATATGTGGAAACTGACGCTGTGTTTTCGGATGATGTCGTCAAGGGGCAGCATGTAGATGAGAAATAGGAGGGGACCAAGGATAGATTCTTGGGGGACACCAGAGGTAACGGTGTGGGAATGGGAAGAGAAGCATTGCAGGTGATTCTCTGGCTACAATTAAGTAGAGAAGAATGGAACCAGGCGTGTGCAGTCCCACCCAGCTGGACGACGGTGGAGAGGCGTTGGAGGAGGATGGTGTGGTCAACCATGTCAAAGGCTGCAGACAGGTCGAGAAGGACGAGGAGGGATAGTTTACCTTTGTCACAGTCACATCGGAAGTCATTTGTGACTTTGATAAGAGCCATTTCTGTACTGTGGCAGGGGCGGAAACCTGATTGGAGCGATTCAAAAATGGAGTTCCGGGAAAGGTGGGCACGGATTTGGGAGGCGATAATACATTCAAGGACTTGAACTAGGAGAGAAGAAGGAAATGTAGAGGTGGGAAAGTGTATTCTGTGAGGAAAATATGTCATTGAGGGAAATGGTTAAATAGGACTGGAGGATAGAGGTAAATGTGACCAGTGAGAAAAATAAATGTGGACAGTCTGAGAAGGATAAGTGAGACTAGTGAGAGAGGACCAAATAAAACAAGTTGGAGAAAGGTAAACGTAGGCAGCAGGAGAGAAAGAGCAAATTCAGACAACACCAATTGGGAGAAGCAGTGAGTTTAGTCAGCAGAAGAGAATATGTTACAGGAGGGTGAATTATTGCCACCAACTTCTTCTCTGCTACAACTAGCTGCCACGTTTAGCCTTCTTTTGAAAAACAACAAAAATTGGGGAAAGTATGAGAAAATTCTCCTGCCTTGGACTGGTTTTCACGGTTTTTTTACCATGACTTTCTGTTAAAATTGCACTCATAAGGGGAGTATTAGCAGTTTGTGGAAATGATTGCACTTAAACTTGTCCACTTGCTGCTCAACACCAAATTGGATTTCAATAGATTGTCCAGCCCTCTCTCCAGGAACTTGAGCACATAAAGCTAGGCTGACACTCCAGTGCAGTGCTGAGGGAGTGCTGCACTGTCGGAGGTGCCGTCTTTCGGATGAGACGTTAAACCGAGACCCCGTCTGCCCTCTCAGGTGGACGTAAAAGATCCCATGGCACTATTTTCGAAGAAGAGCAGGGGAGTTCTCCACTGGTCCTGGCCAATATTTATCCCTCAACCAACATAACACAAACAGATTATCTGGTCATTATCACATTGCTGTTTGTGGGACCTTGCTGTGCGCAAATTGGCTGCCATGTTTCCTACATTACAACAGTGACTCCACTTCAAAAGTACTTCATTGGCTGTAAAGCGCTTTGAGACGTCCGGTGGTCGTGAAAGGCGCTATATAAATGCAAGTCTTTCTTTTTTCAGTTAATCTGAAATTGTTACATAAACTCTAATATAACTTCACATCCCCTGTAGATCTTTCATTGAAATTAGACAAATGTTTACATTCATTTGGTGGAAAAACAGGCTGAGTGCCAGTTGTACTTCTGCATTCAGTCACTCTTTGATTTCATCCCAATGCTCCACACACTGTACCAAGTGTCTTTTGGTGTGCCGAGGAGAGACAGAGATAGAGGGAAAGAGAGAGGGCTGGACTTTGAATGACCCATGGAGTCGGGTTTGGAGGCATGTGGGGGGTTAAATTTGCAGGGTTGGGGTTTCCGACCCCATCCCGACTCCATCCCGCCTCCACGCAATTTTGACAAAATCAGTCGCGGGGTTCCCGACTCTGTCCCGCCTCTAAGAGGCGGGAGAGGCTATTAAAGCCCTTAACAAGCTCTAAATTGGCTCTGTAATGCCATTTTGAAACGTTTTAGCTAGTTTAACCCTTTTCTGACGTGAAGTACGCCTGGTGTGAAACACTCCAGTGAAACCTGGCGGGAGCACAAGTGGACAGCTGACTATCAGCTGCAGGTCCACTATTACAACGGAGATGTGATGAAGGTAGTAGTAGTATTAGGTCTGAAAGTCGCCGCTGCTGCATTGAATGTGTTCAGAGACTGCCTGGCCTTTGCTGTGAGAGGACTTGGATGCAAAAAATTCTCTCTCTCTCTCTCTCTCTTTTCTCCACCCCCCATATTTTGCATCCAGGTCCACTCACATCAAAAGCAAGCCAGGCAGGTCCTCTCTCACCAACAGTCTCTGAGACTAGGCAGTCAGCAATGATGACATCATCAGAGGCGACTTTCAGACTGAAACCACTAATTGGTTCATGGGTTCCCACATGCTGGAACTCAATTGCCCAATTAAGTGAAAATTGCATCATTCATCCACATTAATCTGGAGTCGGGGGGAACACGAAATGCGGATTACACGACCCCAACCCGACCCCAAGACAAAATCCAGCCCAGAGAGCGAGAGACAAAGAGAGTTTAGACACAAAAGAGAGAGCCATGCAGACAGAAGTTTACACAGAAAAAAAGAGCAGTTCATACACAAAGGGAAGAGAGAGAAACTTAAACACAGGAGATAGTGAGGAAGAGAGAGAAAATGTAGGTACGCAAGGAGAGAAGTTTAGACATGCAAAGAGATTTAGCCACATAGGCCAATAGGAAGCTAGAGAAGCAGACATAGAGGGAGAGAGAAGTAGAGTGGGAGAGAG
Organism: Squalus acanthias; assembly: GCA_030390025.1. Taxonomy (NCBI): domain Eukaryota; kingdom Metazoa; phylum Chordata; class Chondrichthyes; order Squaliformes; family Squalidae; genus Squalus; species Squalus acanthias. Next base: position 25,242,341 of record CM059447.1, on the reverse strand, counting down.
AGAAAAAGTAAGAGGGAAAGTTAGAGAGAAGCTCAGATACACAGTTATTGAGAACCACAAATATGTACAGAGACAGGGAGAGAGAGAGAGAGACAAAACAACAGCCGTAGAGAGGGCAGAGATTAATTTTGGTAATTTTCTTGTCACGTGAGTCAGCGCCCATGAGTATGTGCTTACAAAACACGAAGGCCTAGAATTTCCTCTGTAGGCGCAACTCAAAAGTTAGACCCGCTAATGCGCCCATTCCCGCTGATGTCAAGTTACACTCAAATTTCCTATGAATCTCACTAGAATATGCCCGAACGTAAAATCGGCAGAAATCAGCATAAACAACTGGAACACAAGGAAAGTGCTGAACTCACACCATATACTTATTTTTGAGTATGAAAATTTAAATTTCAACTCATTTAACCATCATTCATGCACATTAGGCACAGCATGTTTAAGAATCGTCAATCGGTGAAGCTTTTCAATTGTTAATGTGACATATACTTATGTCATAAAAATGTTTTCAAAGAAACAGAAAATAAAGTGCAGGTCTTAGTGAGGATAAATTAAAAACAACCCCTCAATTTTTTTAAATAAAACACCAGAAAAATGACTGTTTCCTGCTGCGCCTGAAAATCTGGTTGTAATTTGAAGAGAGCCTCTGAGCAAGCGCAACTACAGGAAACTCGTGAAAAAGGCTCTGTAACTTGCGGGCGAGGCCACTTTTATGAGCAGAGATGCATTTGGCTGGAGGGATTTCTAAATAAGCGTAAAAAATCGATAATATTTGGATGTATTGCACTTATGGGCATAACTCACTTTTGCCAAAAATTCTGCGATCTTTTAGGCCGTGTATTTGATTTGCGCCTAGATTGCGTGCACCTCTGGCCACAAATATGCAGCAAATTGCAGCCGAAATAAAATTATTTTGCTCCAAAGCTTCAGAACTTTGCTCCAACAAAATTAAGAATGCTCACCCATGCAATGTAAACTCAAAATTCGTAAGAAAACGTGACTATATACTTTTACCTTTCTGTCCTGTGGGCCCACGTCCAACAGAAACTTGGTTGAGATTGGCAAAACTCAATGCAGAAGCTGACATCACCTGGGAGGAGGTGCAGCAGCTAACCAAAAAGAGTGGAGTGCAAGAGACTAGTGCCTGGGGCACCATAAGATCCACAGACAGACAGATACACTAATGTGAATTATGTGAATATTGTGAACCATATCATTCTGCATTGATAACATCATCTCAAACTTTAATGAAAGTAATTTCAGTACTACTTTTAACTGTCATTAACATTGTTTTATTATATTAAGAATATAATATACTTCATTAAAAAAGCAGATGGTAAAGAACAAATATTAAGGTTCTCAAGAGTTCAGATTGCATCAGTAAGCCACTCAAGCTTTGTTCACATACTTTAAGACAGCATCTGAAGCGTATCATTATAATAATCTTGTGACTCACTCTTTTATTTATTTTAAATTTATGTGACGTGTTTCTAATTGAACACTTTTTCCTGATCGATTTCACATTCTGTTGTTTGCAGTCCAAATAACAAATGCATTTAGATGATATTTTCCACTCTCCATAAACTTGAGCTCATCCAAAACTTGGCTGCTCGTATCCTAACTCACACCAAGTCCTGTTCATCCATCACCCCTGTGTTTGCTGACTTACATTGGCTCATGGTCTGGCAACGCCTTGATTTTAAAATTCTCATCCTTTTTTTCAAATTCCTCCATGCCTCACCCCTCTCTATCTCTGTAACTTCCTCCAGCCCTACAACCCACCGACATCTCTCAACTCGTCCAAATCTGGCCTCTTGTGCATCCCCGATTTTAATCACTCCACTATTGGCCGCCATGCCTTCAGCTGCCTAGGCCCCCAGGCTCTGGAAATCCCTCCCTAAACCTCTCTACTTATCTCTCCTCCTTTAAGACACTCCTTAAAACCTATCTCTTTGACTAAGCTTTTGTTAATCTGTCCTAATATCTCTTTATGTGGTTCAGTGTCAAATTTTGTTTGCTAATGCTCCTGTGAAACGCCTTGGGACGTTTTACTATGTTAAAGGCACTATATAAATGCAAGTTGTTTTTGCATGTAATTGCCATTGGATTTTAAACTTTCTTCTAAGTCAAACCAATTCAAATAGTTTTGATTTGATGCACTCAATTAATTTTTTCAGTGGTTATTATTCCACAAAATGTCACAGCATAATTCTCAGTCTGAATTCCTATTAAACACAACTCCAGGCCAGCAATAATAAATGTTTAAATATAGACAACAGTTCAATAGTATTTAGTCACAGCCATCAATGCCATTCTAGTTTCGTAGCCACTTCCGAAAGCAGGATTCAAAGTAAATAAATAAGATCAAAAAATGTTAAGTATAAAACCAGTAAGCAGCAGGAAATCTTTTTTTGAAGATTATACAATTACAGAGACTACAACTAGCTAAAACTATTTTGCTTATTTGTATTTCTGTTCATTTAAGAAAACATCAAAGGAATGACCTTTAGGCTATGCATTAAATTTCAGATAATAGTACGGACTGGTAATGCTAAGTTGTCTGCAAAGTCACAAACCAGCAATTTCCTGGATCGCATGCCGAAATTCACGCAAATCTAGCTGATGGGAACTTATGCCGATATCTCCTGAGAAGCTCATTTGACTGCGCCAGAATGTAAAAATCAGCGAAAAAGATAGCCTTTGCGCACATCTGGACATGTAAAGTTTCAGGGGGAGAAATTCGTGTGATTTATGCCACACGTTCGCGCCACGAGATGGCATTAAAACACCATTGAGAGCTTTAACGCTGCCTGATGCCGGTTTCAGCGCTGCACGCCATACCGGTTGCTGGTAGTGCTGCCGCTGAACGCGGTCACTGGGGACCTCGCCATCACGGAGATCGTGACGTCAGTGAGTGTGCAACGCTCACTTGACGCCTGACCTCCCAACTTCGTTACAGCCAATGTACTTACCGGTTGGAGAAGATAACGACAAGTTGAGGTGGCATGCAACAGCAGGAAGCCGGCTCCAGTGACACTCTTTAATCATCACCAATCACCCCTCAACCTCCTTTGCTCTAATGAAAACAATTTCAGCTTCTCCAACCTGTTCTTGTAGCTAAGATCCCCCATCCCCGGAACTATTCTGGTAAATCTCCTCTGCACCCTCTCAAGGGCCTTCACATCCTTCCTAAAGTGTGGTGACCAGAACTGGACGCAATACTCCAGTCGTGGCCTAACCAGCGCTTTATAAAGGTTCAGCATAACTTCTCTACTTTTGTACTCAATACCTCTATTTATGAAGCCCAAGATCCCATATGCTTTGCTAACCACTCTCTCAATATATCCTGCCACCATCAGGCGCACTGCATTCAGTTTTGGGCACCGCTCTTCATTGGCCTTGGAGAGGCTACAGCGTAGATTCACCAGAATGATACCGGGGCTTAAAGGTCTAAATTACAAGGGCAGGTTGCATAAACTTGGCTTGTATTCCCTTGAGTTTAGAAGGTTGAAGGGTGATCTAATTGGAGTGTTTAAAATGATAAAGATATTTGATGTGATAAATACAGAGAAACTATTTCCTCTAGTGGGGGAATCCAGAACAATGGGATGTAATCTCCAATTAGAGCTAGGCCATTTAGAACTGAATCAGGATGCACTTTTTCACACAAAGGATACTGCAAGTGTAGAACTCTCTTTCTCCAAAAGGCTGTGGATGGTGAGTCAAGACTGAGACGGATAGATTTTTGTTAGGTAAGGGTATCAAGGGATATGCTGGGCTTTATATCTAGAGGACTAGAATACAAGGGGTAGAAGTTATGCTACAGCTATACAAAGCCCTAGTTAGACCACATCTGGAGTACTGTGTCCAGTTCTGTGCACCACACCTTAGGAAGGATAGATTATCCTTGGAGGGAGTGCAGCGTAGATTTACCAGAATAATACCGGGACTCCAAGGGTTAAATTACGAGGAGAGGTTACACAAACTAGCGGTGTATTCCCTGGAATTTTGACGAGGTTAAGGGGTGATTTGATTGAAGTTTTCAAGATATTAAGGGGAACTGATAGGGTAGATAGAGAGTAACTATTTCTGCTGGTTAGGGAGTCTAAGACTAGGGGACATAGCCTAAAAATTAGAGCCAGATCTTTCAGGAATGAAGTTAGGAAACACTTCTACACGTGGAACTCTCTTCCATAAACAGTAATTGACGCTAGGTCAATTGTAAATTTTAAATCTGAGATTAATACATTTTTGTTAACCATAGGTATTAAGGAATATGGGGCAAAGACGGGTATATGGAGTTAGGTCACATATCAGCCATGATCTCACTGAAAGGCTAAAATTGCTGAATTACACCAAAACAGGTACCTATGGGCCCTCCTCTGCCACAGCTTTTGGGTGTGAATCGATGCCAGCCTATTATTTGCATAAATGGAGGAAGCTCATGTGAGCTGGTCTTTTCCATCGGAGGTGGAGCTATGTTAATGAGTGGATGAGGATTTTGGTGGACGTATCTTGGAAGCGTCGCAAATGATCGAGGTAATACACAGTAGTGGAATTTTATCGTAAAACTGGCATAAATCAGTTATGTCTGAATTTCTGCGGGAAAAAAATGGCACAACTCTGCTTTTACGCCATTGTTATGCCAAAATGTTCTGGGAAATTTTGGCCCTGTATGTTTAATTTTATGATTAGGGTAACATTTACTTTGCAAAGTATACTACACCACCATGCCCAAATTATCTCCCTCAATGTGGCTGTTGGATGATGTTACAGAGAGTTGTAATCACTTCTCATATCTTAAATTTGCAGGCAGGTAATGTCAAGATGCCAGCATATCATCAATAGCGTTCTGTGAAGCAAATAATTTGAGCAAGGCAGGCATAATGATAGAATCCTCATGTGCAGTATTTTGTAACAAACATAAGTTATGAATGAACACAATTAAATGTATGGAGGGCTTTGGAGATTATTTAAAATCACCAATCACCGTTAATTAACAGTTGAAAATGTAACTTGCAGTATTCCTTCAAATAAAATGGTAAATTCAGTGATCCTGTGCTCCCAGCTGGGGGCTACTCTGAAGGGAACATGGAGACAGGGTTATAATACTGTACTGCCTTCACGCATGATTATCATTGCATTTAGTCCAACCAGTGAGGATTATCATTATCAGAACTGTCTTGGAAGAGTTACTGTGGGAGCTGAATTAGCTTGGACAGGCACCCAAATCATATCTTTGCCACTGTCACAAGCTCTGTCACATTGTTAGGCTCAGTAACTCCTCCAAATCAGTTCTCTAATGAGCTAATCACCATTAACTGTTTTAAAACAAAAATCAAGATATCAACCGAAATAGAAGGGGATGGAATACACAAAAAATGTAAAATGAGTCCGAATTCTTTTTAATAGTTTAAGTCAACAGATTTATCCAGTAAGTAAGAACAGAACAGGAAGGTCTTGGCCTTGCTCTCTAGTTTCTATGGAGTTACCTGATCCCAGCCAGGGCAGTAGTCGAAGCTCTTGGTTTTGCTTATTACCAATGCTGAAAGTTCATTTGTGTGGGTGCTAGGTGAGGACAAGATAAGGTATGGCTACAATACCCTCTTAGCTGAATAGGCTGCTGACGCTCATTGTCAAGCCTTATACATAAATAATGTTGAGATATTGGAGGGCAAGTGGCTCTCATGGAACCATTTCTGAGCAAGGAATCATCGCTTTCAGAAGAGGGAGGGAAGGGAAAAAATGGGTGAGGAAAAACATAATTAGGTATTGAAGTTCTGGGCTTTAAGATTAATATAATAAAACTACCCCTGACATTTGAATAATTTTATTGCTGCAATATTAATATTTATATCAGTGTAAGCTGAAAATTTACAAGAGAGACTGACATTTCAATAGCTTAATGGTTAAATACCTTGTTGTTTACACTGGTGAACTGGAGATTTTCTTTTGTGAAATAAAATCTCAAATCCCCCCCAAAAAATAACATTATTTAAAAAAATAGGTTGTTTGTTTAATACAACTTGGTTGTGTTGCACGTGTATAAAAATGTCCTTAGTCTTCATTGAAATGGTCATCTGATTATTGGCAAAACAATAAATGTTTCCACTTAAAGCAGTAAACAGGTCTCCATGTACAATTCTTCTTACCTTCCTGTCTTTTCCACTGGTTATTATTTGATATTCCTCAGGATGGTAACAGACACACTTAAAAAGGGTGTTTGCCAAAATCATTTGATTTCTTGCATAGCGTCTGTAAGAAATAAGCAACATGTAATTTAAAGGTTAGCAGTAAATTCGGTAGCATTCTAGTGCCAAGGCCGTACATCAGGGATGAACAAAACATTCTCTCTGCCCCTGCCCCCATTTTCTCCCTTCTTTTCCTAAAGATGCTGACTATTATTGGAGTACAGCTCATGGCCACCATCCATACTCTGGCACCTGAGCCGAGGCTTTGCGTGTCAGCAGGAGCACATTTTGAACATGATCCTGTCCACACATGATCTCCATACAAGCTTTCTAATATGAGTCCCTGAGTAATGATCATTAGTCGGAACCCTGGCTATATAACTTTGCCTTTATAGCCAGGAGTTATAAAACAGCCCAATACAGTGCTCCTGCTCCAACTGAAATCTATCAATGAAGCACAGACTTAAGAATTGAATCTGGCCAAGTTACTCATCTGCATAGCTCAGTTCGATGCTGGGACATGAGTTTACCAAATGAATCATGATGAGAACCAAATAAATTTTTAAAGAATTCAAATTTACAACATGGCATTGGACTCCTTACAAACACAGAACACCAAACTATTCACAATTCACATTATAAAGCCAACAACACCACCTGCTGGTAGACAAATATGAACATAAATTCCCAGAAGCATTTGCCACATAAATAAAAAATGGTAATTCCAAGGGGCAATAAAATTATTTGCGGAACCACAAAGTAATGTTTTACTAATAATGAGAGGTCCTGGGACAAGATAGTGGAGGTTAGATTCAGGGGAGAAGAGTGACACAAAGAGGTCGGTTTTTTCTTTATAAGAAAGCGAGCCACTACCATCAGGGTAGAAGAGAGATGGAAAGAAGGATCCAGAGAAATTGTACGAGTTATTTTTGTTTTTAAATGGAACAAAGGGAATTGTGTCCACTTGGCTCAATGTTAACACACTCGCCTTTGAGTCAGAAGGGTGTGGGGTCAAGCCCCACTCCAGAGACTTCAGCACATAATCAGGCGGGAGTCAGTGAAGAGCTATTTAAATGAGGCCCTGCCGATTTTAACGGCAAGGCCTCCACGTCCCCGGCCTTGTCGGGTTAGTTGCCTGCTACCGGGCTCCTCCACACCCTTCCCGCCATCCTGTTGACATCGAGGCCTTGGTAACTATTTAATTATTGAAGCTACTAATGAAGAAGGTCCTCTGATGGCCTACTGCAAATGTCTTCATGGGCCACTTATGTGCATGCCATGCTGCCTAACCACATATAAAGTTCGAATTAATGCTTCTGTTAATTTACATATCTCTCAAGTTTCTAATGCTACCGGGTCTGGTATTCTGATTTAGGATTTATACACCCATAAAACAACAGTTTTCTCCAATCTTCTAAATCAATAAACTCAGACAGGAAAAATTATAAGTGCAAATGGGACTAAGCTGTCTGGACCTCAAGGTTCATGGGCCATTCTTTAGACGCACCTAGTCTAGTAAGTAAAGGCTTTGCCATATAAACCAGAAGTTCCCAGCCCCGATTCCTGGTCTGTGCTGAGTTAGCTGATCTTAGCCATGGTAGCAGTTGAGGTACTGCAAGTGCTTCTGGCTAGAGAGGGGATAAATTATCCAGAGTTCCCGCACCTTACTGCTATCTTGTAAGTATTGCTGACAAGTGCATGAGTGGATGTGATCTGAAAACATACAAGGCTCCACTTGTCATACCCTGGATAATAAAATAATCTACCAATGTTCGAGGCTCAGACATGAAAAATGGTCATTTTGGCACAATTGCTAGCAGTCGTGAAATCATGTCCCAAGAGAAGTCAGAGCCTTTTATTTGAAGTCAATTGAGAGCCTCTCAAAATCATAATATCCAGACAAAGCATTCAATGAATGCAAGACTCTCAGTTGGGTGCAGTGTATGATACTGAGTCATCACTTGATGAAATGTTGCTGTTGAAATTGCCGATAAATTTTAGTGGGGTAGGAACACACAATGGTCTTAATTGTACAATTATTCAAATTGGAAATGGGATAGCATTTATATTATTTTTATGCCAGTAACTACTAAAATAAAGCCCAAGAACGTGGAATTAATTATTTGATTCTCTAGAACCTCAAAATTACTGTTGCTGTACACAACACGACTTAAAAAGAAAACTATCAAGTCAAGTTGTGGCCTATTAACCAGATGAGAACAGGACCAGAAATTGGGAATATTGCATTCGATTGAGTGTGGACATTGTCGTGGTATCATAGAATCACATACATTTCATAATGAAAGTAGATTTCCAAGCACTTACAGAATATCCCAGATGATACAAGTACCATCAAAACTTGCTGTTAAGCATTCTTGGTCGTTTTTCTTAACTTTAATGCATGATATAGTTGATGAGTGTTCCTTCAGAGCTTCAATCAACCTATGGCTTTTTGAACCAATCTCCCATATCCGCACCTGAAATCAGAAATGTAAAGATTGTGTTGAAATGGGTAATTAGAATGGTTAATCAGATGGAGGTGGGGAGACAGAATCTACACCAGAGGGATGCAGTGGAATATAGCGTAGAATACAAAGTGTAGATTCTGCAGAACACAGGGATTACATGCAAATGAATAAAAGGCTGTAACTTGGGAGTACTGGGGTACCACCTGGACAACAGTTTCTATTGCTGTTAATAACTATTGTTTTGTCAGTCACAGTGCCAGCAATGGCAAGAGAAATGAAGTAAGCAACAATGCCTTATTCACAGTCACCTAGCTGGCATTCTGGTTTCTATCAAAAACGGGCTCGCTTCAACCAGTGCCACACATGTTCAACATAGTTACCAGCATGAATGGATCAACTTAAGGAACGTTGGAATCACACAAGTAATTTAATTAAGCAGCTTTTATATTGGAGCCACTACATTTCGTAAATTCTAACAGGTATGCAACAAAAATAATGATTCTAGAGGAATTGGTTCAGCTAGACACTATATTACCAATAAAGTGGCAGAGCTACATTAATACAAGTGTAAATTCAGTGCAAAATTTATAGTATAACAGCAGCATTCCAATAAAATGCCATCAAAAAACCCTTAATGGGAGGGGTGGAGGCATTGACATATTTATGAAAAATCTCAGCCCCAAATATCAATACTGTCATGAGTGAGTTTGGAGCTGTTGCAATTATGTTGTCCCATTAATATATAAAGATATGTAGAGGCCAGTTTTTTTCTGTCCAACATTCCACGTGCACCAATTTTTGGAGTGTCAGAGCAAGGAAATAGGAATGGAGTCCCCACCCCATTTGTGTTGATGTGCTTCTACTGGGCAGGCAGCTCCCACCTGAAACAGGCAGGAGCATTTAAATGACATGCAAATGTGTGGGAGCGACATCGTAATGCTGTCCTCCATGAATTCTGCTGTGCGACTGCATGGCAAGAATAATGCCCACACAAAATGGAAGGTAGATATTGTGGGGCAGCCAGCAACTTCCTCCAAACTCTGCTAAGTACATTTTGGTACAACAGAGCTGCACTGTGAGGGCGGAGGCTCTGCCACTGCTATTTCTGACAATTTTGCTGGGAGTTTATATTGCTGCAGTGTACAACTTCTTGCCTCTGATTTGGAGTGGGCTCCAATTCCAAGGTGGAAGTCTCAGCCAGCGGTTGTCCAACAAATACTAAGCAACTGCTTTACAGAAAATAGAGAATCTTCTTATTCTTTTTGCAATCTAAAGCAAGTTGTAAAGTACCTGAATCTGCAAAATTAATGGAGTAATTGAAAAGGAAAGCCCAGCTTTCATTGTATGTTATTTCCTTCCCCATCCCTGATATTCCACTCTACATTCTGTCTCCTCACCAACCTTCCAATTTTCCTCCTTCTTTCAGTCATATGTGGGAGCTACAGAACACTATTTTGAAGGGACTGACCTGGTGGTTACTCTGAGATTTTCTTTTTAATATAGAGAATCATTCTGGTGCAATAAAATACTTAGCCTGTATGAATATTCTAAGTGAAGAGACAGTGGCAGCGTAGATACAAAATTGGCTAAGGGACAGAAAGCAGAGAGTAGTGGTGAATGGTTCTTTTTCAGACTGGAGGGAAGTATACTGTGGTTTCCCCTAGAGGTCGGTATTAGGACCATTGCTGTTTTTGATATATATTAATGACCCGGACTTGGGTATAAAGGGCTTAATTTCAAAGTTTGCAGACGACACAAAACCTGGAAATGTAGTTATCAGTGAGGAGGATATTAGCAGACTTCAGGATGACATGGGCAGACACATGGCAGATGAAATTTAATGCAGAGAAGTGTGAAGTGATGCATTTTGGAAGGAAAAATGAGCAGAGGCAATATAAATTAAATTGTACAATTTTAAAGGCAGGAACAGAGAGACCTGGGTGTTCACATACACAAATCTTTGAAGGTGGCAGGACAAGGAAAGCATACGGGATCCTGGTCTTTATAAATAGAGGTACGAACATACATACGAACATATGAATTAGGAGCAGGAGTAGGCCACTCGGCCCCTCGAGCCTGCTCCGCCATTCAATAAGATCATGGCTGATCTGATTACTCCACATTCCCGCCTACCCCCAATAACCTTTCACCCCCTTGGTTATCAAGAATCTATCTACCTCTGCCTTAAAAATATTCAAAGACTCTGCTTCCACCGCCCTCTGAGGAAGAGAGTTCCAAAGACTCACGACCCTCTGTGAGAATTTTTTTTTCCTCATCTCTGTCTTAAATGGGCGACCCCTTATTTTTAAACAGTGACCCCTAGTTCTAGAGGAAACATCCTCTCCACATCCCCCCTGTCAAGACCCCTCAGGATCTTATATGTTTCAATCAAGTCATCTCTTACTCTTCTAAACTCCAGCGGATACAAGCCTAGCCTGTCCAACTTAAGACAACCTGCCCATTCCAGGTATGAGTCTAGTAATTCTTCTCTGAACTGCTTCAAACGCATTTACATCCTTCCTTAAATAAGGAGACCAATACTGTACACAGTACTCCAGATGTGGTCTCACCAATGCCCTGTATAACTGAAGCATAACCTCCTTACTTTTGTATTCAATTCCCCTCGCAATAAACAATAACATTCTATTAGCTTTCCTAATTACTTGCTGTGCCTGCATACTAACCTTTTGCGATTCATGCACTAGGACACCCAGATCCCTCGGTATCTCAGAGCTCTGCAATCTCTCACCATTTAGATAATATGCTTCTTTTTTATTCTTCCTGCCAAAATGGACAATTTCACATTTTCCCACATTATACTCCATTTGCCAGATCTTTGCCCACTCACTTAACCTATCTATATCCCTTTGTAGCCTTCTTATGTCCTCTTCACAATTTACTTTCCTACCTATTTTTGTGTCATCAGCAAATTTAGCAGCCATACCTTTGGTCCCTTCATCCAAGTCATTTATATAAATTGTAAAAAGTTGAGGCCCCAGCACTGATCCCTGTGACACACCACTCATTACATCTTGCCAACCAGAAAATGACCCATTTATGCCTACTCTCTGTTTCCTGTTAGCTAGCCAATCTTCTATTCAAGGCCAATATGTTACCCCCTGACATGAATCTGTCATTCATTAAAGAAAGACTTATGAAATAATACTGAGTGGCCTGCAGGTGGCGCTGTGCAGGGAGAGTATAAATACTTGGGCATGGGCCCAGCTTGCGCAGGACATTCTTAACAGGATCTAGTGAAGGACACAACTAGACCTCCATGTTGTAAAACAGTTGATTAAAGCTTTGTTTAACGCTTAGACCAAGCGCCGAGTAGTTTTCTTACATCACCCCCTACACCATGAGCTTTTATTTTCCGCAATAACCTTTGATGTGGCACCTTATCAAATGCCTTCTGGAAATCTAAGTACAGTACATCCACCGGTTCCCCTTTATCCACAGCACATGTTACTTCCTCAAAGAACTCCAATAAATTGGTTAAACTTGATTTCCCTTTCACAAAACCATGTTGACTCTGCCTGATTACCTTGAACTTTTCTAAGTGCCCTGCTATAACGTCTTTAATAATAGCTTCTAACATCTTCCCTATGACAGATGTTAAGCTAACTGGCCTGTAGTTTCCTGCTTTCTGTCTCCCTCCCTTTTTGAATAAAGGAGTTACATTCGCTATTTTCCAATCTAATGGAACCTTCCCCGAATCTTGGGAATTTTGGAAAATTAAAACCAACGCATCAACTATCTCACTAGCCACTTCTTTTAAGACCCTAGGATGAAGTCCATCAGGACCCGGGGACTTGTCAGCCCGCAGCTCCAACAATTTGCTCAGTACCACTTCCCTGGTGATTGTACTTTTCTTGAGTTCCTCCCTCCCTTCCATTTCCTGATTTACAGCTTTTCTAGGATGTTACTTGTATCCTCTATAGTGAAGACCAATGCAAAATACCTGTTCAATTCAACTGCCATCTCCTTATTTTTCATTATTAATTCCATTATTAATTAGGTACAAAAGCAAGGAAGTTATGCTAAACCTTTACAAATCACTGGTAAGGCCTCAGCTGGAGCATTGTGTTCAATTCTGGGCACCACACTTTAGGAAGGATATCGAGGCCTTGGAGAGGGTGCAGAGAAGATTTACTAGAATGGTACCCGCAGTATTTTGCTATTGTTTTACTAGAATGGTACCAGGAATGAGGGACTTCAGTTACGCGGAGAGACTGGAGAAGCTGAGGTTGTTTTCCATAGAACAGAGAAAGTTAAGAGGAGATTTGATAGAGGTATTCAAAATCATGAACGGTTTTGTCAGAATAAATAAGGAGACATTGTTTCCACTGGGAGGAGGGTTAGTAACCAGAGGACAAATTAGCATGCAGGTACAGCAAACAATTAGGAAGGCAAATGGCACGTTGGCCTTTATTGCTAGGGGGTTGGAGTACAAGAGTGAGGAAGTCATACTACAATTGTACAAGGCTTTGGTGAGACCACACTTGGAGTACTGTGCACAGTTTTGGACTCCTTATCTGAGGAATGACATACTTGCCTTAGAGGCAGTGCAACGAAGGTTCACTCGATCAATCCCTGGGATGAGAAGGTTTTCCTATGAGGAGAGATTGTGTAGAATGGGCCTACACTCTCTGGAGTTTAAAAGAATGAGAGGTGATCTCATTGAAACATATAAGCTACTGAGGGGGATTGACAGGGTAGATGCTGACAGGTTGTTTCCCCTGGCTGAAGTGTCTAGAACTAGGTGGCATAGTCTCAGGATAAGGGGTAGGCCATTTAAAACTGAGATGAGGAGGAATTTCTTCACTCAAAGGGTTGTGAACCTTTGGAATTCTCTACCCGAAAAGGCTGTGGATGCTGAGTCGTTGAGTATATTCCCGGCTGAGATAGATAGATTTTTGGACTCTAGGGGAAATCAAGGGTTATGGGGGATAAGGCGGGAAAGTGGAGTTGAGGTCGAAGATCAGCTATGATCTTATTGAATGGCGGTGCAGGCTCAAAGGGCCATATGGCCTACTCCTGCTCTTAATTCTTATGTTCTTATGAAACAGATTTAAAATAATTGGCAAAAGAACCAAAGGGGAAATGAGGAGGATATATTTTTAAGCAGTGAGTTGTTATGACCTGGAATTCACTGCCTGAAGGGATGGTGGAAGCAGATCCAATTATAACTTTCAAAAGGGAATTGGATGAATACTTGAAAAGGGAAAAAATTGCAGGGCCATGGGGAAAGAGCAGGGGAGTGGAACTAATTGGATAACTCTTTCAAAGATCTGATACAGGCATGATGGGCTGAATGGCCTCCTTCTGTGCTGTAAGATTCTATATTTCATGCTTATTTATTCTGTACCACATATATACACACAATTAGAGGGCAGACAGACAACAGCTTTCAAAAGTCCACCAATAACCACCATATAGGAGCAATTCAATGTCACCATATAGTACCACTGTGATTGGAACTCAATATTTTATGATTATGACAGTAAATCTCTCTTGTGCTACTCAGCAACACATGTTATACCACCAAATAATAAAGGCTTTTCCCAGGCATATATTAGACTATTATGTTTTGTACATACCTGCCCTTCACCACCTCCACTGATTATTTTCTTGCAATCACTAGTGGCAGCAATTGCTGTGGCACCATCATGATGAGCATTATTGATTGTATACATTAATCTGCCAGACTCTGGTGTAAAAGCACGAATCTTCCCATCATTCCAAGCTATGGAAATTTCATATTGGAAAAAAAACTCAGAAAATAAGGGGAAATGTATCAAATGTGGGAGGATGAATTCTAGTGATTTTAACAATTAGAATAAATTCCATTGCCTACCACTAATAATGCTCCTCCCATCATGCAGAAATTCAATGGCATTGCAGGTCATGTTTGGCACAGCGATTCGCAGAAGCTCTTTATTGGTAGGGGTATGCCAGATTCTTATTTCACTCTTAGAGCACGTTCCAAACAGGTCTGAGGTTCCACTATATTTGGAACAAAGAGATAATACTTAAAGAAGTCTTTCTTCAATACTTCTCTTCAAAATCAGTTGCAAAGAATCATGGTTAATTAAAATAAAATCCTGTACATTTCTTTTGGCTTTTTTGTACGTATTTTTACAAAGGGTAAGCTTTGCCAAATTAATAGCTTGGAAGAGGTGTTGAATTGTTTAGTACAAGGATTGAATTAATATAGCATAATTTGTAATGGTAGAGGTAGAGGGTTCCGCTCTCAGAAAATGTTTTGCAGCCTTTGATCTGGATCTCTTCAACTGCCTCTTGCTCCATGTTGTCAGAATCCAGAGTCTTTCCTGACAGGTGGGGCTGATTTTCCTCATCACAATGCCAATGTGCACCAGTTTGTGTGACGTTAGTATGAGGACAAAAGAGTAGAGACCTGTCACGTCATGTCTCTGCTTTGTTTGCCCTTTACATTCATTTCTGGTGGGTTGAGTGAAGGCAGCTTCCCCATGAAACAGGTGGGCGATTCACTGTAATGTTTAAATAACACAGGAGCATTGTTCTGATGTCTCCTGTATCTTTTTCCATCTTTAATGCTTGCCTATGGCAACTCAAATCAATACCCAATTTAAGTGGCTGTCCAGTGTTGTTAGATGCCAAGTAGCACCTATACTACTTTTGCAGTTTGGAGGCCATTTCTGGTTCATATTTCCTAATTTTTTGTGTGGTTTTTCTCTTGTCATGAGCCTTTGAGCCAATTGTTTCAGTGTTTTTTGTTCCCAGCACCATTATAGAGCTCAATGGCTTTCCAATGAGAACTGGGAAAACCATTGATTTACCTACCTTGTAATGACTTTGGGGAAGTATTTTCAAAAGGTTTGGGTCAGGAGAGAACCTGATGTAGAGCTGTGCTATCTGCTGCAAGGACATCCGCTGCTAACATGGACCATAGGGCTGGCGCAGTCTTAAGCCTGCACACGGGGCTTCCTATCTCTTCAGTTTTGTCTGTCACTTCTCAATCCTCTGCCCCTTCAGCCTTGGAAAAGTCAACTAATGGGTTGAGATGCCTATTGTGTCTTTCTGAAGGCTTTCAGAATTTTGTCATTGTGGTGCACCCCTTTATTGTTCCCACCTCTTTAAATTTCACTGGCATGCAATTGTCCTTTCCCACAACTAGCATGCTCTTTACACTTGCTCTGAGCTGCACTTGAATCTGTGAATATGATACAAATGAGCTGACCCAGTAAATTTGACTGCTGTTAGCACAATACCATTCAAGTAGAATTAGATTCCATTTTAAACATGTCTTGCACCTGCAGAGGAAAATCATCCCCCTGGTCTGTACTCCTGTCATTTCTCAACTTATCAGACACCTGGGTCTTTGCCACTGTGTTTCTCCCTCCAGCATAAGAACTTAACTTTATTTAAGATCTTTAAAATTCAGTAATGTTGAACAAGCAATTGGATGAATCCTTAAGGTATTGTTCAAATCGTGTTTGCCATAAGAAGATTTTGAAAATAAAATATTTTGTAAACCTTTTTTGTTCAGCAATGCAGATGGATAACAGAGTGTGTAATAGTCCATAAATGCTACAAGTTCCACAAACTTACCAGGGAAATGCTACATCAAGGACGGAGTCAGAGTGACATGTAGCGATCAGCTCCTCTTTGAACTCAGTGTAGTTAAATCGATATATCTGGGAAGTAATAGTACCAACAAAGAACTGGTGTCCTTGACCACGAAGACTGATTGAAGTAACACCACCGTCCACCTGCACTTTTCTGGAATGAAAACAAAGATTCTCCCATTGTGATCTTAAAATAGTTGGTTAAATGCGCAAATTGCAATTATGTACTGGACTGACTAGACATTATTAGACAGAATGAAATATGCTGTGTCCAGGGCATTACAAATAGATTCATCTAGTTTCTTTAGTATCTAATATAAATTGAGGTTCTTCTTCTTCTTCGGCAGTCCCTCGGAACCGAGGATGACTTGCTTCCACATTAAAAATGAGTTCTCAGGTGACTGATGAGTCCAATGCGGGACCTACAGTCTCTGTCACAGGTGGGGCAGACGGTGGTTGAAGGGGCAGGTGGGTGGGGTGCTTGGATTGACATGCGCTCCTTGCGCTGCTTGCGCTTGGCTTCCGCTTGCTCCCAGCGAAGGGACTCGAGGTGTTCGGCGCCTTCCCGGATGCTTCTCCTCCACTTTGTGCGGTCTTGGGCCAGAGATTCCCAGGTGTTGGTGGGGATGTTACACTTTTTCGAGGCTTTGAGGGTGTCCTTGAAGCGTTTCCTCTGCCCACCTGGGGCTCTCTTGCTGTGCCGGAGCTCCGAGTAGAGCGCTTGTTTTGGGAGTCTCGTATCGGGCATGCGGACAATGTGACCCGTCCATCGGAGCTGATCGAGCGTGGTCAAAGCTTCGATGCTGGGGATGTTGGCCTGAGCAAGAACACGGACGTTGGTGCACCTATCCTGCCAATGGATTTGCAGGATCTTGCGGAGGCAGCGTTGGTGGTACCTCTCCAGTGCTTTGAGGTGCCTGCTGTACATGGTCCATGTCTCTGAGGCATACAGCAGGGCGGGTATCACTGCTGCTCTGTAGACCATGAGCTTAGTGCCGGGTTTGAGGTCCTGGTCTTCAAACACTCTCTTCCTCAGGCGACCGAAGGCTGCACTGGCACACTGAAGGCGGTGTTGGACTTCGTCGTCGACGTCTGCCCTTGTTGACGGCCCAAGCACCCAAGGCCCTACCCCACTGCGGGCCAAGAACGGAGAGGTACTCATCAAGGAAATTGAGGTTACTTCATCAGTGGTAGTCAAATATGGCAATTTTATTGAAATAGAAGAGTATTAGAAATATTTCAGAGAGGCTGAAAAGAAATGTAATTTGCGACATAACTTAAAAACTTTGCATCCAGTCAAAAAAGGTTAAGATTGTAATATAATGCAAACACTTGTAACTAAAGTTTGAAGAGTTTTAAAAACAAGTTTGTAGGACAGCAACAAAAGTAACAATACAGTTCCAATGTTATTCAAATGTTATGACATCTTTAAATTAATGGATGGAAAATCATAGGCTGTGCACCCATGATTTCCCAAGCTGTATTCCCTGTAGGTGCCACCACCAGCTGCAAAGAATGTGAGGAGAACGCCCCGTTTTAATGAAATATGTTCATACTCCTGCCATAGAAGGTGTAGCAAATAAGGGAGACTATCTGGATCTGAATAATACATCCTGTTAAAGCAAAGGTGCAAGCTGCCTGGATGGAGGCAACTGAGTGAGTTACGGATTCTCTTACAAATATGCAAAACATTTAGCAGTTGTCAGCAAGAGTGCTAAGGTAAATGAATCTAAATTTTGACAGACCAATCTATTGCTGGATGGCTTGTATGACACTCTGTACACCCTCAGAAGACCGCATGTGAAGGCTGATGATAACCGTATGCCTTTTTCACATACTTTCATGGCAAGAATGCTGCAGGCTGTACATTTTATGTGTGGCACTGAAATAGCTTGCACTGTCACACAAGCCAACAGTGCCACCAGAAGCAATGGCCCCAATATTTACAGAGGCGGGGAGGGAGCGGGGTAGCACGGTTGCGGGGAGAAAACCCAGAAATCCTGGGAACGCGGAGGTCCTGGTGAATTTAGCAGGGGGACCTCATTATCATTTTATTACTCCATTTCCTGCCTGGCAGCCGTCCAGATTGGCAGGCAGGCCAGCTGCCGGGCGGGAAAGCCAGTGGTAGAAGGTCTCAGCCAGGGACCGTTGGGGACGGTCTCCGGCAACTTGGAAAGATCACGGGGCAGAAGTTGGGGGTGTAGGTGGGGTTGACCGGCAATGGGAGGGAAGGAGAAATCGCGGGGCAGAAGGCTCGGAATTGCGGACTGGGGGGGGCCGGGGGCCAGCCAATTGCGGCAGTGAGGAGGGGCTGCAATTAGCAGAAGGCTTGCATTAGGGTCCAGGGGGAGCACTCCTGCTCCTACTGGCTCACAAGCAGTGCTATAAAAAGCACTTACATGCTTGATCCAGCAGCTCCACTGCAGGAAACCCGGCCCGCAGCTGTTAAATTTGAATCAGGCTCCCAACTGCACTGTGGGAGCCTGATTTAAATATTATAACAAAGTGTCCCGCCAATCCACGATGGGACACAGAATCGCCACGCAACCCACCGCCATAAAAAATGGCAGCAGGCACATACACAGCGGGTTGAGGTAGCGTTTTATGATTTTACCTTTTTAAACCCTCCCCCTCCACCCTCTCCCGCCCATCGTGGGTGTTTAATATCGACCCCTATGTGTGCCACATAATAATGGACTAACACAAGAATGCAGAATGGCCAAAGAGACTGTCCAATTGTATTTTCAAATTCTAATATCTGATGCAGTGTATGCACTTTCAGGGGAAAGCAAAGATAATCATTGGGGGGGCAAGCACATTGGAAAGAAACCACACTGGAGGCAACCCTCTCAATCTCAAGCAGGCGACCAGATTTGAGGAAAGGCTGCTGGCAACCTTCCTGGCTGAAAATATTTCCGCTCCGTTTCTTCATCCTCTCTAGCAATGGCAGTCTCTTGTCCTGCTGCATGATTTCTCCTCTTTGTAAAGTGGTTATGCAACATGCAAGAGATGATAATGGGCCAGATTTTGCTGTAACAGGGCATCTAATGGTGTCTGCCATTAGTTAGACTTGCCCCTGCACCCTTCAGCTCAAAAGATTTTGCCCACAAAGTTGCTGTACGTGCAAGCTGCTAACGTCGCAATGAGGGGAACAGCACCTCTGGGACCTGAGTGAACAGGGCAATCAACAGGGTATCTCCTTAACCAATGAGATTTAAGGATTGGCAAATAAACACAGGAAGGACTGAGAAGGAGAGTGAAGTAAAGGGTGTGAATTCAATGTCAAATCAGGTACAAAAAGAAAAATAAAGACAGGGAAAGAAAGATTGGATTAGGAAAGAAGAAAAAAAGAGACAGAAAAGAAGTTAGAAGAAAAAATTAAATGAAAATTTGATGTTTTAACATCTCCCTGAGAAATTCAAAACCTGAAAGAATGAGACTCCACACTTGTAATAGTTAATTTTCAGTGCCAGAGAGGTTGATTGGCAGTAATTAAAGGGTACTTGCGCTAATTACTGGCCTTAAATATCTGCGGCGGGTTTAGTTCATACCTACCACGCAAATACAACAACTTCATGACATTCAATGCATGTCAATGGTGAGGCAGACAGCGGAATGCTGTTTTCACAAAGCTAACAGCGGAGCGGAGCGGCGCAACTCGGACAGCAACTTTTGGATATTTGCACTTAATCGCGCATCTGCTTTTCACCTGAAGTTGTTGCACCATTTACGCATAAATAACAGCGAACGCCATTAGCCTCACCATTATTTTGACAGCAAATTCTGGCCTACTGATTTTGGAGACATTTGTTGGAGTATACAGCAGGACCCAGCCTGAATGATCCAAAAACCAGAATCTGTGCTTGACCATATCAAAGTGCACACAGTAGTAATTCTGGTTAGGTTATGTGGCTTGTTGTATTTCCACTCAGCTGCTGCTCTGTCTTTCTGAGAGAGGTCATCAACCATTGCTGAAGACAGTAGCACTGACATTTTAGCAGCCACCTGTCCCATCAATCTAGGCCTTCAAATAATCTGTGCAAGGTGGACAGCCACCTAATGATGGCATCATGGATGGTACCAGGTGAATGGGCACAAAGGATATTGGATATTAAATTAACTAATCATTTTGCTGTGGTCCAACACCACTTCGACATTAATGGAAAGGAAATTATTTCTGTTCATTTAGATCATAGATGTAAGGAGTCCAGGTGGCTAAACAGGTGCCATCGATGGTGCCCTGCATTCTTCGGAACCCTGCTACCTAATAAAACTTCTGTACACTGTTGAGCTGATGCCTCCCTTCCATAGGGGAAGTGATGAATGTGTTTTGCTTCTTACGAACATGGCGTCAGTAACTTGCTTGATGTACCAATGAACAACAGACTGGCAGATTTGGAATATATCCCCAAGTTAGCATGCGTAAAGCTTAACCCAATGGTGATCCTTAAAGCTATGGAAAGAGACATCTCTGATCCTGGGAGAGATGCATAGCTCTATGTTGGCCTCCCTTGTGAAGTGTTGCTGGGAAAGTCATATCTCCTCTGAAACATCCAGGTAGCATTATTTGAGTCTGTAAATGTTGATCCTGGGGTAAGTATAGGTGCGTACATGACGCTTGAGCTGTAATCACACCTATCTTTCTTATTACCTCATGAAGTAATCTTCCTCACATAAATTATGTGGTACTATTGAAACCTCCCCTCAAAAAAATTAAATTTCACATGCAAGAAAGGCTTCTATAGAGAAAAAGAGGGTTCCAAAAGTTATACAATGGAAACAAAATCTGTCTTTCCTTAGCAATAGGAATTAGTGCAGTAACTAAAATGCAGAATAAACTAGGTTTTAAATAAGAAAAAATGCAACTTTGTTATCAACACTCAAAATTTATGAAGCTTACTTCTAAAGGCCAGCCAAACAATGATGTGCCTGTTTTATATGCAGCAGCTGCTCTATGTGAGGAGCTGGCACGAACAACATCAAACTTGATGCAGGCTTTTTTATGATAATATTTGTAGGTCTAAAGCTGGCCATTTCTTTGTCTTAAAATGTGGCGCGTAGCACATCAGACACACTGGCCTGTGCACCCAATTTGGCAACCTATGCACGCACTGCCAACGGTAAAATCAGAGCTGTCAAATCATCAGGATTGCTGCAAGATTTTACATCTACTACACACTGAACTTCATTGCTATAATCTGCTTTAGTGCAGCAGCCCAGTTTCATTTAAATATTTGTATTTAGCCTTTTTAAAATAATGTCTGATTATACACATTCAAAAAAACAAAGATACTTCTGCCTCCACAGGAAGTAAAGGAGGAATACACTGGGCCAGAATTTGCTGTCAAAGTAACAGTGAGGCTAATGGCGCCAAAGTTCCTGTTAAGCTGCGTGGTCTGGAAGTCCCGCGCAGGCCACTCACCTGCTTTTACTTGGGAGAAACCGTGCATGCGCAAAAATTTGAATGGCCCGCGCAGCCAGTTAAAGGGACTATGCAGGGAAAGAAAAAATGAGAGGGACCATTGAATGGCGCTCGCCGTTATTTATGCGCAAATGGTACAGCAACTTCAGGCGAGGTGTAAACGTGGATATCCAAAAGTTGCTGTCCGAGATGCACTGCTCCGCCATTAGCTTTGCAAAAATGACATCTCGCTGTCTCTCTCTTCACGGTGTGAAGTTGCTGTATTTGCATGGTAGAAACAAACTAAACTTGTCACAGAAAGTTAAGTCTTGTCCACTTCAGTCTAAGTACCCTTTTAATGACATGATAAGTATTAATTACTGTCAGTCAACCTCTCTGGCACTGAAAATTAACTATTCTAAGTGTGGAGTCTCATTCCTTCAGACTTGAATTATTGTTGGAGATTTTAAAAATGTAAAATGTAACATTTTTAATTCTTTGAAACTTTTCCTTTCTGTCTCTCTTTTTTATCTCTCCCTTAATCCAATCTTTCTTTCCCTCTTTTGTACCTGATTTGACATTGAATTCACCCACTCTAATTTGCACTTCTTACTCAATCCTTGGACTGTTTGTTTCACATTCCTTCAATCAAATTGGCTAAGCAGATGCACAGTTGCTTTCCCTGTTCACTCAGGTTCCAGATGCTCTGTTTCCCTCACGGCGACGTTATCAGCTCGCACTTTCAGCAACTTGCCTCGCAGAAAAAATTAAGAACCTAAACCTGCAACGGCAAGTCTAACTAACGGCAGATGCTGTTAGATGCCCTGCTACAGCAAATTATGGCCCATTAAGGAGATGAAAAGCTAATCCTTAACTCTGATCGCAAAAACCATGTGAGCTAGATCTGGCGGGCCCAATCTACATCACGTGGACCACAAAGAAAAGTATCGAAGGCGAGTCACCTGGGTCATTTTTACATAACTCTGAATATTAATTATAGAGTGATACTGTCAAAAGCCTTGGGGCAGGTTGCCTGTCTCTTGGTCTATAATGCAGTTGGTGATAGTGCTGATGGTAGGTTGTGGGAAAGGAAAACTACATTTAGGATTCTGTTTCCAAAAAAGAGTGAATAATTACGAGTGTTTAATACAACTCCAAGGTACATTAAAAGATAAATGTAATTCAGCTCAACAATGCAATGTCAGGCGATTTCAAACTGAACCATAAACTGCTGATTACTGTTTTTAAAAATGGAAGTAGTGCTATTTTTACAGCAAAATGCTGCTGTACTGAACTCTTTTTTTATCAATTTTGCAATTCCTTACAAAACACTATTTAAGTCATTATAAGTAGTAATTTGTTAATACACAAGGTTAAAAAAGAGACACTTAAATACATTCAAACGTACTTGAGTGACTTGAAGTTTGGTGCTTTGCACAGAGCTACAGTCCCAGCTCCTGATCCAACAAGGAGGTCCCCTGATTTCAGTTCTACTAATGCAGTGACTCCCTGTAGATGACATGCGAGATGAAACATTCAAATTCCCATTTCACTTCAGTAATGATACTGGTACAGCAAATACAAGCATTGCAATGTGCAAAATTACAAGATCAATGCTCTCACAATATCTACAATCATTCTAATTACCTTGATAACTATATTTTTAAGACTTTCACTTTTGGCTATTCCCCTCCTTTTTCTAGATTCCTCCATACACTGCCGCTTACCTGAAGCAAATAGGTCCCAACCCTTTACCAATACCTCTCTGGACAGATAAAAGGAGCTTACGTTTCAAAACCAAGTGACAACAAATTGTAAAATACTTACAACAAGAATCAAAATTATGCCTAATGTTTGTCCATGTCCATACAGTCTGAGCAGAATAGCAACACTGAAAGCATTCCAGAAAGGTGATCCTCCTGTGCCTATGTTGTGCTTAATGGCTGATGCCACTGGCGTTACTACCTAACTAATGAAAGACTGCAGTCCACACAACCTATCACACCACTTATGTGCACGTGTCTCTGGGTGTTGGACGTTTACACTCGACTTAGACCAGATCCCACAGTCATATACAAGAAGCCAAGCGACAGCTCAATACACTCCTGCTGATGTACTTGCCTCCATTTTGAATGATGCCCACTAAAGTCTTTATTTTCATATGTTAGAATATTGGCCATTACTAGTTGACCATCTTCCCATCAAACACTGCCTTGTGTACAGCAAGTCAAAATGCCCTCTGATGTACTAGCTGAGCTTATAGATAACAGGTTTTGTTTTGGAACAAAATGTATACAGCCTGCACATTCCAGAAGAAAATAACAAGCCTGTAAGACAGAGTTGGAGGCCGAGGAGAATAAGATGTTGCGTAAACGGCTCAGCGTGGCGTCAGCTTGGTGGGATGATGGAACAATACTGTTATGAGTAAGTGCAGCCAAATGTAGTTGAACAGTCTAAAGGTAGAGCCTTTTCTTTCCAAAAGTTAGAGCTCTCGTGGACAGTCGCCTTAACAGTAACTCACAAAGGTGCAAGTCTGATCATCTTGGACTTTGTGGAGGAAACAGGTTGTATTAATTGCTTGTCATTTAATGTAATACTGTAGAATAGTTGTCTAAGCACAATACTGTTATTAGTCAATGTATATTAAAGCTTGCTGTTTAAACCACCAGGCCTGAATCACGCGGAGGTTATTGTTGCAGGACTAACAACTCTTTGTTGCGACCGTAACCACGGAAAATCCACTAACATCATAGAACTCCGGAGATGTATACAGGAAAGGGAACCTCCCCCCTGCAACAGTTGGCCCCTCCTGAACCATTTCCACTGGTATTCTACCTTCACTGGTGTTCTGTACTTTAGCCTGTTAGGCTAAATTTTCACCCATTGACTGTGAATAGGTAGAAAGCATCTAGCCCCACAGATTCCATCCTAGCATCACATGATTCATCTTACGTAGTGTGTGCATCTGTGTTGCTTGGTGCAAGTGTGGGTGTGGCTGCTTGGTAGCGTGGTGATTGTGACTGCTCTAGTTCTATTGGAAGATGATGATGATCTTGCTGTATGAAGAAAACAGATGGTTTATTAGGAGTAAAAAGCACATACCATATAAATGCTGCACTGTCATTACATGTTCTATTATACACATGCATAATCACTGTGTGAGGACATATGTAACATATAGTGCAAATCATAGACTACCTAAATAATTATAGTACCCTCTACACCAATCACCAAAGACTCCATGACTTCCAAACTCTCCCTGCTCAACAGATTACCCTCCTTAAATGGTGCTTGAGGATTTTCCTGTGGAGGCCCATCACCTTTGCATCTAGGTCTATATCTATGCGCATTTTCTGTCAACGTTTTCCATTATAAATTTCTATGCCCACATTTATATTGGATACCGCCGCTGTAAACTTATCATTGTAATTACACCCTCCCACCAATGAAGGCACTGCAGCACTACCATTGACAGGAGGGAGTAATTACAGCGTGCAAGTTTACATAGGTAGTTTCCATTATAAATGTGGACAGAGTAATTCATAATGGAAATATATAAAAATAAGGACAAAATTGATGATTGGGATTGAATTATTTCTCCATGCTCTGGTTCAATTATCTGTCACCCTCTAACCCCTGTTCACTTGAAGACTACATTTCATCATTCATATAATCCCCTTAATAGGTTTTCCAGTAACTAAGCGATAAGTAAATATTTAGCTGAGATAGAACATTTCTGGATACTAATTAAGTACTCAGACATTGCCAAATCGTATGCCTATTTTCCACATTGTTTCAATTAATGCAATACTACCTGAAAATGTCACTTTGGACATCTTGGTACCCTATAAACTGTACTACTCATCACTGATCAAACTCCTAGCTTACCAAACTGAATTTATCCTTCATGGGCCCGTAATTGTTAAGAAGTCCAGTTTTCATACTGATCATCAAAATATCGCCAGTAGTAGTTCCACAGTAGAAGAAACTATCGTCCTCTGTTACCTATCAATGGGGAAGTGAATAAACCATGAGATCAGCTGCTGTTTGCAAATGGCACATTTATGCTAAAAGTAGACAAAGTTTCAGATAGTCAATTAAATAAAAACTATAACAAGAACTGTATTTTCAAAGTAAAGGCTGACATTTGGAAATACTTCACTCCTAATTTAATCGTAACATTTGACAGCTCTCTACTTTAAAACTTGATTGATGACAGAGAAACCTGATTGAGACAAAACATCCTCTAACATATGCTAAAGTTCAATGGCCTCTTCACCGAGAGACCTCGGACACTGGAGCATACCCGATGCTGTCTCTATCTGAGCTGCAACAATTCATTTTGGAAGTTATAGGAACTTAGGGACAGAAGTACGCCATTCAGCCCCTCGAGCCTGCTCCACCATTCAATTAGATCATGGCTGATCTGTACCTCAACTACGTTTTGAACAGCCAATGGCTGAACCAGTAGCTTTAACTGTGACTGAACAGTTAAGGAATTTTTAAAAAAACAAGCCAATTAAAGCTGATTCAACTTGCTGTCTTTTCATTCAGTTCATCTGACTGGAGCCAACTGTCCAGTAAAGAATATTTTGTGGCACTTGTCTTGGGTCCACTTTGAATTCTATTTGTTTTACCTGAATCACTACACTAAAACTGCTATTGTGTCTCCCAGTAAACAAAAGGGAAAAAGCCTATAATATACAGATCCATCTGCTACGCAGTCCAAAAACTTACAGTGTAGCAAAATCTCAACTCCATCCCTTAATGTCGCAGCAACATGTATTTAGATGATGGTGGACATCTGGTAATAACAATAGACATTGCTAGTTTAAGCAATTATACTGCTTCGTGTGTGTGTAGAAGATGCAGAACGTTTCAGTGTGAGGTGCAAGATACTTTGACAGAACAGCCTAATAACTCACAAGCAACACGGTAACAGGTCAGTTCTGCAAGTTGGTTGTGCAAATTCCCCTCATTGTTGAGAAGATGGGTATGTGCGGTTGATCTATCAAAAGGGGATTGGCTTATTGGGCCTAATGATGTTTTCCTGTTCCAAACAATTCTTATGTTCTTCAAGTGTGACAAATACAAATGTGAAATAGTACTCCTTCAAGATGTTATCATTTTAATTATAGCTGTACTTGGAAGGAACTGAGCAATAAAAAGTGCAACTCACTTCAATACAGTTTATCATTCTTTTTAATAGTCCAGTTTGACATTCAGTGGGACGAATCTTTCTGTTGGGTAAATCCAGGTGCCAGATACGTAGTGTAGCACTACAAAAAGGAAACAAATTACACTTGAAGAATATCAGCTCATACAATTCCCTCCTTTTCATGATGTTTCAGCTGCAAACCTTCTCACCAACATATTAGCCCAGAATTTCCTAGAAGGTTTCAGCATAATTACAGTGCAAGAGTGGAGTTGCAGCATTTTTTACCCGAGGAAATTCATGTTGAAGTGACTTGTACCAAAATATCGTTACACGTGAATTTCCTTTATCATTTCCTTCCGAGTGAGGTCTGCTGAAACCCTACTCAGCTGATTAACATAGCCCCACACCCTGCAAAAATACACAGCATGCGAGTTTCCTGCATTTATGTCCGTTCTGAACTGAAATTTAAACTCAAAGTTTTAGGATATCTAGACCTGGTGTCACTATTACTGGTGTTTTTTTAGCTATTCTTTTTATTTTACCTTACTGTGATGTACACTGTATTTTCTATATCTTTGAATGTTTTTTATGACATCAGAATCTGTTACGTTAAAAGCAGGAAGGTTTCCACAATTGCGTTTTGTTAAACATGCTGTGCTTAATGTGATGGTTTGATGGCTTCAAACCTTAATTTTCATAATATCAATAAGATAAAGAGTGACTTAAAGAAAGAAGATGATGTATGTTATGTGGGTTCCTTGATCGTCTATGCTGATTTCCGCTTGCTTTAAGCTGCGTTTTATGTTCCGGCATATGCTCATGAGATTCTCAATAAAGCTCAGCGTAAGTTGCCGTCAGTAAAAACGATGTAGAAACTGGCGTAAATTTCCGAGTCATTTTGCCGTACGTTGGATCAAGGAAATCTCACAATCTTCTTTTCCAACTTACGTTCCTCCCGTAACGAAAACATCATCCATGTTGTTGGCGAATGTTACAGTCAGTGCATTTCCTGCAACAGGAACAGTAGCAGGACTGCCACAGATGGATGCTTTTGTTGCAACATTCCAAATGACTACACTGTAAAAGTGACAAAGCAAAAGATTAATGTATTTCATCATCATTGTGAAGTCTGACTGACATTAAACATACTAATAACCCAACCTTTTGTACAGTTTAAAACAGAAAAAAATAGGGGACTCTTTCATCTCTAGAAACTTGCTTTGAACCCTCATCCAACATCCACACACACACACTCTTCAATAGAGATCGCCGGGCAGTATAAGAACACTGGGATTAATACCTAGACAAAAAATATTAATCAAGGGCATCAGACGAATCCTTAACCCCTTCACTTCAACTTTTCGTCATTGAAATCATCAAGGTTTACCACCTAGTTTATGCCTAGGAGTTAATGATGCCCAACTATGACTCACCAAACTATTTCACATCAACCAGTTCAGATTGTATTAGGATTTACACTACCAACATCCCATCAGGATCTGCACAAGCTACTGAGTGAATGAATTAACCTTTTCTTGCCAATTATCAAAGAAGAAATCAGACAACAAAGTCATGAACTAACAATTGTTTATTAATCTTGGAATCATAGTTAGCAGCACCTAAACTTCAACACTGAGTAAGCAAATAATTAGTAAATAGGGTTAATTAACAAAATAAATAACAAGGTTACAAGGGCAGTTCAATTACATCACAGCAATTAGCATTAACTGCTTACTGATTATAAATTTATAGTTGGGAACAGTGCCTGAGATTGACATAATTTTGTGAGATTAATTAAGGATTAAACTCCTTAGATAACTGATAAATTAACAGCATTAGATAGTCAGTCTATTGAATCAATTAAAGTCTATATGCTTGTAGTTAGCAATATTTTCAGAATTTATATGACCTCATCCTTATGAGCTGGCATAGATGCCATGCCATCTTCTGGGAGGATGGTGTTAGGCTTCTGAGATATCAAAGTGATGAACCTCCATCTATTGAGCTGCTATTGCTCCTGGATTATTTCCTCTTGGGTAAATTTTCCTTCTGTGCTGGTACCTACATCTGGACTAGCTGTCTTAAATCTCACCTGCCTTGATCATCTAAGTGACACACTGCCTGTACTTGGCTGGTACAGCTGTACAATCTTAACTTCTGTAATCTGTCTCTCTCTCTCTGTTGGTGATGCGCTGATTTGACAGAGACACCTTTCTACATATACTAGACAAAGAACTCCTTCTACTACAAGAACTACTAAAACTAAGAACTGAAGTGTCAAATACACCATCTCACATATCCTTAATTTCCAAAAAAAGCTCCTTAATTCTATTGATCAATCTGAGTAACATATGTTGGAAGAGTTCGGACCTTTTGGTGTCAATTGGCTTATTGGTACCTCTGACAACCTCCAAATCAAAGAAGAACGAGCACCTAGAGTGCTAGGTCACACGTATACTCCATAGCTTTTTAGATTATTGCTCTCATAGGGTCTCGCACAGGTCCAGATAAGGCAGGGGATCTTTACATCTCCTTTAACTAGCTATTTCCAGTCTCTGGTAAGGAATGTTTTGATTTTATAAGCCTTCATAGTTTAATAGGATAAGCCTTTATCTTTCCCAGCATTCAATTTGACGACTGACTCCATCTTGAAGACACATTTAAGGCAATTTTAGGACATTTTTCCAACAGCTGCGATCAGAAGCAGGAACTCTGAGCAATGTTTCCTCTTCCTAACCAGTGGATAATGAGGATCATTATAGTGTGGCTGCTGCTACAACTAAGATCACCTGACTTAGCACAGACTGGCAACCAAATGTGGAACTGTCCCAGTCTGTATAGTGAGCTACTTACTGCTGTAATGAACTGAACCATCAGCAAAGATTTTTTGTATTGGTTTCTGATACTTGTTCACTTTTCTTAGGTAGTTTTTTTTAGATTTAAATAGATGTAGATGCGTGCATTTTGACATAATATTGTGATATTATAATTTACTTTCTCTACCTGTAATTTGCCAAAAAGATTAATACAAAGCTAATTAAATAAACCAATGCTTGTATTAAATTAATCATTTGAAGAATAAATTATTTTGGTGTTTGGTAAATTCCCACATTGATTTCAAAGATTTTATTATGTTAATCAAGAACAAATGAAGCTTTCAATTTATTCAACCGACTTTAAGACAAAATGAATTAACATTTGTTTTGTTACATTTGCAGCTTTTCTAATGCACATTATATCAAAGGACATATTTTGGCAATTTCTAATGCTATGTTTCATTTGATTCTTAGCATATGTTACCTGCCGTCATCCTGACCTCCAATGGATACCAAATAGAGATCATTTGGGGAAAATGCCAGCGCTTCAACTTTGGCTTGGTGAAGAGTCATGCTTGCATGAATTTCTTTTTCAACATAGTTATAGATGATGATATCAGCCTGCAAAGACACACAATGCCTAGCTTTCAGTCGAGAGCACATTGAATACAACTAATTACAATCTTCCACTTAATCTCGTTTATCATTACTTTAAATGGTCAGAAAATCCATATTTGAGAGGACTTAAAATCAAAAGTAATCATTGCTATTGGGAATAAAAAAAAACTCTGCAACCATTAGAAGTTATTCTAGTGTCAAAGACAAGCTTACACTGCTGACCGCATGTTAATTGCCGTTAGAATAAATACAGTATGTTGTTAATAGCTTTAAAATCCTGGGTTGGTAAAAAGAAAACTCACGCATAAATTAGATTTATTTGTGAATTAAAGCCAATAATGTACCATTTCAGGACAATACCCTTGATTACACAGGCTTTTAGTTGTGTTACGATTTCTGTGTTAGGGTGGCTTTTCACACTATTTTCTGTGGGATTTCTAAATTTTAAAATATATAGCTGCTGCTTCTATTTAGCTGTACATGCAGCAGAATGGTTTCAAATATTTCTTGAACACATTTTGTCACAATATTGCTTTTATCATCACTACTTGTGCACTTGCCTGGGGTATAAACTAAGCTACATATTGGGCCAAAAATTGCGGTTGGAGGCATACCTCCAGAGTACGCCTCCGACCCGCGAAAGAATTACGAACCTACCTGCTGGCATCAAGGCTGCGAGAACTTGCAGTCTGAGGCCTCGAGGTGGAGGGCAGCGAAATGGCCCACGGATCCCAAGGACGCAGATGGTGCGGAAACGTACCTGGGATCACAAGGGCCTGGTCCTCCAATCACTAAGCAGAATTCCATTTTAATCATTTCCGAAGGGAATCCCGTAATGAGATGAAATGGAATCCCGAAATCTAATCTAATTACGATTTATAGAATTGGAATTTTATTCGTAATTATCTTCATTCCACCAACCTCACTAAAAAGTACATTTTTTGATAATTTTAGACATCATTAAAACTGTAATCCGGGCCAATATTTGCAGAAACTCATTTGATACAGTGTATGTGTACAATTTACGATGTGAAAATGTTTAATTAATGCCTTAGATATCCCCTTACCTGATGCAAACAGGCTTGTGCCTGTCTGTCAACGCGTACGTTGACAGACCGCAAATTCTGGATTTCGCGAATGCACAAGTGCATGCGGAAATCCCGAACTTGCGGTGGATTTCAAAGGAGGTATGGCAGCGGACTGGGCTATTATTAAGAAAAAGGCAAAACTGAATGAATTTCCTCTTCTAGAGATCTGGTTAACTTTTTGGGTGAGCATTGTCTTCCACAATCTGATTGGTCTGTAGGAATCACGAGTTCTATGCCTCCATTACTCTTCTAATGATTGGACACGATTTTCAAGCAAGGTGTTTTCCAGAATCACAACTCAATAATCCTCAAAGGCTACAGAGAGGTTGGGGAGGATAAGGAGGGATAAGGCACTATAGTCACGGTCTCAGAAGAAGTCATTGTGACTTTGATTATGGCCGTATCACTGCTGTAGCAGGGACGGAAAGCCAATGGGAGGTGATTCAAATATGAAATTGTAGGAAAGATTGGCATGGATTTGGGAAGCAACAACATGTTCAAGAAAGTTAGAGAGGAAATGGCGGTTAGAGATAGGGCAGTAGTTTGCAAGGACAGAGCGGCCAAGGGTGCTTTTTTTGAGGATAGGAACAGGAGTAGGCTGTTCAGCCCGTTGAGCCTGTTTCGGCATTCAATTAAATCAAAATTTGTCAGGCAAGGGTATTAAAGATGGGGGTGATGATGGCAGTTCTGAAAGCGAGAGGGACATGACCTGTCCTTCTCACTTTAACATCAGCTAGCATAGAGCCCAGGAAGGATGGTCAGCAGTTTAGTGGAAATTGGGTCAAGGGAGCAGGACGTGAGTCTCATTGATAAAATGAGCTCGGAAAGGGCACGAGAGATATAAAAGAAACTGGAGAAAGTCACGGCTTCAGAGCTAGGGCAGGGAGAGTTGGGAGTTTGGGTTAGTGGGGAAGCAGCAGGCGCAGCTGAACAGATGGTCTCAATCTTAGTGACAAAAGAACTCCATGAGCTCCTTGCGCATTGTTGGAGATGAGGGTGACGGTGGAGGGGGCAGGGAAGAGGGGTTTAAGCAGACAGTTGATCATGAAGAAAAGATGCGGAGATGCCGGCGTTGGACTGGGGTGGACAAAAATGAGAAGTCGCACAACACCAGGTTATAGTCCAACAGATTTATTTAAAATTACAAGCTTTCGGAGCTATCGCCCCTTCCTCAGGTAAAGTTACAATGAGTGAATCTACAAAAGTTCACAGAATATAAACACAGAAACTGCAGAGATACAATCTTTCAGGGAAGGTGTCCTTACATCAAAGACACACCAAGAGCACAGCCAAGACAATGAGATGTGTCCCAGGGGGTCCAACGTGTCAAATCCTGCTGTCTGCAGTGGTTTTTTTTGTGGTTTTTTTGGGTTTGTTTTTTGGGTTTGTTTTTTAAAAACTGGAACGACAGACAATGATGTCAAGTCACGTTCTGTAGCGTGACATGAACCCGATATCCCTACTGAGGCCGTCCTCATGAGTGCGGAACTTGGCTATCAGTTTCTGCTCGATGATTTTGCGTTGTCACTGCAGACAGCAGGATTTGACATGTTGGACCCCCTCGGACACATCTCATTGTCTTGGCTGTGCTCTTGGTGTGTCTTTGATGTAAGGACACCTTCCCTGAAAGATTGTATCTCTGCAGTTTCTGTGTTTATATTCTGTGAACTTTTGTAGATTCACTCATTGTAACTTTACCTGAGGAAGGGGCAATAGCTCCGAAAGCTTGTAATTTTAAATAAATCTGTTGGACTATAACCTGGTGTTGTGCGACTTCTCATTTATGAAGAAAAGAAGCCAGGGCTTATCTTTGCTCTCCAGTATGGATCCTGAAGTAGCGTGTGGTTTTTGCAGAGGAGTGCGGCCCGATAGCACTTTATGTGATCTAGTCAAATCTGGTGCTGGAAGGCTGAATGAGTTGTGTGCCAGATATGCTGATCCCTTGGACTTGAGGGAGCAAAGATGCTGGCCATACCAGGGTGATCGACCGGGATGGGAGAGAGCGAAGGTTTTTCTGGAGACAAGCGCATCAAAGGTGGACATGAGGGAGTAGTTAATCAGCTTGATGGCTACATAAGTATTGTAGCGAATGAGGGGCCAAAAGCTAGGCAGTTTGGATTTAGAAAATGCAGCTATCAGTGATTTGGGGACAGTTTTTCCCCCCAAGGACAGACACAGAAGGATGTTGCCAGGGGGTGTAGGTAATGAGAGATACAAGGAAGTTGGTGTAGATAGGCCATGCTAGATGGCAAGGTTGAGGGGTGGCCGGAGAGTTTATATGCAGGGAGAAGTTTAGGGAGGACAGGAAATCAGTGAATTCAGAGGAGAGGGGACAAGGAGAGCTGAGATGAAGATATAAATTACCAAGGATGAGGAGTCTCTCAGTGCAGAGGCTAATA
This sequence comes from Squalus acanthias, assembly GCA_030390025.1. Lineage (NCBI taxonomy): Eukaryota > Metazoa > Chordata > Chondrichthyes > Squaliformes > Squalidae > Squalus > Squalus acanthias. Next base: position 25,208,589 of record CM059447.1, on the reverse strand, counting down.
GAGCAAAGGAGCGAGGACATCTCAGTGAGAGACTTAGGGTGAAGCTTGGAGAGGTGGTAGATAATGAGGATTTTAAAAGGACTGCAGTGGAACAAAGTGAGGTGCTCAAAGAAGGAGAAAGTACCAGTGGAGTAGGGGTAGAGAGACCAAGGTGTGATTTGGTGGTAAGAGTCACACTGCCACTATAGTAGTTTGGGCAGGGTAAGTGGTGGAAAGTATAACCTGACAGAGTGGCTTCAGTAAGGGGCAGGGTGTTGCCACCCACGAGTTAAGCTTTAGTCAAAATCATGATGTCAAAGTAATCATCCACAATAAGGTTGTGGATGTCAAAGGCTTTGTTCACGAGTGAATGGTCATTCTGAAGGGAAAAGCAGAGAGGGGCAGTGACTGTTTATCTGCTAACAGTGTCCAAGGGCGCAGTGATGGTTGGGGTGAGTGGGACAGGAAGGGGGGTTGGCATGTTTTACCCCTAGCAGGCACACTGGGTGTAAAGGTAGGCGACAGGGAAGTATGGAACAGTTGGGGCTGCTTTACTTCATCAAAGTTTCCTTACTTCACCATGTGAAATTATAGCTAATTTCCTTATTAATTAACTCATTGATTTGCTTATTATTACTTACTTTATATAAACACACATATATGTAATCATAATTAGCTCACAAAGCAAAGTAACCAATCATAATTAGCTTACAAAGCGTGGATGGGAAAATAAGGTAACTTGACTGACTTTAATAAAGAACACACACATCTTACCAGCATAGACAGTAGAGCACTGAAACTGAACAGTATGAGACCTCGGAAATCACGAGGCTCTGGAAGGTTGAAAATAATAAGGCACAGATGGCCTGCTATCTGTACAGCAGAAGAAACCAGACTGATGAGGTAGCAAAATAGCCAGATAAGGAAGGGGCCAGTGTAGAACTTAAAAAAATATTGCTTTATCCTTTGTTTTAAAAATAACTTAGCTACTGTGGGAAGCCACACAAGAATGAATCTGGGTAAGGTCAGGTGACACAGGAGACCCTATGGAAAGAAAAGAAGGTTAAGTGTGAGTCAGTGATTGGTCCAGGGCACCTCCATAGGTTTGAATGGAAAGAAAAAGTATAAAAAGGAGATCTCAGGAAGGGTTAATTGTAAAAGACTGGGTCCTGACATCTAGAGGCGAGAATAGCGGACTCGGGGATCGTGCCAGAAGGTGAGGGACACCGGGAGGCGAGAATAGCAGACCCAGAGGACCGTGCCAGATGGTGCAGACAACTCCTACCGCTACTTTTACCCAAGGCATAACTGGGTAGTATGACTATGCTTTATGCTTTGTTACCGCTGCCTAAGACACCATAAGGGATGTTGATCCTTGCTTGTACTGAATAAAATCAAGAAATAAAGTTTTAATCTCTGCAATTTGTGTCAACGTTGAATCTTTTGGAATCAAAGATCTCACAAAGAGAATCTTACAACAAGTTTTGAGCCAATTTGCACTTGTGGACTGAACTGTGTACACTGTGTGTAGCCTTTAACAAGAGCAGTTTTGTGTTTCTAAATACAAATGCTACATCCGATTAAGCAATAGTGTACCATTCATCGGACATTAACTGGTCATGTATGAACTCGACAATTGGCTTTATTTTATGTACTTTTTTTCAGTCTCCTCATGCATCTTTCCCCAATCAAGAGTGTGCATTTCTCTGCCAATGCCATTCACCCAAGAGTTGGAGTCACTGAATGCAAAAATCTCAATGTTAACACTTTTCAACCACCGCAGTTCTAGTGCAACACATTTAATCATTCTTGCTCCGTATTTTAGCCTTCCTGTGGCAAAACCAAAAGTAGGAGGAAATATTTTTAATTATGTTGAAACTACAGGAAACTCTTTGGTATCCGGCACCGACGGGACCGGGATGGTGCCGGTTGATTAAAAATTCCGGATGACGGAGAGGGTTATCTACCGAGGCTATTTTTAACAAACAAAAATAAAAAAATCAAGAAATGTGCAGTATACAGTAATTGGGTACTCACCTACAGAATGTTGTGTTAAATGGATGGTGGAAGATGCTTGATTAAATGCAGTACTGCCAGTTGAGGGTAATCCATAACTCTTTAATTACTTAACAGTAAAACAAAACGGTTATTGAGTGTTGTTTTCGGAGTATGAATTTTGCCGGTTAATAGAGAATTCCGGATATTTAGGTGCCGTTTAAACGAGAGTTTCCTGTACTAAAGACTAAGAAATATTCCGTAGTTTTACAATTGCTTTCCTTTCTTCTCCCTTCCCTGGACATCTCCAATTCTAGATGTTCACTTTTATTATTTGAATTTCACAGAAATCATCATGGGGAGGAGATTAGTTTACTTATTATTCAGGACCTTCACAGACTTGGCAACCCTTACACACAAATCCCCTTTATACTTTTGCCCTACAAACAGTTTAAATACTGAGGCTAAAAATTTGGCTGGTTAGCGTCTCCCATTAGCGCCTCCCGTTAGCCCGGGCACGGTGAGGAAATTGCCTCCCGCTAAATTCGGCGGGAGGTTTGCGGCGGCGGCATAGCGTTGTGCCCTGATCTCCTTCGCCCAGAGATGGTGACGTCATCGCTGTGCGCATCGCCCCGGACCCGAACTTCAGTTTCGCCCCTGCAGCATCGCCGGGCAAAAACACCAGCAGCTGCAGGAGGCGTTCATCGGGAGGCTGGCTGCTTCGGGGGCGATACTTAAAGGTGAGGAGGCCGAGGTAGGAAATAAAGTACTGAAAGGCTCGTTCTCTGGGTTTTTTTGCTTTTTTCCCCAGCGCTCGATCAGCCTGGCACTCTGCTGCAAGGCATTGGGCTCATTGGGCCAGATTGCAGCTGCCGTCGGGGACCAGGTAAGTTGCTTTCCCTTGCGGAGCCTGTAGCGATGGCCCTTCCCTTTAAGGGAGGGAAGGAGCCTTCCAAAGCGGCAGTGCTGCATAGCCCATTGTGCAGCGCTGCACACCTACTGCCCCGCCTGCTGCCTGTTGCGCTCCAGGAAGGAAGTGGAACACTTGATTTAGCTAATTTTTTCAACTTTTAAAAGTTAGCGCCCAAATGGGGCTATAATGAATTTCTCTCCCTAGTTCTTTTATACAACGGTGTCGAGTAAAGAGGAAAAAAAGTGAATTTCAAGTTCTTAATATTCTAAACATGCACTACTGTACTGAATTTTCTCAGGGTAAAAGTCTGTAAAACGATACATTTTTCTTACCTTGAAACCCATATAAGTGACCTGTCCTGTGGCAATATATTTCCCACTCTTACTAACCGCAACGAAGGAGATATTGTTAGTATGGCTTTCCAGGAAGGCTTGTTGGCTATTGTTCAGGTTTTGTATGATAGTTGTACATCCCAGAGGGTAAATTATATTTTCACCGTCAGGATGCACGGATAAGCCAAAAGGCACTTTGCCTGTAAACACAGAAATACAGTCTCACAGAGTTCAATCTGCATCAGAATTTAAGAATACTGGTATTTAATAAAATGCTATATTTTGCATTATACCATGCTCTCAAATAATTGAATGCTTTAACCATCGTGCAGTGGCTTATCCACGTGATTATACAGATAGTTGTATTGTCACTTATCTTGTATAATTCCACTACAGAACATTGTGTGCAGAACACACAATGCTAATATATGCTGGGCCTAGTTATTTCTCAATAAAGCTGTGCTATTATAAACTATTAACAGCTTTATAGAAACATCAACACACAATAAAAGATATGAAGTGGTCTGACAATAGGCAAAAATGAAAGAAAAAATTAATATTTAATTTTTGACAGCATGTTAATAAAAGATGATTGCAAAGAGCAGTAGACACAGCATTACATCCATGATTCATCACAAAGTGAGCCACCAATTCCAAATGGCCAGGCAAAGGAAGGCATTTTAAACTTGTTAATACCGAATACCATACCTTTTCATCTTTTTTCAGACAGATGGTTCAACTGGTGCCAGGCACCCTGTGTTACCTTGCACAAGTTGGGGGAGGAGGGGTGTGGGGGGATACAACAACAACTTGCATTTATATAACACCTTTAACGTAGTAAAACATCCCAAGGTGCTTCACAGGGGCATTATCAAATAAAATTTGACACCGAGCCACATAAGGAGATTTTAGGACAAATGTGGTAGGTTTTAAAGAGCGTCTTAAAGGAGGAGAGAGGGGTAGAAAGGCGGAGAGGTTTATGGAAGGAATTCCAGAGCTTAGGGCCTAGGCAGCTGAAGGCATGGCAGCCAACGATGGAATCATTAAAATCGGGGATGCGCAAGATTCCAGAATTGGTAGAGCTCAGATATAAGAACATAAGAAATAGGAGCAGGAGTAGGCCATTCAATGAGATCATGGCTGATCTTCTGCCTCAACTCCATTCACCGGCCCTATCGCCATATCCCTTGATGCCCTTACTAGTCAGAAATCTATCGACTTCTGTTTTGAATATAAACAATGACTGAGCCTCCACAGCCCTCTGGGGTAGAGAATTCCAAAGATTCACCACCCTCTGTGTGAAGACATTTCTTCTCATCTCAGTCCTGAATGGCCTACCCTTTATCCTGAGGCTGTGGCCCCTGGTTCTAGAATCCCCAGTCAAGGGAAACATTCTCCCAGCATCCATCCTATCAAGCCCTGTAATAATTTTGTATGCTTCAATGAGATCCCCTCTCATTCTTCTGAATTCAAGAGAATACAGGCCTAGTTTACTCAATCTCTTCTCGTACGACAGTCCCACCATCCCAGGAATCAATCTCATGAACCTTCATTGCACTCCCTCTATGGCAAGTATATTCTTCCTTAGGTGAGGAGACCAAAATTGTAAACAGTACTCCAGGTGTGGTCTCACCAAGGCCCTATATAATTTGAGTAAGACTTCTTTACTCCTGTATTCAAATCCTCTTGTAATGAAGGCCAGCATACCATTTGCCCTCCTAATGGCTTGCTGCACCTGCACATCCACTTTCAGTGACTCGTGTACAAGGACACCCAGGTCCCTTAGATATCTCGGGGGGTGGGGGTTGTGGGGCTGGAGGAGATTACAGAGATGGGCGGGGTGAGGCCATGGAGGGATTTGAAAACAAGGATGAGAATTTTAAAATTGAGGCACTGCTGGACTGGGATCCAATGTAGATCAGCGAGCACAGGAGTGATGGATGAACGGGACTTGGTGTGGGTTAGAATACAGGCAGCAGAGTTTTGGATGAGCTCAAGTTTATGTGCAACTCCAGTGCAGTGAACTCAGTGTGCGATTATGTTTTAAAAGTGCTCGGACCAGTCTGCTGGACCTACTGGGTCCCTTATAAACTTACTGGCTGCAGAGGTTTTAAAAAAAAATGTTTTGAGACCCAGTCAGAGTTTCAAAAAACAAGCATTTTTTGGGGGTGGGCAGTCGAGCTGTGCATGATCTAAGTATTGCAGATAGAAACAGAAAATGCTGGAAATGCTCAGCAGGTTAGGCAGCATCTGTGAAGAGAGAAACAGAGTTAACGTTTCAGGTCAATGATCTTTTGTCAGAACTGGAAAAAGTTAGAGATGTAACAGATTTTAAGCAGGTGAGGGGCCGGGCAAGGGGGTTGGGGCCGAAAGAACAAAAGGGAAGGTCTGTGATAGGGTGGAAGGCAGGAGTGATTAAATGACAAAAAGGCTGATAGTACAAAGCAAAAGGTGATGGTAATGGGACAAGTAAAGAAACAAAAGATGAGTATAGAAGAGGTGTAAATGGGTATGGCAGAAACATCAACAGCTGCCATGTGAAAAAATAAGGGCAGAGGTTACGGTCTGAAATTGTTGAACTTAATGTTGAGTTCAGAAGGCTGTAAAGTGCCTAATCGAAACTCTGTTTCTGTCTCCACAGATGCTGTCTGACCTGCTGAGTATTTCCAGCATTTTCTATTTCAGATTTCCAGCATCCGCAGTATTTTGATTTTGCCAAGTACTGCAGCTCGCGGTGATAACTCCTGCGCTCCCAGCCCAGGAGTGCAGCTTTGGCTGGGGTGCCGTGGGTTTTACGGCCTCGCACGCTGCGGTTGCGATCAGCAGGGCACGCTGCTCGCGCCACGCTGTAACCATAGCGACCAGAGAGCTGCCTGCGGCCGCCATGGACCCTGCAAGGGCCTGCCAGAGGTTCGGCCTCTTACCGTTGAATCCAATGATGGATTCGAGCTGCAGTTGAGCGAGGTCCTCGGTTTCCTGGGCCATGGCTGTCGGTTAGAGGCGAGTCCCGTGAGCGAGAGCAGCTCAACAGCAACGGCTCCCCGCTGTTTGTGTACAAGCAGTCGCTAAGAGACCGCGCACATGCGCACTGCGGGGGAGCGAGTTCAGACAATGACATGCGCAGTGAGCGGAGCGCGTCCCGACAATGACATGCGCAGTGAGCGGAGCGAGTTCCGACAATGACATGCGCAGTGAGCGGAGCGCGTCCCGACAATGACATGCGCAGTGAGCGGAGCGTGGTCCGACAATGACATGCGCAGTGAGGGGAGCGAGTTCCGACAATTACATGCGCAGTGAGGGGAGCGAGTTCCGACAATGACATGCGCAGTAAGCGGAGCGAGTTCCGACAATGACATGCGCAGTGAGCGGAGCGTGGTCCGACAATGACATGCGCAGTGAGCGGAGCGAGTTCCGACAATTACATGCGCAGTGAGGGGAGTGAGTTGCTGCGCGTTGTTGGAGGATCAAGCAGGAAATTCTATTATATGTACCAGTTACACTGAATAAAAGTTTAATATAAGTCATAAAAGTTTAATTCCAATTTATATAAACACTGAAGCGCTCAATAAATAGCCAAAACCGTTTTTCTAACTTGGCCATAATGTTTGATTGGTGTGTCTGCTGGCAGAGCAACCTGAAGGTTACATTCCAATGTGTGAATAAGACAAAGCGAACAAACAAAGAAATGCCATTGCAGGAAGCGTATTTGCATTGCAGCGCGTATCCGTGATTCAGCAATTTAAGCTGCATTTACAGGCCACGGGTGTGAATTGAAGGTTTTGCTATGTTACATTAATTAGGGTTAATCATCGGAGTAAGAAAATTAAGTTGCAGAAACAACCATTGATGGAAATGTTTCTTAAAAAGCTGAAAGGTCAAACCAGGAAATATTTTCACGCACTCCTCGAAGAATAAACACGTTTAGAACCGAAAGCAATTTGTTTAATCCACGTGTCTGTTTCCCTGACGTTCATAGTTATCGCTTTAGCTGCAAAAGTCCGCATTCAAATCTTAGTGGAACCTGTGCGGTATGTTTTAATTGTAGCAGAAAATGTTTGCACATCGTCCTCTGCCTAATGAATAACAACACATTGATAGAAATGACTAGGTTCTAAATTCACATCGCATTATAATGTAGTCGTGATCTGAGGAAGAAGCGGTGCATGCAAGTTGCAGACAGTGGGGGTTCCATGGTGTAATGGTTAGCACTCTGGACTCTGAATCCAGCGATCCGAGTTCAAATCTCGGTGGAACCTTGTTATGTCTCCGAGCCACATTTTTTTTAAATTAAAAACGGCGTGAGTTGTTATTTTATTGTGTTAATTAAACGCTTCTGAAATCAGAATGTGCAATTCCTTTCGGAGAGTTAAATCTACGGTTTAAACGAATTGAATTTTAAAAAGTTGGAAGCAACCGCACATTGTGAGAACGTATTTAAATAGGTTCAACGGTGAACGAGATGGAATATTTAAAGGGGAAGGCGTAAAAAATCGACACACGACTTTATTGAATGCAGTAAAGTAAAATAAATATTCAGACTGAGCACAGTGCAGCAGTAGAAGCATAAGTACACAGCCCAGTGGTTGCTGCATTGCATCTGTCCTCTACTGGAACAGTTTATATAATCATACAATAACCATAAGGCTTTATTCACTTTTAATTAATTTTAACAATACACAAAGGCTACGTTGCAAAGTAAGGTAAAAGCATAATGTTGTGAGTACAAAGAAATAAAGAGGAAGCAATGGACTACAAATGATCAGCATAATTAACATCATGATACAACTGTTACAACTCAATTCATCATTGTGCTGTGTGAGCTTTAGGGGTAAATGCCGTCAGTCAGGTTTAACAAAAGTGGGGTAGGGTTTCCGCTTTGGGCGCAATCGGGCAATTGCGTCCAAATTGCACTTGAAATTACGCTGGTTAGATTACAGTTCAAGTTTCCGCTAAATTACATTTACATAATCACAAACGTAAAATCTTCCATGAACCAGCACCATCGGGCAGCATAATTGAATGTAATTGTTTCTTTTTTTTTCCATTAACAAGTATTCCTTCATGTATTTAAGTGGTAACATGGCGCAGTTTTATTAATACAGCTGAAAATGGGATTATTAAAGGTTTTCCCATCCTCCACCTGTGAGCAACCTGATTTAAATGACTGAAAATGATTTAAAAAAAAACAATACTGAACCATTTAATAGTTTCACGAGTCAGTTTCTTAGTAAATTAAATATTTTTGATATCAAAAAACTATTAAAATTTGCTTACTAGTGCCTGTGTGCCTAAGAAAAAGAGGGAAATTTAAAGAGCCTTCCCGAAACAGGGCAATCTCCCAATTTTGACTGGGGGCATAGCCAGCTTTGTGGGCGGGGCCTGATGCAGGCAAATTGAATCTTGAAACAGCGTAAAAGATCACGGAAAACACAAACGCAACTGGTTTTGAGCGTAACTCATGGTTAAAATTCCCTGATCTTTTGTGCAGGTTTTGATGATTCCGCCCGCATTGCGCTGATATTACCAACGGAAACAAGCGGAAAATCTACCCCGGTGTGTGGAAGTAGTTCCCCCTCCCCCACCCTGCTGACAGCGTTCTCGTCCACACCACTCCACAACTCTTCAGTGACAAGTACCCATTTTTTCCCTACTCAGCCCAGAGGTGTTGTTTAATCCCTTTTATTGTTTTGAGGCAAGTGAATGCTCACTTTTGGCTGACAGCGTACAACTGAGGGTATAGTGAGGATATAGTCCAGGGCCCCAAACACCCCTTCCAGGTGAAACAGCGATTTACTTGTAATTCCTGCAATTTAGTATACTGTATTCACTGCTCACGATGTGGTCTCCTCTACATTGGGGAGACCAAACGCAGATTGGGTGACCGCTTTGTGGAACACCTCCGTTCAGTCCGTGAGGGGGACCCCAAGCTCCCGGTGGCCTGTCACTTTAATTCACCGCTCCATTCCCACTCAGACCTCACCGTCCTCGGCCTCTTGCATTGTTCCACGGAAGCTCAGCGTAAGCTCGAGGAACAGCACCTCATCTTTCGTTTAGGCACGCTACAGCCCTCTGGACTCAATATCGAGTTCAACAATTTTAGATCATAACCCCAGCTCCAATCACATTTATATTTTATTTTATCCACCCTTTTATTTGTCCCCCCCACCTTTTTTTTCCTCCTAGAAGCTGGCAGCTGTCCTTCATTCTGCCAGTAGATTTCACACTTCATTCAGCCTTAATCTGTCACATTAACACCACCTCTAGCCTTGCATATCTCTTTATGTCTCTTCATCTCCTCCTTTGTTCCTTTATCCCCTCCCCCTTTTCCCAGCTTTACCCTGGCCTTAAATCTATTTGATTTCCAGCTCTTCCCAGTTCTGATGAAAGGTCATCGACCTGAAACGTCAACTCTCTTTCTCTCTCCACGGATGCTGCCTGGCCTGCTGAGTTTTTCCAGCGTTTTCTGTTGTTATTTCGGATTTCCAGCATCTGCAGTATTTTGCTATCGTAATAGAGTTCAACAATTTCAGATCATAACCTCGGCCCCTATCATATATATATTTTTTATCCACACTTTTTGTTTGTGCCTTTTGTTCTTCTCTCCCACATGGCAGCTGTCTTTCATTCTGCCAGCGCAATTCACACTTCATCTAGAGCCATCCTTTGTTTCTTAACCTGTCCCATTACCATCTCCTTTTGCCTTGAATATCTCTCAATGTCTCTTAACCTCTCCTGCCTTTTATCCTATCACAGACCTTCACTATTGTTCTTTCATCCCCTCCCCCATTTCCCAGACCCTACACTTGCTTAAAAATCTGTTACACTTCCTGCTTTTTCCCAGTTCTGACGAAAGGTCATCGATCTGAAACGTTAACTCTGTTTCTCTCTTCACAGATGCTGCCTGACCTGCTGAGTATCTCCAGCATTTTCTGTTTTTATTTCTGTATATGTTTAATCCGCATTCAAATAGTTCCCATTATCTTTCCACCTCTACCCACTGAGATCCACCAAAAAATCATCATATACTATAATTAATACCAATTCATATATGGGCGGACTGGCTTCCTTGAAGGGCACAGGATTCTTTGGGATTCTCATGAAAAATGGGACCGGTGTTGGGGCAGGGGCGGGGGGGGGGGTGGTGGATGCACCAACAATGCAGTGTATTGGATCCAATCTCTCAATTACACATGTGGCCAGTTTGCCCCTGCTTATATGTTCCATATTTTGACACTAATAAGCATTTCAAAATATTAACCACAGGGAAATTTGTTATTTATACTGTACATGATGGATGACCTTGTTGTTTAGTGATTACATTTCAAAATGGCCACCCGGTCTATGCTAGGGAGAGATCAAGTCAGTCCAATCTGTTTTATTTAAACTGAAATGCTGGTCAGTCAGCAGCTTTGGACAGACCAGGTAATATATGTTTTAGGCGTAGAACCTTTATCAGTACTAAAAAATATATAGATGAACAGTATTTAAATAAATAAAGGGAAGGTGGAGGGAAACACATACACATGGACAAATTGGAATGACCTGTAAAGTGCTCAAGGGAACATGTTGTTCATCTGTATCAGGTATGACCGAGAAGGAGATTGAACCAATGGTGCAAGAGCAGCCTGATGGTAACTTCGCCAGAAGATCTGCAGAAATTTCAGCATAAACCATGTTAACAAGTAATAATGATAGAAGAATGAGAGGTGATCTCATTGGAACATAAAGGGGTAAAAATTCAGTTGGTTGCGCCTCCCGTTAGCGCCTTAAGAGGGCGCTAATGGGGCGCAAAGCCGCTTACGCCCGGGCGCAGCGATGTTTGCGCCGCTCGAGAACTTAACTTGAGATTGTGCGGCAGCGCTAAAACTTACCGCTGCGACCACCTGCGCGCGCAGATTGTGACGTCATTCCATGGTGCAACGCCCTTGTGGCGCCCCGGAGCGGAAATTGAGTGGCGCCCCCTGCCTTACCGCCTGGCGCTTCCAACGACCAGAAGACTGGAACGCTATCAATCGCTGTGGGGCTGGCAGGGGCGCTATTTAAAGGGGGCCTCTTCCTGTCTTTTATTGTTGGTGGCATTTTTGAACTACGCATTCTGAGAGCGAGAGGGAGAGACTTCTGGAGAGATTCAACGTTGTGTGAAGGAGTTTTGGGTACTGAGCAGCACTTTGCAGGTTCATTTTGATTTGCCATTCCTTGTATCGATTTAGCAGAGACTGTGGGAGCTGCACTCTGAGCTCTTTGCCTGGTACTCTCCATTGTTCTTTCCAGCACATTTGATGTGCAAGTCTCTCCAGGCCGAGATTCAAGGCTGCAATGAACAGGATGTGGATGGAAAGCAAGATTAACCATCCCCTTTAAGAACTGGCCCGTGCCATTGTGTGTGTGTTCCATTGCTGACTGACATTACATGAGCTTCGCCAGCGCTCTGAGTTAGCGCCTCACTCCTTGGCCTTTGCGCCTTAAGACAGGTGTGCAGCGCCTGCTTTAGCGCTCCACTCACCTCCCGGGGTGGTAAAAGTGAAGTTTCCAGTCAGTGCCGATAATTAGCGCCAGGCGCTAATATTTGCGTCCAGACGATATTTGCGCCCCAAATGGGGCGCGACCTAATTTCTACCCCAAACATTCTTAAAGGGCTTGACAGGGTAAATGCTGGGAGGATGTTTCCCCTGGCTGGGGAGTCCAGAACTAGGGGTCACAGTCTCAGAATAAGGGGTCGACCATTTAGGATTGAGATGAGGAGAAATTTCCTCACTCAAAGGCTTGTGAATCTTTAGAATTCTCTGCCGCAGAGAGCTGTGGATGCTCAGTCGTTGAGTATGTTCAAGACAGAGATCGATAGATTTTTGGATAATAAGGAAGGGAATCAAGGGATATGGGGATCAGCCATGATCTTATTGAATGACAGAGCAGGCTCGAAGAGCCGAGTGGCCTACTCCTGCTCCTATTTCTTATGTTCTTATAACTCTCTGTCTGTTTGATAACTCCCAACAGGGCAAAGCTGATATTGGCAATTCAGCAAAATAGCTGACCACAGATGCAACTCTACAGTCTAACTCTATGTGGCACCAGCAATTGGAGCTCTGACATGCTGCAACACACTAATCCTTAAAAAGGTTTTAGTGGCTTTAATCTCCTGAATTTAACAGTTAAAAAATCACTGCCAGAAGCTTTCTGCTGTTCAAATCCATCTTCCAGGGCCTAGGCTGTAATTTTTGCTTCCTTTTTAAAATCCTACTTTGTTCTCTTCAGAGCAGAGAAGGTTAAGTGGCGATTTAATAGAGGTGTTTAATATTTTGATAGAATAGATTGGGAGAAACTGTTTCCATTGGCAGGAGGGTCGATAACTAGAGGACACAGATTTAAGGTAATTGGCAAAAGAATCTGGGGGGAGATGAGGAGAATTTTTTTTACGCAGTGAATTGTAATGATCTGGAATGCACTGCCAGTGAAGGTGATGGAAACAGATTCAATAATAACTTTCAAAAGGGAATCGTATGTATACTTGAAAAGGAAAAATTTGCAGGGCTATGGGGAAAAAGCAAGGGAGTAGTACTAATTGGATAGCTCTTACAAAGAGGCAACACAGCATGATAGGCCGAATGGTTTCCATATGATTCTACTTGTACGCTTTCCAGCAAAATATTAACAAATATTCCAAGTCCCTTTCTTAATTATTATTTTCACTAACAGGCAGTTGCAAGTCAATCATACCATTATCACATGCTCACTGGTGACTAACGTTACTACTTGAATCAAAAACCTTAGCCCTGGAAGGTGAGTCAGCCTCATGGAGCTTTGGCAAAGTGACGTGTCTATCATTAAGATAGTAGCTTAAGTAGTTAGTGACAAGTAAGCCTGCCACTCAGTGTTGGACCTCAATCATCTTGGACGTTAAGGTGGCGTGTACATTTTAAGATGTCCAACATAGGTCCTTTCATTATGCTAAAGTCACATGTCTTTGCGGCGGAGTACGTGAACATGTAGTCACATATCCAAGGATGTTAACACTGATGAAAGGAATCCAGTGTCAGCAGTGATTAATCCTGGGCTAGGCGTAGCACAGTATGATATAGAATAAAGTTCCCTTTATTCTGCCCAATTATGTACCCAAGCCCTAATCTTAGAAACATACCTACAATACCAGTGTGACATTTTTCCATTTCTCAGACCAACCATTCTGTGGTCTGAGTAAAATTGCCAATGTGGTTCCAAATAAGGGAAGTTTTGTGCTGTGAGGCCATCACCATTCAGAACTAAAGCTCCTTACAGGCAGCTGCCAGAAAAGCAAGACTGGGTTAGATTTGAACCGAATGTTGATAAGCCTGCATCTAATCCATTGCACTACCCCATCTTATTACATAATGTTCTTGAAAGTCAACCCAAAGAAAACCCCAGTGGGTGTTGGAGGAAGCACACTTAAGTCACTGTCAGAGACACTTTGTACTGTACATATATACTTATGACAGAGCTAAGTGATCCCACAACCAACGGATCAGATCAAAGCTCTGCAGTCCTGCCACATCCAGTACGAATTGTGGTGGACAATTAAACAACTAACGGGATGAGGAGGATCCATGAATATCCCAACCCTCAATGATGGCGGAGCCCAGCACGTGAGTGCAAAAGACAAGGCTGAAGCTTTTGCAACCATCTTCACCCAGAAGTGCCGAGTGGATGATCCTCCTCCTGAGGTCCCCACCATCACAAAAGCCAGCCTTCAGCCAATTTGATTCACTCCACGTGATATCAAGAAACAGCTGAGCACACTGGATACAGAAAAGACTATGGGCCACGACAAAATCCCAGTTGTGATGCTGAAGACTTGTGCTCCAGAACTAGCCGCGCCTCTAGCCAAGCTGTTCCAGTACAGCCACACCACTGGCATTTACCTGACAATGTGGAAAACTGCCCAGGTATGTCCTGTCCACAAAAAGCAGGACAAATCCAATTCGGCCAATTACCGCCCCGTCAGTCTACTCTCAATCATCAGCAAAGTGATGGAAGGTGTCATTGACAGTGCTATCAAGTGGCACTTACTCACCAATAACCTGCTCACTGATGCTCAGTTTGGGTTCCGTCAGGACCACTTGGCTCCAGACCTCATTACAGCCTTGGTTCAAACATGGATAAAGGAGCTGAATTCCAGAGGTGAGGCGAGAGTGACTGCCCTTGACATCAGGGCATCATTTGACTGAGTGTGGAATCAAGGAGCTCTAGTAAAATTGAAGTCAATGGGAATCAGGGGGAGAACTCTCCACTGGTTGGAGTCATACCTAGCACAAAGAAAGATGGTTGTGGTTGAGGATGCCAATCATCCCAGCCCCAGGACATTGCTGCAGGAGTTCCTCAGGGCAGTGTCCTAGGCCCAACCATCTTCAGCTGCTTCATCAATGACCTTCCCTCCATCATAAGGTCAGAAGTGAGGATGTTCGCTGATGATTGTACTGTGTTCAGTTCCATTTGCAACTCCTTATGCAGCAAGACCTGGACAACATTCAGGCTTGGGCTGATAAGAGGCAAGTAACATTTGTGCAACACAAGTGCCAGGCAATGGCTATCTCCAACAAGAGAGAATCTAACCACTGCCCCTTGACATTCAATGGCATTACCATCGCTGAATCCCCCACCATCAACATCCTTGACCATTGACCAGAAACTTAACTGGACCAGCCACATAAATACTGTGGCTACAACAGCAGGTCAGAGGCTGGGTATTCTACAGTGAGTCTCTCACCTCCTGACTCCCCAAAGTCTTTCCACCACCTACAAGGCACAAGTCAGGAGTGTGATGGAATATTCTCCACTTGCCTGGATGAGTGCAGCTCTAACACTCAAGATACTCGACACCATCCAGGACAAAGCAGCCCGCTTGATTGGCACCTCATCCACCACCTTAAACATTCACTCCCTCCACCACCAGCGCACTGCAGCAACTCGCCCAGGCTTCTTTGAAAGCACCTCCCAAACCCCCAAACTCTACCACCTAGAAGGACAAGGGCAGCAGGCACATGAGAACACCATCACCTCCAAGTTCCTCTCCAAGTCACACAGCATCCTGACTTGGAAATATATCACTGTTCCTTCATCATCGCTGGGTCACAATCCTGGAACTCCCTCCCTAACAGCACTGTGGAAGTACCGTCACCACATGGACTGCAGCGGTTCAAGAAGGCGGCTCACCACCACCTTCTCTAGGGCAGTTAGGGATGGGATTTAAATACAGTGCCAGCGATGCCCACATCCCATGAACAAATAAAGAAAAATAAATGTGGGGGAGCAACCAGTCCTCTATGATGAAAAGATTAATGAGCATCATAGTTTTCATGATAAAAGGAGCCAGGAATGCCCATTTCTTTTTACATTAATTTATACGGTTTTACATCAGCTGACTTATATCAGGCATATTAAAATAATGCTACTACTGAATTTTCTCATTAAGCAATTACAAGTAAATAAAAAAACAAAAATGTGATTTATTATCGCGTTGTAGCAACACATGCATAAACTGCCGTTGAGTTTACAGAACTTTACAGTGTTCACAATAACATTTGACATGTGGTACATACGGTTACAGCTCCCATAGTAATATCTAGTTTCAAAGAAATACCTATGATATGTTTAAGTCTCTGATTCAATTTCTTAACATTAGCACTGATATAAATTTCAAACCTTTGAAGCTCAATTTAAATAAGGGTTATCACATAGTGTCAACAAAATGTTATAGAATTATTACAGTCATTACAGTGGCATATATGGAATAAAGTACAATATTGATTTCTTTTGGGTGGATGGACTGATAAATTCCTTATTTTTAACCCAGTGCTAAATGAATTATTTCACTTATAATTAAAGATTACACTGTTGATTAAAAGATCAAATAGGTATGTTCCTTGATCGAATTAGCAGCAATGTACTGTGATGTGAAAGAAATGATTTGTTAAAGTTTAATGATTGACATCGAATTGCAAAGTTGTCCATTTCTTCTTCTCGTATATGCATAATCGTTCCTGCCACCTGTTTCTCATCTGCCAATTTTATTTACGTATAAAGTATTATTTGATTGTTATAGTGATATTGTATTTTGACTGGAAAGTTATGTGATATCTGTTGATAGGAAGTGGAAAAGAGGACATAGAAGAACTCACTGAAGTGCTGTTTCCAACACCTACCAAGAAAGAGCACCAGCTTTGCGACATAAGAAGTCTTTCAAAAAGGCCCTGTTTGCGGGAAAGTGAATGCTTGAGTTGGAGAAGATGAAAGCAGACAAAATTCATCCTTTCGAAAGATTAACTTTCTTCATTATACAATAGAAATTTCTATAGTCACTCAAAGCTGCTCAAACGAAGGGTAATTGAACCATTACACATTTTTGTACCATTTAGTTATAACTAAATGTGTTTGTTACTTTAGCGTGTAAGTCCTAGTCTGTTTGGAATAGGCACCATTTGAAAGTGTTTGATAGAAGTGTTACAAGACTACATTCAATTGAGTCAGCAGACTATTGCTTGTAGGGTAATTGTTAAACTTCAGAAATGCATCTTTACAATCGACAGATTATAGAAAAGGTCATCTACAGGAATCCTCAGGACTGTTAAGTAAGAAGTTTGTTTAAAAAAATGAAATCAGCAGTATAACTAAAACTTCCACTAACTGAGCTATCCAGCATAGAGATGCATCAAACATACTGTGGACTTAACATTTGAACAGAGGTAGCCTTGTAGGTTCTCAATAGTGAAGTGCTCCCAGTGTGCAAGAACAGATGTCTGAAAAGCAACAGTTACAGAACTGCAGTTTGTCAACAGAGATTGCAAACAAGTATTTTTTACATGCACATTTCCCTTCATACTTTCAAGGTTAAGTATCAATTCAGTTCAGTCCTAGAGAATTCCCCCATCTCGAAACCATATACATGAAGAACATTAAAATAAAATAGAATAGTATAATCTACAAGAAGGAGTTCTAGGGATGAGGAGTATCTGAGGAATCTCCAAAGTACTATTCTTACATCACTGTAGGATTTAATTTGTCCATCTGAGAAAACAACTGAGTTTATGAGTTAATTATGGCCTTGTTATGGCTATATTCATTTGGAAGCAAGCACAAAGAATGGAAACATTCATCAAGTGGCTTCGAACACAAGCATATCTCTTAAAGATATCCGTGAAGAAGAAAGTCCCGGATAATTACATAATTCAAGTCTATATTCCTTGCAATGACAAAAGGTTACATTTTAATGTCAGTGGCTGAAGATCTGTGGCCTAAATTGCACCTTTATTAGTACACAGAGTACCAGTGTTCCCTGGGGAAAATCCGAACCCTAAATTGGGATTCAAAAAATCTTATAGTCCAGCACCAGGTGGCCTACCACTTGATGTCTACGCTATTTGACATTTCACTCAATGCGTGGTACTGTCTGTGCAGGACCTCTTGAACTTTGGTGGAATTTCTTCCCTCCAACCACTCTTGGTAGAGTATTTGCACGTGCATGTTGGTTTCTGGGAGTCGGACAGGCAGACTGGTGTACATTTCCTCCATTTGATGCAGCAAATCCTTATCCATTTTTCGATCCTCCGTCATCGCTTGACCTTTTCCATTGAGGCATCCTTTCAAACCAACCAAAAAAAAAAAGTTAATGAAATAACCAGTTCGGCCAGAACCTACAATCAGATTTCAACACATGCATTACATGTCACACCCAAGTTTATTCAAGTTCAGCTCAACCTGTGTAATTACTGAAACTCACATGGGCAGAAACATTGAATTTTGGGAATATTAGTTGTTCTCCAGTGGTGTTGCACACGGTGAGTCAAGATTAAGTGCAGCATTCAGAGAGGAAGAGGTGGTGAAAGAAAGAAGGGGAGAGAGAGAGGGGGGGATAAGGAAGCAAAAGCAGGAAAACTCCCTCAGCGGGGGCAAGGGTAGGCTGAGCTGGTAAACACTTCCACGTCAGCCGAGGAAATGATGTGGTCCGAGGTGTTGAGTTCACATTGGGCCCCCAGATGTCAGTGAGAAGAAAATTTTGTGACAGCCACTGAGATGAAGATTTATTTATTGCATCAACTAGTTTAGGTTCAAACAACAAATACCTTTCATCTTCAACATTACTGTACATGCTAAGGCCAAACAGATGCACTTGCTGTCACCCAGTGGCTTTGTGTATAAGCTGCAGATTAATGCAGTTAAAAAATACTGAACCAGTATTGAATTTGGAATTAACATTAGCCTGACAGCCTTTTTATCATTTTAAATGCCGATCACAACACTACCTACAGGCCTAACAAGTACAAGCGTTAGACGCTGACACTTTAAACATCGATTTTGTCATAGACAGAGCTTTCAATGCGGCTGAAAACGGAACGTTGCAGCTCACTCAAATTTTAATGTATAATGGATCGCACAAGCTTGGCAAAAGCTGTGGTTTTAGATTGCATTAAAAAAATGGGTAATTTATGGAATTAGGCACAAATACAAAAAGATCAGGGATAAAAAGCCTGCACTAAAATGAAAAGCCATACAGCGAAAAGTGAACTCCACACCAGAATACCATAGAGTCATAGAGTTATACAGCACAGAAAGAGGCCCTTCGGCCCTTCGTGTCCGCGCCGGCCATCAAGCCCTGTCTATTCTAATCCCATTTTCCAGCACTTGGTCCGTAGCCTTGTATGCTATGGCGTTTCAAGTGCTCATCTAAATGCTTCTTGAATGTTGAGGGTTCCTGCCTCTACCACCCTTTCAGGCAGTGAGTTCCAGATTCCAACCACCCTCTGGGTGAAAAAGTTTTTCCTCAAATCCCCTCTAAACCTCCTGCCCCTTACCTTGAAACTATGCCCCCTGGTTATTGACCCCTCTACTAAGGGGAAAAGTTCCTTTCTATCTACCCTATCTATGCCCCTCATAATTTTGTACACCTCAATCAGGTCCCCCCTCAGCCTTCTCTGCTCTAAGAAAAACAACCCCAGCCTGTCCAGTCTCTATTCATAGCTGAAGCGCTCCAGCCCAGGTAACATCCTGGTGAATCTCCTCTGCACCCTCTCCAATGCAATCACATCCTTCCTATAGTGTGGCAACCAGAACTGCACACAGTATTCCAGCTGTGGCCTAACTAGCGTTTTGTACAGCTCCATCATAACCTCCCTGCTCTTATATTCTGTGCCTCGGCTAATGAAGGCAAGTATCCCATATGCCTTTTTAACCACCTTATCTACTTGTCCTGCTGCCTTCAGGGATCTATGTACATGCACACCAAGGTCCCTCTGATACTCTGTCCTTCCTAGGGTCCTACCATTCATTGTGTATTCCCTTGCCTTGTTAGTCCTCCCAAAATGCATTACCTCACACTTTTCAGGGTTAAATTCCATTTGCCACTGTTCTGCCCATCTGACCAACCCGTCTATATCGTCCTGTAGCCTGAGGCTTCCCTCCTCGCTATTTACCACTCTACCAATTTTCGTGTCATCTGCGAACTTACTGATCATACCTCCTACATTCATATCTAAATCATTAATGTACACTACAAACAGCAAAGGACCCAGCACCGATCCCTGCGGTACACCACTGGACACAGGCTTCCAGTCACAAAAACAACCTTCGACCATCACCCTCTGCCTCCTGCCACTAAGCCAATTTTGGATTCAATGTGCCAAATTGCCCTAGATCCCATGGGCTCTTACCATGAAGCATGCACTACAATAAAAATTATACTGGAAGCTACATTTACTTCACTTCCCTCTAAATAGCTATTTGACACTTTTTAAATGAGCTTTCTCTGGGAGGTGAAGAGTTTTTCAGTGAGATGACCAGCACTGAATGAAGAGGAAGGGATGCCATCTGGTTCCAATTTGCCTACTCTAATTATCTGTCAGCTTCACTCTGAAATTCTCCCCATGAGTTCAACAGCTGATAATCCTGAATAGTGGAAGGTGAACGTAAGCTGGTAGACGGTGATCTTTCCTCAGCATTCAGTGCCTTCTCCCAGGTAGGGAAAACAGGTTGGAAACCATTAGCTGACGTCACTGCGGCATTACGTCGAAAGTAGAAATGCGTTACCTCCTGGACAGGCAAGAACTTCAATGAAGTGATAAGGAAACTTTCCTTTCTTCAGCTTGTAAACCATATTTTGAATATTCCTGAATCCATAGGTAGCCGCAAATCGCAAAACAATCTCACCATCTTTTTCCAATGTAACCTCTTGAAAGTCTTTATTCCTAAACAAAAGCATGCAGAATAAAGAAAGCCGTTCAGTACTCAGCAGTTACCCTACTATGCAAAAGCAGACTAAAGAGCACAGATTAAACAGGTGTAAATGTACTTGAAGTTTATGAAAGTCGGTTCAAAAACAGCAGTTTTCTGTGTTTTATATACATATCTACATGTTACTGTTAGAATCAGATGCTTTGTTTTCTTTAAATTTCTTTAAATTAGGTAGAAAGAGGGATGAAGTCCTGCAACAAGAATTTAGGGAGCTAGGTAGCAGATTAAAAAGCAGGACCTCAAAAGGTTGTAATCTCTGGATTACTCCCGGTGCCACGTGCTGGTGAGTATAGGAATAGGAGGATAAAGCAGATGAATGCGTGGCTAAAGAGTTGGTGCAGGAGGGAGGGCTTTAGTTTCCTGGATCACTGGGTCTGCTTCTGGGGAAGGTGGGACCTGTACAAGTCGGACGGGTTGCACCTGAACCGGAACGGGACCAACATCCTTGCGGGGAGGTTTGCTAGTACTGTTGCGGCGGGGGGGGGGGTTTAAACTAACTTGGCAGGGGGATGGGATACGGAGTGGAGCTATAGTAGGGGTGATGCACAGCCAAATATAAAAGGAAAAAAACAAGTCAGCCTGGAAGGCAGAGCAAATATGTAATGGCACAAGGGAGCATGGCAAGGCTGGATGGCATTTATTTTAATGCAAGGAGTCTTGTGAGTAAGGCAGATGAATTGAAGGTGTTGATGAACACATGAGAGTATGATATTGTTGCTATCACAGAGACATGGTTGAGGGAGGGGCAGGACTGGCAGCTCAATATTCCGGGGTATAGAATCTTCAGGCGAGACAGAGGGGGGTGTAAAAGAGGAGGGGGTGTCGCAATATTAATCAAGGAGTCAATTACTGCTGTAAGGAGGGATGATATCTTAGCAGGTTCCTCTAATGAGGCCATATGGATAGAACTTAAAAACAAAAAAGGGGGCAAGCACTTTGCTGGGAGTGTACTATAGGCCCCCAAACAGTCAGGGGGAGATAGAGGAACAGATATGTAGGCAAATCTCAGAGAAGTGTAGAAATAATAGGGTAATAATAGTAGGGGATTTCAACTTCCCCAATATTAACTGGGATAGTCAGAGTGTGAAAGGCTTAGAGGGTGCGGAATTCTTAAAGTGCATCCAGGAGAGCTTTTTGAGCCAGCATGTAGAAATCCTACAAGAGAGGGGGCGGTACGGGACCTAATTCTAGGGAATGTAGCCGGGCAAGTGGTAGATGTGTCAGTAGGAGAGCATTTTGGTGACAGTGAAAATAATTCGATGAGATTTAAGGTAGTCATGGAAAAGGACAAAGATGGACCGGAAATAAAGGTTCTAAATTGGGGGAAGGCCGATTTTAATATGATAAGGCAGGATCTGGCCAAAATGGACTGGGATCAGCTACTTGTAGGAAAATCCACATCAGAGCAATGGGAGTCTTTCAGAAAGGAAATAGAGAGAGTACAACGCCAACATGTTCCCGTAAAGGTCAAGGGTGGGACCAACAAGCTCAGGGAACCCTGGATGTCAAGGGATATACAAGAATGGATTAGGAAAAAAAGGGAGGCTTTTGGCAGATACAAAGGACTAAAAACAGTGGAAGCCCTAGAGGAGTATAGAAAGTGCAGGGGGGTACTTAAAGAAATTAGGAGAGCGAAGAGGGGGCATGAAAAAACACTGGCAGGCAAAATAAAGGAAATTCCCAAGGTGTTTTATAAGTATATTAAGGGCAAGAGGATAACCAGGGAAAGAGTAGGGCCCATTAGGGACCAAAGTGGCAATCTGTGTGTAGAGCCGGAAGATGTGGTTGAGGTTTTAAATGAATATTTTGCATCTGTGTTCACTATGGAGAAGGACGATGTAGGCATAGAAATCAGGCAGGGGGATTGTGATATACTTGAACAAATTAGCATTGAGAGGGAGGAGGTACTAGCGGTTTTAGCGGGCTTAAAAGTGGATAAATCCCCAGGCCCAGATGAGATGTATCCCAGGCTGCTGTGTGAGGCAAGGGAAGAGATTGCAGGGGCTCTGACACAAATTTTCAGAACCTCTCTGGCAACAGGGGAGGTGCCAGAGGACTGGAGGACAACTAACGTAGTACCATTATTCAAGAAGGGTAATAGGGATAAACCAGGGAATTACAGGCCAGTGAGCCTAACATCAGTGGTAGGGAAATTATTGGAAAAAATTCTGAGGGACAGAATTAGTCTCCACTTGGAGAGGCAAGGATTAATCAAGGATAGTCAGCATGGCTTTGTCAGGGGGAGATCATGTCTAACCAATTTGATTGAATTTTTTGAGGGGGTGACTAGGTGTGTGGATGAGGGTAGAGCAGTTGATGTAGTCTACATGGACTTCAGTAAGGCTTTTGACAAAGTCCCACATGGGAGACTGGTCAAGAAGGTAAGAGCCCATGGGATCCAGGGCAATTTGGCACATTGGATCCAAAATTAGCTTAGTGGCAGGAGGCAGAGGGTGATGGTCGAAGGTTGTTTTTGTGACTGTAAGCCTGTGTCCAGTGGTGTACCACACGGATCGGTGCTGGGTCCTTTGCTGTTTGTAGTGTACATTAATGATTTAGATATGAATGTAGGAGGTATGATCAGTAAGTTCGCAGATGACACGAAAATTGGTGGAGTGGTAAATAGCGAGGAGGGAAGCCTCAGGCTACAGGACGATATAGACGGGTTGGTCAGATGGGCAGAACAGTGGCAAATGGAATTTAACCCTGAAAAATGTGAGGTGATGCATTTTTAGAGGACTAACAAGGCAAGGGAATACACAATGAATGGTAGGACCCTAGGAAGGACAGAGGATCAGAGGGACCTTGGTGTGCATGTACATAGATCCCTGAAGGCAGCAGGACAGGTAGATAAGGTGGTTAAAAAGGCATATGGGATACTTGCCTTCATTAGCCAATTTCAAATAAAGCTGTTGGACTATAACCTGGTGTTGTGCGACTTCTCACTTTCATTAGCCGAGGCATAGAATATAAGAGCAGGGAGGTGCTGATGGAGCTGTACAAAATGCTAGTTAGGCCACAGCTGGAATACTGTGTGCAGTTCTGGTCGCCACACTATAGGAAGGATGTGATTGCATTGGAGAGCGTGCAGAGGAGATTCACCAGGATGTTACCTGGGCTGGTGCGCTTCAGCTATGAAGAGAGACTGGACAGGCTGGGGTTGTTTTCCTTAGAGCAGAGAAGGCTGAGGGGGGACCTGATTGAGGTGTACAAAATTATGAGGGGCATAGATAGGGTAGATAGAAAGGAACTTTTCCCCTTAGTAGAGGGGTCAATAACCAGGGGGCATAGTTTCAAGGTAAGGGGCAGGAGGTTTAGAGGGGATTTGAGGAAAAACTTTTTCACCCAGAGGGTGGTTGGAATCTGGAACTCACTGCCTGAAAGGGTGGTAGAGGCAGGAACCCTCACAACATTCAAGAAGCATTTAGATGAGCACTTGAAACGCCATAGCATACAAGGCTATGGACCAAGTGCTGGAAAATGGGATTAGAATAGACAGGGCTTGATGGCCGCCGCGGACACGATGGGCCGAAGGGCCTCTTTCTGTGCTGTATAACTCTATGACTCTATGCTTTTAAAAAAGAGTACTCGAGGAAAATACTCTGGGACAATTTTCCAAATATGTGCTGGTGGCAGGGAACCTCCACTGCTGCAAGTGTTTAATGTAAAACTATGGGCACACTGGACCACGATTTTCTGATATGTGTTGACAACGAGCAAGATTTCCCATCACCATCATGTACTCAGAAATTTTCGGCCAGTGGGTGAGTGTGAGGCTGGGTTTTGCCGGGTCCAATCTGCTAGGTGCGGGGGCACCTGGGAAACCCGGAACTTTGGGTTTCCCGGCACGCTGTGGAGTTTTAATTCCACAGCGGGCGTGTAACGCAAAGGGCGGGTTCCCTGCCCGGAGGTCAGCCTGATTGACAGGCTGGCTTCTAGTCGTGCGGGGAGCTCGGAGAAGGATACCGCAGGAACAGGTAAATCCTGGGCCCAGGATGGTGGGGGAGGTGGGGTCCAATCCCCTGGGGGTGGGGAGGAGGGGAGGGGTTCAGATCCCCGAGCCCGGGGGTGAGCTCGATCCCCGGGAGGGGTCTGAGTCACGATCCCCGGGGGGGCCCCCCCCACCCCCTCGAGTCGCAAGTCCCGGGGGGCTGTGCCAGGCCTGAGGGGGGAGGGGGTCTGAACCCTGACCCCGGGGAGGGCTAGGCTGATGGAGCTTGTGGGGCCAGGAGGAAGCACTTCTGCTGCTCTCGGCCCACAAGCATTGTTCCCCGAGGCGGAGGCCACCTCATTGCAGCCACCGGGGATCTCGAGCCCCGGGATCCCCGACCGCCTGTAGTAAAACCCGCAAAGCAGGTTAAAGTAGAGGCTTCAGGCCTCATTATAATATTTAAATTGCCAACCCGCCTCCTGGCAGCGGGTTGGCTGGCTGCCCGCCCCCTCACGTCCCTCCTGAGTTAAAGGTGAAAGTACGCGGGTTGGGGTCGGGATTCACATTTTTCAATTTTCATTTCCCCCCACGCCTCCAACCCACCCATTTTTACCTATGAAAATTCTGGCCATGGTCTTTCACCTCTAGAATACAGTCAAGAATAATGACATGCCCTATCGGGAACATGTTTGGGTAGTCTTACTTCAGTTCCCAGTGGACGCAAATGCACAGCCCAAAGCCATCCAAATGTGGCAATCTCACTCAAAGGAATCATAAAGACAGCAGGAATGAGAAGTGGAAACATTTACACTGGTACAGTGGGCTGATTTTCTCAGGTTGGAATACACGAGACTAGATAAATTTGCTGAAGCATTAAATGAAAGCAATCCGACACTTTCTGGATAATTACAACAAACTGACCATTTTAGAAAGTTTCTGAACTTACCGGAGTGTCTTGTAGGTGATTCCTTTCACCTCAACTCCAAAGATTTCCGTAGCAGCATATTTAAAAATGTGTTCTAGGAAGCCATCAGATCCTCTCCCATCATGCCTTGCAATACCCGCATCACCAATTTTGTCAAATCTTCACCAGAAAAAAAAAAATTTTTTTTTAAATGACCTAATAAGGAAACCAATGTTTCTTATAAACAGTAATATCAAAACTCTCATGTATAAAAAGTAAAGTTAAAATGGAGATCTTACATATTGTCTGAAGCTGCTGGCTCCACATTCGTCAACAGGAGACCTTTTTGTTCCATCATCTGTGCTATTTCACCTGAAACAATATTAAGGTATATTGAATCATTTTTCAACACGTGCATTTAGAAAATTTGAAGAAAAAAAATACTTACAAAAAAAAAATCTTGACAAAACATTCCAATTTCTATCTCAGATAAAAGAAAACAAATAGCAGCTTTGCTGTTAGTGGTTTGTATGCGCAATAAAAAGCCAATCTGTCTGAAACCTAAAACTATTTTCCTCCACTTAATTTTGGAAATGGCACATAACTATGTCTGCATGCATTTCCTGTCCTTTACGCTACATTTCCTCTCTATCACAGCACGTTCCTCTCTATCACAGCACACTTCTGTCACAATTAATCAGTTAAAAATATTTCAAAACGCAGGCAATCGTTTGTGTCACACTAACAGCCGATTGGGTCCTGTGCAAATTTTACTTCCTAATTTTGAAATACAGAACAGAAATGAAGAGCTGCAAACTACTTTTAAATGTAGCCATGTTTTAAAACAGTTACTTAAGTAGTGAAAACCTACAGGTTTTGTGAGTAGTTAAAGAATTTATCTGCAGTCTTTCATTCCACTCTTCTGTTGCCATCAAAAAGCATAATGGGGTTCTACTGCCGACCCCATTTTCTTGCTCTGACCACCTACCCAATTTCTATATCCTCTAGGCTGACTCCCACCCAACGGTCCAGCTGAATGTGCTGTTAATTCCCACTTGATTCCCATTGCCCATGGCCCGACTCCCCACTTGACCTCTCAACAGATTCTTATGCCTTCTATGGTACCTATTGACACACCCTCTCACCCAACTGTGCTCCGAATCCCAACACTGGCCTTCAAAATAAACCTTACCTTCATTGTATTTTAAAAAAATCAAATATTTATCAATCTCCTTTTACAGCAAGGGCCTCAAACTCACCGTTTCTCTACATTCCTCGAAACCCATTCACTAATTTTTTTTTAAACAATTGCACATAATAAACCGGCACTGTGCTTTATTTATCAAACCCCCATATTCTCTCTTCAGCAGTCTTGCCAATTTCTTCCCACAGATCAACTGAACTTCCACCTTTATTATCACTGTACCTCCTCAATTACTTTAATTATATTTTTCTGGAGGCATCTCATTTCCAAACAACCTCACTCTTGTGTAGTTCTTGATTCCATCTCTTGTTATTGAAGTCCACATAGCTTATCAGCAATTCTCAAGTTTTTTCCTGGTGGAAATTTGAATCCCTGCCTCCTCTGCTTTCATATGCAGCTCCACACCCCAGTCTCAGATGCCATTACACCCCAAGTGCTACCAGACTCCATCCAAACAGCTCCAGAACTCAAGACACCCCACCTGACCACTACCAGACCGCACACACAACTGACATCAGCAAAATTATACCATCAGAATAATAATCATAATATTATTTAAAATGATCCCCCCACCTCATAACACGTTACAGGAAACTCTCTTTTAACCGCACCTAAATATCCGGAAATCTCTCTTAACCGGCAAAATTCAGGAGTAGGTTCTGGTAAGTTTTACTATATATTAGTGGCCGTGTAACCGGGGTTCCTGCACCTGTGGCCGTGCACCAGGGACTCCTGGATCTGTGGCCATGTAACCGGGGTTTTCCTTCATCTCTCTAGACTGGATCGTCGCATTATATGGGCCAAGTCTTTGCTGAATGCTCGCTGTAAGATCGCTGTAAGATCTGTCACAAGACGGGAGATGCAGAAAACATGCTGTTGTGTGATGGCTGTGATCGAGGGCACCACACATACTGTTTGAGACCAAAGGTTAAGGTTTGTACATAGTACTTTTTAAATCAAAAAACGTGTAGTTTAAAATTTTATTCTGGCTACTCAAAAGAAAATTCTTTAATGTGACCGGGGCTCCTGCACCTGTGGCCGTGTACGGGGCTCTCGAACCTTGGTAAGTATACCTCTCTGTAATCCAGACTTTTTGATCAACCGGCACCACGCCGGTCCCGTCGGTGCCGGTTAATAAAGAGTTTCCTGTATATTCTTCAATTTGCCTTGAGCAAAGTCATGGGAGATACATTACTATCTACAATAGTGTAAAAGCTTTATGTATGCACACACTTAATATCAAATTTCTGTTACACCTGGGGAAAAAAGTGCAAAAGAATCAAAGGTTGCCATTTGGAATTCCCCAGGAAACTACCAGAACCAGAATAACTTTAGCCTCTTAATTGATCTTACCAATTATACTTAAAGATAACCACATTCTTACAGCCTGAATAATCATTAAACTCTGAATAAAGTCCCCCAATGTATACTTAACAGCAATTAGACCATGTGATATTAAAGGGACAGGCTAAATTGCATATAGCCCCACCTTAACAACAGAATAATACACTGTGTTACATGGTATAATGCGCCATACTTTATAAATGTGTATCTTCGGACTTATTGTGAACAATGCCACAGGAGATTTACTAGATTTAAAAAAAATTATTTGTTCACAATAACTAAAACAGTCAACAAATTCGGGTAAGAAGTATTCCAAAAAACTGAAATGCTCATGTTTCTAGCCACTGTGAGTAGCTACTTCACTTGAAATCATGCATCACAAAATACACTCTAATAAATACTTATTGGGCCATGATTTGCTGTGGCGGGGCATCTAACCGTATCTGCCGTTAATTAGACCAGCCCTTGCATGTTTAGGTTTTTTAATTTTATGCGTGGCAAGTTGCTGCAAGTGCGAGCTGCTAACGTCGCAGCGAGGGAAACAGGGCATCTGGGACCTGAGTGAACAGGGCAAGCAACTGTGCATCTCTTAACCAATCAGATTGAAGGATTGTGAAATAAAGTGAGGAAGGACGTAGAAGGAAGTGTAAATTAGAGTGGGTGGATTCAATGTCAAATCAGGTGCAGAACGTGAAATAAAGAGATGGAAAGATTGGATTGAGAGAGAGAGAAATAAAAAAGAGACAGAAGGGAAAAGTAAAAAAAAAATGCAATAGTTAAATTTCAGTGCCAGAGAGGTTGACTGGCAGTAATTAACGCTTATCACGTCATTAAAAGGGCACTTAGACTGAAATGGACAAGACTTAACTTTCTGTGGCGAGTTTAGTTCGTATCTACCGTGCAAATACAGCAACTTCACGCTATTCAATGAATTTCGCCGGTGACGCAGACACCAAGATGCCGTTTTCGCAAAGCTAACAGCATCTTGTACGGCAACTTTTGGACTCCCGCATTTAACCGCACATCTGCCCTCGCCTGAAGTTGCTGTAGCATTTGCGAATAAATAACGGCGAGCACCATTAGGTTCGCTGTTATTTTGACAGCAAATTCTGGCCCATAGTTTTCTCAAGACATTGCTATTGATGTTTAATATATTTTCACCAGCTTCTTAAATCAATTCTTGGCAGAAGTTATCTTTTCAAAGCAAAGCAAAATTTTATTCTATTGATTTTCTGAAGTAAAAATGTTACAATCAGATTGAAGACAAGTTTGATATATTTAATTTGGAACATCTGTTCAAAATAATATAATTTGATTCCATCCATTTGAAAGAGCTTTCTTTCATTTTTAAATGAAAACTAAACAAGTAACTTTTCTCCCTACTTTAGGTTACTCCATACCACACATCATTTCTTAGCCAAGAGACCATATAGCGCTCGCGCCTTGTTTGGGGATTTCTGCCAACCTGCAATGTAACTTGGCTGTGACAAATTGAGCCTGTGGATGAAGCATGTCAGCTTAGCTCTACTTCCCCTCTACGTGGTCAATTCAAGATCAGGACCTTAATTCCTGTTGAAATTGCACATTTCAAAGACATTCTTTGATAGAATCTGCGCTGCACCTCCTCTAAGGCCAATATCTCCTTCCTGAGGTGCGGTGCCCAGAACTGAACGCAGTGCTCCAGATGCAGTCTAACCAGAGTTTTATACAACTGTGGCTTAACTTCCGCCCCTTTTTATTCCAACCCTCTTGAGATGAAGGGTAACATTTCATTAGGCTTTTTAATTAGTTTTTGTACCTGTCCACTAGTTTTGTGATTTCTGTACATGGATCCCTAAACTTCTCTGCTGCTCCACAGTTCCTAGCTTCTCACCATTTAGAAGATACTCTGATCATTGATAGACACCCTCCAAAAATCTAAAAAAAAGTAACAAAATACTATAGGTGCTGAAAATCCAAAACAAACACAGAAAATGGTGGAAACACTCAGCAGATCAGGAAGCATCTATAAAGAAAGGGAAAATTAACATTTCAGGTATAACCCTTCTATTATTTAACCAGCTCTTGTTCTTCACCTAATCACATTACATCGCATTCTTTTTTCTTGTGTATGTGTTCACCCACTTTCCCATGCTCTGTTCCTCCTGAGAAACTTTTCATCGGTAATATTTTCCAGTTCTGACGACGGGTTATACCTGAAACGTCCAAAAATCTATTGCGGTGATGTTACCTGAAGTTAATACACAGTCAACATCCTGTATCTTGTATACGCTGCTGTAAAAGTCTCCAAGCGCCTCCAATTTTTTATCGTAACAAGGTGTTATGACTACATGGAAGATCTTCTCAGGGGAGAGATGCTGAAAAAAATAAATAAAAGTCAAAACAAGTCACTACTAACACATTGAATGCTGAAGTATCCTTACAGTTCTTAAATATTTGCAGGACACATGTGGAATTATTTATCTCAATACTGTACAGAGGCTGAGCTGCAAGTAAAAACACAAATTCCAAGCACTGGATGCAATTTTTCATCATTTACAATCTGTGATACTTTCTACCCCAAGGGTTTTCTGATTTAAGGTATATTTTAGAATTTTAATAATGGGAACATTATATAGCATTCCAGAGCATTTTACTAGTGTGTTTACAACATCCTCACATCTACCAAAAATGTAAACCATTTCTTTTGGGTTTTGATGGCATTAGATTCCCTTAAATTTTGTGGTTATGAGAATTTGCAGTTTTTAACGTCTTTCGGATGAGACGTTAAACCGAGGCCCCGTCTGCTTTCTCAGGTGGACGTAAAAGATCCCATGGCACTATTTCGAAGAAGAGCAGGGGAGTTCTCCCCGGTGTCCTGGCCAATATTTATCCCTCAACCAACATAACAAAAAAAAACAGATTGTCTGGTCATTATCACATTGCTGCTTGTGGGAGCTTGCTGTGCGCAAATTGGCTGCCGCGTTTCCCACATTACAACAGTGACTACACTTCAAAAATACTTCATTGGCTGTAAAGCGCTTTGAGACGTCCGGTGGTCGTGAAAGGCGCTATTAAAATGCAAGTCTTTCTTCTTTAAAAATATGCTATACCAATGGCCTACTTCTCCTTGAAATATTAATAAGGATTGGTACATAAAGAATACCGTGTATATTGAAAGAAATAATAATATGCTGACTGGTCAACATTGCACTGTTCAACACATTGCAATTCTCCATCATTTTGATAATTAATTCAGTGTTGAATTGTCAAAAAAAAAGCCATTATAGTTCTAACCTCTGCCTTTTCTCAGCAGAGTTCTTTGGATGAAATCATTCATCTTGTGGAAAGTACCTCTTGTTATGTCCTTCAGCCCATAATGACTGTTGCAAATAGATTGCCATCTGTGGGAGCACAGCAGACTGCCATTAGCAATGCAAGTGATAAAAGTCGTTAGTCTTGTTCATAATACTCTTGGCTGTCAGAAGGTGCACAGCAATGAGTAGTGCGATGAGGGAACGGTAAGGCACTTTCGTGTCTCACAGTGCTTTCAGACAATGAGTCACTTTTGATGTTCAGCGACATGTTGACAAACACATCAGTGATTCTGTGCCAGCGATGTTCCTCCAACAGTTATGAGATGACGAAGATCAATCTGTGTGTTTTTTTAGTATTGGTCGAGTGAGGGATGTTGGCCAGGACTACAGGAGAGCTCTAATCCATAATCTAGGATGACATTCAAAGTCCTGGAGCTGTGGTAACATATTAAACGACGATACGTCACTTATTTACCTGCTTTTTGGCAAAATAGTCCTTTATCAGAGACCCCATGACTTGCTGTGGGGATTTAGCAGTGCAGATGTGTGGAAGTACAAGGCTGCCGAGGGCTTTTTCAGCATAACGAATCCAGCCTGCAAAAGATCAGCGTTAAACTTTTTAATCAGTACAAGATTGCTTGTTGCACCAATTCCCTGTAACACACTATAATGGCTGCAGCATTCTGAGAAATAATAGTAGAGGGCACTTTTGTTGCTAGTTAGAGTATTGCTTTATACTAGCTGCTGACATGGGTTATATAGTTGCGTGCCATCACATGCCAAGTATTACTTTCTTGTAGTTAAATAATCTGCCTATTTTAATTGCAGTAAATTTAGATTGGAACTATTGGGGGAGTTGGGAGATATATCGAAACCCCCCTCCTCCCCAGTTTTTCTGGTATGTGTTATGTCTCCGTCTCCTTCAGAATGATAATGGATGGGATTGCCTACTGCTTCACAAGACTTCCACGAACCTCCAACACCGATATTTAAACCTCCTGTCGGCTTCAGGAGAAAATGGAGACGTAATTTTTTTTAAATACAATTCACACTGGTATTGTCTTCTTTTAGTTTCAATGTAACATTTTAGAAATGGTATTTGCTGAGCTCCTCATCATTGCCACTTTGTTGGTAAGCTTGACCACAGGGGGATTCAATTTCATTCAAAGCTCTCCCCACTCAATCTCTTTATAGAAAGAAAATAAAAATTGAATTTGTATAGCGCCGTTCACGTCTCAGGGAGCCCGTGAATTTCCTTTGAAGTGCAGACACTGTTATGTAGGCAAAATAGCAGCCAATTTGCACGCAAGGTGCCACAAACAGGGATGAGATAAAAATGTAGTGAATCTGTTTTTTTTTGGTTGTGTTGGATGAGGATAAGTATTGGCCAGGGCACTGGTAAAACGCCTGCTCTTCCTCAGATAATGCCATAGGATCTTTTATGTCCACCTGAACAGGTGGATGAGTCTTTGGTTTAACGTTTTATCCAAAAGACAGCGACTCAAACACTGCAGGAGGTCCTCAGTACTGCACCAAAGCATCAGCCTATGTGCTCAGGTCCTGAAGTGGGGCTCAGAGGTGAGAATGCTACCACTGAGCCAAGGTGACATTTGTATGTAGTTGTGACTCTGCACAGTAAAAATATTGCAAACTCCTTCATTAGTCTGTAGTTTTGAAGCCGATACCTTGAACATTCTCCTTGAATTGCTCCAACTGTTTTTTCTCCAATCAATACAATTTAATGTGTGTGATTTGGAACACCCTGAGAAATGCAGCATGTATATGGTGCTTCATCACAAATTCAATCGTCACTAGGTTTCTATTAAAGAATGAAAAGGATGCAAATCTCTATTTTCTAAATAGCCACTCGCTGACACCAAACCCCTGACCTCCACCACCAAGAAGGACAAGGGCAGCAGGTGCATGGGAGCACCGTCATGTTCCCCTCCATGTCACACACCATCCTAACTTGGACATATATCATCGTTCCTTCATCGTCGCTGGGTCAAAATCCTAGAACTTCCTACCCAAAAGTACTGTGGGAGTACCTTCACCACACAGACTGCAGCAGTTCAAGGCGGTGGCTCACCACCACCTTCTCAAGGGCAATTAGGTTTGGGCAATAGACTAGCCTTTGGAATAAGTGGACCAAGCTTCAAAGATGTAATTCAATCCCCATTTCAGTCATTCTGTCTTTATTTGTATATTTCTATTATTAGTTGCTATGTCCACATTTATAATGGAAATGGTCTACATCAGTTGTTCCCAACCTCTTCCTTTATGTGGACCACTACATCGTCATCAAAAGCTTTTGCGGACCACTAGCCATTTAAGCCATTTTTAACATCGCCTATGGCTGCCTATTACATTATCATAATTTTTTTTTTCACGGACCACCTGCAGTACCCTCGCGGACCACTGGTGGTCCGCGGACCACAGGTTGGGAACCGCCGGTCAACATGAACGAGTCATGTTGTAATTAAATCCTCCTGCCAGTGGTGGTGCTGCAGTGCCAAGTTTATACAGTCACGTTCCATTACAACTGTGGACACAGGAATTTCTAATGGAAAATGTTGACAGGAGGTGAACTGTCATGTTTTGTCATTGCCAATTTTTTCCCCCCCATGAAAAGGATTTGGAAATGAGCTGTGTTTAAGTGTTGTTTATATAAACTTCTAAAACAAATTGAATTTGTGCAATTTTAAAAATGCCACAGGGTGTAGCCACTGAGATATGGGGAGCAGGTGGTTGGGTGGGGTGGGATTGAGTTTGGAGGTGTTAAAGAGCCAGGCGTTAAAAAGGTTTCCAAAATGTCTAGGGGCAGTAAGCAGTTCAATATCTTGTCTCAGGTGGCAGAGCAAACACCTGCACCCATTATGGTGGGGATGACTCCATTCATGTGAACCCAGCATGAAGTGTCTACTGAGAATCTACTCGAGAGAGAGGTGTTAGTCGGTTGGCTGACAAGCTTGCTGGTTATACCAATGGGAAAGGATCCAAAAACATGCCCTTCCACGTCATGTTCATGCAGGGACAGAAAAGGAATAAGGAGATTTACCAGCTAGGTTTGGAAAGGGAGCTAGGCCTAGTGAGGGGAAATGTGCTCACCTCAAGCCTACGGCCAGTCAGGACCAGAAAGTTAACGGGGAAAAGTTAAGTGAGCCCATTAATAGGAATATATATGTGGCATATGTTTATTGTTCACACAGAGGAATTGAACTTGAAGGAATTGAATTGAAGTTGATTACTGGGAGATTTGATTATAACTATGACTCTGTACATTCACTTCCTGTTTGTAAAATAAACCAGCTTAACGATTCGTATCTGGCCTCATCTTAAAGTGTTTCGAGTCCACCCAAGCACAGGTGAGGGCACATGTGAATGACACAACATACAATTTAGATCACAAGCAGATATTGTTATACCTCTCAGTTATGTTATTAATTAGCTATTGGGCAGTAGAGGTACACTTCTGAACGTAAGATGCTTGGACAACTTATGGAAGTAAACAGTAATGCTGAACCACAGAATATTTAAGGCAGACCTGAAATTGGTAATGTCTGCAACTGTTAAAGTTATAATGTATAAAATGAATATAATCTCAATATATTGAATATAAGACATCATTCCTTTATACTAGGATCACCCTAATGATGAATTTGTGCAAAGTTTGTAAAGGGGAACAAAAAAAAGGGAGTGTTTCAATATAGAATCCACCTTAGCTTGGTATTTTTCCCTAGCTGGTAGGAGGTGTATTTACTTTTAATCTGCTTTGAAGTGTCCTCTTTCACTAGGGAGCTATTCTGCCAACGTCCATGACAAGCTCCATTGGATATCTCATATTAAGACCTAGGTATACTGGGATGCTAAGTGATACCTTATGTACCTACTCACTGATGGTTTCTGTCAAAGGAGGGGGTTGGAAGAAAGGCAACTTACAATTACTATCACTGAGCAGGTCGGTGATTTCCTCCAAAATACCAATTTTGGAATTGGCGGCAGAGGGCTTTATCCTGAAAGTGTGCACACACACCCCTTCATCAGAAAGGAATGGAGGACAAACAACTTCACAAGAATTTGGTGCCACATAGAACTTCAACACAGACGTACCTAATCTATACTCAGGCTATAGCACTTTGCAAATTAGTATCTTAACACAAACTGCTTATGTTTAATCGCAGATAAAGTTCAGGAACAAGTGATACTGGTGGCACAGAGCATTCCCTGTGTGGACAGATCCTACCAATTTTAGCGCAGTAGGATCAATTTACTTCTTCTTTTTCTTTCCCTTGTAGTCATTTGCAAACATTGCATGACAGGAAACACAATGATTATCATATGACTCTTGCAGTTGCATAATACTTGGCTGACCAACAGGGTCACTATCATAAACCTACAGATACAATAAGCATTTCTGCAGAGTCATGGTTCGGTTGTCCAAAGTCATGCAGGAATGAGGAAACAAAAAAAAACCCACTGAGATCAGTTTAAAGGGCAACATTTTGGAATTGGTTCCTCAATTCAGTTTATTTTAACTTTATATGAAGGGCAGAAACTTCTTCCACATAATAAAGTTTAAAAAAAATTCTTATTCTATAGGAGATTGGTTATTTTTCAGTATGTCCCCTCCCTCAAGCCACAGTTCTTGGTCGGGAATGTCCAGCTCTTTCTGTCTAAGAGTAGATTAATAACACTTCTTGTTTGATCCAGTATTTATATTGTTTAAGACAGGATCCCTCAATTTAACAGACAAGCTACAAGACACATGTCAAATCAGGCAGGGAATGCAACCTGGGTTTTCTGGATCAAAGCCAACATATGCTAATTGGCTGCTCAGTAAATTTAATTCTGACTTTCAGTAAATGCAGACCAAGACTAAGTATTTAAGCTGGTCTTTTGAAAACTCTTTCAGGCTCACCACCACCTTCTCGAGGGCAATTAGGGATGGGCAATAAATGCTGGCCTTGCCAGCGACACCCACATCCCATGAACGAATAAAAAAAAATGCATGCCATAGAGAGTGTAAAGCATAGATTCACCTGGGATAATACCAGGGATAACAGAATAATTATGGAGACTTGAGAAATTGGGACGATTTCCACTGGATCAGAGACTTAATAGAAGTTTTAAAAAATAATGGAGGGTTTTAACAAGAGAAGATTATTTCCTCGGTTTTGAGAGTCAGTGATGAGGGGTCATGAAGGGAAGATTAGATAAACATTTGAAGCAGAGAAAAATACAGGGCTATGGGAAGAGAGCAGGGCAGTGAGATTAGTTTGGGATTGCTGTGGCAAAAAGCTGGCAGACTTGTTACTTTGATATTTGTGGAATATGCTTTGGTAATAACTCCGAATGGCTTGATTCTGCATATTCTGGTGATAGGCATTTTTCATTATTGAGCTACACACTAAGTGTATCAACTTTATAAAATGTACTATCCAATTTTAAAGGCAGCTTGTCTGACAATGTTCCCAATGTACATTAAACAAAATTAAACGCGCTGCGTCAGTCATTATGTCAAAATTCTGGGCCTGTGTTTTTCAATGATGGGCCGGGGTAGGGGGGGGGGGGCGAGGAAAGAGGTTACATATATACAGAAATGAGATTGCTGTCCATTATGCCGCACTGGTGGGGTCAACAAAATAGGTTACAATAGGAATTACATTTAGTATACCCTAGTGATAGTGGATGTTATATGTGTACTTCTGCTAACCATTGCATTGCCAAGCATAAAACACTGAGGCAACCACTGTTTGTACTGATCACACTGGGCGGGATATGTTGCAGACCTACTGTAAAACCCAACTTAGATCTCAACACTATTTTTCAATTCAATGTTTCATTGTACAGTTCCAGGTAGTTTTACAGATGGATCGTAGAATCATAAAACACGAATACATATTTGAACAGACTGGACTGGTAAATTATGGTACTAGTCATACCAGTACATTATAATTTATAGTTCATTTATGAAAGAAGCACACTTACTGATACCAACGTCACTGATATATGGCAGAGATTATATTAGGTGACACCAGCAGTTTGGATGAAATCATTGGCTGTTACTTCAGCAACACCCTTTATTTATGAAGTGGCTTACCAGGGCAAGCAGAGGCAAACATTGGTAAAGCATGCTGGTCTTGGCTTCTCTGGTAAAAGCGCTGAACAAATTCTCTTTGACTCTCGAGAAGGCTGAAATCAGCTGCCAATGTCATATCGAAGACATAATGGACTCCTGAAAAAGGGAACACATTGCATTAGCTGTGAGCAATAAGCCAGTTTATCTCGCTCCATGAAAGTAGTCTGTGGAACTTAACTTTTGTTGAAGTACTTTCTATTATACCGAAACAATTATTATCCAGCATCTGATGGAACCAGAATTAGCCACCTACTGTCACAGCAGGATCTGGATACAGTTAAAACTCAACACGATTTTCCAGATGGAAATATATCATCTTTTCACCGTGTCTACAGATCTTGATGTGCAGTCCCACCGATGAACAAAGGGTAGTTCAAAGAAAGAGCGACTAGACCCAGGCGGAGAGACTTGTGCAATAAAGTACAATTACAACAACTACAACATGCATTTATATAGCACCTTTAACATAGTAAAATGTTCCAAGGCGCTTCACAGGATCGTTATCAAGTCAAAATTTGACACTGAGCTACATAAGGAGATATTAGGGCAGGTGGAGGTAGGTTTTAAGGAGCATCTTAAAGCAGGAAAGCAAGCTAGAGAGGTTCAGGGAGGGAATTCCAGAATTTAGAGCCTTGGCAGCTGAAGGCACAACCGCCAATGGTGGAGCGATTCAAATCGGGGGTGCTCAAGAGGCCAGAATTGGAGGAGTGCAGATATCTCGAGGGGTTGTAGGGCTGGAGGAGGTTACGGAGATAGGGAGGGGTGAGGCCATGGAGGGATTTGAAAACAAGGCTGAGAATTTTAAAATCGAGGCGTTGCTAATGAGAAGCCATTTCACCTTGAAACTAGTTTTAGTACAGAAACTCAAATCTCAGGATGAGTAGCAAAGTATCACTGCTGTTAATATTATAAACACTTCAGAATTTTGCCCTGATCTCCAAACATTGCATAGAATTATAAAGAACCTTCTTGACAATGGTTTAAGAGTAAAATCTCACATCTTAACAAGATCTAATGTGATGGTGAGCTTGTGAGAATTTCTGCCAAGAATGTGTGATAACTGTTCAGAATTACTACACTAAAATATACATTACTTAAACTTCAGATTTGTAATTTACACAAGAAATGGTTCTTAAAAACAGAAAATGTTACATCAATATTTTCCACTTCACAATTTGAATAATTTTGGTCTACAGTAGCTACCGATTCCATTTTTACTGTTGCATATTAAAATGAATCCTCTGATCTAAGCCAAATGGAACTAAATATTAAAAATGATATCATTACTTACCAAGGCCTTTCAAGAACCCAGAAAGTCTTTGGATTACATCAGTAACATTTATACAATGCTTAGCAGCAAAATAGGGCACTGACTGAGGGGAAATTGAAACTACCAGCACTTTGTGTTTAGATTCATCACATCGCTGCATAAAAAGAAAAGGACACATCCATTAGTCAAATCCATTAATCAATAAGTAGTTACTTTATACTTAAAAAGCTGATTTGGTTGCTTCCCACAGGCTTACAGCTTGCACAGGGTGGAGCTTGGGGAAACTGCTGTGCAGGGTATTGAAGAAGTGGCATCTATAAATAGCGAAAGCATGGATGAGGCTTTCAGCAGCAGTGGGGGTGAAGCAGCAGAAAAGGCAGGCAATATTCACTAGATTGATTCCTGGGATGAGAGGGCTGTCATATGATGAGAGATTGTGTAGAATGTGCCTATACTCTCTGGAGTTTAGAAGAATGAGAGGTGATCTCATTGAAACATACAAGATTCTGAAGGGGGGTCGACAGGGTAGATGCTGAGAGGTTGTTTCCCCTGGCTGGAGTGTCTAGAACTAGGGGGCATAGTCTCAGGATAAGGGGTCGGCCATTTAAGACTGAGATGAGGAGGAATTTCTTCACTCAGAGGGTTGTGAATCTTTGGAATTCTCTGCCCCAGAGGGCTGTGAATGCTGAGTCTTTGGGCTGGATTTTGAATGACCCGTGGAGTCGGGTTTGGAGGCGTGTGGGGGGTTAAATTTGCAGGGTCGGGGGTCCCGACCCCATCCCGCCTCCACGCAATTTTGACAAAATCAGTCGCGGGGTTCCCGACTCCGACCCGCCTCCAAGAGGCGGGAGAGGCCATTAAAGCCCTTAACAAGCCCTAAATTGGCTCTGTAATGCCATTTTGAAACATTTTAGCTAGTTTAACCCTTTTCCGACGTGAAGTACGCCTAGTGTGAAACACTCCAGTGAAACCTGGCGGGAGCACAAGTGGATAGCTGACTATTAGCTGCAGGTCCACTATTACAACGGAGATGTGATGAAGGGAGTAATAGTATTGTGTGTGAAAGTCGCCTCTGATGCTGCTGCATTGAATGTCTTCAGAGACTGAATGGCCTTTGCTGTGAGAGGACTTGGATGCAAAAAGATTCTCTCTCTCACACTCTCACTCTCATATATTCATCCAGGTCCACTCACAGCAAAAGCCAGGCAGGTCCTCTCTCACCAACATCCAGTCAGTCTCTGATACCAGGCAGGCAGTCTCTGACCTGCAATGCAGCAGCAATGATGACATCATCAGAGGCGACTTTCAGACTGAATCCACTAATTAGTTCATGGGTTCCCACATGCTGCAACTCAATTGCCCAATTAAGTGAAAATTGCATCATTCATCCACATTAATCTGGAGTCGGGGGGGGGGGAAAACACGAAATGCGGATGACATGACCCCAACCCGACCCCAAGACAAAATCCAGCCCTTTGAGTATATTCAAGGCTGAGATAGATAGATTTTTGGACTCTAGGGGAATCAAGGGATATGGAGATCGGGCGGGAAAGTGGAGTTGAGGTCGATGATCAGCCATGATCTTATTGAATGGCGAAGCAGGCTCGAGGGGCCATATGGCCTACTCCTGCTCTTATTTCTTATATTGTGAAGGTGGAAGTAATGGATAGGATCGGGGGTCTGGAACACAGCTCAGATTTGAACGGAACACCACCTAATTCAGCCGGAGTGAGCAGTCTGGGAAGAAATGGGGCATTCGGCAGAATTAATTAACATTAACTAAAGTAGAAACTTGGCAAAGCTGAAGTAAAATTACATTTCTAAAACCTTTGAGTTGGATGATCTCTGTGGGGCAGTGGTGGGGATGCTGCAATTGGTCTCAACACTCCTGGGACAGGATAGGTGAAGCAAAGATCTGCTAGAGCTCCTATTCAGATCAGGCTCAGGTGAAAGTGTCGTTGTGTGATGCTAGGTAAGGACAGGATTGGGCTCAACTGTGGTGCCCTCCATGGTCAAATAACCTGCCGACTCCGTTTAGCCTCTCACATGGGTGACGTAAAGGAGTCGGCACCCAGAAGTCATCATCTTCCAGAGAGATGGGGAGAAAATTGAAAAACAAAAATAATTTGATGTTTTGTTACACTCACTGTAAAGATTCAAAAAAGGTTTCAGTATTTACAGTGTGCAAAAACACATTAATTTGCTAATAAACCAACTATATGATTAAAAACGACTCAAATCACAAGTTGCATGCAAAAAGAAATGTGGGGAAATAATAATCATAAAGCAATTTTGACTGGATAAATCTTCAGCATTTGAATGATGAGTTATAAGAGATTTACCTCAGGGAAACACCCTCACCAATAACCTGTAAAGTACAGTATTCACACTTTCCCTGTCATTGGGGAGTGGCACCCACTCACTAACATTCCATTTTAGATGACAATCGAACAAGCATTCCTAACCACTGAAACAATTCTTATTTAATTTATCCCATTCACGTCATCGCAAAGCCATCTAGTTATGTCGCAATGTGATTTTGTAAACACTTCCATGAATATACCAGCATGTGAATAGCCTGATCTTTGTATTAATAAGTGAATCCTTTGAACAGGACTTGAAACAAAGGCATTGCTTTGCTTTTTCAAACCTCTTAATTATAAATGCCTCTTTTCTTGAATTCTTCTTCCTTCAGGTACTTATCTAATTCCCTTTTGAAAGCCACGATTGAATCTGCCTCCACCACCCTTTCAGGCAGTGCATTCCAGATCATAACCGCTCGCTGCGTAAAAATGTTTTTCCTCGTGTCACCCTTGGTTCTTTTGCCAATCACCTTAAATCTGTGTCCTCTTGTTCACGACCCTTCCGCCAATGGGAACAGTTTCTCTCTATCTCCGCTGTCTAGACCCATCATGATTTTGAACACTTCTATCAAATCTCCTCTCAACCTTCTCTGCTCCAAGGAGAACAACCCCAGCTTCTCTAGTCTACCCACGTAACTGAAGTTCCTCATCCCTGGAACCATTTTCGTAAATCTTTTCTGCACCCTCTCTAAGACTTTCACATTCTTCCTAAAAGTGCGGTGCCCAGATTTGGAGTTGAGGCCGAACCAGTGTTTGATAAAGGTTCATCATAACTTCTTTGCTTTAGTACTCTATGCCTCTATTTATGAAGCCCAGGACCCCGTATGCTTTTTTAACCGTTTTAACCCTGCCCCCTTCAACGATTTGTGCACATATACCCCAGGTCTCTCTGTTCAAGCACCACCTTTAGGATTGTACCCTTTCGTTTATATGGTCTCTCCTCATTCTTCCTACCAAATGTATCACTTTGCACTTTTCTGCGTTAAATTTAATCTGCCACATGTCCGCCTATTTCACCAGCCTGTCTATGTCTTCTTGAAGTCTATATCTATCCTCACTGTTCACTATACTTCCACTTTTTGTGTCATCTGCAAATTCTGAATTTTGCCCTGTACACCCAAGTCCAAGTCATTAATATAAATCAAGAAAAGTAATGATCCTAGTACCGACCCCTGGGGAACACTATTGTGTACCTTCCTCCAGTCCGAGAAACAACCGTTCACCACGACTCTTTGTTTCCTGTCATTTAGCCAATTTCGTATCCATGCTGCCACTGTCCCTTCTATTCCATGGCCTTCAGCTTTGCTGGCAAGCCTATTATGTGACACTTTATCAAACGCCTTTTGGAAGTCTGTGTACACCACATCAACTGCATTGCCCTCATCAACCCTCTCTGTTACCTCATCAAAAAACTCGATCAAGTTAGTTAAACACGATTTGCCTTTAACAAATCCGTGTTGGCTTTCCTTAATTAATCCACACTTGTCCAAGGTGATTGTTAATTTTGTCCCTGATTATCATTTCTAAAAGCTTCCCCACCACCAAGGTTAAACTGACTGGCCTGTAGTTGCTGGGTTTATCCTTACACCCCTTTTTGAACAAGGATGTAACATTTGCAATTCTCCAGTCCTCTGGCACCACTCCTGTACCTAAGGAGGATTGGAAGATTATGGCCAGTTGCTCCACGATTTCCACCTTAACTTCCCTCAGCATCCTAGGATGCATCCCATCTGCTCCTGGTGACTTATCTACTTTAAGTACAGACAGCCTTTCTAGTACCTCCTCTTTATCAATTTTTATCCTGTCCAGTATCTCCACTACCTCCTCATTCACTATGATGAGATTTTACTGTACTCAGCCGATGCAGCATAAAATATTAGTCTACCAGTTTTGTTATGAGTGATGCACAGCAGACTAAAATATAACCTATACCTAACAAGGCATTCAATTGGTAGTCAACTTGTAGTTGAAGTAAAACAAATCCACTTGCTATATACTGAAGATGCATCAAGTTCAAGGTAACATCAGTGTATTCTGCCCTTCACATGTCAGCCATCTATAATGACCAGGGAAAATCAGTACAATGCAAGTCTTTATACAATACATTTACCCAAAATGATCATCTATACAACTTGATTGCAACCAAGAAAGTGAAATCTCAAACATTAGAACAATTACAGGCCGCCTCTAACACTCAAACAATCTCTGGTGCATGTTAAGGACAACCAGATCAATTTATTCTATCCTCTCCCACAGCGACCAATAATGTAAAATCTTTAATCTTAAAAAAGGGATTTTAATTCAACTAAATTGTGATAAAATCCCTATGGATATTTTTAGCCAATTAATTTTCAAAATTCTATGAAACCAGCAAACATAAGCAGCTGAAATGAAATCCCAGTAGAAATTAAAGTTTCAACTCAAGTTTTTACTTTTTGATTCAGATGGTGCCCTACATAGCTTCCAGTCCTTCCTTTTGAATGGACATGTTTTAATTCCCCCTCTCCCTGTCTGAGTAAAGAATACAAAAAGAGAGCCTCTGATGTTCATAGGCACAGCTGGATCATTTTTCAATATTTCTCTCGTTCGTCTTTGAAAGCATCCCACAACCCATGCACACAACTCACTTTGAGAAAGGACCCTTATTGTAATCTGTACCATAGACGCATTATCTCAAAGCACAACTTACTAGATCTGCAAACAGAGGTGTGCACAAATGTATCATGAGTGATACATCAATCACATTTGCCCTGCAAGTACTTAAAGGAAGATTGGGTTGCAGGACGATAGGCAGAAGACAGAACATGCTACAGATGGTAGCAGGATGCCGCACATATGGTTGTGTTTGCATGCGAGCATTATACCAAAATCAAGCACTGAAACTGGAAGTGAAAACCTGTATGTCCTAGACTTACAGGTACAAAAAAGTATGTTCCATATATTTTGTTACTCAGTTGCAACATATATTGAAAATTCATAGGCATTCAATTGACATCCTGTGGTACACCTGAACTCCAAGAGACTCGAGTTATACTGCTGCCTGCTAACTCAGAGACTTCTTTGAAACCTCCAACTACTGAGGGACCTACTAACAATGCTTTATCAATACAAAGTGGAATCAGTTCACAGTGGCACAAACAATGCAGTACAATTGGCTGGCTTGCCTTTTCATAATATCGGTCACTTTTCAGAAGGAAACATTATCTGCTGTTCAAGGAGTCAATTTGGCAAACTCTCCAATTAAATTGCAATGCCCTTTAGGGAATGACTTCTTTATAAACTATCTGAAACTAGCACAAAAATAATCATTGGGAACCTTTATTGCAGGAAGCCTACAAAGGTCACTTCTGTCTGACAATGAGTAGTAGTTAGACCAGTACTTTGGCAACTCTCAACCATTAGTTAATATTAACGCACATTTGAAAATACTATGGCCTAGAATTTACTGGAGCATGGCATCTCGGTTGAGAGCCAGGAGTTGGATTTTTTTCCTCACCCTTCAGCTCCAATTAATTTTGGAAGTGCGAGCTGATAATGGTACGATGAGGGCAACAGGGACCTTGGTGAACAATGGGACCAACAGTCTATCCTCTTAACCAAGATTAGAGAAACAGAGCGAACAATGGAAAAGGAAATAGGGTGAATTAAAGTCAAATTAGATACAGAGAGAAAAAAAGACAAAGGGAAAGTAAGAAAAAAAATTAAAAATTTAAAAACCT
Source organism: Squalus acanthias (assembly GCA_030390025.1). Classification (NCBI taxonomy): domain Eukaryota; kingdom Metazoa; phylum Chordata; class Chondrichthyes; order Squaliformes; family Squalidae; genus Squalus; species Squalus acanthias. Next base: position 25,163,947 of record CM059447.1, on the reverse strand, counting down.
CTAGGAACTATTTACTACCTGTAGGAGAGACACTCCACAATTTCAACTGTTCCTTTTCTGGGTCTCTGCAGTTGATTGGCATTGCAGGAACATAAATCCCATAATGAAAAGGGTCCTTACGTCGCTAATTACCAGCCCTAATTTTCTGTGGCAAGTTTAAACTGCGTTCAAAGTGCACATCCAGCAATTGCTTGAAACACACGGGGAGATTGACGGCAAGATCGCATTTTTGCAAGGTTAACGGCAATGTCTTGCTATAACCCACGGAAGGCGTCAGTTTAATGGGCCGAATGGCTTTTTCTTGCTCTACGTTTTATTTTACCTGGTTGAGGCGGAGTACTGTGAAAAACTCCTCTTGACATTGTTGAGCAATCCGCAGACTTTCTGTTGATGTCACGCAGTTATCACAAGCCAAGCAGTCACTAAGGTATATTTTTGCATTTGCTAGTTTATGAAATTCACTTTCCTGTAAATAAATAAGTACATTCAGTAATACTGCATCATTTACTAACTCACAATCAAATTATTTCTCTATCTCAGGTGCTTTACCTCATCTATTTCGCTGGTGCTGGGGTTGTTCGTGTCGATGACCAGACTTTCGTTTTCATTATTTTTCTGTTTTTTACTGCATTCCTAAATGAAAATGTAAGCAATGACTGAGTGCCACATCCAGCTCGTCATAAATGCCTTCTACACATATCCCTTAAGCCGACTCGTATAAGCATTGTCACAAGTCACGAAAAGAGGTAGAAAGATGAAACTAACCAAGGACAAAGGGGTTGACTCACCTTTTTAGTGCATTTATCACACTTCATGTCTATAAAACGGCCTTTTCCTCACGCTGTTTCTTTCCACAACAATGCGGATCTCGCCGGAGTCGAGCAGAGTGTTTCAATAACACTAACCTGCGGATACAAAGAGACTGCTTTGAAGTTGAGGAGCCATACAGACACCGAGGATCCGATCACAGCCCCAGTCCAGCTGCCAATCGCAGCAGCCCCAACAAATGTCCTCCACCTCCTCAGGTCACGGGCAGTGACAACTCCGCAACGAAAAACACACGAAAAACACATTTTTAGAGGCAGTCCATGCAAATATTACAAGTCAGATCCGTGACAACAAAAAAAAAATGACCTTTCCTGGGGAGGATCCAGCTTTTCCCCTCTCCCAGTGCACAGACAACAGTCAGCAGGTAAACACCAGAAATTAAAGGTTGCACCGACATGTCAACAAGAAGCATTTGTTTTTAAATGCCATTTTTTTCCCCCCCTTTGAGTTTGCCGACCCCCCCGTCCCCGAGTGCGGTGTCGCTCTCTCCGGCACAGCCTCCGCTCTGAGCAAGCCTGCCGCAGGACGCCCCGCTGTCACACTGGAACCGCCTCCCCGCTCGCAGCGACATTGCGAACCTGACCAGCAGCACGTATCGGGAGCTGTGGGCGGCATCTGTTCCAATCGCTTCCGCATCTCCCTCCTCACACTGTTGAATAAAACCTTTTCACTTTGGGTTCTGTTCTACTTTCACCAGAGGCGAAATTGAATGAGCACAAATGAAATCGCCCCAATGATTTAACAGCGCTGTTTATTTCAAAGCGCAACTCGGAGAAAAGTAACATTTTCATTGTGAGTTTCCGTAGCATGAGATCCGACTCTGACCTGTTGTTAATTATCATCTGGGATACGGACCGTAATTTGATCCCAATGCGGAATCGTGGTGGTGTTTTTTTTTTGTAAGGAATGTGTTAGGTTATTAATTTTGTTTTGGCGATGATGGGTTGGATAAAACAGCAAGTTAAAGCCGCCTTCCCATTGGGTAACAGGCTGACAGAGGCGGATCTTGAGCTGAGCCAATGAGAGATGAGAAATCTCCAAGAGGGAAGAGGAAGAACTCATTCACAAACTTCCACGCCTTCCCAGTGACTCAACACGCTCAGGAGGAAGAGCTGCAGAATAGGCGGGTATGGCTTTGTTCCTCTTTTTAAAACGAAATGATCTCCTAAGATTAGGGTTCTATTTTATAATTCTAATATAAGTCATTATTGCTTTAGATGTGTATTCCCACCTAAAACTGTTCTTGAAACAGATAGCGTGTCATTCAATAGTTCTTGTATACCCCTGCCACATAACAGGGTACAATTGAAAAAACCCTGCCCTTTGAATTACAAACGTTTCTTTAACTTTGTTCCGAAGTATGATTTAAAACTATACTGATCTTTCTTCAACTCTTAAATGCTTGTCTTTGTGGGATGCCTAATTGTCTACTATGGAATATCAGGAGTAACATTACGCTTCATTCACGCTCTCCCACTAGTTTGCATATACCTCAAGTCGCTGTTCTGATTTTGGATTTCTTCACCAGTGAGATAGCAGTGTTAAAAACAGCCCTTTCGAAACCGCCAGGCCCACACAATTCCGTCAGAGCAAACCAGCAAAGAACAAATATAAGTACAAATAAGTCTAAGTTGCCTGATCTTTGCTAGTGGTCGGAGACCATATGTGGCCCGAGGGCAGGTTGGATCCTTGGAACCAAAAGTGTGCATCATTATTATTAACCATGCAGTGTATTGACCTCAAAGTCTTGTTACATTTTTTCTTGTCTGAAACCAGTTTGATTAAATGATTTCATCAAATTGGCTTCTGACGATGCAGTGTTTTAGTGCTGTGGATGACCCTCAGACAGCCTTAGATTTTATTGATTTAGTTGTTTACCAGTAATGTTGACTCCAGCAGTGGTGTTTTGACCATGATCTCAATAGAGAACCATCAACTGCCGTTTGCTGAAAGCAGTGAAAGCCTCTTACGATGAAACAAATACAAACACAATGGCCACAAAGCATTAAAAATTCCTGTCTGATGTATTCCAAGCAAAGATGATTAGAATTAAGAACTAAATTGAAATGTCTGTGATATTTAGCACTAACATATTAATAAAATATTATTTGTATTCAATGCATGTAGAATGTGATATATATGTTTTAAAGGTCCCAATTTAAGGTAAGAGTGCTTAGATTTGGGGTAGGAGAAACAAGATTGTTAAAGAGATGTACAGTGCCTGCTGAGACATGAGTTGTTACTTAGGTGCATTACAGGATGTGGCATGAGCTAATGGTCCATGGGGAAATTAATAGATGTGGAAGAAGACAGGATCTTTTCCTGTTAGTTGTAATACAATTAAAATAACACAGACTTGCCTTTGTATAGCACTTTTAAAGTAATAAACCATCTAAAAGCACCTTACATATCAGTAAATGGAATGAGCAGTAGTAGAACTAGGAGAGTTGACAGAAAGCATGGTTGAAAAGAGGCTTTTAAAGGGGGAAGAGCAAAGAGGTTCAGACAGTAAATTGCAAGGGTAGCACCTAGGTATATGAAAGGTCTACCACCAAGTGAGGAACACGGAGGGGGTGCGGGGAGGACACGAGACCAGAGTCAAAGCACCATAGGGCATGGGTTGGTCATAGGGCTGACAGACATTGCAGAGGTGAAGCAAGGCTGTGAAGGGAGTTGTAAATGAGGACAATGGTTTTGAACTCAGTGCATTGGGAGACAGGGAGCTAATGAAGGTTTAGCAAGGACAGGGGTGATGGGAAAATATAATTTGTTCAGTTATATGTATAATAGGCATTTATTTTCAAATGTGGTCACAGTTATTCTAAAATGTAGGCAGTCCCAGTATTGATTTTCAGGGATATTTAAATGAAAGAGCAGAGTTTAATAGAAGAGAGTCAAACTGATTGGAATCTACGCTGAAAGTTAGAGTAGCTAGCTCCTGAAGCTGGGAGATAGTCACTGCATATATCTAAAAGTATTCTGTAAAATAATAGCTCGGTATTAAATTGCAACCTTTTATTGTTTTCCTTTTAAGCAGGTAGCTAGAAGGATTTCTATTGTAAATATATATATATCATTTTTTTTGCTTGTTCATCTTTTATAAAATAATTTTGCTTAATAATTTAAACTTAAAATGATTCTGGCGTTGTGATTTTTTATCATTCACTGGAGAAAGATCATATGGAGACAATGGGCACGATCTTGCCAGCCCTGGGGAGGCGGGACTGCCGGGAAAATGGCAGAATTTGGGGGCGGGTGCCCAACCCGGCCCCAAGCCATCTTGCCAAGATGTGGGTAGCCGTCCCGTGCCGGGTCCTGTCTCCTTGGAGGCGGGAAGGGATTACAGCCACTTAACTGCTTGTTAACAGGTAGTTAACAGGCAGATAAGAGGATTATCCCCATTTTACCCACACAAGTGCGGGTTTCCCGAAGGCTTCAAACTCCGCCAGGGTCACCGAGGCGAGTAGTGGGTCTGCGGGGTCCAAAAGTGTGCGGTGGAGGTGAGTGATGGGTGCAAGTGTGGAGAGGTAAGTATCTGAGGTAAGTGGAAAGTGTTAGAAAAAGTGTACTTACCTTTGTTTCTTCCTGCAGGTTTCAGTCGGTGGGTATGCGGAGAGTCTTGGACCTCCGCGGTAGAGATGACAGATGGCCGTTACATTCTCCAATGCAACAACCATCTCATTTCTGCAAAAGAAAGAGGTTTGATGAGGTCTTGAATTCAAGACCTCATCAAACTACAGAGAATGTCACTGTTTGACAGCTTCACAGAGCTGTCAAACGATGACAATTCATCTGTCAAAAATTTTTGACAGATGAAACGTCATACGTTGCCGTTCTCTGCAACCGGCTTTCCCTTAATTGGCCTGCTAAGCCCGCCTTGCGGGCTTAACAAGGTCAATCAAGGGAAAATAGCGTGGGCTGGCCACAAATCGATGGAGGCGGGACATCGACCCGCCAAACAGCAGTCTCGCCTCCAACACGCCCCCATTGGCAAAATCACCCCCATAGTATAATTTCAGTCGCTGAAAGCAATTAACAGAAAGATTGACTTGTTTGTATTGCTAGGCTATTTAAAAGTTTACCAAAATACCAAGGCTAATGATATTCTTGAAGGCACCAGCAGTTAGCATTTGTCTGTGAGAGTGATCTAGAATAGGAGAGCTGGATACTCTGGAGTAGGAAAACTAGAAAGACTCAAAAATGGAACATGGGATTTGAAGCTCAGCACCAGGTCAAATAGGAAACTGAAGTTGCTCACGATTTGATTAAGCTTGGGGTGGGGAGGTGGAGTCAAAAGCAATGGGTATGGAGCTTTTGGAGACAGATAAGGTGGCTTTAGTGTTTCTTATGTTTTGCTGTAGAAAGATTGGCTTGATGCCAGGCAGTCAAACAACGGATAGTTATGGAAGGTGGTGGGGAGTTAAAGTTGGATATTGTTAACATACATATGAAATTCATCCTGTGTCTGTAGATAATATCTTCAAGGAGCAGCATCTGAATGAAGAGGAGGCAAGGATAGAACTTTATTTTCAGTTGTTTGGAATAGCATGCAAATGTTCAAGCCTAGAAATTAATGTTGCCAATATTAGCAGATGAATCTTTAATGTGTTGGTATGAGATTTCCTTGTCCTTTACTTTAATGCAGGTGATAACCCCTTTATTTTAAACCATTTAAAGCCTCTGCTAAACGGAGGCCTGTTTCACAAATGTGCTCAGTGTTTATCCTCTAATGTCACCAGCATTGGCTTCTAGGCTTTAATGTTTTAAACAAACCAAAAATCCTATTGAAGAAAGAAAAAAATCTATTTACTTTCTATTCCAGGAGTTTTCAACTAATGCTATAGAACACTTCGACTTGGTGGTGGAGGAGTGCTCACGATAACTGCAGCCAGTTACTAAGCATCTCAGACTTGCACATTGCACACTTCTCATTGTTAATGCTCTCCACTTTACTAGGTGAAATGTGCCCTTGTACTGACAGAAAGCTAGCATAATGACTACTGGGAATTTTTAAAAATCTGAAGCTGCCGACAAATTTGTTTGTCAATTGTGTCTTTTAAGAGCAATTGTGCCATTTAAGATAGTAAACCTAAATTTGAGCGCATCATCAAGTGGGGCACTGCACAGCATCCACTGCGGCTGCAGCAGCTGGTACAACACTGTGTTATTGTGTAGTTCCATGCGTGAAATTGTGCTTGTCGCGTTAGGTTGCACAAAGCACAGGATTTTCAACTCCTGTTATGACAAATCATTAACCTTAATAATGGCCAGGTCATGAGTCACAACTCGTGTTTCTGAGGGTGGATTTGAATAACTAAAGCTATATATGAAACTAAGTTGACCACCAGAATATCCCTACTGTTATCACTTTTCTCAGCTAAAAAAGGCTTTGTTACCAACTCATTTCTACATTGTTCAAAGCTGTGTTAATAGGTCGAGGTTGTTCAATGTCCCCCTCATGATGTTGCAGCCGTATATTACATTAGGCGTGTGGTATTCTGGATACAGTGACAATGGAGAGGAGTATAACGGTAACATGGAGAGGAGTATAACGGTTATGGTTAGTGACTTTAGTTATTTGAAATAATTTAACTATTTTAACGCAAATGGCAAGCACAGTCAGAAAGAAAGTAGAAGTAGTTTAGCCCCTAGAGAATGGGTAGGCGATGAGCTACCTCGTTTGATGAGCATGGACCTTTAGCCCACGTGCCAGCACATTTCTTTCCAAGACAAAAGTAAAAAAAAAGAAAAAAATATGAGCTCTCCAAATGGCTCAATTGGTAGCAAACTCTCCGGCATGACTGGTACGTAAAATATCCAGCAGCGAAACCAAGCAAAGCAACATTCGTGGATGTTTGCATTTGATGAAAAAAAAAACCATTGCAGCAACATTCATAAACCTTGCCACTGCAACTTGAACTGGACACAGCAACGTCACATCCACTTATTTAAAAGGGAACATCTGCCTATTTTTCTTCCAGAGAAAAAGAATAAGAAAAAAGAGATGGAGGCAGAGACAAACAGAGATGATAATGAGAGAAAACATGTTGGAGCCAGAGAAAGAGTGAGACAGAAGGGTTGGAAGGCAAACCAAGAAATAGAGTGGGAGGGGTACAGGAAATATCAGAAAGTCGGTGATCAGCAGACTGAGTTACAGGAAGAGAGAAAAATGTATTTTTTGAAACTCATGTCGGTGAGCAATGCCCCATGAGATCTATTAGTGCTTCTATAAAGAGCCATGGAGTACAGTGTTTCAAATAGAAAGTAAGATGATACGATAATTAAAACACGTGACTGTTGATAAATATAGTTGTTGAATCTGCTGAAATGCAGCTTCATTGTCTAGGCAGATAAATTATGGAGGAACAGAACTGAATAGTGTTTACTAATGTAAGATTTTCTCAAACTATAAACTTAGTGTCTTCTAGTTTGATTAATGTCACCTACTAACATTTTATTATATACCTCACGTAATAGCATACTCACTGAGTATTGTCCTAGATTTTTGTAGTAGAGGTGGAATAATTCCCCAGTGTAACATCAGTAACATCTATAAAAATGATACGTTTGGAAGCAGTGGGCAATGAATATGAAAGCATCGAGTGGTGCTGGCTGCATCACTTGTAGGTACCCTGGCAGATGAATTGCTTTGATGCAAAATTAAAATGTTATTTTTCAGAACATGTTATATATGATCTGTTCATACAATGTGTTTTCCTCCTAAATACTAGTTGAAAAAAATGTTTTAACGCTGGACTTACTGGTGTGGATGTCTTCAGAAGCTGCAGTGATCTCAAATACATGAACTGCTAGATTCAGGAGTGGCTTACTGGAAGCATACATCACTCCTGTAAATGCAATACATATTGGACTATTTAATGCTGCTAATGTAAGAGACTTTACAGCCACTTGTTTTTGCTGGGACCTCTAACATTTTTGCAAATGCTTTTGAATACCTTTCCTTTCCAATTGTTTATTATACTGTCATTTTGTGTTTGTATTACAGATCCATTTGAAAGCACCATTTAACAACTTGTGTTCCATACTTTTGAGTGTTGTTTTTCATCGAGATGGCATATATGGTAGTTGAGGAGCGAACAGATTCAATCCTTCACCTTAAGAGGTCTCCCGGTATTAGGTCCTGGTCTGTGTTAGTTGGTGAGTGCATAGTAATTAAATCACTTTGAATTAGTTGGTAGCACACTCATTTCTGGTTCATAAAGGGTGTGGGTTCAAGTCCCACACCAGGGCGTCAGTGCAGGACTGAGGCAGTGCTGCTTTCTTGGCCTTCTTGTCTTTTGAGTGACGCATTTAAACCAGTGTCCAGTTTGCCTCGCCTGGTGGTTCAGGTGAATAGTAAAGATCCCATGGGATTATTTAAAGAAGAGCAGAGAGTTTTCCGGCTGTCCTGATCAACATTCCTTCCTCAACCAATACCACCACCAAAAAAAGTTAACTGGTCATTTGTCTCATTGTGGAATGTTTCTGGCACAGTACAAGTCCTGCATTTCCCTACACAAGTTAAAAGTAATTCAGTGTGTGGAATGCTTTTGAGGTGTTTTGATGTTAAATATTTAAGTTATATTAATAATGAATTAATTTTGCTCTGTAGGAAGGAAAAGTTGGCGGGTGAGTTAAATGTAGGCTACTTAAGGGCATCACTACCAAAGCAGCACAAGTTTTATGTCAAAGAGTAGTTATCAATGAAATTCTTTATTCTCTTCTGTAGGAATTGGTTCTATTGGTCTCGCTGCTGCTTACTACAGTACAGGTAAGAAAAATCAGAGTACAATCATATTTAATATCCTTCTGATTATTGTATCTCTTTTACTGATTGAAAATAAGCACGTATTCATTTGCAATCATTTCTAATCGAAAGGGACCTGGAACGATTAGGTCAATGGGCAGAAGTGGCAGATGGAATTCACACAAATAAGTGTGAAGTCGTAAGATTAGGTAGAAGAAGCAAGAATGCAATATATGAGAACATGACGGAGGCAGTAGAGCAGGAAGTGATCTGAAGGTTTTGGTGGATAGGTTGTTAAAATCATGGATTCAGTATTTGCAGGGGGTGAAGGAAGCGAATAAAATTCTGGGGTGTATAATTCAAAGGAGTTAATATCGAAGGTTTTCTGGCTTTGGTGGGCAAGAACCCACTCGATTTTCCGTCCACTAATTTAAATAGAGGAAAATCGGCCTGCTTCTTTTGCAGGCATGCACTCTGACTCACCTGGTTTTCTTGTGCCCAGGTCGTCCACTGCGCCTGGGTACAGACCCAGGAAAATCCCCACTCGCCTCCCTTCTCAAATTTTCAGTTTATTATAATAGCAAAAGCAAGTGATAAACTGCATGTATGCAGGGCGTGCCAAAATATTTTCTGTGGGATAATAAATTGATCACTGCAGGGGAAATGCAGTTTTTGAATCCCCCCCCCCACCCCCCAGCTTAAGAATCACAAGGCATTGGCAGGGCTAGGTTATCTACCTTTTAACGATGAATGGGTGGAGAATCTAGTCCTAGATTTACAAATAGTCACCATACACATTTGACAGCACAGCATTGTTGATTACACGTGTCAAAATCAGTTTTATACAAACTCGCTTGATATGAAACAAAGCTTTTCAAAATATTATTTAATAACATTTATCTAGCTTTTAAACTTAAATTGGAAGTACGTGGGGTAAAATTTCATCTTCATCCCCGGGCTTCAATCCAGTGGAGCGGATCACTCGCATGTTGTAGAACCTACCTGATTTTCAGCCTATTGAAATTAAGACGGTGAAGATGAGAATTTCCGCCATTGTATTCTTTGTGGAACAATTTGGGTTAGCTCAGTACTGGTACAAAGAAAGACGCAACAGTGAATGAGAGAGTACAATGTACGGTACTTGTACTTTGCACTGCAGCTTCAGTTTGGAAAGGCTTCATCATCCTCTGTAAAATATCTAAGAGCAAATGATGCTGCTGGAACAGTACTGGTGGTCAGTGTACCAGCAGCACAGAACAGAAGGCGGTAGATTTATGCAATGAGAGTTTCTGATCTTGGTTGGGTATTCAAGTGGCTTGGCACGTTCCACAGAGAGAAAGCAGGAAACAGAATTAGATGGCCAGTCTCTCTGGCCGAGTCTTGGACTCTACAACTGGTTACAGAATGATACAAATTAAAGCCTGGGAGCAGGACTCCCGCAGAGTATGTTGGCCTAAAACAGAGGGAATTATTTTAAAGACAGAACTTTGCCTTGACTTGAGGCTTTAAGAAAGAAAATATATAGGCATTCGGGTTACAGCTGACATACCAGGCTGTGTGAAATTACATCAAATTATAGGGTGTTCTGACTATACATTTGACTGAAATGTTATGATTATAATCGGAGGGCATTTATGAAAGATTGAATTAGATCAAATTAATATGTGTATTTATTGTTTACAGACAGTTGGGCGTGGAAGTTATTCTATGTCGTGGGCTGCTTATTTGTGGCCATACAAAACTTGGAAGACTGGGAGGTAGGAAAGTACTTACCTACTTAAAGCTTGCCTTCAGTATTGGGGGGGTGTACAGCAACATGAATCCACAGTTATAAATGATTTATTAGGCTACTTATGAAATTATATAATGTGACTGAGTATTTGGTGTTCATTTAGAAAATGTTTAAGAAATGCTGCACCATAGAAGTCTAAAATGATGGTAAACTCGTCAATTTTTCAACTTCTGTTGAGACGCCAATCATACTTGATCCTGCCCTCCGAGTTGTGAGCTTCCTTGACAGCTGCTCCCCTGGCAGCCACTCTACTGCTGGGTACAAGTGAATGGGGCTATTCCAAATGATTGTGTGTGAATGTTTACTGGAATTTCTTAACTCTACTGTCTCTTAAGTATATGGTCGTGTAATGACTATGTTATTGGACTAGTAAAGCAGAAGCCTGGATTAAAAATCCAGAGAATTTGAATTATTCCCCGGCAGTTTGAGAAATTGAATTCAATTTAAAAGCTTTTGGATTGTTGTAAAAACCCAACTGGTTCACCAATTTCCTTCAGGGAAGGAAACCTGCTGTCCTTACCCGGTCTGGCCTATATGTGACTTCACTCCCAGACCAATGTAGTTGCCTCTTAACTGCCCCCTGAGGTGACCTAACAAGCCTCAGTTTAGAAGCCCACCTTCTCAGGGCAGCTAGGGATGGACAATAAATGCTGGCCTTGCCAGTGATGCCCACATCCCAATCAAAAGGTGATATAGTATGCAAGAAACACCATTCTGGGCAGATGCTTTGTCTGAATCTAATCCATATCACCAGAAGCTTGTATGTTGTGTGGATTTAACCTCTTGTTAGCTGAACTTAACAGTAGCAGAATGTTAATATATATTAGTACAAAATCCCTCCTTGGTCAACAGTCAAAAATCTCAAAAGCAAAATACTGCGGATGCTGGAAATCTGAAATAAAAACAAAGTGCTGGAAATGCTCAGCAGGTCAGGCAGCATCTGTGGAGAGAGAAACAGCGTTAACAATATTTGCACAATATTTGCCAACATTTGACTTCTCCCAGCCTACAATCGGGTTTCTGTCTGCCAAGTTAATAATTCGCAAAAGTATTGTTCGATGTGGAAATGTTATCTGAATATTGGCAAGTGACAAAACTTTAAATGGAAAAAGCTCTCTGTTTTTGTAATTCCGGAATGTGTGCACCAGTATTACATAAAATAGCCCATAGGGATTAATGTGGAAAAGTTAGACTCTGGGCATGGCTTTATAATCTTTGATTTACTAAATGAAAATTAAAAATTTGTAGGTTGTTGAACACTGTGATCAATTGGTAGGAAGTAAGATTGTAGTATGAAGTTTTATGTTTTTCCACTCATTTAATACAGATTCCTTTTCTGCTTTTCAGGAAGTCATATTTGACAAGAATAAAGGGTCTGCAGTTCTTAAAAGTTTTAACCTTTATACAAGGATATTGACCATGTGGAGTAATAGTCAAGAGCAAGGTGAAGTGCTAATTCATATCTCCTACTTCAAACAACATTGACTGGTGGCTGTGGTGACAAATTCTCGGAGCGTGATGGCAGAAATCTTAAAACAAACTATACTGAGATTGGGGGGGGAGGGGGGGGCGGGGATAACTACTTTTTGTACAGAACAGGAACTAATTGTTTTTAATTCCTCCTCCACTGCCACCATCACATGGTTTGCCTGAGATCAACCAACTCACATTTTCAAACTTGTTTAAAAGTTCAGATTAGGATTAAGGTTAAAACAAATATTTGGCCTTCAATGGCCAGGCTAGCTTCTTAACGTGAACTTTCGCACGAATGTAGTAATCCCATTACAACATGAATAGAATTGAATTGTGGCTTCCACTGCAGACTACAGCTTCAAGTATAGACTTGAGCCACCTCCCCTCTTCTTTAGGAATGTATGCTCAAGCAATATTGACTTGCATAATTTTGTGCAGTATTTTCTTTGTTAGTTCTGTTTCAGTGACTCACTGTGTTCTGTTTATAGTTGTGGCACAGCTTCAGCATATTCGTGACGTTACTGTAGAGGAGGAGAGAGTCCGCTATTTGGGGAAAGGTTACGTTGTAGTACTGCGGTTTGCAACTGGTTTTTCACACCCACTTACCCAAAGCGCAGTGCTGAGTAATCGAAGGTAAGTGATTAAACTCTCAAATTTATTGTTGAGACTTTTTGCTTTTCAAGTGATTGATTAATCCAATTTATACTAACTTTGTGGAATTGGAGAATCAAATATTTTATTGTTTAACTATGATTTATATCAATATTAATGTCATACACATCACAAAAAGTAATTGGTAGGAGGTTTAGAGGGGATTCGAGGGGGAAATGTCTTCACCCAGAGGGTGGTGGGGGTCTGGAACTCATTGCCTGAAAGGGTGGTAGAGGCAGAAACCCTCACCACATTTAAAAAAAGTGCTTGGATGTGCACTTGAAGTGCCGTAACCGACAGGGCTACGGACCAAGAGCTGGAAAGTGGATAGCTCTTTGTCGGCCGGCACGGACACGATGGGCCGAAATGGCCTCCTTCCGTGCTGTAAATTTCTATGATTCTAAGATTAATCAATCCTTTGACTTGGGTAGTTTCTTACTGCTTAATTGCATTTCTGTATTTCCAACACCAGCAGTGCAATTGATGAACAGCGATATGCTACACATGGTCCCTCGGGGCAAATTAAATATATCTCACTTTTTAAAAATATCTGAAAACTGGTAAATTTACTCTCTTTGCAACACAAATCTATTTAGCATAGTTGCATTTAAGGGCAAGCTAGATCAGCGCATGAAGAAGGAAATAATAGAAGAATATGCTGATAGGGTTAGATGAAGAGGGGTGGGAGGAGGCTCGTGTGGAATGGCCGGTTTCTGTGCTGTAGACTCTATGTAACAATGTGCAAAGCCCACCAACACTGTTCATTGGTGTTCTCTGTATAATGTGACAGAAAAAAGATCCAGCCGATTACTAATCATCTGATCACTTCCTAGAATGTGCAATGAGCTTCAGAAATTCCCATCAGAGCTAATGGGTGTAAATTCTGAAGTTCATACAATGGAGAGGAGGGAGAGAAGGAAATCTTGCTTCTACTTCCAGTGTTACCCCACCAAACACCACTGGCATTTTGGCCTTGGTTACCCATTGTAAGATTTAAGTGACCAGTGTAGAAATATAACTGTCTATCTTCTTCTCAGGCAGTCCCTCGGAACCGAGGATGACTTGCTTCCACACTAAAAATGAGTTCTCAGGTGACTGATGAGTCCAATGCGGGACCTACAGTCTCTGTCACAGGTGGGGCAGGCGGTGGTTGAAGGGGCGGGTGGGTGGGGTGCTTGGGTTGACGTGCGCTCCTTTCGCTGTTTGCGCTTGGCTTCCGCTTGCTCCCGGCGAAGAGACTCGAGGTGTTCGGCGCCTTCCCGGATGCTTCTCCTCCACTTTGTGCAGTCTTGGGCCAGGGATTCCCAGGTGTCGGTGGGGATGTTGCACTTTTTCCAAGGAGGCTTTGAGGGTGTCCTTGAAACGTTTCCTCTGCCCACCTGGGGCTCTCTTGCCGTGTCGGAGCTCCGAGTAGAGCACTTGCTTTGGGAGTCTCGTATCGGGCATGCGGACGGTGTAGAAATGTAACTGTCTATACCTTTCTAAAGGTTGTCATTTTAAAAGCAGTGTTACGGCTACTTGTAAAAATCTACAAAAAAAGATGGTGGTCTGGGTTCATGATTCTCCACACAGTTGTGTTATTGTGGCAGTGCCAGCTCGAAGCCAGGTGGCCCCTCAAAGGAAAGAAAGACTGTGCATCTTCTACCTGAAAACAGGGCCGCAGAAGTCTGGGAGTAAATCACATACTCGTCCTCTTGAGCAAAGTATGAAACTAAGAGGAGGAAAGCAAACACTAATAAAAATAATTTTACAAGAGGAAAATGAACATCAAGGTGGTCTGGTGGTGGAAAGAAGAGCTTGTGTTTATGTGGTGCCGCAGCAATGTTCCAAAACACTTCCCGTACAATTAATTATTTTGAAGTGCAGTCACTGTTGCTATGAGTAAAACTGAATTGGAGACAATAAAGAACTTGCCTCCTTGCCAGATAAATATGGATTCCTTTGCAGCATTTGATATTTAGATGATGTCACATAATGATGTGGCTTTCTCGGAGTAGGAAGGAAGAGGAGGAAAATTGGGGGGGGGGGGTGGCGGGCAGATTTGGCTTGTGTTGCTGCTCTAACTGTACAGTTTAACACTAAGGTTTGCAATTCTAATTTGTCTTGCTTTTCCCCCTCTTTCACAGTGACGTTGATGCTATAGCAAAACTTATAACTAACTTTCTAAACCTCAACAAACCGGCCTTTGATGGTAAGCTGGGATTGTCTCCAGACAGCAGTGATGATGCCAGCAGTGATGATATCAGCGTTGACAATGAAAAAAACTATGAAGATTAATAGCAGGAAACATTTCATGGACATTAAGAACACAACCAAAACAAACCCAGGGCTTTTAAAGTCTGAACACTTCGTGGAACATGAAAGAATCACCTTTTCAAAAAACCAGTTGTGAAACCGCACAGGAATCGATCAATGCCCAACTCTCAGCAGCGTGCTGCCTGGCGACCATCTTTACTGGTGAAATAACAATCTTTCATTTTCACATTCCAGTGTTGCTAATGTGGACTACTTGCTTTGGCAGAATGCTACTTCGATCAAATGTACAATAAAAATTGCAAACTGTATGAAATAATAGCTAGTTACTTAGGAAATACAGAGATGGAGAATCTTGTTTGGGCTGTGACTTTGTCTTTATAACTGCATACTTTTTGTTTATAATCCATTTCAATCACTTTTTCTCTCGTAAAAGATTATTCATACAATTGTTTTATCTTATAAAAGTGAAATAATGCAATAAAATGGTAGAGGTGTTTTGGATATTTAAGCAAAAGCAAGAATATGGAAGAGGTATAGGTAGTGTTTAAATGCTGAGTTTTTTTGTTATTTCTCAAAACAAGGGTGGTTGGATAAATACATTTTGTGCACCAGCTGCCTTGCTGTTGCAACCCACCCCCAGGAGAGATTAAATGACAAAAGGATGATAAGCTAGTAATCTCCTGCTTATCACAGACCTTCCCTTTTGCTCTTTCCTTCCCACCCCCCTTTCCCTGCCTGTGTGCTTGCTTAAAACCTGCTGCATCTCTAGCTTTTTCCAGTTCTGATGAAAGGTCATCTACCGGAAACATTTACTGTTTCTCCCTCCACAGATGCTGCCTGACCTGCTGAGTATTTCCAGCATTTTCTGTTTTTAATTGTGGGGTTACCATTTGGTGGAGCTAGGCAGACTACAATTAGAAGCACAATTTAATACTGAACACCCTGTACAGATGAAAATTAATTTCATAAGGGAGATATAAATTTAAATAAGTGAGGCTGGCAGATTATTTGAGGTTCAATGGATTGGCCTGCTCATTTAGCTGTACTGTAAATTACAAGTACTCCCTGGGAAGGCGGGAGAATAAAACCCTTTGGCTTGATAAATCTTTTTTGTTTGTCAGTATCGTCCTAATCTATCCCTTTTTGGCAGAGATGTGAAAATCATTAATGATCTTAAATAGGTACTTAAGCCTTTGCATTCGACGCACATACTGGTTCTATTCATGCTGGGAAAAGCGTGAAATTAATCATGCAGAAATTTGGCAGGTAAGAGTTTGGGTCATCAGCTTTCAGATCATAAAGCCCTGGAGTCTATAGAATTGGGGAACAGAGCAATCAGCTGCAAAACTCAATTGTCTGCATGCTGGTAGCACAGCTGAATCTTAGTGGACTGGATTGATGGGCGATCCAAGTGCCAGAAAAGCCTAGTTGGCTGAGAGACTCGGCTCTGTTCTATTCCCTGCCTCTGCATCTCCCGGCCTTTCAATCAAATGGGAAACTTGGCTGTTCTGCTCGATTGAAAATGCTGTAGCTCCGAAAGGTAAAAAAAAAGACTTAACACTATCGGTCAATGCCAGTGATCGTGAATAGTCCTGGCATTAAAAAAAAGTCTGAATGCTACCAAAGAAGTTGCATTTTAAAGTATTCAAAATGTTTCAAAGCAATGCCACCATAGTTCTGATTAAGTAATTTGCATATTTGCCATTTTTAAATAAAGCTGCCTGTACAATGATAAAAGTTTAGAACTAAAGTAGAAAAGTTTCTTTTTTTTTATATAAAAAATGTTATTTGTTTGAGGTACCCTCCTGGCAAAAGTACTGTAAACTATTATTTGAGTTGCATCTTCTCTCTGGAATATTTTTAAAAAAAAAGATTGCTCAACTTCTTATTGGATCTAGCTGTGGTTTGAAGGATATATATTGAAATTTGAATGGGTCACAACATTCCATTCCATGGATGCTGCTTGCATCCTCACTCACCAACATTGTGCTGCCCCCCTCCCCCCAGTGAGCATTCCCTAACCCACTGTTTCCCCCAACCCTCTCTTCGCATCCTCTTTATCCATCCCTCCCCACACACAATTGCCACCCCTTCCCCCATCCCCTCTCCTCTCCTCTCCCCCCCCCCCCTCCCTCCAGTGTCAGTTGTGGCTCAGTTGGTAGCACTCTCACCTCTGAGTCAGAAGGTTGTAGGTTCAAGTCCCACTCCAGAGACTTGAGCACAAAAATCTAGGCTGACACTCCAGTGCAGTGCTGAGGGAGTGCTGCACTGTCTTTCGGATGAGACTTTAAACTGAGGCCCGTCTGCTCTCTCAGGTGGACGTAAAACTATTTCGAAGAAGAGCAGGGGAGTTATCCCCGGTGTTCTGGCCAATATTTATCCCTCAATCAACATAACAAAAACAGATTATCTGCTCATTATCGCATTGCTGTTTGTAGGAGTTTGCTGTGCGCAAATTGGCTGCTGCGTTTCCTACATTACAACAGTGACTGCACTCCAAAAGCACATCATTGGCTGTAAAGTGCTTTGGGACGTCCGGTGGTTGTGAAAGGCGCTATATAAGTGCAGGTCTTTTTTTTCCCCTCTCTGCTTCCCTTCATTGGGGCCGGTTATCCCCCGCTTGACCTCCTAAATACTGCACTTGGTCTCGACTCCCTGTTTGCAATGTCATGAAAGAGTGATTATTTATATTTAAACCAAAGCTCAGTCCAACAAGATTAGTTTATGTATATGTTATTGGTTAATGTAAAGCACATAATAATAAAAGGTGAACTTTAGTACAGTTTAACCTATGTGTACCTTATACTCCGCATCTGTCAACCACTATGCATCTTTACAATGAGGCTTGATGCTCTAGCATATGGTTCAAATTCAAACCACAAGACAATTAAGTTTACCATTTAAACTGAATTATGTTTAATGGGACATTTTCAAGCCTTACTAGATGAGATTCCAGTTTCAGAAATAACAGCAGTGTACATACAGTCAATTAAAAGAGAATTTAAAATCCTGGAATTCCCTACCTTACACCATCACCACAAGGACTGCTGTGATTCAAGAAGATTCACCACCACTACCTTCTCAAGGCAACAAATGCAGTCCAGGCAGCATCGCCCACAGACCGACACCAAATAAAAAATAAACTGTGTCGTCGAACACAAACACACAGGATGGAGACTTAGGTACACACTTGTGATACCTCACATGCTAAGTTCCCAAACTCCTATGTACCACTCTGGAAAGGCGTCACTAGACAAAGCCATTTCTGATGTACCTCCCGGCAGCCATTTTCACAATGGAAAAGGTCTTGTGTCAGGTCACCTACACGTCTGATTGGCTATAACAAAATGACACAGAAATGAAAGATGGGACAATACTAGTAAAGCATAAATCAGGACAATAGAAAAATGTTTTCGACTAAGTGTAAATAAGAATAAATGAACAGTGGTACATGTATAGTGTCCCCAACCATCTCCGTTTTGCTTCAGTCCAGCTTTGTGGTAAAATGATCCACTATGTATTGCTATTACTTTAAAAATGATAAACCATAAAACCTATTTTGACCACTTTGTTTCTGTCATTTTCAAAGGAGAAACTTTGCAGATATTACAAAGTTTGAATTGCTGTATTTGCACAAAATAGTTTGTACTGTAGTAAGCAGTCACCCTTCAGGTTGCAGGAGTGGTTTGTGTCCAAGGAATAGAATTTCATTGTTCAGGCATATGATGAGAATGGAGGGAAACAATGTAGTCCAATAGTTGCTTTCAAAGAATTTATTAGCATATATTCTGTCTTCAACATGAAATCTTAACATGTGTTTTGACTATCAAAGCCAAATCTAAACTGAGTATTTAATAAGATAAGATCGTTTAAAAAATTACATACCAATGGTTTTTTTTAGTAATTGATTAAATCTGGACAATGTCTACAGTAAGATGTTTACTAGAACTGTTTTTTAGTGGGCAGAAAGGTAGATACTATAATGCTAACTAGTTCCTATTGCTGTATTCTACATTCTTTAAACTTTGAAAAATTAATTCAATTTCTACATAAGCAACTCTCTCCATTGGTTTGGAATGCTTTATAAAAACTGAACTATGTGTGACTTGGGTTTATGCTATTCAAAAACAGAGCAGGATAATGGACTGAAGGTTATAGGGATAAGTATCTACGGAGACAATCAAACTGTCCCTTGCTCACAATAGTCTGTGCTGCTGGGGCCAGGGGTTGCTGTCTCAGACAGTTGAATCGCGGTGTGGTAGTGATTGTCTGGAGTTTCAGTTAGTTATTAAGCTTTTATGTGGAACTCCCCCAAATAGGTAGTTTTCATGCCAGGATAGACTGTACACAGTCTGTTTGGACATTGTGGACCTGATGAACTAAATGGTCTCATTCTCATTTCATGCTAATTTTCTTGTTCTTGTTAATTACTACTGTATGTGGTTGGATTCACCTTGAATGAAAATAATTGTAAATCACCAAAGGAGGTCATGTATTCAAATTAAATGCTTCAAAGTGATGTTTTAAAAAAAAAAAAATCACTTAATATAATTGCATTTTTATTTTAAGTTCCCTGATGTCAAAGTTTCATCCATATCTTGCACAAACTGTTGCAACCTTGTCAAGGCTGGGTTAACATGTTCTTCTAGCCACTCTTCCACAGTATCTGGATAATAGATTCTTTCCAGTGCTGTACGCAGCTCACTTACAGCTGCCTTCCAATTTGCATGGACACTAGAAGAGAGTCATTATCCATTATTACTCAATCACAGTAATGATCAGTTTTATCAGATAGCTGAGGTTTGTTGAAATTTCAGATCAATACTCCTGTCTCAATAGTTCATATTGCAAGATTTTTGAAGCATATACAATGTACAAAATATAGTACCAACATAATGCAAACATACCCTCTGACTTCTCCTTCAAAATGCCGAATTATAATGGGGTGGACAAACTTCCTCTTTCTGTGGTAAGTACTGAACCATCCTTTTATGTATCTAATGCAAAACAATAGAGAGAAGTGAGAGGATTGAAAGAGATATTTTGCACTTTTACTAATTTCCACGATGTTCTTACATTTTCTAAAACAACAAAAAAATGAAAAGAACTTGCATTTCTACACCATTTTTCACATCCTCTAGATGTCCCACAAACAGTAATGAGATAAATGACTGGTTAATCTGTTTTTGGTATTGTTGGTTGAGGGATAAATGTTGCTAGCACACCGGGACCACTCCACTATATCTTCGAGTAGGGCAAGGGGATATTTTACGTCCACCTAAACAGGCAGATGGGGCCTCGGTCTAATGTCTGATCTGAAAGACAATGCAGCACTCCCTCAGCACTGCGCTGAACTGTCAGCCTAAATTCTGTGCTCAAGTCTCTGGAGTGGGGTTTGAACCCAAGGACTTGTGACTCAGAGACGATATGGTCCCACTGAAACACATCCAATTAGAACAGGTGGCTATTCGTTCCACATTCGCTGGTGTTGCACAATATTTCAAATAGTTATGGAGTGATTTTAAGATAAAATGGCTGAAACTGGGCCAGCAATTAATACTTTTGTCTTAAACTGTATCTACTACTTGAAACATCTGCCCTACTGTTAAGAGCTAACATTTTGCAAGAATATAGTTAATGTTTGGTATCAATTGGTGATTGAAACAGCAATAAACTTTTAAAATTATACAAAAAATTATTCTAATAGGTCAAGTTAAAGCCTTTTGAATGATTCATTTTTATTATTATAGTATCAAATAAATTTACTTATCATTTTTACCAATTCATTTTGAGGAGATAATAAATGCAACATCAGTTTAAAAAAAAAGTCAAATTGGGAAATAATGCAGAAAAACAACTGCAGAAATAAAGTCCTAGGTTTTCTAATTTGAGTTAATTTTACACTCTTAAGTGGGTTAATACATAAGAACATCAAGAAAAAGGAGCAGGAGTCGGCCATTCGGCCCCTTGAGCCTGCTCTGCCATTCAGTAAAATCATGGCTGATCTTCTACCTCAACTCCACTTTCCTGCACTATCCCCATATCCCTTGATTCCCTTAATATGCAAAAATCTATCGCTCTCTGTCTTGAATATACTCAACAACTGAGTCTCAACAGCCCTCTGGGGTAGAGAATTCCAAAGATTCACCACCCTCTGAGTGAAGACATTTCTCCTCATCTCAGTCCTAAATGGCCGACCCCTTATTCTGAGACTGTGACCCCTGGTTCTAGACTCCCCAGCCAGGGGAAACATCCTCCCTGCATCTACCCTGTCAAGCCCTGTAAGAATTTTGTATGTTTCAATGAGATCACCGCTCATTCTTTTAAACTCTAGAGAATATAGGCCTAGTCTACTCAATCTCTCCTCATAGGACAATCCCCCCATCCCAGGAACCAGTCTGGTGAACCTTCATTGCACTCCCTCTATGGCAAGTATATCCTTCCTTAGGTAAGGAGACCAAAACTGTACACAATACTCCAGGTGTAGTCTCACCAGGGCCCTATATAATTGCAGCGAGACATCTTTACTCTTATACTCAAACCCTCTTATAATAAATGCCAACATACCATTTGCTTTCCCAATTGCTTGCTGTACCTGCATGTTAACTTTCAGTGATGCATGTACAAGGACACCCAGGTCCCTCTAAACACCAACATTTCCCACACCTGTGTTAAAGTAATGCCAATCGGAAAATATGGCTATAAATGTCTACCATATATAAAAAACATGCAGAGCGAACATTTAATTGTTAGGCAAAGCAATTGGAGCTTTAATTTAAACAGGTTAATGCCTTCACTGAACCAGTAGAAAGGGGAATTGCATACAAATGCATTAACGTGTTTGTTGCTGGTGTCACACAGCACAATTTCTGCCCCGATATCCCGCACATCATTGCAGACACACCTCACTCGGATGAGCACAAGAAAGCCACTTAAAAAAACACCACGTGGCCCAGATTTTCAACTTGCCATATGTGGATGGGTGCATGCAATCACATTTAACAAGAGAAATTTGGCTCTGCTGTATTTACTACTGCTTATCCCGACTGAAGGCTCCAGTGTCCAGTACTGTGAGGTCAACAGAGGGGACCTCGGGCAAGACTTTGCAAGAAGGGTCTGTGCAAATTGCTCTTCGAGCGATGCTATGCACAAGCCTCAGGAGCAGCCGCCAAAATTTCTTTAAAAGACAATATGGACGATTTTTCAGGCGGCTTGGTGGCTGCCTTTTCCTGCGGTCTGCCACAGCAAGTCTCCACCCGCAGTCTGGTGCGCCGCGCCGGTGGAGGCTGCGGACCCCGCCTTTCGTATGCAGAGGATCCCAGGGCCAGAAATCTGGCCCGGGACAGAGGGCATTCTCGCAGTGGACAGAAGTTCCACCCCTCCGGAGATGCCGCCAACCAAAAAACCCAGGCCTCAAATTCTGCAGGGAAATAGAATTCAACATTTTATACTTTTTCTGCAAATGTGTTAACTGCCAACATGAATGAAATTAAAATAAAAAAATCCAAGTTACAGCTCTTACATGTTTTCTTCAAGAAGTTTATCGACGGACTCCTGTAGGCAGGTGATTACCTGAGTTACACGATTAAATATATCACTGCCTGGAAAATTGCCAGCATCTTCAATGCTGAAAAAGAAATACATTGGGCTCCACTTAATTTAACCTTTTAACTGTCACCTTTTGCAGTTCTAATTCTTTTCAATAAATTTGTATTAATTTTATTTAATGTTACGTTTTATTGACCCGATACAACAACATTTTAAGGTGTAATTACTGTACGGTACAATCAAAGATTTTGACACTTCCAGAACAGGTCCTGGCCTTTCTTATATTGAAGTCATTGCAAAATGGTTCATTATAAAAACGTTTGAAGAAATTTACCAATCTTATTGGAGCGAAACTGCTATTGCATCTTTTTTCACTGGCAAACTACAACAGCATCAAACGGGTTTTACATTTTGGAGCTATATGCTTTGGGTTACATTGCTTAAACCCCCAGGTTATTTTACTAGTATAAGCCTTTAACAAAAATGAAGTTTAACAGTAAAAAAGAAATTCAATTTTGTCTTTGATAATATTCAGCATTTTATTCCATACAGAATACGATTTTCTTAAGAAATGCCATATCTTTTGAATCATACAACATTATAGCACAGAAACAGGCCATTCAGCCCATCAAGTCTGTGCCGATGTTTTTCTCCACTAGTCACCTTGTCCATTCCCACCCTCGTTTGTTTCCCACACCCTCTATTTTTACTCTTTTTTATATATAGGGCCAAAAATTCGGCTCTTGTCGGGTGAGTATGCGCTGTGTACTCACCCGTAAGGCCTCCTGAAGTGCCGGTTTCCTGCATGCACTGCGCATGCGCAGGAAACTGGAACTTCTGGTCTCGTGAAGGGAGGGGTTCAGAGGTGAACCGCGTGCGCGGGAGAGGCAGCGCGCACGCAGCGAACTTAGTTTTTTTTTCAGGTTTCTCCGGGACTGTAAGTATGGAAGAAGCTGCGCTTTTAAAAAGGAGGCGCAAGACCCGTTTTTAACAAGGTAAGTGGTTAATTAATTACAATTAAAAAACATTTTCAACAGGTTTATCTTTTTTAGATACTTTAAAGAAAGGTCAGTTTATTTTTAGCACTGTTAAAAAGTATTTTAATTTTTTCAAAAATTTAAATTTTTGTTTAAAGTAGTTAATTTATTTAACTTATAGTTATTTTAAAAATGTGATGGTTTTAAAAAAAAATTATTTGAAGTTTAGGTGTTGTTTTGGGGCCGATTTCAATTCATAGATTTGACAGGTCTTCCTGTCAAATCTATGAATGAAAGATGGTCTGCTGCCATTGGCTCTCCATGGCCCACGTGATCCCAGGGGACGCATCGCACTAACTACGCCCCTGGGATACACAAGCACTGCGCGCCGGCAGCTGCAGGAGGCCCAGGAGCTGAAGTCCCCGTGGGCCCAGAGGTCAACGGCAGGCGCGGTAGGTAGGTGCGCGCGGGATCCTTGCACCCGCGGGAAGCCAGGGAGCCTAATTTCTGGGCCATAGAGCTCAATTTTCACCGGCCCGTGGAGGCGGGAGTGGTGTGAAAATAGCAGATTCGGGGGTCCTGAACCCATCCCACCCCCAACCCGCCTCCATGCCAGTTTCCCAGGAGGCGGGTACCCGACCTGTGCTGGGACCCGCCTCCCCGAGGCTGGAAGGGGATTAATGCCAATAAACTACCTGTTAACAGGTCGTTAACAGGCAGTTTTTTGCCTAATCCCTAATTTTAGCCCTGAAGTGTGGGCTTCCCGACAGGTCCGAACCACGCCGATTTAGCGAGGCGGACCGTCGGTCTGGAGGGCTTGGAGGGGTCGAGATGTCCGGTGTGCAGGTGAGTGATGGGTGCATGAGTGCAGAGGTAAGTGTGTTTGGTGTGTGTATAAAGTGTTTTAAGAACTTTTACTTACCTTAACTTTGTCCTGCAGGCTAGCTTCCTTAAGGTGTCGGGAGTCCCTCACATCCACGGCACAGAAAGCAGAATGGCCGCGGAGCTGTCAAAAGCTGCAGAGTCTGCTTTCTGTGCTGGATTGATTTCTAACTGAGTCTAAGTACAGGGACTCAAGTTAGAAATCATATTGTCAGTGTTTGACAGCTTCACAGAGCTGTCAAACGCTGAAATTTCATCTGTCAAAAGCTCTTGAGAGATGAAATTTCAATGGCTGACGTCACCTGTATCCAAGGGACCCTTGATTGGCCTGCTAAGCCCGCTGGGCGGGCTTAACAAGGTCAATCAAGGGAAAATACAGCGGGTTGGCCACAAGTCGATGGAGGCGGGACTACAACCCAAAAAGTGGGAGTCCCACCTCCATCACGTCCCCATTGACAAAATGCAGCCCATAGAGTTATACAGCACAGAAAGAGGCCCTTCGGCCCATCGTGTCCACGCCGGCCATCAAGCCCTGTCTATTCTAATCCCATTTTCCAGCACTTGGTCCGTATCCTTTTATGCTATGGCGTTTCAAGTGCTCATCTAAATGCTTCTTGAATGTTGTGAGGGTTCCTGCCTCTACCACCCTTTCAAGCAGTGAGTTCCAGATTCCAACCACCCTCTGGGTGAAAAAGCTTTCCTCAAATCCCCTCTAAACCTCCTGCCCCTTACCTTGAAACTATGCCCCCTGGTTATTGACCCCTCTACTAAGGGGAAAAGTTCCTTTCTATCTACCCTATCTATGCCCCTCATAATTTTGTACACCTCAATCACAGAATCCCCACAGTGCAGATAGAGGCCATTTCGGCCCATCGAGCCTGCACCGACACATATCCCACCCTATCCCCGTAACCCCACGTATTTAATCCCCCCAACACTAAGGGTCAATTTATCATAGCCAAATCAACCTAACCCGCACATCTTTGGACTGTGGGAGGAAACCGGAGCACCCGGAGGAAACCCACGCAGACACTGGGAGAATGTGCAAACTCCACACAGACAGTCACCCTAGGCCGGATTCGAACCCGGGTCCCTGGCGCGGTGAGGCAACAGTGCTAACCACTATGCCACCGTGTTGCCTCAGGTCCCCCCTCAGCCTTCTCTGCTCTAAGGAAAACAACCCCAGCCTGTTCAGTCTCTCTTCATAGCTGAAGCACTCCAGCCCAGGTAACATCCTGGTGAATCTCCTCTGCACCCTCTCCAATGCAATCACATCCTTCCTATAGTGTGGCGACCAGAACTGCACACAGTATTCCAGCTGTGGCCTAACTAGCATTTTGTACAGCTCCATCATAACCTCCCTGCTCTTATATTCTATGCCTCGGCTAATGAAGGCAAGTATCCCATATGCCTTATTAACCACCTTATCTACCTGTCCTGCTGCCTTCAGGGATCTATGTACATGCACACCAAGCTCTCTCTGATCATCTGTCCTTCCTAGGGTCCTACCATTCATTGTGTATTCCCTTGCCTTGTTAGTCCTCCCAAAATGCATCACCTCACACTTTTCAGGGTTAAATTCCATTTGCCACTGTTCTGCCCATCTGACCAACTCGTCTATATCGTCCTGTAGCCTGAGGTTTCCCTCCTCGCTATTTACCACTCCACCAATTTTCGTGTCATCTGCGAACTTACTGATCATGCCTCCTACATTCATATCTAAATCATTAATGTACACTACAAACAGCAAAGGACCCAGCACCGATCCCTGCGGTACACCACTGGACACAGGCTTCCACTCACAAAAACAACCTTCGACCATCACCCTCTGCCTCCTTAACCAACGCATAACTGTAAACCCTCATCCCTGGTAACATCTTAACAAATCTACACTGCCTTAATCAAAAAACTATCGAATTCCATTCTAAAATAATTGATGGACTTACTTCAATAGCAGTTAGTAGTAGAGAATTACAAATTCTAACCACCCTCCATGTAAAGATGCTTTTTCTAACTTCCCCTTTAATTCCTTTTGTGATTGTCTTAAATTTACGCCCTCTTGTTACCATCTCACTGACCAGTGGAAATGACCCATCACTATTTGTCTCATCATAACCGTAAAGTCCTTTATCGGGTCACCCCTTAACCTTCTCAGTGCTAGTGAAAAAGCCCCAACGCACAACTGTAAACCCTCATCCCTGGTTACATCTTAGCAAATCTACACTGCCCTTTTTTCCAGTTTTTTTTAAATATCCTTCCTATAATGGACGCCTAGTCCAGCACCAAATTCAAATTGACCGCAGCAACAATAAACTCTTGTGGATTTAATTTCTAACTAAAACTAGAAGGAACACAGAATGATTTTCAATGACCCCTCTAACAATTTCATTTCTCCAGATTTTATTAACGTATTTGAAATGCAACAGGGAAGATAATATCCAAATGAAGCCTGTAGATCAGTTACCTTAGCGAGTTAATTTTCAACGTTTTGACTCCAAGAGACTGTTTCACAAAGTCCTCTTCTTTTTCAGTGAACATTCCTATTTTGGAACACACAATATGTAATTTTTTTTTTTTTTTGAATAGCAAGGGGAACGAACAACAATTCTTGTGCCAAATGAAGGAATGTAGGGCCTTATTCCAGTTTAAAATAACTTAGAAATTTGAGTCTGGGTTTATTCTGTATTGCATTCTCCTAAAACTCATGTTAGTAGAACAATTAGGGTATCACAAAAATCTCCATGTGTACCCACTCAAAAACAAGTGCAGAGCAATTTTAATTGTGGCCCGAAATGGTTCGGATTGTCCATGGAGTTCATTTTGGGTTAAAACTCATCAGTGCATTAATGACATTGTATTCCTCCCACACTTGCTATAACTGTAAATATATTTTGTATTAATTAAAATGATACACAAAATACAAATGACCTTGCTTTTGAGCTAGGCGAGAAATGCGATAATAGATGCTACGACAAATACATATTTGCTTGGATGCATGAAATCAAAAATGACTCAGTTCATCGTCAATCAGTCTGGATGCCGACAGTCGGGTGGTTTTCAGTCCTTGCACTGTATTTCCTCAGATTTCTAGCTCCATACATGCACTCATATTATGGTCTGGAGCAACCCAGTTTATTTTTCATTCTTCCCATTATACTCCACAACCTTGTCAGTTAATTACTAATTTAAAAATAAAGGCAAAAGTTTACTCTATCTTTCCACAGTACATATAAAATTAAAATAAATGATCAGAAATGAAGGGATAAGCACAGTGCCACTCATTGGAAGCTGCTTGATTTTTCAGTCTCATCAGAGCTGGAAAGTAGCTCGTGCTACATTTGTTTGTGAGTAGAAGTTGCACATACATTTATCAGTATGTTATCATTTACCAGCACTGTACTGAAATGTACTCTGCTCTGCTTTGAGGTTTTTAACGGACACAGTAAAACTTACATATAGTAGCTTTGAAGCTGTGTCTGTGCATATGAGTAAGACAGTGGATTATGTGCTTTAGCTTGAATGCTAAGGCAGAGTCAGCAAATGCAAACTAAAAAAAACCCACATTTTTTTAAACTGTGTATTTAATTGAAATGCATGTACCTTTATTTACCATGCTGGGAAGAGAGAACCTGGGCTTTGGTAGGAAGAGAGGTTGTTTAGTATGGAAGTTATTGATTAAAAGAAAAAATAAACTATAAAAAGGAGTAAATGTTCTTTAACTTTGGTAGTTGATTGCATTTACAGTATTGAGAAAGGGAGCAATACTGAGTAATTTATTGATTAAATAGGCAAAGGGAAACTTGGGAATTTGGTAGGAAGGAAAAACTATGGAATTGAAATCATTGCTCTATTTACATAATGCATTCTCTTCCTTGTGTTAAAATGCTCCCACCCTCACTGCTGCTCCATATCCACCTAAAACTTAAGAAGGTGGGCAAGTCCTACCAATACTAAGTTGTAAATGTCTAGTAGATGGAAGACACAAGTGGTTGTGACGCCCTTATGAATTTCTTTCCCTCGCAAATTTGCGATTAGTAAGAGTGACGTTGCTTGTAACTCTATTTAAATGTATAAAAATAGATTTTCCAAGTCTTCACATGCCATGAATGCACATCGAAAAAGTACAGGTCCATAGCCAGTCCATAGCACAAGAACTCAGAGAATGTACTGAGTGCTTTTTAAGAATGGCATACATCCAAACAGTTCATTCTAAAGCAAGATCAAGAGATTAAACCAGACTGAACACATCTCATTCTTAATGACCAATATTTGAAGAGCTAGCCTTGGGAAGCAACTCACTCCCCTATGTCGAAGTGTCCAAGACAACTGTGGATCAGACGGAGAGGTCTACACGATGTAGTAGCTCAGAAAGCCAATTGACTGTTTAAAACATCTTTAAGCACTTTATATATAATATGCCTTACCATTTCTCAGAGTCTGCAGAGAGACTGCCAAGGATGGAATCCCCACAGGAAGTAGTTCACACAAAATGGAGAAATGATCATATCTTGCAAAACAAGATAACAAACAAAATAAACAGAGAAACCATTACTATTCACATTATCTGTCTTTACTCTAAAGTTGTGTGCACGCAGTTTCCAAACTTGCTGCAGAAAATTCAGACTGTGAAAATTTCTTCTATGCCTTAAGTCTCTGCTAAACATTTCTCCTTGCTAAAAGTCAGATTGGCCAATAACCTATATTAAGATTCTCCATTTATGAATAGGTTAAATCCTGAATGAATATAAATAAATAACCAGAAAAAGCAAAAGGGAACTATGGCTTATACACAGATACATTTTCCAATTTCAGCGAAAAATTAGCAATACTCACAGGGGAAAGTATTAACAAAGAATGGTCCGGATATTATAAAACATGAAATCCGATGAATGGAAGTGCGTAACAGTTGCTATACTACTGCAATTTGCTATTAGCGCTAACTTTAAGTGCTTTGTCTTTTTATAAATGTAAAGCACACTAAAATCTAAAACAAAATTGGTTCTTCAGACAACCAAAATTGGGTAAAATTCTGCTGTGTAGCAAACAGCACTGATGCGGTCGTATGAAATTCCTCTCTACTATCTGAGCTGAGGTGTTGACCCATTTAAAATATTCAGGTTACTGCCTTTGTTGAAGTAGTAGATAGCAGAATTTTATATAAATGCATTTGTCACTAATACCATACAACGGAATTTCAACCCAAATGTATTAGTTAAACTTGTGTTTTCCCTTCAGATTCACTTCTTCCCTTAATATTGTCTGGGAGGATAATAAATAAATGAAGCGGGTTTTGCTGATCGAGAGATATTGAATCAATTAAAAAAAAAAAGCAGGCAGAAAGGTACATGTTAGACTGTGGTGTAAATACTGCAATAAGAGGGAATTTCTGAAGCTGGAGAGACCTTTCTGCATCCTCACATACCTCTGCCAGCCAGTGAGTGCTATCCCCTGTAACTGAACGGTGTCCCTTGGTAAAGCTTCAGCCACCTTCAGCCACTGCAGGTGATTAGCTAAGTGATAGCTAATGGATGTTAGAGACTGAGCTGCACCTGTAGCTCCTTTAAAGGCACTTGCAAACCAAATCTGAGAGAATCCAGCGCTCTGGTACTTTTCTATCTGAAGCACTGAGTGAATAAAATCAAATTAACATCGGTTTACGATACACAAGTTGTCCTATTATGTTTAACACTAACAGCATATATCGAAGACAAACACATTTCATAATAGTTTACCATAAAAGTTACTGCAAAGCAAAAAAAAGGGAGGCTGTTCTCAGCCTAGTGACGGGCAGTGTGCGAGACACCGATTTCAGTTGCTGCTGAGTGACTGTCATTCTTAATCACAAATTGATTTGTCATTATTAGACAGGTCATCAGAAACCAAATCTCCACTGGGCTCATTTTCAAAAAAATCAGTGACAATACACTAGTGAAGTGCATGAAATATTAAAATGTATTAAATGGAATAAAAATAATTTTAAAAGCACACTACAAAAAACATGTGCGAAGAGTAATTAATTAAAGCAAATCGGGGGCTATTGGCTGCAATTATGGGAACTTGCTGTAAAAGTGGTTCGAGTTTATTGGTGCAGAAAATCTTAGCCACACTGCAATACGCTTTGTGAAGGCTTTCTTATAATGAACTTTTCATGATATTTAAAAAATATATAAAAAATCTAAATAAATCTAACCATGCTAAATGAGTTCTGTTTTGATAAATTGTCATGACACAATTTCTTACAAGAAACAAAGTTAAAGGAATGTCTTGTCTTACATGATGCATGACCTTACTCATCTATAAATGAAAAGATTTACACAGCTTGTCTTTACTATATTTTATATTCCCCCCATTTGATTGGCATAATAGCCAATAATTCACTCACTTAAACCTAGAATGTGAGTTTACAACTTTCCCAATTACACTGTTCTAATTCTGAACCACTTCTGCTAAAATAAATATAACGATATACAAACATGCACAGTGTATGCCACGCTGTTTTTGTTGCTCCTTAAAAAAAAGCCAAGAAAATACTTTGGCCCGTAATTTGCGGCCCTTACGGTTGCGTACGCGCCTGTAGGGGCCGCGCAAGTTCTGGGTTTTCGCACGCGAAGCACATGCGCGAAAACTCGGAACTCGCGATCTGTCAAGAATCTTCTTGACAAATCCAACACATCCCCGGGAAAAGGGCATCCGCGGGCGGAGAGTTGCGCTCACAGCGAATGCCTGTGAAATTCTTACTCCTGGTAAAAGCAGGTGTGAGGCCTGCTTTTACCAGCATAAGAGTTTAAAAAAAACATAAAAATAAATTTTTTCAAACATTAAAGAAACCTGTGCAATAAGTTAAGATTATTTTTAGCCCCTTTAAAACATTTAAATTTATTTTCCAAAAAAATAAATTTTTGTTTTAAATATTTAATTAAATGGCATTTTAATTAATTTTAAATATGTATTTTTTTTTCATTTATTTGAAGTGTAGATGTATTTTTTGGGGTATTCCCATTCATGCTTATGGGGATTCCATACATACAGAATCCCCATAAGTATGAATGGGGATTCCCGTCTTTCATTCGTTGGGCCAGGCCCAGGGGCGCTTGCGAACCGCGTGCGCCCCTGGGATGTGGGCCTCTACCCGCAGGGTACCCGGAGAGGCCCAGGACCACGAGTCTCCGTGCCTCTCGGACCACCGGGCACGCGGACATTTTATTTGTGGATCGGAGGCATTTCCCCGCGGGACGCCTCCGACTGCAAATTCAGGGCCAATGTTAATTTTCACATTGTTATTGCTATGGATACTGAAAACAAAGCAAGATTACTTACTTATTTTATCCACATCAAGGTCGGCGTTATAATCCCAGATCATTGGTTCAACAAGCTGATCCAACATGGATTCTACCGGGAGATAAAAGATAAAAAACTTTTCAATAAGATTTGCACCAAAAGGCAGAAACAAAACAATTTAAAAAATGAAATTCAAAATAAGAACCCAGGTTTTCCTTTCTCATTTAAAAAAGGCCCAAAATAAATATAAACTTCAGAACATCAGGATTACTTTTTCAATTCACAATTTAATTTGTGTTTTTGATTCATTAGTGATGCCTTGATAAGAAAATTTTGGATGTCATTATCCTAGTAAAAATTATAATTATGCTATGATAGCCACGAATTTTTAAGGAAAACCACACTTTTTTTTTAAAAATGTACTGTGTTTTATGAAAAACTATCAAAAATGATTACAGCATCAAATATACTACAGTGTATGAGATATTTCACCTTATCCATAATTATTCTGGGAATTATATATTTATAATTTCAAATATTGTTTACTTCATAATTTTTTTTAACTATACATTATGCCTTTCAAAACAACCTGTCACTACTGCTGTTTGTAACACTGTCCCTGTTTAATCTGAACTAATTTTCTGAGATTTAGAATTTGCACGTGAATTTGGATTTTGTTTTTAATCACTGAAGGAGTTAAAAGTTAGATTAGCGGCTTAACTGACTAGCTGGCTGATGTAATAAAGGAGAAGTCTGGCAGAACAAAGACAGTTGCTGACAGTTGGAAAAAGCATATTACATGATGATTGGGGGAGTGAAAGAAGGCGAGGAGGCCATGCATTGAACAATGGGCCGCCAATCAAGGACTAAAGCCCTCCCTCCTGCACCAACTCTTTAGCCACGCATTCATCTGCTCTATCCTCCTATTCCTATACTCACTAGCACGTGGCACCGGGAGTAATCCAGAGATTACAACCTTTGAGGTCCTACTTTTTAATCTGCTACCTAGCTCCCTAAATTCTTGTTGCAGGACCTCATCCCTCTTTCTACCCATGTCATTGGTACCAACTTGCAGGGCTAGGGGATAGAGTGGGGGAATGGGACTGACTGGATTGCTCTAGAGTGATCTGGCATGGACTCGATGGGCCAAATGGCCTCCTTCTGTGCCGTTATGACTCTATGATCAACATTTTGCCATTTGATGGTAATATTTTATTCCCTTTAATCTAAAGGGTGGAAAATTAGAACAGGTGAAATAATTTACAAATTTGGAAATCAGGTATGTTCAGGAAAGGACATTTTTAACAAGTAGAGAGAAGGTAGCTGGAGTCTACATGGCAACAGTGACTACACTTCAAAAGTTCTTCATTGGCTGTAAAGCACTTTGGGACGTCCTGAGGTCATGAAAGGCATTATAGAAGTCTATCTTTTTTTCTTTAGATAACTGGTCAAACTATGGTTTCATATCAAGATAGGCTTTTCCATGAAAACAGAAATATAGCAAAGCAATTTAAAACTTTCTTTTATGTGGCTCAAAACACAGGTTATTTCTAGGGCACTATAAGTGGGTCTGATACAAAGTGCTTGGGCTGAATTCTGAAGGTACAAAAATATAAATCAGGTGAAGAACTAAACAAGAAGTTGCTCACAAAATATTACAGGATAAAATAATGAAACCAATTTAGGCAAAAAATAGATTGCCACAGAAACACAGCATTATGTGTCAATCAAAAGGCAAAAGAAAACGTTCCAAAATAAAGAAACAGGAATGTCGTGGGTTGGAGGTGCTGTACTCGACAAAAGTCAGCAGAGACAGAGGGATTATATTGTAAATTATTTGGCTACGAAAGACATACATTTTGATTATGATGAAGAAATTCACATATATTTAAATCCTTGGGCTGGATTTTGCCAATGGGGAGCTTTTGGAGGCGGGACTCCCACTTGTCAGGGTTTTATTCCCGCCTCCATCGACTTCTGGCCAACCCACGCTATTTTCCCTTGATTGACCTTGTTAAGCCCGCCCAGGTTGCTTAGCAGGCCAATTAAGGGGAAGCTGGTTACAGAGAACGTCAGCGTATGACGTTTCATCTGTCAAAAATTTTTGACAGATGAATTGTCATCGTTTGACAGCTCTGTGAAGCTGTCAAACACTGACATTCTCTGTAGTTTGATGAGTTCTTGAATTCAAGACTCATCAAACCTCTTTCTTTAGCAGAAATTAGATGGTTGTTGCATTGGAGAATGCAGCAGCCATCTGTCAACTCTGCCGCGGAGATGAGAGACTCTCCGAAACCCCAACGATTGAAGCATGCAGGAAGAAACAAAGGTAAGTAAACTTTTTCTAACACTTTCCACTTACCTCTCCACACTTGCACCCATCACTTACCATCACAGCGCACTTTTGCACCCCTCCGACCCCCGCAGACCCACTGCTCGCCTTGGTGACCTTGGCGGGGTTCGCAGCCTTCGGGAAACCCGCACTTGTCTGGGTAAAATGGGGATAATCCTCTTACCTGCCTGTTAACGACCTGTTAACAGGCAGTTAAGTGGCTGTAATCCCCTTCCCGCCTCCAGGAGACGGGACCCGGCGCGGGTCGGCTACCTGCCTCCTGGGAAGAAGGCACGGAGGTGGGTTGGGCACCCGCCCCCAGATTCTGCCATTTTCCCAGCAGTCCCGCCTCCAAACCCGCCTCCCCAGGGCTGGCAAGATCGCACCCCTTATTATAAAACATCCCTGCCAACACTTACAGCAGACAAAAGGTATGGCATCAACAAAAGTCTGCTAAAATTCAGAGCAGAAAAGAATGTATTGAAAGGCACAGCAGATATGCTCAAATGGTAATAATGGAGGAGCACATGTACTGTGCTGGAAAGCAGGCCAGCTGAAGATCACAACTTAACGTGTTACTTCCCCTTTCATACTTTTAGCTCAAATGGAGTCGTTGGCAAAACAAGAATACCTTTAAGTTTATCTTCACTGATATTCCGGAGCAGGTCATCCCACATGATAGGTTTCACACCGGGGTGGGTGGTGGTGACATAACTTGCTACAGCTTTCACATGAGACAAGAACAGGCTATCTACATCAGTTTGGCTTTGCTCAATCAATTGCTTGGATTCTTCACCTTCACCGAGGTAATAGACCTACAAGATAATATATAAATGAACAATTTTCATTGAAAAAAAAGAGTTATTTAAGATGAAACATCACAAGATTAACTGAATGGTCTACAAGAACAAACAATATTTTTTTGCAAACTATGCCTCAGACCTTCCACATAAGTTTTGCAGTACCTCATCTGATCCAATGTGTAACCATTTCAGGTCTTTATGTATTGCCATGATCTGGTCAATCATGGATTTTACTAGTTCCATAGACATTTTTTTATGAGGATTGAGGCTGTTGGGGAATGTTTTCATTTCGCGAAGGTGAGAAAAGGCTTCATGTTTAAGCACAAACTGTAGGAACAGGGTTTAAAAGAAAATCAATCAATAGCAATTTAACTTAAAAGAACCACACATTCTCGATCCAGGATACAGAAATCTCATGGGCTGCTGTACACCTCAATATTTAATTAGATATGCATCCCCCACTGGCAGAGGTACAACCACATACAAATACATCAAGGCCAATTCAGAATTTAGAGCACGGGGTACCACAACCCATGCGAAAAAGGTGTGACCAGTGGTTACATTGATGTACCATATTTAAACCGCCAACAAAGATGGTAAAATTGTGCCAAGTTTTATATATAAGATTTACTAGTTTTCATCCGGTATTTAAGCTCTAAGCAAATGCATGGATGACTTAAGTCATACACAGTAGTTAATAGTTTCTTATGCATTTTTTGTTGTCAGACACTATAATTTACGGTAAATTTATTCATAAATATTGTGCAGATTTCATGAAATTTAGTCCAACATGGTCTTTCAGCTTTATCTTGTTTCAAAACTCACCTCCATGTGGCCAAAGGTTTGCACCAATGGAATTACTTCAAAATTATGAACCCTGGCCAGATTTATAATGTCTCTGATGTCTGAAAGACTGCAATGCAGAATGTACATCATTATTGGGTATCAACACAAACTACAGTTTAGCACATGCCTCAAGTTCCTGGCTCCGACACAGTCGGTTGAATTTTGTCAGCTTGTTAGATGAAATGCCACGGGACTGCTCGGCATTCTGTCTCACGGGAGGGGAAACCATACAAGGCAACTATCGGCGTTTCACACTCAGTCAATGTTTACAGACTTGTATCTGTGTTTGCTGAGAAAAATCACTGCTGCCCATTCTGCCTGGCTGCTCATCTGAGGCCACCCCAGAATGGTCCACAGTTCTCTTCTGTGCTTGCACGGCTGTGCACGTGCAAGCACATGGCTCTGCACTCGCTGGGCACAAGGTGGCAGGTAACCAAGTCAACAACAATTGCTCATGTTGTGATCTTCAACTGTCCGTAATTTAAAAAAGTATGCACAGTTTAAAGTCCAATGAGGTACAAGTGGAGTAAACACTCCTGCTACTTTACCAGTACTGCTATTTCATTTAAGTGGACTCAGCACACAGCATCTCTTGAGTATTTGTTTACCTGCTTTCAGATGTCACTCCAGCTAACCTGGAGACAAAATGGTTCAGACTGACTGGATTAGGCAATCAATCCTCCATTTCCTCGAAATGGATTTTTTTTTTTTAAAGCTAGTCAATAAAGAACCAAAAAAAACCTATTGCTTTAGATAGATTGGGGCTCAGCTTGGAACATAGGACTGAAATTAGATGTCTTGTAGGCATAATATTAAGGTTTAGAGTATGTGTTGGGCATTTTGATGGGTTATGATTGCGTTTGACTTTGTAAAACCCTTGTTACAATATTGGTGTTGGTAACTCACACCGTTCGGAAACTTCCAGTGATGCTTCAGTATACATAACCTTAGATTTATTTATCTATCAACCATTCTTTAGCTCCTCTGTTTAGTTCTTACAAGTCTCTGAAAGAAAGAAGAAAGGGCCGAATGGCCTACTCCTGCTCCTATTTCTTATGTTAAGAAAGACTTGCATTTATATAGCGCCTTTCACGACCACCGGACATCTCAAAGCGCTTTACAGTCAATGAAGTACTTTTGAAGTGTAGTCACTGTTGTAATGTGGGAAACGCGGCAGCCAATTTGTGCACAGCAAGCTCCCACAAACAGCAATGTGATGATGACCAGATAATTTTTTTGTCATGTTGGTTGAATAGTATGAATCTCTTACTCAGCATCTGGCCACAAAGTTTAGTGTCATTTGCAAATTATTTACTACAAGCCCCACAACATTTATAAATAGTCTGAACAGCAAGGGATCCAGAACAAATCCCTGCTGAATTCCAACACACTTTTTTCCATTATCACTACCATCTGCTTTCCGTTACCAAGCCAGTTCTCAATTCAATTAGCTAATGTGCCAATAACTCCATTAATCTTAACCTTCTTTATAAATCTAATTTTCAGAACATTGTGAAAAGCTTTCTGAAGATCCAAACAGATTATGCTCACTATATTGTCCTTGTGAGTGAATTTAGCTACCATCTCAAATATTCTCATAAAGCCATACAGTCTACCCCCTGTAATTTGCACTCTTTACTTTAGCATTAATAGCATCCGGTAAATTACTTTTGAGCATTTTCCCACTACTGATGTAGTATCACACTCTGACAACAGGAAACTTGCCATCATGAAGCTCAGACTGCCTGTTGCTGCCTCTGACATTATCCATTGATGGCTGTCCCTTAATAAAGCTGGTTAGGAGACCCAGTTCTGATAACCTTTCATCGTTTTAAGAGTAAAAGCAGCAACTGCAATATGGAATATTTTCAGCATCACCCACCACAGTCCAAATATGATTGTAAGAGTGCACTGGTTAAATGGAAGTATTCACTGGCTCTTTCTGATAGAAATTCACAGAAAAACTGTCTAGCCCCGAAAATTGGCCCAATCTAATTCCCTTCACAACGACTTATTCCCTCCACTAGAGGGGTATCAGGTTTGCTGCCTTCTGTCTCCAGCTAATGGTTGATTGCCATATTTTGGAGTATCTAATTTTATATGAGGAAACAGAGTTGCTTCTGCCAAACTGGAGAACAGGGCACCGAACTTCCTTCTGACTCTTAACGGCAAATATGTTGCTCATCTATGCTCCACAACTTGTGTTTCCTCTCAAAAACTGTCAAACTCCACCTGCTTGATGTAGATGGGTGTTTCTCTTCCCCCTCCTGACCCTGTCCGAAACAACTGACTTTGCTTGACTACTTTATACACGCTGTCTGCCTCCTACGTGTATGCCAGTGTTTGTGAATTTTAAAAAAAGCTAGACTAAGCATTTTGGAAAGCTGCCCCAAAAGTTACTGTAGTTCCATTCAGTTGGTAATGCATTACTGCCATGCTACATGCTCCTGCCCTCAGTCAGTGAAGGAAAGGAGACAGCAATAGGGAAAGGCCGGAAAAATGAGGTGTATCGTGAAGAAAAGTCCTGATGGGAAAACTGGCTACAGAAAGAATATTCTAAGCAGAGAGGAACAGGTGAGAGGATAGCAGTAGTCATTGGAAAGAGCGGACCAGTGAGCCTGGAACAGATCAAGTCAGAAGGTGGGTTTCAAGGATCGTCTTAAATGAGGAGGGAGGTGGTGAGGTTTAGGGAGGGAATTGCAGAGTGTAGGGCCTAAACAACTGAAGGCATGATCGTCAATGGTTAGGCAAAGGGAGTTGGGATGTTCAACAGGCCAGTACAGGAGGAATGCAGAGCTCTTGGTGCGTTGTAGGGCTTGAGGAGGTTACAGAGATAGGGAGGGGCGAGGCCAGGGAGGGATTTAAACATAGTGTCGGCTCATATTAAGCCATTTTTGATGCGTCAAGTTTTTTGGGTGAGGTGCCAGTTTTTTTTCTTCAAACTTGTTTGTTGGTCAGCTTTTGCTGGTTTTCCAGGCTGGTATGTACAAGGTATTGATCTGCTCTCTGAGTTTAGAGGCTTCTGCTAACCATTCATGGCATAACATTAGTAGTGGAGGAATATGCAGCTAACATTGTACTACCCACAATGGCTGAAAAAAAATTGTGGTAGTAAAAAAGCCAATGACAAAGAAGATAGGGGGTAGGCAACAGAGGAATTAATTATATCAGTGAAACTCGGCAGTGTTTCATCTTCTATATTCTAACAGTAACTTTTTTTATACAATAAGATTATATCTTGAAGAGTTCTGACCATATGTACACTTATTCTATGATTAGGAATAGACAGAGTTAGTGAATTTTGGCATTTGCAGTCACACAATGGCGCGATCTACCGATTTACAATGAGTGAATAAATCATATTCTGTTTTCATTACATGGAATTCTGGAATTTTTAAAAACTATTTTTACCATTGTTTTTTGATTCCACCCATTTACAATTAGGACAAATAGATCACAATGCACGGATAAGTAAAATTATGTTTTATCAGATGGGATTCCACAGACTTAATTTTGGAAATAAAATTCCACTGTTCGGTTCATTTCTCTTGTGAAAACCACAGATCAGTGGCCCAACAATGACGATACTGAATGATAAGATCAGTCCAGTAGCAGGATAACCAATGAGGAAATCCAATGAGCCCAGATATTGCAAATTCAAATATTCAAATTCCATCGCAAACTGACCAATTAAAGAAATGAGCAAAATACGCTTGTAATGCATTAGAAGTTGTAAATGCAAATCAAACAAAAATAAACTACAATGGTATTGCAAAGTAGATTATTGCCTGATTTTAACATAATGAAAATGAACTGCTGCATTAAAACAACTGAATTAATCTGATTTTGTGACAAAGATTTGCTGATAATTCAAGATTTTTTTTTAAAAGAATAATCAATTACATTATTTTTGATATTCTCCATATTGTGTTTGGTTGTAAAACATTGTGATATTTTACAAAAGCACCTCATGGTTAAGAAGAAAGTATCAAAGGAACTTCTAATAATATTCATCCATTTATAAAACCTTTACCTGTAAGCATTTGCAGACCTCAACACTTGTAGCTTTCCCTCATACGGAAACATATCTTCATACTCCAGGAGAATACCATTTGCACCAAGGTGTGCAAACAGAGGAAAGATCTACAACAACAAAAAAATCTGCAATGGAGCTGTTTTAATTCAAATTCCAGAAGAATCATAGAGCACAGAAGGAGACCATTTGGCCCATCAGGTACATGCTGGCTCCTTGAAAGGTGGACCATATCAAGCTATAGTTTTATTGAACAAAGTTCTTCGGTAATGAAAGATGATCTTTACATACTATTGTGAGAAGAGCAAATTGGGTCAAATGATTGAAATTCTAGAAAATCAATCTAAAATATATACATTTTTCTAAATCAGAAACTGAAAATCTATTATGACCTATAGGGGGAAAAATGGAGTTGCGGGGCGCTAACTTTGCCGGGGGGCTACTTTTAGCACCCCCACGGCCGAAATTCATCGGTAGCGCCCAAAGAGGGAAGCTGGGTGCTACTGGAAGCGCCCCGCCTCCCTCTTGGGGCGCTACGTGGTACTGCAGGCCTTCCTCCCCTTCTTAAAGGGGTGTGGCCTAGCGCAGCCTGACCCGGGGCCCAGCTGGGCCACCACGGATCCGAGTGCCGGCAAAAGAGCCTGGCACTCAAGAAGTGCCGGGCTCACGGAGCGCAGCCGGCACTCCGCGGGGGGGCTGAAGAGGAGGCCGGGGACGGCAACGGGGGCAGGTGCTGGCAAGTGGCCAGCAACAAAAATGGCCGCCCGGCACCTCGCCTTTAATTAGCGCCGCCCCGGCCGCAGGTAGGCCCCCCTGACCCCGTCGGACATAGCGTCCGGTGGTAAGTCAGGGGGCGCTACCGAAGATCGCGAGCGATGTCATCGCCAGAGGCGCAGTGCTGCGGGGCGTTAACGGTTACCGCCGCCGCTAACCTCCCACTGAAATTTGCGGGTGGCGTTGGCGGTGCCGCGCCCGGGCGTTAGTTGCTTTGCGCCCCGTTAGCAAGGCGGAAAGCAACCGAATTTTTCCCCCATATAGTTCAATGATTATTGCAGTTTTATTTTTGAACCAAATGTGTCTATAAGTTACTTTAGCCTCTGTTTTATCCATTGTGCTGAGACCCAAGTTGTTACGGTTGGAATTTAACAGTTCAAGGCTGAACATTAAACAGTTCTCAAGTACAAGGCATACAAAATTAGACACAGCTCTCCTCTTCACTGGTAACAGTTAATCAGGAAATATCAAAATATGTACATTTTAAAAATAACTTTTTGCAAGGCAATTGTAACTCATCAATGGCTTCAGAATAATGAAGTCATATAGCACAAGAGCTCTGCTCAAGTAGTATAAAGGACGTTAATGGAATTTAGATTTAATCACAGTCTTACATATTTATTATTGCTTAACATATAACCTTTTCCTTTACATGCTGCACATATTGACCTGTGGCCATGTCAGCAGTGCTGCTGACCGTAGTGAGAAGTAGACAGCTGTAACAGCTCTTTGCTGATGTAAACACCAAAGAATTGTGTAACACGAGAGGTAGATACAATGTTCTTTGCCCTTTTTCAGTACCTGGCCAAGTTAATCACTTCATAGAATTTTACAGCGTTGATGGGTGCTACCAAGTCCAGTGTGCCTGTGTCAACTCTATGAAAGAGCGGTCCACTTCGTCCCATTTCCCTGCCCTTTTCTTTTTCAAATAGATATCAGTTTCTCTTTTTAAAGCTATGATGAATTCTATTTTTACCACCTTCTGAGAGCTTTCCATTTCCAAACAGCTCTCTGCATAAAACAAATCTCCTAACCTCTCCCTTCATTCTTTCTTTTAGTAATGATCTTAAACCACCATCTACAAGGCACAAGTAAGGAGTGTGATGGAATACTCTCCACTTGCCTGGATGAGTGCAGCTCCAACAACACTCAAGAAGCTCGACACCATCCAGGACAAAGCAGCCCGCTTGATTGGCGCCCCATCCACCACCTTAAACATTCACTCTCTCCACCACCGGCGTACCGCGGCTGCAGTGTGTACCATCTACAAGATGCACTGCAGCAACTCGCCAAGACTTCTTCGGCAGCACCTCCCAAACCCGCGACCTCTACCACCTAGAAGGACAAGGGCAGCAGGCGGATGGGAACACCACCACCTCCAAGTTCCCCTCCAAGTCACACACCATCCTGACTTGAAAATATATCGCCGATCCTTCATCGTCGCTGGGTCAAAATCCTGGAACTCCCTCCCTAACAGCACTGTGGGAGTACCTTCAGCACACGGACTGCAGCGGTTCAAGAAGGCAGCTCACCACCATCTGCTCAAGGGCAATTAGGGATGGGCACTAAATGCTGGCCTTGCCAGTGACGCCCACATCTCAAACGAATAAAAAAATACTTATGCCCTGAGTTACTGAGTCACTGGCCAGTGGAAATAGTTTTCCCCGATTTACTGTATCAAAACCTCAGGGGGGAAAAATTCGGTATCGCCCATTCTGGGGCGCTAATATCGGCCGGGTGCAAAGTTTAGCGCCCGGCGCTAATTATCGCCTCCGACTGCAAAATTCACCTCTATCGCCCCTGGAGGTGATTTGAGTGTTAAATCAGGCGCTACACACCTCGCTTAAGTCGCAAACGTCAGGGAGCGAGGCGCTACCTCAGAACGCTACTGAAGCTCAGGCGATGCCAATTACCATGGAAGCCAGACAGACTGGCGCCGTCCAGTTCTTAAAGGGGTGGGGCCATCTTGCTGGCCAGCCACTCCCTGCTCATTGCAGCCTTGAATCTCGGCCTGGAGAGACCTCAAAAGCAATTGTGTTGAAGCACTAATGGATAGGCCCAGGGAAAGAGCTCGGCGCTTAGGAACCTCAAAAGTGGTGCTGAGGGCCAAAACTCCTTAGGACAGCGTTAAAACCAAAAATTTTGCCGACAAGAAAAGGCAGGAAGCGCCCGCCTTTAAATAGCGCTCCCCTAGCCGTTTCCCGACTTGAAAACGTTCCCCTCTACCTGTCGTTCCTAGCGGCAGGCGCTAAGGCAGGGGGCGCGACTCAATATCCGGTCTGGGGCGCTACACGCTTGACTGACGTCACGATCTGCGGGTGCAGGAGATCGTGGCAGTAGTGTTTAGCGCCGCTGCAAAACGACTGGTCAATTTCGCGAGCGGCGCTAAAATCGCCACGCTCGGGCGCTAAGTTCCTAGCGCCCCGTTAGCACCCCCCAGAGGCGCTAAAAGGGAGGTGCTAACCAACCGAATTTCCCCCCCCCCATAATTTTAAACACTTTTAACAAATTTTCTCTTAATGATTTTGTTCCCCTAGTCTATCCTCATAACTAAAGCTTCTCATCCTTGGTAATCATCTCTTCAGCATCCTCACCATGGCCTTGACATCCTCCTAACTACACCCAAAACTGGATACCATATTTGAACTGCAGCCTAACCAATGATATATTAACATCCTTTCTACTACAAACATCATTAATCATAGATAACCTGCTGAGGCAATTGGTTAGATTTAAAAAAAAAGTTCTGAAAATTCAAAGTAAATATTTTGTCACTGAAACCATCTTAGTAGGTTAGCGTGACCCTTCTTTTGCTGTAATGCATAATCATTGTGAAGAAACATAAGAATTCCATTATTCCGACTGATAAATCACCTCTGCCAGATAGGAGAACTTGGGCGGGGCTCCTTTCAAATCCAGATGTACTAATTTCAAACCCATCTGTGGAGGTTTAAGTATACTAGCTTCTGCCTCCATTGGTTTGTCCTCTTGACCATCTGCCATTCTTCCAACACACAAAATCTAAGGCCGTATGCCACCTGGAAGGGAAAGAGAATATTAAGAATATTGTCACAGGAGAATTAAATTCTTTTAATATATTCACCCGTGGCAGTTCTTATTTTCACCCAAATTGTAAAATATGTCAAACAATTTTGGGAACACAGCAAAACCCTTCAACAACACTGCTGGTCTTTGTAACTTCCAAGAAATCAGCTTGTATTCAACATTGTACCAATACACCAAATTATCTTTTTGAGCTGTTGTGATAGATCCGCCGGCAACCGATTGTTGCAGACTCAGAAATAAGGTGCTGCCTCTGTTCTGTGTGTCCTACTGATCAGGTGGAGCACACAATAAGTGCTGAAACATGGGGGCCGCTTTTCATCCGACACCCAAATTGGGTGCGAAGGAGGCAGGGTGTCCGTGGCACCCACCTCAATCCGATAACTTGAAGCACGAACCAATTTGAGGATTGTGCCTCATTACCATAGGAAGGGCGAATTGTCAGCGCTGCTCGTGCCTGCAATTGGTAGCTCGCCCACAGGGGTGCGGGAAATCGAACGGTTCCTCTGCAGGACCCTGTCGGACGCCATGTGTTAAGGGGGTAGGACAAGCTGGCAGCGGGTGGCAAGGTTTTTGTGGGGCCAGGAACATCATTCATGCTGGCCACACAAAGATCTTTGAGAAAAGGTTTCACCTACCTTTTTTTATTTTAAAGTGGCCTGCAGCCGTCCCTTGAAGGTGCGCCAGTTAGGCCGCACAATGCCAGGCGCCAACGGTCGGAGGCTGTGCGGCACACACTCCACCCATTGGCACCTGCAAATTGTCTTGGGGAGTCCTACAACCGGCACAGGGTTTGGGCAGGAGCATCAGCCAGCCATTTCGAGGCTTTCCTGAAAAGTCCATGCGCCGGTCAATTGGCAGGTGACCTTTTCTTTCCCCAGCGTAAACGGGGCAGGCAGCAGTGGAAAAAAATCGCCAATAACTTCTCTGTTCTCTCCACAGAGATGCTCCCCAACCGGCAGAGCGTTTCCAGCATTTTCTGGGGTTTTTTGTTGTTTGAGATTTCCAGCATCTGCAGTTGTTGTACCCAAGTTTGATCTTAAAAACTGTTGGCCAACCAAGCTGCAAAGTCCATTCTGGGTTGGTAGGGTGAATGCTCAGTGCTGGTTTGCTTCACCACAGCATTGGAGCAAAGAGTGGGGGGGGGGAGTAGTGTTGCATTCATTTGGATGCAAAGCTG
This sequence comes from Squalus acanthias, assembly GCA_030390025.1. Taxonomy (NCBI): domain Eukaryota; kingdom Metazoa; phylum Chordata; class Chondrichthyes; order Squaliformes; family Squalidae; genus Squalus; species Squalus acanthias. The sequence continues at coordinate 25,119,484 of CM059447.1, read as the reverse complement.
AGGTTTGGCTCCTTGCCTTGCCGGAGTCCCCTGGAGCAGCTCGATTGCTCGCGCCTGTTGGCAGTGTGGGTCGAGCACTCGCCCGCCGCGGAGCCTCACACCACAACCGCCTGCTTCCAAAGAGCCATGTCGGCCCTGAAGAGAGCGACTTCCAGAAAGGCGGACGACAAATGCAGCCGCGGCCCAACGAAGGAGCAGTTCCGGCTGAGGTAGGGCGCAGCCTGGCAATGCACAAGGACGAAAGGGTTTTTAAAAAAAAACAGGGGGCAAGCAGCAAAGCGGGAGGGGGGGAGGAACCTCGGCAGAGCAGAGAGGAGGGGGAGGAGGAGGCGGAAAAGGTTGCTTTACAAACAATGCAACGATGCAAATCGCGTGAAACGTTGCTACATTACCGAGCTGCCTGTGCAGCCGCCGTCATCCAGGGGCCAACTTACTAACTGCGCCTGTGGGGCTGGGCTGGGCTGCTCGGGGACACAGCGATGCCACTGTGAGCCAGCCTGGAAGGAAGAGCCCCGGGGGAACAATGCTCACAGAGCGGACTGGCAAGGGGGAGCAAAGGCATTGCATTAGGGGAGGATGGATGATATGGGGATGGGGGAGGTGGGGACTATTTTAAACAACTGCATGCACATTGCAGAACCCACAAATAGTGAGTTTCTGCACCAACAAATGTGACTACTGGACAATTTGCCCCCCCTTCCCCCAATCGCAAGATAGGTACAATTTCAGAATTTGCGGACAACACCAAATTGAGGGGTACAGTCAATGCAGAGGACAAAATGCGAGAAGACATTAATGAACTTGCAGAATGGGCGTGTAAATGGCAAACGAATTTAAATATTGTAAAATTACGAGCTTTCGGAGCTGTTGCCCCTTCGTCAGGTAAAGGTCGCCTTTCGTCACCTTTACCTGACGAAGGGGCAACAGCTCCGAAAGCTCGTAATTTTAAATAAATCTGTTGGACTATAACCTGGTGTTGTGCGACTTCTCATTTTTGTCCACCCCAGTCCAACACCGGCATCTCCGCATCATAAATATAGTTAAGTGTGAGGTGGTGCATTTTGGTTGGAGGCCACATCAGACATGCCAGCTCCACCGTCTCGTAAATCAAGAGACAACCTCTTAAAAATCGAGAGATTTGGTATAGAAATCACGTTGCTATTTTTTTCCACATTTAAACCAATATAGATTGACGGTTTATAAACCTCGTTAGTGGCTTATTTAATTTCTAACACAGCCCCAATGTTCCCTCTGATTTGATTTTTGCGCGCGGTCCCATTAAATTTGCTGGGCGGCTGCGTGTGCGCAGCATCTTAGCCAGCTGGTGAGCGGCCTGCGCGGGATCTCCCGATTGATGCGCGGCCGGCCACGCGCCCGCACACCTGAGGGGGAACGTTGGTCAGAGCTCTTTACAAAAACTATATTACTGCATCTGAAAATGTTTTACAGAAATCTTAATCTTATCTGTTATCGCCATAGTGGCGCCGCCTACATTGATTTTCCTTTTCCGACATGACTAAAAGACGGATACAGTTGTCAAAAAGGAAAACCTCCTTGTAATTGCCTGTCAAATATTAATGATATAGGAACAACTGACCTCATTGCCCTCGAGGAAAAAATACCACAGTAATATGTAAATCTAGGCAATAATTAAAAAATTAAAATGCTCTACAAGGAAACGTCAACAAATCCCTGGGTTCCGCAATCCTCTGAACTGGAAAAACAGGAACGGAGCATGAAAGCCTGCTGGATGCAAAATGCAGTTGTTTGCACAAATAGCTTCTCCTGTAAGGGTTGTTCTCAGTCCAGTAAAATATTAGGTGTTTGCACCTTGCTAAATAAGCTTGGAAATGCGCACATGGGCCTTACGAATCTTTCGCTAACCTTCCACTGTAAAAAAAAAAAAATTCAGGGAAAGTGAGTAAAACCTGTCTGAAGTTTAACAACGTTTAAAACCTATGCCGATCACTAGGTGCGGTTAAAGCAACACTGACCATAAGTTGCCGGAAGCTGCATCAACTTTTGGGACCAACTGGAAGTGGCCAGTGATCTGTGTTTCTTTGTCCTCGTATCTGGCCTGAGAATGGGGCAGGGCGCGTGCAAGTCTCTTTCAAAGGGAGGAAGTTTGGTTCTTCTCGACGTAGAAGTTTCCTTCAGGTCGCCGGGTTTCAGTCCGAGTCGGCCACAGCCGAACCCAGCGCGAGCTGTCCGCCCCACGACTGCCGCCTGAACCAGTCATTTTTAAAGGGACCACTGCAAATTTAAAGTCCGCTTTGCCGGTGATATTTTGAGTGCTCCTCCAGGCCCCACAAAAATCTTTCCATCTGCTGATAGTCCCTCCGTGGTCCTTTCCCCGGGATTGCGTCTCCCGTTTTTAAGACCCCCCTTTCCAATCGGCGAGCTGCCTGTCAGTGTTCGTTCAGCACTGGCAGCTTGCCGATATTATTCTAATGAGGCCCGAACTTTGGGAAACGCCTCCGCCTCTTTCGTGGCCTCTTTCGTGTGGGTGAGTTTAGAAAAAAAAGGCGAGGTTTCGGTGTTCTATCGCGAGATCATGAGTGAGGCTTCATTTCACTCAGAAATCGCGTCTCTCGCGATAGATTTGCGAGAGTTGGCATGTCTGCCACATACTCTTTGGGGAAATAAGAATCTAAATGGGGTAGAGAAGCAAAGGGATCTAGGGGTACAGATACACAAATCAGTAGAAGCAGCAACGCAGGTTAACAAGGCCATAAAAATTCAAGGCACTATCGGGAAAGACTGAACAGGTTGGGCCTCTTCTCTAGAGGGGTGACCTGACAGAGGTTTTTAAAATTATGATGGGGTAGACATAGAGAAAATGTTTCAACTTGTGGGGGAATCCTAAAGTAGAGAACACAAGTATAAGATAGTCACTAATAAATCCAGTAAGGAATTCCACTGTGTGGAGTTTGCACATTCTCCCCGTGTCTGCGTGGGTTTCCTCCGGGTGCTCCGGTTTCCTCCCACAGTCCAAAGATGTGCGGGTTAGGTTGATTTGGCTATGATAAATTGACCCTTAGTGTTAGGGGGATTAAATACGTGGGGTTACGGGGATAGGGTGGGATATGTGTCGGTGCAGGCTCGATGGGCCGAAATGGCCTCTATCTGCACTGTGGGGATTCTGTGAAACCTCTTCACCCAGAGAGTAATTAGAATGTGGAAGTTGCTACAACATGGGGTAGTTGAGACAAATAGCATAGATGCCTTTAAGAGGCAGCTAGATAATTACATGAGGGAGAATGAAATAAAAGGTTATGCTGATAGGGTTAGGTGAAGTAGGGTGGGAGGAGGCTCGTGTGGAGCATAAACACCGGCATAGACCAGTTGGGCCGATTGGCCTGTTTCTGTGCTGTAAATTCTATGTAAGTGTAGATGAGCAAGGCCATTTGGCCCATAAATGCTTTTGCAATGGAGAGCAACCAACAGATTCCCTGCCTCCATCACAAAATTGGGAGTGCATACCTGCCGACCCACAGAAACCGCAACATGACTCATCAAACGAGCAAAAGCTGTCAGCATTTTTTTAAAATGGCAGTTGGCACTGACTATATACCTATGATATGAAAACAAGTAATTACACTGAAGTACATTTAAAAAAAAAAATCACAAGTGCACAAAAAATGTAAAGTGGATAATAACCTTCTGGTGAAGGTGGTGCCGATAACCCCTCCCCTGAACTTATCGACGTTCATATTTCATTTGTTTCATTTTGAAGGCTACAGTGAACATGAGAATCGTTTCTTAAAAATACATTTGCTCAATTTTGTTGAAAACTATTCTCTGTTTACCACTGGGCATTAATAACGGTCTGATGTTTTAAAACCTATTTCTCCACTAAATACTGAGGAAAACATTTTCATTAATTTTCTTAGAAAAATTGGTATTAACAAGTGGATTTGAACCTACTCTTACTGACTGCGATCATTTCCAGTTCCCAATCTGCTACTGGATGTTTTCTTTTTAAATAAAAAAAAAAATTGAAAGAAACACAGAAACATCATAATTTTTTTAATTAAAAAAAGTGATTAAAATATATCATTTTTTTTGTTTTCAAAGTGCTCTCTGAGTGAAGATTACTTCACTTTCTGCTCCTGCCACTTGGGGATGATTGGTTGCATTGCTGGCCCAGTGATCCCACCGTAACCACGTTTCTCCTCAAATTCCTGTTCAGGCCCAGAAGCCACCAGTGTTTTCTGAGAAACTTTCAGCAGCAATTCTGTCTGCTGGGTTTGGGACTTTCTGGCTGTTGCTGAAGGTTCTTATGCCTGAAGATAGTCTGTGGGATGGGGGTTTGAAAAATAAAAACCTTTGCTTCTTTTATCTTCAGGCTGCCCCTGCAGACCTTCCTAGGCCTTAGGAGTTCTTGCACTAGCCCCGACCTCCGGTTTCTTCGGGTGCACCTCTGATAGGCTGCCCAGTAGGCCGACATTGAGGAAAGTGAGGTGGGAGGCTGGCAATGCCCCATCCATCTCTGCAATGGGCCTGTAACTACTGCAGGTGCAGACCTAGCTCCTCCTCCCCGCTTGCCCCCCTCTTGCTCCCCCTCCCTCACTCCCTCCCCTTCTCTCTCCACCTCCCAACTCCCGCTCCATTCTCTCTCTCGCTTCCCCATTCTCCCTCGCCTTTTCACCCTTCTCCTCCCGTCGCCACTCTCTCACTTCACCCCAATACCCCCTCACTCACTCCGCTTCCATCTTCTCCCTCTCTCCTCACATCCTTTCTTCTCCCCCTTCCTGTCCCCCTGCCCCTCACCACCTCCCACTCTCCCCTCACTTCACAAAGTAAATGGAGCCATGGTAACTGATGCGGGGATGCTCGGTCCGAATGTATTGTTACTCTAAAATCAATGAAAGGTTTCCAAATGGTTTAAAGAAATTGGTATGTAATGAGGTTGTAATATAAACATTTTTTTGCTTTAGAAAATACAATGGCAAATGGAAAACTGATGTGTTATTCTACACTAAAGAGCAAAGTTATGCAGTTGCTACTTGATGAATGTGTGTTAATTTAAAAATTGCTGATAGCATTCAATATGCACGGTTGATAATTGCATCAGAACTGGTAACGAAAGATTATTGATGCATTCAAATTTTAATTTTACTTTCAGTATGAAAAAGAACAAATCTAAGCAAGCGACCTGGTGGAAGTGGTTAACGATTCTGACATCTATTATTTTTACTGCTTTTTGTGTGGTCTTGCTTTGGGATTATCTGCACGTGGATGACTTTAAAGAAGTGTTTGCACGCCAGGCTGACACTTTGGAAGGAAAAATTTTCGAGGTACCATGCTCCAAAGATTATGAAAATTACAAGCGATTTGCAGGTACAATATTATTGTGTAATAAAGCTTCTTCCGCCTATTCAGTTTCTTTGCAGAATCACATACGTTCACAATGAGGCCCAAGCAAAAGGTGCTTGTATGTTTACAATAGTTAATTTTATGGGCTTTTAGCTATCAAATATCTCACAGTGCGCAAATATAAATGAGTACAATACCAAGACATAAGGTCGACCTTCGCTATAATAAGGTATTTGGGAGCTGGATGCACAGAATAATCAGAATCTTATAGATTATCGACTCAAATAGTGTGTTTGCAGATTGAAGATATTATAATGCTTGAAGAAAATGTAATTTGAAAGGTTAAGAGATTTGACTACATTATGAAGTTAAAAATAAACACAAAAAGCAATTCATTCAAGTTACAGGTTGCTTCTTGAGAGTTTACATCTCCTATCTCAATAGTGTCGGATGCTGAAAATTGGTTTTGTCTCCTGTGAGTCATAGATTTTGCAATTCCCAATTTGAAGTCACTGCTCCTTCCAACATTGATTTCATTTATCAGCAGATCTCCTGTGGAGGTGCTCAGTGAGTTAGAGGATACTCTGTTTTATAGCAGTAAGGATGCTTGTGCCATCTAAGGACACATCAGTGCCATTGATTTACTGCAATTGAATACAAAAGTTCAATTTTTATTAAATGGTATTCTGGAATTTTATCGGTGCTTTGGATTGAATTCCATGACTCTGTCCATTGTTCTGTGAAAACGGTCTTTATTTTATAATATATATTCCTTTATCTATATATTAATTCCACCAGTTTTAAAACTGAGAAAGTACAGTGCCGGTTGGAGTTAGATGTCTGATATTTAATAAATGTGAGAAGTCGCACAACACCAGGTTATAGTCCAACAGCTTTATTTGAAATCACAAGCTTTCGGAGCGTTGCTCCTTCGTCAGGTGACCTGACGAAGGAGCAGCGCTCTGAAAGCTTGTGATTTCAAATAAAGCTGTTGGACTATAACCTGGTGTTGTGCGACTTCTCACATTTGTCCACCCCAGTCCAACACCGGCATCTCCACATCATGGTATTTAATAGTTCTGGGTAGGGGAAGTGGGGATCAGCTGCAGTGAGAATGGTAGCACTTTGATAGCCCTAGGAATGGTCCTGGGTCTTGTTAAAACTGGTGTGGGGGAGGGGGGTCCTGCAATTTGGCAACACTTTGGTGGGGCTGAAGGGTTTTATCAGCAGAGGGGATTTCTTTAGTCTGGCATCACTGTGGAGGGGGATCCTGTATTTGGCAGAACGGAATGGAATGTGGGGTTTTGGTCACTGTTGGATTCCTGGTGTCTGTCAGTGGGGGGTCGACTGGGGGGGAGGGGGGGGTGGCGGTGGGTTTTGGTCACCTTGCTTTGTATCTCTACAAACTTTACAATTGGTGATTACGAATGCTTTTTGGAAGTGTATCTTTGTTTCTGTGTGTTTCTCTGTCTGCCCTTCTCTATCTGTGTCTCTCGATTTGTGTGTCTCTCAATCTAACAGGTGTCAGAGTAATTAGAATGTTTACAATGTCTATCAATAAACACACATATAATGAGGGATTATTAGAATTATTTCAGTTTGTTTTTAAAATTCAATATATTTTTTTTAAACTCAAATTAGGATGACAAAAGACACTGGGGACTAAATCCGTGGCCATTCTAGCGGACCCTTGCCATAACTTATGTGGGAATCCATTGGAGCAGCTGCAAACTCGGCCCAGTTTAGATGTGACAGGGGATGGAGGATGTTTGGATAATTAGTGTTTGGGGGGGCAATGGTTTCACGGGACCCATTTTGATGCTCTTTGGAGGGGACTGGGGGAAGGGATCTTGGAGTAGGTTGGGACGATTTTCCTGCTGCGTGGTGAGGGGCAGGAGGAAACGGTGCACCGGCTGCAATTTTCCTGCTCAGTGGGGGGGAAGTGGGAAGAAAGGCTGCACATTGTGGGAGGAGGGGTACTGATCAGCCAGGGTTGAAATGTATATGGGGCGAATGCCATCCTGTTGTGGGAGGAATGGGTGCTATGGTTCTGCTCAATGGGGGCCACTGCCAAAATGCTGTTTATGGGCGAGTGGAAATAGAGTATTGAACTATGCTGAATGAGGGAGGGGTTCATGATCTGGAGAATAGGCTGAAATGATTCGGGGGGGGGGTGCAAATGTTAATCGATGGGTACAAGAGAATTGCTTCTGATTGGCGGAAAGGTGACCGTTGGTTACAAGATGGCGTTGAATCTGCAATAGTCTCTGAGCATAATGAAGCTCAGTGTGGTGGGGAGGGGGTCATGTCCTGGCCAATGACCTGGAGACTGGTGGGCGGAGCAAAGAGAGATGCAGAGTGGGCTGGAAGGTGGGTGAGCTCATTGGGCCGCAGGAGGGGTCGGGCAGGTTAGGCCAACGGCGCGGGGGGAGAGAGTGGCCCATCATAGAGGAGGTCTGGCGGGTGGACTGATGGCCCAGCAGACTGCGGAAATGGACAGAGGTGTTGGCGATCAGAAAAGCAAACGGGGTGGCAGTGGGAATTGGGGAGATTGGGCTGGGGAATTATTTGACGTTTGTCATCGAGCTGTGATGAATAGTCTGCCATTGGGGTTGGAAAGTAGTCTGGGAGCGCTGTTGTGGAGCTATAATTTATTTTTAAATTAACGTTTTCTTTAAAAACAAATTACTTGCCTCTTTTACTCAACAATAACACTCTTGCCTTCGAGTCAGAAGATTGTAGTTGTGGGTTTAACTCTCAATCCAGGATTTGAGTACATAATCTGGACCGTCACTTCAGTGCAGTATTAAGGGAGTGCTGCATTGTCAGAGGTGCCATCATTCAGATGAAAACTTAAATCAAAGCTCCATCTGCCTATTCAGTTAGACATAAGAGCCCTTGGCATTATTTAAGGAAGAGCAGGGCAGTCTGGCTAACATTAATCTTGCATCCAAAACCACCGAAACATATTGGGCCAGAAATTCGGCTCTCCGGCTTCCTGCGGGTGCAAGCATCGTGCGCGTACTTACCTACCGCGCCTGCCGTTGTGCTTTGGGCCCACGAGGACTTCGGCTCCTGGGCCTCCTGCAGCTGCCGGCGCGCAATGCTTGCGTATCCCAGGGGCGCAGTTAGTTCAAAGCGTCCCCTGGGATCACGTGGGCCAGGGAGAGCCAATCGGAGCAGGGCATTTTCATTCATAGATTTGACAGGAAGACCTGTCAAATCTATGACTAGAGATCGGCCCCAAAACCACACTTAAACACCAAATAATTTTTTTTTTAATCACATTTTTAAAATAACTATAAGTTACATAAATTAACTACTTTAAACAAAAATTTAAATTTTTGAAAAATTAATTATACTTTTTAACAGTGCTAAAAATAAACTTACCTTTCTTTAAAGTATCTAAAAAAGATAAATCTGTTTAAAAAAAAATTTAAATTGTAATTAATTAACCACTTACCTTGTTAAAAGCAGGCCTTGTGCCTCCTTTTTAAAATGCAGCTTCTCCATACTTACCCTCACGGAGAAACCTGAAAAAAAAACGAAGTTCGCTGTGTGCACGCTGCCTCTACCGCGCACGCGTTCGACCTCTGAACCCCTTCCTTCAGGGGAACGGAAGTTCCGGTTTCCAGCGCGTACTCACCCGTGGAGGGCCGAATTTCTGGCCCATAAACTAGTCATTTAACTCATTTGCTGTTTGTGGGACCTTGACGTGTGCAAATTGGCTGCCACATAACAGCAGTGATAATACTTCAAAAGTAATTCATTGGCTGTGAAGCACTTTGGAACGTCCTTAGGATGTGAAAGGCACAAAATGAAATGAAAGTTTGTTCTGATGGCTGCTGCTGGTTACCTCAAAATGTTAGGTTACTCCACAGTGACACTCTGTGGCCAGAGCCTGCAACTGCATCTAGACGATCAAAAAAATAACTTGCTTCTCAATATTCCCGCTGGCAGTAGTTGTCATAGCAGCTAGTGTTCTGTAATATCTAACATTAAAAAAAACTGTCACTGTGACACCTGCAGGTAAAATGAAATTGACAGTTTTATACTGGATTTTCCCATTGAAATAGTACGACATAGGATTTTTCAGTGGAATGTTGCAAACCACTCAGTTATTTTAATATATAATAGATAGGTAGATGGTGGGAGGCTGTTGACATGTAGGTTCTCTTTCCTGCTAGTCCACATTTGTACAAAGTCCTGTACTCTCATCATCCCTGTCCTTGCTCAGCTCACTGGCTCCTCTTGACCAAGCAGATTGATTTCAAGACCCCTGTCCTCGAATCCTTTCTTGTCCCACGTAACTCAGCGATCTCCTTCAGCCAGCTGTCCCTCCACAGATCTTCTTTTCCTTTGACAACAGCTTGCTACCTGCTCCCTCCACTCCACCAGTGCCACCTGCTCTTTCAGCGACAGCGCTCCAATATTAAACACCTCTCTTGCCATCTCCCTCCCTGCTTTCAAAAGCCTCTTTAAAAGCTGTTCTCTCTAATTTTACTTTTAACTCCTTTCTAATCTCCCAGTTCCTCTGCTATCCTGCTCCGTGCCTATTTGTACCCTCTGCCCTGTAAAGCACTCTGACTCGTATTGTAAAAATATAAATTGTTATTGATGATTGGAGCATCTGGAGGAGGAGCTTCTTTAGATGCAAGGAGGGAAAATTGGAAAGGGAGTCAACTCCAATTCACCTTGCACTTTGCTCAGTGGCTGGTCAAATAGTTTAAAACCATTTCTAGTTATTCTGTAACAAACACCTACTTTTTTGCAATAGAGCCACCTACAGTCATAAGAAGATAAGAACATAAGAAATAGGAGCAGGAGTAGGCCATTCGGCCCTTCGAGCCTGCTCCGCCATTCAATGAGATCATGGCTGATCTTCTGCCTCAACTCCATTCACCGGCCCTATCGCCATATCCCTTGATGCCCTTACTAGTCAGAAATCTATCGACTTCTGTTTTGAATATACCCAATGACTGAGCCTCCACAGCCCTCTGGGGTAGAGAATTCCAAAGATTCACCACCCTCTGTGTGAAGAAATTTCTTCTCATCTCAGTCCTGAATGGATTACCCTTTATCCTGAGGCTGTGGCCCCTGGTTCTAGACTCCCCAGCCAAGGGAAACATTCTCCCAGCATCCACCCTATCAAGCCCTGTAATAATTTTGTATGCTTCAATGAGATCCCCTCTCATTCTTCTGAATTCAAGAGAATACAGGCCTAGTTTACTCAATCTCTTCTCGTACGACAGTCCCACCATCCCAGGAATCAATCTCATGAACCTTCGTTGCACTCCCTCTATGGCAAGTATATCCTTCCTTAGGTAAGGAGACCAAAATTGTACACACTACTCCAGGTATGGTCTCACCAAGGCCCTATATAATTGGAGTAAGACTTCTTTACTCCTGTACTCAAATCCTCTTGTAATGAAGGCCAGCATACCATTTGCCTTCCTAATGGCTTGCTGCACCTGCACATTCACTTTCAGTGACTCATGTACAAGGACACCCAGGTCCCTTTGAGCATCTGCATTCCCCAATCTTTCACCATTTAGGAAATACTCTGCCTTTCTGTTTTTTCTACCAAAGTGGATAACTTCACATTTATCCACATTATATTCCATCTGCCATGTTCTCGCCCACTCATTGAGCCTGTCGAGATCCCCTTGAAGCCTCTTCACATCCTCTTCACAACTGACACTGCCACCTAGCTTTGTATCATCAGCAAATTTGGAAATGTTACATTTAGTCCCCTCATCCAAATCATTGATATAGATTGTGAATAGCTGGGGCCCAAGCACCGATCCTTGCGGTACCCCTCTAGTCACAGCCTACCATCCTGAAAAAGACCCGTTTATCCCTACTCTTTGTTTTCTGTCTGTTAACCAATTCTCAATCCATGCTAGTATATTACCCCCAATTCCATGTGCCCTAATTTTGTTCACCAACCTCTTGTATGGGAACTTATCGAAGGCCTTCTGAAAATCCAGATACACCACATCTACCGGTTCCCCTTTGTCTACTCCACTAGTTACATCCTCAAAGAACTCCAATAGGTTTGTTAAACAGGATTTCCCTTTCATAAATCCATGTTGACTCTGTCCAATCTTACTGTTAGTTTCTAAGTGCCCAGTTATTGCATCCTTTATAATAGATTCCAGCATTTTCCCAACTACTGATGTGAGGCTAACAGGTCTGTAGTTCCCCGTTTTCTCTCTCCCTCTCTTAAATAGCGGGGTTACATTTGCTATCCTCCAATCTGCAGGAACCGTTCCAGAATCTATAGAATTTTGGAAGATGACAACCAATGCGTCCACTATCCCAATGGCCACCTCTTTCAAAACCCTAGGATGTAGGTCATCCGGTCCTTGGGATTTATCGACTTTTAGTCCCATTAATTTTGCTAGTACTGTTTTTTTACTAATAATTTCTTTAAGTTCCTCATTCTCGCCACACCCTTGGTTTTCTCGTACTTCTGGGAGGTTTTTTATGTCTTCCTCCGTGAAGACAGAAACAAAGTATTTATTTAATTTCTCTGCCATTTCCTCATTCCCCATTATAAATTCTCCCGTCTCTGACTGTAAAGGACCTACATTTACCTTCGCCAGTCTTTTCCTTTTCACATACCTATAGAAGCTTTTACAATCCGTTTTAATATTTTTCGCTAGTTTGTGCTCATATTCCATTTCCCCTTTCTTTATCAATTTCTTGGTCCCCCTTTGCTGATTTCTAAAAAGATCCCAATCCTCAGGCTGACTGCTTTTTCTGGCAACTTTATAAGCTTCCTCCTTTGACTAGCTTTAATTTCTTTTGTTAGCCATGGTTGGATCACTTTTCCTTTTGGGTTTTTATGCCCTGGAGGAACATGTTTGTTGCAAATTATGCATTATTTCCTTGAATGTTAGCCATTGTATGTCCACCTTCATACCTTTTCGTGTAGTCTCCCAATCTACCATGGTCAACTTGTCCCTCATACCCTTGTAGTTTCCTCTGTTTAGATTGAAGACCTCAGTTTCAGATTGGACTACATCACACTCAAACTTAATGTAAAATTCAATCATATTATGGTCACTTGTCCCTAAAGGCCCCTTTACCACAAGATTATTGATTAGCCCTTTCTCATTACGCAGTACCAGATCCTGAATAGTCTGTTCCCTGGTTGGTTCCTCCACATACTGATCCAGGAAATCATCTCGCATGCATTCCAAGAATTCGTCCTCCACACCATTAGTGGTAATTTGATTTGCCCAGTCAATATGTAGATTAAAGTCCCCCATGATTACCGTGTTGCCCTTGTTACATGCACTTCTAAATTCTTGATTGATACTGTGCCCTACATTACCACTACTGTTTGGTGGCCTATACACAACTCCCACCAATGTTTTCCGCCCTTTGCTGTTTCTTAGCTCCACCCAAACTGATTCCAGTTCTACATCACGATCTGCTGAGCCAAGATCTTTAATCTCTACCATACCGATCTCATCCCTTGTTAACAGCGCGTAAGTCACGTAAGAATTAAGCACCCCGGCTCCAGAGTATCCCTTAGTAAACAGTTAGCTGTTGCTTAAACCTCTAAATACTGCAGTAGCAATATCAAGACCTGTAACCAGATTGAACAAACAGGAAAAGAAAGTTATTTCCAGATGCTATAATTTAAGAAATCAGTATTTTTCTCGTCATTTGCAGAAATTGTGGGCAGTCAGTTTGTGTCGCTCTTTTATGAGTGAAGAGTACATACTCTGAAAACTGACAACTTTTCAGTACGCAGAGGGTTAATTACAGTTTTGCAGACAGAAGGAGGCATAATGGGAGAAATGAGTTGGTAGCACTCTCGCCTCTGAGTCAGAAGGTCGTGGGTTCAAGTGGCACTCCAGACACTTGAGCACAAACTGTAGGCTGACACTCCAGTGCAGTGCTGAGGGAGTGCTGCACTATCAAGAGGTGCCGCCTTTGGGATGTGACGTTAAACCGAGGCCCCGCCTGCTCTCTCAGGTGGACGTAAAAGATTTGCAATTTGAAATTTTTCCGGCAGTTGAACGGTTGTGTTTTATAGTACGACACCAGAATCCTTTATAGATAATTATTATAATATTTTGTTTGGTTAGCCTGATACAGGGGCATTCATTAAAGTAAGTGGTCAGAAGAAAGATGTCTTTGTCTAAACCTGAGATCCGGTTGCAGGAATTCTCCCCTTGACCTCAGATGACGTGAAGAGTTAGCAAAGTGGCAGATCAGTGAGTGCCCACGTGGTGGTGCTACTGGACTGTATTCCTTTCCGCAGTAATACTTGCATGGATATATCTTTCAAATCTGGAGCTAACAATAAAATGTATATATTGAATGAAAAAGCACTTGAAAGATCTAGGCAAGAGAGGGAGTGTATTATATGCAAAGCGTAGTTCATTGTTGTACAGATATTTAGAGATAGAAGTTTTGCTCCTCTGTACAAAAATTGTGAAGAATGGCTGTTATTGATGGTGGAGAGTAAATGGTCAATACCTGTGGTAAAAACATGAAGCACACATACATTCTGTTTATAACGAGAAGCTATTTCAACATCATTCTAAAGATAGAGATGTAACTCTGTCCTTTCTCAATGTTATTTCTTTGCTGTGCTCGACCACTGTCTCACCTCTACCTTTGTCCCCAGCAAAACCTTTTATTGTCTCCCTTCTCGGTTATTCCCCTTGATGTGACCTCAAGCCCAAGGGACGCAGACTTGATTGTATTTGGCGCATGACTGGCTTAGCCATCGATCATCAAATCTGGCTAGACCACAGCAAGCATTATCAGGTCTCACTCTCCTCTTCCAACAATGTGAGAAACTCCAGGACGACTTTGCCACTAAAATTGGCACCATCTGTTCAGCTGCCTCTACTGCTTCCCCACCTTCTCCTTGCCTACCAAGCCTAACTTTTCCCCTGCTCTTGCCCTTATCCCACATCTCTCTCTAGCTTCTTTCCCATCTCCCTTCTTGTGCGCTCCAAGCTCATCTCAACTATGTGATTCAGCTCCAGCTGCCTTGACCCCATTCCCATTAAGTTGTCTGACTGCTCAACTTTCCCTATGGTCTCCATACTAGCTGATATTGTAAATGGTTCCCTCTCCTCAGGGTACTGTTCACCTCCCTTTCAAAACCACCAGCTTCACCACCTCCTCAAAAAAACACAACCTTAACTCCTCTGCCCTTGTAAACTACTGCCCCATCTTTAATCTCCCTTTCTTCTCCAAAATCCTTGAACGTGTTGTTGCTTCCCAAATCCATGTCCATCTTTCCCGGAACTCCCTGTTTGAATTATCCCAATCAGGGTTTTGCCTCTATTGCAGGACTGAAATGACCCTACCCAAAGTCACAAACATTCTCTCTGACTTTGACCATTTATCCCTCATCATCATCCTCATCCTCTCTACTGCCTTCGACATGGTCGACCATGCCATCCTCCTTCAGTGTCTTTTCTCCGTTATCTAGCTTGATGGAATTGCCCTTGCCTGATTCCACTTTTATCTATACAATCATAGCCAGAGCATCTCCAGCAATGACATTTCTTTGCCCCCCCCCCCCCCCAACATGTTCCCTCCAGAGTCCCCCAAGGATCTATCCTTGGCGCCCCCTCCTCTCTCTTATCTACATGCTGCTTGGCAACATTATCCGTAAATGTGGAGTAAGCTTTCACATGCACACTGAAGACACCAAGCTCTACCTCTCTCGACCCCCTCCGTTGCCTCTGTGTGGTCAGCCTGCTAGCCCAACATCCAGTCTTGGATGAGCCACAATTTCCTCCAGCTAAACATTGTTCAAAGCGAAGCCATCATTTTCGGCCTCTGCCACAAACTCCATATCCTTGCCACCAATTCCACCCCCCTCCCCCGATCACTGTCTCTCTTTGAACGAGACTGTTAAGAACATAAGAACATAAGAAATAGGAGCAGGAGTAGGCCAATCGTCCCCTCGAGCCTGCTCCGCCATTCAATAAGATCATGGCTGATCTGATCCTAACCGCCAATCTACTATCTATCACAGAACCATCTCCTGCATCTAACAGAATTGCACACACGAAATAGGAGCAGAATCAGGCTACACGGTCCCTGGGCCCGCTCCACTACCCACAGGGCCATGACCGATCCGAACCTAGACTCATGTCCAAATTCCTGCCCGCTCCCCGTAACCCTTAATGCCCTTTACTTCTAGGAAACTGTCTATTTCTGTTTTAAATTTAATTAATGTTGTAGCTTCTACAGCTTTTTGTGGCAGCATATTCCATGGACCTACCACCCTCTGAGTGAAGTAGTTCCTCCTCATCTCAGTTTTGAAAGAGCAGCCCCTTATTCTAAGACTATGTCCCCTAGTTCTAGTCTCACCCGTCATCGGGAACATCCTCCCCGCATCCACCCGATCCAACCCCTTCACAATCTTATATGTTTCAATAAGATCGCCTCTCATTCTTCTGAACTCCAATGAGTAGAGTCCCAATCTACCCAACCTCTCCTCATATGACCACCCCCTCATCCCCGGGATTAATCGAGTGAACCTTCTTTGCACTGCCTCGAGAGCAAGGATGTCTTTCCTTAAGTAAGGACACCAAAACTGTATGCAGTATTCCAGGTGCGGTCTCACCAATACCTTGTACAACTGAAGCAATACCTCCCTATTTTTATATTCTATCCCCCTAGCAATGAAAGCCAACATTCCATTTGCCTTCTTAATCACTTGCTGCACCTGCATACTAACCTTTTGAGTTTCGTGCACCAGGACCCCCAGATCCCTTTGCACTTCAGTACTCTCCAGTTTCTTGCCATTAAGATAATAAATTGCTCTAGGATTTTTCCTGCCAAAGTGCATCACCTCACACTTTCCAGTGTTGTATTCCATCTGCCAAATCTCTGCCCACTTACTTAGCCTGTCTATGTCCCCTTGCAGGTTTTTTATGTCCTCCTCACTCACTACTTTCCCTCCCATCTTTGTATCATCTGCAAATTTTGATATGTTACACTTGGTCCCTTCCTCCAAATCGTTAATATAGATTGTAAAGAGTTGGGGACCCAGCACTGACCCCTGTGGAACACCACTAGTTACTGATTGCCAGTCTGAGAATGAACCATTTATCCCAACTCTTTGCTTTCTGTTGGATAGCCAATCCTCTATCCATGCCAGAATATTACCCCCAATCCCGTGATTTTTTACCTTAAGCAATAATCTTTTGTGTGGCACCTTGTCAAATGCCTTTTGGAAGTCTAAATACACTACGTCCACTGGTTCCCCTTTATCCACTCTATATGTTACTTCCTCAAAGAACTCCAGCAAATTTGTCAAACATGACTTCCCCTTCGTAAAACCATGCTGACTTTGTCCTATTAAATTATGATTATCCAAATGTCCTGTTACTGTTTCCTTAATAATGGACTCCAAAATTTTACCTACCACAGATGTTAGGCTAACCGGTCTATAGTTACCAGCCTTCTGTCTACTGCCCTTTTTAAATAAGGGTGTTACATTAGCAGTTTTCCAGTCTGCCGGGACCTCAGCGGAATCCAGGGAGTTTTGAAAAATTATTACCAATGCATCTACAATCCCTACCGCCACTTCCTTCAAGACTCTAGGATGTAAGCCATCAGGTCCAGGTGATTTATCCGCCTTGAGTCCCATTATTTTACCGAGTACCACTTCCTTAGTGATTTTGATCGTGTTTAGCTCCTCTCCCCCTATAGCCCCCTGTTTGTCCAGTGTTGGGATATTCTTAGTGTCCTCTACTGTAAAGACTGATACAAAATATTCATTCAGTGTTTTTGCCATCTCCATATTTAACAACATTAATTTCCCGGTCTCATCCTCTAAGGGACCAACATTTACTTTAGCCACCCTTTTTCTTTTTATATAACTATAAAAACTCTTACTATCTGTTTTTATATTTTTTGCTAATTTACTTTCATAATCTATCTTCCCTTTCTTAATCAATCTTTTTGTTATTTTTTGCTGCCTTTTAAAGTTTTCCCAATCCTCTGTCCTCCCACTAGATTTCGCTACCTTATATGCCCTTGTTTTTAGTCGAATACTATCCTTAATTTCTTTACTTAGCCACGGATGACTGTCCTTTCTTTTACACCCTTTTCTTTTCAGTGGAATATATTTTTTTTGGAAGTTGTAAAATAACTCCTTGAATGTACACCACTGATCATGTGTCGTCTTACCCTTTAATCTATTTTCCCAATCCACTCTACTCAATTCCGCTCGCATACCTTCATAGTCTCCTTTATTCAAGCTTAGCACGCTTGTTTGAGATCCAACCTTCTCACCCTCTAATTGAATATGGAATTCAACCATGTTATGGTCACTCATTCCAAGGGGATCCTTTACTAGGACATTTTTAATTAATCCTGTCTCGTTACACAGGACCAGATCTAAGGTTGCTTGCCCCCTGGTCGGTTCAGTTACATACTGCTCAAGAAATCCATCCCTAATACACTCAATGAACTCATCCTCAAGGCAGCCCTGCCCCATTTGATTTGTCCAATTAATATGATAGTTAAAATCCCCCATAATTATAGATGTTCCCTTATTACATGCCTCAACTATTTCCTGATTGATACTCCGTCCAACAGAGTTGCAACTGTTCGGAGGCCTATAGACTACGCCCACTAGTGTTTTTTTCCCCTTATTATTCCTTATCTCCACCCAAACTGTTTCATTATCATGATTTTTTGACCCAATATCATTACTCTGTATTACAGTGATTCCTTCCTTTATTAACATAGCCACCCCACCTCCCCTTCCTTCCTGCCTGTCCTTCCTGATCGTTAAATAACCTGGTATGTTTAATTCCCAGGCATTGTCACCCTGCAGCCATGTTTCTGTAATGGCCACAATATCATAACCATATGTAGTTATTTGTGCCATTAACTCGTCTATTTTGTTACGAATGCTACGTGCATTCAGATAGAGAACTTTCAAATATGCTTTGTGGCACTTAGTTCCAGCTTTTTCACTTTTTACCACTTTACCTTTTACTCCACACACTCTGTCCCTTCCTGCCACGCTCTGATTAGTGATTCCCCTACTGTTCACAACCTTTGCATCCTATTTGTCCCCGAGCTCAGCTTCTGCCCCCGTGCACTCTCCATCACATTGACTGCTTACTTCCATGTCTGTAACATTGCCTGCCTCCGCCCCATAATGGCTTCCTGTCCACCAACATCTCAAGTTTCAAGTATCTTATCCTCATGTTTAAGTCCCTTCATGGCCTTGCCCTTCCCTATCTCTGTAACTTTCTCCAGCACTACAACCTTTCTCCTGCCCAAACTCTCCAATCCTGTGACACTGGCCTCTTTTGCATCTCTCTCGGTCTTCGCTGCACCATTGGCGGCTGGCATTCAGCCACCCAAGCCCCACACTTTGAAATTCTCTCCCTAAACCTCACCACATTTTCACTTCCCTACTTCCGTCTCCTCCTTTTAAGACCATCTTTAAAATCGACCTCTTTGACCAAGCTTTTGATTACTCCTCCTAATATCTGCTTCTTTGGCTCTGTGTCCAAGGTTTGATTATCAGTGAAGAGCCTTGGGACATTTTTCTATGTTAAAAAGGAGCTATATAAATGCAAGTTGTTGTATCAGTGTCAGCAAAGAAGGCTTTATGCCAACAATGTGCAAGAAGCTTTTCAGCGAAACAATTTCCTGATGCCTAAAACCCTGTCAGATTGTATATAATATGAAATATTTAATTTGATCTAGGACTTGTGTTTTGTGAGGCAGCCAGAAAATTTGCAGAAAAACAAATATATTATTATGATTCCAAGACAACCAGGAAGAACTCAAGTTTTGTGTTCACCAGGGTGAATGCTGCTTTTGAGGACACTCTATTATGTATATTGAGAAACCTAAGTGCACGGCCAAGGCCTCTACTGCAGACCACCACTGACATGGAAAGTGTTGTAGAGAAGACGAGCTGAATCAAAAATCAGGGCTTAGGTGACATAAAGCTTACATTTTAAAAGCCTTTCAATTATAGAAGGAAGGGAAGACTAATGGAGGTAAGGGGTTTAGCAGTCTTGAGGTCCTCGGAAAGAGAAATTGAATGATGCAGCGTTGATTTTAACACCGTGAAGATGAACAGTACGTAGTATTACACGTTTGGAGTTTGAGGATGAATACCCCTTCGTAAGCAAAGGAAATCTAACATAGGATACTTTTAGTACAGGTTGAGCCTCCAAAATCCGCGGGACGATTGGTGGCAGGGTCGTCCGGAGTCCGTAAAATGTTCCGGAATCTGAACACCTTGAGGGAGGCTTATCAAAAACCAGAAATAGGCCCAGGCATTTCCGGACTCGGAACGTGTTTCTGATGTCCGAAGTCCGGAAATATCGCAACCTGGGCTCGGGCATTTCCGGACTTTGGACATCAGAAACACGTTCCGAAGGCCGGAAAAACTCGAAAACCGGCTCGGCCTCGGTCCCAAGGTTGCCGGATTCAGGACGCTCAACCTGTAATATTTTATTCTGCTTACAGATTGCATTAATTTGAGCTACTACACTCTGAAGGAAGCCTACAGTGCCACGTTCTGGTCAAATTTTTAATTTGTGGAACCTCCCATGGAGTTATGTTCTTAATTATTTGTTAAAATTGTTTGTTTTTTACTTGTGCTTGGAAAACATTTGGGGTTTTAAGAAGTAACATGCATAATCTTACTTCAAATATATATTGGATGCTGGCAGTTTTTGGTTATATAGAAGATGAAGATGTTATTAGAGCCTATTTGATGCTGGTAATATTTTTCCATAGATCCTATTTTCCAGTAAAATTTTGATTTTCCCCCCCCCCCCCCAATATTTTTGGATTTGTAGGAATATTTCTTTTTACATGGGAGGTAGTTCTTACGCTGTTAAACCCAGATTAACTTCAAAAGGGTTTTATTGTTCTTGATTACGGCTCACAGGAAGTCCCTTGGTGGATTTCCTTTCTGTTATATTCGTTAAGTTATTTCCTTTGAGCTGTTCATTCTAACTTAAAAACAGACATAAAAAAGCCGCAACACTTTTCATTGAGGCAGAAAAATGAAGTGAAATAACTCAAAGTCGTCAACACCAAATTTTATATGGGTTGCAAAAACATAAATGATGCATTAGAAAATCCTTTAAATTTATGATGGGTTTAGTGTACACTGGCAAAAGACTCACAAAACACTAAATCAAAAGTGTTGAGAGACCAGGAAGAATCTGGGAACTAGAGTCACATATTCCAGAATATTTTGAAAGCCCCATTAGGTTGCTGCTTCAACCTGTAGAATAGTCACTTAATATAAAATGCAAACAGGAGACAGAAATTTGCCAGATGTTTAAACCTTGCCTTACCAAACCAGTCAGTTAGCATTGTATAAGAATATTTTATCTGCACATTACAGAAAAATGTATTGCTCTTTTGATTGAAATTTAATCATTCAGCTTGATGCAACAAGAAACTAGCTATCAATCATTGTAATTGCAAATCGTGTTGTGAACTCTTGCATATTACCAGGTACTGAAAATTTATGCTGCAAGCTTTATAGAAATATATAAATTTTAGTTCTGCGGTGCTGATCCACTTTGAGAACTGATTATTGGTTAGCGCTACATCTTTGCAATGTAGTGGGATTTGAAAGAAAGAAAGACTTGCATTTATATAGCGCCTTTCACGGCCTCGGGACACCCCAAAGCGCTTTACAGCCAATGATGTGTAGTCACTGTTATCATGTAGGAAACGCGGCAGCCAATTTGCACATCGAAAGCTCCCACAAACTGCAATGTGATAATGACCAGGTAATCTGTTTTTTTAGTGATGTTGATTGAAGGATAAATATTGACCAGGAGACCGGGGATAACTCCCCTGCTCTTCTTCGAAATAGAGTCATGGGATCTTTTACGTCCACTAAGAGAGCAAAGGGGGCCTCCGTTTGATGTCTCATCCGACAGACCGCACCTCCGAGAGTGCAGCACTCCCTTAGTGCTGCACTGGAGTGTCAGCCTAGATTTTTGTGCTTAAGGCAGAAATTTTGCCTACCTGGGCGGGTCCGGTGCGGGCGGTGTCCGTGGGGGGTCACGACCCCGCTGCTGGCTCCATCCCGCTGCTGAAAATGAACTTACCTTAATGGGGCCTATTAAGCCCGCCCAGTGCGTTACCCGGCCCAATGAGATGGAGTGGATCTGGTGACCTCATTCATGATGCGTTTTCAGCCGGGATATTTAAAGGGACCATGGCCACATTAGATTTGAAGTTTAATCTAACATAGTGCTGTCAGTGCACTACAGCATTGGAGTGCTGCAAACACTGACAATGGCTGCACAGAGGCAGAGGGCTGTACCCAGGTTCTCCGATTACTCCCTCCATATGCTTATGAAGGGAGTCAGAGCACGCAGGGAGGTCCTCTTCCCTTCTGATGGGTGGAAGAGACCTCCCCAGGAGACCAAGACAGCCTGGTTACATATTGCAGAGGAGGTCACAAGCAGGGATGTGGTCAGGAGGACCTGGGTGCAGTGCCACAAATATTTCAATGATCTCATTAGATCAGGAAACGTTAGTACAAAGCCACACTCACCTTCATCCTGCTCTGCCTCTCATCACATCCCCATCACTCTGCCTTCCCTACCCTACTCCTGCACACCTTTACTCACACCAACATACCTTGCACCTCCGCCCATCCCTCTCTCTCTCTATCTACATTATTACATCCCCATCTCACTAGCCACCCCTAACACTCACCCTCATCCTAGTGCAATCATACCAACTAACAACACAAGGGTAGGCACTTGGGTGTTTTGTCTAATGTTTATGTAAGTTTCCGTTAATGTGGTGTCAAACATAAAAATCTTTATTTCAACACTTTCCGGTCTGGACAGATTTGTGTGCACCTTTGGATGTGGCTTAGTGAGTTGCAGTGAATGGTGAGACATTGCGGTACCCCCTGCAATGGTGGTGAGTGTGAAAGGAATGGCTTGGTCACTGTAGGGATGCTTTATAGTGTTGGTGCGGGGTGGTGCCAACCTGACCCATCATGTGGCAGCCATATGGGTATACAGCGTCAAGTGAAGTAAATCTGGCCATGTTGAGGCCATCCCTGGCCTCCCGGGCAGCAGTGTGGTCAGGTGCTGATGCAGTGTGTCCTGTGCAGCATCAGGTGATTGTGGAGAAGGTTGGTGTTGTTATTGGTGCTGCTGGTGTGCCTGATGCTGCTGGTGTTGGGGCTCATCATGGTCCGATTCTGAGGACCAAGGTGAAACAGTGTAAACGGCACCCATGTTGATGAATAGATGGCAGGTGAAGTACAGAAGTATTCTGTCAATGGTGAGAGAGTTCTTCCAATGATGTGGGACTGGATGGAGACTTTGCTGGAAAGACTTGCAGCTCGCAGAATGTGTGCTGGAAATGGCCTTCGCAACATCTTCTGCCTGAGGAAAGTGATCATCTGTCAGGTGGGAGCTTTTATTGTACATTTGATGCTGTCAAATAATCAGCTGGAGCAATGGCCACGGAACTCCCGCCTCAGGTTGACAGACGTGGTTCCCGAGCTGTGTGAATCCCGTGGCCATGCAGGGAAACTTAAAAAGTAAGTGGAAAAAGGCTCTTAAGTGCCTGTAAACTACCTGATAATGATTTCAATTGGGTCACCCACCACTGCCGGTCGGGTCAGCTCCGCGATGACAGACGCGCCTGGGGGAAAGGCGCCTGGGGGCGGGATGACAGTGGGTTCCCAACCTGCTGTCAAAAATAACAACTTTCCCACCCGACCTGCCACTGATCGCGCCCCCTACCACCCTGGAACATTCCAGCCAATGTTTCTGGAATGGGACAAGAATCCACAATCTTCTGACTCGAGTTGAGAGTGCTACCAGCTGAGCCACGGCTGACACAGTTGGGCATTAATTGCAATTTAAAGCACACACATTAAAAAAACAGAAAGGCACTGTATGAACTAGGGAAAGGTGTAATTATAATGCCTTCTCTGGTAGAATGGCTTACCAACACTTACTGTATCGGTGCACTTGTTAAGAATAGCCACTTGCGTAATGTAACCTTTGCCCAAGGTATACTATTATTAGGTGAGAAGGGGAGAATCTTCAGGAGACAAAAAAGAAGCTTAAAGGTCTGTGAAAGCCCAACTACTAACTACTTGGTATAGAATAAAGGTATATGTTTTATGGATCTGCATTCCCACAGCTTACTTCTGGCTCAAATAGAATTGGAAAAGGAAAGTCAATTTTGCATTATCAAAGTACTTTGCATCAATACCAAGCATAATTCAAAACTGTCTGTGGAGGAAATGAGTGTTGGTTTCAGCTTACTGTCCGATATCACACTTTAGCTCATCCTGTGTACTTAACCTTCAAGTCACCTTCCTCAGTTCAATATATCCATCACTGAGATGTTGATCTCCTTTAAACACTATGTTTTGTAATATGTTTCTGCAGAATACCATAGGTCCAATTCTTTTGGGTTCACAGTCATGTCATCCATGGAATGTCCCTAGCCAGAGTGGAAGTTTTTATTTACCTGCAGTCAGTTGTCTCTTATAGATTAAATGAACTAAGGAGAAACCTGATAGTAAAAGCACCATTGAAAGGAATGGGCTTGATAAGACCTTTTGTTGTTTCATACTTTTATGCTGGTATAGTTAGCACATTATAGCGAACGTGAGGAGTTTGCATAGAATTTGTTATCCAAAACATTTTTGAGTTGATTTCTTTATAATATATGAATTAAAAAAACAAATAAAGAGGAGCAGTACAGAGATGTTTATTCTGAGGATCTCAGATGTGCTTGACCATCCTACTGTCCACCCCATCTGTTATGAAAACCGAGAGAATTTTATTTGTTAAACATGATCTTTTTTAGTGTTATCTTTGGCTCAGTGGTCGCACTTGCGACTCTGGTTGAAGCCCGACTTCAGACACTTGAGCACATAATCTAGGCTGACACTTCAGTGCAGTACTGAGGGAGTACTGCACTGTCAGATGCGCCGCCTTTCAGATGAGACATTAAAAAGGTAACCCGTCTGCTCTGCCAGGTAGGAGCAGAAGTAGGCCATTCAGCCTCGAGCCTGTTGCGCCATTCAATTATCTTAACTCCATTTACCTGCCTTGGCTCCATATCCCTTAATACCCAGACCTAACAAAGATCTATCAATCTCAGCGTTGATATTTTCAATTGACCCAGCCTCAACAGGTTTTTGGGGGAGAGAGTTCCAGATTTCCACTACCCGTCATGTGGAACAAGTGCTTCCATGTTTCACTCCTAAATGGCAGAGCTCTAATTTTAAGATTATGCCCCCTGTATGTAGCATTTGTGTGTCTTCACTGGGGGACATTCCCATTCTGTTTATTTCATAATGTGGCCACATAAGGGGATCTCATCTCATCTTCCGATTAGGCACTTTACAGCCTTCTGGACTCAATATCGAGTTCAACAACCTCAGCCCCTACCACATATATATATATATATATACATTTTATCCACCCTTTTGGTTTGTGCCTTTTCCCTTTTTTTTCTCTCTCTCCCCCCACAGCAGCTGTCTCTCATTCTGCCAGCATTTCACACTTCCGAGCCACCTTTTGTTTCTTAACCTGTCCTATTACCATCTCGTCTTGCCTTGAGCATCTCTTAATGTCTCTGCTTACCATAGACCACCCCTTTTGTTCTTTTATTCCTCCCCCCAGCCTCCCCCTTGCTTTTTTATCTGTTTCATTTCCTGCTTTTTTCTCAGTTCCGACGAAGGGTTTCGACCTGAAACGTTAACTCTGTTTCTCTCTCCACGGATATTGCCTGGCCTGCTGAGTTTTTCCAGCGTTTTCTGTTGTTGTTTCAATTTTCCAGCATCCGCAGTATTTTGCTATCGTAAGGGGATCTCAAGTAGCTTTAGGTGCAAGATTGGTCTGGTGCTCTCCTCTGAGAGCCTGTGCACATCATCGACTGATTAATGTCACATGGGATTATCAGTGTCCCAGGGCATCCGGCTAACTGGGATGTTGATGGGGGATTGATGAGCCACCACAATTGATGTGGCCCTCTTAAACATCACTACCCGCTGTGGAGGATGTTAGCTTTGATTTATGCTGCCCCATAATTTAGTTGCAGCTAGTTCTTCCAGCTCCTGGCTTTAGGAGTAGCTCAGATTATGTGATGGCTTCAACTACCCATATTGTTTTGGGAGTGTTGGCAGTGAGGTCTGGCACCAAGTGGTGGGGTGACGGAGTCCCAATGACGAGACCTAGGAGCAAGAGGCCAGATTAGGGCCATAAACTGGTGTTGGGAGGGAGGAAGTAAATAGGAGGTGGACCTGGAGGCAGAGAGCTGACTGGCTAGGACTGGGGAAAAAAGAAGTGGGAATCGAAGCCCAATAGGGCAGAGACAGAGTCGGGAGAGAGAAAGCAGGAGGCAAAGATTTGAAGGGTGCTGAGCGGCAATGACTGGGAGGGAGCGAGTGGGAGGCCGGGCCTTGGAAACAGAGCTGGAACTCTGAGTGAAGGAGTGTGGATGGTGTTTGTGGAATTGCACCAACCAATCAGCAAAGGCAATAAGCAAAACATGGAAAATGCTGGAAACACTCAGCAGGTCAGGCAGCAGCTGTGGGGAGAGAAACATAAGGTTAACGTTTCAGGTCGATAACTTTTCATCAGAACACTGCCTGACTTGCTGAGTGTTTCCAACATTTTCTATTTTCAATCAGAAGAAGCTACCTGTGACCAGTCAGAATCCAGGTTTAGTGATCACGTGGTTCCCACAGACCAGTCGCTGCTCTGAAAAGAGATGGATGCAAAAGGAAGTCAGACAGCAGATAGACACACTTTTAAAAATAATATCTAAATACACATGGATAAAGTAAGCCCAGATTATTACTTCAAAGCAAGGCAGGAAGACAAAGAGAATATAAAGAAAAATTAGTGAAAAGTAAATTTAAGACAGATATTGGGAAGGACTTTATTCAAAAATACATTTGAAATAATCTGTCAGGCAGGGTAGTAGAGGCAAAAACAATGGAGTTGTTTAAAATATAGCTGGATACTATGATGGAAGAGTTACAGGATAAGGGGATCACCTTAGTTGTACAACCTATTCTTGCCCCTGACTTCTGTCAAGCTTATATTAGCTGTTTTAAAAACCAAGTTTGTTCGGCTGCAGAAACTGTATGACCTGAAACTTTGTTTCATTTATTTATTTATTTATTTTAAGCAGCTGACAGGAGTGATGGTACTCTCTGTTTGCTATCCTCATAGATGATTTTACGGGGCTATGTGCCAGTGTTAGGGGGGATTAAATATGTGGGGTTATGGGGATAGGATGGGATATGTTAGGGGGAATTAAATGCGTGGGGTTACGGGGGTAGGGTGGGATATGTGTACTGTGGGGATTGGAGCGGGGACAGGGTACTGGATTTGGATGATCAGCCATGATCGTATTGAATGGCGGAGCAGGCTCGACGGGCCGAATGGCCTACTCCTGCTCCTAGATTCTATGTTTCTATGTTTCTATGTAACTGTTCCTTCAATTAGAGATGTTCTGCTTCTATGACATTTTGATTTTTTTCCATTCTTAATTTTCTATTATTTAAATAAGTAATCTGAACGGTAAATGTGAGAAAGGCACAGACACGATGGGCCGAATGGCCTCCTTCTGTGACGTAAATTTCTATGATTCTAAGAAGTGGCAGCCGGAAGGACAAAGGAATGTCATGTGTTGCTCGAAATCTGAAGCACGTGACCTTCTCAACAATTGGAGAATCAGCACATTTTTTAAGCTAAGGCAAAGGGATTGGATATGTTTCCAATTATCTTTAGTGTTTGGAAACTTATTCTTGTATTTCCAATAAATATGAACAAAAATATCATGCACATTGAGAAAGACTTGTGTTGCAGCAGATGGCGTCTGACCGGGCAGGGGCTTACTGCTGTGGGTAAGTTGGTAGCGGTTCAGCTGGGTTAGTGGAGCAGGCAGGCTGTTCTGGAAAAATATGGCCTACCCCTTTAAGAACTGGTGTTGACTTGACATGACCCAAGAGAAAAAATCTTTGCGGAGTTTTAGTCTTAAATATGCTAGTTCGTTTATGAACCCGAGCTTACAGAAAATCTTCTTTTGTGTTTTAATCTTCCTCACTGTGCCTGTACAGCAGGGAGTCAGAAAATAACAAACAGACCAAAGCTAAACAGGACTATGGTTAGAGAATAGTTTGGATAATTAACAAGTAATTTACTGGTTAAATGAAGTTCTGATAAATGTAGTTAATCCTGCCAGTACATTCTCCAGAGTCCTCTTGCTTGCTTATGTTTAATGACAAGCCACTCTGAATCATGTTTTGAAATGAATTAAATTCTGTATTGTGTGGATTACATGTTGCATTCAATTATAAGAACTACAATTTCAAAGTAATTAATGCAACCCAGATTTACATTTCCATAAAATCACTGAGGCAGAAGGATTTGTTCCGCTGCTACCCATGTGTGCGAAGAACTTCCTTTAACTGTGCTAATTTAAAAATTCTTCATCTGATCGTAATTACACTTTGTAATGGCTTTTTCGTCAGTCCCTGAATGCCAATCAAAAATTTGCATAAATAAACCTATATATCAGAGGTGTGACATGTATAAAGAGCTGGGGTGAGGACATGTGGGAAATTCTGGGATTTGGAGTGTTGTGTCGGTTGTGGGGCGGGGGGGGGGGCAGTGTAAAGAGAGCCATCTACTTGCCAAAATGATTGGGGGGATAAATCCCCTCATCTCCCCCACCTGCCCCAGTTGTTATGCCATTACTATACTCTGTGATTTTTTACCAGCTTTGACTCCACTTCCATAACTATGAAAGCGATTTCCCTGTTATTCTGGACAAGTTTCCTTCTGAAACTGGGCATATGGTGATCTGTGAACATATGTTTGCTCTTCAAAATTCTGCTAGGACATATGCCAAGAGCCATCTATTCAAATCTTCATTTGTGCCTTCACATCAGCTCTTTGAACCAGTGAAACATTCACAGGTTTACAGCACCATCCTTAAATGCCACAGATTATTTTCTGCACAACCACTCCTGTTCTCACCTGGAAGACCAAGATAAAGTGTTTTCCCACTCAGTTTATTCCTTGATGTATAATGGCATTTCTAACACCGATGGTCACTGAACCTGCGCCTTATATCACTATTAACTTTGCAGCATGATGCAGCTGATGGTAATGATGTCAAATAAGGGCAGAAATGAGGTAAAGTGAGTTCTGTCTCTGCAGACAAGAGGTCCTTGTACAGTAGCATTATTGTTTTTTCATCAATAAATGGTGGGACTATACCTGGTAGGTAAAATCAAAGCACTGTAAATAAAATATTATGCTTAAAATTTGCTATATTGCATACTTTATAGGATATCAATTCTGAATAATTGCATATAATGCTGACAATTTGAAAAATATATAAACTGGCATATTTTTAAAAGCAAATTAATGAATAAGGTACAAATCTGTTAGAAATCTACAAGTCAATTACCTCCCACCACAGAACCTCTGACCTTCACTTTGGGCGCTCTCTCTCTTATTGTCTCCTCCCTACCCTGACGTATCCATTATAATCTTTGCCATAGCAAAATAGCAAAATACTGCGCATGCTGGAAATCTGAAATAACAACAGAAAGTGCTGGAAACACTCAGCAGGTCAGGCAGCATCGAGGAGAGGAGAAACAGAGTTAACGATTTGGGTCGAACCCTTCGTCAGAGCTGGAAAAGGTTAGAGAGGAGAGATTTTTAAGCAGGGGCAGGGGGGAGGGGAGGAAAGAACAAAGGGAAGGTCTGTGATAGATGGAAGGCAGAGAGATTGACTGACAGAAGTAATGTAAGGCAAAAGGAGAGGTAATGGGACAAGTTAAGAAACAAAAGATGGCTCTAGATGATGTGTGAATGATGATGGCAGCAACATTAACAGCTATCATGTGAGGAAACAAGAGAAAAAAAAGAAAGAAATACAGGGACCAATTTATAGTCTGAAATTGTTGAACTCGATGTTAAGTCCAGAAGGCTGTAAAGTGCCTAATCGAAAGATGAGGTGCTGTTCCTCGAGCTTACGCTGAGCTTCATTGGAACAATGTAAGAGGCCGAGGACGGTGAGGTCTGAGCGGGAGTGGAGGGAGAATTAAAGTGACAGGCAACCGGAAGCTCGGTGTTCCACAAAGCGGTCACCCAATCTGCGTTTGGTCTCCCCAATGCAGAGGAGACCGCATCGGGAGCAGCAAATACAGTATACTGGGGAAGCTGCAAAACACAGCACTACAAGCATACTAAACAACGGAAGCAGCATGCTATAGACAGAGCTAAGTGATCCCACAACCAACAGATCAGATCAAAGCTCTGCAGTCCTGCCACATCCAGTCGTGAATGGTGGTGGCCCATTAAACAACTGACTGGGGGCGGGGAGGAGGCTCCATGAACATCCCCATCCTCAAAGATGGTGGAGCCCAGCACGCGAGTGCAAAAGACAAGGTTGAAGCGTTTGCAACCAACTTCAGCCAGAAGTGCTGAGTGGATGATCCATCTCTGCCTCCTCCTGAGGTCCCCACCATCACAGAAGCCAGTCTTCAGCCAATTCAATTCACTCCATGTGATATCAAGAAACGGCTGAGCGCACTGGATACAGCAAAGGCTATAGGCCCCAACAACATCCCAGCTGTCGTGTTGAAGACATGTGCTTCAGAACTAGCTGCGCCTGTTCATGCTGTTCCAGTACAGCTACAACACTGGCATTTACCCGACAATGTGGAAAACTGCCCAGGTATGTCCTGTCCATAAAAACAGGACAAATCCAATCCGGCCAATTATCGCCCCATCAGTCTACTCAATCATGAGCAAAGTGCTGGAAGGTGTTGTTGACAGTGCTATCAAGCGGCACTTACTCACCAAAAACCTGCTCACCGATGCTCAGTTTGGATTCTGCCAGGACCACTCGGCTCCAGACCTCATTACAGCCTTGGTCCAAACATGGACAAAGGAGCTGAATTCCAGAGGTGAGGTGAGAGTGACTGCCCTTGACATCAAGGCAGCATTTGACCGAGTGTGGCATCAAGGAGCCCTAGTAAAACTGAAGTCAATGGGAATCGGGAAAGACTCTCCACTGGCTGGAGTCATACCTAGCACAGAGGAAGATGGTTGTGGTTGTTGGAGGCCAATCATCTCAGCCCCAGGACATTGCTGCAGGAGTTCTTCAGGGCAGTGTCCGAGGCCCAACCATCTTCAGCTGCTTCATCAGTGATCTTCCTCCATCATAAGGTCAGAAGTGGGGTTGTTCGCTGATGATTGCACAGTGTTCAGTTCCGTTTGCAACTCCTCAGATAATGAATCACTCTATGCCCGCATACAGCAAGACCTGGACGACATTCAGGCTTGGGCTGATAAGTGGCAAGTAACATTCACGCCACACAAGTGCCAGACAATGGCTATCTCCAACAAGAGAGCACCTAACCACCACCCCTTGACATTCAACGGCATTACCATCACCAAATCCCCCAACATCAACATCCTGGGGGTCACCATTGACCAGAAACCTAACTGGACCAGCCACATAAATACTGTGGCTACAAGAGCAGGTCAGAGGCTGGGTATTCAGCGGTGAGTGTCTCACCTCCTGACTCCCCAAAGCCTTTCCACCATCTACAAGGCCCAAGTCAGGAGTGTGATGGAATACTCTCCACTTGCCTGAATGAGTGCAGCTTCAACAACACTCAAGAAACTCGACACCATCCAGGACAAAGCAGCCAGCTTGATTGGCACCCCATCCACCACCTTAAACATTCACTCCCTCCTCCACTGGCGCACCGTGGCTGCAGTGTGTACCATCTACAAGATGCACTGCAGCAACTCGCCAAGGCTTCTTCGACAGCATCTCTCAAACCCACGACCTCTACCACCTAGAAGGACAAGGGCAGCAGGCGTATGGGAACACCACCAAGTTCCCCTCCAAGTTACACACCATCCTGACTTGGAAGTATATTGCTGATCCTTCATAGTCGCTGGGTCAAAATCCTGGAACTCCCTCCTTAACAGCACTATGGGAGTACCTTCACCATACGGACTGCAGCGGTTGAAGAAGGCGGCTCACCACCACCTTCTCAAGGGCAATTAGGGATGGGCAATAAATGCTGGTCTTGCTAGCGACGCCCAGATCCCTTGAACGAATAAAAAAAAACTCTGGTTGTTCTTCCTGTACAGCCCTCATATTTGCTCAGTGAAGCCCAAAGGGTGCAAACTTGAATGTATCTGGCAGACAAGTGGTTCAGTCATTCATTACCAGATTGCACTGGACCATATCAAGCACTATCGGCCCCTGCTCGCTTCTGAAAACTGCTCACTCTTTCAGGATCATCCTGAATGCAAAGATAACCCCATGCTTCTTTTATGCACTACTAACCATCTCCTTAAACCCCTGCCTCCTCCCCTCTAAGAGCGAGTGATAGGAGCTCATGAACTTCTTTGTCATTAAGATTGAGACCATCCATTCAGCAGCCTCTGCCACATCCCCCCCTTCCTCTTGTCCGGAAAGCCAAATTTCCCCGAAGGGTCCCCCAGCCCTGGTCCTGAACCCGCATCCTTCTCTAGTTTTTCTCCTATTCCCCTATTTCCCCTCATGCCCTCTCCAAGCATGTCTTGTCCATGAGACCCGCCTCCTGCTCTCTCGACCCTATTCCCATTAAACTGCTGACCACCCAACTTCTCTTCCTCGGCCCCCTTTTAGCTGACATTGCAAACAGTTAGGTATTGTCCCCCTCCTTTTCAAAATTACTATCATCATACTCCTCCTGAAAAAAACACCCTAAACCTCTCAGTCCTTGCAAACTACCGCCCCATCTCCAACCTCCCTTTCCTTTCCAAAGCCCAAATCCGTACCCATCTTTTCCGCATCTCCATACTTGAATGTCTCCAATCAGGTATCCCTTGCCATAGCACTGAAAGTTACAAATGACATCCTGTCGCTGTGACCGTGGTGCTCTATCCCTCCTCTCAACATCTCGGCAGTCTTTGACATAGTCGACCACACCATCCTCCTTCAACATCTCCTCTTTGTTATCTAGCTGAGTGGGGCTACCCTCTCCTTGCTGAACTCATCTATCCAGTCATCGCCAGAGAATCTCCTATAATGGTTTCTCTTCCCGCCTCCACACCGTTGCCTTTAGAGCTCCCTTAAGTATGTATCCTTGACCCCCTACTATTCATCTATATGCTGTCGCTCGGCAACATAATCCGAAGGCATAACGTCAGGCTCTGCGTGTACGCTGATGACACCTAGCTCTACCTCTCCTTCACCTCTCTCGCCCCCTCCACTGTCTCTGTGATGTAAACCTGCTCGTCCGACATCCAGTCCTGGATGGCCTGCAATTTCCTTCAGTTAAACAATAGGAAGACCGAAGTCATTGTTTTTGATCCCACCCACAAACCTGTTACCTTACCACCAATTCATCCCCTTCCAGGCCACTGTCTCAGGCTGAACCAGACTGTTCGCAACCTCGCCGCCCTATTTGACCCTGAGCTGAGCTTCCGACCCCATATCCTCTCCATCACCAAGACCGCCTACTTCCACCTGCATAATATCACCCAGCTCCGCTCCTGCTTCAGCCCATGTTTTGTCTTCTCCAGACTGGACAATTCCAATGCTATCCTGCATAAACTTGAGCTCGTCCAAAACTCTGCTGCCCGTATCCTAACTTGTACCAAGTCCCGCTCACCCATCACCCCTGTCTACTGATTTGAGAGTGTTACAACAATGTTTGAATCACTGTAGAAGGCATTTAGGTAGAGCTGCATGTCGCTCAGATACATGTGGAAATTGAAGCCATGCTTCTGGACAGTGTCGCCAAGAGTTCCAGATGATTGAAGAGGAAGGAAAGATTTAAGATAGGCCAGTAACTGGAGAGAGTAGAGGGATTTACAGTGGGTTTATGAATGGAGGAATGGTTATGGTGCTTTTGAAGGAGGTAGAACTGCCCTGGATGAGAGAGACATGTTGACTAACATGGGGATGAGGGGGTAATGTTGGATGTCACGTGCTTGGATGGAGGGAGCAGAGCCTTCATCGATGAGATAAGTGAGCTGAGGGAGAGATGTGGAGAAACTGCAAAGAATGGGAAGGGTGAGGGCATGGTTAGGTCGAGGACAGATAGGAGTTTGGGGGAGGTGATGGGCCTGTGAGAGAAGGCAGAGGTCAAAATACATGATTTTCTACATGGACTACAGTGCAGTAGGACAGAAAGGAACAATGAATTGAGTGAAGGTGTATGAATATATTTCGCTGGTTGTCAACCAGGGATACGCTATGGGACATCCCCCTCAAATCTTGAGTTACTTGAGTTCAAGGCAGGCAGTTAAGTATGCAATTAACAATCAAATGATGCAATGACATCTGGCTGGCTTTTGTACAGAACCAAGTCAACTCTGATAGCCCTGCCATCAGGAATGATGGATGGTATGTTCCTGTTGTCGTCAGGCCTGCAACATTCTGCCATATGCCTGAAGTAACTACAGTTAAAACAGTTGATATAATTACTTGTAGTTATTTGTCCTAAGTAAAGGCAGACAAGCCCCCATGACCTTCTTACATGAGAAATATGAGTTATCTTCCAACTTCAAGCTTGCAGTAAGCAAAATTAAAGTGAATATAAATGTCTATGGTATGTTTTTGCTAAAACAAGAAAATCGGAGATTGAGTGTTGTTTGACAATTTGAAATGGAATTTTGCTTTGGCAGGTTTAGCAAGTCCCATGAACTGAATTGCCGGTCATATCTGGCACATTGCAAATCTTTCCAGCTGCAAGACATTATTGTAGAGACATAAATACAAGTAAAAATGGTTGCCTGAAACTTTTTGTCTTTTCATTTTTTTGGCCCCTTCCTTCATTATTTGATAAAAGCGTGCATTTTGTAAAATTGTACTGTGTAAATCAAAATGATATAACCTTATTGATGTTTTGTTTGAAGAAATACCATGCGAATCCAGCATTGAGTCTGTTGTCCTTGTATTCTGTATACCAATTAATTAGAGTCTATTGATTGCTTCCGGAGGGAAATTAAGACATTAAATCATGGCTTGTTGTGGAACTGTAAGATCTTAATGATCTCTCAGTTCTTGGACAAGACACCATTAGGCAGCAGCCAGTATGTTTGAGCAATAGATCAAGATTTATCAAGCATACAGCGTAATATACTTAATATTAGGCGATAGTTTTAACGAGTAGCTCGCAGCCCTTGGTCTCTGGAACCTCTCGGACACAGATGATGTCGTCTTAAGCCTGTTCCTTTGTCCTCGCAGTACGTCTGTGTAAAGTTGTTCTTTGAGTATCGAGGTTTTAACCCTTTTCTTATCAAAAGTTGGTTTGGCCAGTGTCCGTACATGGTCTTTAACAAAATCACCTTTTTTAATTGGTTCTAATGGTGAAAATACCATTGTCACTCAGACTAAGGTAGCATCCCGCCTTTCCAGTATTTTTCCACCAACTTTGCCATGTTCAGTGTTATCTTGTTTATAGTTTTTCACCCCATTGGAATTTACTTTATCTCTTTCATTTCTAGCTTCCCTGGTACAAGGCTTTTATACCAAGGGCCCAGCCCAAGTCAGCGCTGTTTCACTAGTCTTGAGTTACCCAGGAGTAATTATGGGTAATGTTATTTGGTCAGTGGCTGCACTTGAATTTATATGTATATGATTCTCGTCTACTAAATATCAGCCTTTCGTACAGAACACTGATATTTTATAATCTGGAGGTCATGTTGGATTTGTTAACGGCCCTTTTTTTGTTGATAGTATGCTTGCTACATGAGCTCTGTACCTGCAGCGTTTATGACCTGATGATCAGGGGAAAAGGAATTAAAAATGATGATGTGAGTTTGAAGAGAGGACCTGCTGTGTTTATCCAATCCCACGAAGTACACGTTCTGCTGGTCATTGATGGTTATGGAGAATTCTTCCAGTCTAAAGGAAGGATTGGGGCGAGGGCAGTCTTCAAGACTTAAAAGGGAAACATCAGCAAATAGGAGTTTGATAATACTTGCATTTATCTCGTGCCTTATTATGTTGAAACATCTGTGTTTCACACACTGCATTATTTTGAAGTGCAGTGATTGTTGTTATGTAGACAAACATGCCAACCATTACCTATAGTATTCCACAAGGAACAAAGAGTTTAACTCCCTGACCTCCTTGGAATAGTGCACTAGGATCCTGGACGATCAGAGTAGACAACTAGGACCATCCAGGTCTTATCCAAAAGACAACACTGTTAGATTTTTAGGTCTTTTGCCCTCTTTTTACTCTAGGTATATTTTAGTTTTCTGTTACCCTCTTTTTACTCTAGGTATATTTTAGTTTTCTGTATCTCAGACGACTTTTGTAGATGAGTTTCAATCCCTATGTTTTTGAGAGTGTTTACACTTGTCTTGATATTGAGATAATTTGGGCAGCATGCCCAGGAAAACAAACAGAGAATCTAGCTTTAGATTTGCTTTGGCTTCTGGATCTGTTCTGTGCCTTCAAGAAGCAGTAGTGTGTCATAATGCCAGACCTTGTTTTAGCCAAAATAATTTATTGAACAATTGATGAATTGCCATGATCTTATTGAATGGCGGAGCAGGCTCGAGGGGCCAAATGACCTACTCCTGCTCCTACATCTTATGTTCTTATGAACCAGTGAAAAAATAACAGTAATATGTAACATGTACAGATATATGTAGATGTTAGACTATGCTATTTCCTTGAATAAGGAAAATAATAGTTTGCAATTTCAGTACTAATCTAGATTTGATAATGAATTTTTACTTGTAAATCTCTCAGTGAGTCAGAGGTTTCAGTGTTTTATAACAATAGTATTAGTGTCAGGATCATTGATTCACATTGACTCAACAAGGCACATTTACT
This sequence comes from Squalus acanthias, assembly GCA_030390025.1. Taxonomy (NCBI): domain Eukaryota; kingdom Metazoa; phylum Chordata; class Chondrichthyes; order Squaliformes; family Squalidae; genus Squalus; species Squalus acanthias. The sequence goes on along the minus strand of CM059447.1, from coordinate 25,083,283 downwards.
AAATGATATTCTGGGATTTTTCCTGGATAAAATTCCACAACTCTGTCCATTATTCTGTGAAAACTATCAATGAGTAGCCTTTATTTTATATATATATTCCTTTACCTATGGTTATGTATCTAATATTCAGCCCTAACCATTTTTAAAATTGAGAATATGCAGGCAGACAGAATGCAAGATACATTAATTGGAGATATTAGTTTCTGGGCAATTGACAGTACTGACTACTGGGTCATGGGTTTAACTAAATTTGGGGGGCAGTCCTGGGTTTTGGAAGCACTAGGGAATTGTCCTGACATTTGGCAGAGCTGGCTTGGGGGTCCTGAAGTTAGACACTTTAGGATAATTTGGTGCTCCTAGCATGTTTGAGTCTTTGTCTTAGTTTCTCTTCTTTTTTTGTCAACTCTGAGAATTACAGTATCAACCTTTTTGGTTTTCCCAGAAATCTGTAGCGTGGTATAGAAGGACTATTTTCCTGCAAATCACTGGCAAAGATGGGAGGTTCAAAACATTCCTTCTTTGCAACACTTCATCAAAGGTGACCTGATAGAGGTCTTTAAAATTGTGAAGAGTTTGATAGGGTAGATGCAGAGAAGATGTTTCCATTTGTGGGTTGTCCAAAACTAGGGGCCATAAAAATAAGATGGTCACCAATAAATTGAATAAGGAAGCCAGGAAACACTTTTTTTACACAGAGAGTGGTTAGAATGTGGAACTCGCTATCCCATGGAGTGGTTGAGGCGAATAGCATGGATGCATTTAAGGGGAAGCTAGACATGAGGGAGAAAGGAATAGAAGGATATGTTGATAGGATGAGATGAAGTACGGTGGGAGGAGGCTCATGTGGAACATAAACACCGGCATAGACCAGTTGGGCCCAATGGTGCGTTTCTGTGCTGTAAAATTCTATGTAATTACTGCAGTGGGGCTGCTGGAGTTTGGCAGCATTGGGAATCCTTTGATCTGGCATCATTGTGGAAGGGTGACCTGGGGCTTGGAAGAACAGTGGAAGGTGTTCTTGAGGTTTTGTACAACTCAGGGTGGAATGTGGCTCACTGCTTGGATTCCTGCTGTCTGTCAGCACTGAGTGGGAGGCGCAGGGTTAACAACACTTATTGGGAGGGGAGTTCACGTCTGATAGCACTGGTTTGTGACTTTCTAAGAAATGTCTGTAAACATTGAATTTGGCGTTTTGTGATGGGTTCCTGGACATGTGTCTCTTTGTCTCTGTCACTGTCTTTCTCTGTCTCTTTCTGATATACGCAGGTATAAGAAAATGTACTCATTCTAATTATTAACAGTCAACAAAGTGGAGATGATTACAAAATACAACTTTTTGTTTTATTTGGAAAGCTGAAATTAAGGTGAAGAAAGACACCATAGCATCCAACTGTGTTTTGAGCTACCCCAGTATTTTTGCCACACTGGTAGATTATTCCAAACAAGTTAGAAGTTCTTCCAGTTATCTGTTCTAAATTTACTCTTGACTGGTTTTTATTCATGTCCTATTTTCCACTTTACTTTGAAGTAATAATCTGGGTTTATTTTATTTTATTTAGACTGACTAACATTTTATATACTTCAGTGAGGTTCTCTCTAAATTGCATGTTTTATCAGAAAAGCTTCATGTGACCGGGTAAACACGTTTACGAGCAGCTGCTTCCTCCACTCCAGAAACGCGTAAAAAAAAAACTTTCTAATAAAACAACAGTTCCCCTTTGATAAGATTTTTTTTCAAGAATCCAGTTGCATTAACTGGGGGGTTAATCACTGAACTCCTTCAGCTCCGAGCGGCAGAAATAAAAAGGAAAAACGGCAGATGCTGGAAATCCTGTTAAGTAGTTGATCCATGACATCCCCTTCAGACAACAATGCTCAGGATGTTTCAAAGGTCAATATCTCCCTATTCTCCCCACCTCCCCTTCTTGCTTTGAAGGGGAGAGTTGAGTTGACTCAACCAAAAACAAAACAGATGTCAAGCCCCAGACAGGTAGGCACCAGCTTTCTAGCAGAAATTATATTCCCCAGCATCTCTTGAAAGCTCGGCAGAATCATTTAAGATGATTTTTAAAAATATATAATGAAATTGATATTATGCACAACGTGAATGAATTGGTCCAGTCATTAGTATTAACCAATAAGTAGGAAACTTTACATTTGGTAAGCAAACAAATCCATTCTTAGATTAACCCTGGTAATCATTCCCTGCTTAAAGCAGTTAAATAAAAGTCTATCCTCAGGATTGAAAGTGTGGCACAAGTCTTCTCCAATATGGGGGAAGTTCTCTATTGATAGTTAAATCGTAAACAAGTTCTTTATACACGTGTTTGTGATTTCACTATAAGTGGCAAATGCTGGAACTGTTTCCTCGTTGAATTCCTGGTTTATATTCTTTATTCTTAGTGATGGCCCACTGTATTTATCTCTTATTTCATTCCACGAGTGCAGATCTTCATTCCCTAGTACGTGGGAACCATCGAGCTATTTATTATTCGTGTGTTTTTAGAACTCCGACAGGAACGTCTGTTCAAGCACTTGAACTATTGTCACAGGGTTGGCTTCGCAGAGGAACAGCAAGTACTCAATTGAAAAATGTAGCAACAGCACCAGGTGGAAATAACTGTGTATATGCTGGGGCTGTGACAAAAACGTGAGAGCTGGCTGAGCAACAAAGTCATTTAACTGGACTGAAGAGCAAGGCAGTGAAAGCAATTACTTCATCAGCTGGCCTTTAAAGACGCAATTTTGATTTTTCAGAAAATGTACGTGATGTAGCTGGCAATTGAAGAAATCCCCAAGCACGCCATGTTCAGCATACTTTGGAGACACTTGGCATCCTTCCAATGTAATTTGTTCGATAGCAAAGTTAATGCCACTAATCCATTCCACCAGAGCAGGCCAGTTAACGAGCTTCAACTGTAGGTTTCTTCTGTCAGGTTATTTATGTCTGGTTTCTTCATGGATTTCTTTCCAGGGTGAAGCCAAGGGCCCAAAATTCCTCTTTTAATGAATTATGGTAGAATGGCTGTTTCTGAATGCAACTAATAAAGAAAGAGAAAGAAAGACTTGCATTTATGTAGCGCCTTTCACGACCACCAGACGTCTCAAAGCGCTTTACAGCCAATTAAGTACTTTTGGAGTGTAGTCACTGTTGTAATGCGAGAAATGTAATGACCTGCTAATGAAATTACAGAAACCGTGACTATAGAGTGTGCAGTTTTTGACAATTGTGAATTTGTTCGGCCTTTAGTTACAGAGAAATAATTGCATGCTCTTGTTTTTCACCAAATGAGGAATTAGACCCCCTGAGTAACATAACTGCTAGACTTGGCCTGCATCAGGTGGTGAAGGAACCAACATGAGGGAGTAAACTATTTGATGTCGTCCTCACCAACCTACCTGTTGCAGACATGTAGGTCCACGATAGCATTGGTAGAAATGACCACCTCACAGCCCTTGTGAAAATAAAGTCTCATCTTCACATTGAGGATGCCCTCCAACATGTAACGTGGCACTACTTTCTAGCTAATCAGACATACTAGGCGTGGATCTAGCTGTCTAAATCTGACCAACCATGGGGTACTGTGGGCCATGAGCAGCAACAGCAGAATTGTATACCCCCACAATCTGTATCCTCCTGACCAAAAGAATCCCTCTATCCTCCATCACCATGAAGTGGGTAGATCAACCCTGGTTCAACAGCAACGTTCTCGCTAAGCTGTGCTACCAGCTTTTAAATGGAAAAAAACACGCATGTGCGAAAATTTGAATGGGCTGCGCAGCCACTTAAAGGGACCGCGCACACAAAAAAATTAGAGGGAACATTGTTCAATAGGGGGTGTAGAAAAAGAAAAAAGAACTTGAATTTATATAGTGCTTTCACAATCACAGAACATTCCAAAATGCTGCACAACAAATGAAAGAAAGGAAGAAAGGACTTGCCTTTTTATGATTAAGCTTGAAGAAAGTAAATCTTCACATAAGAGAACAGCTGGCCTTTCTTAAGAAAGTTTCTTTGAGGAAGGTAAAAAGGATTTTAAAGCTGTATTTTGGCAGCTTGTTGTATATAACTTTTTTTTAGCATGAAATAAACATACCTGCAATTTCAACTCTCAGAAACCATCAGCTCATCTTAAAACATTTCCACCTCAAGTTAGTGTGCAAACAATAGTGGGAGAAGATAACGTCTGATTGGTTCTGACAACCTACGTTCTAAGCTATAACCAATCTGGTTGGTTCTGACAATCGGTCATACTTTGCAACTGATGTAATTAGTTGATGCGAATAAACTCCAATCTCAGTGATTTCTCTTGTGAAACACTAACAAGCTGACGCATGGGTTGAAACAGTCATTGTCAGCTTACAACACTGATGCTGCAACTCCAATGACGCAAATTGCTCTGAAATAACTGGTTAGCACGTCATGTACCTTACTCCAATGAGTAGTATCACCAGAAGTTCAGAGTTTTACTTATAATTAAATTACAAAACTAAATAAATTGCTGTATGTATAATCTGCCACTTCAACCATTTTGATTTTCGATTTTCTGTTTTGAGTGCATCTCTCTTTATTTTTCATAGGTTGTACTCCAACAAAGTGTGGAAGGGCAGTGAAAGACATGGTGATAAATCGAGAAGAGGCAGAGAAGATGTTACGGTACTGCATTTTAATTTTAAAAATCACTGATAACATCCCTGTGATGATTATTGAAAAATAATGAGAAAAAATTAAAGATTGTAAAGTTTGGAAATGACTATACAATGCCTTTGTACTCAGTTAGCATGAATGTTTATGCATAGTTTTGAAAAGGACAAGATACAAAGATAAAAAATTTAGAACACTTGAAATATGGCTGGCCTACCTAATGGGGATCCAACATTATGAATTTGAAGAGGTTTAGAATCAGGTATACATTTGTTTCTACATTTGTTTTCCTCTTAAAGTCTCTTCATGCGGCACATTGTCCCCTGCTCAATGATAGGGTTATTATCTATTCCCAAATCTCTGCCAATATTAGGTACGAGGACATGGGGAACAGTTGCCTGACTTACCTTGTCCTCTTCATTCTCCTTCCAGAAGTGCATTGCCTCTACTTATCTTACCTTTCACCTCTGCCTGCTGGCCTGGATGAGGTCAGCAATTCAATGGGTGGGAAAGATGAGTCCACATCCATATCTGACCACTTTGTCTTTAAAGGCCAGTGAAAATTCTGGAAGTTTAAATAGGAAGTGTGACTACAAAATAAAAGCCAAAAAACAGGCCCTCAAAAGGTTGATATTTGAAGAAATGTAGTTAATGTCAGCTTATGGTTGACTTAATTTTCTTTCACTGGACCCTTGGAGCAGGAGAACAAATTATAAACAGAATCTGATTATTACGTAGGATATACGACACAGAAACAGGCCATTCGGCCCAACCAGTCCATGCCGGTGTTTATGCTCCACACGAGCCTCCTCCCGTCTTTCCTCATCTAAATCTATCAGCATAACCCTCTATTCCCTTCTCCCTCATGCTTATCCAGCCTCCCCTTAAATGCATCTATACTATTCGCTTCAACCACTCCCGGTGTTGACGATGGTTTGGAGATCGACCTCAGAGTGTGCGCAGACACAAGCGTTGTCATCATCCTCCGCCTGCTTCATGACGACATGCAAGCCGTGATCCTGACCAACGGATCCACCACAGACCCAATTCACGTATGGACCGGGGTCAAGCAAGGCTGTGTCATCGCACCAACGCTCTTCTCGATCTTCCTGGCTGCAATGCTCCATCTCACCCTCAGTAAGCTCCCCGCTGGAATGGAGCTAATCTACAGAACAAACAGGAAACTGTTCAATCTCCGTTGCCTCCAGTCCAGATCCAAGGTCGTCCCATCCTCTGTCATCGAATTACAGTATGCAGACGACGCTTGTGTCTGCGCGCACTCTGAGGTCGATCTCCAAACCATCGTCAACACCTTCACTGAAGCATATGAGAGCATGGGCCTTACACTAAACATCAGTAAGACAAAGGTCCTCTACCAACCTGCCCCCGCCACACAGTACTGCCCCCCAATTATCAAAATCCATGACGAAACCTTGGACAACATGGACCACTTTCCATACCTCGGGAGCCTACTGTCAGCAAGGGCAGACGTCGATGACGAAGTCCAACACCGCCTTCAGTGTGCCAGTGCAGCCTTCGGTCGCCTGAGGAAGAGAGTGTTTGAAGACCAGGACCTCAAACCCAGCACCAAGCTCATAGCCTACAGAGCAGTAATGATACCCACCCTCCTGTATGCTTCTGAGACATGGACCATGTACAGCAGGCACCTCAAAGCACTGGAGAGGTACCACCAATGCTGCCTCCGCAAGATCCTGCAAATCCATTGGTAGGATAGGTGCACCAACGTCAGTGTTCTCGCTCAGGCCAACATCACCAGCATCAAAGTTTTGACCACGCTCGATCAGCTCCGATGGACGGGCCACATCGTCCGCATGCCTGATACGAGTCTCCCAAAACAAGCGCTCTACTCTGAGCTCTGACACGGCAAGAGAGCCCCAGGTGGGCAGAGGAAACGCTTCAAAGACACCCTCAAAGCCTCCTTGAAAAAATGCAACATCCCCACCGACACCTGGGAATCCCTGGCCCAAGACCGCACAAAGTGGAGGAGAAGCATCCGGGAAGGCGCCGAACACCGAGTCTCTTCGCCGGGAGCAAGCGCAAACAGTGGAAGGCGCGCACGTCAACCCAAGCACCCCACCCACCCACTCCTTCAACCACCGTCTGCCCCACCTGTGACAGAGACTGTAGGTCCCGCATTGGACTCATCAGTCACCTGAGCACTCATTTTTAGTGTGGAAGCAAGTCATCCTCGGTTCCGAGGGACTGCCTAAGAAGAAGACGACTCGGTTTAATGTCTCATCTGAAAGACAGCACCTCCGACAATGCAGCGCTCCCTCAGCACTGCACTGGAGCATCAGCCTAGATTTTTGTGCTTAAGTCTCTGGAGTGGAACTTGAACCCACAACCTAAAGAGCGGGTTTGAATGAAGTATAAAGTACATGAAATAGTTGCTGTTCTAAGAATTGATTTCCCAGATCATGCATTGTGCATAAAATGTCTTGAACTTGGTATGAAAATGACATTGAAAAATTATTTTTGGATATTACAGTTTTAGACCCTTCAGCCCAATTGCTTTCATCCTAGCCAGAATACTGTCAGCTTCCAATTGTTTCTTAAATGAGGCCAGTTGTCCTGTCCTCAACCACCTTTCCGAGGAATTGTTGATCATTCTCTGAGTAAAGAAATACTCTTGAGCCCCATCCTAAATTTGACCTTTGCGGGCCTGAACCTTTGCCCTCTTGCCCTGCTTCCCTGGTATGTTCAGAAGTTTTAATTTGGGTTTAGTTCTTCCATCCTGATCTATGCTTCGTGAGGAAATTTTGGCTAATCTTTTCCAGATCATGTTGCTACTTTTGAAACTGGATTTGCTAAAATTTGTCATTTTTGATTTCTAACTGTTTCAATATGCGTTCCGTGTGACACCACGCTCTGAAGTAGCATCAGAATATAGAGCAATAACTTTATTACTGAGTTTGACTTTTTTTGGTTGAATTTTAAACATAGCACTCCCATTATAAAAGAAATGTATTTTCTTTCAAACCTCAAAGTTGACTGTTTTGGAAGCATTTTAATGATGAAGCTCTAACATTTGGCTTCTGGCGATGTTCTTAAAATTGTCCCATTACATCAATGGAAGCGCCCACATTATAGTTCCTCAGCTGCTTGGCATATTTCACAGTACTTGAAGTCTAGTTCGTGTAGCACCTCAAACCAGCCAATTTAGTAGAATAATTATCGAGCTCCTTTCCAAATTGCTTTTTAGTTTAACCCAATATTAACTGTATTTAACCTTTGTAAGGACTAATTACAGAATATTTGCTTCATATTTTTAATAATCTAGATTTATCATTTTTGTATGCATTTCAGTTTCTAGGTAGTAACAGCCATACTGACATGTCTCTGTTCTAGGGGTACTGTACATGAAGATTTAATCTTGTCTTTCCACTTGGATCGATAATGGTCATAGGGTTGTTTCTCTAGTTGCTAACTGCCTGCATCCAGAGCAGACAGCCTGCCTTTTTGACCCCTGATTGTTCTCTTCACGTCCTGGCTTCTAAGACAACGTTTCTGGCACTGGCTGGCTCCTGCTCCATAAATCACAGTAATTTGTGGAGTACGTGCCTGCACAGAAGAGACAAATCACTGTACTTTATGGAGTGAGAGTCAGCCAGAGGCAGAAATACTGTTTCAGGAGCCCCCCCCCCCCCACGCAAACAGAGTGAACGGGAGTTGGCAGGTATGCGGTCTGTAACAGCAATGAAGGTGAGGATCTGCAGCAAATGAAAGGGACATGAAATCCCAGCTGGGGGGTTTTGTTGGGTTTTTATAGGATATTGTCATACAACCTTTACCTCTAATACAAGTTGGAGGATGAGCAAACACTGAGACATCTGGCTAATATTCTTTATTTATCAAATCAATGATATAACACAACCCTTTATATGTAGTGCCCATGAAATTGGTACAGATTATAACTCTGTACAGAGTGCAGAGGGCTCATCATCAGGAAGTCGCAAGTGTGTCGTCTTGACTGCTTATGCTAGCCTCAGCAAGACTAGGTCAAAGTCCTTAAGGAGTGTGCGTTGTATCCTTTATAAGGTTAACTACATAGGACAGATGACAAATATGTCATTATTATTTAATCGCTCAACCATGGTGGCCGTGCCTTCAGCTGCCAAGGCCCTAAGCTCTGGAATTCCCTCCCTAAACCTCTCCACCCCTCTACAGTGTCAGCCAGTGGCTCAGTTGGTAGCACACTCGCCTCTGAGTCAGAAGGTTGTGGGTTCAAGTCCCACTCCGGAGACTTGAGCACGTAAAGCTAGGCTGACACTCCAGTGCAGTGCTGAGGGAGTGTTGCACTGTCGGAGGTGCCGTCTTTTGGATGAGAGGTTAAACCGAGGCCCCGTCTGCTTTCTCAGGTGGACGTAAAAGATCCCATGGCACTATTTCGAAGAAGAGCAGGGGAGTTATCCCCGGTGTCCTGGGCAATATTTATCCCTCAATCAACATCACTTAAAAAAACAGATTATCTGGTCATTATCACATTGTTGTTTGTGGGAGCTTGCTGTGCGCTAATTGGCTGCTGCGTTTCGTGCATTACAACAGTGACTACACTTCATAAAAAAAGTACTTCACTGGCTGTAAAGCGTTTGGGACGTCTGCAGCACATCTTGCCTGCAAGGGCGTTTCGAAGCACCTCCACCGATACACCTTTGGAAGGCAGAGTGGCTCACAGCTGCTCTATCTGAGATGCCCCTAGCCTCTGTTGGGCCGAAGGCAAATCTTAAAAAGAAAATCTTCAGCTCTCAGCGGTACCATTGTCCCTGCAGACTAAAAGTAAATAAGCCCCTCCTGGATTCATTCCCTTAGCCTAGTAAAGGTTTGAAGCTTTTCTAAAGGCCTCAGTGGGACTCGAGTTAACTATCAGCTGGCGCGAATTGAGTTGAGGCCTACCAAGGGTGTAATGGGAAATATTCTTCTGGAAGCCCAGGAACTCCCCCAGGTACAACCCACTGAAGTTGCGGAGGGTGGGCGGAAGATCCACCCATTGGCCCCCACACTGGAATTTAAAGGAGCAATGTAAACAGGATGGAATCCCAGTGCAACCAGGTTCCATCCCAAATTCCTGCCCCCCCCCACCCCCCAGCAAAAATCTTACTTTCCATCCTCTCTCACCCCAGGAATTTCAGGGCCTTTCTATTTGGTAACTTGTGTTTTTTATTGTTTAGCAGTACTGCTTTTCGCGGGAATATTTTCAGTGTTAATATTTTCCACCACAAGTTCATTATGAATGGATCTACAACCATGGTGGTGCATTGCAGCTCGAGTGTATGTTTGTTGAAGAGTCGTCAAAGAACTACCAGCCTTAACTGGTATAAAGTCTTGATATATACTTTGACTCAGTTGAATATGGTAGTGACTATACAAAATGAGCTGCAGTAAATCTGTCAGAAGAAATGTATATCCAGCCAGCACTCTCCTGGTTTAAGAGTATTTTGTGGACTCGAAACTTATTTTTTATTCACAGTATAGCAAAGAGAGGGCTGTCCTTGGGAGGATCAGATGGTGGGGTAAGTGACCCAATTTTATTACTTTTCATACTTAAGTAACCAATGGAAAAAAAACATACCCCCGCTGTATGCTGAAAGGTTCTCTGTGATCTGCTCAAGGGCATTTTTACTTGGATACGAAATTCAGGGTTGTTCTTCATTCCAGATTCTACACACACGCGATAGGAGTCTGGCATTCTACCTGTGGGACCTGTGTGTGGCATGCAAATAAAAAACAGTGGCCCAGAATTTGCTGGAGTGGGGCATCTCGCGGCGTGCTCCGTTAGACTCTTTCCCTCGCCCTTCAGCTCGAACAATTTACTACCTGCAGGAATGAGACTGCATAGTTTCAGTTGTTCCCTTTCTGGGCCGGAGAGGTTGAGTGGCATTACAGGAACATAAATCTCCTCATTAAAAGGGCCCTTACGCTGTTAAGTACCAGGCCTAACTTTCGGCGAGTTTAATTGGCAATTAATGTGCAAATGCAGCATTTTCTTGAAACTCACGGGGTGGTTGAGGGTGCGCTGCCGTTTTCGCGAGGCTAACGGCAAATCGTCCAGGAATTTGTGGCGATTTGTAACTCACAGGGTATCTCTTCCCCGCCACAAATTGCTGGACGATTTACATTAAAAGGGCGTGCGCATTATTATTAATTAAATAACTTATTTTGCCAGTAAATTCTGGCCCAGTGTCATTTGCGCCACCGCCTCCATGTGCCCTGCTGTTCCCATTCCATGTAAAGGAAGGCATCCTGCTTGCGCCTCAGTGCCATTCACTTCAAGTCTTAGACCTCGGCCGTGATTTCTCCAGCCGTGGCGAGTCCGGTGTGGCCGGAGTAGGCAGTGACCTCAAACCCCGCTCCCGTCTTCATCCCACTTCCTCCAAGTGATTTTGCCCTGATTGGGCTTGTTAAGCCCGCTCTGCGAGGTTCCCAGCCAATTAATAGGAAGCAGGTCTGATGACATCATCTGATGACGCATCACCAGCCAGTTTCATTAAAGGGGCCATGTCCTCATTGATTTTGACAGTTGTGCTGTCGGTGATCTACAGCATTGAGGTGCTGCAAACACTGACAAGCATGGCACAAAGGTGCACGGCTGTACCCAGGCTCTCCCATGATTCCCTCCATATGCTTATGGAGGGAGTCACAGCACGCAGGGAGGTTCTCTTCCCTTCCAATGGGCGGAAGAGACCTCCCCAGGACACCAACTCCTGCACATTCTTACTCACACCAACTTACCTTATACCTCCACCCATCCCTCTCTATCTACGTTATCACTTCCCCATCTCACTAGCCGCCCCTCACACTCGCCCTCATCCTTGTCCAATCATTCAAACTAACAACACACAAGGGTAAGCCAATGTTTGTGTAAAGTTTCTGTTAATGTGGTGTCACATGTGGCATTTAAATCTTTATTTTCACCACTTTGCCTTCTTGGACAGACTTTGAAAGTGTCTTTGTGAATTCCAGTGAATGGTGAGACATAATGTCCCTCCCTCCCCACCAAGGGTGATGAGTGTGAAAGGAATGGCTTGGACATTGTAGGGATGCTTTATGGTGTTGGTGTGGAGTGGTGCCAACCTGGTGCATCATGTGGCAGCCAGGGTGTACAGTGTTAAATGAAGCAAATCTGGACATGGTGAGGCCGTCGCTGGCATCCCGGGCAGCAATGTGCACGGGTGATGATGCCTTGTGTCCTGTGCAGCATCAGTTGATTGCGGAGAAGGTTGGTGTGGATGTTGATGCTGCTGGTGTGCCTGGTGCTGCTGGTGTTGGGGCTGATCATGTTGGGATTCTGGGGACCAAGGTGAGATTTTTTCAAGGGCACCGATGCTGATGGAATAGATGGCAGGTGAGGTTGAGATGACAGAAGCGATCTGTCAATGGTGGGAGAGGTTGTTCCAATGAGCTGACACTGGATAGAGAGTTGGCTCCAAACACTTGCAACCTGTATAAAGCTCAGTCTGCCTTCCAAATGCAGTAAGCAACAGCTTCTAACCTTGGAAAGTGAAGACCTATGAAGTGGGAGATTTCGTAGACCATTTGCAGCTGTCAGGTTAGTCAATCATTCCATGCTGACACAACACCCGACTACTTACCTGCCGTGATCCCCGTGCTCCGGGAAACTCGTGGAAAAGTTGGTAAAATGGTAAGTACATGGTAAAATCCTGTTTAACTACCTTTTAACAAGCTTTTAAATATCTAAAGTGGCTGACCCACTGCTTGGTGTCGGGTCTGTTCAGGGATGACAGACCAGACAAGGAGGTGGGTTTACAGCAGGATACCGGCCCGCAGTCAATCTTTTTGAATTTGACAGCGGACCCGCCTCCAAACCCGCATTCTGAGCGCCGGCAAAATTGCCGCCCTAGTTTCAAGCAGATAGTGTAGGTCTTCTTCCTGGGGTAGATAATTAAGTTTCAATGAAATGTAGTTTTTCCTGCCTTTCACAGTCACACTTCAAACAAAAAGGAAAGAAATAATGGAAAACAAACAGGTCGAATGCTTTTGATATCGGATTTCTAATCCACAATTGAATGGTGTCTATGGTTGCCCATAGGCCTGTGAAGGGTTTCAAGCATTGCAAAGATTTTAGCCTAGTCTTCGGTTCTAATCTGGAGTTTTTTGGTGATGCGCTCTGACATGAATCTTGTCATTCATGTGGAAATGACTTATGAAATAATACTGGGCGGCCTGCTGGTGGCGCTGTCCAGGGAGAGTATAAATACTCGGGCACGGGCCCAGCTTGCGCAGGACATTCTTAACAGGAACTAGTGAAGGACACGACTAGACCTCCATGTTGTAAAACAGTTGATTAAAGCTTTGTTTAACGCTCAGACCAAGTGCCTGGTAGTTTTCTTACGTCACGCTCTAATTGACACCAAGAATCTTGGGGATCTTACTGACATTAGCAGAACCTCAATATTCATGGGTCCTAAGGATCAACTAAAGAGTCTGGGTACGAATTCCATATAGACACTCCCTGCTATTGGCCCCAAAGTAGCATTACTTAGCACCAATCTCCGATAATCAACTCCAAATAGGTGCTGTCCAGCAGTGGTCTCAGCCTAGTACTGTGCGACATTCTTGCTCTGTTGGCCTTGCTCTTTCTCTTCCTCTTCCTCATCACCTCTTCTAGTCTCTGCTTCCAAAGCTGACTTTCACCCTCCTACAATTCTCGAGCAGCATGTTCTTCTCAGTTCTCCATTCCACTCAATATTAACTCCCAGCTGACCTCCCACTGCCGTCCCATGCTCGAGCCCTTCCAGAATGTGCCTACGCACCCTTCTGCTCTTCCCTTGGTATTCACCATGACCATTGTGACATTCATCACTGGATGAATCTATTAGCATCCTGGCCCTGACTAAACCTAGCTTGTGGGTGCCAACTCTTTCTCCCCTTACTAATGGCTCTCATTGCCAAATCCCACTTCAGCTTCTTCCCTCTATTCCTCTGGCACCTTTTCCACTTTCAAGAACCTTACACTCTTTTATCCCTCCTGCCTCTCATTTAAAGTCCTCTTCACCTACTGCCCTCCAAATCCCCGTAGCAACTTCCTCGCTAGGATCACTTCCCTTCTCTCTTTGCTGAGCCTCTACTCCAAATATCACTGCCATTGATTTCAATCTGTGACTAAATTCCCCTTGCCCTCTCTCGTCTGACCTCTCTAGCATCTTGTCGTCATTCAACCTCACTCTCCACCTTAACTCCACTACCCACATCCTGTATCCTTCATCTTGCCATTTCAAGCAGTTTTGTGCCAGTTACGCTCAAGCCTGTGCCTCTTAGACTTGAGGGAATGAAGGTGGGGGGGCCATACCAGAGGAATGACCAGGATGGGAGAGAGTAAATGAGGACAAGGGCATCAAAGGCAGAGGAGAGGGACTGGGTGAACAAATCTATGGCTGCAGAAGTATTGTGGTGAATAGCGTGCCAAAGCTGGGAGTTTGAAAGTGCAGTTGTGAGTGATTTGGGAGAGATTTTTTTCCAGGGGCGGAAGTCGAAGGAAGTGGGTTTGGAAGGGGCGATGGCTGTGGTGATGAGAGATACAAGGAAAGGCTCAGAGATGGTCTTGTCAGTGATTGAGACCATGGGTGTAGAGAGGCCACGAGAGAAAGCAATGTTGGGGCAGTGGCCGTGAACATGGAGGGAGAGGTTTTATTATGCAACACAAACCAATTGCATCATGATTTTATTTTATCAAGTGACAGTGCTGAAAATAATATGGATGAGATTATATTAACAATGGCCCAATTGATGATTAGTTGGGCGCGGGATATTTGACCTGTTTTAATTTCTACTATAACCATTCCAAATTTAGCTGTGATGCAAGAAAGGTTGGGTGAGAAGGGAATACAGACCAGAATATGCAGGAAGTCCATTCAGTGCAATTTTTATTTTGTCAGTGTCACTGATATCTCTGACAACCTTGTTCAAATATTTTTTTTGACCAAAAATAAAATATATTTGCCAGCTCTGACCACGATAATGCTGATGTTACCATAGGCTGGGTGCCATTTTCATTTTTTTTTTAAACTTTGGAATCCTGTGGCAGGCTTCCTACGAGGCTGCATCTGGAGCATTGTGTCGACCATTGCTTCCACTGCTTCAAGAGAGATACTGTGTCATTGGAGAGGGTTTAGCAGAGGATCCACAAGATTAATACCAGAGATTGAAGGAAGGAGCGGTGAAAAATGATTGCACCCTTTTCTCGCTTCTGAAGAGAAGACTAACTGAAGCATGTGCAACGATGAATCTGAAAGACCTGCCAAGAGATTGACAATGGGGATCTCTGTTCAAGAATCTTTTATCAATGACATTTCTGTAAATAACCGGGGTGTGGATTTTGAGGATCACACATACCACATCACATCACATCACTAGTGCCAAAATGTCTATGTCTGTTGTAGATTTTAGCTCCTTGTCTGTTCGTGAAGCAAATGGCCTCATCAATCCCCACGCACTACACCAGCACACAGCTCTTCAATCAGAGTGACTCCTGCATTGAAACTACTTCTGAAATGGTGGTGTGCAGTAACAGTGCACTTGGTGGGCGAGCTGTCGAGCTTATTCAGTCATTCACTGGAAGTTTGAATTTTTTTACGATGACGTCAGTGATGTCTTTTTACTTATAGAATCGAGACGTTTTTAAGGTATTGAAAGGGTTGATAAATTGAAAGCAGATACATATTTCTGCTGTGGCATAAATTCAAGCTAAGTAAAATTAAAACAAATTGGCAATTAAGACAAACTATCTGGAACAAGCTAGCTCCAGTTTCTTCTAAAACATGGAGACCCATTTTGCACGCCCAGGCACATGCAGGAGGAATTTGGCTCTATGTTTTGGAGTCAATACCTAGTGTAAGCACCCTGTATAAAATGGCGAGACACATCTTAACATCTGCCCAGCGCATAGTCTGTTGACCTGTAACATTACGCCTTTGCTAGTAGATAGGTATAAATGGTGGTTTCAATATGCATCACCATATGGAGTGACTTGGCCAGATTATGATATTTTGTGTTGGCTTCCTGAGGTACGTTGGGACCAATACACTCATTTCTCAAACTGACCACCACTTTTGGTGTGTTTCGGTGGAGGTGATGAATTTAGACTTTGGATTCAGTGGCTTTGTTGCAGGAGTTTAGTGACTACTTTTTTTTAGCCTATCTTCAAAGCTCAGTATCTTTCTTACCTTTGGAGCAATGCATGAAGGATTTTCAAACTACATGTGTAGCTTTTACAGTGAACTGTTCTGGGAATAGTTGCCAGTTTATTTGATAAATGTGCCTCATACTTTATAATTCTTTGTGTAAACTAAAGGCACTTGTAATGTTTCCCAAGTAAATGACTGTATGGTCACTATACCAGACTTCTGTAAACCCAATTTAATCCATTTGTTGAACTGGGTTTTGTAATATATTCTTATATTTGGGTGTATTTGCTGAAATAATAGTGGAATGATTCACTTGACCTAATTGTTTTGCTGTTTGATTATTGGTTAAGTAAAAGTTGTTATTCAGCAGTTGAAAACAAATAATTAACAGTGAACATTTTTAACCCTACTCGCTCAGCAGAAACCTGGCGGCTGGGCAGTGAATATCGCCCTGGCTCTTACCTGTCAGAAAGCCGCCAGGATCGCAACATCTGCAATTTTAACCTGCTCTCCTGAGCAGGCAGCAAGGACACGTGGCCAGAGCCAACAGGGTCCATCCTTACACATGCATGTTGCGGCCCGATGACATCATTGAGACCCGACTGTAATTTTAACTCGGGCCTGAGCGGGGAATCCACCTGGAGTTAAAATCGGGGCCAATTTGACACCACGGGCTGGATTTTGCCAGCCCTGGGGAGGCGGGTTTGGAGGCGGGACTGCCGGGAAAATGGCAGAATTTGGGGGCTGGTGCCCAACCCGCCTCCATGCCATCTTGCCAGGAGGCGAGTAGCTGTCCCGCGCCGGGTCCCGTCTCCTTGGAGGCAGTAAGGAATTACAGCCACTTAACTGCCTGTTAACAGGTAGTTAACAGGCAGAAAATAGGATTATCCCCTTTTTGCCCTCACAAGTGCGGGCTTCCCGAAGGCTCCGAAACCCGGCAGGGTCACCGAGGTGAGTAGTGGGTCGGAGGGGGTCGGAGGGGTCCAAAAGTGTGCTGTGGAGATGAGTGATAGGTGCAAGTGTGGAGAGGTGAGTATCTGAGGTAAGTGCAAAGTGTTAGAAAAAGTGTACTTACCTTTGTTTCTTCCTGCAGGCTTCAAGAGTTGGGTATGTGGAGAGTCTCGGACCTCCGCGGTAGAGATGACAGATGGCCGTTGCATTCTCCAGTGCAGCAACCATCTAATTTCTACAAAAGAAAGAGGTTTGATGAGTTCTTGTATTCAAGAACTCATCAAACTACAGGGAATGTCAGTGTTTGACAGCTTCACAGAGCTGTCAAACGATGACAATTCATCTGTCAAAAATTTTTGACAGATGAAACGTCATACGTTGCCGTTCTCTCCAACCGGCTTTCCCTTAATTGGCCTGCTAAGCCCGCTGGGCGGGCTTAACAAGGTCAATCAAGGGAAAATAGCGTGGGTTGGCCAGAAGTTGATGGAGGCGGGACTGAAACCCGACAAGTGGGAGTCCCGCCTCCAAAAGCTTCTCATTGGCAAAATCCAGCCCCACATTGCAAATGATGCTGCATTCAGAGAATACTCTAAATGAAAGAACATTACTGATGTGAACATCTCTGCTGTTTAGCTTAAGGAATTCAAGAAAAATAATTTCTGCAAAGGACACTTTTTTTTAAAGTAACAGGAAAGTAATACTTGATGCAGCTATTGCCATTGTAAATATCAGTAAGATTAATTTGCTGCAAGCTACAAAGAAAAGATTACAGTTAAATATTTTGATAATGAAGATCCTACCTCCCAAAAGTTACCAGAGATCAGTCATTCTAAAACAGAGAACTAGCTACCAAATATCTTTAATGTCTTGCAAACCCCCAGCGTTGTACTCTGACCTTATGAAAATAAGTTACAGCTGACAGTTTTAAAAATGTTTACCGAATGTTGAGACATGCCTCTAGTAAAATGTCAAGCTTCATATCCCACATAATGTATCAGCAACTCGGACCAAGTAAGCAAGACTGCTTAATACTACAGGCTACCAATACTACTGTGCAACTTGAAACTCGCCAGGAGGCTTTCATTTAATTATTTTTCATGGACAACCTTTCAAAATAATTGCACTCAATCCATTGCTTAACTGCTACCCTACTGAATAAATTGAAGTTTCGGAAGTAAAGTAGCAAATGTGAAATAAAGACTGGTAGTTACACAGCAGGTGGATCAACACCTGAAAAGTGAAGGATGAAAATCGGGCAGGTTCTACAATGAGAAGGCGATCAGTTTTCTCTCTTCCTCTCCTGTAGACTTTAATTCATGCCACTGGCAGCAGTAGCCCTCCAGACTCCAGGCCATTCAACAACAACATAGAGGGAGTGCATCAAAGGTTCACCAGACTGGTTCCTGGGATGGGGGGGGGGATTGTCCTATGAGGACAGATTGAGTAGACTAGGCCTATATTCTGTAGAGTTTAGAAGAATGAGAGGTGATCTCATTGAAACATACAAAATTCTTACAGGGCTTGACAGGGTAGATGCAGGGAGGATGTTTCCCCTGGCTGGGGAATCTAGAACCAGGGGTCACAGTCTCCGAATAAGGGGTCGGCCATTTAGGACTGAGATGAGGAGAAATTTCTTCACTCAGAGGGTGGTGAATCTTTGGAATTCTCTACCCCAGAGGGCTGTGGAGGCTCAGTCATTGAGTATTTTCAAGACAGAGATCGATAGATTTTTGGATATTAAGGGAATGAAGGGATATGGGGATAGTGCAGGAAAGTGGAGTTGAAGTAGAAGATCAGCCATGATCTTATTGAAAGGCTCGAAGGGCCAAATGGCTTACTCCTGCTCCTATTTCTTATGTTCTTATGTAACAACATTTATATAGCACCTTTAGTGTAGAAAAACATCCCATTACAAGGAGTTTCACAGAAGTGTAATCTGACAAAAGATCAGTGACAAGTGTAGCAATGCAGCAGCCAATTCTACACCAGCAATGGCCCACAAACAGCCATGAGATGAATGACCAATCCATTGTTTTTTAATTATTATTGGTTGAGGGACGAATGTTGCTTCATGTGTCCGCCTGGAGAAGGATGAGGTAATTTCCAGTAACCTGGCGGAGCTGCTCGCCTGCCTTCTGAAGAACCTGTCTGATTTCCGTTCCATTGAAATGGGTTTCTCTGGACTAGGAAAGGGAGAGAAGCAAGGTTCTGTTAACCTGATTGGTGCTGAAAGTGCCCGTTCCTATAAGTGTTTCAGCCTCGGGTTGGCCTATGATTTACCCCAGTCAAATAGCGCACAGACACTCCAAGGGTCATTTTCAATTTTGTTGCCTGGGCAGTGACGTGCTGGAGTGGATTGCCTGCCCTCTGTAAAACCTGACTGATTTTTGTTCCATTGATTTCAGTGGAGTGAAAATTGGCCAAGCTCTTCATTGGGTGGGCAATCGGCTCTGCCAGCTTACCGCCCAGGTGGTGAAGGTTTAAATGACCCCTTTCGTGTCCAGGCTGACGCATGCAGAATGGCACCGAGAGAACACCGAGTGTGGAGGACTACTGATGACAGTGACATGAATCAATGCCTGTGACATGAATTGGAGAAGAAAATAGAAAATCTATAGCAAAAAAAAAAGCCAGCGCTAGTAACTCAATGAATATTTGAGACTACTTTAAGGGATTTGGAAAAAAAAGTATGTCTCTTTGGGAGAAATGAAAAAAGAGAAAGTCAATATAGTGATTGAATAAAGTCAAAAATAACCTATTGACCAACACTTATTATTTTAAAATGTACGAGGAATAAAATAATATGGAATGGGAGTTAGACACAAGTCATTTCAGCAAGGCTTCTGAGGAAAGATCATTGACCTGAAACATCAACTCTGCTTCTCTCACCGCAGTTGCTGCTTGACCTGCAAGTGTTTCCAGCATTTGCTGTTTTTATTTATAACTAAAAGTACTGTTTGGGGTAAAATAAATTGCTTTTAACAACAGAAGAAGTTTTTTTTTGACTGATGAAGTCCACAATGTTAAAATAAGATCTAAAATTGAAGAGATTGGTGATGTATGATCAGGATAGGGAAGAGAAGCATGTTTTATGTGGCATCCCGAGTGTCCTGTTCTACTTGTGCAACCCTCTTGTTATCTAACCTCGAGTCTTCAAAATGAACAGCAGAGTTGCAGAAGGTTCTGCTGCAGAGTCCCGGAACCTTTGCTGTCAAAGCCAGACAGTCGCTTTGTCTGATTTGCAACTGAACTTGCTAACACTATAGCCTTTTCACTCCATTCATACATGGAGTTAAGAATGATGTTGGAGACCAGGGCATCATATTGCATTCGAAGTGTAGATAGCCACTTTGCACCTTTTGTCCTGTGGAGTTGCACACATTCTGATCTACCTCGAGTGACCTCTGGATACAGGCCGGTCGCTCAGTTCCTCAGAGCGGTTCTGATCGCTGTTTCTAATTTTTACCCGTCAATGGAAGGTAACCTGTGGAACTCGCATCCGTTGATTTACTTAAGATACACTGGAAACAAAAACAGGAAATGCTGAAAATACTCAGCAGGTTAGGCAGCATCTGTGGAGCAAACTGGTGTGAACCCTTCTCCAAGCTGAAACACTCATTTCTCTCCTAACCTGCTGAGTGTTTCCAGCAGATTCTCTCCATGTTTCAGACTTCCAGCATCTGCAGTTTTTTTGCTTTTTGTTTATATTAACTAAAACGCTTGATTCTGACATGGAGCCTGAATTTCATGTTGCATAACCTACATTTCTGTAATGTCATCTAGAATAATTAAAGAACTGATCATTTCTTATTTTATCCATGTTCTGTAATTAAGAATGACCGAGCAGGTATATTTTTATTAAATATTTGGCAGGATTATTTATAATATTCTGGTAATAAATGAAATAAGCATCAATCAGAGCTTCACAGACTGCAAAATATTTTTCAGTAAATGTCATGTGTTAGTAAATTACTCAAAGTTTAACTGGAGGGGGCAAGTATTATTTTTTTAATTATTCATTCCCGAGATGTGGGTGTCACCGGCAAGGCCAGCATTTATTGCCCATCCCTAGTTGCCCTTCAGAAGGTGGTGGTGAGCCGCCGCCTTGAACCGCTGCAGGTGAAGGTACTCCCACAGTGCTGTTAGGGAGTTCCAGGATTTTGACCCAGCGACGATGAAGGATCGGCGATATATTTCCAAGTCAGGATGGTGTGTGACTTGGAGGGAACTTGGAGATGATGGTGTTCTCATTCACCTGCTGCCCTTGTCTTAGGTGGTAGAGATCGCGGGTTTGGGAGGTACTGTCGAAGATGCCTTGTTGCAGTGCATCTTGTAGATGGTACACACTGCAGACACAGTGTGCCGATGGTGGAGGGAGTGAATGTTTAAGGTGGTGGATGGGGTGCCAATTAAGCGGGCTGCTTTGTCCTGGATGGTGTCGAGCTTCTTGAGTGTTGTTGGAGCTGCACTCATCCAGACAAGTGGAGAGTATTCCATCACACTCCTTACTTGTGCCTTATAGATGGTGGAAAGTATTGTACACTATGTTAGAATCATTCAACTGTTGTTATATCTTTCTATTCCCAGGCCTCCATTCTTGATTTGCACTCTGGAGCACTATCAATGGGGAAACAATTCGTTAATATCTATAGGTAAGATCTTTGCTTTACCTTTTTTCCAATTCTTCATGTCTGCCCCTCAGCAGTGAGTGTTAGCAAGCTATTTGACTGAAGGTGCATCACAGCGGAGCCTGAACATGTTGTCACCAATCATCGAACCACATGCATTTGCAGCAGCTCTCGTTGGATAGCAATCAGAACTGGAAATCCAAGCTTTTTATTTTCTCTCTGAACCCAGGAGTGCAGATTATACTTAGTGATATTGTTATTTTAAAGTAACATATTGACACACCCATAGACAGTCCTAAAATTAAGCCACACTCTAGCAAAATTATTGAGCCACGAACAGGCTGTACCCCCAAATGAAACTTTTTCTTTGTTTTACGCAGTTCAATAGGGTGATTAGCAGTAACTTAAATCGATAACTTGGGGGGCAAAATTGGGGTTTGTAGCGCCCAGTTTTTGGGTGTTACGAGGCCTCTTAAACTACCAAAATTGCATACGTGACGCACACGCACACTTTAGACGGAAAGTGCTTCAGGCGCCATATTTGTAAAGGGGTTTGCACACACACACCTAACGATCTCTGGCAGCATGCAGAGCAGGCAGATCATGATACCAATCAGCATGCAAAGCTGATTTGATGCCAGTGCTGCCATTTTGGAGTGCCACGCTCCAGCCTACGCCCTCTCTTAACCTCGCACAGCTGAACAAGGGTTCAATGGCATGAAGGAACCCCAGCAATGCTATTTAAAGGGATCATGAACTACTTACAGGTTAGTTGCTGGCTTATTTCTTCTGGCTGTTTGGGTTGCTTTTCCATACTTGCTAAAAGTTTCAATAGTCTACAGGGAGTGATCTGGCTGGCGCTGAAGTACTTTTTTTGGTGACTTAAAGGCTTGTGCACAAATCAGTTGCTTCGAGACATGGGTGGCCTAGTATGGCTTCCCCTTGGCATTGAACATGACACTGAGAATGAGCAGAGGCTACAGAGAGGAGGACAAGCTGCTAGAAGAGGGAGGAGGTATTTCTGTGTGCCCTCCAGCGAGCTGGCACCTGCGCTATCCTTTCCCCCCCCCCCCCCCCGCCCGCCCTGGCTCCTGCGCACTTGTGCCCAGTGTCTCACTACATGCAGATCCCGCCACTGTGCCATCCTGTAAATTACGCGCAGTGCCAGAAGCTGAGGTGGTGGCTGTGGCTGTGAAATTGAGTGATGGCGTCCCTTCATCGTCACTTTCTTCTTGTTCTTCCTCCACTGCCTGAGCTGCTTCCAGTTCTTGAGTATCTGAAATGAAAAAGGGACAAGGGTTGGGTTGTGATGAGGGGAGAGGAGAAAGTAAGAAGTGCATGCTGACACCATCTGCAGTTTGTAAGTCAGAAGAGATTCAGGGATGAGGGAGAAGTGGGATGAGAGAAGGAGGATTCGGTATGCGGATACCCTCATCATCAGTCGATTCAGCCCTGCAGGTGGCCATGACCTCAACAGTGGCCCTCCCCTTAATGGCAAGCACTGTCTCCTCCATGGGGGTTAAAACAGGCGCGCCTCTCCCCCTCCCATTAATTCCTGCTGCCTCCTGTTGTGTGCCACTTTCTCTTGCAAGAAAAAGGGAAGTGTGTCAGTGAGTGTCATGCAATATGTTTGGATGATATGGCTGTAATGGTTGAATAGCTGGCAGCGTGTGCAAGCTTTGAGATGTGGGTCGAGGCTTGCAACAGTGCTAAGTGTCTGAGGGTGAGGTAAAGCATATGAGTGTTAGGTATGAGTCCTGATTGATAGAGATTGTTGGTAGGTGAGTGATGGGGGTGTAGTGAATTGAGCAGTGGATGAGGCTCGTGTTGCAATTGGTAGGATCTGGCATTTGAAGATAAACTCACTGACCTTGACCACTCATGATATCGGGCCCCCGGCTGATGCGTACAGCCAGTGCACCGCGTGGGGAACGTTGACGGCACGCAGGAATCATGGAAATGAGCAGGCAGCACGAAGTTGACGTCCTGCCTGCATTTCAATCAACGGGCGCGGGTTAATTACGCATCGTGATCCCTGCGCCCGTTTTCGGGGGCTATCCAATTTAACCCCCATGGTACCTCTGAATACACTGATAGTAACTTCCACAAGTTTGGGAAATTGAATGAATGTGTATTAAAAGTACTTGCGTCGGGTGCTGCTTTTCCTAGAATCGGTAAATGTGGTTTCTGTTGGTTTGTATTTTTACTGCTGGGGAATGTGACAGTCGCTAAGGTCTGTTGGTAATTTGAGGAACCATCATCCTTTTTAAAATTTAAAACTCAGGTCGTCAACAGGTGGCGCAGTATTAGCTCTGTGGCATTGGCAACCTGACAATAACTCTTGATGTTAAAATTGTAGCACTAAGCCTGTCTCTGTAATATATTTTCTGTCACATATGGCTTAGCCTAATGCCCATTCTCATATGAAACTGGATTGTTGTGACCATTGTGCTATTTCTAACTTGTTTACTATTTCGAGATGGGGCAGTCAGATTTAACCCACAAAAACACACGCGTTCACTAGAATACTCGAAAGCTGCTCCACCCCATATAGTCTTTAGATAAAGAGCTTTGAATTTCTGCATCAATTGAAACTGAAGAGAGCATGTGGGCTGGGATAGCTTCAAATGAAGATTAAACCAAGAACATTGCATACCATTAATTTAAAATTATATTTACAGGTACTTTGGTGAGCAAATAAAAGATATATTTGATGAAGAAGACTTCACATTGTACAGGTAAGATAACGCTACTGAAGTAGTCTGATAACTTATGTAAGTAGTAAGAATAACTACATACATGGATGTCTATTAATGAACTCTGTCAGTCTCTTTCTCTCTCTCTCTCTCTCTCTCTCTCTCTCTCTCTTGCCCTCCTCCCACTAGTCTCTCAACCTCTTTGTGACTATGCTTGTGGATCACTGTAGGTCTGTTGCTTTTTATCATTGTGTCTCTCTAGGGCCTAAGCAAGATTATGAGACCTATTGTATCTGCAGCACAAAATATCAGCAATAGCTGTGGTAGCAGTAACTTCAGATTTTCAATGGCTGTTAGAGCCACCCTGAGCCTTATTGATTGTTCCCTACTTCCAATTCTTAGAAACAGAAAAGTTGAATGGCTTTAAATGTTGATTTATCGCTGCTGTCAGATGGCATGAGACACAATGAGGTGGTTGTCTGATTAGCGATCCTCTCTCAGTTCTAGCCCTCATCTCTTTCCATCACAGCATTTATTTTCTGACTCTGTTTTATCGATGCTACTGTGGTCAGTGTTATAGAATCATAGAAACTTACAGCACAGACGGTGGCCATTCGGCCCATCGTGCCTGTTCTGAAAGAGCAGTCGTGCTTAGTCCCACATCCCTGCATTTTGTCCCTAACCCTGTAAGTTCCTCATCCTCAAGTACCTGTCCAACTCTCTTTTAAAATTATTTATGGAATCAGCTTCCACCACTTTTTCAGGTAGAGCGTTCCCGATCCCAACAACTCTCTGAGTGAAGAAAATTCTCCTCATCTCCCCTTTAGCTCTTTTTCCAATGATTTTGAATCTATGACCTCTAGTTATTAACCCACTCACCAGAGGGAATATTTTTTCCCTATTTACTCATCATCTTGAAAACCTCTATTAGGTCACCTTTTAACCTTCTCTGTTCCAACCTCTCCTCATCCCTGGTAACATCCTGGTAAACCTTCTCTGTACCCTTTCTAAGGCCTTTACATCTTTCCTGAAGTGTGGTGCCCAGAATTGTCCGCAATACTCCAGCTGAGGCCTAACCAGTGATTTATAAAGTTCTAGTATGATCTCTTTGCTTTTATATTCTATTCCTCTATTTATAAACCCAGTTAACCCATATGTTTTTTTAACCACCTTATCAACTTGCCCAGCCACCTTTAAGAATTTGTGTAGATGGACACCAAGGTCTCTCTGCTCATTTACACTTTTCAAAATCGTGCCATTTATAGTAAGTATCCTGTCTTTCCATATTAGTCCTCCCAAAGTGCATCACTTCACACTTCTCCGCATTGAACTCCATCTGCCGTGCTCCTGCCCATTTCACCATCCTGTCGATGTCATCCTGAAGCCTATAACTATGCTTATCATGATCTACTACTTTGCCAAGTTTTGTATCATCTGCCAACTTTATAATGCTGCTCCCTACACCCGAGTCTAGGTCGTTTATAAAAATTGCAAAGAGTAATGGACCCAAAACTGACCCAGTGTTGCTCTACATTTTGATCTCTTGTTCCTCCTAAGCTCCAAATGCACCACCCTACATGTTGTTCCTCCCTGCTGCATCACTATTCTGTTGAAATCAATACTATTGCACAGGCTCCTACTCTAGCTTATTCTTTGTTAAGAACTCAAAACTGTGGAACTCTTTACTTCCCACAGTAAGCTTTGAGAACTCAAGCCTGGCACCACCTAATCACTACTTGATACCTGATCTTTTCTCCCACTCCTTTCAACTTTTGTGTCCTACTCTATGGGCCATTCACCTAAAATAATTATTTTAAAAAATTTGTCTCAACGTTGAGTTGTCAGTTCAACTTCATAACGAATATGTAATGAAAAAAAGAGGTTAGTTAATCTTCAGATGCTAATTCACAAACAGACATTTATTAAAGCAGTAAAAAAAAAAAGAGCTAATATCGATCTAACAAAATTAACATTAAAATCTGTGGAAAAAATCAGTTAAATTCTGCGCTGACCAACAAAATGAAGATCAGTTTTTTGTCTAATTTGAGCCAGATAGAAATGTATGAAGAAAACAAATGTAACTACACAAGTGGTAAAATTTAGGACTTTAAAGATTATTTAATATTCATATTTTGCAGTGCTAGGTCTGCACGATTGATGAGGCTCCTGACATTGCTGACTGTTGCTTTCCCCTAAATGGTTCCCTCAACATTTCTTCCAACATGCATCATGTGTGCAATTGAATAGCTTATTAAAAGATGTACGTAGAATTGTGTTAGAGACCCACCGCCATTACATAGCTTCCAAGACCAGTTGTTTTGTAGTTTATAAATATGTCTGATCGTGAGAGAGTTAGTAAACTATTACAAATTAATGCAAATGCCGTGCCACTGGGCAAGATTGATGTGGGTTCCTTCTGACATTGGCTTCAAAAACAATCGTATGCAACTTATGATTGAAGAGTTGAACACATACTGCCAGATGTTTTGGACTGTGCCATGAAAAGGCCTCATACGTTGAGAAATGCCAGTAGATTCCATTGGCTTGTACTTTTTTTCTTAAGCAGGACAGCTCTATTTGTTTCAGATTGCTATGCACTATCGGCAAAATTATATCTTGTAGGGAGATTATTCGAGAAATTATCTTCCCATTGTGAAAGTGTTTAAGAACTGAGGTGAGGGGACAGAACGGTGAGGAGAATAGCAATTAAAAGTAAAGACCGGAAAATTAGTGTTTATGAGGTGCATTACTGAACTCCAATACACTGGCACCATTGATGTAACAAAATTAGGATTGTTGCCCCATGGAGTGGTAGAATTAAGGAATTGACCAAATTGGCAAAGGGAGGCTTCAGGATAAAATTATTAAAATAGACAGAAAATAAATTATTCTTGAGTTCCGTAAAATCTTTGGTCTGTGTATTCCAATCTGAAACAATAGTGCTGGATCCATCGCTGATTAAAGGAATGTGAGAGAGAATGTTGCTATTCTCTTGGAGTCAACCCAGTAATGGCAAATTTATGTCAAGTTTATTGGCAGTGCCAGATATCTGGCACAATATTTTGTAACATTTTACAAATCTGGTTAGCATCAAACACAGCTACAAAAATGTGTTGTTCAACAGCTTACGTTGTATTCCAACCGAACTTGTTCCATGTGGGTTTGTGCCAGATAGGTTCAGCTGTGCTTCGAATTTTAACTGCTTGCACCAGATTTTAAGCTGCCTCTATATATTTTCAACATGAATTGAAAAATAAAACTTTGTACGAGTTTCTTTCTAATAACTTCATAACAAAATGCCCTATTGTTAGTGATATGTACAAAAAGCAGGTTTGACATAATACTAAACGGGTGGATCTTGTCAAAATCTTAGAAATTTAATTTGAAAGTAATGTAAACCAGTATGGTATAAACTTTGAGGCTAGAAAACCACTTTTTCATATGCCTGTGTTTCATAGGAACATAGAAACAGGAGTAAGCCACTCAGCCCCTTGAGTCTGTCCCGTCATTCAATTAAATCATGGCTGATTTGTACCTCAACTTCAATTACTCACCTTTTGTTCATACCGAACAAAAAGCTATCAGTCAGTCATGAAAATTTTAATTGACCCAGCATCCAGAGCCTTTTGGGGGCGATTTCCACTATGCCGTGTACCTTATGTAGACATTTGAAATATTTAGTCCAAATTTGCTTTGTACTCTTGCTGATCTGTACATTTGCAATGAAAGAACTGAAGAATTTTTAACTGAGTACTGAAATAATTAATGAGATTAAAGAGACTGTGCATCGTAGCCACATGGGGCCATATTACTAAGCAAAAGAATGCTACCATTTTAAGGGTAATTACCTAACTGAAAAAGATAAATTTTCTGAATGTTAAAATTCTGCACTCTAAAACTTATAGTTTTGAAAACCAAAATGACTTTTTTCAGCTTATTTATTTTATACTTACAAATAAAATTCACAAAGCTGCCCAAATTTTGCAACTAGCAAAAGGAATTTGCTTCAACCTTCTAATCTTTGTACGTCCTTAGAGAAAGACTTGAAGCCACAGTGTTTTTTAAGCTTATTAATCTATTCTTTCACTCCTTCCATCTAATAATTGGCCACTTCGATACAATGACTTAAAATGATCTTTTACAAAGTGGGAAACTTTGTTTCATTACATAAATCCCCAAACTGCAGAGCATTTCCCAATAGAGATTAGCTTTTTAATGGACGGTGGGATTTAATTTTAAAACTTCAAAAGCTTGATGATTTTAAATTAATTATAAAGTGATCTTTTTTGCAGTGATGTGCGATGGCGAATTCAGCAAATAATAGCTGAAACATTTGGGATTGACTTAACTCGCTTGCACCTCACAAAGCCTACCTTTTTCTCAAGGATGAACAATACTGACGCCAAGACTATGCACGATGAGTATTGGCATCCTCACATTGATAAGGTATTGGACAATCTTTTGACACCTAATGGAAAACTTAGCAATTAAAACTCATTCAACATATTACGTGTTGCAATCCAGAGAAAATCTGCCTCCCATATTTCATGCTCGGTGAAATGTGCTGCGGAGTCCATTTTGTTGTTTAGGTTGCAGTGCTGTTTAAACAACAAAGTGCGTTGCCGTAGAAACGATGGAAGAATGTGTGATCGCACTTCTGTGGAAATGACAACATTTTCTTACAACGTATACGCGTAAAAGGCATAAATTACCTATTGTTGCTTCTTATTGGTTGCCCAGAGTAAGTGGAGTCATGCTGACATTAATGTTTTGTGGCGGGGACCGAAGACAATGGCTTCGATCTTCCCAATATTTATGACTTCTAACATTCATTTCATAACCACCTTTGGCATTTCTGTAGCTTTGTGGATAAATTATCTTAATTATGAACGTTCAATTTGTATTATCTTTATTCATTTTTGACTGGGGCGAAAAGTTTTCCTTGGAAAATTATGTGTGTTAAAAGAAAAAGAAAATGCAGGGATTCCTTTATTTGTTATACACTAATGAATACATTAGAATTGGTCCTGAGAAGTGAGTATATATTTTTTAAAAACCTAAACTGCAGTTCTGGAGGAGTAATCGAGCAAAAACATTGTTTTGTTGTTCAAATGCAGTCATATTTTTGTTTAATATAACTTATGATCATAGTTCCTGCCATGATCCTGCAAAGTCCTGTGACTTAGAGGGCCATTTTCTTGTTATTTCAGTCCTAGATAAGAATCTACACATTTATATTGTTGGGTGTTGGACATAGTGTCTAAAGATACCTGGGTTTAGGTAAATGTAATCAAAATCTTTCTCAAAGAAATTTTTCACTTTTAGGAATATCATTGGTGATATACTGGTACATCTTGTGTATGATTGAAGAGATTGTGTTCTTGTCAGCAAAAACGTGCATGCCAGCTACACCTATCCACTTCTATTCTAAAGGAATCCTTGGTTTTACTTTGAGCTGAAAGAGTGACATGTTGACACAGTCAATTCTTTTATTTTTCCATAACGTTGTTACATTATGTGTGCGCATATTGGATTCCAATTTTCAACATGTCTAACGAAATGCATGTTTTTGCGTTCAGTACCATGTTTAAGGATGTAAAGGAATAGCCATATTTCAGAAAAATACACCATCCTATGAACAGAGTTCTGACTTTATTAAAATATGACAAACTGGGTTTAAAAATCTAAAAGCCTCAATGACACAAGCTGTGAATACAGGCTTCTGAGATAAGATGAGTCACAAAGCTGTAAACACCATACAAGCTTATGAAATGGGAATTGGTTGTAAATACTAAGACAATGGCCTCATTGAAACAGTCTGCAGTTTGGAACCAACACAACAGCTATACCCAGTTTAAAGTGTTAAAAACTAACACTTCGAACAGAAACACAGAACATTAAAGAAACATGTGCCTTTGTAAAAGTAACATCAAATGAAAGACAGGAAACATAAGTTTGTAATACAACCAATTGAAGTAGCTAAGAAAGGCATAGAACACCCTAGTTGAAGTGTTTTTGATTTACATATTGTAAAAGGTACAAACCGAAGACTTTGTAAATATTACATCAATAGATGCACCAAGCAATCACATGGTTTTTGTATTGAACTTGGAACAGTTGGGAGACGCGAAGTCTGGGTTACAAGCAGCTGAGGTGGTTTAAGAATTCAATGGCAGACCTTTGTAAGAATGGCATCAAATAAAAAACTACTGTCAAATTGTTTTTTTATAAGATTTGAACACCTAAAGGTAGAGACAGAAGTCTGCGAGTTAACAGCTGAATTAACAGTAAGAATAGAAAGAGGTTGGCAGAGATATGACTGGATATGCTTAGCTTACATCAGCAGAAAACTTCAAAGAATATACCACTGCAAAAAGAGTATAAAATATAGAGCTTTCAGATAGGAAGTCAGAAGTCGCTGGAAGGGGCAAAGCGATTCTCAACTTCAGAGGCAGACTCTGTAAGTTTTTAACTCTTTGAGTCTCGGGGATCAAAAGGTACTTTTATTTGATTTTGGTGGATATTCTGGATTAAGAATAAGACTTAGAAATGTAAAAATGTAACGAAGTTAAGATTTGAGAATAAGGAGCTCTGAGAATAAGAAATGTAAGCTGTTTGTATTTTGAACTGTTAAAGTTGCGATTGACTCACCAGCTGTTAACTACATGTCGGTTCTTTAATAAATCTATATATTTTTAGAATTGTCTCACAGAGTATTTCTGTATCAAACTCGCGAACTCAATCTCTGTACACTCTTTTGTGAGGAGTTGCAGAATTCTGGGGGGGGGGCGGTTTCCAGACCCTCATAATATCTGGAAAGTTACAGTCCAGTTAAACTTATTAAAAGTGCTATCTGGAGGACGGTAATATCTTCAAGTCGTTTCTTTCCTTTAGGGAGAGATAGTCTGGACCTTTAGACCCAATTAAGCGTCTTATAGGATTCGGCTATCTCTAACTTTAGTTGAAGGGGAACGTCTGGGGAATACGCCTGATCTGGGGTAGCCCGAGAAGGGCTAGGACTAGTAATTATCCCTTCAAGGAAAGGCTACAGTCAAGTGCCCTGTATCTCAAAAGACGCATCAAGAAACAAAGACCCTGGCCACTCACCCTATTTGTGTTTGTGTTCTGTAACTCCCTTTTCCTTTCTCAACTCCTATCTGTAGTTTACTCCTCAGACATATAGCACGGGATGTGGCAAGGCTAGCATTTATTGCCCATCCCCAATTGCCCTTGTGTGGCTTGCGAGGCCATTTCAGAGGGCAGTTAAGAGTCAACTACATTGCTGTGGGTCTGGAGTCACATATAGGCCAGACTAGGTAAGGACGGCAGATTTCCTTCCCTAAAGGACATTAGTGAACCAGATGGGTTTTTACGACAATCCGCTAACATAGTTGGAACACAAAATTCAGTTCAGTGGAGTGAATGTGGCACTTTTTTTAATGACACAATTTGCAAAGCTGTCAGGATCACATGCTTCTTTGGGTAATATATTTTACGTTGATGGATTATTTTTATTGTAAGAGAGATATGCCAACTTACTTCAAAATTATGAAAGCAAATTGCTTGCATCAAAAATGCATTCTTGAACATTTTCCAAACTCTTAAAATAATCAAAGAATTGAACTAAGATAGCCAAACTGAAAAAGCTAGCAACCATCTACATAAACTGTCATTGCAATTTGCAGATTTAAAATTTAAAATAATACTAAATACAGATATCAGTATTTGAAGGCCTTTAAAAAGAGTGACGTTTCTGAAGATACATACTGTTTGCAAATTTAGTAATTCTAGTAACATGATGTTTTTGAGCTGATCTGCTTCGTGTTGTTCAGCAAATGCAGTGCATGTCAAAGCTAGCAGACAGTTTAGTGGTTTGAGAAACTAATGGAAGAAATGTTAAAAGTGGCGTAGCATTCAATGTCCATGGATTGCGTGCAATACATGATTAAGGACAACAAAGTGACACTGACCCTTAAGAGACACGTAGAAACATTAGTGTCAAGGGTAATTGGGATTTCTAGAGACAGTCTTCATTGTGATTGCTGCTCATTAGCTGGTTTTCTTCCATGATTTTTGAGCAAAGCAGAATGGGCAAGTTTTGCTTGATTTTGCTAATGAGTAGCATTAGCCCTTGAATGTTTGCATCAGAGTAATTCTGAAGGTTAAATATTCAGCCTGATGATTTAATCTATTTATTTCTGCAGACATAAATTCCAAGTTTTACAGACATTTCAGGTTTCCTTTATCGAACAGCTCTATGCTCATTGCATTTCATAGCGCTTCTGTCTGTATATCAGTGTCAAAGATATAATTATAAATTGGTGTTATGACTTTATAAGCATGTATCAGACTGCACCATTTAATATTCTAATTGCTAAGCAGTGCCCTGAAAGGGTAACACATAATTATAATTTTCAGGATTTTTTTTGTGCTGTTAACAATTATTCTCTCTTGATCATTCAGATTCTTCAATTATTAGCCCTGGTGCTATTTATATGTAAATCTCAAGGATCTGCAATCAAATTCTATATTCAGGTTTTGAATTGTGTTTCATCCTGATTTGTCCTCGAGTTGTGTTAAATCGGCTGTGGAGATATACAGACTAGGAAAATTGTGGTTTGATCTCAGTCCGTGCTGCCTTTGCTGATGTCATCTGGGGCTACAATAGGGGTGTGAAAACTGACCTGTGTGACTTTGGGTTAGTTAGAGGAAAATTGGCTCGGGTTCTTGCACCTGATCATTATTTAGCAACCTCTGTTGAAAGTGTATGTGTGAGAGAGACAGAAAGAGAGAGAACAGGCGAGGACAGGAAGGGGATTGGGAAGAGCTCACTGTGATGGAACAGCCTGCTGATGCTCACTATCAAAGCTCACATATGCCCATGCCTAACAGGGAGGTTAGAACATTGGCAAAAATACAGGCTGTGGACGATAAACCCGGTTAATCTTCTGCTAGGTGAAAAGTATGTCTTGTTAGTTTAAGAAAAATAAAACTGCAGGATTTGTCCCCTTGCTTTTTCAAGAAAGCTTCATTAAATGTTATCCCTAAACCTAAACTTAATAGCCAACTTTTTACAAAGTTCAATCAGTTGAATAGGAATGAGAACAGCGAGTCTTAGAAATATGGAGAGTTGTTTTAAATTGAGAAATGAGTGAACGGTCATGGTAAATAGTGCAGAACAACATCAAGGATGACAATAGTCGGAGAGAATTCAAGGTCAATCAGGAAGTTGTCATTGACACTAAGTTTGTTTTTCTAAACCTGTAAATTGTTGGAGTTCTTTCGTATTATACTTGAAAATGCAATTAAAACATTGTGCTTTTTAATACAAAGAGCAACAGAAAATGTCTTGGAATATTCCTCCCTCAAAACAAATTAACTGGTCATTGCTGTTTGTGGCACCTTGCTGTGTGCAGAATGGTTCTGTTTGCTTGCGTAAACAGTCACTGCATTTCAATTGAATTAATTTGAAGTTTTTAGATGTTTCTGAGAGATGTGATGAGACATGATATAGGCACAAGTTTTTCCTTTCTTTTAAAGCTGTGTCTTTTATGTGAAGTTTCTAGTCCTTGATTCCCTAATCTATGCAGGAATTTTAATCAATGGGATTAGACTGCCACATCGAATATATTTTGAGGGCATGGACCATGTACAGCAGGCACCTCAAAGCACTGGAGAGGTACCACCAACGCTGCCTCCGCAAGATCCTGCAAATCCATTGGCAGGATAGGCGCACCAACGTCAGTGTTCTCGCTCAGGCCAACATCCCCAGCATCGAAGCTTTGACCACGCTCGATCAGCTCCGATGGATGGGCCACATCGTCTGCATGCCCAATATGAGACTCCCAAAACAAGCGCTCTACCCAGGTGGGCAGAGGAAATGCTTCAAGGACACCCTCAAAGCCTCCTTGAAAAAGTGCAATATCCCCACCTGGGAATCCCTGGCCCAAGACCACACAAAGTGGAGGAGAAGCATCCGGGAAGGCGCCGAACGCCTCGAGTCTCTTCGCCGGGAGCAAGCGGAAGCCAAACGCAAACAGCGGAAGGAGCGCATGTCAACCCAAGCACCCCACCCACCCGCCCCTTCAACCACCGTCTGCCCCACCTGTGACAGAGACTGTAGGTCCTGCATTGGACTCATCAGTCACCTGAGAACTCATTTTTAGTGTGGAAGCAAGTCATCCTCGGTTCCGAGGGACTGCCTCAGAAGAAGAAAGAATAGATTGAAGCGACCCATCAATCACACCCCTCCTCTGGCAGTGGCTGTAAATAGTAATGTCACTTCCTGTCAGCAGTCGTCTTCCCTCCTTTCATGATTCAAGAGGTAGTGAGTTACAACCTGCTATATTGCTACTTTAAAAAATCTTTTTAAGCATTTTTTATCCTTTACTTCTCTCCATTGCAACCTAGCACATTTCTTCACTATAAATTTGAAACTTTCGCATTCAACAAAAACCAGAATGTTCGTCTGGGTAAATATTTCTTATCTTGACAGCCTGCTTTTCGCATCCAGCAGTCTTCCCAGCATGAAATCCATTTGCTTCCACCATGGGCCCATTCTCACTCCTAATCCTTCTGATGCTTGTCTCTCTCTCTCTTCCTCCTTTCTATAAATCGAAGGAGATAAAACTCCTGCTTCACTCATTCCAAAGGCAAATGAAAGTGAATGCTTGACACAAACCCCAGAGTTCAGAAAAGAAAGCTGGCCCACCATCTTCAGCAACGTCTGAACCAGAAGGTACTTTGAAATCTAAGAAAGGGAAATGTATCTTCCGCCTCGGCATTGGTGAGATGGTGAAAGTGACGTGTAGATTCTGACCGGGTCAAATTTGGCTTTAAAAATGGACAGTGCAAGGTAGGAATGAGAAAAGGCTATTTACTGTATCGGGGTTGGACTCTACAAACTTTCTGCTTGTTCATTTTGGTTCCTTTCTCGTCTGGAAGTTTCTTGGGTTCACAGCTGCTGCCTTATTTAAAGGATTGCTGATTTTAGTGGTGTCATTATCTTTTGTGGTATCAGTGTGCCGATATAACGCCAGTTGGTACGAAATCGCCTTTTTCTTCTGTCCATAAAAAAGCAAAGCGATCGAGACATTAAAATGAATGGGCTAATGCCTCTGTCAAAAAAGCAGATAGAGGCATTTGACAAGAATGGATCAACCATTCAGATGATAATATCACAAGAATCCTTTCCAGGCTAATATTTCTTATATTGTGCAATATTTAGCAAACAAACGATAGAGGAATATTGAAGTGTTTTTTTCCCCTGTATTGCACGAACCTTTTACGCTAATGGATTGAAAACTTTGCTACCTGAGCGCGGTAGCTCTGAAACTGCCATATCCACAGGCTCAGATGTTGCTGACGATGTGTAAAGAAAAACTTGCATTTATATAGCATCTTATCGCCTCTCGGCGAAACATCTCAAAGTGCTTCTAAATGCTTCACAGTTACTGTTGTAATGTGGGCAAATGCAGCAGCCAGATTTCACTCAGTAAAATTCTACAAACAGCAATGAAATGATGAATGACAGGTTAATCTATAATTAGGCAGTTTTAAAAATTATGGAGGAACGTTGTACCCTGAACAGCCATTATTTTGATCTATGCCTATGTTGTTATGACTATCACATTGTGAGGGATGAATAATTATGCTATTGCACTGTGTTTGCTGAGTGACAGTTAGACAAATGAACGAAAACAGAAGCCTGTTTTTCTCCACTTTCAACTCATTACAGCGGATAATGTTCAGTGGTGCTTTTCTCAGTGGAATTCAAGCAGGAACTAAATCTGACCTGCTGCTTTGATGTTTTTCACAGGTGACATATGGATCATTTGACTACACTTCACTACTGTACCTCTCTGACTACAAGACTGATTTTGGTGGTGGACGATTTGTGTTCGTCGATGAACTTGCCAACAGAACAGTGGAGCCTCGAATAGGTATGGTTTTTCTTTACATTTTTTTCAATCCAAAGAAAATGCTTGAAACTTCTTTGAAATGTTTTGGGCCTTGTGTTCTTCAAATGTCCGTGCTGGCGAGTGGCGTATTTTCTACTTCTGTCACTCAGCGTCAGCATCAGGGACTCTCGGGTCAGGTATCGCACTGACCCAATGTTGTGGGAAACTTCCTATGTTTTATCTCGGTAATGCAACACTCAAATAGCACTAACCTCAAAAGAGCATCCCTATTAGATTACCGTCCATTTTTACATTTTCCACACGAATGCATCTTGTTACCTTTATGAGTATGAGGCTGAATTGTGGTTATTTTGTGTTGTGGGCTCATGTTTAATAGAAAGTGGGTTAAAACTAGCCACGGTCATTTCATCCTGTCAGGTGGGTTCAAACCCCAGGCCCTAGAAGTGAAAGGATATTTTTTTTTTGCAATTTTCTCTTCCATTTTATTTTTTATTCATGGGATGTGGCAAGTCTGGCATTTATTGCCCATCCCTAATTGCCGTTGAGAAGGCGGTGAGCCACCATTTCAGACAGCATTTAAGAGTCAACCACATTGCTGTGGGTCTGGAGTCACATGTAGGCCGGACCAGGTAAGGATGACAGATTACCTT
Source organism: Squalus acanthias (assembly GCA_030390025.1). Classification (NCBI taxonomy): domain Eukaryota; kingdom Metazoa; phylum Chordata; class Chondrichthyes; order Squaliformes; family Squalidae; genus Squalus; species Squalus acanthias. The sequence goes on along the minus strand of CM059447.1, from coordinate 25,046,630 downwards.
CCCTAAAGGTCATTAGTGAACCAGATAGTTTTTACAACAATCTGGTAGTTTCATGGTCACCATTACTGATACTAGCTTTTATTTTTAATTCCAGATTTATTTAATTAACCGAATTTAAATTCCCCAGCTGCCGTGGTGGGATTTGAACTCATGTCTCCGACTCATTAGTCCAGGCCTCTGGATTACTTTTCCTGCTTTTTTCCAGTTCTGACGAAAGGTCTTCGACCTGAAATGTTAACTCTGTTTCTCTCTCCACGGATGCTGCCTGGCCTGCTGAGTTTTTCCAGCGTTTTCTGTTGTTACTCTGGATTACTAGTCCAGTAACATAACCACTATGCTACCGTACCCCAGTTCCTCTGCCTCCCCCGCCCCCCCCCCCCCCCCCCCCGCCCTTGCTTGGGGTTTGGTTCCATGGTTCACAGTCGATCCCAGCAGCTCACCTAAGTGACCATTCTCATGTGTGACCCAAGATGGCAATTTTGACAGGCTATTTGATCCTGAGAATGGGCCATCACAGTGGGCCTCATCCTATGTCCACCCCAGTAGACTTTTAGCAAACGTTGTAGCAAGTGGGTAGGAGCAGGAATTCTGTTGCTTTTCTCCTCTCGAGCCTAGAGGCACAGAGGCAAATTGTAAGCAACCTATTTTTCACCCTGACTGAGATCAGCCAGCTCAACACAGATTGCAAATTGAACTTGGGACCTTGTACACTATATGACAATTTGTAACACACCTTCTTTATCATCTGAGCCACTAGGGAACTGCAAAGGCAATATTCGAAATAAAACTGCTGCCTGTGGACCAGGTGCAGCCTTTGTATTCTGGTAATCTGGCTGGTGGAGCCGAGGCAATTCAGTCCCGTTTCTGTTGATATTTCTTACTTGTTTCTTTCTGTTTGAATTTTGTTGCCATCTTGGAAAAGGGCTGCTTTTTGTGTTGTTCCTACTTCGGTGGATAAATTCCAAATCAGAACAGCAAGATCTGCTTTTATTAGTAACTTAATATACATGCAAATTAATGGGAAAATGGGTTTAAACCTTTATAAATGACCCCTGAAGCTCCATGATAAGACAAAAGCTTGGATGTTGCTATACTATTTAAACTTGGTCACTCCATAATATTCCCTTTACACTACATGCTCAGCCCAAACCTCCCTGTGTTGAACAAAATAGTACTTTCGTCCATTCATTCCTGTTAATTAACTTTATTTCATTTCTTTGTGTAGTGCACTGATTCCAGTGTACGCCTAAAAGAAATAATTGGGATTAAACAGTCGATACACTAACCACATCTGTGGTAGTTTGTTGTGTTTTGAATCACTTTTGTGTGAAATATATGTCCCTGTGTCTTGGGTTTAGGGTGAATTAATAATTGAATGGATGAAGGTCCGAAGATTTGCATTTTGATATTTTTATCACATTGTTTTGATAGAAATGCTGTTCCAAGCATAACCTTCCCTGGCAAATTAGTTATGTGCTTGCTGGGGTGCAACGACAATAAATTAAATTTCATTACTAGTTCAGGAGCAAGAATAGTGCACAAGTAACATTTAAATGTTGCTGAATGCAGAAATCAAAATTCAAGTCTGTTTTAATGGTATTCTTGAATTTAAAAAAAGGCAATTTTAATCCTGCCCATCAGTGGAAACCAGGCAGGTGGGCAATTAAAATGCTGCGGGGAACTTACCCGGCAATGTCCCACTCCCGACCCTCAGCCTTCAAGTTTAACCCGCTCTTCTGAGCTGTCAACAAAGACAACTGCCAGAAACAGGTGATGCCCTTCTTTAAATATGCAAAAATCTTTTTTATTCGTTCCTGGGATGTGGGCATCGCTGGCAAGGCCCACATCCCAGGAACCACATATTGCCCATCCCTAATTGCCCTTGAGCAGGTGGTGGTGAACCGCCTTCTTGAACCGCTACAGTCCTTGTGGTGAAGGTACTCCCACAGTGCTGTTAGGGAGGGAGTTCCAGGATTTTGACCCAGCGACAATGAAGGAACAGCAATATATTTCCAAGTCAGGATGGTGTGTAACTTGGAAGGAGAACTTGCAGGTGGTGGTGTTCCCATGCGCCTGCTGCCCTTGTCCTTCTAGGTGGTAGAGGTTGCGGGTTTGGGAGGTGCTCCCGAAGAAGCCTTGGCGAGTTGCTGCAGTGCATCTTGTAGCTGGTACACACTGCAGCCACGGTGCGCCGGTGGTGGAGGGAGTGAATGTTTAAGGTGGTGGATGGGGTGCCAATCAAGCGGGCTGCTTTGTCCTGGATGGTGTCGAGCTTCTTGAGTGTTGTTGGAGCTGCACTCATCCAGGCAATTGGAGAGTATTCCATCACACTCCTGACTTGTGCCTTGTATATGGTGGAAAGGCTTTGGGGAGTCAGGAGGTGAGACATTCGCCTCTGACCTGCTCTTGTTGCCACAGTATTTATGTGGCTGGTCCAGTTAAGTTTCTGGTCAATGGTGACCCCCCAGGATGTTGATGTTGGGGGATTCGGCGATGGTAATGCTGTTGAATGTCAAGGGGAGGTGGTTAGACTCTCTCTTGTTGGAGATAGTCATTGCCTGGCACTTGTGTGGTACAAATGTTACTTGCCACTTATCAGCCAAAGCCTGAATGTCGTCCAGGTCTTGCTGCATTCAGGCATGACTTGCGAATGGAACTGAACACTGTGGAAGCATCAGCGAACATCCACACTTCTGACCTTATGATGGAGGGAAGGTCATTGATGAAGCAGCTGAAGATGGTTGGACCTAGGACACTGCCCTCAGGAACTCATAAGAACTTATGAAACAGGAGCAGGAGTAGGCCATTTGGCCCTTCGAGCCTGTTCCGCCATTCAACAAGATCATGGTTAATCTTCTACCTCAACTCCACCTTCCTGCACTATCCCCATATCCCTTAATTCCCTTCGTTCCCAAAAATTTATCGACCTCTGTCTTGAATATACTCAACGACTGAGCATCCACAGCTCTCTGGGGTAGAGAATTTCAAAGATTCGCAATCCTTTGAGTGAAGAAATTTCTCCTCATCTCAGTCCTACATGGCTGACCCCTTATTCTGGGACTGTGACGCCGTGTTCTAGACTCACCAGCCAGGGGAAACATTTTCTCAGCATTAACTCTGTCAAGCCCCTTAAGCGTTTTATATGTTTCAATTAGATCACCTCTCATTCTTCTAAAATCTAGGGAATGTAGGCCTAGTCTAGAAAGAAAGACTTGCATTTATATAGCGCCTTTCACGACCACCGGACATCTCAAAGCGCTTTACAGCCAATGAAGTACATTTGGAGTGTAGTCACTGTTGTAAATTGGGAAATGTGGCAGCCAATCTGCGCACAGCAAGCTCCCATAAACAGCAATGTGATAATGACCAGATAATCTGTTTTTGTTATATTGATTGAGGGATAAATATTGGCCAGGACACCGGGGATAACTTCCCTGCTTTTCTTTGAAATAATGCCATGGGATCTTTTACATCACCTGAGAGCAGACGGGGCCTTGGTTTAACGTCTCATCCGAAAGATGGCACCTCCGACAGTGCAGTGGAAGCTTCCTAAGCACTGCACTGGAGTGTCAGCCTAGATTTATGTGCTCAAGTCTCATGGAGTGGGACTTGAACCCACAAGCTTCTGACTTAGAGGCGAGAGTACTACCCACTGAGCCACAGCTGACACTCAAGGTCTCCTCATCGGGCAATCCCCTCATCCCAGGAACCAGTCCAGTGAACCTTCGTTGCACTCCCTCTAAGGCAAGTATGTCTTTCCTTAGGTAAGGAGACCAGAACTGTACACAGTGCTCCAGGTGTGGCCTCACCAATGCCCTGTATAATTGTAGTAAGACTTCGTTACTTTTATACTCTAATCCCTTTGAAACAAAAGCTTCTTCGGCAGCACCTCCCAAACCTTGACCTCTACCACCTAGAAGGACAAGGGCAGCAGGCGCGTGGGAACACCACCACCTCCAAGTTCCTCTCCAAGTCACACACCATCCTGACTTGGAGATATATCGCCGTTCCTTCATCGTCGCTGGGTCAAAATCCTGGAACTCCCTCCCTAACAGCACTGTGGGAGTACCTTCAACACACGGACTGCAGCGGTTCAAGAAGGCGGCTCACCACCACCTTCTCAAGGGCAACTAGGGATGGGCAATAAATGCTGGCCTTGCCGGCGACACCCACATCCCAGGAACAAATTTAAAAAAAGTTGTACTGAATTAGAGAGACAGAGGGAATGAGAGTTATATAAGGGGATATACAGTAAGAGTGAAAAATAATCAAAGGTAAAGGGAGTTACAGAGATAATGAGAAAAGGTATGTGAGAACCATATATACAGAGAGAGAAGGAAACGCAAAGGCAAAGAGGGATGATCAAAAGAATTGGAGAGCAGGATATGAGCAGACAGAACTTTTTTTGTCTGATTAAGTTTGGTACCAATCACTTAATTTTTTGAATGAATAGCCAGGAAATTGCAGATTACAAGCAGGAAAAATATAAAGTACCGCAGGCAGCACAAGTCATTGTTGGACTGATTACAACAGCCTTAGAAATAACAGATAATCTGCAACTGAGTGGGCAACAGGCTGGGGTGAATTTGATGTATAATGTCGATATTCAGCACATAATTATTTCTAAATATGTTGCTTATCTGATTAAATGCACTGTGGCTGGTATTCTGTTATCGCAGCCATAGAGTGAAATTGCTCGTTGATGTCTATTCAATTGTTGCAGTTTCATTTCTGTGAGTAATGACTGAAATTACTATAATTTTACAGTGTGCGTTGGTTTTATTAGTCTAAAGGTGATTGTTTAACAAGTGTTTAAAAGACTTGGTTTCTCTGCTAATAACAGTGTTACATGTTCCCTCCCCTCTCCCACCTTACGTGACAAGTATCGAAAAGAACTTACTACATGACAAAATGCCAAACCCGATAATGGTAATCTTAACTTCTCTGTTATCTGCTGTTGAATTGTTTTGCAGTTTTTTATTATAATAGATTCATTTCCATCTTCTCCCCTCTCATTCTCCCACTAAATTTCTTCCTCCTCTCCTGATGTCAGTGAGACATGCTGGAGTACACGTCCATGGGCACTGGCAACCCTCTGGTACCAAATGACCTTTCTTCATGAGCAGGATGCACGGCAAATCATTCGATCACAGAGGATTTCACAAACCAACCCCAAGCCCAATTCCCATCCTCACACAGCGCCAACACGTGCATTTTTCAACAGCAGGCACTGAATAGTAATTCGATGTAGGACCTTGGCAGACCTCACTTCTCTCCCTCCTCCTAGTCCAGGCTGGATACAGCAATTGTCATGCTTTCACTGCTGCCCAGCTGAGTCTGCCCGGATCAAAGACCAAACGAAGCATGGTCTGGTCATTGACACATTTCCCTCCAGTCACACAAGCTGGCAGATAGCTTCCTTTCTTCATTTTTTGTTGCAGCAAACCGTTAAAACCAACAGCTAATCCCCACGCCACAAATGCTTCCTCTGTCATAGAGTTGTGTAAATGTCAATGTTTGGTTGTTAATAACCTTTCTTCTGAGCGTTAGGGTGGGGGGGGTGGGGTTGAGAAAATTGTATTAATATTGAGCTAGGTTTATGCTACAGCCCATAACAATGAGGCACTGGTTCGTATCTGAGCGGATACAAACATTGAAGGAAACTTTCATTTGTTTGAGTTTGAAAACAGTGCCTTTTTGTATCGCCGTCTTCACTGCCGAAAAGCCTTTTGTAGTTTCAGTTTAATTATTTCCCAACTTCTATTTAGATAGGATTTAATTCACTTTCATGATTTCTTCATGTTATGAGACACTTAAACTCTCTAATTTAGATTATTTAAATGAATCAAAAGTTAGTTCGTCTAATAGAGGAGAAACAAATTCGATAGGACTATAAGGGGGGAAAATTGGGTTGGTTTGTGCCTCTACTTAGCGCCCCTAGGGGGCGCTAACGGGGTGCAAATCCCCGGGCACGGTGCCGATAACACCTCCCGCGAAATTCAGCGGGAGGTTAGTGGTAGCCGGTAGCGCCCTGCCCCACCGGTGATGACGTCATCGCTGTGCGCAGCGCCCCCGGCCGTAAACTTCCCTTGCGCCCCCTGACCTATCGCCGGACGATATGTCCGACAGGGTCGGGGGCGTATTTGCAGCAGCGACGGCGCTACTTAAAGGGCAGGTGTCGGGCGGCCATTTTTATTTTGGCCAACTGCCAGCACCTGCCCCCTTTCACTTTTTTATGCGGGGTGCCGGCCGCGATCGCTCAGCCCGGCACTCCTCCTGAGTGCCGGGCTGTTTTCATGGCACCCCGCTCCCCAGTGGTCCAGCAGGGCCCTGGTGCGCGCAGCGCTAGGCCCCTCCCCTTTAATCAGGGGAGGAGGCCTGCAATGACGCGGCGCTACTGCACGTTGCCCATTAAATTCAGTAGTAGCGCCCCAAGCAGGAGGTGGAGCACTTTCCAGTAGCACCCCAGCTCCTGCTTGGGGAGGTACTACTGAATTTACGGTGGAGGGGTACTACCTTTTTTGGGGCACTAATTTTAGCGCCCCGGCGACATTAGCGCCCCAAAATGGGCACCACCCAAATTTTCCCCCTAAGCCTGTTTTTTAAAATTTGTTTATGGGATGTGGGCGTCGCTAGCAAGGCCAGCATTTATTGCCCATCCCTAATTGCCCTGGAGAAGGTGGTGGTGAGCCACCTTCTTGAACTGTTGCAGTCTATGTGGTGAAGGTACTCCCACAGTGCTGTTAGGGAGGGAGTTCCAGGATTTTGACCCAGCAACGATGAAGGATCAGCGATATATTTCTAAGTCAGGATGGTGTGTGACTTGGAGGGGAACTTGGAGGTGGTGGTGTTCCCATGCGCCCGCTGCCCTTGTCCTTCTAGGTGGAAGAGGTCGCAGGTTTGGGAGGTGCTGCCGAAGAAGCCTTGGCGAATTGCTGCAGTGCATCTTGTAGATGGTACACACTGCAGCCACGGTACGCCGGTGGTGGAGGGAGTGAATGTTTAAGGTGGTGGATGGGGTACCAATCAAGCGGGCTGCTTTGTCCTGGATGGTGTCAAGCTTCTTGAGTGTTGTTGGAGCTGCACTCATCCAGGCAAGTGGAGATTATTCCATCACACTCCTTACTTGTGCCTTGTAGATGGTGGAAAGGATCTGTGGAGTCAGGAGGTGAGACACGCACCGCAGAATACCCAGCCTCTGACCTGCTCTTGTTGCCTCAGTATTTATGTGGCTAGTCCAGTTAAGTTTCTGGTCAATGGTGACCCCCAGGATGTTGATGGTTGGTGATTCGGCGATGGTAATACCGTTGAATGTCAAGGGGAGGTGGTTAGACTCTCGCTTGTTAGAGATAGTCATTGCCTGGCATTTCTGTGGTGCAAATATTACCTGCCACTTACCTAAGACTGTAATTATAGGTTTATGTTGTCATGGCCCAGAATGAAAGGGTCGATGTTAATTCAGTCGTATGCTTTGTATAAAAAGCATCCTAATCGAGTTTTATGGCCGTTAAACACACCTTCAATAAAAAGTATCTCAAGACTTTTCATTGTTTGATCGAATTCTATTAATGTTGAAATCTTGATTTGTGTATTAAATACTATTGAAATGATTGTAATTTATTAATAAAATAGCATTTCTGGCTGCTAAATTATGTAAAATGAGTTGTGGGCAAATCAGCAATCTCCTCTGTTTCCTGATTGGCTAAGAATCAGGAAGTGAAATGAGCACCATCCCAGGTTAACATACGCACAACGGTGCGCCCCTGGGATCCGCGGGGCACTACGCTGCTCACAACTCCGCAGCGTTTGACAGCAACCTCTCAAAGCGGGGTTCGCACGAGGTAAGTGCGAACGTCGTTTGGATATCGGCGGCGTACTCCTTCGCTACACCGCCGACCGCAAATTCAGGGCCCATATATACTTTTGCATAATCAGAATGGGACTTCCACTAAAGAATCATGTTTAAATCCTGTGGTATTGGTACATCTATTACAGTTGGAGAAATGTTTATTTTTCTCTTCAAAGATGATTATTCTCCTATTGAGGGAAAAGTGCAGTTTTCTCAGTTTGACCAGAGCTCAAGATAAGCTATTCACAGCTTTTACATACCAGCATGGCTTGCCTAAATTACTAAGTCAATGCTAGATTTAACTTATTGGGAACCATTGAAAATAGCCAATGACATTGATTTATTTTTCAACCTCCAGCTATGGCTTCTGATTTATTTCCCCCACCCAACCACTCTCTGCCTCTTACATGCTCCTCTTTCCTCCTCACATATTCCATATCTCTGCTTTCATTTCTGCCTCCCAATATTTTCTTCACATTCTTTCCCTCCAATGTGTGCCAGCTGACAGTCTGACCGAAAAACTCCTGTCTCGTCTCCTCACTTCTGGCTTGATTTCTCATGTATGCTGGCTGATTTTGCGTGTCTCTCTGGCATTGTTTGCTTTCCTAGATGTTGCCAGGTTCAGTACTGCCATGTCTTGTTGGAAGTGAGGACGAAAGATGCTATGAAGAGGTGGGACTGTCGCAGCCTACATTGCAGAAGGGAAAGGACCTCAGATTTTTTGCTTGTGTTGTGGAGCCTGTGATAATCCCGTCCTCTTTATTTTAGCCTTTTCCTTTTCTCCTGTTGCAAGATGGTGTAGTGCTGAATCATGGGACTGACATCTGTGGGCCAACCAGGCTGAGGAAGAAAGGCTACTTGTCCTATTGGGCAACTATTGCAAGCAATACAGGTGCATGCAAACATACTTGGGCACGTGTAGCATGTGGTTACCTGTTAATGTTCAGCTCAGACATTGATCCACATTTTTTTGTGTGGATTTTCTTTAGTGTATCCTCTTTCTTGAAATCCATTATTAATTTTTCCATCTTCTCAATTTATTTATTGCACACAAATCAAAGAACTAGAGTATGAAATCTGACCTCAGATTAAATTCAAAAACACTCATTTAAGCTCAATAGACTATATTACCCATTTAGAAAGATGACGTGCAATCCAATATTACCTCACATCATGAATAATTATGATGGATTATTATGGATGATTCGAAACTAATGGACATTATTTTTCATTTATGAGTCTGCGTAGTTCATTTGAAAAATCTATACCAAGGAACTAACTCTAAATCTTGGAACAATTTATTTTGTTATACTGCAGTAAATTTATACTCCAGTTTAAGAGAGTACAATGACCACAAAAATGCTTATATATTCATGTGTAAAATACACTCCTTATAGGTGTTTTAAAATTAATTAGTTGTTAACATTTTTAGCAAATTTACCAAGAAGATCAACTAGATGGAGTCTGTCATTTTTTTGCACTGTTATCATGGAAACATGACAGTCCATAATTAAATTTCAGCTTCCAGCATCTCTGCAGCAGGATAAATGAAGGAGAAACATTGCACCTTTTAAGCAGCTAGCTCTCGACTGACATTGGTGGTGTCCTGGAGACAGTTCCGCCATTCATGTTCATGGTTGTGGACTGAAAAGGGGATGAAAGAGAAAATAACTTGGGAGGGAAGAGGGAAATGAAGTTGTCTACCCTCACCATAGATGGGCTTTTTAACATGCAAACCTAGCAATGATGGAACTCATCACAACTTAACAATAAATTACCTCAGCAACTGCTGACTCCATTCCTCCCTCCCTTCTCTCCATTTCTCTCCCTGCACCCACCGATCCTCACTTTAACCCTTTGGTTTTAAATCCGTATTTAGAAAAGTGTGATAGAATCAAGGCTGAAGATTTCTAGTTCATTCCTTGATTTCGATTTTTAGATCCAGACTAGAAAAGTAATACCCATTGTCTTTGAGTCATCCAATATAATTATTGATAACACTTGTACCAGATAGGAGCAACAAAGAATTCCACAATATGTAATAAAAATTGTTCCTAAGGAACATTTCAAATTAACCAGAAGGTGGCTCATTATAATAGCTATTGCTTTCACGTACACAGAGCATCTGTACTGGTCAAGTGGGAAACACCTATTTACATTTTAGTAATGAAGACGGCTTCCTAATATATAAGTGACGTGTGATGCTCCTTGGCAGTGGAGGACACTCAGTATAACAAGTTTTTTTGCTCTCCTACCTTAGTTATTAATTTTTCTTTTCCACATTTTCAGCTAAATAGTATTGTACAGTTTAAGAATAATGGTCCATAAGTATGTTTATACTCCTATGGCACACTGTTGCAGACAAATGCTGACAAGCAAACGCTGGGGTAAATTTTTGTCTTCACCACATAGGCGGAGTGGATCATCTGCTACCGTTAAAAAGAACCTGCCCAGTCTTAAACCATTGAAATTAATGGAATGAAAATCCGACGGGTCCTATAACAGGCGGGCGATCCGCTCTGCCCAATTACCTCCCATGCAGTGAAGACAAAACTTTACAGTCAGCATGCATAGAAAAGCTTGCTTCTCTAATCTTTCCACATACCTCATTCCATTTACTGCTCTGGTTGCTCTTCCCTGCACACTCTGCAGTATCTGTACAGGAGTTTGTGGCAGGTCAACAACAATTGAGCGCAGCACTCCGAGTGTGATTTGACCACTTGCCATTCTTATTCTAGCTGTTTCCCATGAGCATTGTAGTGTTAGTTTCCTGTGTTCGTCCTCTGCCTTTCAGCCCATAATTGTTCTGAATCAAAGCAGACCAAAAACTCAACAAAGCAATTTTTAAATACTCGATTTGTGTTTTGTTTTTAGACGCGCATTATTTCTTGTGAGGTATTTTCTTGCAAGCCCTATAGTTTTGCTCAGCATTTCATTGGAAATATTGTTCACTTTCAGAGCTTCATTTGTAATGTAGTTTTCTGGCATGTAGTGACATGCTAAAACTGTCGCTGTTTAAGAACATAAGAAATAGGAGCAGGAGTAGGCCAATCGGCCCCTCGAGCCTGCTCCGCCATTCAATAAGATCATGGCTGATCTGATCCTAACCACCAATCTACTATCTATCACAGAACCATCTCCTGCATCTAACAGAATTGCACACACGAAATAGGAGCAGAATCAGGCTACACAGTCCCTGGGCCCGCTCCACTACCCACAGGGCCATGACCGATCCGAACCTAGACTCATGTCCAAATTCCTGCCCGCTCCCCGTAACCCTTAATGCCCTTTACTTCTAGGAAACTGTCTATTTCTGTTTTAAATTTAATTAATGTTGTAGCTTCTACAGCTTTTTGTGACAGCATATTCCATGGACCTACCACCCTCTGAGTGAAGTAGTTCCTCCTCATCTCAGTTTTGAAAGAGCAGCCCCTTATTCTAAGACTATGTCCCCTAGTTCTCGTCTCACCCGTCATCGGGAACATCCTCCCCGCATCCACCCGATCCAACCCCTTCACAATCTTATATGTTTCAATAAGATCGCCTCTCATTCTTCTGAACTCCAATGAGTAGAGTCCCAATCTACCCAACCTCTCCTCATATGACCACCCCCTCATCCCCGGGATTAACCGAGTGAACCTTTTGAGGCACTTTTATATTGGTGCCAGGATATTATGAGCGTGGCACTGAAGAGGACAACTGCAACAAACGCCATTCTCGCCTTTCCATTGCAATGCCGGTGTTTATGATCCACACGAGCCTCCTCCCACTCTATTTACTTCATTTCACCCGATCAATATATCCTTCTGTTCCTTTCTCCCTCATGTACTTATCTAGCTTCCCCTTAAATGCATCAATGCTATTTGTCTCAACCACTCCATGCGGTAGCGAGTTCCACATTCTCACCACTTTCTGAGTGAAGAAGTTTCTCTTTAGTTCCTTATTGGATTTATTCGTGACTATCTTATATTTATGGCCCCTAGTTTTGGACTCCCCCACAAGTGGAAACATCTTCTCAACATCTACCCGATCGAGTACCTTCATAATTTTAAAGATCTGTAACAGGTCATCCCTCAGTCTTCTCTCATTTCTAAAGAAAAGAGCCCCAGTCTATTCCGTCTTTCCTGATAATTGTACCCTCTCAGTTCTGGTATCATCCTTGTAACTCTTTGTTGCGCTTTCTCCTGTGCTTCTATATCCTTTTTGTAATATGGAGACCAGAACTGTGTACAGTACTCTAAGTGTGGTCTAACTAATGCACTATATAAGTTTAACATAACTTCTCTGTGTTTGAATTCTGTTCCTCTAGAAATAAACCCCAGTGCTTTGTTTGCACTTTTTATGACTTTGTGAACCTTCGTTGCTACTTTTAATGATTTGTGTATCAGTAGCCCTAGGTCCCTTTCTGTTTCCAACCCATTTAGACTCTTCTATTCCAAGGAGTAGGTAGCCTCCTTATTCCTCCTACCAAAATGCACCACCTCACACTCATCAATATAGAAATTCATTTGCCATTTACACAACCATTCCGCAAGTTTGTTAACGTCTTCTTGTATTTTGTCACAGTTGTCCTCAGTATTAACGATACCCCCTAATTTGGTGTGATCCACAAATTTTGATATTATACTTCCGATTCCCATGTCCAAATTATCTATGTAAATGGTGAGCAACAGTGGTTCCAGCACCAACCCCTGTGGAACACCACTTCCTGCCTTCCACCAGTCTGAGTAACTACCATTAGTCCCTACTCCCTGTTTTCTGTTTTGTAGCCAGTTTGCTATCCATTCTGCTACTTGTTCCCTGACTCCACATGCTCTGACCATAGTCATCAGTCTACTATGCGGTACCTTATCGAAGGCCTTTTGAAAGTCTGTGTGTATCACATCCACTGCATTACCCAGTCTTCTATTTCTGTTACTTCAAAGAATTCAATAAGGTTGGTCAAGCATGTCCTTCCCTTTTGAAATCCATGCTGACTATTCTTTATGATATTTTCGGTTTCTAGATGTTTTTCTATTACATCTTTGAGTGAAGATATCCTACCAGAGACCTTAAGCTAAATGATCTATCATTCTCTGAAAGGAAAGGGCTATTTGTGTAAACAAATGAACCTGCATCATATTATTTTCTGGAGGTTTAAAAAAGTACAGCATCACACAAGTTGACATTTAGCTACAAAGTCAAATACTTTTAGGGGACTGGAAGCTATCCATTTAGCAGGAGAAGTGGGATGAAGAAGAATTAGTAAATAACTCCTAACCACAGAAATTGGAGAGATGTTCATTTTTAAGGGTATGTTTTGACTGACATATAAAGTTAATAAAGTCACTCTTCAAATGTTATCCGTGAGACAAATGTATATTTAGCTTGAACCTTATTGGAACTTTTTCTTTTACTGCAGATTTGAAAGAAATATAAGGAAGTTCTGTAACAATTCCATTCATTGTTAATATTAAAATGCATTTTATCATGATAGAATTATTTTGTGAGATCATGACATTTACTGGAGCTGCATGATTAAGAGACCAGTTCTTCACAACCTAGCGGCAGGAACGTGATTAGATGACATTAAATTATGAATATAAAATAAGTTCACTTGCTGAACCTCACTGGGCTAACTTTACCTTTCAAACTAATCCTAAATTGGTATCTGTAGCCACGATAGGATGCTGATGGCCAGTGCTCACAGGCTGGCATGCTTTTAAAATTAGTTTTTAAATTGGTCTCCTGCACAGTAAAGGTTTCAACAGAAACATTTATTACTTCAAAATCTGTATATTCCAAATGTAAAGAAATGTATGCTGCTTCCAATAGCTGGCCTGTAACATAATAAGCTGCCTATTTTAGTGTTTCAGTACCATAGTTAACCATTTCTCTCCTTTTTCCTACCACACCTTTGCATTGTCTATCGAGTAAAAGTTGACCAAGCTTGCAAATAAATTCTTTGGCTATTGTTCAGCAAGTATTCATATTCCCTGGGCCAGCTTCAGGCTGATGACATTACAAGACAGCTGTAAGGCAGTTAGTTTGAGTAATCTGTAAAGCAATCATTAGTAATCACGCACTAAGTATGTAGAGGTGTTGAGGGAACTGTTTACCCAGTCGGAGAATGCAGCATTTACTGTGAAAGGCACCACTGTGGGACAGATGCTTATGGCATACAACAAACCTTTAAGGGTGAATTCGTTGCATAAAGATATATTATTCAAGATTCCATGGCCAGTCAGTATTCTGTTAATCTAACCTAGATTTTTAGCTGGGGTTATTTTGGTTGAACCCTCTTAGACTGACAAATGTATTTAATTTTTGTTGTTTCGTTCATAAATAAAAATTTATGTTGTGCTTGAAAGAACACCAGCTTTCGCAGTTTTTAAGACAGAACAAGAGAACTCTTAATTTTGCTTATTAGAAGTGAGCAATTTGCCACCTCTTCAGAAGTATCACCTTTTGAAATGTTTCGTAGGTTTGCTTGAGTACTTATTTGTTTCTCTGGGTGGAGAGGAGGAGCTTTTTTGAGATGAGATGTCTGAATCCAAGTGTTTTTAGTATGCTTGCTCTCATAACCATGTATTTATCTTGTCTGCATTTTGATTCATCAGTCAATCTCCCGTGGCATTGCTCCCGGTGAGGTAAAGGATTCACTGTTTTATAATAATAGGGCTGTTTATACCATGTAGACCATAACATCAGGTCCGCTGATATAGAATGACTGAACAAGGCAAATTCCACTTTTAGTAAGTGGTTTTCAGGAATTTTCCCTAGTGCTTTGGGGATAAATTCTACAACCCTATCCATTATTCTATGAAAACTGTAAATATGTGTCCTTCATTTACCTATATATTTAATTTTTATCCATCGCCATTTTAAAGCTGAGAATATGCAAAATGGATGAATTGGAGGTAGACATCTGGCAGTACTGGTGAAGTAGGGGTGGGGTTAGCTGTATTTGGGAACAGTACTGTGCTTTAGGAGCAGTCATAGACTTTGGCAGCATTATAGGATGGGGATTTGCCAGAACTGGGGCTGGGAATTTTATGGAGTTTTATGGTACTGCAGTGAGGCAGCCTGGGCTAAGTGAAGTACTCAAGTCAAGCAGAGTGAGAGAGCACGGGATAAAGGGACCAGTGTTGAGGGAGAATTGCAATGCTGAGGCCAGAGGAGGAAGACCGATTTGGGTGGCGGGGAGGGGAAAAGGAGAAACGTAGAACAGGGTTAGAGACTGGGGCAGGGAAGGCATGAAAGTTAGAGCCCAGGGAGAGCAAGGTGGAAGGTATTGCACACTGCAGGGGTGAGGGGGTAGGTACAGCAGTGTTAAGAGATCAGGGAGCAGGAGCAGGGGTAGAGATGTTGTAGTGGGGGTGGAGTCCAGAAGAAGCAGCTACACGGCTGCAAAACAGTGACTCCAGTATGGTAAACCCAGTCAGAGCAGAGCTTGAAGGAGGAGGGGGATAGGAGGAACAGAAAGGCGAGAGGAAGAAGGAGGGAAGGAAGCGGGGAGGAGAAATGGCCCGCTTCGCCTTATCTCCAAGGAATGCCATGGGTGATCCACTATTGTCTGATAATGTTTAAAAGCTTTGAAATTCCTGGTATTATAGTTGGTAAAATAAATCTTTGTCACTGCTTGTTTGATCATGTGGCGTGATGGCACTGCTTGTGAAATCACAGTTGCATTGTGGGAACCTGATCAGTCCCCTTCCCACACAACAAAGAAAAATCAAAGCAGATTGGTAACTGTCTGTGTTTTATGCAGATTAACAAACTGTGTGGTGTATTCCGAGGCAGTGGCACGTCTTTGAGTTGAGATGATAACCTTTCTCGAGGTTTATTATCAGGACTTGCGACATTACCTCAACCCTGGACGTGTTACTGTCTTTTAACTCAACACAGATTTTCTGTTGTCCGATATGCAACATGTTAGGAAACCTGAATTCTAAGCTTGTGATACAATGACGAGCTCCAGCAGTAGTTTTGTAGCCTGCAGCTTTTGTCATTTTAATTTATTTTCCCTGGGTTTCCGTGCTCACTTCAGTCTACAGTTGTAATTTTTTTGAACAATTCCATTTTCTTTTATCTTGTTTTCCTCTCTCTATTTTTCATCTTCATCTTATTCTGTCTTTCTCCTTACGTTTCTTTTGTTTAAATTTGTATTTCTTTCCATCTTCTTGTGGGTTTTTTTGTCCTAAGATTCTCTCATTTGTATTTGTATTTGTATTCCCTGTCTGTGGCTCTGATTCTATATATCTTCCTCTTTGTTTGCAGTACTTTTGTCTCATTTTTTTTCTTTTTTGGTCTGTTTCTTGTTCTCGTTGTGTGCTTTTTGTCCCCTCTTGCATATTTGAAACTCCCTTGTGTCTGAAAGGCTGAGAGAGGGGTGCTCTGGATTTTGCTTGTTCCTATGAAACAGTGCACAGGAATTTTTTAGTTGCAGAATCTCTTCGGTCAGTGCATCTTTTTGAAGGAATGCTATGATACCAGGGATCCTATGTAGTAGATTCATCTAGCAACAGATTAGGTCTTCAAAAATATTCAACAGCTAAAATATCAGAATAGATTTTTTTTGACATACTTGCACAAGAATGTTCTCAACTATTTTCCACACTTTTGGGAAATTATTTGAATAATTATATTTTCATCATAGCAGGGGAACTATTAGGAGCACTGTTTATAATCAGTAAGTGCCATAGTTTACAAACCCATTAAAACATGGAGCTTTTTTTTCATTCTAGTGTTTCTGGCAAGGCCAGAATTTATTGCCCATCCCTAGTTGCCCTGCGAAGGTGGTGGTGGGCCTTCTTCCTGAACTGCTAAAGCCTGTGTTAGTGGTGCTTTGATGCAACTGAGTGGTTTGCTCGGCCACTTCAGAGGGCAAAAGCCAACCAGGACTGGAGTCACATATGGGCTACACTGGGTGAAGACGGCAGGTTTCGTTCACTAAAGGACATCAGTGAACCACTTGGGTTTTCACAACAATCCGAAAGCTTTATCATCACTTTTACTAATAGCAGCTTTTTATTTCCAGATTTTTTTAAACGGAATTCAAATTCTCAAACTGAAATGATGGGATCTAAACCTATGTTCTCTGGATTATTTGTCTAGGCCTCTGGATTACTAGTCCAATAACACAACCACTATACTACCATACCCCTATTTTTAATGAATTAACAGAAGATAATTGTTTTGCTGCCACATTGGTCACCTCGGTTTCAAATTGGATTGACCATTTGTTATGGTTTAAGTTCACTTCAGTTCCTTTCAATGCAAACTAAAGCGTGACAAATTATATTGTCGCACCATTGTTATAACTATTATTTTATTTTAAATAGTGCTGTGTCTTGTTTCTGTATTAAAACTGGGATAGTCAGCATGGGATATTTGAAACTTGCAAACATTACCAGACCAGACTTTCCTGGTTTATTTCACTGTTGACTTGGACTCTTTAGTGAGCATTTTGAGTCATTATTTCAACCTTCAGAAAGGATGATATTGGACAGTGACAGTTCCAAATATGTGAATGTTACAAAGGAATATGAATGGGAGATTGAACTTCAGTGATGGTAAAGCAGCTATGTCCATGAAATCCATATTCAATGAAGTAAATGCATTTATGCTGCAGTTACGTAATGCATGCCAAGGAACTGAAATCATCCCTTGGCTGGCAGCAGGGAGCTGGAGTGAGCTGTGGGCCAGTCCTGTCCTTTCTGTCTCCTGTAATCACTTTTTGAATGGGGAAGGAGAGAAGATACTTCGTAGCACAAAAAACTGACTTGTGTAGCTTGAGCATTGTTTATATTTTCTAACCATTTGGTGGTGTAGTGCCAGGTTTTCGTCTATGTGACGTAAATTAAATCAGCACAAAACTTTTAAAGTATGTGACCTTATTTTCAGCATTATACTACCACTGCAAATGCAACACAGTTCCTTTGGTAAATTCCTGATTTTTACCGGTTAATTTTGTTAAAATATAATATAAAATTAAGTTGTGATTTATATTGTTTGACATCTGCGAAAATGAGCTTCCAATAAATTTTTTATTTTGGTTATTACCAAATATAATTATGATAATAAATGGCCATACAACATATCTTAAGTCACAGTGTTCTGCAATAAGGTTTTCCTCGCTCCCCCAAATACATTTGAAATATAGTTTATAGAAATGCTGTTGTATTCAACGGGTGATGGTGTATATGTATTGTGGAGCAGTTCACTGTCAACGAGCTTAAGACTGCAGAATTAATCTAGCTTGGAACCAACAGGGGTAAGTGAGAAAAGATCAATTTCCCTGTTCCTGAAACAGATTAGAATGTAATTTTAGGAGATAAAGGGAAATCTTGGATATTGCTGATTTATTTAGCAACATTTTTTCTTGCCCCATTTGCTTTTCCTTTTATGGACTTGAGAGATTCTTTGCTCGCTCTCTCCTAGTTTCTTTCTCTCCCGCAGTCTCCTACTCTCTATTTTTAGCCTGCACCATCTCTCATTATCTCCCCCAAAGTATGTCTCATGCCCTCAGCTCCCCAATTCCCCCAGAGCCTCATTCTCTTGTGATCTGTGCTTTACTGGTACCTTTTAAGAAATAAAGACTGGCATTCATTTAGTGATTTAGCACATCTCTCAAATATTTCAAAGTGCTTCAAATGCAATTAATTATTTTGAAATGCGGTGTGTTGTTATGTAAGCAAACTTGGCTGCCATTTTGCACAAAACAATCCGCTAAACAGCAATCGGATAAATAGCCAGTTGATTTGTGTTTGGCAGGGTTGGTTGAGGGGAATATCGGCAGGGGCACCAGGAGAGCTAAATGTTGAGGTACAGAGGGATCTGGGGGTCCTTGTACATGAATCACAAAAAGTTAGCATGCAGGTACAGCAAGTAATTAGGAAGGCAAATGGAATGTTGGCCTTTATTGCAAAGGGGGTGGAGTATAAAAGTAGGGAAGTCCTGTTATAACTGTACAGGGCGTTGGTGAGACCACACCTGGAGTACTGCGTACAGTTTTGGTCTCCTTATTTAAGGAAGGATATACTTGCATTGGAAGCAGTTCAGAGAAGGTTCACGAGGTTGATTCCGGAGATGAAGGGGTTATCTTATGAAGAAAGGTTGAGCAGGTTGGGCCTATACTCATTGGAGTTTAGAAGAATGAGAGGGGATCTTATTGAAACAAAAGATTCTGAAGGGGCTTGACAGGGTAGATGCAGAGAGGATGTTTCCCCTCGTGGGGGAATCTAGAACTAGGGGGCATAATTTCAGAATAAGGGGGCACCCATTTAAATCGGAAATGAGGAGAAATTTCTTCTCTCAGAGGGTAGTGAATCTTTGGAATTCTCTTCCCCAGAGAGCTGTGGAGGCTGTGTCATTGAATATATTTAAGGTGGAGATAGACAGATTTTGGAAAGGTAAGGGAGTCAAGGGTTATGGTGAGTGGGCAGGGAAGTGATGTTGAGGCCAAAATCAGATCAGCCATGATCTTATTGAATGGCGGAGCAGGCTCGCGGGGCCAAATGACCTACTCCTGCTCCTACGTTTTATGTTCTTATATTCCTTGGGACCTTTAACGTCCATCTGATCCACTGTAACAGGAAGACCGACTCTCTGTTTAACATTTCATCCAAAGGACAGCAACAGTGCAGCATTCCCTCAGTAAGGCACTGGTGTTTCAGCTAAGATTAAGTCCTCATATCTTGGAGTGGAAGTTTATGCCCATAACCACCTGATTCAGAGGCAAGAGTGCCACCAACTGAGCCATGCTTTTGTTTGTTTGTTTGATGCCACCAGCTAAAACAATTCTAGTTGATCAAAAGGAAAACGTTGTTTAAGGAGATTGACCTTCTTCCACTGCAAAGTGACATCTCGAGGCAGTTTTTTCATTACTGAAAGAGCCCGTCTGCCTTCTATGTGTTTTTATATTTCTGGGGGGGAAAAAAAACAAATGACACAACTGATTCACGGTGGAAGCGGCATTTGAACTTTCCGAGAATGTGGCGGGGTAAACTGGACCAGGACAGAAAAATAACAAAGGATGAATATCCATAAAACATAGCGGGGGCAATTAAAACCAATTGGAGCTGGATTGGGTGACTTATTTTTTCCGCACAGTTTGGATGATTTCTAGTTTATGGTGGTTTATTCATTAAAATAATAAGTAGATGCATATTCCAAAGCACTAAACTTCCCTCTGCATAACTACATTGGCATTTTGTATGTGCAGCCATAATGGGACTACAGCTACAAAACATGTTTCCCTTTTAGTTAAAAACCTGTCCATTCTTGATGAGGTTGCGACTAATCCCTGCTGGGTGACTGCACAAGTGCTGAGGACGATACGCAACTTTGTGGCGTTGGTGTGTCTGTTCAATCTTCTGTAGACCAATAGGTCAGGTAGTGGATTATAGGCCCGCTGGTGATTATAAATGAAGTACAAGCGAGCCTGTCTGTCTGTAAACTGGTGGATCGTGCCGAGCAGCAGGTAGAAGCTGCGGTAAACGACATCAATGGGAGAAGACTTCACTTTTTAATTCAAATTAACAAAAGGTTTTCCAAAATAGTCAAATGATGATTTGTTGGAAACGTAACAGGCATTTAAATGCATTAAATACATGACCTTTGATCAGTTAAGTCAGGACCTGCAAAGTAATCTTCAGTGACTGGCACACAAATGTCTTGGGAGCAATTGCCTTCAGGAAACTCCTATAAATAGGATGCTCATGTAAGTCCTAGTTTGTTGTGCTGTCACATTGCACTCAGGTATGAATAACATCAGATTAATGTGGAGTGAATTTAAAATAACTGTTGTGGTATGTTGTGAGAAGGATAGAGTGAATATATTGCTTTACAAATTGTTTTAACTGAACTCAAGGTGTAAATAGTGCCTTTTAACATAAAGAGGAAGGACCCGCTATACCTTTGTACATTTTTTTTTCTATACGTTTACAGGATGTGGGCGTCGCTGGCAAGGCCGGCATTTATTGCCCATCCCTAGTTGCCCTTGAGAAGGTGTTGGTGAGCCGCCTTCTTGAACCGCTGCAGTCCGTGTGGTGAAGGTACTCCCACAGTGCTGACTTTGTTGTAGCGGTTTGGTACAACTGAGTGGCTTGCTGGGCCATTTCAGAGGGCAGTTAAGAGTCAACCACATGGGTCTGGAGTCACATATAGGCCAGACCGGGTAAGGACGGCAGGTTTCCTTCCCTAAAGGGCATGAGTGAACCAGATGGGTTTTTACGACAATCCGGTCACCATTACTAGCTTTTTTAATTCCAGATTTTTTTTTAATTAACTGTATTTAAAGCCCCGCCCTGCCGGGATTTGAACTCACATCTCCGGATTAATACTCCAGGCCTCTGGATTAGTAGCCCAGTTACGTAACCACTATGCTACCGTTGCGCCCCCCCAATAATTAGCAATCTCACTCCAAGGCCACAGGATAGTTGGTGAGGGAAACATGTCACACTGGTGCAGTAGGGGGTGCTCTTCTGAGCTTGGTGCTGAGGAGTGTTTTTGGGGCAGAGTGGTGGGAGCTTTACTCTGCATTCAGCTGTGCTATACCTGACCTGGCAGTGGTTGATGCTACACTGGGTGCCTAAAATGGGAAGAGTTCCATTCCCAATAAAGCTGGTATCTGTGCCGTACATTCTATGTTCTACGTACCACAGCTATAATTTGAAAATACTGAAGGAAGGTTTCAGCATCAAAAGAACAACCAAGGACAAGAAAATAAACATTTCCTGTGCTTTATATTTAATTCTGTTTTACAATACTTAGCAGTGGAAAAGTATAGAATTATTTTTGTAAATGATATATGACAGGCCATATGTATTTTCAAGACTGTCGTCAGTAACCAGTGATGTTGTTCACCTATTGTTTTCTATATTTATAGAAATGTTGTGTTCCATCTCATAAGCCCAATAACCACATTAATTTCATGTAACACAGCCATTTTTAGATTTTTTTTAAATGAGATGTATATAATTTACTTCAATTGAAAGCACAGACAATATTAATCCAATATAACAAAACAAATACCCAGTTCCTACATGAATTTATGTTAACAACTTAAATCAAGTGTCATTTACAAAACACTTAACTGCAGATTCCGGAAACCTAAAAAAAAAAATGGAAAATGCTGGAAGCACTCAGCAGGCCGGGCAGAATGTTTTTTTTATTCGTTCATGGGATGTGAGCGTCGCTGGCAAGGCCAGCATTTATTGCCCATCCCTAATTGCCCTTGAGAAGGTGGTGGTGAGCCGCCGCCTTGAACCGCTGCAGTCCGTGTGGTGAAGGTACTCCCACAGTGCTGTTCGGGAGGGAGTTCCAGGATTTTGACCCAGCGACGATGAAGGAACGGCGATATACTTCCAAGTCAGGATGGTGTGTGACTGGGAGGGGAACTTGGAGGTGGTGGTGTTCCCATGCGCCTGCTGCCCTTGTCCTTCTAGGTGGAAGAGGTCGCGGGTTTGGGAGGTGCTGCCGAAGAAGCCTTGGCGAGTTGCTGCAGTGCATCTTGTAGATGGTACACACTGCAGCCACGGTACGCCGGTGGTGGAGGGAGTGAATGTTTAAGGTGGTGGATGGGGTGCCAAATAAGCGGGCTGCTTTGTCCTGGATGGTGTCGAGCTTCTTGAGTGTTGTTGGAGCTGCACTCATCCAGGCAAGTGGAGAGTATTCCATCACACTCCTTACTTGTGCCTTGTAGATGGTGGAAAGGCTTTGGGGAGTCAGGAGGTGAGACACTCGCCGCAGAATACCTAGCCTCTGACCTGCTCTTGTTGCCACAGTATTTATGTGGCTGGTCCAGTTGAGTTTCTGGTCAATGGTGACCCCCAGGATGTTGATGGTGGGGGATTCGGCGATGGTAATGCCGTTAAATGTCAAGGGGAGGTGGTTAGACTCTCGCTTGTTGGAGATAGTCATTGCCTGGCACTTGTGTGGCATGACTGTTACTTGCCACTTATCAGCCCAAGCCTGAATGTCATCCAGGTCTTGCTTCATGTGGGCATGGACTGCTTCATTTTCTGAAGAGTTGCGAATGGAACGGAACACTATGCAATCATCAGCGAACATCCCCAGTTCTGACCTTATGATGGAGGGAAAGTCATTGATGAAGCAGCTAAAGATGGTTGAGCCTAGGACACTGCCCTGAGGAACTCCTGCAGCGATGTCCTGAGGCTGTGATGATTGACCTTCAATCACCACAACCATCTTCCTTTGTGCTAGGTATGACTCCAGCCAGGGGTGCGTTTTCCCCCCCGATTCCCATTGACTTCAGTTTTACTAGGGCTCCTTGATGCCACACTCGGTCAAATGCTGCCTTGATGTCAAGGGCAGTCACTCTCACCTCACCTCTGGAATTCAGCTCCTTTGTCCATGTCTGGACCAAGGCTGTAATGAGGTCGGGAGCCGAGTGGACTTGGCGGAACCCAAACTGGGCATCAGTGAGCAGGTTATTGGTGAGTAAGTGGTGCTTGATAGCACTGTCGATGACACCGTCCATCACTTTGCTGATGATTGAGAGTAGACTGATGGGGCGGTAATTGGCTGGGTTGGATTTGTCCTGCTTTTTGTGGACAGAACATACCTGGGCAGTTTTCCTCATTGTCGGATAAATGCCAGTGTTGTAGCTGTACTGGAACAGCTTGACTAGAGGCGCGGCTAGTTCTGGAGCACAAGTCTTCAGCACGATAGCCGGGATGTTGTCGGGGTCCATAGCCTTTGCTGTATCCAGTGCGCTCAGCCCTTTCTTGATAGCACGTGGAGTGTGGCGGGAGCAAAGGAGTTAACATTTTGGGTGTTTTGACAAAGGGGTGCACACCAGAAACATTAACTCTTCAGTTGTGTCCGCAGATGCTGCCTGGCCTGCTGAGTGTTTCCAGCTTTTTCTGGTTTTGTTTTTGTCATTTACAAAATAATTGTTTTAGCTCTGCTTTACAAGAGCAGGAAGTCAGACACATTTCTAGTGTTGGTTGGTCACCATTGTGTAAAAGTAATCCTTTAACGTTGACATTTTACATAGAATATACAGCACAGGAACAGGCCATTCGGTCCAAGCAGTCCCTGCCTTGTATTAACCTGTGCTCTGGAAAAGAGCAGAACTCTGGTAGGCTGTGAGCTGTGCTGCTTTGCAGTTTGTCAGATTGTTTCACTGCATCAATTATAAAGAAGTAAATTTTATATCTCTACAACTGCTTATAAAATTGGCTTCATGGTTTTCTTTTTGGTGATTTTTACCAGTGCAAGTGGGTGACTTTGGCCTCCGGGTACCTCCAGCAAAGTGCACCAAGCAGCTATCCCTGCAGGGTGTTGAGTGCTGCTTCATATACATCAGTCAGCACATAAAAGCTCTGTTAATGAAATGCTGTGCCAGCTGAAGTGCAAGTAGTCAGAGCTTTGCACCTCGGTATTTTTGTATTTTTTTAATGTTCACTCATACACTGGTCTTGAGGACCGATGAAGTAAATGGTGACTGAGGCAGTCCCTCCTCGGAACCGTAAGGCACTCGGTCAATATACGGACAGAGGGGGAGGAGAATGCCCGCGCCCAGTAGATACGCTGAAAAGAGGAGACAGAAGTCCTCAAAGATAGTCATTGCCTGGCACTTATGTGGCATGAATGTTACTTGCCACTTATCAGCCCAAGCCTGAATGTCATCCAGGTCTTGCTTCATGTGGGCATGGACTGCTTCATTTTCTGAGCAGTACATTGTTGTTTTTCATTGCTCCCAATAATGAATTAATAACACTAATTATTGCAGTGAAATGACTTGGGCAGACCTTAAGCTACCTCATTGCTTCTTCCAGCTTTTCCGATTTGGTTCCGAGAGGGGAGGAAAGGGTTAAGTCAAGTAGTTCTAGGAGGGGGAGAAAGAGTTAAGTGATGTGTTTCTGGGATGGGTGTAGGGGGTTAGGCGATATGCTCTTATTTCATTGAACCGTTGAAGTATAATGATTTCTGGGTTGGATGCTCACTGGAAGCCTACTTTTCTCCTCCTTTTCAGTGTATTTGCTGGATGGAAACATTCTTCTTCCACCCTTTTTCTTTATGTGACAGAGTCGAGGACCACTATTTTTTTGGTGAACTGGCTTGGTATTCCATAGCCATCTATTTAACTGCCTGTAAAGTCACAATGTGAGGTGTCGAGTTATTCTTCACACTGCTTCCAAATAGAAGGGGATGTAGATGTCATGAATTAATTCTAATCACTGCTGTACGGTATTGGAAAGGGACTGTCACCCTAAGCCTCATTTCCCAAACTGGTTGCCAACTAGTCAACCTTTTGTCAATTTTCACAGAGGATGGGCAGTGCATCACCAATGCATTACTTAATATCCAACCAAAATAGGAAGTCCAAAGGTCACTTTTGTAACGACTGAAAATAGAGGGTTGTGCTGACAGAGGTAGATGAGGAAAGACGGGAGGAGGCTCGAGTGGAGCATAAACACCGGCATGGACTGGTTGGGCCGAATGGCCTGTTTCTGTGCTGTATATCCTATGTAATCCGATATAAAATTTGCATTAGACTGTTTATTTATAGCTGCATCTGTCATTCATTCTTGAAATCCAAGATAAGAACAAATATCATTAATTTTTGTTTTTATAAAGAAATATATTTGTTTGACATAAAATATTATAACCAAGCTGAATCTGCCCGTGTTCAGTAGTTGTGCTTGCTGGATATTTTGGCAGTAAAACATTGCTTTCGTGTTTGAAATACCTTTAAATGTACTCTCAAATTATGCCTCATTAATATATTGCACGAATTGTACAAGCTTCCCCCCCGCCCCATTCTTGGTGTGGCGAAGTTGCGTTGGTTGTTTTTAAATAACGTTGCACAAACTGTCGATATGGAAAGTTGCCACTTTATGGGATTTATTTTGAAACGCACTTGTTTGGCTGCTGGAGTGATATTAGAGATTGTATTTCCATCTTCTCCTCTTCTCAGAATGTAGTATCAGGATCAGTACAGATGTTCCAGCAGGCAACAGCTGGCAGCACAGAAAATGATCAGGCAGCACCCAGGGCTGCAGGTCCCCCCTCACTGTTTGAAACAGCCGCAGGACTTTATTTTCTAAGTGTATCGGTTCTTGACTGGGAACTGGTACAAACAACTGATGATATTGCAGCCAAAAATCAAATTTGTAACAGCTGTGAAAAAAGTGCTGTTTACACGAACAATTACAAAATTGGTCCCCACAAAATATATTTTTTTTAAGTAGTGCCTTATGTGTCCGGGTGCCTCATACTCCTGATTCTCTGTTTTATTTTCTCTGACAAGGCAAAGCTGGTTCTGTATAGTCGCAGCTGGGAATAAAAGAAAGCCATCACATCCGATTTGCCATTTCTATCACTGGTCACCCAAGAAAGCAGCGAAAATTTTCAGATTCTCAGCAATGGTGCAAGTCATCAAATATGTCTTCTAATTTAAATTATACTCTGTTTAAAACAGTGCCACAGTCACATAAATGCAAATCGCATTCAATTATAAAATATAATTTTTCAGAAGCTGTGTGCAAAATTACATTGGTTCTCTTTAGCAATCTAATTGAACAAATTAAGCAATGAGCCCAACCATCTTCAGCTGCTTCATCAATGACCTTCCCTCCAGCATAAGGTCAGAAATGGGGATGTTCGCTGATGATTGCACAGTGTTCAGTGCCATTCACAACTCCTCAGATAATGAAGCAGTCCATGCCCGCACGCAACAAGACCTGGATGACGTTCAGGCTTGGGCTGATAAGTGGCAGGTAGCATTCGCGCCACAGAAGTGCCAGGCAATGACTATCTCCAACAAGCGAGAGTCTAACCACCTCCCCTTGACATTCAACGGTATTACCATTGCCGAATCCCCCACCATGAACATCCTAGGGGTCACCATTGAACAGAAACTTAACTGGACCAGCCACATAAATACAAGAGCAGGTCAGAGGCTAGGTATTCTGTGGCGAGTGTCTCACCTCCTGACTCCCCAAAGTCTTTCCACCATCTACAAGGCACAAGTAAGGAGTGTGATGGAATACTCTCCACTTGCCTGGATGAGTGCAGCTCCAACAACACTCAAGAAGCTCGACACCATCCAGGACAAAGCAGCCCGCTTGATTGGTACCCCATCCACCACCTTAAACATTCACTCCCTCCACCACTGGCGTCCCGTGGCTACAGTGTGTACCATCTACAAGATGCACTGCAGCAACTCGCCAAGGCTTCTTCGGCAGCACCTCTCAAACCCGCGACTTCTTCCATCTAGAAAGACAAGGGCAGCAGGCGCATGGGAACACCACCACCTCCAAGTTCCCCTCCAAGTCACACACCATCCTGACTTGGAAATATATCGCCGATCCTTCATCGTCGCTGGGTCAAAATCCTGGAACTCCCTCCCTAACAGCACTGTGGGAGTACCTTCACCACACAGACTGCAGCGGTTCAAGAAGGCGGCTTACCACCACCTTCTCAAGGGCAACTAGGGATGGGCAATAAATGCTGGCCTTGCCAGTGACGCCCACATCCCATAAACTAATTAAAAAAAATAGCCAAAATGTAGCAATGCACAATAAATTGATAAATTTGGGAACATACTGACAGCAATAACAGTAATTTGCTAATTTTACTATAAAAAAGCATGCAGCCTTCAAAAGAGAATTGGATAAATACTTAGTCATAGAGTCATAACGGCACAGAAAGAGGCCATTCGGCCCATCGAGTCCGTGCCGGCTCACTGTAGAGCACTCCAGTCAGTCCCATTCCCCTGCTCTATCCCCGTAGCCCTGCAAGTTTATTTCCCTCAAGTTCCTTTCCAGTCTCCCCTTGAAAACATTGAGTGTCTCCGCTTCCACCACTTCCGTCGGCAGCGAGTTCCAGGTCCTCACCACTCGCTGCGTAAAAAAGATTTTCCTCACATCCCCCCTGTATCTCTTGCCCAAAACCTTAAATCTGTGTCCCCCTAGTCCTTGTACCATCAACTAGTGGGAACAGCCTTTCCCCGTCTAGCCTATCCAAACCCGTCATAATCTTGTACACCCCTATCAAATTGCCCCTCAACCTCCTTTGCTCTAATGAAAACAAATCCAGCTTCTCCAACCTGTCCTTGTAACTTAAAGGAGAAAAAACTGCAGGGATATGGGGAAAGAGCGGGGATGTGGTACTAACTGGACTGCTCCTCGAAAGAGCCGGCACAGACCCGATGGGCCGAATGTTCTCCTCCTGTGCTGTACTATTCGATGATTCTATATACAAAACACGATGAAGAATGATGGTTGATTTCCCATCCTGTTGTTCTATTAATGTAAATCGCACTGCTATCCACAATATGATACAGCCATGTCATTCATAACTATAAACATCTGCATTATTTTATATCATGTAATTGTGCTTCCTATTTAAATTGTACTGTATGATCCTTTGCTCAGAAAAACAGTGTAGATCAGTAAACTTAATTGTGCAGTAACACTAGATGGCAGTGAAAGGATTTCTGATGAACTACTATGAGAGACGTATGTGTATCTTCCCAAGTAGAACTCATTGTTAGTGTGGAAGCAAGTCATCCTCGGTTCCGAGGGACTGCCTAAGAAGAAGATGATGATAGGTAGGTTGAAGTAAATAAGTATAGATTCAAGATTTTAACTACAACTTATGTTGCTACATTATGTTTATGATGTTGATGGAGGTTATATTCGATTACTTGAGATCATTAAAGAAAGTATTAAATGGTTGAAGTAGATTCATAAGAAAGGCTTTCTGTTTCTTTAAAAATGTCTCAAATGAGCTGACTTTTCTATAAGCTTTTGGTGTAAGTATCATTTACCTGGGTTTCTTAATTCTTCAGATAGTCTACCATGGGCAAGAAATCGATTATAAGGAATGCTTGCTTATACCTTTAAGAAATTCTTGTTGAGCACACGGCCCTTTGCCTTCAAGTTTACAGGTTTTTTCCATTGTCATTGGCAAGAATTGTATTTCTATTTCTTCCCCAAATGAGGTAAGCATTTTTTGTGGGGACAGGGTTACGAACCCAGGAATCAATCTTAATAAAGGAAATGTGAGCTCTGGTGTGATGTGATGAAAGGTTGCAGTGTGCATCAAAAATCAATGTCTCTTGATTACAGGATGGCCCGACCCAAGCTGTAACTGGTTATTCTAATCCCTTTCAAAGAATCATAAATCCTGTCGGATGTTCAAGGAAGGTCGAAAAAGAGGCTGCAACTAGACAATGAGCCAGTACTATTCAGGATGCTGTGCAGTTTGCAGTAAGAGTGGTAGAATGCAGCCTGAGACCAATCATTTGCCATCCAATGAGTAAGTGACCTTAGCCAGGAAAAGTTGGATGAGGCCCTTTGCTGGAGAGAAGAAAAATCCACCTGTGCCATTGTCGTGCACCAGTTGGTGTAGAGCTGGGGACAATCGGCATGCTCTTCCTCTTGGCAGGAGAATTCATAATGTGGAGGGCCCTTAAACTATTCGTCTCTGATTTCCTCACATAACTTTTTTATTAAAAGAAGACTACATTTTGTGGAGGGGGTTGGAATGAATTAGGTCTTAGCCAGGGGAAATCTGGTGTGGGATAAACATTTCTGAGAGGGGCTGGCACTGCCTCGCTACTGCATGATATGTGGAGATGGACTTCAGTCAGACTAAAAGAGCACATCTAAAAGTGGGCAGTTGACTGCTCTGCTGTGTGGACTTGTGATAATTATTCCTCTGACATGAGTTCAGCTTTCTATCAGTACATAGGTGATAAACAAAGTAAATAATTTGTGCATACATTACTGAAGGAGTTTTACAACACTAGCTTTGTCGAAAATAGCCATTTCAAAATTATATTCAGGCTCCACGATCATCAGGAGCATAAAAGTAACACCAAGTACAGTTAAGATCATTCATCAGAAGTGTCTGCACCTGCTTACCTGTAATTATTTTGGAGAAATGCCTTAAATTCCTTGACAGCAGTTCCCCAGAATGCACTCTGCCATTGCCATTTGACATTGAATTGAAAAAGTAGCCGAGCTGTTTCTCGGTCATATCAGAGCTTAGAGCTGGAGAAGTCAGTGAGAAACATGGCAGTTTAAAAATGAAACATTTTGCATATTCAACTAAGTAAACAGACTAGTAACTGCACTGAACCTGTGTGCACTGTTGGAATGTATTTTATTCTGAAAACACCACTGACAATAGTTCTGAAGCATAAAACACATATAGATCTGGTACCCCCTGTACTTGAAACTGGTCGAGCACACAGGGACTTGAGCGCATAAATCTAGGCTGACACTCCAGTGCAGTGCTGAGGGAGTGCTGCACTGTCGGAGGTGCCGTCTTTCGGATGAGACGTTAAACCGAGGCCCCGTCTGCTCTCTCAGGTGGACGTAAAAGATCCCATGTCACTATTTCGAAGAAGAGCAGGGGAGTTATCCCGATGTCCTGGCCAATATTTATCCCTCAACCAACAGAACAAAACCAGATTATCTGATCATTATCACATTGCTGTTTGTGGGACCTTGCTGTGCGTAAATTGGCTGCCGTGTTTCCCACATTACAACGGTGACTCCACTTCAAATAGTACTTCATTGGCTGTAAAGCGCTATGAGACATCCGGTGGTCGTGAAAGGCGCTATATAAATGCAAGTCTTTTCTTTCGATGGGGAGCAGGGGATGATGTGCAGAAGTTACATCATGACAGATTAAGACAGGCTCGATGGACCAGCTGGTCTCTTCCTGTCTTTCATTTTCATATGTACATCTAGGACATGCTGTCAAAATTGATTTTTCTGCCTTTACTGTGTAACCAAGCAAAACTGCCTTTGCCAGCATATGCTAACTTTACAGTTGAAAAGCTTAGATTATTTAGACTGCTGTACATTTCAAATTTCAAACAAGATTAAATTAACAGATTGAAGTATTAAGGGAAGGTATGTTTGAGCGATCCACTATGTCTGTGTAGCAGTTCAACTGTTAAGAAAAGAAAAATCCAATTAACTTTTTAAACATTTTTCACCAAGAGCAGATTGTTTGTTGAATCAACTGTTTGAATCGTGCTGCACAATGATTTTGATATGAAGTTTTGTAGTATGGATACCATTTACTTTTATAATCAAAGTTTACTGATAAATAAATAACTAACATCAGTACTTAGTATTGTGCTTTGAGAAAATCCTGCATTTAGTCTAAATTCTTGTAATTTCAGAAATTCAAGATCTTTTCACTGACTAAAAATTATGCAAAAATTGTCAACAATAAACTACAAGAACCTGAACAAGAGTTTTGGAGGAATTTGAACTCCGGTTCTATTAATATTATTTAATATTTTATCTGTCAATTTGTCAACTTTTATTAAAGTTTATTTATACTTTCTGAATATATTTCCCACTTTATCTCAGCATTGCAGACTGTATATAAGTTTGAAACTATTATACGAGTACGATGAGTATGAGCTCATGGAAATTTCAGAATTGCCTTTTTTCAATGGTTAATTGAACTAAATAGCACTTGTGCTGCCAGTTTTCTGTTCGCTGTCCATGTCAGTAGTGAGATCATTGTTATAAATTCCAGCACTGACCACAGCTCTTTTATTGGTCTAATCTTCTGTCACCTATAAAATCATTATTTAGAAAAAACATTATCCATAAACCTTTAACAACAACTGCCTAAAGAAAACAAGATGTTCTGTATGCACAATAAGCATAATTTGTTTCCTGAAGATCGTCATCAGTGCAGTGCATCACGGGGGTGTGCATGCTTTACTACAAAGCTGCTGATGTTGCGTGCTGCAGAATGGAAGTTTTGAATGTTTTCAAACATTTATTGACACTGTACAGCTAGAACCAAGATACAGTAAGAAACATAGAAACTAGGAGCAGGAGTAGGCCATTCGGCCCGTCGAGCCTGCTCCACCATTCAATACGATCATGGCTGATCATCCAAATCCAGTACCCTGTCCCTGCTTTCTCACACAGAATCCCCATTGAGCCTGCACCGACACATATCCCACCCTATCCCCGTAACCCCACGTATTTAACTCCCCCTAACATATCCCATCCTATCCCCGTAACCCCACATATTTAATCCCCCCCTAACACTAAGGGTCAATTTATCATAGCCAAATCAACCTAACCCGCACATTTTTGGACTGTGGGAGTTAACCGGAGCACCCGGAGGAAACCCACGCAGACACTGGGAGAATGTGCAAACTCCACACAGACAGTCACCCGAGGCCAGATTCGAACCCGGGTCTCTGGCGCTGTGAGGCACCAATGCTAACCACTATGCCACTGTGGTATTCAATTTCCTATGTTAATCTATTGATAATTCTTTCTACAATTTTTTTCACTGACTAAAAATATAGAGGTCACTTTATTTGAATTGGCAACAACTTTACAGTTACTCGACTTAAATGTGCATACGAAAGAAAAGGAAAGCGCCTTTCACGACCTCAGGATGTCACAAGCTGCTTTGCAGGCAATGAAGTACTTTTGAAGTGTAATCGCTGTTTTAATGTAGGGAATTTGCGCACAGCAAAGTTCATAAACCAGAAATGGAATACACGACCAGCTATTCTGTTTTTTAGTGATGTTTGTTGAGGGATAAATATTGGCCAGGACACTGGTAGAACGCTCCATCTCTTCTTTGAATAGTGCCGTGGGATCTTTTACATCCACCTGAGAGAGCAGAGGGCGTTTATCATCTCCTCCGAAAGACGGCACCTCCGATAGTGCAGCATTACTTTAGTACTTAACTGAAGTGTCAACTTGGATTATGTGCTCAAGACTCTGGAGTTTGGTTTGAACCCACGACCTTCTGACTCACAGGCGAGAGTGCTGCCACTGAACCAAGGCTGACACTATCCTTGGGGACTGAATTTTCCTAACTTGGACAACTCTGGGTTGATATTCTGCAATACCCATAATATCTATAGGCAGAAAGAGTCTACTGTATTCAAAGAACTACATTTGTTATATTTTTGTGTGATTTTTCACTGCATTTTAAATGCATAATGCAATCTACTGTGGTCAACTTTGTCCTGTCCAAATCAAACCAAACCATTGATGGGCAATACAGTTATTTCTCTTGCTAGAAAGCGCACAGGAAAATAATCTTATCATACCTTACAAGTTGATGGAGGGGGGAGGTACTTATTTTTTGCATTATCTTTATGCCACATAACTGGATGAGTGCAGCTGCAACAACACTCAAGAAGCTCGACACCATCCAGGACAAAGCAGCCCGCTTGATTGGCGCCCCATCCACCACCTTAAACATTCACTCCCTCCACCACTGGTGTACCGTGGCTGCAGTGTGTACCATCTACAAGATGCACTGCAGCTACTCGCCAAGGCTTCTTCGACAGCACCTCCCAAACCCGCGACCTCTACCACCTAGAAGGACAAGGGCAGCAGGCGCATGGGAACACCACCACCTCCAAGTCACACACCATCCTGACTTAGAAGTATATCGCCATTCCTTCATCGTCGCTGAGTCAAAATCCTGGAACTCCCTCCCTAACAGCACTGTGGGAGTACCATCACCACAAAGACTGCAGCGGTTCAAGAAGGTGGCTCACCACCACCTTCTCAAGGGCAAATAGGGATGGGCAATAAACGCTGGCCTTGCCAGCGACGCCCACATCCCATAAACGAATAAAAAAAACACTGTTTGGTATCACTGCAAATGCAGTCTTCTGTGTGCGTGCCCAGTTACAATAATGAGAAACCTTCTGCATCATTTAAGGTGCTTGGCTGCTACATGCCAGTAGTTTTACTGTAACAGGCACAGTTGGAGACTAGTTAACATGAGTTGGAGACTAGTTAACATGAACTTAACCACATTCCAAAAGAATGTCTGCTTCATAACAGATTTTCAGCTTCTAGCCTTCATTGGATGTATGCCTTAGGAAATAAATGAACGGTTAAACATATTTTGACTTATAATTAAATAGTTCAAGCCGATGTGATCCATGGGTTCTCCAGTAGTACTTTGCAAAAACTGACTTTTAAACATTTTCTGGATAATACACAGATGTTTGAACTTTCATAGCAGCAGTAGTAACGTCAGAGGGGTTTTAAACGTAAACATACGTCTTACAACTGTATCAGAGTTAATTGTCGCATTTCTTTCATGCCCCAGGTCGTGTTTCGTTCTTCACATCTGGCTCAGAAAATCTCCATTACGTGGAGAAGGTGGAGTGGGGCACGCGATATGCCATCACAGTCTCCTTCACCTGTGACCCCGCCCATGCCATTGAAGACCCGTCGTTGCCGTAAACTGGTTGGTGCCACAAAGAGCAAAGGTCAAGCATCTTACCCCTGGAAAGTAATCAATAAAAACAAAACAGTAAATCAGTTATACACACAACAAAAAGGTGACTTTAAACTAAGTTCGATTATCTGGTGATTGAAAATCAAATATAGAGGGACTGCTACAGTATTGGAAATCAACTTGGCTCCATTGTCCCAGACTTTTACCTGTGTTTCAAAAATGGTTTTAATTCAAAGGTGTACTGTTTATATTGTAGCCCTGAGTCATACTGTTCAAGTGTGTTAACAGTGAATGTCTTTATGCAATTAAGATTTGACTGAAAAACATGACTTTCAGTATTGCTATTCAATTGATCAAATATTCACCACTTTACATCAACCAGGCTTTGGTATTCTGTGACTGAGTAACAGGCTAATCGAGTATTGAAGCTGTTAATTGGCTGATCGAGTATTAAAGCTGTTAACTGGCTGATCGCGTATTGAAGCTGTTAACTGGCTGATCGAGTATTGAAGCTGTTAACCGGCTGTGCGTTATCATTAGAATCACAGTTTGGACTTCTGTTTGGCTACTTTCAATGTTTTGCCTTTAATCGGAGTCTACATGTATCGGATATAATGTTATTTGCTTTTTCACATTAAGTATGTGAAATATACATCACCTTTCATATGTTTCTTCATTTTCATTACAAATGGTATCAGGTCGTCTCTACATTAAAGAGGTACTATTCTATTGGGGAGCTTTCAGGGCAGGTTCAGCTCCTGGAACAACTACCATATTGACCTCTGGCAACGATTGTGCCAGAGTAGACTTGCTGAAAGAATCTGTAAGATTAATTGTGTGTTCAGGATTTAATACTTGATGCTGTATTTAGCTGATTTAAGTTTTCCTATATTAAACAAACCTGCATAAAATAAATCTTTACAAACTATTCTGCCAACAGTCTGAATAAATTGCAGCATTTGTTGAAAACTATTTAACTCTTAGTTTACCAGAGGCCAAGAAATAATCAGTAACACACAGTTGCCTCTCTTCATATTGTTTTATTCCTCTAACTCTGTGTATACAAAAATAACATCAAAGTAATCCATCACAACAGTTACAATATCTTGCTTTCAGAATCGTAGCAGTAGAGCAGTAGCTGGGTTGACCAGAGACTGATAAGTCTTTGAGTTTAACATTATGGGTGTAGCTGTATAGATGGCTATAAATTAAATAGTTTGCAATCTTTTTGCTTCTATAAATGGGTGCATCTTCAATTTAAATTCCCTAGCCAGTGGCTTTTGTTTGTGCTGATCAAGGAGCAATATTCGTTCCAAGAAATGGAATACACATTTTGGTCCCCAAGCATTTCTAAGTCGGGTAACTCTAGAGCAGCACTTCTTTAATGAGACATCCCAGACCTCAGAACATGCCCGCTGCACAAGTCTTAATTTTCCCCACTTCCAATACCAGGCAATCCCGATGGAGTGTGATTGCCAATTATACGTAAATAAGGGACAGTACTCATGTCTACTAAGAATTAGGTAGCGGCTGACGAACTGATTTCATACAAGCCCTTTGAAGGCAACAGGGAAGACTTTCAACCAAAGGTGAAGTACCACAAAAAATCACCTCCTTAAACCCACTGGCCGAGAAATTCGTCTCAGGCAGTGGCGCAAAACGGGCAGGTATCGGATCGGCCACCTGTTATACACAGCACCTGATACTCCGTTCTATTCCAGTCAATGAAACTGAATATCTGGCACCGCGTATAACGGGCGGCCGATCTGATGCCACCCATTTTGCGCCACCACCCAGGACGTCTTTCTAGGCCGCTTACTTTAACACAAAATTCTGACATATCA
This sequence comes from Squalus acanthias, assembly GCA_030390025.1. Lineage (NCBI taxonomy): Eukaryota > Metazoa > Chordata > Chondrichthyes > Squaliformes > Squalidae > Squalus > Squalus acanthias. The sequence goes on along the minus strand of CM059447.1, from coordinate 25,010,711 downwards.
ATGAAGCCAAACAATCCTGCCTTATGCAGTCTTTGACTCAGAGCCTTGACCTTGAAGATATTAATCACTTAATCAGCAGTAACCCCATCTCAATCCAGCTACAACGCACAACAATGGCGTTTTAACAGCTTTTAACTCCTAACTTATTTGTTTCACCTGTTGTTAAAAATTTCCCAGTCACCCTAGCCTCCACACATACTGAACTGAAAAGTTCATTGGAGAGGTTCTTGCACATTTCAAGTTTAACATGGAGCAATGGGCATCATGAAGCACCACCTACTCTACAGGATTCGATGTTGAATTCAACTGAATATCAATCAGGTGAGAGAACCTCCATTTCCGAGATTGCTTTCTCTCCTAAGAGGAAATTTCTTAAAGAAATTAGAATTGTTGATGCTGAATATTAGCCTTCAAATTCCACCAGTTCTATGCTGAGGTCAAATCAAACATCAGGTTTAACAGCTTAGATCTATTTGCATACTCCTTCAGCGACTTTGATTCTGTAGTCATTACTTTGTGTAGTTATTTCAATGTCTTAAATAATTAGGAAGCACCAGACTGTCAACAGGAAGATACAGCTGCTCAGAGTTATTGTCCCGTACGTGTAAACTCTTGTTCATATGTAAAGGTTCCAAACGTAAAATCAAAATTTAGAGCAGCCATCTGGGCTATTTAATTTAGATTATAACCTGGATTGATTCCAGAATCAAGGTGGGGTTGCCTTTAAAACTGAAGACAAGTATAACAAATGTTCCATTTTGGTTGTAAGAATTTTACTTTAATGGTCGCAAAAAAAGCAGATTAGATAATTAAGTATAAAAATGTGATGGAAACCAAACCTCCTTTCAATATCCGTGGTAGTTTATTAAAAACAAAATACACTAATCAAAACTTCATCTCTGCACATTGGAAAGTAATGACCCTGTCAAAAATCTACCCACTTGGTAGAAACACTGAAATATTCACCAACATAAATACAAATGAGCCCACTTTGTAATTATTTGAGATAAAAATGAACCTACAGAGCAAAAGTGCTTCAACACAAAAATACTATTCTCAGTATTAGTATGACTAATCCATTCTCTCTAAATCGGGGCCAGTTAAAGCTCACAATTTTCAAAATGGGAAGTCAGCAAAGACAACCTCTAGAAGTGAATAAACAGCAGAATAAGGATAATGCTATGCATAGAAAAAAGTACAGCAATATCTGTTACCTCCAAACCCAGGTACATTAAGAATCAATAATGTTTCACTCCCAGAGCCACCCAACAAGCACCAATCAAAATCCAACTTCTCTGCAAGGGGGTTGGAACATAAGAGTAAGGAAGTCTTGCGGCAATTGTATAGGGCTTTGGTGAGACCACACCTGGAGTACTGTGCGCAGTTTTGGTCTCATTTCCTAAGGAAGGAAATACTTGCCGTAGAATGGGTGCAACGAAGGTTCACTAGATTGGGTCCTGGGATGGGAGGGTTGTCCTATGAGGAGAGAGTGAGTAGAATGGGCCAATATTCTCTGGAGTTTAGAAAAATGAGAGGTAATCTCATTGAAACATATAATAATCTTTAGAGAGCTTGACAGGATAGATGCCGAGAGGTTGTTTCCCCTGGCTGGAGAGTCCAATACTAGGGGGCATAGTCTCAGGATAAGGGATCGGCAATTTAGAACTAAGGTGAGGAGCAATTTCTTCACTCAAAGGGTTGTGAATCTTTGGCATTTTCTACCCCAGAGGGCTGGAATACTCAGTCGTTGAGTATATTTAAGACTGAGATCGATAGATTTTGACACTAAGGGAACCAAGGGATATGGGGATCGGGCGGTAAAGTGGAGTTGTAGAAGTTCAGCCATGATCTTGTTGAATGGCTGAAGGCTCGAGGCGCTGCATAGCCTACTCCTCCTTCTAGTTCTTATGTTTTTGTGTTCAACTACCAGTTAAATTTTAAGCTCCCCAAACAACTTTTACCTGCATACATACCAATCATCAGAATCTTTGGGGCTTATTTACTCAAAAAATCAGCCTAGACCGGGCCCTCTTCCCCTCAATGCTGATCCTACCCAAATTAATGGCCCAGAAATTGATCCCGCGACGCGCTCTCGCGTATTCCCACTCCAATTGCCGGTTTTCTGCATGGCCTGCGCATGCGCTGAAAACCGGCAATTGCTCTTTTGAAAAGGGGGCGGTGCATCGCGTGCGCACTTCATGCTTTGGACGCGCAGGTAAGTACTGAAGATTTTAGAAATGTAAAAAGGAGGAGTAAGACCCACTTTTAAGAAGGTAAGTAGTGAATTAAGTATTTTTTTGAATTTTTTTTTAACAGGTATATCTTTTTTAGAGACTTTAAAGACAGGTAAGTTTATTTTTATAACTTTTTAAAAGATTTTAAATTTTTTCAAAAATTTAATTTTTTATTTAAAATGGTTAATTTAATTAACTATACTTATTTTATTAATGTGATGGTTTTTTAAAAAAATTTAATTGAGGTTTAGCTGTTATTTTGGGGGGGTGTAAGATTCATAGATTTCACAGCCGTGCTGTGAAACTTATGAATGGAAGATGGTGTGCTGCCATTGGCTCTAACTGAGTCACGTGATCCCACAGCTCGCACGAATTCACTACGCCGCTGGGATACGCAAGCACTGCCCAGCTGATCTCTGGAACATCAAGTTCGTGCGAGCTGGATCTGAAAAAGCACAAGCGAGGTGAGAGATCGCGGGAAAGCCTTACCCCCGCGGGAACAGAGCGAGATCAATTTCTGGGCCAATATGTTATTGGAAATGATTCTCGGCCTATGCATACTGTAGGTGGGAATTCTCACAACAGGAATTCCTACCTGCAGTATGCAGGATTTGGGTGAAGGTGGGGAAGAAGGAGAACAGGGTGTGGCAATGAGGGAGAGGGAAATGGATGGCAATAAAGGGAAGAAGGCAAGGAAAAGATGGATAACAATGAAGGGGAGAGAGAAGACTTTGACTGGTGCTGTGAGGGTAACGAGAAGCTGGGAGGAAGGAAGGTGCCAGCATTAACAGAGAAAGTGGGAAGGGAGACTGTCAGTTTTAAGTGAGGGTGGAGAAGGGTGCTAACATGAACTTCGGGGATGGTGGGTGGTGGAGAGTGCCAGCTTCAACGGGGAAAAGAGTGTCATGTTGAAATGTTGGAGAAAGCACTGTCCTAATTTGAATGGGGAGCTGGAAGGAGAGTACCAGTTCAAGCTGGTTTGGAAGGGGGTGGAAAAAGAGTGTCATGTTGAATTGGGGAAGATGAAGAAGAATGTCTGGTTTAATGAGAAGCATAGTACCAGATTGAATTCAGAAGGTGGAGAGTGCTTGCATAAACTGGAAGGGTTGGAGGAGGAGAAAGTGTCTTTATGAAAGGATGGGCAACAATGTCTTTGTGTGCTGGACCTGAAGGGCTAGAGTACCTCTGAACTAGGATGGGAGGGTTGGATGTGGAGTGAACATTGAGCTAACTTTGGGCAATATGATGGTCTGTTGAAAGTCCAAATGTTGCTTTTTCAATTTTTTTTAAAGATTAAAAACCTCAATTGTGAATTATAAAAATGCTTAAAATTACACAATGCATCATTTTAATGTAATACAAAAGGCATCAAAGGGACCATGCCCCAGAAATGCACCACCAATTTTGATTTTGGATTTCTCCCTTCAGTCTTTAATGTACATATGTTTTTTTATCTTGAAGTGTAACGAAAAGGATGTGTTCCTGAGGCTTAATGACCAAAGCCTGTGTAATTATTTGGTTTAGAGGCTTGTATTCAAGGCTATCTTCAGTTGTCAGCTTTTTCTAAGTTGGCAGGTATGTACTCATTTAGCTAAAAATAGCAGCACCAAACTGAGTTGCACTCTACACTTTATTTATTCCAAAGCTAAGTATGAAGTGGAGAAGCAGGGACAGATAATAGACCATGCCAACCTACCACAATTTGTAATTAAGAACACCTCTTTCAACACTCCATAATTAGTTAACTTTTCCCTTCGTGCTGCCTGAATGTTTCATCTTCACAGTCGAGGGATACTCAACAAGGTTTCCGGACCCTGATTAATCCCACAAACAGCCCACCACAGCAGAAAACAAATGGTGGTGCTCAGACAAAATCAACAGCCTGACGGCACATCCTCCACTCTCCTAACAGCTAGGTTTATGGATTAAAACAAATAATACTGAAACCAACACACACTTTCCATCATATGATTCCTCATCTCAGCTGTGTCTTGTCATTCGCTTCCTGTTATCGCAGGGATTCTGTAACCGCTGAATCGATGCTAACTCGTACATGTCGTGCAAAAAAGATTTGTATAAAATGAAAGAACACTTAAGAATGAATTAACACTCCATATTAATAAATTTGAAAAGCAAGGATGAAGCATAATCTGCAACAACTTTTCATTGTCTGCTAACACTATTATACAGTAACTCCAACATCTTCATACAGAAACCAAGCTTAATTGTGCAAAGTGAATTTGATATGCTTGGGTTAAATTCTATTGCAAGGTCATATTCTTACAAAAGCTACAGAAAGTGTTTGGTTTGAAAGATCCAGGAAGAAAAGATGGTGGTCATGCAGATCTATACATCTGTCATTGGTTAAAAATTGCACAACAGACTAATCTCAATTTGCACCTGATTATTACACATAAGCAAAGAAAGGACTCGCGTGACTCTTAATTAGCTGTGGGCGAAAGATAATTGGAAATTTTTTGGTGCATGCCATCAGCAGGTCCACTTTAATCAACTCAAAATTGTGTTGACCTTTTGAAGGTTGAATGAAAAGTGTCTTGAGGATGCCTTAAACTGTTGGCATCTGTGATTCGGAGAAAGTCCTCATCCTTTCTCTGAAATGAGCTACAGCCATTTCATTTAAACTGCAATACATAAGAAGTGCAGCTGTAGAAAACGGAAGCCATGATTCCTGGCTTGTTTGCTGATCAACAAACTGTTCAATCAGACTAGAAATTAGATGAAGATGTTATGTTATATATGATCTGGCTGTAGCTGTGAACTTGCTTTGATTTTGGAGAACAAATTTCAGCGCTATCCAAAAGGACTTCTTACTTTACCTCCAACGGCAGAATAAACCACAATCAAGAAATGTTTAAGGAGTATGTTCTATATAATGGAAGTATTTTTTCTGCAAAGCCATCCTGATGTAGAATTCTCAAGTGCTATATACAGTATTCCACTTGAAAGTCTCCCTGATGGTTCAGCAAGTTTTTCCAATGAGTAGCGGTGCCATACAGGCCACCAAGTCCCAGGTTCAACTCCCAGACTGTGCTGAGTTAGCTGATCGCACCCAGGGTGGCAGTGAGGGTACTACAATTAGTGAATAGGTTAGGGAGCTGAAATCAACCACGGTTCCTGCTCCTCCTCGCTATCTAGCAATCTTCATTGGAAGTGCACATGTGCAGATATTGGGTGAGGAGGACAGGATAAGGCTCATCAATAATGTTCCCATCATGAAATAACCTGCCAGCGATCACTGTAAAAGCTCACCCGTGAATTTATGTCTACTGAAGACACCCGTGTAACTTTTTTTTATTCCAATTTTCTTTGTCCATTCTTGAAAGCTCTTTTTCATGATGGGGCACAGCCCTGTGCGCTTCAACAGCTCTCCAGTGCATCACCCAAGTAGCCATTCTCAATGCGTGACTTGGGACAGTTGGTAACCTAGGACTATTCATTCATGTGGGCCACCACAGCCAATTATATTCCTGTCTCCTTACTTGACATTTGCAGGAGTACACTTTACTTGGGTAGGAATTTGGAGTGTTAACTCTGGGCTATTATTTTTTCCTGTCGCTAACCAAGGGACCCTTCAGACGAACTAAAAAACATAATTCTCCAAAATAATCACTAATACTAGCAAAATATTTCTGAGATGTGTGTTAAGTATAGCAATAATGATGCACACAATTTGAATAATGTCACCATTGAGAGGCAGGGTTTCACGAATGCCCTATAGACAGTAACAAGAACTGTGGAAGTGAGGAGGTTAAATACACTTGCTTCATAAATCTGATTACTTTCGCACTGCATAATTTGTCTTTGTCTTCTCGTTTTGTGTATTCTTTGCATTTTATTTTTGAAATTTAGATTTTTACAAAGGTGAGGGATAACAGTGCTAGATAATAAAAAACTTTTCACTTTTGGGAGCCAGGCTGAAGTTATAATTGAGTGCTACCGCAGTTGCACAGAGCACCGGTCATACTTCATTTGGACTATTGTGTTCCAGCTTTGTGTGCCTAACCTTAATAAAGATCTACTGGCCTTGGAGAAAGCCAACCCATGATTCACTGGGATGATATCTGCGATGCCTGATGAGAAATTGAATTGGGTAATCTTGGGTTGTATCCACCGAGGGGTGATCTGGTTGATGGTCATGGAGAACAGATCGTGAATGATTTCCATCTAGTCATGGAATCAAGAACCAAAGCCATAATCTTAGAATTCGAGCCAAGCCAGTTATATGTGAAACCAGAAAACATTTCTTCACAACAGGAAAGATCGTGAGAATATTGAATGCATTGTGCTAGCAGGTCATTAATGCAGAACCAACTGAGGTATTGAAAAATGAAATAGATGCATGTGGGGAAAAGGGTATTCTGGGATTTGGAAAAAGGCTGAGAAGGTGGGATTAAATCAAGTGATGCCATGGATAATGAAATGGTGCAGGATTGAAGTTCCAAATGGCATCCCCCTGTAATTAACCTCCAACATTTTGTCTCATCCACAAAGAGTACTTTCCGTTTCCTACCATTATAGCCCCACTGAGTGTCATTGTCAACTTGTGCCATATTCTGGGTAGTTTATGTATTGTCCACATGGCCTAAAGGATCTGGAATGAGACTATGTATTTATTTTACTTAGGAGCCTTACAGTTAGCAGAGAAAGGAGATTTTCATATCATTGTTCTGACGTAGATTCAAACAGAAATCCCAAAGATTAAAGGACAGTGTGCTTACCCTCTGCACCATCGAGTGCCCAGTACTTTTTATTTCTCTTCACAAAGGACTAAAAACAGTGGAAGCCCTAGAGGAGTATAGAAAGTGCAGGGGGGTACTTAAAAAAGAAATTAGGAGAGTGAAGAGGGGGCATGAAAAAACACTGGCGGGCAAAATAAAGGAAATTCCCAAGGTGTTTTATAAGTATATTAAGGGCAAGAGGATAACCAGGGAAAGAGTAGGGCCCATTAGGGACCAAAGTGGCAATCTGTGTGTAGAGCCGGAAGATGTAGGTGAGGTTTTAAATGAATTATTTTGCATCTGTGTTCACTATGGAGAAGGACGATGTAGGCATAGAAATCAGGCAGGGGGATTGTGATATACTTGAACAAATTAGCATTGAGAGGGAGGAGGTACTACCGGTTTTAGCGGGCTTAAAAGTGGATAAATCCCCAGGCCCAGACGAGATGTATCCCAGGCTGCTGTGTGAGGCAAGGGAGGAGATTGCAGGGGCCCTGACACAAATTTTTAGAACCTCTCTGGCCACAGGGGAGGTGCCAGAGGACTGGAGGACAGCTAACATAGTACCATTATTCAAGAAGGGTAGTAGGGATAAACCAGGGAATTACAGGCCAGTGAGCCTAACATCAGTGGGAGGGAAATTATTGGAAAAAATTCTGAGGGACAGAATTAGTCTCCACTTGGAGAGGCAAGGATTAATCAAGGATATTCAGCATGGCTTTGTCAGGGGGAGATTGTGTCTAACCAATTTGATTGAATTTTTCGAGGGGGTGACTAGGTGTGTGGATGAGGGTAGAGCAGTTGATGTAGACTACATGGACTTCAGTAAGGCTTTTGACAAAGTCCCACATGGGAGACTGGTCAAGAAGGTAAGAGCCCATGGGATCCAGGGCAATTTGGCACATTGGATCCAAAATTGGCTCAGTGGCAGGAGGCAGAGGGTGATGGTCGAGGGTTGTTTTTGTGACTGGAAGCCTGTGTCCAGTGGTGTACCGCAGGGATCGGTGCTGGGTCCCTTGCTGTTTGTAATGTACACTAATGATTTAGATATGAATGTAGGAGGTATGATCAGTAAGTTCGCAGATGACACGAAAATTGGTGGAGTGGTAAATAGCGAGGAGGGAAGCCTCAGGCTACAGGACGATATAGACAGGTTGGTCAGATGGGCAGAACAGTGGCAAATGGAATTTAACCCTGAAAAGTGTGAGGTGATGCATTTTGGGAGGACTAACAAGGCAAGGGAATACACAATGAATGGTAGGACCCTAGGAAGGAGAGAGGATCAGAAGGACCTTGGTGTGCATGTACATAGATCCCTGAAGGCAGCAGGGCAGGTAGATAAGGTGATTAAGAAGGCATATGGGATACTTGCCTTCATTAGCTGAGGCATAGAATTTAAGAGCAGGGAGGTTATGATGGAGCTGTACAAAACGCTAGTTAGGCCACAGCTGGAATACTGTGTGCAGTTCTGGTCACCACACTATAGGAAGGGTGTGATTGCATTAGAGAGGGTGCAGAGGAGATTCACCAGGATGTTACCTGGGCTGGAGCGTTTCAGCTATGAAGAGAGACTTGACAGGCTGGGGTTGTTTTCCTTAGAGCAGAGAAGGCTGAGGGGGGACCTGATTGAGGTGTACAAAATTATGAGGGGCATAGATAGAGTAGATAGAAAGGAACTTTTCCCCTTAGTAGAAGGGTCAATAACCAGGGGGCATAGTTTCAAGGTAAGGGGCAGGAGGTTTAGAGGGGATTTGAGGGAAACCTTTTTCACCCAGAAGGTGGTTGGAATCTGGAACTCACTGCCTGAAAGGGTGGTAGAGGCAGGAACCCTCACAACATTCAAGAAGCATTTAGATGAGCACTTGAAACGCCATAGCATACAAGGCTACAGACCAAGTGCTGGAAAATGGGATTAGAATAGATAGGGCTTGATGGCCGGTGCAGACACGATGGGCTGAAGGGCCTCTTTCTGTGCTGTATAACTCTATGACTCTTAAATAATGCTTTTTTAAAAAGTTGTAGCTCCCCCAGTGATTTGTGGAAAATGTATTGCATGAAAAATCCTGTCAAATTCAAGTTTTTTTTCTTCTTTATATATCTTCAAAATTTTAGGAGAGGCTCTGCATTTAATTTCTATTTTTTATGGTCCTGCTATTTCAAGTCATTCCTTTCAGCAGTGAGCTGCCCTGTCAGCTCCGGAGTGTCAGAAAGCAGCTGTGAAATGCAGACCATGGGATTCCCTCGGGAGTTGCGAATCTGATATTTTGGGCAGTTTGAGGTACTTGGTACTGCAGATCTAATCTGATTCAACAATAATAATGCCTTGTGTAATAAACCAAAAAAATATATAAAAGCCTTTTGAATAAACAAATGCTTCATGTTTCCACATTAATATTTTCAAATTTGAACGTAAAGATTTTTGCTGTGAATTCACAACTTTAGCTACAAGACACAATCTGTAACTAAAAAATTTACAGCATGGAAACATCAGCTTTAAAATAAAACCATAATGCATAAATAAAATATTCAAGGACACAACCTCATTTTGTTGTACATAAAATTAATGATGTTTTATGGATTCAGTGGAGCATTTTTATGTCTCCGGTTTCACCTGTTTTCCATTTTCATCTTGTGTTCCTGCAGTCATTGGAGACGATTGCATTTTTTGTGAAATGATGAACAAAGGAAGGTCTACATTTATCCAATTGTGAGGTCCCATAATGTGTTTACTATTTTGTTCATTAAAACAAGCAGACGTCTGAGGAGACTGAGGTTATATAACCTTTAATATTAATGTGGCATGGTTTTCAACCATTAAATTTAATGGTTAGAATTTTGTTTATTTGTATTTCCTCATTAACTGGCTCCAACATTTTAGTAATCCCATAGATATAATAAACTTTTGAAATGATTAACTCATTCTTGATCACTCATTATGATTGTAAAGTGTTGAGTTCAAATTTACACTCATTACAGTGAGTTCAGTAGCCTGCCTGAGCCTGAAACGGCAGGTGGTTGTAAAGAGATGGTGGAGCGCTGGATTTAACAAGGTTACCCAAAAGAAGTCACTCTCAGATTCCTGTATTAATTGGGAGAGCGCAATCTTGAATCTCATCCATGCGCTAGAAAAGGCCACATTTTTGATCACCCTCCCTTCAAAAAGACTAGATTGTTTGGAGAAATTTCAAGAGTGTGGAGAGGTTTCAGAGAAGAGCACTTGGGGCTCGGAGTAGTCAAGAGTTTTGCAGGTAAACTGCATCATATGATGTAGTTTACCTTGATTTCCAAAAATCTTTGATAAAGTACCATGAGAGATTCTTTTACAAATTAATGATGATTATCAAAAGGTAGGATATGGATTGGTAATTAGTTAAGGAAAGGAAGCAGAGGGTAGTTCCAAGAGGAGTTAGATCACAATGGAGAAAACTGTTGAATGGGCCGCCCCCAAGGGTGATTGATGGAACTCATTCTGTCCTGGAATACATAAATAATGTAGAATTGCAATCTCAATGCAAAGTAATTAAAATCCAATTAAAAATAAACATGGGAGGCATGCATACTCCATAGGTGGGATAGAGTTTGCCAATGGGGAAGTTGAAAGAGATGTGGGATGTCAAGAAACTCATCGTTCACCATATTTAAACCATGAGGCAGCCACAGGCAATGCAAATAGGATGCTGCTTTATATTGCCAAATCAGTGAAGTAAATTGGTTGTCAGGACTTGACTGCAATGCATGCCCTGGAAGCAATGCAAACAAAAGCAAAGAGACTGATCATTGGTATCAGAATGAAGAGCTATAATGGATGACTTTATTAGCCAGGACTGTTCAGTCTCAGAGATATCTTAGAGGGACCTGAAAGAGGTATATAAGATGAGGTATGACGTAAGAAAACTACTAGGCACTTGGTCTAAGTGTTAAACAAAGCTTTAATCAACTGTTTTTCAACATGGAGATCTAGTTGTGTCCTTTACTAGTTCCTGTTGAGGAATGTCCTAAGCAAGCTGGGCCCATGCCCGAGTATTTATACTTTCCCTGGACAGCGCCACCAGCAGGCCGCCCAGTATTACTTCATACATGAATGACAAGATTCATGTCAAGGTATATAAACAATACTTTCAGGTACAATAGGACCAGAGAGCACACATTTAGGGCTGTGAAGGGAAAATTTAGGACAAACATCAGGAAATATTTCTTTACATAAAAGGTGATCAGCTGGTAGAATGGAAAATTGGTTGATGCCAGGACATTGGACTCGTAAACAACTAGATGCTTTAATGGGAGGACAATGTCGTTGGCATTATGGAAGGATGAGATTAAATGGTGACATACATTATATGCTGAACAGGAGCATATACTGTCGAGTGAAACATGTACTGACTGAATATCAGCAAAGACCCTAGAAGGAAGCATGTACCAAGATACGTTTTCATGATATCAGAAGGTGAGAGCAAGGAAACAAAGGAGGCAGTATGAGGAACAATAGAAGAACTATATCACTTTCACTTGTGTGTATAGTAAAACCAGCAAGTAAATTGTGTGGGTCGTTCACAACTGTGTATATAAAATATACAGCATAAGTATGTAAAGATAGAATTCCCTATACAATAAATTTATTTTACAAGTAGACCAACTAGTACCTGAAGCATTGCATTCCAGGCTAGGTGAAAAGCATATGAATAATAAATTACACGTGCACCTAAAGTTATCAAAAGAACTGGATGGGGGCAGAGGGTTAGAACACTGCCCTTTCATGGAATGTTTGGTGGAATGAACACTGTACTCTGGGAGGCATGCTAATCACACCATCCTCTGAAATGAGTGCCTAGTTGTTTTTGAATTGTGACTAGTTTAGTGCTGCACCCATTGGGAACTGCATTGAAACTGCCCACATTCATTTCGTGTGACTCATACAACAAGAAGCAAAACATTTTTATCTCAGGATAAGGGGCCGGCCATTTAAGACTGAGATGAGGAGGAATTTCTTCACTCAGGATTGTGAATCTTTGGAATTTTCTACTCCAAAGGGCTGTGGATGCTGAGTCATTGAGTATATCCAAGGCTGAAATAGATAGATTTTTAGTCTCTAGGGAAATCAAGGGCTATGGGGATCGGGTGGAAAAGTGAAGTTGAGGTTTAAGATCAGCCATGATCTTATTGAATGGCGGAGCAGGCTCGAGGGGCCGAGTGGCCGACTCCTGCTCCTAATTATGTTGTTATGTTGTCATTGCTCTGGGCTGGATTGAAATATACCTGTCTCCATAATTTCTTGACTTGCAGGGCAGTAGGACCAGTGGAACTTTTGTGATGGTAAGCCAGTGAAAATATGACTTTACATTTCATTGACATCGTGTGGTATGGCCAACACACCAAAATAAGGAGTACGATTTAAAAGTACCGTGCTCAAGTCATCATCAATATCATTTCTACAGAAGAAACTTGAATACTCCTCAAGAGTCTATACAAAGCTCCTCATTTAAAACAACTCCGAATCTGCCGGATCTAAATGTGAACTGATGGTTTATCCAAAATTACAATTATGACTGCAGAATATCGATTTTATTTTCGGTATTAAGCTGTTAGAACCAGGTTTATCACAGTCCAATATTAACTGACCTGTGTACTGGTGTCCTGTATCAGATCGATAAACGATTTTAAATCCAATGCATGTTCTGTCCCTTTTATAAACACTTATAACAATCCAGCAAATCTGTCACATCATCCGATTCAAATTTTTCAATTCAAATTGCTCATTTTTTTCTACCATTTTTAGAAAGTAAGAATAGATTGTTTTAAGTGCGTTATTTAGCGTACTTGAGGCTTGAAAACGAATGTGTTGTCTCCAACAAAACCCAGAGTTCGTGCATCAGGGTCATAAAGCACTATTTCTAAAGCAGAGTTATCCAAACAGGGTTTGCTGTAGTTCTGACGAAGGGTCAGCGACCTGAATCGTTAACTGTTTCTCTCTCCACGGATGCTACCTGACCTGCTGAGTGTTTCCAGCATTTTCTGTTTTTATTTCAGATTGCCAGCATCCGCAGTATTTTGCTTTAGTTTGCTGTATGTTTGGCTGATGCCGAAAAACAAAGACATTGCACGCCTGCCTTGCAGCACAATGTGACACAAGTAGCCAGGTGCGCGACAAGGCAAACGTACCGATGTCACTTGGAGGTCAGCCGGCCAGCTGAGTGCCGGCTTCACTGAATTCTCTGACGTATTCTCTCCCCACTTCTGGTTCACACGAGGTGTGGTATAACTCCAGTCCAGTGTGAGCCATGTTTTAAAATTCCCTGACATTCCATTGGATGCCCTGGGGACTTTTTAAGCTGAACGTGGCATCGTTTTCGTCATGGGAGCGAAGTTTGGCTCTAATTGTTTTCCAATAAACGGTACAAGTGAGTGAGCGCGGAGTGCGTCTGTGCGCAGGGGTCTGCCGGGCTCCTTATCTGCACATCTTTCAAAGAGAAGTCGAGTGCTTTGAAGAATAATCACCCCACAGACTTTCCTTTCTCCTTTTATGTAAGTTAGTTAGAGGCCAGGATATGGAACATCGTGCATGGTCTGGAAGGAACATAAGCCTAGTTGTGCTTTTTTTTTTGTTCTTACATTCACATTTACCCGAAGCTTTTCCTGTTATGATGGAATTGGCGCAGGAGGGAATATTACCAGCACTTTTAGATTAAAACACTCAACACACGTGACAAGCGTTCACAAACTGACAAACCACAGGGAAACTAGTTCCGAGCCAGTTTCGGGATTTGTCTCAATCGGTGCAAACTGCAGCAGGTGCTGCAGAACTTCCGTCTGTACCGACAAACCAATTCTCCCTTGGGAAGGAAGGCCCTATGGTTGTCAGTTAGCTGTCTAATGGTGGTTAACTATTAATATTCATGGTTTTCGAAAAGTAACTTAGATTTCAGGCTGTTCTAAGACTAGTGTCTATGGATGATGATGTGCCCCTTGCAGACCCCAATTGGATTGCAGGTTGCTGATTACGTTTCTGTAAATATCATCGCTTCACTTTCATCGAGGCCGTCCTCTCAAAGTGTTCACCCGCACCATAGAACTGCGACCGTCTTAACTCTTAAGTCCACAGGGGCTGCTCAAAATGAAGCCCAGCCGATTCACAAATCTGCTTTATTTCTCACCTCCACATACACGGGCTGGGAAGGAGGCAGGGACGCACGTTAGCTTTGGGTCCAGTGGATTCTGGCGTCGCTTCTGACACAGATCTCCCGCAACCAATGGCAATGACAAAGTAACTTGACAATTTGCTGAGACCTCAAGGTTGGGAGCCTGCAGTGCGAGCAGTCGTTAAAGAAATATAAATACAGCTATAATGCCTCGTGAGGCTGTAATACTGTCAATCTAGTTACAAAACTAAATGTGGGACAAAAGTGCTTGGCAGCTTTTTGTTTGCAAACACTGTGGCATTGACAAGACAAATCTGGAACACTACATGAAATCAAACCGCGAATCAAGGCCAGGGATGCAACAGTTCAAACTCGTGGAAGGAAGATTTAGCGCGGATGTCAGGAAACTCTTAACACAGATTGATCAACGCCTGGAATAAGTAACCATGATGTGGAGATGCCGGTGTTGGACTGGGGTGGACAAATGTGAGAAGTCGCACAACACCAGGTTATAGTCCAACAGCTTTATTTGAAATCACAAGCTTTCGGAGCGCTGACGAAGGAGCAGCGCTCCTAAAGCTTGTGATTTCAAATAAAGCTGTTGGACTATAACCTGGTGTTGTGCGACTTCTCACATTTGGAATAAGTGGAGACCAAAACCTTGGAATCACTTGAAACAGCTGAACAAGGAACAGTAAGTAGGTTGTTTCCTGGATTGATAAATTAAGATGGGCTGAATGGCCGCCTTCATCTGAATTGGTCGTGATTAAAATAAATGGCATCAAAAAGCAGCATTGAGTAACCTAGATGAGCAGCTCACAGCTTTTCTGGTTCTTCTCCCTCTCCAGACAAATAAAAGATCTGTCAAACACTGCGCCTTAACACTTGCTGTGGCTATTCATCTTGAGAATTTTTTTTTCAGGGTCGATACCATTTGAGTGGAAATGTACTGGCCTTTTCATCTCACAAAGGTGCATTAATAATATCTGATAATTGATGAGCTGCTTACTGTCAGCTTTGGACTGTCTCATGCAATAGCATGATTAAAGTGTTTCGAGAACAATTACCGCTGTAATTAGGACATTGAATTGACCCAGCGACTGTAAAGGTTAGGGAGCTAGGTGACAATTTTTTTAACAATATATTAATGAGTGTGAAACCAAAAATTACACGTATTGAATGAAATTAATTTATATGTGGGCAACTGCAAAGCTAATCTCAAATCAACTTTACCGTAATGTGGCCTGATGCATTCCTGTACAAATTGCTACACCTAAAATAAAAGGAGGCAGGTTAAAGGTCCCTGTGCTACAGCATATTAGAAATTATAATCTGGAACTAGCACCCTACTGGTGGTCGGCCCAACCAGAAGAGTTCTACAGTGCAATGTTGTCCAATACATTAACCACGAGCCACATGTGGCTAATTACATGTCTGATTAGTACATTTCAAAAATGAGTCATAGACACAATCATTGGGCACGTGATCTCAATACTTATTTGCATGGCCTATGGATGTGCACTGTAGCGTTTTGTCTGTTTGTCGAACTGGTAAGAGAAAAAGCAAAGTGTAAAAGCAGAGTGTGTGTTTTTTGATTGTCCTTTACTTCCTTGGTTACTGAATGTGGTCGTTAAGCAAATATACACATGTAGTACTTCACCTGTATTGCGTGCTTTGTAGGCAAGACATTTGCTACTAATATTAGTTCATGTGCCTAAAACGGTATCACCATAGCCAGACCTGAATTCATGTCGGGCTACGAGTTTATCCAGTGACAGGTTGAGCCATATAAATGAAGAACGAACATGATTCAAACCCTAGTATGTGCTGAGTTAACTCGCTTCAGTCAGGTGGAAGCTGGGATGTTCTAATTTGCCTCAGTGCCCTTGGCATAGGGAGGAAAAATCAACCAGGTTCTTACTCCTAATCATTATCCAGCAACCTTGACTGGAAGTGCAGATGTCGGATCAGGACAGAATCATACTTGGCTGTGATGCTGCCCATGATTGAATATCCAACTGGCGGTCACTGCCAGGGTTCACCTGGGCAAGGTACCAGAAGGTGTTCATGGGATATGTCTCATTTACAGGGGAGGAAGAGAAAAAAATTGTGCACTTGGAGTTATTGCCAATAAAATGGGACTTTTGTCACTTGTTTTTTTTTACTTCACTGCTATATTTGGTAAGAATGAGATTAGCTGCCAATAAGGAAAGTTTGTTCTTCATTATGGTAACTCCTCAAAGCATTACATCCAGGGAATCCGGTACAAAAACTCAGATGCTGACTGTATTACCAGCAATTTCTGCTTTTTGTTCAAGGAAACTTTGTTTGATCGTCAGTTTATTACACACAAAATGTGTTTTTTTATATTACCTATAAGGAAATACATAATTTAAACACAATCTAGTAATATGAAAAAGGATTCCACACATCGAAACAGCATCACGTTTTTGTTATTAGTCAATTATAAATCAACTCATCACACCACCCATTCTTTCCAGGATCTCAAAACTATGTAACTCCTTACTTCCTTGCATCTTGCCCTCCTCCTGTAATCTTCAGGTTTTGAAACCTGAGTTTGATGTTACCTAATCACTACTTGCTGATTTGCCTGGCCCTCTCTTTTACTGTTTTTGATGCTGGTGTCCCACACTATGGGCCTTGTCTCTTCACCTTGGTTTCCGAAAAAGGAAAACTGTAAAATGCAATTTCACAGACCTCTCAATGATTCCCTAACCAACATTAAAAATGGTGAGAAGGAAAGTCTTAGGCTGGTGAGGTATTATTATATTTACTACGTTAACCCAGTTACCTTTTAGCTGTTAGTATTATTTACAGAAAGAAAGAGGATGGGATTAGGCTGGGCTACAATGTTCTACAGTTCCAGTGTGTGAACAGTCACATTTGTGGTTCATACATAAATGGATAGTCACCTGGACAAGGTACTGGATGGCTAGGAGTGGCTATAGGACAATATCCCAGCAAGGAGTTAACACCTTTAGGAAAGAAAGGGATTTTTTTGGAGAGAGGAATAGATTCCCAAACTGGTTTATTACAGTCAGTTATTCTATTTTCTTGTTACAGATGTAAGAATTTCTGGAAATCATTCTTGATCTGTTAAATGTGCAGAGCTTTGAAGAGATAGCATTTATTTTGTAATCTCGAACTGACCTGCTGAATCAATCAATAGAAATCATATTTTATGTTGCCTTCACCTCCTGAGAACATTCCAAGATGCTGTATTGCTTGCCAGTGGTCTCCTAATCCTGATTTAATCAATGATTTACCTTTGCTTGAATTTAAAAGACCTAACCTTAAACAGATAGCAGGAGAAGTTTTTTAATACTTTTAAGACTAAACTTTATTGAAGGAATCATATAGTTACCAGGGGATCTGGGGCATAAAAATATTAATCTAGAGTTCCAGTGAGGACGAAACTGCAAATGCAGTGGAAGGAAAGGATAATATTACAAAGAAAACTTAATTTTCTGAGTTTCAACATTTTACTTTGAAATGTTAATATATATATATATATAGTTTTGAAATGTGTCATTAATACTTCAGGTCTCATACATATAAAATTCTGTCCCGCATTTTTTTTTACAATGTATTAAAGAAATCCAATTTTCCTCACCAACAAAAATATCTTTGAATTGGGTTGAGTCATACTTGGAAAAGAATGTTAGTTTAATTGACCTGAGGATCCACTAGGAGCAACTGACCTTTAGTTGACCTCATGAAGTTACAGCAATTGCACCTTGCATCCCTGAAGTGACAAATTAATTATACAACTGCACTTGAGTAGCAGAATAAGACTTTTGAGTGTTACGTAGAGAATGACCCTGCCATTGTACGGTGATCCGCTCACCTACTGTGAAGAACCATGGGAAATCTGCTAGTTGCAGGAGAAATTAAGCTTTTGAAAATTAATGTTATGTCCTTAATTTTATCTCAAACCAGTAATAAAAATGCTTAATATATTTCATTCAAATTGCACTAAATGGCTCCATGTAATTGTCTTTAAAATGAAATGAAATTGCTGCTGATTTTAGTTTTGAGTTTCCCATTATGGATAATGGTATATTTCACTTTTGTGTGGCACTTAAAAGTATAATTAAGAGATATGACTGCATAGGTGATGAAGGCTCATAATATTTTACCTTTTTGTGAGATGGGAAAAGACAAGAATTCAGTAATAAGATATGAGAGAAATAGATCAAGTGGCCAAAAATGGCAGAAATTTTCAATTGAGCCACAAACACGGGCTACTCAATCGTAGCATTCCAAAACAAGGATGGTGCGATAATTCACCACCATCAGTAACAAAACCAAAGTAACATTTTAAATCTTGCAGCAATAGCACATTATGTGTGTGTGCAATTGGTGGTAATTATAGGATGGACAGATGTTTTACAAACTTCAGCCTGATAGTTGTTGACAAACACAGAAACCCCTGGAGAACTTGTACTGCGGCCATACATTTTCCTAGCTTGGTGCATGGCCCGGCAAGACCGCTTCAGCATGTGATGGTCAACTCTACATTTGAAAGTCCTACACTTAACCAAGAGTTTCAGACTATGCCAAGGTCCAAGAGAGGGCACTAA
Source organism: Squalus acanthias (assembly GCA_030390025.1). Classification (NCBI taxonomy): domain Eukaryota; kingdom Metazoa; phylum Chordata; class Chondrichthyes; order Squaliformes; family Squalidae; genus Squalus; species Squalus acanthias. The sequence goes on along the minus strand of CM059447.1, from coordinate 24,992,001 downwards.
AAACGATGCATGAGGCTTTGCCACTGGTGTCCTATACAATCATTTTGGATTGGTGCACTGAGAAGCTAATGTTCCTAACATAAACATGAAGGTCTGGCTTAAGTGCACCAACTGTTGCCATGTTACTCCAGTCATTCTGACAACCCAGCCACAGTGTTAAAGTGGAGGAAAATGCAGCAGGCCATCCTCGCTAAGTTCACCTGGCCAGCCTCCCACTTTGCACCCTCTGTAAAATTAAACTTATCCAAAACTCTGCTGCCTGTATCGTAACCTGCACCAAGTCCCGGTCACTCATCACCCCTGTCCTTGCTGACCTACATTGGCTCCCGGTCCGGCAACGCTACAGTTTTAAAATTCTCATCCTTGTTTTCAAATCCCTCCATGGCCTCGCCCATCCCTCTCTCTGTAACCTACTCCAGCCCGAAAGCCCTCTGAAATCTCTGCGCTCCTCTAATTCTGGCCTCTTGCGCATCCCCAATTTACATCGCTCCACCATTGGCAGCCGTGCCTTCAGTTGCCTAGGCCCTAAGCTCTGGAATTCTTTCCCTAAACCTCTCTACCTTACTCTCCTCCTTTAAGACGCTTCTTTAAAATCTACCTCTTTGACCGAGCTTTTGGTCACTTGTCCTAATATCTCCTTATGTGGCTCGGTGTCAAATTTTGTTTGATAATGCTCCTGTGAAGCATCTTGGTCCGTTTTACTATGTTAAAAGGTGCTATATAAATGCAAGTTGTTGCCGTCATTGTTGTCTGCATAACTTTGGGCTGTACTCACTCCCTGAACGAGGTGAACTTTCTTTGTTGACTTCCTACCAGAGCTACAATATTCTATCATCAGCCAGATCCAGGCTTTGTAAAATCCTGAATTACACACTCAAACGCAATACACTGGCCCGGATTTTACAGGGACTATGATGGTTTACGCCGTTCTAAGTGCCCTGCAAGTTCTGGGTTTCCACATGCACTTGCGCGAAAACCTGTAACTTGCGATCTGTCAAGTTTCTCCTTGACAGATCGTCCGCATGCACTGGAAATTCACTTTTGCTAGCACAGCATTGGGCTATTTGCCCAACTACTGCCCAGCGAATACCCATCAAACCCTTACACCTGGTAAAAACAGGTGTAAGGCCTTCTTTTACCAGCATAAGGGTTTAAATTAATGTTAAAATAATTTTTTTTAAATGATTTAAACGTTCGCTTACATTTAAAATTAGTTTCGGTCAATTTTATCACATTTACTTTTCAAAAAAATTAATTTTTTATTTTAAATGTTTAATTAAATAGTATTTTAATTAATTTTGAACCTGTGATTATTTATTTTTATTTCAGTGTTGTGAAATTGTATTTTTTAGGTGATTTCTATCATGGGGATTCCATACGTAAATGGAATCCCCATAAGCATAATAGGAATCTCCTTTTGTCATTGGTTGGCCTGGCCCACATGATCCCAGGGATGCTTGCGAACCGCGTGCGCCCCAGGATCCATGGGCCTTTACGCAGGCGTATGCCTGCAGGCCCAGGACCGCAAGAGTCCGAAGCTCCAGAGGCAGCAGGTAAGTATGGAGTTTTCTTGCATTTCGGAGGCGTACGTGGGCGGCAAGCCTCCAACCGCAATTTCCAGGCCACTGAATTCCACCCTCGCATGCAATACACGACAAGCCTGTTACTATAAAAATGTAAACATTATCAGACATACACTCAGAATTCCATCTTCATTGAAGTGATCTGAAGCTCTGCACATGAATTATGTAACAATTTGTGTAATTGGAATATTGGGCTGAATGGCAAAGATGCTACTTGGGCATATCTTTGTTTTATTGCATTGTTTTACTAAATTGTTGTATCAGGTTCCCTTCCTACTGTGAAATTACTTCAGTTTAAAAAATGTAATTTTAATTTGCTGACTATTCAAATCAGCTTCATGATAAAACAAAACAAACTATATATACAAGTGTGAAAAGTTGTACTATTTCTCGAGTTACATTTGTGATGTACCAACTTTTTTTGAATTATAGAATACAGGCCAAATTTAATTGTTCGAGGTACATGTGTATATATAAAGCTTAATAGTTATGAACAGACAGCCAAGGGTCCTCTTGGCTGCTGGGGGTTCATGTACACATGGAGCCCTTGAAATTATGTTTTGCTCCAGTAGCTTTCTCTACAGTTTTCAAATTCTTGGCTCAAATAAGTGGATCTCCCCCACATTGGAAACTATTGTGCTTATAGAATCATAGAAACTTACAGCACAGATGGAGACCATTCGGCCCATCGTGCCTGTGCTCGTTCTTTGAAAGAGCAGTCGTGCTTAGTCTCACACCCGTGCTTTCTGTCCATAACCCTGTAAATTCCTCATCCTCTCGTACCCGTACAATTCCCTTTAAAAAAATTTTTATGGAATCGGCTTTCACTGCCTTTTTCAGGTAAAGCATTCCAGATCCCGATAACTCTCTGAGTGAAATAATTTCTCATCTCCCCTCTAGATCTTTTGCCAATGATTTTAAATCTATGACCACTAGTTATTGACACACTCGACAGAGGGAATAGTTTTTTTCTATCTGTTCTATCAAAACCTCACATCATCTTGAAAACCTCTATTAGGTCACCTTCATCTTCTCTGTTCCAAGGAGAACAGTCCTAACTTTTCCAATCTCCCCTCATAACTGAAGTCCCTCACCCTGGTAACCCCCCTCTGTACCCTTTCCAAGGCCTTTATATCTTTCCTTAAGTGTGGGGCCTAAAATTGTCCACAAAACTCCAGCTGAGGCCTAACCAATAATTTCTAAAGTTCTAGCATGATCTCTTTGTTTTTATATTCTATGACTCTATTTATAAACTGAAGTGACGCATATGTATTTTTAACCACCTTATCAACTTGCCGTGCCAGATTTAAGGATTTGTGTAAATAGACGCCAAGGTCACTCTGCTCATCTACACTTTTCAAAATCGTGCCATTTATATTATACTGTCTTTTCATGTTAAACTTCCCAAAGTGCATCACTTCACACTTCTCTGCATTGAACTCCATCTGCCATGTTTCTGCCCATTTCACCACCCTGTCTATGTCATCCTGAAGTCTACAACTATCCTCATCACTATCTACTACGTTTCCAAGTTTCGTATCATCTGCAAACTTTATAATGCTGCTCCTTACACCCGAGTCTAGGTCGTTTATAAAAATTAAAAAGTGTAATGGAGCACCACTGCAAACCACCTCCAAGTCTGAAAAACATGCATCCACCACCACCCTCTGCTTCCCGTCACTGAGCCAATTCCGTATCCATACCACCACTTTCCCCTTAATTCCATGGGTTTCCATCTTCTTAACATGCCTTCTGTGTGGCACTTTGTCGAATGCCTTCCAAAAGTCCACATATACAACATTTACTGCACTACCTTGATCACCCTTCTCTGTTACCTCATCAAAGAATTCAATCAAGTTAGTCAGACACGATTTGCCTTTAACAAATCCATGCTGGCTCTCCTTGATTAACCCATGCCTTTCCAAATGAAAGTTTATTTTTTCCCTGATGATGGTTTCCAATAACTTCCCCACTACCGATAGGCTGACTGGCCTGTAGTTTCCTGATTTATCCCTCTCCCTTTTCTTGAATAGTGGTATAACATTAGCAACCCTCCAGTCCTCCGGCAGTGCTCCTGTATCCAATGAGGATTGAAAGCTTGTGACCAATAACCTCTGCTATTTCCAGCTTTGCTTCGTTCAGCAAGCTAGGATGTTATCCTGTCCATAACTTCCCTCTCCTCTTTTAGTGTAACCTTCACATCACCTGCTTCCTTTGTGAAGACGATGCAAAATACTCATTTAATACTTTAGCCATGTCCTCTGCCTCGACATGAAGATTTCCCTTTGGGTCCTTAATAGGCACAACTTTTTCCCTAGCTAACCCCTTACACTCTAAATGTTGATAAAATGTTTTAGGGTTAAATTTAATGTTGCCTGCTAATCTTTTCTCATAACCTCTCTTTGCCCCGCCCCTGTATGAACTTTTTCAGTTCTCTCCTGTACTTTCCATAATCGTCCTGGTTATTAACTGAATCTTGCTCCTGAATATTTGTCATAAGCCTCCTTTTTCTATTTTATTTTAACTTTTATTTCCTTTGTCACCCAGGGTGCATTAGCTATAGATGCTCTACCTTTTCCCTTCAAAGGAATATGCATATATTGTTTGTCCTCATTTAATAACCAAATTTGACTTTGACAATTTGGCTTTTCGAAACATTTACCAGTCTTGCTGTGAATAATGCATTTCTTCCTCAGCTGGAAGTTGAATATAATATGTAAGAGTTGATATCTTCAACGTTCCTTTTTAATGTTATAAATAAATTTGTGATGACTGTGATGGAGTTTGCGAAAATATATAATTCAGGTTATACAGTTTGGCACTTATCCACGTGTCAGTTCTATTAGCAATTGGCACATTATTTTTAAGCAATTACATTTGCTATTAAGTGGAAAGAAGCAACTTAGCAATTCAAACTTCAGAAATGTACCTCTTTGCAAAACTTGCACATCTTCATCTTTGAACCACACAATCTTCTGTATCCATTTCATTTTGCTGTACTGTACTGAACAGGCATCTGAATTTAACATGCAATTTTCACTACAACGGCAGTGACTCTTTTACAGTGTTATTTATTGGATGTTATGACCCACCAGTGGGAATCATAAGAGGATCTCGGGCAAAATCTATACAAAGCACTTATTTACAAGACTCATCCATTATTTCGGCGAGATTTTGTTCCCACGACGGAGAATGGGAAAGAAAATTTACATACAATGTAAATAATATCGGACTTTCATTAATAGCTGTCTGTTTATGTAATCAGATCATTTTGTGACAATGTTTTTAAAATTAAATTATTTGCTGGAAAAACTCTTTTGTAAAGCAACACTTCTCTAACTGCGATGGAAGTAAAATGTTCTGAACACATTATATGTGCACTTCTAATTTGTCTTTTGCTAAGGTACATTGAAATCATTTGATGCAGACACATAGTGAAGGATATCAGTCTTGTGCTAATTCCTGCGTAGTTCACCAGGATGTGTCTTGAGTTCCGACCGTGTGTGATCCCTGCACACTGTCGAGGAGCTGGTTTCATATTTATGCAGATTATGAGTAATGAAAACATAGTTTGCAATCAAGTTAGAAAATTTGATTTTGGCTGATTTATAGTTTCTTTGGCAGATGAATTTTTAAACTGTCCAACTGATGCAATTTTTTCCGTTGATTCAGGAAATGTGATATTTTAATAGTGAATTGTGATTATTTAAGGACATCACCCAATACAGCCTCGATATTGGGTGCAGTAAAAGTCAACTTCAAAGAAAAATATACTCAAGGTGGGATTTTATTTCACTATTTATCATTGCTTTAATCCAATAAAGACGGACACGTTTTAACGAACAAGTGGATTAGAGAGTTCCTTGGAAGTATCAGTGTCGTGTGCTGGGATTTTGTATCAGTTACATTAAAAAAAAAGCATCTCGACTCCAATTTAATCATGGTTTAATCTATCAAAATGTTAAATAGGCACCGTATCACGTGTTATGAACCATCCATATGACCCTTTGATCTTACTCTCTCAATAGAGCAACTGAAATGTTTAGAAAAATAATCTGCAAACTCAGTGCTGCCTTTTTTGTATGTATTGCCAAGAATTCCCGAAACTCACATCCAGCCCTGCGAACTGTAATGTAAAAAAGGAAGACAAGGCAAAGGCAACGATGCCTGGAGTTCATTTAAAGCTGGTTACCTACCCGAAGACTTGAGCAGATTTCCATTTATATACGAATACTGTCATTTCGACCCTTTCAAATGAGTCATGCCGACTGATTCGGAAGAGTTGCTGTACTGGTTACAGGAGGAGATGGATTTTATGGATGGCCGCAGATTGGCGTTTCTTTTAAAGGAGGTGGACCCTGATCGTTGAAAATTTCGGTGCCTATTTTTCAGGTATTCTTTGTAGTTCTTGGTCAGCAGGGTGTACAGGAAAGGGTTAATGCAACTGTTACTGTAGGTCAGACAGGTCATCAAATAGTTGATGCAAGTTATTGTCTGCAGGGTCAGGTTTAAAGGCTTGCAGTACAGACGGATCAGCTGCCAGACCCAGAAAGGCAAGAAGCACGCCCAGAAGACGACAACAATGCTGAAAATCATGAGGACCACTCTCTGTTTGGAGGACTGCTTGTTCTCGCTCTTTACCAGAGTGTTCTTCTGGGATTCCAGATAGGTCCGTGCTAACTGGGTGTACAGGTAGCCGATGATCACTCCCGGCGCCACGATGCTGGTGCTGAAAAGTATGGTCAGATAAATGGTGTAAGATTCTCGACTCCAAGTTGGGGCGCACATCCGCTTGATGCTGCCGTTTTCTCTCCTGGTCTCCTGCAGGTTGACCATGCTCATGACAGGGAGGGCCAAGAGCAAGCTGACTAACCAGACCGCCCCGGCAGTCGCCTTCCTGTAACCTTTGGAGCGTTTCACCGTGTCCAGCGGTTTGACCACGGCCATGTAGCGTTCGGTGCACATGACGGTCAGGGTGAAGATGCTGGCGTGCATGGTCAGTAGATCGAGGCTCAGCAAGATCCGGCAGCCCAGGTCCCCAAAGTACCAGTTCTTGACGAAGTAGGTGCAGACGATGAAAGGGATGGTGGAGAGGTAGAGCAGGTCAGCCAGCGCCAGGTTGACGATGGAGACATACATGGAGGCGGCGGATCTCATGGAGTGGCACATCACCACCAGAGTGTAGACATTGCCAGCCACGCCGGTCACATACATGAAGGATAAAATGGTGCCAAAAGCGGAGGTGACTATCAGCTCGTCCATCGCCTTTGGAAGGGACGGTGCTTCGGAGGCTGTAGCGTTCTCCGAGATGTTGTTGTGATGCATGGTTAGTTTAACACCTCCTCCGCCGTGCACATGGTTGGAGATGAGGACCGTGCGGTTGCAGCAAGGAAAGTGACAGTGAAGACGGGTCCGGCTCGCTGCGTCACTCCGCGCCCCGGAGTTAACTCCTCTTTAACTCCCGTTGTCCTAAGTTGCTGCTCAGCCACAGTAACTATACCCGGGATCGAATGTGTGCCCACGCAGAGAACCTGGAATAATTACTGTAGTGTTTACATTTCTAAACATCTGGCTGGTTGACAAACTGTAATAAAATATGAATTGACGGATGCCTTACAGCAATGTGCAATGCATCACACTCTGTACTTTCATGTCTGTTACCTTCTTTTTTGAGTGAATGCGCGGTCTGTATATTATCGAGCAGACTCCACCCCAATGATATATACGTATTCGTTGATCGTTTCAATATTGCCATAAACATAATGTTGGGATGTTGGAGTTTATAATATTTGTTTGCATTGTTGATCAAATATGGGGCAGATAAAATCGCGGGTAAATACATAGGGTAATAGTTGGAAAGTAAGATAGGAAATAATCTTCAACATTTTTCATTCATATAGCACCTTTTAAAGTAGAAAAGCATCCTAAGACGCTTTTATAGAGGCGCAATCAGACAGAATGGATGCCCAGCCAATGAAGATGGTATTAGGAGGGGCAACCACAAGCTTGGTGAAAGAGATGGGTTTTAAGAAGGATCGAGAGGTGACTAAGTTTAGGGATGGGATTCTCGAGTATAGGTACACTGCAATGGTGGGGCAAAGGGAGGCGGGAATGCACAAGAGGCCAGAGTTGGAGGAAAGAAGCGTTCTGGGGAAGTAGTAGGGCTGCAGGAGGTGACTGAGATAGGGAGGGGTGAGGTCATGAAAGTACTTAAAAACCAGGATGAGTATTTTAAATTTGAGACATTGGGGGACTTGGAACCATTGTAGGTCGGTTAGGACAGTGGTGATTGGTGAGCAGTATGCATTCAGACATGGTTGGTATCTATAGTTTTATTGCAGACTGTGACTGAGTGGTACAATAATTCTGTAATTCATGCTAACCCTAAACCATCAATAAAGCTGCATTGAAACAACTGCTTTGTTAATCCCACATCTTTTTGAAAAACATGAAATATAAATATTTACGTACACATTTAGCTACCAACATCTGTCACCAATAGAATTAGAATTGGATTTCAGAAGTTAATAAATTATGGTGAGGTTAGAATTGAACTGATCAATACACCTTCATAAAATTATGGGAAATTAGTCTAAAAGTAAAGGTACTTTCGCTTTCATGTAATTAAATGCAAGCTGACATTTGTAACACAATTACCAGGCATAGCTAATCTTTTGGAGAAAGCCCATAGCATCCTAAAAATGTCTGTTGTGTGTGTATATGTGTTTATGTACAATATATCCTATCCTGTACCAAAAACCTGCTCACCCATCGCCCCTGTGCTTGCTGGTAACTGTCTGGGGCTGAACCAGACCGTTCCCAACCTTGGTGTCGTATTTGACCCCGAGATGAGCTTCTGACCATCTCCCGCTCCATCACCAAGACTGCCTACTACCACCTCTGTAACATTGCCCGACTCCACTCCTGCCTCAGCTCATCTGCTGTTGAAACCCTCATCTATGCCTTTGTTACCTCTAGACTTGACTAATCCAACACTCTCCTGGCTGGCCTCCCATCTGTCACCCTACATAAACTTGAGCTCATCAAAAACTCTGCTGCTTGTATCCTAACTCGCACCAAATCCCATTCACCCATCACTGTTGTTACTGAACTACATCGGCCCTGGATCTGGCAATCCCTGAAATTCAAAATTATCACCTTCTGTTTAAATCCCTGCCTATCTCTGTAACCTCTTCCAGCCTTCCATCCCTCTGGGAACTCTTCCTCCATCTGTGGCCACTTATGCATCCCCACTACATTTGCCCCTCCATTGGCAGCCGTGTCTTCAGCCCTCTCCTCTAAGACCCTTTTTGACCAAGCTCTTGGTCACCCCTCCTAATATCTCCCTCTTTGGTTCGGCATCTATTTTTGTTTGATGACCCTTCTGTGAAACACCTTGGGACATTTTTCTACATTAAACGTGCTATATAAATGCATGTTGTTGTCTCACAATACTAAACCATTCCACAGTCCACATCACATAATTACAACATAGTGCATGTTATGAATCCATCCTATTAATTGTGTTGCTTTGATCAATAACCTATTACTCTACTTCCATCCTCTCAATTGTAGTTGGTGACACAGAATAGCTTTGACTATTGCTCTTGTTGACTTGAGAAGGCTGCAGATTTTATCCTTGGGAAATCACACAATACAGAAGATATCACTATACGGAAGACATTTTGCCAGAAGAAATTTGGCATCTGATGTTCTATAATGAACTAAAATGCTGACTTACTCATTGCACTGAGAATCAGTGGAATTACTAGTATAACAAAATTAAGTTTTCTGGGCATGAATGGGAGATACTGCCTACAGGGTTTGTCATAAAACATGATTCAAAACTTCTGTAACTAATGGAGGAAATCGTATATCACTACGACCTTCAAAAAAACAGTTTGGCTGAGCAACAGCTCACAATCGGTTGGGAATAACAGGGCCACCCAAGTCCAACGATTGTGAAATGGTGTTTAAAAGTCACTATTTTTGAAAATGTGAATTGTTGAAGCAAGTATTGTTTCAGAGGATACTTATTAGTAATACTGTAAATATTAAAACCCCATCATAATCCAGATTTTGTTGAAGTTTATCATTAATCAGAGAATGCGTATGCGTGTCAGATGGCAAATCAACAAGATCACAACCTAATTAAGGTATCAATGATTAACTGATATGTTGCCACATTTAACAAAATGTAGCTCTTGATCTGTTCAGCATGTCACATTTGGAAATAAATAAAGTACAGTAATCTTTTCAGAAATTTAATTCTGAATAAATATGGGCATCAACTTTAAACTTTAAACCACAAGCACTGTGTCACTATACATCTAGAAATATTTAAATGAAAATTTATCAGTTAAAGTTATTAATTTGGATTGTACTGCAGTATTTTCATATGCTGATTTAACAAGATATCTATTATACTTTAGGAAACAAATTCTTATCTCTCATCTTGCTTAAGTTGATCATTTAAAAGCTTTGACACAGCTGTACTGAGACATCTAAATTTTCAGACCCAGTTCTTGGGAAGGAATCCACAATTACCCACAACATTTTGCCATATATGGAAAATATTTCTTGCATTATTGTGTTTGAGTATAGAATGTAAGGTCAAGCATCATTCCAGGAAAAAAGAGGCGAAATTGTAGCATAGCGACTAGTACTTATTCTGCTCATATCTGGGTTAAAATTTGGCCACGCACATTAGAAAATTGGTCCATTTAACTGGATGTACAAGATCACAAATAAAAGCAACTGAGATGATATCAGACTCCGTCCATCATGAAAAATATGGGGGGAATTCATTTTTCGGGGGCGCGTTCGGTGGCGGGTTGGGTGGGAAATCTTTTTTGACCCCGCCGTCACGCGACTTTCCCAGATGTCGGGTCTGTCAGGGCTGAACAGACCCGACACGCAGCAGCAGCGGAGGCAATGCAGGTCATTATGACCTTGTTAACAGCCCATTAAAAAGTACTTTCAACTCACCTTTACATTTTACGAGGTCGCCCACGGGGTCCACGCTGCTCGGGGATCACGTCAGGTAAGGAGGTCGGGAGTTGTATGACCATGGAATCATCTCATTACTTGACAGCTGCAAATGTGCTATAAAAGCTCCCATCTCACAGCTGTTCACTTTTCAAGCTCAGAAACTGTTGCTTATTGCATTTGGAAGACAGATTGAGCTTTATGCAGCTTGAAAGTGTTTGGAGCAAACTCTTTATCCAGTGTCACCTCATTGGAACAACCTCTCGCTTCTGTCGTCTCAACCTCACATGCCATCTATTACATCAGCATCGGTGCCCCTGAGACTATCTCACCTTGGTCCTCAGAATCCCACCATGATCAGCCCCAAAACCCGCAGCACCAGGCACACCAACAACACCAACCTTCTCTGCAATCTACTAATGCTGCATAGGACAGAGGGCATCAGCACCACTGCTGCCCGGGATGCCAGGGATGGTCTCACCATGGCCAGATTTACTTCACTTGACGCTGTACACCCTGGCTGCCACATGATGCGCCAGATTGGCACCACCCCACACCAACACCATAAAGCATCCCTACAATGCCCAAGCCATTCCTTTCAAACTCATCACCATTGCGGGGGGTACCGTTATGTCTCACAATTCACTGCAACTCACTAAGCCACTTCCAAAGGTGCACACAGATCTGTCCAAGAACGCAAAGTGTTCAAAATAAAGGTTTCAATGTTTGACAGCACATTAACAGAAACTTCACATGAACATTGGCTAAAACACACAAATGCCTATGATTGGGCTAGGCTGAGGGTGAGGGTGAGTGTGAGGGGTGGCTAGTGAGATGGGGATGTGATAATGTAGATCGAGGGGGACAGGTGGAGGTGCAAGGTAAGTTGGTGTGCGTAAGGATGTGCAGGAGTAAGGTAGGGAAGGCAGAGTGATGGGGATGTGATGAGTGGCACAGCAGGATGAGGTTGAGTGTGGCTTTGCAGCAACGTTTTGTGATCTACTGAGATCAGTAAAAGGTTTGTGCCACTGAAGCCTGGTCCTCCTGATGACATCCCTGCTTGTGCCCTCCTGTGCAGTGTGCAACCAGGCTGCGTTGGTCTCCTGGGGAGGTCTCTTCTGCCCATTGGAACGGAAGAGAACCTCCCTGCGTGCTGCGACTCCCTCCATAAGCATATAGAGGGAGTCATGGGAGAGCCTGGGTGCAGCCATGCACCTTTGTGCAGTGCTTGTCAGTGTTTGCAGCACCTCAATGCTGTAGAACACTGACAGCACAACTGTCAAAATAAATTTGTGCATGGTCCCTTTAAGGAAACCGGCGGATGACACGTCATCAGATGACATCATCAGATCTGTTTCCTTCAATTGGCCGGCAAACGGCTGGGCGGACTTAACAAGCCCAATCAATGTAAAATCATTCTATAGAGCGGGCTAGAGCCAGCAGCGGGGTCGGGACCCGCCACCGACTTCACCCGCACCGGACCCGCCGAGATAGGGGAAATGGCGGCCATGGTTTGACCGATCTATCTACTATTGTGTAGGGAACAAATTCTTATCTCTCATCTTGCTTAAGGCTAGTTAATTTTAAACCTGGGTCCTCCATTTCAATTTTAAAATTTTAAATATTTTTTTTACTTTTCCTTTCTGTCTTTTATTTCCCCCCTCTCTTATCCAATCTTTCTTTCCCTCTCTGTTTCTGTTTCTGTATCTAATTTGACTCTAATTCACCCTATTTCCTTCTCAATCCTCAAATCTCACTGTTTAAGGAGTTATACTGTTGGTCCCATGGTTCACCAAGGTCCCAGATGCCCTGTTGACCTCACCGTGCTGTTATCATTCACAGTTCCAGCCATTTGCGACACAAGCATTTTTCAAGCTGAAGTGTGAGGAAAAAAATCCAACTCATGGGGCAGCCGTGAATTGCACCACTCTAGCAAATTCTGGGCCCCCTTTACCCATGTTAAAATCCATCTGCTATTTCTTAGCCTATCTGTTTAATTTATACAGGTCTTTCTGGATGTTGTCTATCTCCCTTATATTGAATAAATGGGCAGACAATTGGTGTCCTTATTCTTCACTAATGAGGAATGTATTTAATATATCAAACTGTACCTGGTCCCCTTCGATATTTCTACCTACTCTGTTACCATTATTTTTTTTGAATCCCTGTTTCTTTTAAAAATAATTCTTCTTAGAGTTCATGTTATTCTTGTCCTCCTCCTTTTGACCTCCAAAAGTCTTGTGTGTCTAATGTTACTTTTGGCCTTAGTCTTAATTATGAACTTTGCAGTGAATATATTCTGGTGGGAATAAAGGATTCCAAACCCAATTTGGCAATAAGACCCTAGCTGTAGAAGCAAAGTTCCACATATCTAGATAGATCTGTATTTATTGGCCTGGAATTTGTGCAGTGCGATATTCTCAGAATTTATAACGCATTAGTATCAAATTTCTTTGCTATTTTAATGGAAGCATTGATATGTGAGAAAAAAATAAGATTAGCACGTCTATTAAAATAGCAGACAGAGCAGTTTAACAACATGATACACATTTATACAAGGATATCAGAGTAATTTACAGGCTGTAGTGTTCATGTATCAAAACTAGTTTCCTGAGAATAAAGGAATTTTTTTTTTAAATTACAGTTTTGCAGTCAATTTTACTATGATATTTTATGACAATTTGATTCTGTGAACAGTTAATTTGTTTATGAAATTACTTTACACCTTTTACAGTTTATTTTATTTTGAAAGAAGTTCAATTTAGACAATTTATAAGCCAGGACTGTGGCGACTTGGAGCCCCAATTTTTTTCCTCAGCCACAATGGGGGCAGATCCTTGGCAGGGCAGGATTTCCACCCAGCAGTTATTATCACCCCTGACCCAGAGCCAGTTTCTGGGGTATGGGTTATTTGGATATTGCACATGGGGAATGGTGCTATTTATCTTGCATCTGAAGCACCTGCCTCGGGTGGTGGGTGGAAATTAGTTGTGCCATCTTGCAGCATTGCCACCTGGCGAATTTGTAACAATGGCTTTGTTTTGAATATTACAGGTTTGCTCTGCTTCCCTTGCACCCAGCATTGCTAAGGCACAATTGGGGTATGAATAATTTCCCTCATTTGCATGGCATTATCATTTTTAATTTTTTAATTATTTGTGGGCGTCGCTGGCAAGGCCAGCATTTATTGCCCATCCCTAGTTGCCCTTGAGAAGGTGATGGTGAGCCGCCTTCTTGAACCACTGCAGTCCTTGTTGTGAAGGTACTCCCACAGTGCTGTTCGGGAGGGAGTTCCAGGATTTTGACCCAGCGACGATGAAGCAACGGCCGATATATTTCCAAGTCAGGATGGTGTGTAACTTGGAGGGGAACTTGCAGGTGATGCTGTTCCCAGGTGAGACACTCGCCGCAGAATACCTAGCCTCTGAACTGCTCTTGTTGCCACAGTATTTATGTGGCTGGTCCAGTTAGGTTTCTGGTCAATGGTGACACCCAGGATGTTGATGGTGGGGGATTCGGCAATGGTAATGCCATTGAATGTCAAGGGGAGGTGGTTAGACTCTCGCTTGTTGGAGATAGTCATTGCCTGGCACTTGTGTGGTACAAATGTTACTTGCCACTTATCAGCCCAGGTCTGAATGTCATCCAGGTCTTGCTGCATGTGGGCATGGACTGCTTCATTTTCTGAGGAGTTGTGAATGGAACGGAACACTGTGCAATCATCAGCGAACATCCCCAGTTCTGACCTTATCATGGAGGGAAGGTCATTGATGAAGCAGCTGAAGATAGTTAGGCCTAGGACACAGCCCTGAGGAACTCCTGCAGTGATGTCCTGGGGCTGAGATGATTGACCTTCAACAACCACAACCATCTTCCTTTGTGCTAGGTATGACTTCAGCCAGTGGAGATTTTTCTCCCTGATTCCCATTGACTTCAACTTTACTAGGGTTCCTTGATGCCACACTCGGTCAAATGCTGCCTTGATGTCGAGGGCAGTCACTCTCACCTCACCTTTGGTATTCAGCTCTTTTGTCCATGTTTGAACCAAGGCTATAATGACGTTTGGAGCCAAGTGGTCTTGGCAGAACCCAAACTAAGCATTGGTGAGCAGGTTATTGGTGAGTAAGTGCCACTTGATAGCACTGTCGACGACACCTTCAATCACTTTGCTGATGATTGAGAGTAGACTAATGGGGCGGTAATTGGCTGGATTGGATTTGTCCTGTTTTTTGTGGACAGGACATACCTGGGCAGTTTTCCACATTGTCGGGTAGATGTCAGTGTTGTAGCTGTACTGGAACAGCTTGGCTAGAGGCGTGGCTAGTTCTGGAGCACATGTCTTCAGCACGATAGTTGGGGAGACGGATCATCCAGTCGACTTCTGGCTGAAGTTGGTTGCAAACACTTCAACCTTGTCTTTTGCACTTGCGTGCTGGACTCCGCCATCATTGAGGATGGGGATATTCATGGGCCCTCCTCCTCCCATTAAATGTTTAATTGTCCACCACCATTCACGACTGGATGTGGCAGGACTGCAAAGCTTTGATCTGATCCGTTGATTGTGGGATCGCTTAACCCTGTCTATAGCATGCTGCTTCCACTGTTTAGCATGCATGTAGTCCTGTGTTGCAGCTTCCCCAGGTTGGCACCTCATTTTCAGGTACGTCTGGTGCTGCTCCTGGCATGCTCTTCTACACTCCTTATTGAACCAGGGTTGGTCCCCTGGCTTGATAGTAATGATAGAGTGAGGGATATGCTGGGCCATGAGGTTAGGAATACAATTCTGCTGCTGCTGATGGCCCACAGTGCCTCATCGATGCCCAGTTTTGAGATGCTAGATGAACTTGTGAATGTAATTCCTGTGAATGTTTATTTGATATCTATTTAGAAGGCTGCAGCAATGTTTTTGAACCACTTGGAGAATCACATTGAGTGTATTAGAATACTGGGCCTGATTTCTGATCTACTCCGAACCAAAAGAAAGCCTTTTCCCTTTGATTGTTGGAGGTCCTATGAATCAACTACCATTAATTCAACAGTCTTACTGAGAGAAGCCATCAAGGTGGGCAGCATGGGAAATAGAGATCTCTGTTTATAAAAATATATGCAAATGGGGGGGAGAAGCCTCGTCCTAGGTCAGACCTGCAAAACCATTTGAAAGACAAGGGCTGCTTTACTAAGATTGGTAATTAGGAATATTATCCAGGAAATCGGAAGGGAGCTTTAATCCTAAGTTTAAGCTGCACAACTGCATTGGAAAGTGGCTTGGTAAGACCCAATCCAAATATATTGTTTCATCAATTTGCTCCCTTTCTCTTTTACTCTCCTTTTGGTTTTTTCTCTCTTTCTCTCTCTCTCTCTCTCACCTTCTCTGTCTATGGGTATGGGGTGGCATAACAATTTTGCAGCTGACACAAAGTAGGGAATGAGGTTAACTGAAGAGGTTTCAGGTGGACATAGACTGATTTGTAGATTTAGCAGATAGAGAGATGACATTTTATGTGGAGATATGTAAAGTGGTACATTTTGGGAAAAGAGAGAGGACATAAGAACATAAGAACATAAGAAATAGGAGCAGGAGTAGGCCAATCGGCCCTTCGAGCCTGCTCCGCCATTCAATAAGATCATGGCTGATCTGATCCTCACCTCAAATCTAAAGAACACAAGAAGTAGGAGCAGGACCCGGCCACTCAGCCCCTGGGCCCGCTATGCCACCCACAGGGCCTCGACCGATCCGAACTCAGCCTCATGTCCAATTTCCTGCCCGCTCCCCGTAACCCCTAATTCCCTTTACTTCTAGGAAACTGTCTATTTCTGTTTTAAATTTATTTAATGATGTAGCTTCCACAGCTTCCTGGGGCAATGTACCCTAAATGGTAAAAAAGGAGTAGAAAAGTAAAGAGACTTAGGGGTTCAGATCTTTAAGATCTTTAAATTAGTAATCTTTAAAATTTGGAAAACAAATTGCTAAAGCTATTATAAAAAAAATAGATCCTAGGTTTTATAAATATGGGTGTAAAATATAACAGCAAAGGGGTAATGCTAAACACATGCATTTAGTGCTATTGATTAGGCTGTAGTTAGAAAATTGTATCCAGTTTTGGGCACCTTGCTTTAGGAAAGATGTTAAGACCATGGAGAGGGTGCAGAAAAGTTTATTAAGATGATACCAAGGAGATGAGAGACTTTAGTTATGGGGAGGGACTAGATGTGTGTCTGACTATGCATCTCAACACTTTGCATTTTACTTTTACACCTTGATAAAATAACTTATTGCATTTTTGATAAAAAAATAAGCTTTATTGTATATCACTGTTAATACTTTCATGAGGGCTCAAAGCAGAGCATAAGAAAATGATCCATGTATGTCAATGAAAAGCACAGTCTTTTAACATGAAAAGTTATTTATTCTGTGGGGGTTCATTTATTGTTTCTACATAAAAATTAAAGAAATAAGTTATTATTTTCTTCCAAAAATGCCACTTAATTAAGTATGTACTTTAGATTTGTACACTTTTTATGTTTATCATTCTTCGGGATGTGGGCGTTTCTGGCAAGGTTGACATTTATTGCCCATCCCTGGTTGCCCCTGAAAAGTTGGTGGTAGGCCGCCTTCTTGATGCACTGCATTCCATGTGGTGCAAGTACTCCCACAATGTTGTTAATGGAGAGTTCCAGGATTTTGACCCAGTGACAATGAAGGAGCAGCAATATATGTCCAAGTCAGGATGTTGTATTACTTGGAGGGGAACTTGGAAATGCTGGTGTTTCCATGCACCTGATGCCCCTGTTTTTCTTGGTGGTGGAGATCGTGGTTTTGGGATATGCTGCAGTGCATCCTATAGATGGTACACCGGTGGTGGAGGGAGTGGATACTTAAGCTAGTGGATGGGTGCTGATCAAGTGTTGTTGCAGCTGCACCTATCCAAGCAAGTGAAGAGTATTCCATCACACACTTAACTTATGCCTTGTAGGTGGTGGAGTGACTTTAGGGAGTCAGGAGGTGAGCCACGCCCCACAGAATATCCAAACTGTGACCTGCTCTAGTACCCACGGCATTTATGTTGATGGGGACTCAGTGATGGTAATGCCATTGAATGTCAAGGGGAGACGGTTAGGCTCTCTTGTTGGAGATGGCCATTGCCTGGCACTTGTGTGGTGCAAATGTTACTTTCTACTTAATCAGTCCAGGCCTGAATATTGTCCAGGTCTTGCTGCGTGCAGGCATGGACTGCTTCATTATCTAAGGAATTGCGAATGGAGCTGTGTAATCATCAGTGAACAGCCTCACATCTGACCTTATGATGGAGGGAAGTTATTGATGAAGCAGCTGAAAAATAGTTGGGCCTAGGATGCTGTCTTGACTTTTTCAGTCCAACCTTATAATATTCAGCAGAAACCGAGAAAGCCATATTGTATCTGTCACATGAAAGTAAAGATGCACATGTTTTGAATGCTTAATGATCTTTCAAGTAATCAGCAGACTGGCATAGCAGAAGCACACTGCACTCATATTCCAAATATCAGTGGATTTACACCATCGTCTGCTAGTGTTTGTGGAATGCAACTGGTCAGGATTGAATATCCACGGAATTTCACAAGATTACCTTCACAGACTGAAGAAATTGAGTTTTATCTTTTTCAATTTTTTAAACTGATTATTCACTATCACTGGCAGACAGAACAAGCTGTGAAGAGTCACAACAAAGCAAATACATCTGGCCTATTTGAAGGAGTAGATTCAATGGGCTCAATAACGGTTTCTCATACCTTTAAGTTCTTATTTTCTCAAAAGGTTAATATTTGTCAGAGTTCTTCAGCATATGCACAAAAAGACAGGCAAATGTCTTTGAGTTTCTGGCCTGAACTCTCATGGTGATTTAACAGGTACTTGCACCAAATGGTGCAGTACTAAACATGCCCGGTCTGTGATCTGATCTGGGACACCCGTTGGAGGACTGGAGAGGAAAAAGAAAGCAGGATTCCAGTTTTTGATCGCTATCCAGTAACCTCTGTGTGGAAAGTGCATGTGTGTAGATGTCAGATGAAAACAGAATTGGATTTAGCTATGGTGCTCTCCACTATTGAATTCCCTGCTGATGCTCGCTGTCTAGGCTCAGACATACTCATGAATGCCAATTTGGCAAGGTGTGGTAGTGCCAGTGGACATGAGCACCCCAATGATAAACAGAATTGCCAATGTTAGGCACTTTGAAATTGTGAAATTATTCAAAAAGACCACAACACAGATTGCAAGCCCTTTGAAACAAATAGAACTAGAGTTGTTTTAATTTAATTTAATTTGTTTAAGAGATGTTATATATTTTTTCAAAATAATCCTCAGCTTTTGATTTTGATGGCAGTGCACCTCTTACTGAAAACTGCAGAGCAAATGTTAAAATTATCCTTTGTCCTGTTTGGCACGTGTAAGTTTAATATTTGGCAGGCTGCCTGCAGCAATGTTGCAGATGTGTTTAATTCTAATGATGCAGGTGGTGAAAGATACAACAGTTTTTGACTGCAGTCAGTGTATCCTGAGTAAGTTTGTCAGAAAAACAAAGCCATCAATTTGCCTTAAGCTGAACGCATTTTATTTTAGATTGAATTTAACTATATTGGCCACAATCAACAGAATGAGATAATGCAGGTAATTAAATGGCAGGAAAAATGTGTTGCCCTCCTCAGTGAAACTCTGGTGACCTTTTACCAGATTAATTCACCTACAGATGATGCACTTGAAATTAAGTCAGCAGATGGCAGATGAGATCCCACAAGATAACAAAGTCAATCCAATTACAAATACCAGCCTTGAAAGATACTTATCCCAGCTCAGTATCATATGGCTGTAGCAGTAGCATTTTTCAGAAAACATACTTAATTTTCTGCATCCTAAAATTGTACTTAGAACAACAACAAAGTTCAACAGTAAAAAAAATTACAAAGCCAATTTTCCATCCTCACAGATATATTCATTTCATTCTTTAGCACTTCTAATCACATCACAAGCTAAACATCTTCCAGCATTTCCTGTTCAAGAGCTCTCATCATTTTCACCTTTTGCCCAAGTCATCTTCTGCTCGTGAACCACAAGTGTACGTCCAATAATGGACCTTTCTCCTGATAGATGGAACAGTTTATCCTTCATTTCCAAGGTGGCCAGATCATTTCTATTAGCCTCCACGTTGCCAAGGTCACCGACATGTCTTTCTTGGTCGTCTCGTCCACCATGATATTTTGCAAAAGGGTTGTAGTGAGGTCCTGCACTGATACAGCCATTTGTATTATCTCCAAAAACATCAATCTCATGTGGCTATATGTCACTTGTCCCTCTAAGAAGCTGGACACAGACATTTATATAGCGCCTTTAGTGGAGTAAAATGTCCCAAGGCGCTTCACAGGAGCATTGTCAAACAAAGTTTGACGCCGAGCCACATAAGGAGATAATGGCCCGGAACTGGCGGTTGTAATGATGGCGAAACTGTCAACGCTCACCGTCATTACTATGTAAAAATGACAGCAACGTCTGGCGTTCATGCATGCGCAGTTAAACACGGAAAACTGGAAGTTGCTGTCAGTGATACCCTGCTCCTACACAGGGTGCGCTGTTGCAGTTGTCGCAGATGCAATTAACACAGAATCACTGATTTGACGTGAACTTCAACCTTTTACACACTGTCCTTGCTGTAAAAATCATTGAAAAAGTTAAGCCTTGTTGAATGATGTGTAACTGAGTTTTTAACGGCATACTATGTTATAATTACTGCTGAATAAATTTTCTGGCCCTGAGAAACTAATTTTATATGTGGAGTGTCATTCCTTCCATTGTGATAAAAATTCCATAGATTTTTTAAATAATTAATTTATTTTTTAAAGTTTGTTTGATATTTCAGCTTCTACCTTAATCCCATGTGTATGTCCCAATCTTTATTTTTCTTTCTGTAAAATGATTAAAAAGTGAATGATAAAATTTGCTTTTTACTTCTTGGTTTGCTATCTGGTGAGAATTCTTCAATCTGATTGGCTGCTCAGCCTGCTTGATGACATCACTGTTGCTGGATCCCACAGATGCTCTATAGATGGCACCAGATGGAAAGTTACGTTGGAATAAGGGAAATTGACACCACAGAGCCCACTAAAACTTTGTGAGCAGCTTTCTTCAAGGTCAGTGGCGAGCGCCGTCACTTCACCGCTGACCACAAAATCCGGGGCCATTAGGACAGATGACCAAAAGCTTTGTCAAAGAGGTAGGTTTTGAGGACTATCTTAAAGGTGGAGAGAGAGGTAGAGAGGCAGAGAGGTTTATGAAGGGAATTCCAGAGCTTAGGGCCTAGGCAGCTGAAGGCACGGCCACCAATGGTGAAGCGATTAAAATTGGGGATGCGCAAGAGGCTAGAATTGGAGGAGCGCAGAGATCTCGCAAGGCGTTGCTGAACCAGACGCCAATGTAGGTCAGTGAGCACAGGGGTTATGGATGAACGGGATTTGGTGCGAGTTAGGATACGGGCAGCAGAGTTTTGGATGAGTTTAAGTTTATGGAGGGTGGAAGGTGGGCGGCTGGTCAGTAGAGTGTGGGAAAAGTCAAGTCTAGACATAACAAAGACATGGACGAGGGTTTCAGCAACAGATGAGCTGAGGCAGGGGCGGAGTCGGGCGATTGTACGGAGGTGGAAGTAGGCGGTCTTGGTGATGAAACAATATTTTTATCAGTAAATATATCAGCCTAGGGCCATAAAATTGTCTCCCAATGCAAGTATTAAGGCATCAACTTAAAAATGAAAGTGGTCAGTCACTTGGAACTTGGGTGTCAGCCATGGCTCAGTGGTAGCACTCTTGCCTGCGAGTCAGAAGCTCATGGGTTATATGGATTATTATCACTTTCTTTGCTGCTCTAAATCTTGGAATCTCCCCTCCCCCTCAACTCTTTATACATGGCAGCACCACTGGTGTTTTTTTTGTGCTTTTGTTCCAGATAAATTTTGTTCATTGTTAATTACTGTAGGTTTTCATTGAAGTTTTTTTTTGTTTCTGTTTCTATATTGCTTTGTAATTTGCTAATTTTGATTTTTGCTTCTACTTCTTTTTCAGCTTGGCATAGTTGGCAGCCCTGGCCTCTCTGAGTTACAAGGCTGTGGTTTCAAGGCACCTCCAGGACTCAAGCACATAATTTAGGCTGACATTTCAGTGCTATATTGAGGAAGTGCTTTGTTCTTGGAGGTGCTATTCTCAGAAGAATACAAACATGCCAACGTAGAAAACTCTCAGAGCTGACTCAGCCCATAAAAAGCTGACTGGTCAAAAAGGTGTAGGGCTATGATCTGTGAAGGTAAGAATTTAATCAGAGTTTCATGGCACATGGCCTACTCATAACCCAAGCAGCAGGTATACCTAACGTTCCTTCAGTTCCATAGGGTCAGCTGTGGCTCAGTTGGTAGCACACTCGCCTCCAAGTCAGAAGGTTGTGGGTTCAAGTCCCACGCCATGAGACTTGAGCACAAAAATCTAGGCTGACACTCCAGTGCAGTACTGAGGGAGGGCTGCACTGTCAGAGGTGCTGTCTTTTGGATGAGACGTTAAACTGAGGCCCCATCTGCTCTCTCAGGTAGACGTAAAAGATCCCATGGCACTATTTCGAAGAAGAGCAGGGGAGTTATCCCTTGTGTCCTGGCCAATATTTATCCCTCAATCAACATCACTAAAACAGATTATCTGGTCATTACCACATTGCTGTTTGTGGGACCTTGCTGTGCACAAATTGACTGCTGCTTTTCCTACATTACAACAGTGACTACACTTCAAAAGTACTTAATTGGCTGTAAAGTGCTTTGTGATGTCCTGAGGTCATGAAAGGCACTATATAAAGTCTTTTTTTACAATATACAAAAGCATATTTGGCAGCAACTGCCATTTTGGAGTCTACTGTAATCCTAAATATAAATCTGTTAACTTTTAAATTAAGTATATATAAAAAAAAATATTGCTCCAACCCCACTCCCTATTTTAAGCCTGGCAATTCCACGAGTACAGTGCCGTGAATTGTCAAATAAAGTCGGTTCATGTATTTACATCAGAGAACATCCGCCTTGTCTCAAAAGAAGCTAAAACCAATACTGAAGAAAATAAAACTTCACATAAGTCACCAGGGAGTCATGCCCCAGAAAGTTCCTTTTGAGGAAAATAAAACATTTTCTGAAGTTGCGTTTTAGCAGCTTTTTAAAAATTCATTCTGGGGACGTGGGTGTCGCTGGCAAGGCCATCAGTTATTGCATGTCCTTACGAAGGGTCTTCGACCTGAAACGTTAACTCTGTTTCTCTCTCCATGGATGCTGCCTGGCCTGCTGAGCTTTTCCAGCGTTTTCTGTTGTTATATTGCATGTCCTAGTTGCCCTGAGAAGCTGGTGATGGGCCAACTACCTGAGCTGCTGCTTGTAATTGTTTCATACAACAGAGTGGCTTTATAGGCCACTTCAGAGGGCAGTTAAGAGTCAACCACATTGGTGTGGGACTGGAGTCACATATAGGACAGACCGGGTAAGGACGACAAGTTTCTTTCCCTGAAGGACATTAGCGAACCAGTTTGGGTCAATTCTACTGATACCAACTTTTTATTTCCAGATTTTAAAATTTCCAGTGTTCAAAGTTATGAAGTCTTTTGATAGAGTAGGTAGGGAGAAACTGTTTCCACTGGAGGGATGGCTGGTAACCAAAGGATACAGATTTAAGGTAATTGGCAAAAGAGGGTGGAGATGAGGAGATTTTTTTTTTACGCGGTGAGTTTTTATGATCTGGAATGCACGACCTGAAAGGGTGGTAGAAGCAGATTCAATAGTAACTTTCAGAAGGGAATTGAATATGTACTTGAAAAGGAAACATTAACAGGACTATGGGGAATGAGTGGCGTAGTGGGACTAATTGGATCACTCTTTCAAAGAGATGGTACAGGCACGATGGCCTCCTTCTGTGCTGTAAGATTTTATAATTTTAAACCGAATTTAAATGCTCAACCTACCTTGGTGGAATTTGACCTCATATACTCTAGATAATTAGTCCAGACCTCTGGATTACAATTCCAGTAATAGAACCACTGCACTACCATACCCCATCTAATAAGCTATAATAGTTTATTCCTATTAATTTAAAGTTCTTTTTACTCAAAAAAAATCAAATTATCCAGTAATTTGAATTGAGCAATTTCAATAAATCAACACAGGAGATTTTTTTTGCATGACTTTAATTTGAATTAAGCAACATCAAATTAAGAGGAGTGGACTGCATAGAATTTCATTCGGGGCAAACATTAAACTATGACTCTCAGAAATCTGATCAGCTCATTTTCAATTTTCCTGTCTCAAGTAAGCGTGCAACAAATAATGGGAGAAAGTAAAACATGATTGATTAGAGGGTAGGACCGGAGCCAATCAGTTTCTGACAGATTCCAGGTCCTCCTAAATTATCTGATAGGTTCATACTGACAACTTCCAATCTCAGTAAAAAAACAATAGGTGATTTTTCTTGTGAACCATTGACACCTGGATTCAAATACTGACTGTCATCTTAAAAAGTGGACAGTTTGTCATTTCTGATGATAAGTTTCACTGACACTCATCTGCCTGTGCTGGTGGTTCAAGTGGATGTTAATGACCTCATCACGCTTTCAAAGTAGAGGAGGGAGTTCTTCCAGTGTCCTGACCAGCATCCGTCCCCCAACTAAAAATGGATTCATATTATCGCAGATTGTGGGACATAGTTATGTGGAAAATGGCTACCATGTTAGCCTTTATAATAATAGTGACAGCACTTTAAAGTAATTTTGTGTGAAACACATTGGGATGTTTCTCAGAGACATCATAAGATGCTTGTATAAGTTTTTTTTTGATTGAGGCTGCTTTATTTTTCAGGGCAAAGTTTTGGTTATTTTGGATATATTTTAAGATGACAAAGATAGGAAGCCACGTGATGCAGGATGAAATATATCTTTAAATATCAACATTCCAAGTGATTTCCCTCAGTGGGTTGTTGACATATACATGGTATGGGAGGGCTGCCGCCGAACACATGCAGATGATAACGTTGCATAATGTTTCTCAAAGTCATTCAAACAATTACTATTCTATCAAATGAAATGAAACACTTGTGTTGACTATTAATGTCAAGCAAATTAATAAAATGCTGTTGTCTTCATGTCGTAAATCCTTAGATTATATCAACATTGATGTCCTAATTAGCAGAACACAATTAGAACCTGCTCCTACTTTTAAATAGTTTGGTGTTCATCTGGTTGGAAGTCTGAATTTCAGGACGGAATCTAAATACATCTTTGTAGATGTGTGAGGAGCATTTTCAAGCAGATGCATTTTTTCAGTTCACACTAGAGGCCAGCTGGTGCAAATTTGCATCAAAGACAAGGTAGGGCATTTGGCATTTTCTTTCCATTTAAGACCCCAACTTCATCAGTGATTTTTTTCCCTCACGTTTATATGCCCTTGGCATGTGATGACTAGTAATAGATTTTCTATTGTAAATTTGCACCAAAGTATTTTTTGATTTCGATTTTTTCATTGCTAATCTCCCCCATCCTTTTCCAAAGATGCTGACTCTTGTTGGGGTACGGCGCCATGGTTACCTCATCCAAGTGGCCATTCCTCTTGCATGAGCCAATTGAGTGCTGACAAACTATGAGGGCATCACAGCTAAACCTAATGATGTCTTTATTCAGTAACTGCATGTGTGCACTTTGTCCAACAGGAGTTAATGGACGGCAATTAGGGGTGAGAATCTTGGCTGATTTCCCCCAATTCCAGCCCAGGATGCTGAGCCAAAATCCAATGCTAATTTGTCTTATTCACCATAGGCCAAGGATCAAACCTGACATAGTGGAGCACTGGGCAGTGCCTTTATCCACTGAAGACCATTGGGAGAACACTTTTGTTAAAATTCTTAAAAATAAGTATTGGTATTCATACTAGAGAGTGGTCTAATTTAAACTGGCATCTTCCTGTAATGTATTTAGAGCTGAATCTTAGTTACTTCACATTTAGCCCCATTCTAAAATGTAAATTTTTAACTGTGAACTTGTCCAGACCCCCTGCGGCTTTCACATAGAAGTTGGACAAAATGTTTAAATGGATTTAGACTATTAACTATTATTATCATTACATTATGTTGTTCAGAATATTATCTTAATTGGATATTCTACATTTAAAAAAAAAATTTGTATTCGTTTTTTTAATGGGATGTGGGCGTCGCTGGCAAGGCCAGCATTTATTGCCCATCCCTAATTGCCCTTGAGAAGGTGGTGGTGAGCCACCTTCTTGAACCGCTGCAGTTCGTGTGGTGAAGGTACTCCCACAGTGCTGTTAGGGAGGGAGTTCCAGGATTTTGACCCAGCGACGATGAAGGATAGGCGATATACTTCTAAGTCAGGATGGTGTGTGACTTGGAAGGGAACTTGGAGGTGGTGGTGTTCCCATGCGCCTGTTGCCCTTGTCCTTCTAGGTGGTAGAGGTCGTGGGTTTGGGAGGTGCTGCCAAAGAAGCCTTGGCGAGTTGCTGTAGTGCATCTTGTAGATGGTACACACTGCAGCCACGGTACGCCAGTGGTGGAGAGAGTGAATGTTTAAGGTGGTGGATGGGGTGCCAATCAAACGGGCTCCTTTGTCCTGGATGGTGTCGAGCTTCTTGAGTGTTGTTGGAGCTGCACTCATCCAGGCAAGCGGAGAGTATTCCATCACATTCCTTACTTGTGCCTTGTAGATGGTGGAAAGGCTTTAGGGAGTCAGGAGGTGAGACACTCGCCGCAGAATACCTAGCCTCTGACCTGCTCTTGTTGCCACAGTATTTATGTGGCTGGTCCAGTTAAGTTTCTGATCAATGGTAACCCCCAGGATGTTGATGGTGGGGGATTCAGTGATGGTAATACCGTTGAATGTCAAAGGGAGGTGGTTAGACGCTCGCTTGTTGGAGATAGTCATTGCCTGGCACTTCTGTGGCGCGAATGTTACCTGCCACTTATCGACCCAAACCTGAACGTCGTCCAGGTCTTGTTGCATGTGGGCATGGACTGCTTCATTATCTGAGGAGTTGTGAATGGCGCTGAACACTGTGCAGTCATCAACGAACATCCCCATTTCTGACCTTATGTTGGAGGGAAGGTCATTGATGAAGCAGCTGAAGATGGTTGGGCCTAGGACACTGCCCTGAGAAACTCCTGCAGCGATATCCTGGAACTGTGATGATTGACCTTCAACCACCACAACCATCTTCCTTTGTGCTAGGTATGACTCCAGCCAGTGGAGCATTTCCCCCCCCAATTCCCATTGACTTCAGTTTTACTAGGGCACCTTGATGCCACACTTGGTCAAATGCTGCCTTGATGTCAAGGGCAGTCACTCTCACCTCACCTCTGGAATTCAGCTCCTTTGTCCATGTTTGGACCAAGGCTGTAATGAGGTCAGGAGCTGAGTGGTCTTGGCAGAACCTAAACTGGGCATCAGTGAGCAGGTTATTGGTGAGTAAGTGCCACTTAATAGCACTGTCGATGACACCTTCCATCACTTTGCTGATGATTGAGAGTAGACTGATGGAGTGGTAATTGGCCGGGTTGGATTTGTCCTGCTTTTTGTGGACAGGACATACATGGGCAGTTTTCCACATTGTTGGATAGATGCCAGTGTTGTAGCTGTACTGGAACAGCTTGGCTAGAGGCGCGGCTAGTTCTGGAGCACAAGTCTTCAGCATGATAGCTGGAATGTTGTCGGGGCTCATAGCCTTTGTTATATCCAGTGCGCTCAGCCGTTTCTTGATATCACGTGGAGTGAATCGAATTGGCTGAAGACTGGCTTCTGTGATGGTGGGGACCTTAGGAGGAGGCCGATATGGATCATCCGCTTTGTACTTCTGGCTGAATATGGTTGGAAATGCTTCAGCCTTGTCTTTTGCACTCACGTGCTGGGCTCCACCATCATTGAGGATGGGGATATTCATGGAGCCTCCTCCTCCCGTTAGCTGTTTAATGGTCCACCACCTTTCACGACTGGATGTCGCAGGACTGATCTGATCCATTGATTGTGGGATCGCTTAGCCCTGTCTATAGCATGCTGCTTCTGCTTTTTAGCATGCATGTAGTCCTGTGTTGCAGCTTCCCCAGGTTGGCATCTAATTTTTAGGTATGCCTGGTGCTGCTCCTGGCATGCTCTTCTGCATTCCTCATTGAACCAGGGTTGGTCCACTGGCTTGGTGGTAATGGTAGAGCGAGGGATATGTTGGGCCATGAGGTTACAGATTGTGGTGGAATACAATTCTGCTGCTGCTGATGGCCCACAGCGCCTCATGGATGCCCCGTTTTGAGCTGCTAGATCTGTTCTGAATCTATTCCATTTAGCACGGTGATAGTGCCACACAACACGATGGAGGGTGTCCTTAATTTGTAAGTTTCCCCATCTTTATTTTGAATAATTTCTTAATTTGCTATTTCATGTCTTGCTATTTTATGTCTTGCCACAGCCTTGTTGAAAATTAGCCATGAAATAATACAGACTGTTCGCAACCTTGGTGTTATATTTGACCTCAAGATGAGCTTCCTACCACATATCTGCGCCATCACTAAGACTGCCTATTTCCACCTCCGTAACATCGCCTGTCTCCACCCTTACCTCAGCTTATCTGCTGCTGAAACCCTCATCCATGCCTTTGTTACCTTTAGACTTGACTATTCCAATGCGCTCCTGGCTGGCCTCCCTGGACACAAGTCTATACATTTATATGCTCACAAGTAGGATAGCAATCAGGGTCTGAAAGCTTCTAACCAATTCAAGCAAGTTCTCAGTACTGAATATCAAAGAACTACTGAAATTGGTCCATATTTGTACATCTCGAAGACTGTTCCTAAGCAATGTCAGGTTACCTTGCTCTGAAACTATCAATTTTGAGATTGTCATGTGACCCTTATGTGTCATCTGTTACTACAGCAGTTGGTGGCAATGTTATACTACATATTTCATTCTGGTTGGAATGCAGGTGGCCCTATTTCTGATCAGTAGAAGGTAAGATAAATTTGCATGTTTGTAAACATTCACACTTTTTTCAGAAAACTAGTAACCTAAACTAGCTATGCCGTCTCCAAACTAGACCATAATTCTTTACACAGATGATTTGATGCTTCTTAAATTGCCTTAAGCAGACACCTCCTGCTTGCTTAGCTTTGGCCTGCAGAATCCTAACAACCTAATCTAATCCATGTGTTAGCCCGTCGCACACAGAACAAATTCATAATAGACAGATATTAGTACAGACTTCTGTATTGTAAACTTATTTTTCCTCATTTCACACCAGATGTTCTAAGCCTTCTGCCAAATCCCACCCAACGTTTGGTGGTTTCTACACTTCCTTCTTTACTCTAGCCCTCTATGCTAACTATCCCATTTTACCCTTTATCTATTCCAAGCTGTTAACCTATCATATTGTACATTATTCTACAGGGAGTACATTGACCAATTCTTGCATTAGGTGGCATTCAACCTACCTTTTATAAGATAAGTTGTGATCTACAGCCCAGCCAGGAGCTTGTCCAGCTCTCTTCTGAAGGTATGCAGACAGACAGAACCCATTGCACAAGCCGGCAATTTGAACCAAAGGTCTACTGTTCTCTAGGAAAAGAGGAATTGCCTAACATCTAAACTGGCTCTATCCTTGCATAACTTGTAAGCATGACCCCGGGTCTTTCCCAATCTATCAATAGGAACACAAATTAGTCCTTTAACTATTTTATATACTTCTATTAAATCACCTTGATGTCTATGCATCTCCAAAGGGAATAGGCATAGCTTTTTAAGTCTCTAAGTAACTAATGTTGTTTAAGGTGAGAATCATTCTTGTGGCCCTCCTCTGAACCTTTTTCATAGCCCTGCATCACCCGCCATATGAGTGGACCAAAACAGGATGCAGTATTCTAAATGTAGTCTAATCAAGGTTTTGTGCAAGGACAAAATGGTGTGCTTTGTCCTATTCTTGCAATCTAATACCGTATTCACTTTGGCCACAGCTGCTTGACGTTGGTCATGAACCATTGGGGAATTATGAACTATAAGCCAAGCTCCTCTCTATCAACCAATTTCAGTTCTGTTCCACGAAAAATGTAAGTATACTTGGTGTTGCTCCTGCCCCAATGCATAACACTGCATTTATCTCGGCTAAATACCGTATGGCCCATTCCCACAGAGCATCTAAATTTTCTTTGCAAAAATGTGTTCTTCATGGTCCTAACACTGGCACACTTTCATGTATGAAACTAATGAGACAAAGGCATCAGTGTAGTGTCTTCATATTTATACCACTTAGGAATTTAGTGATGATGTTCAGACACAAGATGAGAGTGGAATGTGATTTTTTAAGATTGCAAGGCAATTCCGTGGGTAGTCAGGAAAAAGAAAAGAAATGCATTGCATTTATGTAACACCTTCCACGACCTCAGGATGTTCCAAAGCGGTTTACAGCCAATGAAATATTTTTGAAGTGTAGTCACTTTTGTAAGGTAGGGAAACGTGGCAGTCCATTTGTGCACTGCCTTGTCCCAGAAACAGCAATGAGTTACATAACCATTTCACCTGTTTTAGTGATGGTTGAGGGATAAATATTGGTCAGGACACCAGGAGAACTTTACTGCTTCGAATAATGTCATGGGATCTTTTAAGTCCACCCAAGAGAGGAAACTGGGTCTCGGTTTAACATCTCAACTGAAAGGCAGCACCGCCAAAAGTGTAGCACTTCTTCAGTACTGCACTGAAATGTCAGTCTAGATTATGTGCTCAGGTGTCGAGAGTAAGGCTTGAACCCATGACCTTCTGGCTCAGGAGAGAGTGCTCCCACTGAGCTAAAGCAGTAGTGGTGCAATGCAGATTCATCTCTGTGATGCATGGCAAGCTCCCAATTTTGGCAAGGTCATCAGGAATGAAGATCGGAGCAAGGGACACAGAACGGTATTAAACATGATTTCCTTAACCATCTCCAATTATATATTATAGTATTCAGCTTGAGAACATTACAGGAAAATGCTTGCACGGTTTCATGTGACATTGAGATTTTCCTTTTATTTTGCAAACCTTTTGTTTAGAATTAGCATAGAATGTTATAAATCAATACTGGAAGGTCAATTGTTCAGCGGCATCAGGAAACACAGCAGGTTATGTGTATAATGCCACAAAGTACAGTGTAATTCATAACCTAAGTTATTCAGTGGTTTGGTTCAAATAGCCTTTTGAGGCTCCCAGGCACCATGTTAATCCAATCTGCAGCTGTTGGGGAAATTGCATCAAATGAATGCAGATAAAAGTTTTCCGTTATACCGAGGCTGGAACACAGCATTTTTACTATTTCATCCTGCTCTGCTAACCTAATTAGTCTTTTTACAGAGACAATAACCAAACTATCCATTTACCAATACTCCAGTCATTTGACATAATTGAAATTCAGGTTACACGTGATTTCAACTGAGCTGACACTTTAGCAATGAATATTGATTCGCTCAGGAGAGTGAAGAAACTATCGGCCTCCGGACCCCAATACTATTTGAGATGTGCCAATGTGTCCGAACAGCAGAAAAAGAAGGAACGATGCTTCCAAGTTAGTGAACAGGGAAAGAGCAATGCTGGAGGAAAACAATACAATTACTACAGGCATATTTACACAACTGGCATTAAGATAAATGAATTGCAACAAAGTTAGAATCTCACATTCCAGTATGATATGAAATTTATTACCCGATGCAACAGAAGGTGCAGAGCACTTACCATAATAGACAAGCCAAAAGAGGTGGCCCACATCTGTCAAACTTGCATAGACTGAAACCTTATGTTCATAAGCAGCTTACTCACCGTGTATAACTTAGCTTTTATCTGTAGTAAGCTGGAATGTGCATCTTAACCTTGGTTAGGTGCTTCTAAACATCAGCTATTATTACTTGACAGAATTCAAAAGCATACTCTGCATATAATTAGCATTGATGTATGTGCAGCTTTGTGCACACATCAAGTTCAAACAGTGATGTATAGGTGCTTAAATCTGCATTTTGGATTCTTTCCTGGACCCAGCTCAATCGTCCACTCAAACTGATCCAGGCGATACAACCTCTAGAAGACCACAGGCATCAATATGCTCCCAAAAAATACCTAAACACCACAAACAGCAATGAGTTACATAACCATTTCATCTGTTTTAGTGATGGTTGAGGGATAAATATTGGTCAGGGCACCAGGAGAACTTCCCTGCTTCGAATAGTGTCATGGGATCTTTTAAGTCCACCCAAGAGAGCAAACTGGGTCTCGGTTTAACATCTCAACTGAAAGACAGCACCGCCAAAAGTGTAGCACTCCTTCAGTACCCAGAGGGTGGTTGGAATCTGGAACTCACTGCCTGAAAGGGTGGTAGAGGCAGGAACCCTCACAACATTCAAGAATCATTTAGATGAGCACTTGAAACGCCATAGCATACAAGGTTACGGACCAAGTGCTGGAAAATGGGATTAGAATAGACAGGGCTTGATGGCCGGCGCGGACACGATGGGCCGAAGGGCCTCTTTCTGTGCTGTATAACTCTATGACTCTATGACTCTATGACATCAAAGATCCTTGACCCGGAAAGTGTGCAGCAAGGACATGAAATGATCACTTATGATTCATCTTATTTAAGCCATAGCAGAGTGGAATTCCCTTCTTCAATCTGTTGTCTGTTCGGCATTTGACTGATCTTTAGGGCATGAATAAATAGTTATTTATTGAACAATTAATCAGATTTGTTGCTGTTTTGTGAATGGTAGCTTTGGGGAAAAATATATTTATTAATTTTCCTAGCTAGTGAGGGGAACTTTTTTTTTGATGAGGTTTGTACTTAATCAATTGAATATTAGAGCCAACCAACATGATTAATTTAACAGATCATGGTAAATTGAGTCAATCATAATTTTTTGCTCTCTGAACTTGTGATGCCTTTCATGTGTGACTGAAACATCATTTGTTGGTATTTTACTCCTTTTAAAGACCCTTAATAATCAACTGTGTTGCTTTGGCCTAGATTGTAACAGTATGCTTTCTTGCAGGAACTATTAAGAAAACATACTGAATTTGCACGGTTTTTTATTCGTGATTGATCTTGTTTGGTTTAAGGCTTGTCAAACTCACCTTTATTGGTAAATGAATTATGCACTTGCTATATAAATATTTTAATATGACACAATTATGCTGATTTATTTTTCTGCATAGGGCTAAAATAAACAAGCTTTAAAAGATTCCCAATTGTTTAAAGGTTTAAATGTTTAAGAAATAGCATTAAGAATCTAAAGACATATGTAACACCACTGCTTATGTTAAGAGGTGAAAGAATGGACAAAATCCCACACACAGGCTGATATTGGCACACACTTGGCTACAAATGCATATAACCTAAGCAGGAACATGACACTAGAACCCCAAAAGCAACTGCATGCTGCAGAATGTGAGGTGTATTTGCAGTTCATTGTCATCCAAGAACGAGCATATTTTATCTGACTAAAATGTTAAATGAGGTAGATTACTTGGACTCCAAACCTGTCGTGAGCAGTGTTGAATTGTTATTAAATGGTGAGTAACTGATAGAGTCAAGGGCTTCATAAATCATTTCTCAAGAATTGTATTAGAAACATGGAGACATTTGCTTTTTGCTCCTTATGTGAGTTTGAAAATGAATGTTGAAAGTCATCATTGAATTCTTTTCCATATTGGTGACTGGGCTTTACATAAAAATGAAGCTTTTCTGTCGTTAGTATATTGATAGTCTTAATAATAGAACAGGATGGCAAATCACTTCAGCAATTCTGAATCCTTGTGCATCGCATTTCATTTGTTAACTCCTCTGGCAGTTAAATTATCATTTTGCTTCCTTCACAGTCAGCTTGGTAGCAAATGTCTGAGCTTCCTGTGAGTATTGGACTTGGGAGCTGAAACCATTTCCACACCAATTAATTGACATCCTTTATCTTGTCATGTCCCAACAAAAATGTACCTAAAGGTACAGCTTTTTAAAAATTTGTTCTCCAGAAGTCGGCAACACTGTCAAAGCCACATTCATTGCCAATCCCGAGATGCGCTGAGAAAGTGGTGCTGGGGCACCTCATTGAACCGCTGCAGTCCTGTGCACCATGGAGGGAAGTTCCCTCTGTGCACTCTGTAGAGAAATTAACACAATTATAACAGACATTTACAGGTTGCTACAAAGTGCAAATCTTTCACTCTTGATAATTTGGGTTCAATATTTGAACACGCAAGTTCCATTCTGGTGTAGGGCTAGTGAGACTTTGGGCTGGATTTTACCAACCTCAACGGGTCCGTGGCGGGCGATGTCGGTGGCGGGTCCCAACCTCGCTGCCGGCTCCAGCCCGCTGTCCAAAATGATTTTCCCCTGATCGGGCTTGCGTGGTTCCCGGCCAGTTGAAGGAAGCGGGTCTGATGACATCATTTTATGACGCGTCATCAGCCGGTTTCCTTAAAGGGACCATGCGCAAATTGATTTTGACAGTTGTGCTGTCAGTGTTCTGCAGCATTGAGGTGCTGCAAACACTGACGAGCACTGCACAGAGGTGCATGGCTGCACCCAGGCTCTCCCATGACTCCTTCCTTATGCTTAGGGAGGGAGTTACAGCATGCAGGGAGGTTCTCTTCCCTTCCAATGGGCAGAAGAGACCTCCTCAGGAGACCAACGCAGCCTGGTTGCACATTGCACAGGAGGACACAAGCAGGGATGTCATCAGGAGGACCAGGCTGCAGTGGTGCAAACCTTTCAATGATCTCAGTAGATCACGAAACGTTACTGCAAAGCCACACTCAACCTGCTGTGCCACTCATCACATCCCTATCACTCTGCCTTCCCTACCCTACTCTTGCACATCCTTACGCACACCAACTTACCTTGCACCTTCCCCCATCCCTCTTTATCTACATTATCACTTCCCCATCTCACTAGCCACCCCTCACACTCCCCCTCATCCTAGTCCAATCATACCAAGTAACAACACACAAGGGTAGGCACTTATGTGTTTTAGCCAATGTTCATGTGAAGTTTCTGTTAATGTGCTGTCAAACATTGAAACCTTTATTTTCAACGCTTTGCGTTCTTGGCCAGATCTGTGTGCACTTTTGGAAGTGGCTTAGTGAGTTGCAGTGAATGCTGAAACATAATGGTACTCCCCGCAATGCTGAT
The DNA here is from genome assembly GCA_030390025.1 of Squalus acanthias. Lineage (NCBI taxonomy): Eukaryota > Metazoa > Chordata > Chondrichthyes > Squaliformes > Squalidae > Squalus > Squalus acanthias. Next base: position 24,957,212 of record CM059447.1, on the reverse strand, counting down.
GAGTGTGAAAGGAATGGCTTGGGCATTGTAGAGATGCTTTATGGTGTTGGTGTGGGTTGGTGCCAACCTGGCGCATTATGTGGCAGCCAGGGTGTACAGCATCAAGTGAAGTAAATCTGGCTATGGTGAGGCCATCTCTGACTTCCCAGGCTGCAATGTGGTTAGGTGCTGATGCCCTCTGTCCTGTGCAGCATCAGTTGATTGTAGAGAAGGTTGGCGTTGTTGTTGGTGTTTGTCCTGATCGTGGTGGAATTCTGAGGACCAAGGTGAGAGAGTATAAAGTGCACCAATGCTGATGTAATAGATGACAAGTGAAGTAGAGATGACAGAAGCGATCTGTCAATGGTCAGAGAGGTAATGAGGTCAGACTGGATGGAGACTTGTGTAAAGACTTGCAGCATTCTGAATCTGTAGTGGAAATGCAGTTTAGAGAAACTAGTGGCTAAGGGAAGATATCTCAATCAGCTGGGAGCTTTGACTTGACATTTGAAGCTGTCAACTCATCAGCTGAAACAATGGCCATTGACCTCCCGCCTCAGCTTCACAGACGAGGGCTAGGCACAGCGGGAAACTGATGGGTGACCTGTTAAATTCAAAAAGCTGGGAAAAAAGCATCGTTAAGTGGCTGTAAACAAGGCACTAATGATTTTAATTGGCTCTCCCGCTGCTGCCTGTCAGGTCTGCTCAGCGCTGGCAGACCTGACATCGGGAAGGTCCAGTGTGCACGTTTTGACAGCGGGTTCCCGACCCGCTGTCAATCATTTTCAATTTAACAGCTGACCCGCCACCCATCCCGTCCCCTGAGCGCTGGCAAAATTCCGTCCAATGCGTTTATCATTAACAATGAAGTCAACCTCAAAACTAATCCAACATATTATCCTGTCATTTTAATTGTAATTTCAACTTTTTAACCCCCCAACTAACATTTAGCAAGCTTTTACTTTTAACTCCCAACTCGATTTCATTTAACCTGACAACGTTACAAAGTCACCAAAGCTTAAGTGTTTTCAGACAAAGAATGTTCTGGGGTAGAAAATGTTATGTTTGTAGCTGTGAACTGGTGTAGATCCATTTATTTGCTGGGAAAGTGATTTGAAAACTTCATGACGGAGTTAGGATATTGGGTTCATTCTTCTGCATCATAAATTCACTTGAGTGAATCAATCATATGCTCACTGTCTAGAGAACCAGTATGTTTCCTAATGGTACTTTCACTTCTTCTAATTCACTGCCTACGTGCTCCAAAATTGACTGCTTATTCATGCGATAGTTATCCAAAGACTATTTTCCAAATCCTCCAGGTTGGGAGGTTGAGAAATTGGAAGCTATTTTTGGTTGGCATATCAGAAGCAATGCACCTGAATCTGCTGAAGGAAGCTTACTGACTACGTTCTTCAGTCACTAATTCGGGCAGCTCATAATTGTCATCTGCACTTTCTGGTGCAATTTATGTATAAGAATGGTGTCTTGTTACTTCTCCACCCAGATCCCTGCAATCAAATTGGGAAATTGAGAGGGTTGTACGTACATTCAAAACTTTTATTATTGTAAAGGAATTGTTACAAGATCATGGCACCATACATCAGAACTTAGCTGTATTTCACTTGAGTTATTATCTCCCACAGACAGCAAATGGATAAATGACCAGATAATCTGTTTGTGATGTTGGTTGAGGGATAAATATTGACCAGGACACTGGGGCGGGCTCCCCTGCTCTTCTTCAAAATAGTGCCAGGTGATCTTTTATGCCCACCTGAGAGGGCAGATAGGGCCTCATCTGAAAGACACCACCTCTGACAGTGCAGTACTGAGTCAGCCTAGATTGTGTGTTCAAGTTTCTAGAGTGGGACTTGAACCCACAACCTTCTGACCCAGAGCCAAGAGTGCTACCACTGAGCCACAGCTGACACCTGGACACAGGTGAGCAAATTATGTTGATTGCTGATAAGGCAGCTGAACAAAATGTGACTGTTGCAGAATATTCTTCAAGCAATGTTACCAAAATATTAGACTTTGCAACCATTTTGAATAAGTAACTATAACACACTTGGTACTACCACTAGACAGTTTTTGAAATATTAGCCTCTAATGGGAATTAATTTGCCACATAAATACTGTGGCCACAAGTGCGGGTCAGAGACTGGGTATTCTGCGACGAATGTCTCACCTCCTGACTCTCCAAAGCCTTTCTACCATCTACAAGGCACAAGTCAGTTGTGTGATGGAATACTCTCCACTTGCCTGGATGAGTGCAGCTCCAACAACACTCAAGAAGCTCGACACCATCCAGGACAAAGCAGCCCGCTTGATTGGCACCCCATCCACCACCTTAAACGTTCACTTCCTCCACCACCGGTGCACCATGGCTGCAGTGTGTACCCTGCAGACCCTGCTAAGAAAGCTCTGTTCAGCCTGCGCCTCACAACCAACCTGGCGACTCCCAGTGATTCAGAGACACAGAGTGTCCACAGCGCCTGGTCTGCACTCAAGGCCTCCATAATCAGCACCAGTGAAGAGACGCTCGGTCACTCGACCAGGAAACACCAAAACTGGTTCAATGAGAACGACCAGGAGATCCAGGAGCTAATAAGCTGCAAGCGCAAGGCATTCCTGATCTGGAAACAGCAACACAACTCAAGAGCAAGAAAGCAGCTCTACAGATGCCTGAAGGCCGAGGTCCAACAAAAAACTCGCGACCTAAAGAACAGGTGGTGGGTGGAGAAAGCGCAGGAGATCCAGCAGCTCGCTGACAACCACGACGTGCGTGGATTCTTGAGCGCAGTCAAGACAATCTACGGACCAAGCACCCAAAGTCCTACCCCACTGCAGGCCAGGAATGGAGAGGTACTTATCAAGGACAGAGGAGCACTGGAAGGAGCACTTCGAAGATCTCCTTAACCGAGACTCTGTCTTCGGTGTGAGTGTCCTCAACTCCATCCCACAGCATGCTACCCACCACCACCTCAGCACAACCCCAGCCCGGCATGAGGTTGAAAAGGCCATCTGACAACTGAAGAACAACAAGGCCTCAGGAGCAGATGGAATCCCCGCCGAGGCACTAAAGAATGGTGGAGGAGCACTATTGGCGTGAATACATGAACTCATTTCTCTTATTTGGAAGGAGGAGAGCATGTCAGGGGATCTCAGAGATGCCGTAATCGTGACCATCTTCAAGAAAGGTGACAAGTCCGATTGCAGTAATTACAGAGGAGTTTCCCTGCTGTCTGCCACAGGGGAAGTCATCGCAAGAATCCTCCTCAATCGCCTTCTCCCAGTGGTTGAAGAGCTCCTCCAAGAGTCACAATGCGGATTCCGCCCACCAAGGGGCACAATGGACATGATCTTCACCGCACATCAAATACAAGAGAAATGCAGGGAACAGCACCAGCTGCTGTACATGGCCTTCTTTGACCTCACAAAGGCTTTCGACACTGTCAACCATGAGGGATTATGGAGTGTCCTCCTCAAATTCAGCTGCCCTCAAAAATTTGTCACCATCCTCCGCCTGCTTCATGATGACTTGCAAGCTGTGATCCTGACCAACGGATCCACCACAGACCCAATTCACAGACGGACCGGAGTCAAGTAAGGCTGTGTCATTGCACCAACGCTCTTCACGATCTTCCTTGCTGCAATGCTCCATCTCACCCGTCAGTAAGCTCCCCGCTGGAGTGGAGCTAATCTACAGAACAAACGGGAAACTGTTCAACCTCCGTCGCCTCCAGTCCAGATCCAAGGTCGTCCCACCCTCTGTCATCGAATTACAGTACGCAGACAACGACTGCGTCTCTGCACACTCGGAGGTCGAACTCCAAACCATCGCCGACACCTTCACCGAAGCATACGAGAGCATGGGCCTTACACTAAACATCCGTAAGACAAAGGTCCTCTACCAACCTACCCCCGTCACACAGTACTGCCCCCCCGGTTATCAAAATCCACGACGAGGCCTTGGACAACGTGGACCACTTTCCATACCTCGGGAGCCTACTTTCAACAAGGGCAGACGTCGATGACGAAGTCCAACACCGCCTTCAGTGTGCCAGTGCAGCCTTCGGTCGCCTGAGGAAGAGAGTGTTTGAAGAGCAGGACCTCAGACCTGGCACCAAGCTCATGGCCTACAGAGCAGTAGTGATACCCGCCCTCCTGTATGCTTCAGAGACATGGACCATGTACAGCAGGCACCGCAAAGCACTGGAGAGGTACCACCAACGCTGCCTCTGCAAGATCCTGCAAATCCATTGGCAGGATAGGCGCACCAATGTCAGTGTTCTCGCTCAGGCCAACATCCCCAGCATCGATGCTTTGACCACGCTTGATCAGCTCCGATGGATGGGCCGCATCATCCACATGCCTGATACGAGACTCCCAAAATAAGTGCTCTACTCGGATCTCCGACACGGCAAGAGAGCCCCAGGTGGGCCGAGGAAACGCTTCCAGGACACCCTCAAAGCCTCCTTGAAAAAGTGCAACATCCCCTCTGACACCTGGGAATCCCTGGCCCAAGACCGTTCAAAGTGGAGGAGAAGCATCCGGGAAGGCGCCGAACACCTCGAGTCTCTTCACCAGGAGCAAGCGGAAGCCAAGCGCAAACAACGGAAGGAGTGCACGTCAACCCAAGCACCCCACCCACCTGCCCCTTCAACCACCGTCTGCCCCACCTGTGACAGAGACTGTAGGTCCCGCATTGGACTCATCAGTCACCTGAGAACTCATTTTTAGTGTGGAAGCAAGTCATCCTCAGTTCCGAGGGACTGCCTAAGAAGAAGAAAAGAGCGTACCATCTACAAGATGCACTGTAGCAACTCGACGAGGCTTCTTCGGCAGCATCTCCCAAACCCGTGACCTTTACCACCTAGAAGGGCAAGGGCAGCAGGCACATGGGAACGCCACCACCTCCAAGTTCCCCTCCAAGTTACACACCATCCTGACTTGGAAGTATATCGCCGTTCCTTCATGGTCACTGGGTCAAAATCCTGGAACTCCTTCCCTAACAGCACTGTGGGAGTACCTTCACCACACGGACTGCAGCGGTTCAAGAAGGCGGCTCACGACCACCTTTAAAGGGCATCTAGGGATGGGCAATAAATGCTGGCCTTGCCGGCGACACCCACATTCCAGGAACGAATAAAAAAAAAAATCACTGTGGAAGGCAAATCATTGTGATAAAATAATATTCGAATGGAGGCATGCAGTTTGCATGAAATAGAAATTTTTTAAAAGAAATTCTAAATAATTATTTCAAGTAGCAATATTACATCATGTTAGGGTACCCAACCCTCCCACCCAATGGACGATTGGTCTCCCGGACGCTGCTGCTAGGGACTCAGGAGAAACAGTCCTTGTATGCTCAGTTCGTGCATGAGCGGTACCCCGGCTGTCATGGCTTGCAAACAAACCATGTCTCGGAGCCCTGCTGGTCCCCCCCACCCGCTATTCTGAAACACCGCTTCATTGCTGGTGTGTGGATGATGGCACAAAGGCCAAGGAAATCGCCTGGAAACTCCATGAGTCCTGACCGAGTAACTGGGCGGAAGAGAGAGAGACACAAACTGGGAAAGGGAGGGAGGACGAGAAACACAAACTGGGAAAGGGAGGGAGGGAGGGCGAGTCTTTTCCAAGGTCGACCTGGTGCGCGGCTACCACCAAGTACCCGTCCACCCCGTGGACGTCCCCAAGACGGCCGTAATCACCCCTCTTCGGCCTGTTCGAGTTCCTGCGGATGCCCTTCGGCCTCAAAAACGCGGCCCAGGCATTCCAACGGCTCATGGACTCGGTCCTTCGGGACCTGAAGTTCCTGTTCGTCTACCTGGACGACATCCTGGTAGCCAGTTCCTCCAAGCAGGAACACCTCGAACACCTTCGCATCCTGTTCGGGCGCCTCAGCGACCACGGGCTCATCCTCAGCCCAGCCAAATGCCAGTTCGGCCTGGACAAGATCGACTTCCTCGGCCACCACATCACCCATGCTGGGGCCATTCCCCTGCCCACCAAGGTGCAGGCCGTCCAACAATTTCCCCGCCCCACCACCATCAAAGGCCTCCAGGAGTTCCTCGGGATGGTGAATTTCTATAACCGCTTCATCCCCAAAGCGGCGTCCCTCATGAGGCCCCTGTATGAAGCCCTCTGGGGCAGGAGCGGCAAGATGGCGGTCGAATGGACGGCAGATGCGTCCGCCGCCTTCGATTCCACCAAGACCGCGCTCGCCAACGCCACCCTGCTCGCGCACCCATGGCCCAATGCCAGGGTAGCGCTCACCACTGACGCCTCCGACCACGCGGTCGGCGCCGTGTATGAGCAGTGGGTCGACGGCGCCTGGCAACCACTTGCCTTCTTCAGCCGCCAACTACGCCCCCCGGAGGTCAAGTACAGCACCTTCGACCGCGAGCTCCTCGCGCTGTTCCTGGCGGTCCGCCATTTCCGGTTTTTGCTTGAGGGCCACCCCTTCACTGCGTTTGTCGACCACAAGCCCCTGACATTTGCAATGGCAAAGACAACCGACCCCTGGTCCGCCAGGCAGCAGCGCCAGCTCGCGGCAGTGTCCGAGTTCACCACAGACATCCAACACGGACAATGTGGTAGCCGACTGCCTCTCCCGCCCGCCATCCATGCCGCACACCTAGCAGTCGACTACGCTCAACTCGCAGCAGACCAGATCACCGACCCTGATCTGCTCTTCGCACCCACCAACCTACCAGGGCTACGCCTGGCCGACGTCGCCTGTGGCCCGACCGCAGTCACGGTCAAGTGCAACATATCCCTATGTCAACCTCGGCCCATCGTCCCAGCGTCCTGGCGCCGCCGGGTATTCGACATTCTCCACAACCTCTCCCACCCCGGCGCCCGCGCATCCATCAAATTTGTAGCCAACCGCTTTGTCTGGCGCGGCCTTCACAAGGATGTGCGTACTTGGGCCAACTCCTGCCTAGCCTGCCAACAGGCCAACGTACAGCAACACATGAAAGCACCCCTCGAGGAGTTTACCGTCCCCTCGTGGAGATTCGACCACATCCACGTGGACATCGTCGGGCCCCTGCCGCCATCGCAAGGCCACACGCACTTGCTGACCATCGTTGACCGCACCACACGCTGGCCTGAGGCAATTCCACTGACCTCTACCACCACCGCCGACATCGCCAGAGCCTTCGTCAGCACCTGGGTCGCACGGTTCGGCGTCCCCTCCGACATGACGTCGGACAGAGGTCCGCAATTTACCTCTGAACTCTGGACCGCCGTCGCACGCAATCTCGGGGTGACCATTCACCGCACCACAGCGTACCACCCCCAAGCCAACGGACTGTGTGAGCGGTTCCACAGATCCTTGAAGGCATCTCTTCGAGCCAGCCTCCAAGACGACGCCTGAACCGACCGACTTCCGTGGGTCCTCCTCGGCCTGCACACCGCGGTTAAAGAAGACCTCCACGCATCGGCAGCAGAGCTCGTGTACGGTCAGCCGCTGCGCGTACCCGGCGAGTTCCTGCCCACCGCCACGACACCCTGGTCAGCCGACCAGCAACGCCATGATTTCGCCTCACCGGCGCTGCAGTTCGCCCCGGTGCCCATTGCCCGACACGGCGAATCCACCTCACACGTCCCACTAAGCCTGCACCAGGCACGGTTTGTTTTCGTCCGGCACGACACCCACCGCGGACCCCTTCAACCCCCGTACGACGGGCCCTACAAGGTGCTACAGGCTGGGGACAAATTTTTCACCCTGCAAGTGGGCGACAGGACCGAAAAAGTGTCGGTGGACCGACTCAAGCCAGCACACTCGGAGCCCGGGGAGCAGGTCCCTGTAGCTCGTCCACCTCCACGCGGCCGACCTGCCCTCAAGCCGGTTCACCCGGCTGCTCCACGCCCGGCCGTTCCACGTCCACCGGCGTCCTACAAGAGCCACTCCGGCCGGCCCATCAGACCGCCGCACCGTCTCGTCCACACCTCCTAAGCGGATTCTGGGGGGAGCTGTGTGGCGGATTGCCACCTGAAACGGGCATAATGCACTCTTCCATCTGTGGACAAATTTCCAGCCCCTTCCCCTTTAAGGCACATTACCTTTAAGGCAGAAGGGGGCGGGGTCTCAGGTTTTACCCAGAGAATTCTGGGAGTTTTTTCCAGAGATTTCTGGAAGCAGGCTCTCAGCCATTTTGTGTGCCATGCAGTGAATTAAAGTTTTCTTGTTTTCCACATATGGATTCAGCCTCCATTCGTGTTTCGCGGCAGCCTCAACAAGCCTGTGATGTGCGCTGTTGGATAATGTGTTTTATTCCTGGAGTCAGGCAGCTTTGGTGCTTCTTTCTGAGGACTGAGCCTCACCTTCCTGAAGCTGGGCTTCAGTGGTGGGGTGTGGGAATCAGTGAATTGAATTTGGTTTGCTTTTGGTTTTATTTATTATTTTAATAACTTGGTGTGTGATGTAAAAAGTCATAAAATTTTACGAAAACTTTAGTTAGTTACTTATATCGTTGATGTTTTTGATGAATCAGTGGTACTTACTGGTGTTTCTCATTGCACTCGGTACTGTAGAAACATCACAGAAATCATTTTTATTTAAACATTACTTATCCTTAAATCTGTCTATTCTCTTGTGTTTTTTTTTTGATTTATAAATTAAATTATTCATCTCGCTATAAAACAAAAAGTCAGATATTTATTCAGGGTTTGGTGATACTGAGACACTCAACTTAGTAACATTTGCAAACAGTGGGCAAATGTCACGTGACCAAATGCCATATGAGTAAGCATCACATGATCAGTGTCACATGATTGAATGCCATGTGATCAAATGTTACTTGATGAAATCTCCAGGAATGTGTGTCAAACCAGAGTTGGCAACCTGCCATCGGGCCATAGTTTGTGGCCCCTACGGGTGCGTACACGCCCGTAGGGGCCGCGCAAGTGCCGGGTTCAGGCATGCGAGGCGCATGCTCTAAAACCCGGAACTTGCAATCTGTCCAGAACTTCTTGCCAGATCGCACGAATCCCCGGGAGAAGGGCCTCCGCGGGCACAGAGTTGCGCTATTTGCCCAACTTCTGCCCAGCGAATGCCCGTGAAATTCTTCCGCCTGGTAAAAGCAGGCAGGCGTGAGGCCTGCTTCTACCAGCGTAAGAGTTTTAAAAAACATAAAAATACATTTTTTTCATTCATTTGAACATTAAAACACATGTACAATGAGGTAAGTTTATTTTTAGACCATTTAAAATATGTACATTTATTTTTCAAAAAAATAATTTTGTGTTTTCATTGTTTAATTATATTGTATTTTAATTCATTTTAAATATGTAATTTTTTTAATTTGTTCTGATAAATCTATTTTTAATGTCATCCCCATTCATGCTTATGGAGGTTCTGTACCAACGGAACCTCCATAAGCAAGGTCCAACGGACCTGGTTGGAGCGGCAGAGGCCTGAGGTGAGTCATTAAAGGGAGGCCCGAGGCTCAGGTAGGCCTCAGACCAGCGTCGACAGCGGGGGAGGAGGAGCCTTTCTTTCTTTCTCTCTCCCACAGAGCGGTCGGCAGCGGGGAAGGAGGGGCGGACCTGGTTGGAGCGGCAGAGGCCTGAGGTGAGTCATTAAACTCACCTACGTGGTCTTTTTCCCCAGCGGGGAAAGAGCTTCGCGGGCTTTTTCAAAGGCAGGAGGCGGGGCCAATTCATTGGTACCCGTATATAGGTGGAGCGGTTGCTAAACCCGAGACACTACACTAGTAGTGACTCCCACCCTCCGACCTCCTCTAACCTTTAGGGGTAGAGGGAATTTAAAAGGTAGGTTCGATTTTATATTTTGTTTTCAGGGACTTAACTCCTGGACCTAAGTTAGATAAGTTTAAATTTTAGTAATAAAGTAACATAAGGGTTAAGTCATGACAGGAAGTCTCGGACCCGTTTCATGCTCCTCCTGTGCCATGTGGGAAACCAGGGACACTTCCAGTGTCCCTGACAACTACGTGTGCGGGACGTGTGTCCAGCTGCAGCTCCTGACAGCCCGCATGGCGGTGCTGGAGCTGCGGGTGGACTCACTCTGGAGCATGCACGATGCCGAGAACTCGGTGAATCGCTCATTTAGTGAGTTGTCCACACCGCAGGTAAAGGCTAGGACAGACAGTGAATGGGTGACCAAGAAGCAGGGCAATATCAGGAAGGTAGTGCAGGAGTCCCCTGTGGTCATCTCCCTCCAAAACAGGTATGCCGCTTTGGATACTGTTGGGGGAGATGGCCTACCAGGGGAAGGCACTAGCAGCCAGGTTCATGGCACCATGGCTGGCTCTGCTGCACAGCAGGGCGGGAAAAAGAGTGGTAGGGCTATAGTGATAGGGGACTCAATTGTAAGGGGAATAGACAGGAGTTTCTGTGGCCGCAACCGAGATTCCAGGATGGTATGTTGCCTCCCTGGTGCAAGGGTCAAGGATGTCTTGGAGCGGCTGCAGAACATTCTGAAGAGGGAGGGTGAACAGCCAGCTGTCGTGGTGCATGTAGGTACCAACGATATAGGTAAAAAGCGGGAAGAGGTCCTACAAGCAGAATTTAGGGAGCTAGGAGCTAAATTAAAAAGTAGGACCTCTAAGGTAGTAATCTCTGGATTGCTACCAGGGCCACGTGCTAATCAGAATAGAGAGAACAGGATAGTGAGATTGAATACGTGGCTTGAGCAGTGGTGCAGGAGGGAGGGTTTCAAATTCCTGAGGCATTGGAACCAGTTCTGGGGGAAGTGGGACCTGTACAAAAGGGACGGTCTGCACTTGGGCAGGACTGGAACCGATGTCCTCGGGGTAATATTTGCTAAAGCAGTTCGGGAGGATTTAAACTAATATGGCAGGGGAATGGGAACCTATGTAGCGAAACAGGGGGAAGTAATATGCAGTCAGAAACAAATGTTAGAAGGGTGAGAAACAATAGGGGAAGGCCGAGTAAACAAAGGCAAGAAACACAAAGGGCCATACTAAATCATAAGTCTAAAAGGACAAAGGATGTTAATAAAACAAGCCTAAAGGCTCTGTGTCTTAATGCAAGGAGTATCCGTAATAAGGTGGATGAATTGACTGTGCAAATAGATGTTAACGGATACGATGTGATTGGGATTACAGAGACGTGGCTCCAGAACAATCAAGGCTGGGAACTGAACATCCAGGGGTATTCAACATTCAGAAAGGATAGAATAAAAGGAAAAGGGGGTGGGGTAGCATTGCTGGTTAAAGAGGAGATTAATGCAATAGCTAGGAAGGACATCAGCTTGGAGGATGTGGAATCAATATGGGTTGAGCTGCAGAACACCAAAGGGCAGAAAACGTTAGTGGGAGTTGTGTACAGACCTCCAAACAGCAGTAGTGAGGTGGGGGAGGGTATGAAACAGGAAATCAGAGGTGCGTGCAAAAAAGGCACAGCAGTTATCATGGGTGACTTTAATATGCATATAGATTGGGCTACTCAAACTGGAAGCAATACGGTGGAGGAGGATTTCCTGGAGTGTTTAAGGGATGGTTTCCTAAACCAATATGTTGAGGAACCAACTCGAGGGGAGGCCATCCTGGACTGGGTGTTGTGTAATGAGGAGGGACTAATCAGCAATCTTGTGGTACGAGGCCCCCTGGAGAAGAGTGACCATAGTATGGTGGAGTTCTACATTAGGATGGAGAAGGAAACAGTTAAGTCAGAGACCATGGTCCAGAACTTAAATAAGGGCAACTTTGAGGGTATGAGGTGTGAATTGGCGAGGTTAAATTGGCAAGCGATATTTAAGGGGCTATCAGTGGAAGGGCAATGGCAGACATTTAGAGATCGCATGGATGAACTACAACAATTGTACATCCCGGTCTGGCGTAAAAATAAAAAAGGGAAGGTGGCTCAACCATGGCTAACAAGGGAAATCAGGGATAGTATTAAAACCAAGGAAGTTGCATACAAATTGGCCAGAAGTAGCAGCAAACCCGGGGACTGGGAGAACTTCAAAACTCAGCAGAGGAGGACGAAGGGTTTGATTAGGGCAGGGAAAATAAAATATGAAAGGAAGCTTGCAGAGAACATTAAAATGGACTGCAAAAGCTTCTATAAATATGTAAAAAGAAAGAGGTTAGTAAAAACAAACGTAGGTCCCCTGCAGTCGGAAACAGGGGAAGTCGTAATGGGGAACAAGGAAATGGCAGATCAATTGAACAAGTACTTTGGTTCGGTGTTTACTGTGGAGGACACACACAACCTGCCGGAAATAAAAGGGGTCAGAGGATCTGGTAAGAGGGAGGAGCTGAGGGAAATCCTTATTAGTCGGGAAAAGGTATTGGGGAAATTGATGGGACTGAAGGCTGAAAAATCCCCGGGGCCTGATGGTCTGCATCCCAGAGTACTTAAGGAGGTGGCCTTGGAAATAGTGGATGCATTGACGATCATTTTCCAACATTCCTTAGACTCTGGATCAGTTCCGATGGAGTGGAGGGTGGCCAATGTAACCCCTCTTTTTAAAAAAGGAGGGAGGGAGAAAGCAGGGAATTATAGACCGGTCAGCCTGACATCGGTCGTGGGTAAAATGATGGAAGCAATTATTAAAGATGTCATAACAGACCATTTGGAAAGTGGCGACATGATAGGTCCAAGTCAGCATGGATTTGTGAAAGGGAAATCATGCTTGACAAATCTTCTGGAATTTTTTGAGGATGTTTCCAATAGGGTGGACAGGGGGGAACCAGTAGATGTGGTGTATTTGGACTTTCAGAAGGCCTTCGACAAGGTCCCACACAAGAGATTGGTGAGCAAAGTTAAAGCACATGGGATTGGGGGTAATGTGTTGACGTGGATTGAGAACTGGTTGGCACACAGGAAACAAAGAGTAGGAGTAAATGGGTACTTTTCAGAATGGCAGGCAGTGACCAGCGGGGTACCGCAGGGTTCGGTGCTGGGACCCCAGCTGTTTACATTATATATTAATGATTTGGACGAAGGGATTAAATGTAATATCTCCAAATTTGCGGATGACACTAAATTGGGAGGCAGTGTGAACAATGAGGAGGATGCTAGGAGGCTACAGAGTGACTTGGACAGGTTGGGTGAATGGGCAAATGTATGGCAGATGAAGTACAATGTGGATAAATGTGAGGTTATCCACTTTGGTGGTAAAAATAGAGAGGCGGACTATTACCTGAATGGTGGCAGATTAGGGAAAGGGGACGTGCAACGAGACCTGGGCGTCATGGTACATCAGTCACTGAAGGTGGGAATGCAAGTGCAGCAGGCAGTCAAGAAAGCAAACGGAATGATGGCCTTCATAGCAAGGGGATTTGAGTACAGGAGTAGGGAGGTGATGCTACAGTTGTACAGGGCCTTGGTGAGGCCACACCTGGAGTATTGTGCGCAGTTTTGGTCTCCTAACTTAAGGAAGTACATTCTTGCTATTGAGGGAGTGCAGCGAAGGTTCACTAGATTGATTCCTGGGATGGCCGGACTGACATATCAAGAAAGATTGGGTCAACTGAACTTGTATCCTCTGGAGTTCAGAAGAATGAGGGGGGATCTTATAGAGACATTTAAAATCCTGACTGGTTTAGACAAATTAGATGCGGGCAGAATGTTCCCAATGGTAGGGAAAACTAGAACCAGGGGTCACAGTCTAAGGATTAAGGGGAAGCCATTTAGGACTGAGCTGAGGAGGAACTTCTTCACCCAGAGAGTGGTGAATCTATGGAATTCTCTTCCACAGAAGGTTGTTGAGGCCAGTTCGCTAAATATATTCAAAAGGGAGTTAGATATAACACTCACAACTAAGGGGATCAAGGGGTATGGCGAGAAAGCAGGAATGGGGTACTGAGGTAGCATGTTCAGCCATGAACGCATTGAATGGCGGTGCAGGCTCGAAGGACCGAATGGTCTACTCCTGTACCTATTTTCTATGTTTCTATGTTTCCATAAGTATGAATGGGGATCCCCCTTCTCTGATTGGTTGGGCCGGCCTACGTGATCCCGGGGCGCTTGCGAACTGCCTGCGCCCCTGGGATACGTGGGCCTCTATGCAGGCCTACACGTAGAGTCCCAGGAGCGCAAGTGTCTGAACCTCCGGGACCATCAGGTGAGTTTGTAGATTTTTTGCTGGTCGGAGGCATCCTCCCGCGGAAAGCCTGTGACCACAAATTCAGCCCCAATATATATCTGAAATATTTAGCTGTGGCCCAGTGTGACTGTCACTGGTAGCATTATTGGGTGCATTGAAAAATTAATAATCTATTTTCCAAGAGATTTAATGATCATGCCACAGTAATGAATATTAGTACTTGTGGCTTCACTTAACGAGCCCTAAAATTAAAACAAATTAACAAAATGACCAGTTACAGTACTGTCTTTGTTATAAAGGCTATGTGGATTTTGGCTCCTGACTTTTTTTCATGTTACAATTGATGCCAGGTTATGAAGCAAATCTTATCCGAACATATAAATTGTTTGGCTCCCAAGAAATATATTAGTGAAAATAGAGTGGACCTGACATTTTCAGTGCTTGTAATCTATCAAGCAATTTTCCAAAAACAACTTCCAAAATTATCAACAAATTACTTTTAACATAGAACATAGAACATAGAAAAATAGGAGCAGGAGTAGGCCATTTGGCCCTTCGAGCCTGCTCCGCCATTCACTATGATCATGGCTGATCCTTTATCTCAATACCATATCCCCGCTCTCTCCCCATACCCCTTGATGCCTTTTGTGTCTAGAAATCTAACTATCTCCTTCTTAAATATATTCAGTGACTTGGCCTCCACAGCCTTCTGTGGTAGAGAATTCCACAGGTTCGCCACCCTCTGAGTGAAGAAATTTCTCATCTCAGTCCTAAATGTCCTACCCCGTATCCTGAGACTGTGACCCCTCGTTCTAGACCCCCCAGCCAGGGGAAACATCCTCCCTGCATCCAGTCTATCTAGCCCTGTCAGAATTTTATATGTTTCAATGAGATCCCCTCTCATTCTTCTAAACTCTAGTGAATACAGGCCTAGTCGACCCACTCTCTCCTCATACAACAGTCTTGCCATCCCAGGAATCAGTCTGGTGAACCTTCACTGCACTCCCTCTATGGCAAGTATATCCTTTCTTAGGTAAGGAGACCACAACTGCACACAGTACTCCAGGTGTTGTCTCACCAAGGCCCTGTACAACTGTAGGATGACATCCTTGCTCCAGTACTCAAATCCTCTGGCAATGAAGGCCAACATACCATTTGCCTTCCTAACTACTTACTGCACCTGCATGTTTGCTTTCAGTGACTGGTGTACAAGGACACCCAGATCCCTTTGTACATCAGCATTTCCCAATCTATCACCATTTAAATAATACTCTACCTTTCTGTTTTTCCTACCGAAGTGGATAACTTCACATTTATCCATGTTATAATGCATCTGCCATGTATTTGCTCACTCTCTCAACTTGTCTAAATCGCCTTGAAGCCTCTTTGCATCCTCCTCACAACTCACAACCCCACCTAGTTTTCTGTCGTCAGCAAACTTGAAAATATTACATTTGGTTCCCTCATCCAAATCATTGATATATATTGTGAATAGCTGGGGCCCAAGCACTGAACCCTGCGGTACCCAACTAGTCACCGCCTGCCACCCTGAAAAAGACCCATTTATTCCTACTCTTTGTTTCCTGTCTGTTAACCAATTTTCAATCCATGCCAGTATATTACCTCCAATCCTATATGCTTTAATTTTACAAATGTGAGAAGTCGCACAACACCAGGTTATAGTCCAACAGTTTTATTTGAAAGCACAGCATATATAGTCAGAGAACACTGCCAGATAATTACAGTTAATCTTTCCAACTGCCCTTTATCACACCTCGGCAGAGAGATAATCACGGCAATCAAAGGTGTGGATGGTGTCCAAACAGGTCAGTCAGGAAAACATTACATCAAAGACAATGTGGCAGATGCTGGGGTCTGTATGGAAAACAAAAAACTTTTTTTGCTGGAAATCACAGCAGGTCCTGTCGCATCTGTGTCGAGAGAACAAGCCAGCGACGACTCGAGTCTGGATGACTCTACGTCAGGTGGGCTTACATGTAGCGTGACATGAACCCAAGATCCCGGTTGAAGCCGTCCTCATGGGTACGGAACTTGACTATCAGTTTCTGCTCGACGATTTTGCGTTGTTGTGTGTCTCGAAGGCCGCCTTGGAGAACGCTTACCCGAAGATTGGAGGCTGAATGTCCTTGACTGCTGAAGTGTTCTCCGACTGGGAGGGAACACTCCTGCCTGGCGATTGTTGTGCGGTGTCCGTTCATACGTTGTTGCAGTGTCTGCATGGTCTCGCCGATGTACCATGCTCCAGGGCATCCTTTCCTGCAACGTATGAGGTAGACAACGTTGGCCGAGTCACATGAGTATGTACCATATACCTGGTGGGTGGTGTCCTCACGTTTGATGATGGTATCTGTGTTGATGATCTGGCATGTCTTGCAGAGGTTGCCGTGGCAGGGTTGTGTGGTGTCGTGGTCGCTGTTCTCCTGAAAGCTGGGTAATTTGCTGCGAACGATGGTCTGTTTGAGGTTAGGTGGCTGTTTGAAGGCAAGTAGTGGGGGCGTGGGGATGGCCTTAGCGAGGTGTTCGTCGTCATCGATGACATGTTGAAGGCTGCGAAGTACATGGCGTAGTTTCTCCGCTCCGGGGAAGTACTGGACGACGTAGGGTACTCTGTTGGTTGTGTCCCGTGTTTGTCTTCTGAGGAGGTCTATGCGATTTTTCACTGTGGTCGGAACTGTCGATCGACGAGTCGAGCGTCATATCCCGTTCTTACGAGGGCGTCTTTCAGCGTCTGTAGGTGTCCGTCGCGTTCCTCCTCGTCTGAGCAGATCCTGTGTATTCGCAGGGCTTGTCCATAGGGGATGGCTTCTTTAACGTGGTTAGGGTGGAAGCTGGAGAAGTGGAGCATCGTGAGGTTGTCCATGGGCTTGCGGTAGAGTGAAGTGCTGAGGTGTCCGTCTTTGATGAGATTCGTGTGTCCAAGAATGAAACCGATTCTGAGGAGTAGTCCATGGTGAGTTTGATGGTGGGATGGAACTTGTTGATGTTATCGTGTAGTCTTTTCAGTGATTCTTTGCCGTCGGTCCATAGGAAGAAAATGTCGTCGATGTATCTGGTGTATAGCGTTGGTTGGCGGTCCTGTGCAGTGAAGAAGTCTTGCTTCGAACTTGTGCATGAAGATGTTGGCGTATTGGGGTGCGAATTTGGTCCCCATGGCTGTTCCGTGTGTTTGGGTAAAAAACTGGTTGTCGAAGGTGAAGACATTGTGGTCAAGGATGAAGCGGATGAGTTGTAGGATGGCGTCTGGAGATTGGCTGTTGTTGGTGTTGAGTACTGAGGCTGTCGCAACGATGCCGTCATCGTGGGGGATACTGGTGTCGAGTGCCGAGATGTCCATCGTGGCGAGGAGTGTTCCTGGTTCAACTGGTCCGTGGGTGCTGAGTTTCTGTAAGAAGTCTGTAGTGTCGCGACAGAAGCTGGGGCTTCCCTGTACGATGGGTTTCAGAATGCCCTCGACGTATCCAGAGAGGTTCTCACACAGGGTTCCGTTGCCTGATACGATAGGACGTCTGGGTGTGTTGGCTTTGTGTATCTTTGGGAGGCAGTAGAAGTCTCCCATGCGGGGAGTACGTGGGATGAGAGCGCGTAGGATGCTTTGAAGGTCTGGATCGAAGGTCTTGATCAGTCTATTGAGTTGGCGGGTGTGTTCTTTGGTTGGATCTGCGGGTAATTGTCTGTAGTGTTTCTGGTTGTCCAGTTATCGGTATGCTTCTTTGCAATAGTCCATTCTGTTCTGTATGACGATGGCTCCTCCTTTGTCCGCTGGTTTGATGACGATGTTGCGGTTTAATTTTACACACTAACCTCTTATGTGGGATTTTATCAAAGGCCTTCTGAAAATCCTAATACACCACATCCACTGGTTTTCCCTTATCTATTCTACCAGTTACATCCTCAAAAAACTCCAGTAGGTTTGTCAAACACGATTTCCCTTTCATAAATCCATGTTGACTTTGTCTAATCCCGTTGATATTTTCTAAGTGTCCTGTTATCACATCCTTTATAATAGACACTAGCATTTTCCCTACTACTGATGTTTGGCTAACCGGTCTGTAGTTCCCGGTTTTCTCTCTCTCTCCTTTTTAAATAGTGGGGTTACATTTGCCACCCTCCAATCTGCCGGAACTGTTCTATAATCTATAGAATTTTGGAAGATGACAACCAATGCATCCACTATTTCCATGGCTACCTCTTTTATTACTCTGGGATGCAGATTATCAGGCCCTGGGGATTTATCAGCTTTCAGTCCCATTAATTTCTCCAGCACTATTTTTTTACGAATACTAATTTCCTTTAATTCCTCCTTCTCACTAGACCCTTGGTTCCCTCGCATTTCTGGGAAGTTATTTGTGTCCTCTTCCGTGAAGACAGAACCAAAGTATTTGTTTAATTGCTCTGCCTATTCCTTGTTCCCTATTATAAATTCTCCCGTTTCTGACTGTAAGGTCAGTAACCTTACTAGTTATTTTAGGACTGTAACCTTACTAGTTAGTTTTTTCAGGCAATGAGGTATATAATGTATACAGACAGAATATCTCACAGTATAAGCTGGAAAAGAACAGCTGAACCCAAATACTCCAGACTGCAATATTTTCCTTCAGGTGCATATGCTCTGACCCTTTCTCATTTCTGTTGAATTTATAACGTTACTACAAGTGCCGGGATTAAAAAATGATGCAACAAAAGCAAAATACTGCAGATGCTGGAAATCTGAAATAAAAACATAAAATGCTGGAATACTCAGCAGGTCAGGCAGCACCTGCGGAGAGAGAAACAGTTAACGTTTCAGGTCGATGACCCTTCGTCAGAACTGACCAAAGTTAGAGATGTAACAGATTTTAAGCAAGTTCAGAGGCAGGGAAAGGCGGAAGGAAAGAGATGTGGTTGTGAAAGCGAGTTTTAGTAGGTGAAGGTGAACAAGGTAAAAGAAGCAAAAATCCCATCCATTCCTGGAAGAGAAGAGGCAGTGAATTAAACACTAAAACAAAAGCAAAATACTGCGGATGTTGGAATCACAGCCGCATCTCTTTCCTTCCAACCTATCACAGACCTTCCCTTTTGTTCTTTCCTCCCCTCTTTCCCTGCCTCTGTATTTGCTTAAAGCCTGTTACATCTCTAAGTTAGGTCAGTTCTGACGCAAGGTCATTGACCTGAAACGTTAACTCTGTTTCCCTCCCCACAGATGTTGCCTGACCTGCTGAGTATTTCCAACATTTTCTGTTTTTGTTTACAAACAAATGCTGCGCGTGTCATGCTGGCAGGATTGTACAGCCTGTATTAGTGCCAGTCTAGCTGTAGAACACCACAGTGTATGCACAAGTCTGTCCGTGGCATGATAACACGGAGTACACGTGCATGCTAATTTTCAGTCTCTGCCTTTTGGCCACCATTGTACTTCCTGGCATGAGTTTATCATGCTTAGGATATTCGGACTCAGGCTGGTCTGTTTCACGATTGTCTTCTGGTTACTGTGCTGGCTCTCAGAGTCAGGCTGGTGATACTTCAGCATCAGGCCATATATTTAATTAGGTCTCACTGGAAGTGGTTTAGATATTGAGGTTCATCAGTGGGAATTATGCACCAAATTTTAAATAAAAAAATGCTTTAGCCCCTCTCACGCAGGTGTAAAGCACATCTCTCTCTCTCTCTCTCTTGTGTATCAAGTACAGATGGAGAGAGAAAGAAGTCCACCACAAGAAATTATATCATTTTTTCAATGCTTTTTATTCTTTCTGGGGCAATACCAGAGATGTAAAAAAAAAAATCATAAACTACCCCTCAGGACTTTCCCCACAATTTTGAAAGTGGTGTGAACTAACAGGATTTCCCTTGAATCTCTGCACCTCTCATTTCTCCTGCCTAACCCTCAAGTCTTGGTCACTCATTACCCATCTCCAACGTTTTTGCAATTTTGGTTATGTGGGAGGAGGAAAGATGCCTTTATTTGAGATACAGGACTGAGAAGCACTGTGAACCTTGGAAAATGGATGAAGCAGGGAAGGGATCTCGATGTCAGGAACCTGGCATTGGTAGAAGAGGGGAAATCCTGTTCATTCACATAACTTTCAAAATGATGGGAAAAAATCTTGGGATATAAAATGCTTCTCCGGAATCTCTCCCTGAGATAACCTCTGCATCAAATCTTTTCCTGACAGCTGCCACTCCTCTGGCCAGATACTCAGATTAGCCCTGTAGAGGTAGGACTTCACACTCTTTTTTTGAAATAGTCCTGCACACATCATCTCATCGGGTTGAGAGTTGGGTCACCTCATCCGTGCAATTAATGGCACAGTTTGCAGAGGGATTTACCTCTCTAGAGTCTATGTTGATGGGCAGGATCCTAAGTCAGGAAGGACAAGAGGGATTCATAACTCCGGTAGTGATGGGACAGGCAATATGGTGAGACCCTGCTGCAATGGCTGGAAAGTGAGTGTGAGGCCCAATCTGTACAAAGGCAAAATAACAGAAACGCTGGAAAAACTCAGCAGGCCAGGCAGCATCCGTGGAGAGAGAAACAGAGTTAACGTTTCAGGTCGAAGACCTTTCGTCAGAACTGGAAAAAAGCAGGAAATAAAATAGATTTAAAGCAAGTATAAAGCTGGGAAAAGGGGGAGGGGATGAAAGAACAAAAGGGAAGGTCAGTGGTGGGATAGAAAGCAGGAGAGATTAAGAGACATTGAGAGACATTAAGAGATAATCAAGGCAAGAGGAGGTGTTAATGTGACAGGTTGAGGCTAGATGAAGTGTGAAATGTGCTGGCAGAATGAAGGACAGCTGCCAGCTTCTGGGAGGGAAAAAAAAGGCCAAACAAAAAGGTGGATGAAAAAATAAAATAAAAAAATATAAATGTGATAGGGGCCGAGGTTATGATCTGAAATTGTTGAACTCGATGTTGAGTCCAGAGGGCTGTAGGGTGCCTAAACGAAAGATGAGGTGTACAAAGGCAATGTTTCTTAATGTCTCTGAAGCCCAGAATATGATGTCTAAGAAGGACATATCAAGCATTTGACAACTGCAATCATGTCACTGACATTTCCTGCCTTTGTTCTCTGATTCGAATAATTTGTTCCTGCACATTTGCTAGAAAATGAAAACTGAAATTGCTTTAGATGTGAGATGTTCTCAACATTATTGCTAATGATTGCTAGACCTATTTATGCAGTTAGAAATAAATAATGCAAAAGTACTATCATAAATTATAATAAATTATAGTCAATTGGGCTTTGTTTTATTTCCTTACTTCCTCATTTGTATTGTCCTTCAGTGCTTGACATTTTGCTTTTCTCCATAAAGCCATATATTTGACTGTTAATTTACTGCTAGCTGTGAAAAAGTATGTCTAAACGTACTTTGGGTAAACAACTCATTTGCTCAATTCAAATTATACATTGCCTTGGTGACGAAGATTAGAAGATTAGCATTTTTGTTGCTTCACACAAAATATATCTGCATATCAAAGATGATTTTAAATGACTCATCCTGTCATGAAAATATCTTGAAGGGGAAAATGAAAACAAAGAGAGAATGAAACTGGCAATTATCATATCACAGTTTTACGTCTAAATAAAGCACAATTAGTTCAGTGAAAATTTTAAATACAAACTTCTTCACGTAGCAGAGTGATTAGGATAAACCTTTGCACAATTAACAGAATGTGAAATGCTTTGTTATGAGTGGTGATTGTTGCTGAATCAATTGCAGCATTCAAAAGATACTGGGATGATTAGAGGAATACAAAATGAGATGGGGAGAAAACAGGAAAATTTATAGTAGTTTGAGGAGAAGGAATGCAAATGGGACTTTGTAAATTCAGCCCCTAAGAGGGTCATAAATGCAATGCAGGTTGGAAGGGCCAACTGACCTCATCACGTGCTAAAATTTCCAAATTAAAGTATTCCATTTTGTTCCTCTGGGCTGTATTTTCAAACCTTGTTCACTTCAACTAGTTGTGAATTGTGAGGATGAGTTCCAAAGTCTTTTCCGAAGTTTGCACATTTAAACATTCCCTGGAAACACTGGCTCAGGTGGGACTAAACTGATGAAGATTTACTGTGACGGGATGAAGCTGACGTGAAATCACACTGCACAATTAAACATGCAATTTAACAAATCAGCAGAGGTTCATTCAAATGCCAAGAACTGGATTCCATCTCCAGGTCTCAGTACAAATAGGGGATTAGTGTATTAGAAAAAACTCTGAATTTTGGGGCCATTTATTTCAGTTTTGTATCTCTGCTCCTTTAAGAAAATGGCATCATACGTGTACAGTGAAATCCTAACCCAACTTTCGTCTATTCTGAGCATGCAAGCCCCTGTTTTATTGATAGTGTGCCAAAGGTTTGCACATTCCTATAATTGTTTTTTCATAAGGGTTCAGCGCTCCGATCTTTCTCTGGTAGCTCGGAGTGTTCTGATTTCCTCGGACCTCTGTTGGCTCCATCTTCTAGGTCACTTTTCAGAACACTATTTTTTTCCATTTATTTTTGTAGTTCAATCTCACAACCTTCCCCTTATCTCTGGATCGGGAACTGGTCTAATTCCTTTTTGAAAGCTTCAGTGAAGACGGTAACTTTTGAATTTGTTGAAAGATTGTTAATATGAATTGTGAAGATATTGGGGCCAATTTTTGTCTCATTACTGCCCCGTCCATGCCTGCAAAGGAGGCAGTCGTGCAATGAAAATTATTCCTATGACTTGCTGCTGGGGGCTTCGACCATTCGGATTTTCAGACAGGCCTTGATTTAGGTAGCAAGTATTCCCGCCAGAAACAGGCAGGAGTGTGTGTGTGTGTGTGTGTATATAATAGGGGTCAAATGACACAGTTAACAGCCCCACGCCATTTTCGTCTCAACCTATATTGTTCCTGCCAGTTCCTCAACCCACTCATAAACCATGGACAGTATAAGTTGGGAGTTGGCCATTTTCAACGGTATTTAAAGACATACTCGCTTGCTCTCAGCTAAAATGTTGCAAAGATTTGGGAGAGAGTTTGCTCGTCCTGCTGTTTCCTAGTGTCAATGGGAAAAATAATGAAAGTGTCTGCATTAGCAAACATGGTTGAATGAAATATGAACTACAGACTGACTGATGTTACTCAATAGCGGTTTTTGGCTACTTGGATGATTTTAAAGTGCTGGAAGTGGCTGTCAGCCTTCTGAATTCTTACAGCTGCTGGCAATGCACTTTTTTTCTTCATAAGTGTCCTTCTGGTAATTCCACTCTGGCTACAGAAGGAGAATGAGGAGGAACAGCAACAATATGTGAATGAGGCAAGCAGAGGAGCAGCTGTAGGGAGAGCAAAAAGAAGGCGGTGTGCTCCCAAGGATGTTTACCCTCCCATATTGGTTCAGGACAACATACCAGCACTTCTCCAAGTAGCAGTGTATAAAGAAGCTGCCCTTTTCTTGTGAGGCTGTTAAAGCTGTGTTGCCTCCTGCAACGAGGCCTACAATAAACTGCCACAGCTTGCATAGCATTGCCTGTTGTAGTCAAGGTCACTGCTCCCTGGCGGGCAGTCCAATACATTCAGCAATTTCTGGTGCACTGAGAAATGAAAGGGTGGGCCCTAAAGTTTGCATTTCTCTCCTTGTCAGCGTAGCGGGGACCCGAGCTTACCCTTCGGTGAGCTGTTTCATGGGCTGTTCTTACCACCTGCAACTACTCCTGCTTGTGCTCTGAGAATTGCCCCTGTGCAGACCATTCTAACTCACCATACCACATGGACGTGCCAATTTCAGTGCTCCATGCTTGGAAGGAGAAGAGCGCCTGATGGTTCCCTCCCTGCACTGAAGGGATAATTACAAGTCCTAGCCTTTTTCGGCTACCCCGGATCAGGCGTATTCCCCAGACGTTAACCATCAACTAAAGTTAGCGGTAGCCAAATCCTAGAGATGCTTAATTGGGTCTAAAGGTCAGACTACCTCTCCCTAAAGGAAAGAAACAGCCTGAAGATGTTACCGTCCTCCGGATAGCACTTTTAACAAGTTTAACTAGACTGTAACCTTCTGGATATTATGAGGGTCCGGAAAACCCCCCAGAATTCTGCAACTCCTCACTGAAGATTGTACAGAAATTGAGTTCACGAGATTGATACAGAAATTACTCTGTGAGACAATTTTAAAAATATATAGATTTATTAAAGAACCGACATTTAGTTAACAGCTGGTATGGCAATCGCAACTTTAACCGTTCAAAATACAAATAGCTTACATTTCTTATCAGAGATCCTTATTCTCAAATCTTAACTTCGTTACATTTCCACATTTCTACTTATTTCTTAATCCAGAATATCCACCAAAATCAAATACCTTGATTACCCGAGACTCAGAGTTGTAGGCCTACAGAGTGGTTCTGAAGGCAAGAATCGCTCTGCCCCTTCCCAGCGACTTCTGTTTTCTCATTTGAAAATCTCTATTTTTATACCTTTTTTTAGTGGTTTATACTTTGAAGTTTTCTGCTGATATAAGCTAATTATCTCTAGCCATATTTCTGTTGACTTCTTTCTATTCTTACTGTCAACCCAGCTGCCAACTCTCAGAATCCTGTCTGCTGTATAGGTGTTTCAAAAACTTATAATTTTTATGGTTATTATTGATTTATCTATTTGATGCTATTCTTAGGAAGTCTTTCTATTGAATTCTTAACTCCCTTTAGCTGCTTGTTAGCAGACCTTGCGTCTCCCAACTGTTCCAAGTTCAACACACAAACACAATGTGATTGCTTGATGCATCCATTGAAGTAATATTTTCAAAGTCTGGTAGGTATCTTTTACAACATGTAAATTAAAAACACTTCATCTAGGGTGTTCTTTGCATTTCTTATTTACTTCAATTGGTTGTATTAAGAACCATGTCTCCTTGTTCTAAGTTTAACATAAAATTATTTTACGGCAGGTATTTCTTTTACTTGATGTCATTTTTTCAAAGGCACTTGGTTTTTTTAATGTTCTGTGCACCTGTTCGACGTGTTAGATTTTGACACTTTACTTGGGCATTGCTATTGTGTTGGTTCCAAACTCTAGACATCTCGGAAGCAAGCCTTTGCTTTTTCAATAGGGCCTTTGTCTTTGTATTTACAAACCAATTCCCATTTCAAAGCTTGTTTGGTGTTTACAGCTTTTGTTATCAACTGTTCTTATCTCAAAAGCCTGTATTGTGTTTGCAGCCTGTGTCGCCAAGGCTTTCCAGACTTTTAACCCCAGTTTGTCATTTTTAAATAAAATCAGTATTCTGTTCATAGGATGGTGTATTTTTCTGAAATATGGCTATTCCATTACAGCACTTGTGTGACTTCAGGACCCACCTTGTCTCCACTTCTGCTAGCTTATTTGGCAGGGCACCTGTCACACATTGGAGGGAAAGAGGATCTACTTCCTATTCGTCATGTGCTCCATAAGCACCTCCATGGCTGCATTGGAGAATCGGGGGTGGCTGGATGACATCATTCTACCTGCTGCATCAATAACTCGCTCTCCGCTGACCACCTTTGAAAAGTTTAAGATCTGCAGGCTGCCTTTAAAGTGGTGGTAGGCCCGTTGGATTCCCCACCCTCCCTGCGGCCTGTAAGCAGCAAGAGCAGCGCTGGTCGCTCGCCTCTTGCATGAAAATGAGGCCCGACGACAAAGATTGATAGATTCTCCAGCTGATGTCATCAGGCAGGTGGAGCAGATGGTTCATCCATGGCCCAATCTATACCCCCATTCGTCCAGAATAGGTTTAACTAATGACTTCTTCATTTATAATGAAGTCTTCTCCTTCTTGTATCCTAGTTTTCCACCTTGTCACTTTCCTTCCTTCTTCAAGTCATCTTTCTTGTCCTCGGTATTCTTTCTACCGTTTCTAGGTCTTTTCGCCTTTTCTCTGAGCACTCTGCTTTCCTGCACAATTTAGAATCAACTGCAAGCTTATAGGTTATAAATTCAGCTTGGGCAGTCGTGCAAAATGGGCGATAGTGAAGTGGCAGCCTGTTTTCCATTGTGGCTGCTCTAGTGAAACACTAGGGCTGATTTTAACTTAGTCTGCCCACCGGCCTCAGGGTGGTACTGCCCTGTTTCTGCTCTGATCCTACCGCTGCCATTTTGCCCAGAACCTTTACAAGGGCAGTGCCGACGACTGACTGGCTGAATTAGGCATTCATTTAAAGAATGCAAATTGGGTTCCTATGACATACGAGGTCCAAATGGACAGAGTGTACGCCAGGCGGTGAGTGGCTTAAGCAGTGCTCTTGAAGGGGAAATTGGAAGCTACTCAGAAAAGGGGCCCAGGAAACTTTTAATTTTTTTTTGGTGGGGCAGGAGTGCTTCCTGAGCCCACAAAACAAAATCCGGGCCGGTGCCACCCAATCCGAGGCCCCCCATGGAAGTGCCTCCCCCACCACTGGCTGCGATTGGGGAGCTGGCTGATTTCCCATCAGCCCTCGTGTCTGCTGGAGTGGGGCACCCGTTTGGCACCCACAGCTTACAGGTGGAATGGAAATAAGGCCTCTAAATGGTACGGGCCTTCAGTTGGCTGGTAAGTCCGAGAGGTGGACACGCTCTGCCTGCTGCCCACCCGTTCTTCTCCAGCAGTTACAATTGATCTTAAAAATGCCTTCTGAAAAATCTAGAGATACAACAACATCCACCACTTCCCCCTAATCCACTGTTTCTGTTGCATTATCAAACCATCCAATAAATCTGTTTGGCATGATTTCCCTTTCACAAGCTCAACTTGGCTTGGGATTATTGTCCATAGTCGAATGAAATACCAAAGAATTGCTTCTTTATGTCAGACTCCAATCTTTGCCCCACTGTAGGCGTCAAGTTGACAGGTTTATGGAATATGTTTCTAACTGTTTTTATAACTGGAGGAGCACCAGCTATTTTCCAATCATCTGTTATTACTCCTGTATTTAATGAGCTATAAAACTGATAAACAATTTCTTGAATACATTGCATCTAGTTCCATTGTTTTATGAATATTCAAACACTGTAGTTTTTTCCTGACCATTTCATTATTAATCCCCCATTTTCCCATGAACTCAAATGTGTGTTTGATTTGTCTAATCATCTGCTGGCTACATCGTTGTAGCGTCTGTTTCACTTCCAGTCTGGAGGATGATCCATGACCAGGCAATCGAGGGAGGCTGTCTTTGCTGGAACAGCGACAGTTTTATTTATATAATTTTGAAGCTCCAAATTCATCTGAATGGCCATCCCCTTGATAGCTTTGCACATAGGAGTTCTCCAAAATGGAATACCTGCTTTTTACACCTTTTTTTTTTAGTCAAAATGTATATTTTTATACTTGTAACACTTATAACAATGAGTTTCAGGTGTGTCTTGACTTTGTGAAAGATTTGTCGTAATTCACTCCTGAAACAATTGCCAGAACTCTCAGCATGGGTGCAATATCTGCACGTAGAGATAGAAAGAATTTGCTTGCATTTATAGAGCACGTATTTCACATCCAACGAATCCAATTTTTGAAGTGCTGTCACTTGTTTTCGGGATGCATGCAGCACGCAGCAAGATCCCACAACCAGAAAATGAGACAAATGACCAGATAATCTGTTTATTGAGGGAGGAATGTTGGCCTGGACACTGGAAAAACTCCCTGCTCTTCATTGAACAGTGCCATGGGGTCTTTAATGCCACCTGAACGCTGGCTAAGATAGGTGGGGCCTTAGTGTAAACCCCATTTGAATGACAGCACTTCTGAAAATGCAGCACTCAGTATTACACTGAAGTGTCATCCTAGATTATGTGCTGCATATTTGGAGTGATGCTCTGAACTACAGCCTTCTAATAAAGATAAAGATAAAAGTTTTGTACATCAAAAGAGTGTATTCATTTACAATTGCTTGCAAACCATATCATATTAAGAATGCATGTTAATGCACTTCCATTCAGAACAGCTAAAATGTCAATTTCATAAGCTGCTGTAGATCATTACCCATAGCCACATAGATTATTCTTCTCATCATTGATGAGTATTTCCATTGTTTTATTGTCAGCATATTAGTGATCTAACTAGATCATTAAAAGTCTTGTGTCTTTGTGAATGCATGATGTAAACTATTGTATAGTCCCTTCAATCAATCCGATCACAAAGCATTCAATTACAATGAAAACCTCCCACCAGCAGCAGTGGGGAGAGCCCAATCCATCCAAATCCACGAACAACTAGCTCATTGTTTAATTTTTGTTATCTTGTGCAGAACTATAAAATGATTAAATGGTCTTCCCTTGCAAATTGGAAAAAAGGATCTCACCAGTGAGAGATAAAAATAGAAGGCCAGGCTATGTGTGTGATGCATAAATACTCTGATATCTGCTTTTCGATTAAGATTGTTCCTGAGCAAAAAAGACTAGTAGGAATTAAAGGGATCTCACCTTTGTGAAAAATTGTCTGTCCTTCCTCCAAACAAGAAAAGGTTTGCCAAGCACATTTTCCTGAGAACATTGCCCCTTTAAGACATGTTCAGATACTTGGGAAACAACCATGGTTCCAGCTCATAACTACAGCTTTAATTCAATCGAATTTCTGATCCAATCATAATATCTAATCATCGTCAAGTCCCGTGGCATGTTGCTCATCTCTGGCTGCATAGGAACCCATGTGACTGAGCCCAGCTGCGTAATGACCCCGAAGTATTTACTGACTGAAACTGGGCAAAGATGAAAAACTGTTGAAATGGCGTGTAATGTAATACAGTATTAGAATTATGAAACATACTTATCATGTTGCCTTCACTAGTAAAATGATTCACCCTAAATCATTGTTATTTACAAGAATGAATCATTATTGATGCACATCCTTTCAGAAAAAAAATTTTCAACAAAAATAAAACCAAGAATGTTGGAAATACGCAGCTGCTCTGTTGACATTTGAAATAAGAACGATATCTAGAATATACAGTTTTTTTTTAAATTTCAGATTTTTACCAATTGCAGTTTTCTTTTGCTTTTCAACTCAGTAATTTCAACAAGCTGTGTGAATTGGTAAAACACTGGGGCCTGGTTAAAAACTCTGAACCTCTCAGGAGACTGGCCACCTGAATATAGATAACGGATCAAGGCCAGAATGGAAGGTTGCAATAGCTGTCTGAATAACCTGTGCAGGTCTTGTTACAAATGTTTTGCTTATGATTATTGTTCTGAATAATAAGGAAATACACAATCACTGTGAGAAGCAAATGTCCTAACGAACTCAAAGAATAAAATTGAAGTCAGACACATGTTGTATGTTGTTTGTCTAAATAATTGAATGTTTGTTTTAATGTAACAATAAGTTGCAACCAGAGTCCACTGCAATGAGTGCAAATGTCTCTTGTGGTTGTAAACAGCACAGAAGTTGTGCGAAGTTTGCCAACCACCAAGCCAGAAATGTCTTAGTTCGATGTGTGCTCCAGCAATGTTGGTTTAATAAGGTATTAGATTGTTTTATTCTTCATAATTTGCAGAGTAAATGTTACATTTTGGAGGGGACTCAAAATATCCAGGAATAGAAATAGCTCCAGCGTAACTGAAAAAACATACTTGAAGTCTTTTAATTTGCCGTGTCATTATCATTAATGTATTTTCCCTCTAATTTGGAGTTGTGTAAACTTTCCAGGGAAAAGTACAAAAATAGCTTGCATTTGCATGCACTTCTATTATAAATTGTTCCACATTAAAAATGGGAACTGCCTGTGTGAACTTGGGTTATAATGTAATTACACTGTCCTACCAGTTATGGTGCTGTATCCCCTTAGATTTGCATCTCCCAGCTCCTTGGCCAGTACTGTGGAGAAGCTCTTGTGCTCCAACCAGCTCTGCTTCTTGCTATAACTTTTGTTACTTAACTATAGGGAATATAAAATCAGAGTATTATATTTAAAAGGTATGGACTGAATTGACTATAAAATGGGGACTGAATTATGTCTGCATGTCCTGGTCGAATTATGCCCTGCCTTCGAACTCCACTTCACCTGAAGACTACACTTGGTCTTCACTCCCCGTGTACAACGCAAAGGGAAATTGAGCAATACTTAATTATATAATAGCGCAGACACCATTATTCTAGTTTGTTTTCTGTATTGCAGAGCTTCCCTTTATCCAATCAGGCATCATCAACCAGATCTATATGATCCCTAGCACTGAACAACCAAAATCTTCACTCCTTTAAATATGTGTAAGATGCAGTAAAGTCAGTACCTTGACACTTCATTGTTGCACGTTCGAAGCATTAAATGCTGACAATTGAATCTACTCATTAGACTCAATTTAGTTCCTTGAAAAAAGAACGGTATACATAATAAAGCTTTCAGTTTAATTTAAAGTGTTACATCAATTTGAATTTTTAAAAATGTAACCAAATAGTAGGGAACGTGTGTGGAATGAAATGAGCCATTCCTTAGAATTAAAACAAGGAAATTGCTTTCTCAAATCTGATTTGAAATAAGGTGCTAAGAAATTAATTTATAAATCTGATCATTAATATAGTTTTTTTTTAAAGAGTGGACTTGCATATCTTATCCTTTAAAATATCTCGTGCAATTTAAAGTTATTTTAATGCAGTTAAAACTATTCCTTTTGTACAACATGAAAAGTGTAATTAATGTATTGTTTTTGCTGTCGTGTGCCTTTCCCAAATGGTGCAGTAATGATGTCAGATAGGAACAGAGATGCAACATTTTACATGCTATTTTTAAACTGCCTTGGTATGAAATAGTAAATAGATAAAATTCTTCAGTATAAATGGATGTTGGGCACATATGCTTGGTATATTATTTTTAATATAGGATGGTTCAGTAGGGAAAGTGTATATTGCTGCTGTTTTTCCGTACTTTTCTGCTTCAACATTGACAAGCACTCTTGATTTTAACAAAAAATGTTTAGAGTGTTTGACAGGGTGGAGGGAACAAATAGACATTGACCAGGAGAGAGAGAGGAGATTGAAAATGGAGGAAGCGTGACACAAACAGGTCAAAAAGATGGGTTTTTAAGAAGGCTTTTAAGAGCAGGGATGAGTGATTTCCAGAGGGTAGAGGCATAGTGGCTGCTTCCAATTGTGAAGCACAGGGACTGGGAACCCACAGAATGAGGGGAGGTAGAGTGTGGGGAGATAGGACTGGGGGAGAACACTGACTAGGGTGGGGAAGGCGGTGGAATGATTTGGATACAGAGAGGAGGCTCTTAAAGTCAATTTGCTGGGGCACAGACAGCCAGTGGAACTTAAGAATGGGTTTATGAGAGGATAGGAGAGGGTGTGGGCTATATTATTCTGAATAAGTTGCAGTTTGTCGATGGTGGAAGCTGGCAAGGAAAGCAATGGGAAAAACTGATGCTCGAGATAATGCAGCCTTATTTTCCTCCTTAAGAATGTTTAGCAGAGAAGTTATTGCTTGTAGCAGCTTAATCAAGTCATGAGACCCAACAGCTGTCCTCTAGGCAGCGGAAACATTTGAGATCCTAAAAATGGAAAATGGGGAGTTGTACAGATTTGTCTGGCAAAATCAACTCTAATCAGATTTATTAACTCTTTAGAAAAACTGCACTGAAGTATCATCTTGCATTATGTGCTCAAGTCCCTGGAATGGGACTTGAACCCACAACCTACTGACTCGAAGACAAGAGTGCCGTCATTTCCCACTCTTGGATTGATGTACACTACATTGCAACCTAAATTTCAACAACCCAGCTTCATACTTCATTGTACTTGTGTAAGTGTGACTGTTTAGTATTCCAATTTTAGAACAAGCAACTTATACATTGCTCTGATTGGAAATAGAAGCAGGAGTTGGATGCACTCAGGAGTAATAATTGAAGGACACCGTCCCTTCATCCATGGAATCCCATGCCTGCATTGGATGGGTATGATGTGAATGAATAGTTGCAAAAAATGATTAATTTAACTGTTTGGAGGAAAAGAAGGCTGCAATATTAGAAATTAATATTTTCCTTAAGTTTTTCAACATTCTCTGCTTGGGTGGGTCCAGAGACACCTCACCAAATCTGCTCCATTGCTGCAAAGTATTGCTGGAATTAAGGGGCAATAGATGCCTTTTTTCATCACTTCCATTGGCAATATTTGACTATCGGCCTGGATAGTGTAGGGTTGACCTTGGAGGGTAAAGGTTTCTCCTTTCGTCAGATCTTGGTGCTTTCTGTCCTTCACACAACTGCTATCGTGCAGCATATTTTTTCTTAAAAGCTGCTTTCCGATGTAGAGGTGGATTTAACTCAAAATGCTGCATTATGTTTGGGTAGCTGCAAAACAAATTTCAACTTTTAATGAAATGCCACTCAAAGTATTTTTAAGACTTGTCTCAGTTTCTGACATTAATAAGATATTTTGACTTGAAGTCACAGCATGAAAATTTAGAGGTTTGATTTAGACTACTGTTTCAGGTCACATCATTTGCTTGAGCAAAATTGCACTATATTTTGGAAAATTTAAAGCAATCCTCCATGTTTGCACTCTTAATACTGCAGCCACATTCAAAAAGCAGGAGATTATGCAATGGAACCTCCCAATGCTGTAATAAATTGGCATTAAAATAATTGTTTTGGACGTATACATATAAATAGCATTTGAGTTAATTTGAGAAGGGCACCAGAGACTCAAATTATTCAAAGCTATTAGTTTATAATAACTTGCCAATGCGCCAAATTT
This sequence comes from Squalus acanthias, assembly GCA_030390025.1. Classification (NCBI taxonomy): domain Eukaryota; kingdom Metazoa; phylum Chordata; class Chondrichthyes; order Squaliformes; family Squalidae; genus Squalus; species Squalus acanthias. The sequence goes on along the minus strand of CM059447.1, from coordinate 24,924,530 downwards.
TCCTTCTCTGCACAATTAGCTATTTACATTCTGCTATCGTCATGTTCCAGATATAAAATAATGGAACATTAACACCAGTATTTGGTCAAGTGCAAATGATTTACCGGCCCTGACATCAATTTAATCAACATAATGCTCTATAAATTTAACAATGTATTTGATACTGTATATTACATGAATTATTTAATTTCAATATGTGAACCTTGAAAACCTGGCTATATCTCAATTAACAATCAATAGATAGGTTCTGCAATATAATAAGTTTTTAATGACTATATATGAATAAGTCTAGAAAGCAGGAACGTTATAATTCTTGGTTGATGAAACATTTTAATAGTTTGAAGACTTCAATTTTGGTTCCGTTGTACATTTTACTGGGCATGGAAATTTTTAATGAAGGATCGACTCTTCTATTTTAAGTGATAAATAGTTTCATTTTGATGTGGAAAAGGTTTCTTTTTGTTGCAACTTTGTTCTAACGAAAATGTATTTCAGTGGATATAGTGTCCTGATTTCCCTGGTAGTTTGTAACAAAATCAGTCAGAAATCATTCAGTGTTAGTTTGGTATTTAGGAATAGTTTGCATAAACTGTTAGCTTAAAACATCTGGTAATAATTGACTAAGTTCAAGATTACCTCTTCTTGCTTCTGCATTCTATACCTTCAGTTAAAAAACGAAGGATTCCATTAACTTTTCTTCATGGCCTTATCTACTTTGCGTTGCCATCTTCAATGACCCCTGCATCTGTGCACCAAGGTCACTCTGCTCCTCAATTCAACATTTTATCATTTAAGCTAATCTTGTCTTTCCAGACAGATAGGGTAGATCTTTGTCTGCACTACATGGGCAGAGCAGATTACCCGCCTTTAATACAACCCACTCTATTTACATTTAATTGATTTCAGAGGAATGAAAATCACGCTGACTGCTTCCCCCCCCACCCCCAGGCGGTGAAGATTAAAATATACCCCATAGTGCCTAATCGGGACAACTTACAAAGTTTCTTTAATTTCCTGTTGGGGTGATTGATCACTGTAATCAAGGTTACTAAACCAGGGAATTTCTTGTGCTCAGTAGATCTGAAAGTTGCTTAACTTTGTCTACTCAGATGTACAAGAATTGCACGAAGTTCATTTTAAACTTTAGTGCCTCAAACCTTTATCATGTTCGGGGGAAATAAATGGAATGATTGTTAGGCATGAAGGAATTCATGTTTATCCCTCTTGAATGTCTTATCAACTGTGGAGATCCTAAATGACAGTACTTGCACAGTAGTGATGGGTAGCCACCATTTTGCTTAAGATCTTGAATTGTACGAATGGTAGCCAAATGCAATTAACAATTGGAGAAAAAGGCCAGTAAATGATACATATTATTTTGAAACCAATTTCTATACTGAGCTTTTGAAAAAATAATAGTCATAAACATCATAGCACACATTATAGAGGAAGGAGTAGGTCAATAGAGAGGGAAGATGGCAGTAAGGCCACCTCACCCCATCGCAGGCAGCGCATTGAACAGCAACCCACTCTTTTTTTTTAATCTCAGGGCAGGAATCCACTTAAAAGCAATCTGCATAATCCTAAATCATCAGGTATTAAGCAGAATATTAGAAGCACAATTAAATCTGTCGAAGGTGGTAGAAGCACATCCGTCGCTTATGTAACCAGGACACAGACCTCCCAGGTAGTTTCTCTTTATGCAGAAGGGGAGAACAAAAATCGACAGAAATAATGGAATCAATCTTTTTCTTCCTTTTGTCTTATTTCATTTTTGTGTGTTAGGATAATACTCTGATACTATTGTGCATTTGCGACTCCTGATTCCATCACACCTGCTGATCAATGAGGTTTCCAGCTTTCTGGTCCCTCTGTATTCTAGAATCCCTCAACAGTTCAGATGGTTTGGTCAGAAATCTCCTGCTTTTTGAATGTGGCTGCAGTATTAAGATCTACAGGATGCTGCATCAACTCAACAAGGTGTAGAGATTGGGCCAATTATTAGCTTATCTCTAGTCCTTCAAATAATCAGGATTGACTGCAAACCAATATGGTGAGTATATTGTGTTTAATCAGAGTTTAAGACGGAATATAACATGCTAGTTATACAGCAAAAACATACGACCGTGACAAGCAGCTGGTACCGGACCCGATCGACAGACGGCTGGCGTGCATGAACGGTTCTCTGGCTTCCGGCCTCTCTCTCTCTCTCTCTCTCTAGAACCTCTGATTTGGTGAGCGTGGGATCACTCTCAAAAGAGCGTTCGACCAGCCCAACTTCTGTTCAGCTCTTCCCTCCACCGTCTGTGTGGACAAGCACTCAAGGTGTTACTTTTATTCTCTTTTTAGGGCTGGGCCTGAGGCCAAGTTATTGACAAGACCATTTAACCTATAGCGGTTCCCCTAAAACCTCATCACCCAATGGGGCATCAGATTCTTTGGGCTGGATTTTACCAGCCCTGAGGAGGTGGGTCTGGAGGCAGGACTGCTGGGAAAATCAAAACAAAATGGGAGCGGGTCCCGAACCCGCTCCCAACCCGCCTCCAACCAATCTTCCCGGGAGTCAGGTACCCGATTTGCGCAGGAACCTGACTCCTAGCGGCGGGAAGAGGATTATAGCCACTTAACTGCCTGTTAACAGGTAGTTAAGAGGCTTTTTCCCATTTTGAGACTTCTGCTGTGGGCTTCCCGATGTCGGGGAACCCCGTCAGGGTAAGTGAGGTGTGATGTAGGTCTGTTGTAATGTTTGTGTATAGATGACAGCTGCAGAAGTGCTGTGAAGGATGCAATGGGACACTGGTGAGTATCAGAGGTAAGGAAATGCTGGGAAAGTCATTTTTAATGTGTTTAGATTTTTCTGCAGGTGACAAGCTTTGAAGTGTTTGTGTGGCCTCACTCATTGGGAGAAGTGACAGATCGCTTCTGTACCCTCACCTGCAGCTGCCATCTGTTTTATCCTAAGGAGAGAGTCATTGGAGAGCCTGGGGGCAAGGGCGCACCTTTGTACAGTAATTGTCAGCACCCCAATGCTGTCAAACACTGTCAAATCATCTGTCAAAAATAAATGGATCATTTCCCTTTAAGAAAACCAGCAGATGAAGCATCTCAACTGACGTCATCTGACACTGGCTTTCCCTTAATTGGCCGGCAAGCCCGCAGGGCGGGCTTAACAAGGCTAATGAGGGGAAAATAGTGTCTGTGCATCGGACATCGCTGGGGGCGGGACTAGAACCCAGAAGGCAGCAGTCCCGTCCCCAACTTGTCTTGGGAACACCATCACCTCCAAGTTCCCCTCCAAGTTGCACATCATGCTGACTTAGACATCAGAATCATGAGGGGTCTGCACAGAGTAGATAGAAACTGTTCCCGTTGGCAGAAGGGTTGAGAACCAGTGGACACAGATTTAAGGTGATTGGCTGAAGAACCAAAGGCGACATGAGGAAAACCTTTTTTACACAGCGAGTGGTTATGATCTGGAATGCACTGCCTGAAAGGGTGGAGGAGGCAGATTCAATCATGGCTTTCAAAAGGGAATTGGATAAGTACCTGAAGGAAAGGGCGTGGGAGTGGGACTAGCTGAAGTGCTCTTGCAGAGAGTCGGCACGGGCTTGATGGGTCGAATGACCTCCTTCTATGTTATAACCATTCTATGATTCTAAGATATATATCTCTGTTCCTTCTTCATTGCTGGGCCAATACCCTTCAAATTCCCTACCAAATGCCAACACTGCAAGGACTGCAGCAGTTCAAAGAGAAGGCCTACCACCATTTTCTCGGGGCAACTACGATGGGCAATAAATGTTACCTTGCCAGCATTGCCCACATCCTGAGAACAAAAAAATTGTGCTAATCCATGAAGACATTCATCCTTTTGTTGAAAATGAAACAAAAGAGTTGAAAGAAAGAGGGGTGAGGCGTAACAGCTGTGAAGAGAAATTGGCACTTTTCCATTGGAGCTGCAGAGTTTAACGAGTGACCTGATGGAGATCTTTAAGATTATGAGGGGTTATGAGAAAATAGTGATTGATTGTTTAATGGGAGGTTGGGAAAAAATGTCTTTACACAGAGGGGATTAAAATGTGGAATTCTCGAGCACAAACCACTATTGAAGCAATCCATAAATCCTTTAAAAATGCAATTAGTTGCTTGGAAAAAGAGGAACATTCAAGGGCATGGGAGCGAGCAAGAGAGTAGGATTTGAAGAGCTGAATGGCCTGTTTTGTGCTGTAATATTCTACGATTCCAGTGCTTTCAAAATCTTAGAAGAAACACTCTTGCGACTTTTTTATGCTCACTAAAGGAATCCTTTTTTTTCTTTTAAATAATATGCTGCTTCGTTGTGGAAAAATTCAACTACTAACGTGATGCTTTTTCACCACTAGGCAGCTGACAGTTTTTCTTCAAGGAAGGCAATGTGTTTTGGGAAAGGATGATCTCGTTATCCAACAGGAGCTTTTAAAGCTGTGCTATAAACCTTTTTCCACAAAGAGATAATCTTTTTGGTTTATGAGCTGTTTTGCTCACATGAGCGGAACCCGTATTTGTTGCATATTGGAGAAATAAGGCTCTCCTCCTGCTGAGTAAAATCCAGCGTTACAGGTTGGATTTCACTACAATGAAGCCAAAACAGGAAACACATGTCTCTAAGCACATGGCAAAGGTTTTTGTTTTTGCAGTAAAACATGTTTTTTTGAAAAAGTAATAACTAGTTTTAAAGGAGGGTTATGTAAGATTTATAACGTTGCTCCTACAGAGATATTCTACTTCCAATTACATTTTATCGGGACTCTTAAATAATTCTGTCCAACGACTAGGCGAAAATGAGCAGGTTATTAAATTTTAGAAACTATATTTGGCTCTTTTTGCACATGTGACCTCATTTGCTGTTTCAGAAGTAGTAAACACGTTTCACTTGTGCTCATGAATCCATAACGGCTGTCATATTGTCTTAAACTTTGAAACCACGCTTAATTAAACATATTCTTCAAGCCTCAGCAACTTTTTGAGATCGAAATGTTCACAAGTTTCGGTTCTGCACTAAGATTAGGCTTTTAAAATTCATATGCCAAAGATTTGAAGTAGTGGGTCCTTTCCTCCAGTGAAAGTTGACCACTTTTATTTGATACTTAACCCTTTGAACACTGAGGGCTAGAAATTCGTCTCGGGCTGTGGCGAGAAACGGGCGGTATCAGATCGGCCGCCCGTTATACGCATCGCCTAATATTGAGTTCTATTGCAGTCAATGGGCCCGTTTTTTCGCCACCACCCAAGACAAATTTCTAGGCCTGTATATTTGCAACATTTTCACAAATATTGCGAAATGTTCGAGAATCAGAGAAAATGATCAGCTGCTCATTTTTAATCATTTTGAAAATTAAAAATGAATAAATGTAAACAAGCACAGGAAAGGACGATTAAGCCTGCTGCTCCCAGACACGGTGCAACCACACACACCATTGACCCAACCCCCGAAGCACACAATCTCCTGGGGGGAGAGAGAAACATCGAGAACTTATCATAGAATCAAAGAATAGTACAGCACAGAAGGAGGCCATTTGGCCCATCGAGTCTGCACCGGCTCTTTCGAAGAGCAAACCAGTTAGTCCCACTCTCCCTGCTCTTTCCCCATATCCCTGTAACTTTTTTCTCCTTCAAGTATTTATCCAATTCCCTTTTGAAGGCTACTATTGAATCTGTATCCACCACCCTATCAGGCAGTGCATTCCGAATCCTAACCACTCGTTGTGTAAAATAGTTTTTCCTCATGTCACCTCTGGTTCGTTGGCAATCACCTGAAATCTGTGCCCTCTCGTTATCGACCCTTCAGCCATTGGAAACAGTTTCTCTTTATTTACTCTATCTAAACCCGTCATGATTTTAAACACCTCTATCAAATCTCCTCTTAACCTTCTCTGCTCCAAGGAGAACAACTCCAGCTTCTCTAGTCTATCCATGTAACTGTAATCCCTCAGCCCTGGAACCATTCTAGTAAATCTCTTCTGTACCCTCTCCAAAGCCTCAAGTCCATCCTAAAGTGTGGTGCCCAGAATTGGACACAATACTCCAGCTGGGGCCAAACTAGTGTTTTATAAAGGTTTAGCATAACTTCCTGACTTTTGTATTCTATGCCTCTATTTATAAAGGTCATGATGCGGAGATGCCGGTGTTGGACTGGGGTGGACAAAATTGAGAGGTCGCACAACACCAGGTTATAGTCCAACAGTTTTATTTGAAATCACAAGCTTTCGGAGCTATCGATTGCCCCTTCCTCAGGTGAAGTAAATAGATACAGAATCGCCAAAGCATATATAGATAGAGAACAAAGCATGTGTACCTTACAATTGCAGACAACTAAATTAAATCATCCTGACTATCTGCCGAGGTGTGATAAAGTTAATCAGGTCAGCCAGGAAGGTACCACATCAAAGACATAGTAAGATACAACTGAGACAATGAGGTGGAGTCGCAGGGGGTCTAACGTGTCAAAAGCTGACGTCTGTATGTAAAACGAAAAGCTTTAAAATTTTTACTTCTTTACTGGGAAAATTTTTACTTTTTTACTGGGAATCACATCTGTGAACAAGCCAACGACGACTCGAGTCCGGATCACGTCATGTATCGTGACATAAACCCAAGATCCCGGTTGAGACCGTCTTCATGAGTGCGGAACTTGGCTATCAGTTTCTGCTCGATGATTTTGCGTTGTCGTGTGTTTCTAAGGTTGCCTTGGAGAACGCTTACCCGCAGATCCGAGGCTGAATGTCCTTGACTGCTGAAGTGTTCCCCGACTGGGAGGTAACAATCCTGCCTGGCGATTGTTGCGTGGTGCTCGTTCATACGTTGTCTCAGTGTCTGCATGGTCTCGCCGATGTACCATGCCGCGGTGCATTCTTTCCTGCAACGTATGAGGTAGACAACGTTGGCCGAGTCACATGAGTATGTACCATGTACACAACCCTGCCACGGCAAACTCTGCAAGACATGCCAGATCATCAACACAGATACCACCATCACACGTGAGGACACTACCCACCAGGTACATGGTACATACTCATGTGACTCGGCCAACGTTGTCTACCTCATACGTTGCAGGAAAGAATGCACCGCGGCATGGTACATCGGCGAGACCATGCAGACACTGAGACAACGTATGAACGAGCACCGCGCAACAATCGCCAGGCAGGATTGTTACCTCCCAGTCGGGGAACACTTCAGCAGTCAAGGACATTCAGCCTCGGATCTGCGGGTAAGCGTTCTCCAAGGCAACCTTAGAAACACACGACAACGCAAAATCATCGAGCAGAAACTGATAGCCAAGTTCCGCACTCATGAAGACGGTCTCAACCGGGATCTTGGGTTTATGTCACGATACATGATGTGATCCGGACTCGAGTCGTCGTTGGCTTGTTCACAGATGTGATTCCCAGTAAAAAAGTAAAAATTTTCCCAGTAAAAAAGTAAAAATTTTAAAGCTTTTCGTTTTACATACAGACGGCAGCTTTTGACACGTTAGACCCCCTGCGACTCCACCTCATTGTCTCAGTTGTATCTTACTATGTCTTTGATGTGGTACCTTCCTGGCTGACCTGATTAACTTTATCACACCTCGGCAGATAGTCAGGATGATTTAATTTAGTTGTCTGCAATTGTAAGGTACACATGCTTTGTTCTCTATCTATATATGCTTTGGCGATTCTGTATCTATTTACTTCACCTGAGGAAGGGGCAATCGATAGCTCCGAAAGCTTGTGATTTCAAATAAAACTGTTGGACTATAACCTGGTGTTGTGCGACCTCTCTATTTATAAAGCCCAGGATCCCATATGCTTTATTAACTGCTTTGTTAACCTGTCCGGCCACCTTCAAAGGTTTGTGCACAAACACCCCCAGGTCTCTGTTCTTGCACCTCCTTTAAAATTGTACCATTTAGTGTGTATGGTCTCTCCTCATTCTTCCTACCAAAATGTATCACCTCATACTTCTCGGCGTTGAATTTCATCTGATATGTGTCCGCCCATTCCACTAGCCTGTCTATATCTTCTTGAAGTCTATTACTATCTTCCTCACTTCCAAGTTTCGTGCCATCATCTGCATTGTGGTCAATTCAGGAAAAAAACCTGGGTAATTCTCATCTAATTCCTGAAGCTAGTATAGACTTGACTGGACAGTTCATTATTTTCTGCCAATCTCTTGCTCTCCAATCTTCAAATTCTCTTTTCCCACTCCCAACACTTCATCGCTGCTCCTACCTTTTCTTCCATCTCCATTACCCCTCCCCTTACTTTTGGACTTATCCTAGCTGACATAAGGAATGCTGAAGTGACAGGTTATTGTGCTATCCATGATCAGTTCTGTATACTAATATAGCTCCACTGTCATAGCACTCCTTGTTGCTGCAGCAACAGAGCTAATGGAATGTTAGCGGGTTAGCTCTATGAAGAAGGTTGAGGGAATTTAAATAACAACGGGTAGGAGCATTGTAAGATGCCAGCTGCTGACTATATTTGGCACATATACATCCCAATAATTTAGATATTTGCTTAATGATGGGATTACTCTCTATTCATCCACTTACCTTGATTTATATTGGAAACTTTACCATGTATAATAGAGTGCCTGAGGGGGATTTGTACATTCAGCCAGGATGAGTAATGAGGCACAGGGCCAAGGTCAAGTGCAAGGCGTTAAAGGAAATTGAGGGACAAATCTACCAGAGTCACATTAGCAACCAATTGCAGAGCATTTATTGGAAAAGAGCTGGAACAAAACAAAAATACAGGGAAATTAAAACTGTAATTAAATTGGAAAGTCAGGAATAAAAGGGAAAATGTACTCCAGTTTAAAAGTGTTAACTAGTGGACAGGTGAGATGAACCTTCTAAAAGTGAACTTTATACGTTATTGAGTGCTGAGCTCTTCCAATCACAATTAATTTATAATAAAAACAAAAAATGCTGGAAATACTCAGCAGGTCAGGCAGCATCTCTGGAGAGAGAAACAGAGTTAACGTTTCAGGTCGATGACCCTTTGTCAGAAGTGGAAAAAGCTGGAGATCGAACAGGTTTTTAAGCAAGTGCAGGGGCAGGGAAAGTGGGGAGGGGAGGAAAGAACAAAAGGGAAGGTCTGTGATAGGATGGAAGGCAGGAGAGATTTAGGGCTGGATTTTCCAAGCCCCGAAGAGGCGGGCATGGAGGCGGGACAGCCGGTAAACTTGGAGAAAGTGGGGGCGGATGGCAAAGCAGCCCCCATCCTGCCTCTGTGCCCACTTGCCAGGAGGCGGGAAGATGTGCAGCTTTGGGTCCCGTCTCCTGGAGGCGGGAAAGGCATTTAATCCTTTTAACTGCCTGTTAACAGGTAGTTAACAGGCAGAAAAAAGGATTAATGCCATTTTACCTTCACAGGTGAAGGCTCCCCGACCTCGGAGAACCCCGCCGGGGTGGAGGCGACGTGAAGGAGGTCTGCGGGGGTCGGAGGCACCTGGAAGTAAGGTGTAGACGTGAGTGATGGGTGCAAGTGTGGAGTGGTAAGTATGCAAGGTGAGTGATAAGTTTAAAAAGGTGTTCACTTACCTTGTTTTCTTCCTACAGCCTTTAGCCGCGCTGGATCGGGAGAGCCGACATCCTGCTTGTCAATTTCACAGACATGTGAAATTTACAAATTTGAAAGGTTTGATGAGTCCTCAACACAAGGACTCATCAAACTAAAGAGAATGTCAGTGTTTGACAGCTTTAGAGCTGTCAAACGCTGTCATTTCTTCTTTCAAGAAGTCTTGACAGATAACACGTCTGACATTGACGTGATCTGTCAGTGACTTCCTCCCTAATTGGCCAGCTGAGCCCACAGGGTGGGCCTAACAAGCTCATTCAGGGGAAAATCCCTCTGGTTGGTCAGGCGAGGATGGAGGCAGGACATTGACACGACAAGCAGCTGTCCCGCCTCCAACTCACCTCCATTCACAAAATCCAGCCCATAGAGACATTCAGAGATGGTGCAAGGCAAAAGGAGATGGTAATCGGACAAGTTAAGAAACAAAAGATGGCTCTAGATGAAGTGCAAACGGCACTGGCAGAATGAAAGACAGCTGCCATGTGGGAGAGAGAAAAAAAAATGCAATAAATGGAAAAAAAAGGATGGGGGCCGAGGTTATGGTCTGAAATTGTTGAACTCTATGTTGAGTCCAGAAGGCTGTAAAGTGCCTAATCGAAAGATGAGGTGCTGTTCCTCGAGCTTACGTTGAGCTTCATTGGAACAGTATAAGAGGCCGAGGACGGTGAGGTCTGAGTGGGAGTGGAGCGGAGAATTAAAGTGACAGGCAGCCGGAAGCTCGGGGTCACCCTAACGGACTGAACTAATTTATAGTTGAATAAGTACATCGGTGATTTTACAAGAATGGAATTGCTGGCCAAAATGATACATTTCCTGTAAAGAAGTGTGCATGTATGGTCATAAATATTGTTGGTATGTGTGTGCTTTCAATGTCATATCTATAACTTTAGTGTGTTCAGATTTTGAGTGAAATAGTAAGTAGATATTTAATAAGTGTCAGATATAAAGCAGACAATTTTATTATTGAAAACATTGTTGTTTCCTTGGAATGTGACAGAAGATAATGGATTCAAGATCTGCTTGAGGACTTGAGCATTTAATCTAGGCTGACATTTCAGTGCAGCACTGATGCAGTGTTGCAGTGTCAGAGGTATCGGGCTGGATTTTGTCATGGGGGCGGGTTGGGGGCGGGTCAGGTGGTCAGCGGGTTCCGCCCCCGATGTGAGGTGGGACAATTTAGCGATTTTGCCTTAATTGGGCACTTGATTTCCAGCGTGTGGGTACCCCTGGCCCAATGAGTCTTTTGGTCCTGAAACTCGCCTCTGATGTCGTCATCTATGCAGCTGCATTTAAGGCCTGCAATCAGCCTTGGTTCATTTTCTGCCTTACAACTTTTTTGCTGAGACTTCTGAGGGATTAGTGGTGCAAACATGGCAAGCTCAAGACCCAAGTGCACACCCCGCTTTGATGAGGACTCCCTCCAAGCTCTGGTGGAGGGAGCAAGAGCTCAGAAGGAAGTGCTGTTTCCTTCTTCTGGGAGGAAAAAGCCTCCCCAACAGACCAAAGCTGTGTGGCTGCAAGTGGCACAGGGGGTCAGTGCCATCTCAATGTGCAGCAGAACTTGGCTGCAGTGCAGAAAGAGGTTTCATGACCTTATCCGCACAGGAAAGGTGAGTATTACATCACCATGACCCTCAATCTGCTCCCCATCGCCTCTCATCACCAGCACTGTTCATTATCAACCTCCTCCTCCACATCCCACTTGACCCTTACATCCCTGCACCCTTAACCATTCCCTCTCTCTGTATGTTCACATTCACTTAACTATTCGACTATACAGCCCTCGCACTCCCTATCACTGTTATGCTATGACAACAATCTACAACACACAGGGAGGGCCCTTGGTCTTGGGACCTTACTCCATCTTGTGTCCTTCTAAGCATCTGTGCTATGGATTCTCTACACTCCTTCATTCTCACTCAAACTCCACTTGTGTCCCTCATTGCAGGAAAAGAGAGCCCACAATAAGAGGGAAAGGGCGAAGACAGGAGGAGGGCCACCCTCAATCACCCAGCTCACCAGCACAGAGGAGGCGGCCCTCGAGATCATGGGAGTCGAGGAGGATGTGCAAGTGGGGGATGGACAGATGGGCGCATCAGAGCAAGCTGGTGACAGAATAGTTTTTCATCTCTCTCATTGACATTGTATGAGTGACTGATATTGATTCTGATGCTCTAACAGACTTGTGATCATCTGCACGATTCCATGTGCATCCAACGTTTATCTCACATGTCTAACTCTCCTTTACTCCCCCACAGGACCATCGACAGCCCCCCTCCCCACTGTCCAGGAGGAACAGCCTCATCCACAAGACTCCTCAGAGGAAGCTGCAACCTCTGAGGGCGCAGTGTCACCAGAATTAAGCGCACCCAGCACCAACGCAGACACTCACACCTCGGTGGGACCTTCGGGACATAGAGTACTGTTGTCACCTGGTGTATCACAGCTCACAAGTGAGCATCAGCAGTTGGTTGAGACAGGGACAGCAGTGGAGAGTCCTCGTCAGAGGGCGCAGGGTGCTCCCAGCTTGGATCAGCTGCATGTCGACCCTATGCCTCCGGGTCCATCCAGAAGGAGAGCGGTGCTGGAACTCCAGGAACAGGTGCAGGAGTCTCTGGCAGGTTTTGTCTCCAAGGTCACTGCAAGTGTGGAGCGGATGGAGGAGTCCAATGCTAACATGAGCAGAGCCTTTGTGGAGGCATTGGCGCATGAACGCATCACCACGGAAAGGATGGCAACCTCTGTGGAAAGGATGGCTACCTCCGTGGTAAGGATGGCTACCGTAGAGGAGAGGCTGGCTACAGTAGAGGAGAGGATGGCTACGGCCATGGAGGAGCTAAGTCGCCAGGGTCTTGAAAACATGGTCATTGTTCAGAATAGACTGACATCTCTGGAGGAGCGATGGTCAGCTATTGAGCAGAGAAACCAGACCTTCATGGAAGTCCTCTGGAGTAGGACTGCCAGTGCAGAAACGGGTCCTCATGGCCCCCCTGAAGTGCAGCAAGGTGCTGTCAAGCTACTTGCTAGCTCTGAAGTGGGGCTGACCCATGAGAGGGATGTTGGTGGCAGAGAACAAGGAAGTGGGGGCTCCTCTCCAAGCGGTCACACGACCATGCCACTGCAGAGCACTCGGTCAGAGCCCCACCAGAGTCCTCACCCAACTGAGATGGGCGTCTCAGCCCCTGCACAGCCGCAGGAGCAGCAGACTGTTGCCGAGCCCTCACAGGCTCGTAACCCCAGAGGATGCCCGCCAAAGGTGTCGAGGCAGGAGCAGCATGAAAGTGAGCAAGGGGCCTCCACATCTGCTGAAGCCACAGGGGAAGCACCATGTAGGAGTATGCGTAAGAGGAAGATAAAGCACAAGTAGTCACAAGGGTAGTCACTTGGGTGTTCTGTTGTGTTTAATTGTGAAATGCCATCTGTGAATTAATGTTATAAAATGACTTGATGGCAAACTGTTGAAGTTGTGGGCTGTGTCATTTCGCAAATGGGACTTCCACAATGAGGGCTCAGGGCGACTTGGAATTGTCAGTATGGTGGTCAGAGTGATAGGAAGCCGCAGGTTCTTGTCCATTGTCAATGGTGTGGTAAGAAGGTGCGAGCCAAAAGTGTTTGATTGGGCAACCTAAGCAAATCTGGCCAAGATCAGTGCATCCCTTGCAGCAATGTTTTCGCGTGCTGCTACCGCTGGTTGATGCGCCTCCGCACGCTGTTCGTTGTCGCTCTCCTCCTCCTCCTCCTCCTCATCCTAATCTGAGGAGGCTATGCGATGAGCCACTTGTACCTCAGGCCGCTGCAAGCCATGATGGTGTGCCATGTTGTGAAGTGCACAGCAGACCACGACGATTCTGGAGACCCTGGCTGCTGAGTACTGCAGGGCTCCACCTGATCTATCAAGGCATCTGAATCGCATCTTCAGCAAGCCGATTGTTTGCTCGATAATGGATCTGGTGGAAATGTGGCTGGAGTTGTAGCGCTCCTCAGCTTCATTTGATGGCCTCCTCAACGGTGTCATTAGCCACGTCTTCAGGGGATAGCCCTTGTCTCCAAGTAGCCATCCACAAAGTTGGTCTGGCGGACTGAAGAGTGGAGGCACACTAGACTGCCGCAGGATGAAGGCGTCATGGCAACTGTCAGTGTACTTGGCGCAAACATGCAAAATTTCCTTCTTGTGGTCACACACCAGCTGCACGTTGAGGGAGTGGAAGCCCTTGCGATTGACAAAAATACCTGGATTGTGATGGGGTGCCTTAAGGGCCACATATGTGCAGTCTACGACGCCCTGCACCCTTGGAAATCCTGCCAGATTAGCAAATCCAACTGCACGCACGGTTACACTTGCTTGGTCCTTGGAGAAGTTGATGTAATTGTGCGCGTTGGCAAAGAGGGTATCGGTTACCTGCGTGATGCCGCTGATGTCTGCTGTTGATCCCTGGAATGAGCTTGAAGCAAAAAAGTTGAGTGCGTTGGTGACTTTGACGGCCACTGGCAAGGGGTATCCACCTGCTCCTCTGGGCTCCAGGTCTTGCTGCAGCATTGCGCAGATGTCACCCACTACCTCTCGCGAAAGTCTGAGCCTCCTTTGGCACTGCTGCTCAGTCATGTTGAGGTAGGTCATCCTCTGTCTGTAAATCCTGTTTTGGGGATATCTCCTGCGGCGACATGCTTCCATGCGCTGGCGCCTTCTGGCCTGTGCAGCTTCAGGTGGGTGAGCAGCAGGTTGGCGCTGCTGTTGTTGCTCCTGCTGTTGTTCCGGGTTCTGCTGCTGCCGCGGCTGGTCTTCGTCCGAATCTGAGGTCCAGGAGGAAAGGAAATAAATAGTTCCCATGTTGCAGGTATATACCTCAGTTGAGGAAGCGCTCAGTCAAGGTGGGGAGAGGGGTTTTCCAGGAGGTCACAGTGGAGATGGATTTCAGCTTCAAAACTTCCAAAATCTGTAGACCTGCAAAAAGTTCTCCCAGACCTGAGAAAAGAAAGTTCTGCCACCTGCAAATGATCATTGTGGAAAACATCTTTTTTATGGGGAGCTGCAGCTGTTAGTAAGCCATCCACTTGTGAGCCCGCCAGGATTAACTGGCGTGTTCCAGAGGAGACGTGCAGCACACGGGAAATGTGTTAAACTCTGAAAGGCCTCTCAAAATGGCATTATAGAGGCACTTAAGTGGTTGTTAAGTGCCTTAAGGGCCTATCCCGCCTCTTGGAGGCGGGACCGAAACTGGGTCTGAAAGCCCGCTTTTGGCAAAGTTGCTCAGAGGCGAGTTGGAGGCGGGATCGGAGCCCGACGCCATTTTTGGCAACTTTCTCACCTGACCCGCCTCCTCGGGCCTGGCAAAATCGAGTCCATCATCTTTTAGATACAATGTTAAACTAAGGCCCCGTCTATCTGTTTGGGTGGACGTTAAAGATCTCATGGCTCTAGTCAAAGAAGCATCCTGCTCGGGATGCTACCACTCAATTTACGGTGCAGGGGTGCTGACTTTTTTGGGGCGCTAAAAGTAGTGCCCCGGCAAAGTTAGCGTCCCAAAGGGGGCGCGACCAAATTTTTCCCCCTCAGTCTCCTACCTCCCAACCAATTACCAACCCATATCTCAAGGTTACCTCTAATTCTGTGAGCTTTTATTTTTGCTAGCAATCTTTTCGTGCAAAACCTTAACCAAAGTCAGTAAGTAACAGACTTTAGCTGTTCCTGATGTTTGGCCTGAAAGAGATTTCTGGTTTATCTAGTTCTTGCTGCAGGAGTTTTTAATCACATGTATTGTTGATGACCTAACTTTACCCATATGGTTAATTGCTTTTGCAGTCTAAGAATATGTCTATGTAAACCTTGAATGCCAAATTACATATGAAGCCATGTGCGGGCTTTTTTTCCCCCACTGTGCTTTAAGTGCTGTCCGGATACTGAGGTGCTAGGCTTACAATAGTGGATCTGGAAGATGTGTAAGATTTGCCGCAACCACAGAGTCATGCGCTCTTGAGGTTTGGATTTTGATTATCCTATTATGATTTTGCATGTTTGTTTTATTTTCCTGTTCTACCCTAATTTAAAATTGACTTCATTTCAACAAACCTTTCGATCAGCCCATTTTATAAGGTCAGATCTGTTGATATGCAATCATTTGGCATTCATCAACATCTCAATTAACTATATGACTGAAATTCAATGGCCCAGAAATTGCTGGAAAAATAATGGCGAATTAATATCGCTTGACATTATTAGTTTACAAAAAATCCAGTAATTTGTGGCGAAGAAGTTATATACCATGAGTTCCGATTCTCCACAAATTGCTGGATGATTTTTGCCGCTCTGCTGTTAGCCTCGACAAAACCAAAAAAATTGTAACCTTGCCGTGAGCCGCTCCATTGAAGTTGATTGTGTGTCATGAAATTGCTAGATTTGTACCGTAAATGCAAATTAATACCGCCGCTACCATTTAGGGCTGGCAATTCATGTCGTAAAGACCTTTTTGATGACGTGATTTATGGTACTGACAGGAGGACCAGAAAGGGAACAAATGAAGTTGTGAAGTCTCACTCCAGCAAGCAGTGAATTGTTACTGGAGGTTTGGTTGTATTTTTGTGCCAGTCTTGCCATCCACGTTCCTGTTACATAGAATTACATAGAATATACGGCACAGAAACAGGCCATTCGGCCCAACCAGTCCATGCCAGCCTTTATGCTACACTCGAACCTCCTCCCATCCTTCTTCATCTAACTCTATCAGCATAACCCTCTATTCCCTTCTCCCTCATATGCTTATCTAGCTTCCCCTTAAATGCATCTATACTATTTGCCTGAACTACTCCCTGTGGTAGTGAGTTCCACATTCTCACCACTTCTGAATTCCCCATTTGATTTCTTGCTGACTATCTTATATTGATGGCCTCTAGTTATGCTCTTCCCCACAAGTGGAAACGCACTCTTTGTGTATCCTCTATCAAAACCTTTCATAATTTTAAATACCTCTATTTTAGGTCACCCCTCAGGCTTCTCTTTTCAAGAGAAAAGAGACCCAGCCTGTTCACCCTTTCCTGACAGGTTAAGGCGATAGACCATTGGGCACAATGTTCATGAGGTCCCAGATGCAACTTTGACATCGCTGCGCCGTTATCAATTCACATTTCCAGCAATTTACGGCACAACTATAGTGCAATCTGAACGGTGAGGTAAAAAGTCCAATGTATGCTGCTTGCCGCAAGATGTGCTATTCCAGCAATTCTGGGCCAATAACTTAACAAATATCAATGAGTAAAAAGCAACATTTCACTTTTTCTACTCTCATCTACTTTTCACCAAGATTAGCAAAAGCAAAATATTCAGCCCCTATGTCTTGTTATAAGTACATAACATTGTCATTTTTTAAGTCTTTAGATTTAATAAATGTAAGGGGTTTCGGTTCGGGGTGCTTGTGCGGGGTTAGGCCTTCGTTGCCTAATACTATTGCTTGCTCTGGTCTCCGGCCAGCCTTGTTGCAATAAGCACCTGTGAGTGGTTCGACCCACTCGCCCTTACGGTTCTAACACTGGACTTAGGTGCGAGAGCAGTAATGCAGAGAAAACTCAAATAGACCCGGTTGAATAGTACGAAATGGAAATTTTTATTGTATAACGTCCAAAATCATGAAGTACATGTCATAGGCACAAATTAATGACAGTACAAGTATACATACATTCATAAAACTTGGTCTAGGGTAATGAGGAACGCACGGCACATCGTAAAAAGGGGAACACATTATATTTATCCTTAATAAAACTACCCTCCCCTATCAATACCTACACTAATCTAGATTTGTAGGATCGAGGAAACATGCTCACCACTCGTGATACTTCGGAGAATTTTAAAGTAAGGCACTCGGCTTGTTTCGCTGCAACACCTGACTGTCACGTGTTGGAAGGGGTCTCTATACCCCACTTGTTTATCTTCTCTGCTCCGGCTAGCAGGCTGGGCTCCCCGTTGTCATGAAGAACTCGACAGTGCTCGGGCCCGGCTGTAGAACTCAAAGAAAAGTCTTCCTGCACCGACACCAGTTACCGGTAGAATTCAAAGAAGAGTCTTCCTGTATTGACACTGGTTGTCGATAGAATTCGAAAGAGAGTCTTCCACTGGTTCGGCAGCAACCTGATAGAGTTCAAAAATGGTCTTTATATTTACGGGCGCGGTCGGGGTTTACTGACCGCGGCGGCACGTGGATTCTTCTTCTTCTCTTCTCATCTCGTCTCGTCGGGCCTTCGGGTCCAGAACACCGTTTACCGACCCTCGGGATGGTGCACCCGGTCACTGGCCTTCGTTGAGGCGGCTCGCTCCAAATTGAGCTCCACCCAACATAGGAGAATAAAAGTTCAGCCCGCGTCAAGAGTCAGTTCAAACAAATCAGCCCCGGGAGGATCAGAGGAATAAGAGAGTTCAGCAGCCAGCAGCAAGATAAGAGTCAAGAGACCGATGGACATTTGTTCACTATAGTTATAGTGCTGTGTTCCCTTATCTCCCGCCCAAATCTTAATGTTCATCCTTTGTAAAATCTTGGCGCTCAAAATTCCCAGTATGGGGTGATTCTTTCCTTTAATGGGTTTCGGTAGCACCTTAAACTGGCCAACTACCCGTTAATGTTTTCCCCATTGTCGAACCGGCTAGGAGTCTCCCTGACTGGTTTTGGGGCCTTCTCGAATACTGACTTAATCACCCGTGAATGGCTCTCTCATTGTAGAGCCGTGGGGAATTTGCGTATTGATGTATTTGGATGGGCCTTCGATTGCCCAGTACAATGGACCTTACTTGTGCATGGAAAATGATTCCAGCACTTATATCTTTGCTATTGTGTCGAATGCAGACAGGTTGCATCCTGTCTTTATCAGTGTTTGCTGCGTATTACTTATAAATGTTTATTCGAACGCCATTTTGTCTGCCAACTGAAAATTCTGGAAGCTTCTGCCACGAAGCGTGGCGGCCATTTTACAGGCTTCTGTGTCCTGTTTAATCATGACAGCATTTCGTTGAAATAAAACTGATGAAACGAATCTGCTTTATTTCGTTATTTCAAATCGCGATAATTGCGAATTTTACATAAATTTAACATTGAATTTTAACAGTTAATACTGAATTTTTTAAAACCAAGCTTTGCCTTTCAATGAGCTGAAATCCTATGGCGTTTGACTTCATAAAAATCATGCGAGTTTGTCTTAAGAGTTTATGGCCGGAGTTTTCTGAGGTGGTAGTGGGTGGCAGGTCAGGTGGGAAATTTGAAAAATTGGGAGCGGGTTGGGAACCCGCCATTATCCCGCCCCCACGTGCCTTACCCACGGGTACATTTACCCGTGCGGCAGCGACCCAACCGGCAGGGGCGGGCGACCTAATTGAAATTATTATCAGGTAGCTCACAAGCACTAAAGAGGCTTTTCCCCCCTACATTTTAAATTTCCCTGCATGGCCATGGGATTCACGCAGCTCAGAAACCACGGCTGTCAACCTGAGGCAGGAGTTGAGTGGCCATTGATCCAGCTGATTACTTGACAGCATCAAATGTAGTTTAAAAGCTCCCACCTGACAGTTGATCACTTTCCTCAGGCAGAAGCTGTTGCTGACCACATTCCCAGCACAAATTGAGCTTTCTTCAGGCTACAAGTCTTTCCAGCAAAGTCTCCATCCAGTGTCACCTCATTGGAAGAACCTCTCTCACCATTGACAGATTACTTCTACCATCTCTTCCATCAGCATAGGTGCCATTTATACTGTCTTACCTTGGTCCTCAGAATCTGACTACGATGAGCCCCAACACCAGCAGCACCAGCAGCACCAACAACACCACCAACCTTCTCCTCAGCGCCCTGATGCTGCACAGGACAGAGGGCATCGCGCCGGAGGCGATACCCCCAACACAGGGTATACAGGCAGAGGATGAGCTTCCTCAACATGACTAAGCGGCAGTGCCAAAGGAGGCTCAGGCTATCGCGCCAGGTCATCGCAGACATTTGCAGCTTGCTGGAGCAAGACCTGCAGCTCAGAGGATCGGATGAACCTTACCAGTGGCTGTCAAAGTCACCATTGCCCGCAACCTCTTTGCCTCAGGCTCCTTCCAGGGATCTGCAGCAGACATTTGCGGCATCTCACAGTCGGCCGCCCACAGATGCATCACACAGGTCACCAATGCCCTGTTTGACAAGTCAGCCAATTATATCAACTTTGCCACTGATGAAGCCAGTGTTACTGAGCGGGCACTCGGCCTTGCCACTCTGGCTGGCTTCCCACAGGTGCAGGGCATCATCGACTGTACACATGTGGCCATCAGGGCACCCCATCATAACCCAGGAGTGTTTGTCAACCACAAGGGCTTCCACTCCCTCAATGTGCAGCTTGTCTGCAACCATAGGAAGATCATCATGCATGTGTGTGCCAAATTCCCTAGCATATGCCATGACTCTTTTGTCCTGCGCCAGTCCACCCTCCCTCAGCTCTTTGCACCTCCAGACATACCTTCCGGCTGGATGCTTGGAGACAAGGGCTGTCCACTGAAGACGTGGCTCATGACACCCTTGAGGAGGCCAAGTACTGAGGCCAAGGAGAGATATAATGAAAGCTACATCTCCACCAGATGTGTCATAGAGCAAACAATAGGCATGCTGAAAATGCGATTCAGATGCCTTGACAGATCTGGAGGAGCCCTTCAGTACGCACCAACCAGGGTCTCCGGAATTATCGTGGTCTGCTGCGCCCTGCACAACATAGCACAGCAGCGAGGGTTAGCGCTGCATGAGGAGCAAGGCACTGAGCGCACAGCCTCTTCGGAGGAGGAGGAGGAGGAGGAGCATCACCTGGAAGATGAGGAGCAGCAGTAGACAGGGCTTTAAACTAATGAAGGAGGGGTGGGAGGATTCAGGAAAGAGTAAATTTAAAAGCTTCAAGAGAAATGTCAAGGCTCTAGAGCAGAGTTTTGGGTAAAAATAAGCAGTGTGGGTCAGGAAGGGACAGAGAGAGTAACAAAGGTAATAGGGCATCAGTGACTAAGATGACATCAGGGAAAAATAGAAAAAAGTCAAAGCTAAGGGCACAATATCTGAATGAGCAAAGCATTCACAACAAAATAGATGAATTAATAGCACAGATAGAAATTAATAGGTTTGATCTAATAGCCATTATGGAGACGTGGCTGCAAAGTGACCAAGGTTGGGAACTAAATATTCCAGGATACTTAACTTTTAGAAGAGATAGGCAAAATGGAAAGGAGGAGGGGTATCAGCGATAATAAAGGATGGGACAAAGACAGTAGTAAGAATGGATCTTAGCTCCGAAAATCAAGAAGTAGAATCAGTTTGGGTGGAGCTAAGAAACAGCAAGGGGCAGAAAACATTGGTGGGAGTTGTTTATAGGCCCCCAAACAGTAGTTGTAATGTAGGGCAGAGTATAAATCAGGAAATTAGAGGCGCATGTAACAAGGGTAATACAGTAATCATGGGGGACTTTAATCTACATATAGACTGGGCAAACCAAATTTGCAGTAATAGTGTGGAGGACGAATTCATGGAATGTATGCAAGATAGTTTTCTAGATCAGTATGTTGAGGAACCAACTAGGGAACAGGCTATTTTAGATCTAGTATTGTGCAATGAGAAAGGGTTAATTAATAACCTTGTAGTAAAGGGGCCTTTAGGGAAGAGTGACCACAATATGATAGAATTTTATATTGAGTTTGAAAGTGATATAGTTAAATCCAAAACTAGGGTCTTCAATCTAAACAAAGCAAACTACGTAGGTATGAGGGGCGAGTTGGCTAAGGTAGATTGGAAAACTACACTAGAAGGTATGATGGTAGACAAGCAATGGCTAGCATTTAAAGAATTAATATATAATTTACAACAAATATACATTCCTTTAAGACACAAAAACCCCACAGGAAAAGTGGTCCAACCGTGGCTAACAAGAGAAGTTAAAGATAGTATTAGATCAAAGGAAGAGGTTTATAATGTTGCCAAAAAGAGTAGTAAGCCTGAGGATTGGAAGGATTTTAGAATTCAGCAAAGGTGGACCAAGAAATTGTTAAGGAAAGAGAAAAAAGAATATGAGAGTAAATTAGCAAGAGACATAAAAACAGATTGTAAACATTCCTATAGATATGTAAATAGGAAGAGATTAGTGACAGTAAACGTGGGCCCATTAGAGGCAGAGACAAGAGAAACTATAATGGGCAATAAGGAAATGGCAGAGACATTAAACAAATACTTTGTATCTGTCTTCACGGTAGAAGACACAAAAAACATTCCGGAAGTAATGGGGAACCAAGGGTCTAGAGAGAATGAGGAGCTTAAAGAAATCAGTATAAGTAAAGACATAGTACTAGACAAATTAATGGGACTAAGTGGTGACAAATCCCCTGGACCTGACGACCTGCATCCTAGGGTGTTAAAAGAGGTAGCTGCAGAGATAGTGGATGCACTGGGATTAATCTTCCAGAATTCCCTAGATTCTAGAACAGTCCCCAAGGATTGGAAGGTAGCAAATATAACCCTGCTATTTAAGAAAGGAGGAAGAGAAAAAACAGGGAACTATAGGCCAGTTAGCCTGACATCAGTAGTAAGCAATATGCTAGATTCTATTACTAGGGACGTGGTAACAGGGCATTTAGAGAAAATCATAATATGATTAGGCAGAGTCAACATGGTTTTATGAAAAAGCTTTTTGAAGATGTAACTAGTAGGATGGATAAGGGCGAGCCAGGGGATGTAGTGTATTTGGATTTTTCAAAAAGCATTCGATAAGGTGCCACACAAGAGGTTATTACACAAAATTGGGACTCATGGTATTGGGGGTAATATATTAGCATGGATTGAGGATTGATTAATGGACAGAAAACAGAAAGTAAGAATAAACAGGACTTTATCAGGTTGGCAGGCTGTAACTAACGGGGTACGACAAGGATCAGTGCTTGGGCCTCAGCTATTTACAATCTAAATTAATGACTTAGATGAAGGAACTGAGTGCAACGTATCCAACTTTGCTGATGATACAAAGCTAGATGGGAAAGTAAGCTGTGAGGAGGATGCAAAGAGGCTGCAGAGAGATACAGACAGGTTGACTGAGTGGGCAAGAACATGGCAAATGGAATACAATGTGGGGAAGTGTGAAGTTATCCACTTTGGTAGGAAAAACAAAACAACAGAATATTTTTTGAATGGTGAGAGACTGGGAAATGTTTGCACTCAGAGGGACCTGAGTGTCCTTGTACATGAATCACAGAAAGTTAACATGCAGGTACAGCAAGCAATTAGGAAAGCAAATGGTATGTTAGCTTTTGTTACAAAGGAATTAGAGTATAATAGTAAAGAAGTCTTACTACAATTATACAGGGCATTGATGAGGCCACACCTGGAGTACTGTGTACAGTTCTGGTCTCCTTACCTAAGGAAAGACATACTTGCCTTAGAGGGAGTGCAGCGAAGGTTCACTAAACTGGTTCCTGAGATGAGGGGATTGCCCTATGAGGAGAGATTGAGTAGACTAGGCCTATATTCCTTAGAGTTTAGAAGAATGAGAGGTGATCTAATTGAAACATATAAAATTCTTAAGGGGCTTGACGGTTAATGCTGGGAAAATGTTTCCCCTGGCTGGGAATCTAGAACATGGGGTCACAGTCTCAGAATAAGGGGTCGGCCATTTAGGACTGAGATGCGGAGAAATTTCTTCACTCAAAGGGTTGTGAATCTTTGGAATTCTCTACCCCAGAGAGCTGTGGATGCTCAGTCGTTGAGTATATTCAAGACAGAGGTTGATACATTTTTGGGAACAAAGGGAATTAAGGGATATGGGGATAGTGCGGGAAGGTGGAGTTGAGGTAGAAGGTTAACCATGATCTCGTTGAATGGCGGAGCAGGCTTGATGGGCCAAATGGCCTACTCCAGCTCCTATTTCATATGTTCTTATGTTCTTTTGTTCTAGGAGCTGGAGGAACCTGCGGTGCAGATGGCACCAGCACTCAAGCACAGTGCTGCCCGGGAGGCCAGGGATGGCCTCATCATGGCCAGATTTACTTAACTTTACACAGTCCACCCATATGGCTGCCACATGCTTCGCCAGGTTGGCAACACCCCACAGCCAGACCGTAAAGCATCCCTCAATGACCAATCCATTCCTTTCACAGTCACCACCATTGGTGGAGGTAAAGTTATGCCGGACCCTTCACTACAACTAACTAATCCAGGCGTAAGAATTTCACGGGCATTCGCTGGGCAGAAGTTGAGCAAATAGCCCAACACTCCGCCCGCGGAGGCCCTTTTCCCAGGAATGCGTGCGGTCTGTCAAGAAGATTCTTGGCAGATCGCCAGTTCCGGGTTTTAGCGCGTGCGCTTCACATGACTAAACCCGGAACTTGCGCAGCCCCTACAGGCGCGTATGCATCTTGCACGCACCCATAGGGGCCACAAAATATGGCCCATCATATCCTTCAGCTGATTTATGTTTCCAAACTCAATTTATACAAATATGTTAAATTCAGTTGACTCTTCTCTACAATTCTACATGTGGCAACTTTTGGAGTACCTTTTTACACAAGTAGCTTTTTAACCCAGAACATACGGATAGATGAGTGGGCAGCAACTCTGGTAAAAGTTTGGCTTTGTTTTGTCAGTTTGTGTGTTGTAGTGCCAGTTAAAATCTGGCACAGGGAAATGCATCACAAAAATAATTGGATCTCGACAGGACCTTTTTTAAATAACTGCACATTTGGTTCTTTTCCTGGTCCACCCTGTTGGCTAGGATGTGATGAAGCAGTGTGGCAGACCTGTGTCTGACAAAATAAAAATATTGCACAAGGGAGGTAAAAGTCTCTCTTCCAGGGAACAGATGTTTATAATCTGCAACATCTTTAGCAGTCCAACTGGAATAAGAGAGAAAAAAACTCCTTGTAGTTGAAAGCCTGACATTTCAGCTCTTGAGAGCAGCTAGCAGCTGTTGAATTTTTTCAGTTTAGTGGAATTAATGGCTTAAGGATTGTTAAATGGGGTTGAATGTAGCACAAAAATACTTTCTTTTTGCTGGACCATAGGAAACTTTTTATTATGTATGAACAGGAAAGTTACACCCAATAAATCTTGAATATATCTGAAAACATTCCAACATTTGTGTTTGGGACACCCAACATTAACCCAGTGCAAGTACTTGCACCATATTAGGACCAGTCCTGAACCAGTGGAGCCAGTCTAATGCTAGATCACTGTAGATCTGATCAAAGACAAACATTTGTAGTTGAGTTTGGACATGTTCGAAGTGGCCAAAAACCTGATTATGGATCTTGTTCTTAATGCTTTAACATGTGTTTCCAGTCATCTGAAGCCCCAGATTTCCGTCCACAAAAGGATGGTAGGTGGGAACATCATGCACTATACCTTGTGGTAGAGGTTAGTCACAAAATGACTGGTTTGTGCAAACACTCAGCAAGCATGAGGAGTTCACCATACTGTCGCGGGCTCTTGGAAATAAAATAAAACTTCCAGATAGTTCCTGATCAGCATTTACACTAAGCAGGAAGAATGTTCCTGATGGTCGGAGAGTCCAGAACCAGGGGCCATAATCTAAGGATAAGGGGTAAGCCATTTAGGATAGAAATGAGGAAGAATTTCTTCACCCAGAGAGTGGTGAACCTGTGGAATTCTCTACCACAGAAGGTAGTTGAGGCCAAGTCATTAAATATATTCAAGAATGAGTTAAATATATTCTTAAAGCTAAAGGTATCAAGGGATATGGGGAGAAGGCAGGGACAGGGTACTGAGTTTGGATGATCAGCCATGATCTCATCGAATGGCGGAGCAGGCTCGAGGGGCCGAATGGCCTACTCCTGCTCCTATCTTCTATGTTTCTATGTTAAGCAGAGAAGCAGCATAGACTCTTAAGTTAAGCTACTTCTAAGTATGCCAAGTCAACAACTTGTATTTTATGAAGGTTCATAGTGAGTCAAAACATTGTGTAAAAGAAAGACTTGCACTTATATAGTGCTCCGTAATGGAATAGAGCTCCATTTAAAAACTACTGGAAATTTCACTGATACTTTTGGTACTAACCCACTACGTGTGGTTCTGTTTTGGAGGGCCAGTCAGCCCATCAGTTCCGTGCTGGCTCTTTGCAAGCGCAATTTAAAATTTTATCCCACTTCCCTGTTCTCTCTCCATAGCCTTGTATTTTATGAACATATTAAGAGGACAGCAGATAACGAGCAGCTGGTCCATCAAGTCTGTCCCATTCAGCTGTGTTGCAACTGGCTTACACAATTCCCAATAACTCCCTGTCCATCATGTCATTTCCTCGGAGAGGCAAAAATATTTTTTTTTATAAAGGGATCTCGGAGTACAAATACACAAATCACTAAAAATTGCGCCACAGATTAGCAAGGCCATAAAAAAAAGCAAGTCAAGCACTAGGGTTTATTTCTAGAGGAATAGAATTGAAAATAGGGAAGTTATGCTAAACCTGTATCGAACCTTGTTTAGACCACACTTAGAGTACTGCGTGCAGTTCTGGTCGCCATATTATAAAAAGGATATAGAGGCACTGGAGAGGGTGCAGAGAAGATTTACAAGGATGATACCATAAATGCGAGGGTATACACATCAGGAAAGGATGAACAGGCTGGGTCTCTTTTCTCTTGAAAAAAGAAGGCTGAGGGGTGACCTAATAGAGGTCTTCAAAATTATGAAAGGTTTTGACAGAGTGGATACAGAGAGAGTGTTTCCACTTGTGGGGAAGAGCATAACTAGAGGCCATCAATATAAGATAGTCACCAAGAAATCCAATAGGGAATTCAGAAGAAACTTCTTTACCCAAAGAGTGGTGAGAATGTGGAACTCGCTACCACAGGGAGTGGTTGAAGCGAATAGTATAGATGCATTTAAGGGGAGGCTGGACAAGCATATGAGGGAGAAGGGAATAGAGGGTTATGCTGATAGATTTAGATGAGGAAAGATGGGAGGAGGCTCGAGTGGAGCATAAACGCCGGCATGGACTGGTTGGGCCGAATGGCCTGTTTCTGTGCTGTATATCCTGTGTAATCCTATGTAAATGAAACCCTAGGTCAATTCATGGAAAAAAGAATTCTGGATAATTCCTCTCCGATCCCCAAAGGGGATCTATGAGTTCCAGAAGATAAGAATGAGTATGAAGTACCTTACCCAACATTCCACCTCTTTTCTTTGCAGAGATACCAGCCTCCTCCAGGAACATAGGAATTGTCCAGCTCCCTTTTGAACATTTGCAGTGAATCTGAACTCACTGCACGAGTCGGCAATTTATTCCAAAGGTCAATGACCCTCTGGGAAAAGACAAACTTCCTCACATTTAATGCTTACGGAACTTGTACTCATGTCCCCTTGTTCTCTATAACTTATCTAATTCAAATAATCTGCCCACATTTACACAGTCCTGTCCCTTCAACATTTTAAACACTTCAGTCCAATCTCCCCGAAGTCTACGCTTTTCTACAGTTAAAAGACCCAGGTCCCTGAGCCTATGTTGCTAGTGAAGGGTTTTTAAACAAGTGGCCCACGTCTGAAACTTTTCCATGACCTTTATCTCCCACTATGTGAGGGGATATAGTATGCTAGATGGAGCCTAATGAAGGTATTGTACAAGAACACTATGGCTGGAGTTTTCATTACCTGGGCGGGTCGGATGCTGGTGATCGGCATGGCAGGTCGGGACCCCGTTTTTCTTTTTATCCCGCTCCTCAGAGCGACTTTCCCTTAATCACGCCTATTAAAGCAGGCCTGCGCGTTTCCCGGCCCTGTTAAATGGTACGGGTCTGGTGATGTCATCAATGACTCATTTCCAGCCGGGATATTTAAAGGAGCCTTGGCCACATCGCATTTCAAGGTTCATCTAGGTGTGTGCAGGCAGTACATTTCAGCATCTGCTCACTGCTCAGCCTTGCACACAAGGTTTCACAGAGGCAGAGGGCTGCACCCAGGTTTTCCGATGACTCCTTACATATTCTTGTGGAGGGAGTCAGAGTACGCAGGGAGGTCCTCTTCCTCGCTGATGGGCGGGAAAGACCTCCACAAGAGACAAAAGAGCCTGGCTGGATATAGCAGAGGAGGTGACAGTCGGGATGTGTTCAGGAGGACCTGGGTGCAGTGCCGCAAATGTTTCAATGATCTCATGAGATGGCAGAGGCTCATAGACCTCCTCTCTAGGAGGGATTTCAGCGTAGACATGAGTCCTCATGGCCCCATTGCTATGTAGCAAGGTGCTCTCCAGCTCCTTGCTAGCAGGGAAGTGCGGGTGGCCCATGAAAGAGATGATGGTGAGAGGGGACATGGAAGTGGGGGCTCCTCTCAAAGCACTCAAACTTATCCCCCATTGCCTCCCTCTTAGTCAGAGCCCCAGGTGCCTCCTGGGATTGCGATGGCCGAGTCTGCCCCTGCACAGTCGCAGGAGGAGCAAACTTTAGCGGGGCCATCACAGGCGCCAAGACCCAGAGGACGTCCGCCAAAAGTGTCTACGCAGTCGCAGCAGGGAAGTGAGCAGGCTGCCTCTACCTCTGCTGAAGCCAGAGGGGTTGCACCTCATAGAAGCACGAGTAAAAGAAAACTGACTCAGAAGTAGATGCACAGGGGAAGCACATGGGTGTTTAAAGAAGTGTTTTTGTTAAGGTTCCGTTACTGTTATGTCACAGATAAAACTATTTATTTTCACCACTTGGAGACTACTTGGCCATTTTTGTCAGCTACTTTGGAAGTGGCTTAGTTAGTTGGAGTGAATGGTGAGACATAACGCTACCTCCAGCAATGGGGGTCAGTATGAAAGGAATGGCTTGGTCAT
Source organism: Squalus acanthias (assembly GCA_030390025.1). Taxonomy (NCBI): domain Eukaryota; kingdom Metazoa; phylum Chordata; class Chondrichthyes; order Squaliformes; family Squalidae; genus Squalus; species Squalus acanthias. The sequence goes on along the minus strand of CM059447.1, from coordinate 24,896,135 downwards.
TGTAGGGATGCTTTATGGTGTTGTTGGGGCGAGAGGAACCTGCCACAGTATGTGGCAGCCATATGGGTGTAATGCAGGAAGATAAGTAAATCCGGCCATAAGGAGGCCATCCCCGGCCTCCCGGGCAGCAATGTGCTCAGGTGCTGGTGGCATGTGGATCTCAGGTTCCTCCTGCTCCTCATCTTCCAGCTGATGCTCCTCCTCCTCCTCCTCTGAAGAGGCTGTGCGCTCTGCGCCTTGCTCCTCATGCAGCACTAATCCTCGTTGCTGCGCTATGTTGTGCAGGGCGCAGCGGACAACGATAATTCCGGAGACCCTGGCTGGTGCATACTGAAGGGCTCCTCCAGATCTGTCAAGGCATCTGAAGCACATTTTCAGCATGCCTATTGTTTGCTCTGTTACACTTCTGGTGGACATGTGGCTTTCATTATATCTTTCCTCAGCCTCGGTACTTGGCCTCCTCAAGAGTGTTTTGAGCCACTTCTTAAGTGGATAGCCTTTGTCTCCAAGCAGCCAGCCGGAAAGTCTGTTTGGTGGTGCGAAGAGCTGAGGGAGAGTGGACTGGCACAGCATGAAAGAGTCATGACAGCTACCAGGGAATCTGGCGCACACATGTATCTTCCTATGGTCGCAGACGAGCTGCACATTGAGGGAGTGGAAGCCCTTGCGGTTGACAAACACTCCTGGGTGATGATGGGGTGCCCTGATGGCCACATGTGTGCAGTTGATGACGCCCTTCACCCGTGAGAAGTCAGCCAGAGCCGCAAAGCCGAGCGCCCGCTCAATCACACTGGCTTCATCAGTGGCAAAGTTGATATAATTGGCTGACTTGTCGAACATGGCATCGGTCACCTGTGTGATGCACCTGTGGGCGGCCGACTGTGAGATGCCGCAAATGTCTGCTGCAGATCTCTGGAAGGAGCCTGAGGTGAAGAAGTTGAGGGCGCTGGTGACTTTGACAGCCATTGGTAAGGCGTGTCTACCCGCTCCTCTGGGCAGCAGGTCTTGCTCCAGCAAGCTGCAAATGTCTGCGATGACCTGGCGCGATAGCCTGAGCCTCCTTTGGCACTGCCGCTTAGTCATGTTGAGGAAGCTCATCCTCTGCCTGTATGCCCTGTGTTGGGGGCATCGCCTCCGGCGTGGTGCAGCCCTGTGCTGATGCCCTTTCTCCTGTGGAGCATCAGGGCATTGAGGAGAAGGTTGGTGGTATTGTTGTTGGTGCCGCTGATTCTGAGGACCAAGGTGAGACAGTACAAATGGCACCTATGCTGATGGAAGAGATGGCAGCTCAAGTAGAGTTGACAGAAGCAAACTGTCAATGTTGAGAGAGGTTCTTCCAATGAGGTGACACTGGATGGAGACTTTGCTGGAAAGACTTGCAGCATGCAGAAAGCTCAATTTGTGCTGGGAATGTAGTCAGCAAGAGCCTTTCGCTTCGGAATGTAAGCAGGTGTCATGTGGGAGTATTTATTGTGCTTTCCATGCTCTGCAGTAATGACCTCGATCAATGGCCACTGAGCTTCCGCCTCAGCTTGACAGACGTGGTTTCCGAGCTGCGTGAAATTCAAAAGGTCTGGTTAAAAACATGGTCAACGGTCTGACAACAAGGTAATAATGATCTAAATTAGGTCATCCGCCTCTGCCGTTCGTGTTTGTGCCACGCTGGCAAATGCACCCGAGTTAAAGGCACGAGGAGGCAGGATGATGGCGGGTTCCCAACGCGCTCCGATTTATTTCGACTTTTACTCCCGAGCCGCCTTCAATCCAGCACGCACGGCAGCATGAAATTTCCGGCCAATGGCGTTCTTTATTTTATATTAGATTATCCTAGCTGTACATCCTAACACTATTTGCTTTGGCAATATCTGCTTGGCACTGGCCGTGAACCTTTAGAAACTCATGCAGTATAACATCCTGGTCTCCTTCCTTCTCAATGGACTTTAATTCAGGCCCCAGCATGGTATACGCATGCTTAGCATTAGCCCTACTCATATGCATTACTCTGCATATAACTACATAAAATTAATTCATTTGCCAAGTGTGGGCCTATTCCCCCATCACACCTGGATCAACTTGTAATCTGTTTTTCTCTTCAAGGGTTCTGACACCAGCACAGATTTTTGTGTCATCCACGAACTTGCAGAGTGTTCCCAAAGTACATTCAGACCATTGATATAACTTGTGAAGACTAATGGTCCTAACACTGATCTTCCACTGCTTCAAATATTTCTCCAATTTCCCCTTACAAGATGTGATGGTCTCTGCCTCAACCACTCTCTGTGGCAGCACATTCCATGCTCCAGCAAGTAAAACAATTTTCTCCTAACCTCTCTCCTCACTCTTTTAGTGGAAATTTTAAATTGATTGTCCCTTGCAACTGACTCCCTAACCAAAGGAAATTGTCTTTCTATTTTAACTCTGACAAAGCCGTTCATAATTTTAAAAGCCTCCAATAAATCCTTTATAAACTTTCTCTGCTCCAGTGGAAATAGTCCCAATATCTCAAGTCTCTCCTCATAAATGTAGCTTCCCATCCCTGGCATCAACCTGGTGAATCTACACTGGACGATCTCTTTGGTCCTGAATTTCCTCGTACTTTCTGCTGCTGCGACTCTGTAACTTTGCTGAAGTGTGGTGGAAACCCCGATTTCTGTCAATGTTACAACAATAAATGATGTTTACATTGTTTTTCTGTGGTTTCCAAGGCTCTTTTGCCAAAGTTACTGGGGTCAAGTGCAAGAATCCCCACAGAAATTCATCCCTGAGTCTTTTACAGTCCTCCTCACTGTTGGCCAAACCTCCTATGTTTACCACCCCCTGATGTCCACTTCTCCTCACTCCTGCCTCAGCTGTTGGAAGCCTGAAGGCCTCTCCTATTCCTGTCACCGTCCCAATCAGGCCTGTCGCCAGGTTCACTGACATGCACCCCTGGGCAGCCTTAGCCTTTTTGCGCTGAGCCCCCAGTTTCCGCTGCTTCCATTTTCACTGCCCCCAGTGCTGGGAATCCAAAGATGAACAGGTAGAAGACGCAGGGAGAGGTGGGGTTATTTGCCAAGAGTTTGGGGATAAGTTGGTTAGGCAACAGGGGAGGAGACATGGAGTGAAGAGGAAGGTTAGGAGGTTTGGGGGAATGGATAAGAATTCTTAGCAAGGAAGGATCAAAGTGGGAGTGGGGAATAGGTGGAGCAGGGAGGATAAAAGCAGGAAGGAGAGTAGTAGAGTAGAAAAGGAGTGGGTAAGAGATGGGAACAAGGGGAAGGAGTGTAGGGGAGGAGATTGCGGGGGGGGGGAAGGGGAAGGGATGGAGGAAAGCTAGGAGAGGAGAAATGTAGGAAGGAAAGGCAAAGAAGTTGGGCAGAAGTAGGGAAAAAGAAAACGGAATGTGGGAGGAAGGTGAGGCAAAAGATGGACGGAGAAGAGATGGGTAGGATGGGGTGAGGAGATGCAATCAAGGGGTAGTACATGAAAGCGGTGAGGTGCTGGGCAGTAGAGAGGCAGAAATTCATGGGCTGAGTGTTGGTGAGTGGTTGGGAAGATAGGTGACAAGGTGAAGTAGGATTGTACAAGATAAGGTATGAGACTGGGGGAGCAGATGTGGTTAAGTTGGTATGCCCTTCACATTGCCACCGTGCCCCAGGCCAGATCCCTACCGCCACCTGTGATCCAAAATCTCCCTGCAGCCCTGTCTGGATCCCTCCCCCAGTCACCATCTGTACTTCGTAGTGAAGACCACTCACAACTCTCCTTGAAAAAGGAGGAGAAAAGACTGAAAGAAAGCAACATGTCTGAGAAAGATCCACAAAATGAGATGAAATGCGACAGAAACAAAAGAGCACATTGATGATGAAAAAATAACAGAAATAATCAGAGAATTCTGGAAGCAGAAAGAAACCAAACCAACAACAGATTTTATTTTTTTTGAGAGTCTGGAGTGTACACGATACAGAAAATATTTACTGCTGCGCTTCTCTGAGTTCTCTCAGAGTTAAAGGTCAAGCCTACATGACATCCTTGTGCAGTAGCATTTTAATTTTGAAAATTCTCTTCATCTAGATCAGAAACTGAACTATCTTTCATCATTATGAACTTAACATTCATATTCATGGTGATTGGCTATGGAGATCCAATAATTTAGATGCATTCAAAAACCGAACCCCGAAATCAATCCCAATCCTGTGTCGGTATCCCCTGATCACCAGTAACCTTTTCCTAGATTCACATGGAATACAGATGAAAACACTTTTGAGAATACAGCTACCAATACATTGCTGGGAATCAGATTGCCTGGACCATCAGAGCAGCAGTCTAGGACTTGGTCATGTACCCAATAGTAGAGCACAACAGAACTGGAAATGGCCTAACCTTCCACTGGGCCTCCAGGAACTGGACATTCGACTACCTGCATCTTTAATACTATGGGTTGAGTCACAGATGACAATCCTGCAGAGATTGAAATGAAAGCAATGAAACTAGGCAGAAAATGATGCTGTGAACATCAACACAATTTTCACAGAGACCCAGCTTGAGTTTAAATTGAATAAATCATTTTGTTTTGGTTGAATTTTATGAGCATTGGCGATAAACTTATTAAACTTATTATGAGCTTTGGCGATAAACTTATTAAACTGCTTTGACAGTTTAGTTTACAATGATATAAGTATATAAAGAGCGCGGCAGAGCGAGGCCCAAGAGCAGAGGCAGCGGACTCAAGAGTGGAGCCTGAGGATAGAAAGAGCGCAGCAGAGCGAGGCCCGAGAGTGGAGGCAGCGGACCCAAGAGTGGAGCCTGAGGATAGAAAGAGCGTGGCAGAGCGAGGCCCGAGAGTGGAGGCAGCGGACCCAAGAGTGGAGCCTGAGGATAGAAATAGCGTGGCAGAGCGAGGCCCGAGAGTGGAGGCAGCGGACCCAAGAGTGGAGTCTAAGGATATAAAGAGCGCGGCAGAGCGAGGCCCGAGAGTGGAGGCAGCGGACTCGAGAGCGGAGCCTGAGGATATAAAGAGCGCGGCAGAGCGAGGCCCGAGAGCGGAGCCTGAGGATATAAAGAGCGTGGCAGAGCGAGGCCCGAGAGCGGAGGCAGCGGACCTGAGAGGGAGCGAGAGCGGAGCCTGAGGATATAAAGAGCGTGGCAGAGCGAGGCCCGAGAGCGGAGGCAGCGGACCTGACAACAAAAACAAGGGTGACATCACAGGAAAGCAGTGAAGTGATTGGTTGGTCAGTATTTCTCTCTTTATCTTGGGCATTGGTTTAAATTAAGTGCCGGGATTAAAAACTAAACCTTCAAAAAGAGGGAGCTGATTGGTGAGTATCTGGTAAGTGTTTTTACTTGGCTTTCTTAAAGTTTGTAAGTTTATTCCAGCTAGGTTAGTGAATAGTCTGTTAATTACAGGTATGGCAGGGCAGCTCACACCCGTGGAATGCACATCCTGTGCCATGTGGGAAGTCCTGGACACCTCCCGTGGTCTGGACGACCACATGTGCGGGAAGTGTCACCAGCTACAGCAGCTCGAGCACCGGGTTACGGAGCTTGAGCGGTGGCTGCAGTCACTGCTGTGCATCCGCGAGGCTGAGAGCTACGTGGATAGCACGTTTCGGGAGGTGGTCACCCCGCAGCTTAAGAGTGTGCAGGCAGAGAGGGAATGGGTGACCGTCCGACAGAAGCGGAGGACCAGGCAGGTAGAGCAGGAGTCCCCTGAGCCCATCTTGCTCACCAACCAGTATTCGGTGCTGAGCACTGGTGAGGGCGAAGGTTCCTCTGGGGAGTGCAGCCAGAGCCAAGTCCACAGCACCATGGAAGGCTCAGCTGCACAGGCGGGGGGGAAGAGGAGAGGGAGAGCAATAGTGATAGGGGATTCAATAGTTAGGGGAGCAGACAGGCGTTTCTGCGGCTGCAGACGTGACTCCAGGGTGGTATGTTGCCTCCCTGGTTCCAGGGTCAAGGATGTCACTGAACGGCTGCAGGGCATTCTGAGGGAGGAGGGTGAACAGCCAGCGGTCGTGGTCCATATCGGTACCAACGACATAGGTAGGAAGAGGGATGAGGTCCTACAGGCAGAGTTTAGGGAGCTAGGAAAGAGGTTAAAAAGCAGGACCTCAAAGGTAGTAATCTCCGGATTACTACCAGTGCCACGTGCTAGTGAGTACAGAAATAGGAAGATAGAGCAGATGATTGCATAGCTGGAGAGATGGTGTAGGAGGGAGGGCGTTAGATTCCTGAGGAATTGGAACTGTTTCTGGGGGAGGTGGGACCTCTACAAGCCAGACGCGTTGCACCTCAATGGGAACGGGGCCAATATCCTCGCGGGAGGGTTTGCTAATGCTGTTGGGGAGGGTTTAAATTAGCTTGGCAGGGGGATGGGAACCTAAGTATAGAGTCAATAGGGAGGGAAGAAAAACTGGAATTGGAAAACAAAAACGTAGAAAGTAAATTGGAAGGACAGAGGAATCAAGGGCTAGATAGTAGTCAACAAGGAGGTGTGCCTGTACTAAATGGCATATACTTCAATGCAAGGAGTATAGCGAACAAGGCAGATGAGCTGAGGGCACAGGTAGATACTTGGGACTATGATATTATAGCTATTACAGAGACGTGGCTGAAAGAGGGGCAGGTATGGCAGCTCAACATTCATAGAACATAGAACAGTACAGCACAGTACAGGCCCTTCGGCCCTCGATGTTGTGCCGAGCATTGTCCGAGACCAAGATCAAGCTATCACACTCCCTATCACTCTGGTGTGCTCCATGTGCTTATCCAATAACCGCTTGAAAGTTCCTAAAGTGTCCGACTCCACTATCACAGCAGGCAGTCCATTCCACACCCCAACCACTCTCTGAGTAAAGAATCTACCTCGGACATTCCTGGTTACAGAATTTTCAGATGGGATAGAGAGGGAGGTAAAAAGGGAGGGGGGGTCGCGGTATTGATTAAAGAAACTATTACAGCTGTGAGGAGGGATGATATGTTGGAGGGATCATCAAACGAGGCCATATGGGTCGAATTGAAAAACAAAAAAGGGGCGATCACACTGCTGGGAGTGTACTACAGACCCCCAAACAGTGAGAGGGAGATAGATATGTAGACAAATTTCTGAGAAGTGCAAAAACTATAGGGCAGTAATAATAGGGGATTTCAACTACCCCAATATTAATTGGGATAAAATTAGTGTGAAGGGTATAGAGGGTGCGGAATTCCTAAAATGCATCCAGGAGAACTCTTTTAGCCAGTATGTAGCAAGCCCAACAAGGAAGGGGGCGGTTCTGGACTTAGTTTTAGGGAATGAAGCTGGGCAGGTAGAAGGCGTATCAGTGGGGGAGCATTTTGGTGCTAGTGACCATAATTCTGTTAGATTTAAGGTAGTTATGGAAAAGGACATGGATGGACCAGGAATAAAAATTCTAAATTGGGGAAAAGCAAATTTTGCTAAGCTCAGAGGGGATTTAGCCAAAGTGGACTGGAAACAGCTACTTGAAGGTAAATCAGTGTCAGAGCAGTGGGAAGCATTCAAGGAGGAGATCCGGAGGGTTCAGATCAAATATGTGCCCTTAAAGAAAAAAGGTGGGACTAACAAATCTAGAGCCCCCTGGATGTCTAGGGACATACAGGGTAGGATAAAGAAAAAAAGGGAGGCGTATGACAGATACTGAGGGCTACATACTCCAGAATCTTTAGAGGAGTACAGAAAGTGCAGGGGTGCAATTAAAAAGGATATTAGGAAAGCAAAGAGAGAGCATGAAAATTTCTTGGCAAGTAAAATCAAGGAAAACCTAAAGATGTTTTATAAATATATTAAGAGTAAGAGGATAACTAAAGAAAGGGTAGGGGCTATTAGAGATCATGAGGGTAATCTGTGTGTGGAGGCGGGAGACGTCGGTAGGGTTCTTAATGAATACTTTGCATCTGTTTTCACAAAGGAGAGGGGCGAAGCAGACATTGCTATCAGGGGGGAGGAGTGTGAAATATTAGATGAAATAAACATAGTGAGAGAGGAAGTATTAAGGAGTTTAGCAGCTTTAAAAGTGGATAAATCCCCAGGCCCGGATGAAATATAACCCAGGCTATTAAGCAAAGCAAAAGAGGAAATTGCAGAGGCTCTGACCATCATTTTTCAATCCTCTCTGGCTTCAGGTGTGGTGCCGGAGGACTGGAGGACTGCTAATGTGGTACCCTTGTTTAAAAAGGGAGAAAAGGATAGACCGAGTAATTACAGGCCAGTCCGCCTAACCTTGGTGGTGGGAAAATTACTGGAAAGAATTCTGAAGGACAGGATAAATCTTCATTTAGAAAGACATGGATTAATCAAGGATAGTCAGCATGGATTTGTTACGGGAAGGTCGTGTCTGACAAACTTGATTGAATTTTTTGAGGAGGTAACAAGGAGGGTAGATGAGGGTAGTGCATTTGATGTAGTGTATATGGACTTTAGCAAGGCTTTTGATAAGGTTCCACATGGTAGACTGGTCACGAAGTTAAAAGCCCATGGGATCCAGGGCTAAGTGTCAAGTTGGATTCAAAATGGCTCGGAGACAGGAAGCAGCGGGTAATGGTTGATGGGTGTTTTAGTGACTGGAAGGTTGTTTCCAGTGGGGTTCTGCAGGGCTCAGTACTGGGTCCCTTGCTTTTTGTGGTGTATATCAATGATCTAGTCTTGAATATAGGGGGCATGTATAAGAAGTTTGCAGATGATACTAAAATCGGCTGTGTGGTTGATACTGAAGAAGGAAGCTGTAGACTGCAGGAAGATATCAATAAATTGGTCAGGTGGGCAGAACAGTGGCAAATGGAATTCAATCCGGAGAAGTGTGAGGTAATGCATTTGGGGAGGGCTAACAAGGAAAGGGAATACACATTAAATGGTAGGACACTGAGTAGTGTTGAGGAACAAAGGGACCTTGGAGTGCATGTCCACAGATCCCTGAAGGTAGCAGGCCAGGTGGATAAGGTGGTTAAGAAGGCATATGGAATGCTTGCCTTTATTAACCGTGGCATAGAATACAAGAGAAGGGAGGTTATGCTTCAACTGTATAAAACACTAGTTAGGCCTCAGCTCGAGTACTGCGTGCAGTTCTGGTCACCACATTACAGGAAAGATGTGATTGCACTAGAGAGGGTACAGAGGAGATTTACAAAGATGATGCCGGGAGTAGAGAATATTAGCTATGAGGAAAGACTGGATAGGCTGGGTCTGTTTTCCTTGGAACAGAGGAGGCTGAGGGGAGACCTTATTGAGGTGTATAAAATTATGAGGGGCATAGATAAAGTGGATAGAAAGGACCTATTTCCCTTAGCAGAGGGGTCAAAAACCAGGGGGCACAGATTTAAAGTAATTGGTGGAAGGTTTAGAGGGGATTTAAGGGGAAATTTCTTCACCCAGAGGGTTGTCGGGGTCTGGAACTCACTGCCTGAAAGGGTGGTAGATGCAGGAACCCTAACCACATTTAAAAAGTACTTGGATGTGCACTTGCAGGGCTATGGACCAAGAGCTGGGAAGTGGGATTAGGCTGGATAGCTCTTTGTTGGCCAGCGTGGACACGATGGGCCGAAATGGCCTCCTTCTGTGCTGTAACTTTCTATGATTCTATGATTTACTTTTTGTGTATTTGGAAACTTCAGCTAATGGTGAGGATTTTTGACTTCGGCCCAAAACGGACCTGATTATATATGCTTAAGTTGTGCCTGATCCTCCATACTTGCTCTTTTTATCCATTTCTTTTCTTCAAAATGACACATTGAAATATGACCCTCAACGGGAATTTTTTTGTAATATTTTCATTTTAGTTTTTTAAGGCCTTATTTGTTCTTTCCTTTTGTTTTAATGCTTGAGGCAGTTATGGAGCCTTCAACCATCACGCAATCTATTTCTTGGAAATGTTTATACCATGTCGGTATTTAATAGACTGCATTTTAATGGAGTTATGCAAATATTCCTATTGGCTAGCCTTGCTCTTTAATCTCCATTAGTATTTTGTCTTCAAACCTTTCTAAACACACACACCACCACAACTTGTCACATTCACCTCATAAATGTCATTTTTTTTCTGTTCCAGTTCAGAATGCATCATTATTGTTCATATAAAAATATATATATTCTGCTCTATGTTGGGTGCCTAAAGTGTTTCAAAACTGCAAATTGTTACCAGTTGCACACATATTTACATACAAAATGCAATAAACTCACAGTATTCCTCTGTACTTTTGTCATTTCCTGCGAATACACTCTTGCAGTATAAAATTGACATGATATAGGATCATATCAATAATTCAAAGACATAACATCGAAATTATGAAGTACAGTGCAGTATTTGTGGAATAATAGCATAAGTCTCGCTATCAAAGTTGGTTCAGAGAAAAAAGTATTTGAAATGATCATTTGCCAAAATATTACATGAATCTTTGTTAATGACATAATTATTGCACCTCCCCAGCTAAAATATTCAGTACAGATTGACAAGACAGGAAGAAATAATTCTCAATTCTCAAAGACTTTTCACCCTTTTGAGAAGTTAGGTATACTTTTCAGACATAATTGTTACCAGATAATTACTCCAGCATTCTCTCTCTCTCTCTCTCTCTTTCAAGGTCTTGGTCTCTCATCAATTATAATAAATCACAATTGGAAACAAAGTAAGTCCTGGGAATTGTCAGCCAACACACCATTTCCTCACACGCTATATTATCCCTTCCTTGCAAGGGATAGCAGATATCTGTGGAGTGTTCTTGGTCTGATAACTGCAGCTGTTATATTACACTGATAAGGAGAAAGGCAGGGTGAATATAAATGTAAGAAGGTTATTCAACTTCAAATTACTAGAGAACTTCAACAAAAAAAATCAATGCTAATTTAGCAATTCCCAAATGTGTCTAGAATTCTTATTTTACCCATGGGCTGGCAGATATATGGAATAAATTATTATGATTCTTTAGTATGCCGCAGTTTGTCAGGCAGCACCTCCCCGTTTCTGATGGAAAATGTATTCCTGTTTGAGATAACAGCATCTATGACGTGACTAGATTAATCTTCAGGTCTTTGATTAGGCGAAAAACTGGCCTTTCAACCCAGATTCTTGTAAAATTGCATTTTAGAATATTGTAATAGTTTAGAGTTAGTATTGCAGTGAAAAGCTATTGATGTTTGAATAGCTTTTAACCGTAATATTAGTGACTTTTTTTCTTCAGCATCTCAGTGTGAGATGAGAGTTTCGCTGAACTTACTGCTATTCTAAGGGTTAAAAGGAATTAATGTTGTTTGTTAAATCCGTTAAAAATGAACCTAATAAATAGCTGTTTAAAGGGAATTTAAGGCTATAAGAATAATTTTGGATATATATAATCAAAAACTCTATGGAAAATTGTGCGTTCTCACCTCGGTGTAAAGTACATGACACTGGAATCAGGTTCTGCCCCTTTCAGGTGAGTTCAGCAAGTGATTGGGTATTGTTTTAATATTAATAACTTTAAAAAAGTGCTCCTAATAGGATCAGTGACACACAACCTAGACATTTTGATGTAGTCCAATAATGTGAAGAGCATAATCCCTAGTAATTGTCCCTCTGACCAGGGAGTGGTCCTTATTTAACCATTAATTCTGTTCTTTAACCATTAATTCTGTTCTTTGCTGACGATATAAAGCCTAATGTGGGCAGTTGAAGGTGTTCAGCAGAGCAAAGCAATGGAGGGAATTACTTTAAATGGCGAAATTGTAATATTTGAAGGGATAAAGAAAACCCTGTGTGGTAAACCTCGTTAATTAAACTTGCAATATAAGAGAAAATATGACACCGTAGTACAGGCTGGTGTTAGAGGGAGTGGTGAGAATGTGGAACTCACAGCCACACCGAATGGTTGAAACAGATAGCACTGATGCATTTAAGGGGAGGCTTGATGCATGCAGGAAGGAGAAGGGAATAGCAGGATATGGCGGCAGGGTGTGTCGAGTTAATTAGAACGGTAGCAGGCTTGTGTGGAGCATAAACACCGGCATAGACTAGTCAGGCTGAATGATCTGTTTCTGTGCTGTAGATTCTAAACAAGAGCTACTTTATATCAAACTGAATTGTTTAGAAATGTTTTTCATATTCTATCCCCCCAAATATATATATTCTTTTATAAATAGCTGAAAAGTAGATATCATTTTAAGTAACGCTATACAATTGTACAGAGGAATATTAATACTTGATTCAGTAAGTTTATATTTTTGGGGGGGAGGGCGCGGGGTTAATGATTTAAGCAGTCATAGTAATAAAAACAATTGGGCCAGTGTTACCATGGAGATTAAAAAGCAAGGTATTAGTTTCTCCACATAGCTTTGATATTAGCCCTCAATGACTCATGAAGTTACTGGGTAATTTATGATTTGATTGTAATCCTTTCCCTGATAGTTGTTCGTTTGCTGGAATTCCAGAAATTTCCCTCTGGTAGCACCTTTTTTCCTGCGGCAGACATGCTACCTTCTTTGGGGGAAATGTTGCAGTCATTACTACAACAACAACAACTTGTATTTATATAGCACCTTTAACGTAGTAAAACGTCCCAAGGCGCTGCACAGAAGTATTTTAAGACAAAAAATTTGACACCGATCCACATAAGGATAAATTAGGGCAAAGAGGTAGGTTTTAAGGAGCGTCTTAAAGGAGGAAAGAGAGGTAGCGAGGCGGAGAGGTTTAGGCAGGGAATTCCAGAGCTTAGGGCCTAGGCAACAGAAGGCACGGCCACCAATGGTTGAGCGATTATAATCGGATCCTCAAGAGGGCAGAATTAGAGGAGCGCAGATATCTCGGGGGGTTGTGGGGCTGAAGGAGATTGCAGAGATAGGAAAGGGCGAGGCCATGGAAGGATTTGAAAACAAGGATGAGAATTTTGAAATCGAGGCGCTGCTTAACCAGGAGCCAATGTAGGTCAGCGAGCACAGGGGTGATGGGCGAACGGGACTTGGTGCGAGTTAGGACACATTAAGCCGAGAGATGGCTGTACTCAGAGTATTCCTGGATCTGGCATACCCTGGGTTAGGTACAACTCACCCTGTGTAATTACACGGGGCCCTGAGCAGATCCTGTCATATGGTTAATGATATGGAATTTATCAACGTAAGGGCTCCAAACCGAACCTTTGTGCAGGACGCCCACCAGGCAAACACCGCTTCTGGTTAGACACAGTTCAGAGATCCGGCTAAATGCTGTCCTGGAAATTCTAACCGGCATGCGCATGTCATTGTACAGAATCTTAGGACCAGAATCGGTGGGGATGTTACACCTTTTCAAGGAGGCTTTGAGTCTGCCCACCTAGGGCTCTCTTGCCGTGCTGAAGGCCCATGTGAGTTTTAAAAACGGAATCTGGGAACCCTGCCATCAGAACAAATGAAAGGAAAGGCAGCAAAAGACTGTCAGGCCTATCATAACATAATAAAAAAAAAACATTTTTTGACGAACTAGAAAGTTGAGACTTAAGGGTAAGAAGTTAAAGCAAAGCTATCAGGAGGTCGTGTTCCTCCACCTTTTGAGACCACGGTCAATCCATTAAAACCCAGACTTAGGAAGAGGTGGCTGAACATAATCACCTGCAATTAGAGATCTTTATATGATGTCAGGAAGAAGTTTAGTGATGTGAGGCACATTCCCAAGAATAAGTCCACATTCAACGCCCAGGCTTGGGGAGGCACCAGTGGAATCACCACACATTGTCGGATGTTTGAAGGCTGCAGAGTTTGGTTGAACTTTTTCCTTTTAGATACAATTAGTAGTTATAAAAATGATGATAGGAGAGTCAAGTTCTTATTAATTTTAGGTTTCTTTACAATTCAAGTTTGAATGACAAATGAATAACTCTATTAAGGTTTATAGAATATTATATATAACAACATTCAACCTCCGTTTACAAAACTCCATCTTCAGTCTTCTGCTAGGATAGTCTAGATGAAGTCATTTACTGAATTGATACACTATCAGATACTGATTGTTCAGGGAGTATCTTAATTACATACTGAAATTTATATGAAATACTGAAACAAAAAGAAACTGCAGAGAAAGTCCAGCAGCATCTGTAAAGAGAAGGGCAGTTTGGAATTCTTTGACCAGTTTGTCAGGAAATTGGCTCTGTTAGTTTTTTTTAAGCAAATAACTTGCCTGAAAGGAATTTGCTTCCCAAGGTGGCCCCATGCTGAGTTGTGGATTGGAAGGCAGATGAATGATAATTACACTGTGTGATGGGAAGATTTGTTTGAGACCCAAACATGTTGTTAACGGGTCGCTTGTCATTTTAATTCACCACTCCACGCTCACTCAGACCTCACCGTCCTCGGCCTCTTGCATTGTTCCACGGAAGCGCAGCGTAAGCTCCAGGAACAGCACCTCATCTTCCGTTTAGGCACTTTACAGCCTTCCGGACTCAATATCGAGTTCAACAATTTCAGATCATAACCCCGGCCCCTACCACATATGTATACATTTTATCCACTCTTTTGGTCCGTGCCTTTTTCCTTTTTTTCTCTCCCTCCCCCCACGGCAGCTGTCTCTGATTCTGCCAGCATTTCACACCTTACCTTTTGTTTCTCAACCTGTTCCATTACCATCTCGTCTTGCCTTGAGCATCTCTCAATGTCTCTACTCACTAAAGACCATCCCTTTTGTTCTTTTATTCCTCCCCCCAGCCTCCCCTTGCATTTTTATCTGTTTATTTCTTGCTCTTTCAGTTCCGACGAAGGGTTTCGACCTGAAACGTTAACTCTCTTTCTCTCTCCACGGATGTTGCCTGGCCTGCTGAGTTTTTCCAGCGTTTTCTGATGTTGTTAACCATGTCTGGTTATTCAGAAGGAGACTTTGCACATGGGTATTGGAAACCATCTGTGATCCATGTTGGGGCTGTGAAAGAGGCTTTTAAAAATCAGAAGATAGACACAAAGTGGGTGTTGAGCAGCAGAAGGCTGCAACGGGACTGAACCGTTGTCCTAGGCAGTAGAACAGAGTACAGAGAGATTGGGGGGAATTTTCACATGGAAAAATGGGTGGGGTGGAGGCGGGGGGAAGTGAAAGTTGTAAAAATCTAAATCTCGCCTCCAACCCGCCCGCTTTACAACAGTGACTACACTCCAAAAAAGTACTTCATTGGCTGTAAAGCGCTTTGAGATGTCTGGTGGTTGTGAAAGGCGCTATATAAATATAAGTCTTTTTCTTTTTCTTTCACCTTTTACGCAGGCGGGATGGATGTCAGGCAGCTAACTCACTGCCAGGAGGCGGGTTGACATTTTAAATATTATAATGAGGCCCTGAAGCCACTCCTTTAACCTGCTGTGCAGGTTTAACTGCAGGTGGCCGGGGTTCCCGGGGCTCGGGATTCCCGGTAGCTGCAGCAAGGCGTGCACAGCCTCGGGGAGGAATCACTGTGGGCTGGGAGGAGCAGGAGTGCTTCCTCCCGGCCCCCCCAAGCTCACCCACCAGCAGCCCGCCTCTCCTCAGGGTCGGAGATCGCCCCCCACCCTCCGGGGTCGGGGATCCGATCCCACATCTCCAGGGTTGGAGATCGGACCTTCGGACCTCTCGTGGGGATCGGAACTCACCCCCGGGGTTGGGGTTCAGACCCCTCCCCGGGCTTGGAACAAACCCCGCCGCCCCCAGGCTTGGAACCGCCCCTCCCGGCTTCAAACTCCACAGCGTGCTGGGTTGTCCGGGTTTCCCACAGTCTACCGGGCCCCCCGCCCCCCCCCCCCGGTCCAGACGGGTGGGAAACGGGAAAATCCAGGCCATTGTGTTTTTAAATTGCGTTAGTGTACCTCCTGAAGTGGGCTAATATATGTGTGTTCTTTACTTTTATATTAGTACACAAACAGAAGTTATGCTGATTGTGCCCAAGTGTCTCTCCTCATATTCAGTGGGGTAGCGTTTCCGTTAGGTTGCGTTGGTAATTGGCCAAACCAGCGCAAAAGATCGAGGAATTTCAAGCGCAAGTTACGTCCAGCGCAAATTGATGTCCCACGATCTTTTGCGCTGGTTTAAAAAACATGGCGCTGGAAGCCAGCCCCGCCCACAAAACTGGCCACGCCCCCCCCGATCGAATTAATCACCATGGCTGAGTTTCCGCTAATTGCGTGCGTTTGCGGGCCTTCAAGGAGGCTCCAAAAACGAAGCTGGTACTTTTGGGTGCAAGGGCACCTTTTTAAAAGTTTTTAAATATTAAAAAATATTTAATTTACTAAGAAACTCACTAGTGTACACCAATGATATTTTAAAGTCATTTTCAGTGATTTACAATCAGGTTACTCACAGGTGGTGGACTAGACACTCTGATTAAAAATGTTTTTTTTGTGTGAAAGCCATTTTCAGCTGCATTAATCAAACTGCACCAGGTTACCACTCTTAACTATATCGAGGAATATTTTTTAATGCAAGGGGGAAAAAAAAACCAATTACATTCTAAAACGCTGGCCGATTGCGCTGGTTCATGGAAGATTTTACATTTGTGATTATGCAAATTAGTTAGAGTGGAAACTTGAACCATAAAATCAATTTGGAAATTTTGAGCGTAATTTGCGTCCGGATTGCCAATTGCTCCTAAAGCGGAAACTCTACCCCAGTGTTCTGTTTGTTTTGTCTACTGTGGGGAAAAAGCAGCTTTCAAATCAAACCTCAACGTCCTCTTGCCAAGTGCTAACTGGGCCCACCTTCAGAGAGATTGAAGGAATATATGTGGGTAAGACATGGAGATGTGGTCCAGAACCCAAGGGAGTTCCATTGATATACATCTGGTTTCCGCGATCATAGCAGTTGATATAGGGCAGCGAGAGTCAACTTCCATAAGAAGAAGATAACTAGTTACTTAATAGGGATACTAACACCACTGAATCCGAGAAGATATCTGCTGCAGATCCTAATTTGTAACAGCAGGGTAACATTTTGGATTTAGACCCTTTGTTAGAGTCTGTCTAGACTCAAAATATTAACTTGTCTTAGCTCTTTTATAGATGCTGACAGACCTACTGAGCATTTTCTGTTTTGTTTGATTTTAACATTTACAGTAACATCCAGAATAGCTCATATATCATTACAAGGACCAATTTGGCAAATTGTTCTTTTAAACTTATCATGTCATTCATCTTTTAAAATTACGCCGCCACTTCAAAACGGAACAAATGGCAAGTAATAGTTTGAAATCTATTTTGAACAGTAATTGGAAGCTCCTGTATATGTTATATAGGTTTACAGGCAATTTTTCCTTTCCAGGTGCAAAGTGCTCAACTGCGAGTTCACCAGTTATAACATAATATCGCTATTTTCTAACATAATACAAAATGCCCTTGATTAAAAACAGAAATCAATCCCACTGGTTCATTTGATTAATGAAGGGTATATTGGTGATCGAGACTGAAAGTTAATTGTTAAATCTCTCGTATTTTAAAATTATGGGCTAGAAATTCGGTGCGTTTGCGCCTCTCGTTATCGCCCCCAGGGGCGCTAACAACTTTTCGCCCGGGCTCGGCGCCGCTAACGACTCCCGCTAAATTTCAGCGGGAGTTTAGCGGCGGTAGTAACTGGTAGCACCCCGCTCCGCTGCACAGACAACGACATCACCGTGCGCAGCGCCCCATTTTCGCCCCGCCTGCAAAATTAGCCCGCGCCCCCTGAATCTGCGCCAGGCGGTGACAGCGACTGATTCAGGGGGCGGGAACGGAGCGGCACAAGGCTCACGGGGCGCTAACTAAAGGGGAGGTGGCGGATGGGGAAAAAAAATCATCCGACTTGTCGCGGCCCGTTGCGTCTTTGAACACGGGGTCCGTGCCGCGATCTGGCAGCCCGGCACTCCTCTTGAGTGCCAGGCTGCTGGCACGACACCCCGCTCCCCGGTGGTCCAGGTAGGGCCCCCGCAGAGTTGTGGGCTTGGGCCCTCCCCTTTAATGAGGGGAAGAGCCCTTCCATGCGGCAGCGCTACGTGGCTCAGTGCGTAGCGCTGCAGAACATACTGATATTCGGGGTTAGCACTCTAAGAAGGAAGTGGAGCGCTTGAATTAGCGCTCCACCTCCCTCTTGGGGCACTAAAACAGAAGTTAGCGATCGCCGGCACTATTTTTTCGCCGGGCGCTGCGATGTTAGTGACCCAAAATGGTCGCTAATGAATTTTTCCCCCTGCATGTTCAAATTTTAGCATCTTCAACTGACTGCCTTTTTATTTTTAGGCTTTAATGGTTCAATTAAAAATTACAGTGAAGCTAACGCATGCTTGTACTGTTGGAAGGCATAATCGTGTTTAAATTTAAAGCACAAATGCAATTTGTATTTAATCTTGCTGTTCTTTTAATCATAGTAATGGTGCTATCAAAATGTTTTCAGATTAATTCTTCATAACCAGCCTAGTTACAAGATTAATTTTATGATCTTTGCACCTGCCTTAGTTGTGAAAAATGTAATGACGAATATAATGTTTCAGCTATCTGCTAACAGAACACTGTGTACCCACCCCTCGCCCTACTTAGAACAGATAAACCCACGAATAGGACTATATTAATGGGACTGCGTGGTGCAGAAGGAGAGAATGCAAACCTTTCACCTCTGGAATCTGGGTAAGATGCAGTTTGGACAGGTGGGAGGAATCTCTTTCTTTCTCCTTGTTATAGTCCTGAACAGATTTTTTTTTTGGACTAATCTCAGCTGAGTTCCTAGTGAACAGCAGCGCATGGGACAAAAATAACTTACTTATTTGCGCTAACTGAATGATCTCACAGTGAAAAGTCATGAAGGTGGATATTGTGAGTACTGGAAGTATCCAGTTGGTGGGGGGTGGCTGGGGTGCGATTGAAATGCTGGGCTTTATTAATCAAACGTTTAGTGGTTTGCTGAAATGTAATGTTTGACAAATGGGAATTACTGCAAATTTCTGCATCTGATCTGGGAGCACTTACTGCTGACACCGAGTTCAACAATTGGAAGATAATACCAGCACTCTCAACCCTTATCTTGATTAGCATAAAATTTATCCTGGTAAATGATGAACAAGGAGCAATGAATTGTCCCAATGAATGCATTAACATTGATGTAATCATTTCACCTCCGCAGTCATTGCAATCCGTTTGCTGTGCATGTACATTCAGATCTACCTGTTAATATTGTAGCTTTAGTTTGAAATCAAAATATGTTTCGCTGTGATATTTCACTGTTCTGCGCTCCCATTTTTGATATAACTCACCTAATTCTATAGGCTTTGAAATTACACTGTGGAATATGACCCCACAAATACTGTTTGCAGCCACCTGAGATTCCTCTATTATTTTAGTGCAGGCATTAACCAGCTTAAAATAAATGGGTTAACAGCTCTACTAACGTCGCGGGGAGGTGAATTTGGGCACGCTTTGGATGCTAATATGCCACCTGTAATTTTGGGGATGCAATTTTTTTCAGTTGAGCTGGATATGCTAATTTCATTCTCCAGCTACATCATCAGATAAATTAGTGCCTAAAATAAATTTCCAGTAATGCTGCGAAGTGTTTTGCAAAGTTTCATCAGGCTCTCTTAGCATGGCTGGGTGTTTATTTCTTTATTTGTATCTGTTTTTATCTTTCCTTCCCCATTGTAAATGGCATTAGGATGTTTTGCAACTTCAAGGCACTATTAAAGTCCAAGTGAATATTGTTGTTTCTTGATTAAAATCCTGATTAGGGATTGGAACTGCTAGTGCTTCATCTCTTAGCAGCCCTAATTGACACTAAATTGACAATCTCAGTGGGAGGGAGTTTTCATAGTGATGGCAGTTGGACACTTGGCCCCCGATATTTAATGAGGCGAGATTTCCACGCAGGGGGAACATAAGAACATAAGAAATAGGAGCAGGAGTCGGCCATTCGGCCCTTTGAGCCTGCTCCGCCATTCAATAAGATCATGGCTGATCTTCTACCTCATCTCCACTTTCCTGCTCTATCCTCATATCCCTTGATTCCCTTAATATTCAAAACTCTATCTATCTCTGTCTTGAATATACTCAATGACTGAGCCTCCACAGCCCTCTGGGGTAGAGAATTCCAAAGATTCACCACCCTCTGAGTGAAGACATTTTTCCTCATCTCGGTCCTAAATGGCCGACCCCTTCTTCGGGAATTCTGGGGGCGATCGCTGGGGTGGTTAACAGGTAAGCTTGGGGGACCAGGGGAAAGCACGGCTGCTCCTCCTGGCCTACAAGCAGTGCTGGAAAAGTACTTACCTGTTCCACGCAGCAGTCCTCGCCTCTCTTTGGCTGCCGGGTTTCCCGAGGCCCAGGAAACATGGCCAGCCAACGTTAAGCTTGAAACACAGATAAAGTCTTAGGCACACAGCCTCATTAAAATATTTAAATGAGCGACCCACCTCCTGGGAGTGGGTTGGTTGCCTGCACCCCCGTCCTGTGTCCATTAACACCGGAAATGGGCGGGTTAGAGGCAGGTTGGGTTCGGGTTTGAGATTTTAAAAACTTTTACTTCCTACCTGACCCTAACCCACCCGTTTTGGGGGTTAAAATTTCCCCCTTTAGGTGTAACACTGGTGCATGAGGAAGTTCATGTCTAATGTTGGAGTGAGATGACATTATTGGTTCAGAATGGAGGGGGCATTAGTCTGAATCATGTCCAGGCTCTGCCTAACCTGAGGGTGCTTAATCTTGACATTTGGGAACAAAAGAATTCAGTTCTCTGACACTGACATGCCTTCATTTGATGGGCATAAAATCACAATATGATTTACTCTTAAACTATAAAAAGATGAACTCGAATTGTGGTTGTGGTTTTAAAATCTGCTGCTCTCGACCAGGGCATGTTATTAAAGGTCTATACTGCCTTATGAAGTTGTAGCATTTTAAAAGACTTGAAAGAAAGACTTGCATTTCTATAGCGCCTTTCACAACCACCGGACGTCTCAAAGCGCTTTACAGCCAATGAATTTAGTTGGAAAAGTTTTCTAGTTCTTGTAAACGGTACAACTGGTTATGTTTGTGCTAAACTGAGTACACAATGGGACTCCATACAAAAGAAAGACAGAAAGAACTTGCATTTATATAGTGCCTTTCATGTCCCAAAGTGCTTCAAAGCCAATCATGTATTCTGAAGTATAGTCACCGTTATAATGTAATAATCGCGGCAGCAAATTGGTCCACAGCAAAGACCCACAAACAGCCATGTGATAATGACCAGATAATCTGTTTTCTGGACATGTTAGTTGAGAGATAAATTGTTGGTCAGGGCACTGGGAGACATCCCCTGCTGTTCTTTGAAAAGCGCTATGGGATCTTGTATGCCCACCTGAGATGTGGAGATGCCGGTGTTGGACTGGGGTGGACAAAAGTGAGAAGTCGCACAACACCAGGTTATAGTCCAACAGCTTTATTTGAAATCACAAGCTTTCGGGGCGCAGCTCCTTCGTCAGGTGAAGTCTGACTTCACCTGACGAAGGAGCTGTGCTCCGAAAGCTTGTGATTTCAAATAAAGCCGTTGGACTATAACCTGGTGTTGTGCGACTTCTCACTTTTGCCCACCTGAGAGAGCAGAGGGCTCATCTGAAAGATGGCACCTCCGCCAGCACAGCATTCCCTTCGAAGTGGCAGATTAGATTTTGAGCTCGAGTGAGGCTTGAACCCCCAACCTTCTGACTTGGAGGCGTGTGGCCCCCACTGAGTCCAGGTGGACACCTGAATAGTGCATTTGGCCTTAGATGCTGAAATGTCTCTTCAATTATCTTTTTATTATAACCTTTCATTCCATTCAATAGCAGTGATCGTGCTGGCTGTGGCCTTGTTCTGAAAACATTTCTTTTATCATTTAATTTATCAGCCAGTGTCAGTCTCCCATGCTGGATGCAATTATTGCCTGGTGGGATTTCTGTAATGAATCCCCATTTAGTTAAATGGTTCAATCTTTGAAAGTAAATAATTGTCAAAATGTATGGGGAATGGTTATTATAAAAATCTGATCTGGGCAACGAGAAACTTCATGAAGATATTTGCCAAATAAATACAACGCTGTCTCACGATCACTTCCAGGCAGCTTTTCCAGAATGAGCCTGCTGGAGTGAGCTTCCTATTGCTGATGCGTTGACTTTGTTTTTTTTTTACCAGAATTCATTGTATTCAATATTCAAATCAGATCATTTGATTCATATTTAAAAACATGCCCTTGCACTGATTAAATGACATTGAACAGATCATTGTTTCTATTTTACATTTTTAAGCTAGATTACCATTTAATAATTAATGCTATCAGTAACTGCAATATTCCCAGAATACAGAAATGCTCTCAGCAGTTTGCCTTATCGTGACTACAAAAATCATCTTTCATCAGAAAATTAAGTGAAACTAATAGTAAGCGTGATTAAGAAAGTACAGTGTTTGAATTTTGGCACATTATGGTCTTGACAACAGCCTTTGTTAAACTCCTTTTGACTTGAGGAATTTTGAGAGGAAACAAATAATATAGATAGTTCAAAAGCAAAACACTGCGGATGCTGGAAATCTGAAATAAAAACAGAAAATGCTGGAAATACTCAGCAGGTCAGGCAGCATCTGTAGAGAGAGAAACAGAGTTAATGTTTCAGGTCGATGACGAAAGGTTCTGACGAAAGGTCATCGACCTGAAGCGTTAACTCTGTTTCTCTCTCCACAGATGCTGCCTGACCTGCTGAGTATTGCCAGCAATTTCTGTTTTTATTTTATTTAATATAGCTGGTTAATGTAGCTACCATGAAATAATTTTAAGAGGCAGCTTTGAAATGTATTTTTTTTTAATTCATTCATGGGATGTGGGCGTCGCTGGCAAGGCCAGCATTTATTGCCCATCCCTAATTGCCCTTGAGAAGGTGCCTTCTTGAACCGCTGCAGTCCGTGTGGTGAAGGTACTCCCACAGTGCTGTTAGGTAGGGAGTTCCAGGATTTTGACCCAGCGACGATGAAGGATCGGCGATATACTTCTAAGTCAGGATGGTGTGTGACTCGGAGGGGAACTTGGAGGTGGTGGTGTTCCCATGCACCTGCTGCCCTTGTCCTTCTAGGTGGAAGGGGTCGCGGGTTTGGGAGGTGCTGCTGAAGAAGCCTTGGCGAGTTGCTGCAGTGCATCTTGTAGATGGTACACACTGCAGCCACGGTACGCCGGTGGTGGAGGGAGTGAATGTTTAAGGTGGTGGATGGGGTGCCAATCAAGCGGGCTGCTTTGTCCTGTAGTATTAACTTTGGCTGTAGTATTAACTTTCTTCAATTTTAAAATCAAGGAATCATTTTGAGAAAGCACATGGGTTTGTATATTTGGGGCTGGCTTTTAAGCAGGTCTATTTTACACGTTTAGGGGGATCTCCAACTGTATCTTCGGCAGAAGATCAGCATATTCTCCCCAGAGAAATGGTGTCACTATTTATGCTTCAAGCAATCTTTTCTCAGGATAGCTTTTGGTTCTTTTGCTAATTATCTTACATCTGTGGCCTCTGGTTATCAACCCACCTGCCAGTGGAAACAGTTTCTCCCTATCTACCCGATCAAACCCCTTCATAATTTTGAGCACCTCCATTAAACTTCCCATTAATGTTCTCTGCTCTAAGGAGAACAATCCCAGCACCTGCAGTCTCTCCACATAACTGAAATCCCAAATTCCAGGTATCATGCTAGTAAATCTCCTCTGCACCCTTTCCAAGGCTTTGACACCCTACCTAAAGCGTAGGCCGGCATTTTGCCGGTCCTCAGAGTGCGGCATTGGAGGCGGGACCGCTGTCAAAATCGCAAAGATTGACAGCGGGTAGGAAACCTGCTGTCAACCCGCCTCCAATCAATCTTCCCAAGTGTCGGGTCCCCGATTTGCGCATGGACCCGACAAGAAGTCGGGAAGAGGATTATAGCCACTTACCTGGCTGTTAACAGGTACTTGATAGTTGTTAACAGGCTCTTTTTCAATTTTGCCGCTTCTGCCTCGGGTTCCCCGACGTCCGGACACCGCGCCAGGTAAGTTTGGCGTGCTGTGAGTCTGCTGTAATGTTTCTGCATTGATGACAGCTGTAGAAGTGGTGTGAAGGATCCAATGGTGCACTGGTGAGTTTCAGAGGTAAGAAAATGTTGGGAAAATCATTTTTACTGCATTTACACTTTTCTGTAGGTAACAAGTTTTGAATTGGCTGTCTAGTGCCACCTCATTGGGAGAACCTCTCTCACCAGTGACAGATCGCTTCTGTAACCTCACCTGCAGCTGCCATCTGTTCTAGCCTATGGAGGGAGTCACCGGAGAGCGTGGGTGCAAGAGCTCACCTGTGAACAGTCATTGTCAGTGTTTGCTGCACCTCAATGCTGTTAAACACTGAGAAATGAGCTGTCAAAGAAAAATTGTGCGTGGTCCCTTTAAGAAAACCGGCAGATGACGCATCATCACATGACGTTATCTGACTGGCTTCCTCTTAATTGTCCGGCAAGCCCGCAGGGCGGGCTTAACAAGGCCAATCGACGTAAAATCACGTCCGTGGGCCGGATGCAGTTGGGGGCGGGACTGGAACTCAGAAACCAGCTGACCCGCTCCCAAGCCGCATCCATTTGCAAAATCACGGCCGTTGTCTCCGAAATTGGACACAATACTCCAGCTGAGGCCTAACCCGTGATTTATAAAGGTTTAGCATATCTTTCTTGCTTTTGTACTCTATGCCTCTATAAATAAAGCCAAGGATTCCTTATATTTTTTAAACAGCTTTATCAACTTGCCCTGCCACTTTCAAAGATTTATATATGTCAACAACAACAACTTCTATTTATATAGTGCCTTTAACGTAGTAAAACACCCCAAAGTGCTTCAGAGGAGTGTCAACAAACGAAATTTGACATCGAGCCACATAAAGAGATGTTGAGGCAGGTGACCAATGGTCAAAGATTTTAAGGGCCATCTTAAAAGAGTCTCTCTGTTCCTGCACCCCTTTAAAATTGTTCTGCTTAATTCATATTGCCTCTTCTCATTCTTCCTTCTAAAATGCATTACTTCATACTTCTCTGCATTAATTTTCAGCTGCTATGTGTCTGCCCAGTTCACCAGTCTGTCTACGATTACAGTGCAATATGTGCTTTAAAAAAACTGGGAAACTGGCAAGAAGAAGAATGTTGATGGAGGACGGGCGGGTAGGAATTGCGAGGCAGCTTGGGGCACGAGCAGTCTGAGGCCTCTGATGGCAACTGCAGCATAAGTAGAGGCAGCAAAGCAAATGAAAGTACAACAGCAAATCGCAGGGATGGTAGGTTGTGCAGGCAGAATGGACATAGGTGTGAGGCCTGTGGCCATAATGGTGGGAGTGCGGGTGGATGAGCATTAAGAACGGATATAATGGTGAGGCAAACTGGCGACAAGCCAGGACCTCTTGAGAGATCCATTAGCAGGAAGGAGAAGGCAGGCAGCATCAGAAAGTACGATAGCAAAATACTGCGGATGCTGGAAATCCGAAATAACAACAGAAAACGCTGGAAAAACTCAGCAGGCCAGGCAGCATCCGTGGAGAGAGAAACAGAGTTAACGTTTCAGGTCGATGACCTTTCATCAGAACTGGGAAGAGCCGGAAATCAAATAGATTTAAGGCCAGGGTAAAGCTGGGAAAAGGGGGAGGGGATAAAGGAACAAAGGGGGAGATGAAGAGACATTAAGAGATATGCAAGGCTAGAGGTGGTGTTAATGTGACAGATTAAGGCTGAATGAAGTGTGAAATCCACTGGCAGAATGAAGGACAGCTGCCAGCTTCTAGGAGGAAAAAAAAAAGGGTGGGGGGGGACAAATAAAAGGGTGGATAAAATAAAATATAAATGTGATTGGAGCTGAGGTTATGATCTAAAATTGTTGAACTCGATATTGAGTCCAGAGGGCTGTAGCGTGCCTAAACAAAAGATGAGGTGCTGTTCCTCGAGCTTACGCTGAGCTTCCGTGGAACAGTGTAATAGGCCGAGGACGGTGAGGTCAGAGTGGGAGTGAAGCGGTGAATTAAAGTGACAGGCCACCGGGAGCTCGGGGTCCCCCTTACGGACTGAACGGAGGTGTTCCGCAAAGCGGTCACCCAACCTGCGTTTGGTCTCCCCAATGTAGAGGAGTCCACATCGTGAGCAGCGAATACAGTATACTAAATTGCAGGAAGTACAAGTAAAACGCTGTTTCACCTGGAAGGGGTGTTTGCGACCCTGGACAGTGGGAAGAGGGGAGGTATAAGGGCATGTGTTGCATCTCCTGTGCGTGCACGGGAAGGTGCCGGGCGAAGGGGAAGGGGTGCTGGGGGTGGTAGAGGAGTGGACTAGGGTGTCGCGGAGGGAGCGGTCCCTACGGAATGCTGAAAGGGGAGGTGAGGGGAAGATGTGTTTGGTGGTGGGATCACGCTGGAGGTGGCGGAAATGGCGGAGGATGATCCGTTGAATGTGGAGGCTGGTGGGGTGAAAGGTGAGGACAAGGGGAACCCTATCGTGGTTCCGGGAGGGAGGGGCAGGGGTGAGGGCAGATGTGCGGGAGATAGAACGGACACGGTCGAGGGCCGTGTCGACCACGGTAGAGGGGAATCCTCGGTTGAGGAAAAAGGAAGACATGTCAGAAGCACTGGTATGGAAGGTGGCATCATCAGAGCAGATGCGGCGGAGACGGAGAAACTGGGAGAATGGAATAGAGTCCTTACAGGAGGCGGGATGGGAGGAAGTGTAGTCCAGGTAGCTGTGGGAGTCGGTGGGCTTGTAGTGAATGTTAGTCAATAACCTATCCCCAGAGATGGAGATGGAGAAGTCGAGGAAGGGAAGGGAAGAGTCGGAGATGGACCATGTGAAGGTGAGGGAAGGGTGGAAATTGGAAGCATAGTGAATGAAATGTTCCAGTTCAGGGCGAGAGCAGGAGACGGCACCGATACAGTCATCAATGTACCGGAAAAAGAGGTGAGGGAGGGGACCCGAGTAGGACTGGAACAAAGAGTGTTCCACATAGCCCACGAAAAGGCAGGCATAGCTAGGACCCATGCGGGTACCCATAGCAACACCTTTAATTTGGAGGAAATGGGTAGAGTCAAAGGAGAAGTTGTTCAATGTGAGAACAAGTTCAGCCAGGCGGAGGAGGGTGGTGGTGGATGGGGACTGGTTGGGCCTCTGTTCAAGGAAGAAGCGGAGCGCCCTCAGGCCATCCTGGTGGGGAATGGAGGTGTAGAGGGATTGTACGTCCATAGTAAAGAGGAGACGGTTGGGGCCGGGAAACTGGAAACTGTTAAAATGGCGGAGGGCATCGGAAGAGTCGCGGATGTAGGTGGGAAGTGACTGGACAAGGGGAGAAAAAATAGAGTCGAGATAGGAAGAGATAAGTTCCGTGGGGCAAGAACAGGCTGAAACGATGGGTCTACCGGGGCAGTCCTGTTTGTGGATCTTGGAAAGGAGGTAGAAGCGGGCTGTGCGGGGTTGGGGAACTATGAGGTTGGCGGCCGTGGGGGGAAGATCTCCAGAGGAGATGAGGTCAGTGACAGTCTTGGACACGGTGGCTTGATGTTCGGTAGTGGGGTCATGGTCCAGGTGGAGGTAGGAGGAGGTGTCAGAGAGTTGGCGTTCAACTTCCGCTAGGTAGAGGTCGGTTCGCCAAACAACAACAGCGCCACCCTTGTCAGCAGGTTTAATGACAATGTCAGGGTTGGATCGGAGAGAATGGAGTGCTGCAAGTTCAGAGGGAGGTAGGTTGGAGTGAGTGAGGGGAGCAGAGAAATTGAGCTGGCCGATGTCACGGCGGCAGTTAGCAATGAAAAGATCAAGAGAGGGTAAGAGGCCAGAGGGAGGGGTCCAGGTGGAACGAGAATTCTGAAAGCGGGAGAAAGGGTCAGCCGTGCGGGGGGAAGACTCCTGGCCAGAGAAGTGGGCACGGAGACGGAGGCGGCGGAAAAAGAGCTCAGCATCGTGCCGAGCTCGAAATTCATTGAGATGGGGGCGTAAGGGGATGAAGCTCAGGCCTTTGCTGAGGACTGATCGTTCGGAGTCAGAGAAAGTAGGTGGGCATCAGAAAGTAGGTGGGCAAAAGTAAAGCAGGTGGCCGTGCAATTCATAGCATCACAGTACTACTTACCTTCTGGAGGAGTGAAAGGTAAGTATAACTATATGAACCGTACATTTTGAAAGGATTTGCAGGCATGACAGAAAAAGCATGAAAAGCAAATCATGACACAGGAAGTAATTGTGACAAACAAGAAAAACAGGAAGTGTGTGCTACACATTACTTTTTAAAAAAAGAATGAAATATTTGAAAATCTGCGCACAGTTCCTGTCTACAAAACCTTACTTTCTGTTGTCAACCTTTTCGATTATAAATTTCCGTGTCCACATTTATACTGGACACCGCCTATGTAAAAGTTATCATTCTGTAATTACCCCCTCCCACCAGTGGCGGCACTATACTACCTCAGTTTTGCATCTCTCAGCTCGTTGACCTGAATGCACAGGTCTTACCAAACTACTATAAGCTTTACTATATATAAATAGCAAAATAAAATAAGATTATAAAAATTAAGGACAGATGTATGATTTTAAAATGGGGAGTGTATTATGTCTGTGCACCCTGATCCAATTATTCCCTGCCCTCTAGCCACCCTTCATCTGAAGACTACATTTGGTTTGGACTCCCTGTGTGCAAGGCCATGTGAGACAATCTAATTGAGGGGGGATTTGATTCTTGAGGATAGGCCAATTTAATTTTAAACTGTTTGCCTGCCTATCGTTTTTAATGAGCATTTGTTTTGTAGCCCATGAAGTTAGCTTCTGTCATATTGCATTTTTGCTTGTGACCTAGTTAGGCTTTTTCTTTCTCTCTCTCTGATAAGATCTCATTTCAATAAATGCTCCACATTCCTTCCGCTATGCTTGAAATAATTTTTTTCTACGCTAAATGAAAAGCTCCTGTCTCTTGGAAAACGAATCAGCCTGCAGCCAATATAGTTTATGCAGGGAGGTTAGTTGTATTCCAGACCTTTGCTGAGAACGTTCTAATGACACACCAGCATGTAATTTTGTATGAACAATTGGGTCTTATCCATCAATAGGAAATTTTTTAATTATATTCTCTTTAATTAGCTTAAATACATTTCAGCTCATTATTTTCTTACCAACAGACAAAATTTGAATGATAGTAATCAAAACAAAATTCTTTATTAGTTTAAAAAAAGACTTAGCCTTTTCAAACCCAGGCTTAACACAAATCTTTTGATCCAACCTCCTTAAAGAAACTTAATTAGTTGACTGATGCTGTGGTTGCAGCAACTTTAGCAATTATAATTAATTATAGATGATAAATAGCACTGAAGTGGAGAAAAACAATCACAATTAAATTCAATAATTAAGGAATAGGATGGACTAAAGTAATGATTTTGATGAGATGCAATATAAATGTAAGTTCATTGTTAAATTAGCAGAATTGTACATATGCCATGGAGGCTGAATTGGAGTCGGGTTAAACAGTGCTTGCACAGATAATTATAGACTTGCATTTATATAGTTTGTCTACAAAGTATCAGTGACTGGACTTCTGAAGTAATTAATTGGCTCGAAGCACTTTGAAGCATTCTGAGGATGGGAAAAGTGCTATAAAAATACAAGTTCTTTCTTTTTGTTTACAACACCTCAATAATTTCTCCAAGCGCTTCACATACAACGGGCCAGAATGTACTGTAGCCGGTGAATGAACAGCACCCGCTGTTCGTTAGACTTTCCCTTGCCCATGTTGAGGAGTAGTAACTGCTGTGTAGGTGACGATGACAATGATTTTGCACGCATTAAGACTTGCATTTCTACAGCGCCTTTCACGACCACCGGACGTCCCAAAGCACTTTACAGTCAATTAAGTACTTTTGAAGTGTAGTCACTGTTGTAATGTGGGAAACACGGCAGCCAATTTGCGCACAGCAAGCTCCCACAAACAGCAATGTGATAATGACCAGATAATCTGTTTTTGTAAAGTTGATTGAGGGATAAATATTGGCCAGGACACAAGGGATAACTCCCATCCTCTTCTTCAAAATAGTGCCATGGGATCTTTTACGTCCACCTGCGAGAGCAGACGGGACCTTGGTTTAACTTCTCATCTGAAAGACGGCACTCTCCGACAGTGCAGCACTCCCTCAGTACTGCACTGGAGTGTCAGCCTAGATTTTTATGCTCAAGGCTCTGGAGTGGGATTTGAACCCACAACCTTCTGACTCAGAAGCCGAGAGTGCTACCCACTGAGCCACGGCTGACACATTAAGGATCCACAAACAGCAATGAGATGAATGACCAAATGCTCTGCTTTCTTCGTTGTTGGTTGAGGGATGAATGTTGGCCAGGACACCAGGAACACGCCTGACTTTTCTTTGGATACAGCAATGGTATATTTATACCTGAACCACTTGAGTAGAACCACGGGGTTTATCTGATAATGTAAAAGCCCCTCACTACTGCACTGGAGTGTCAATCTGGATTAAGTGCTTCAGTCCTTGAGTTGGACTAGAGGGCATCCTTCTGAACAAGGCAAGAATGGTTACCAATTGCGCCAAGCTGACATGAGAAAGATTCTATTCTGTTTTCTTAGTCACTGCCTTTTGTTGATGAAAACTTTAACAGCAACTGCCTTACAACATGAATGAAATTCTGGAAGGAAGAATTTAAGATTTATATAGTGCATTATCACATCCTCAGAGTATCTTGGTGATTATCATTCAAGGAATTAAATTTGAAGTGCAGTCACTTTTGTTGTGTATGCAGATGCAGCAGCCAATTTGTGCACAGTAAGATTCCACAAACAACAAATGAGATGGATGACCAATAAATCCTTTTACTGGGAGTCCAGAACCAGGGGTCACAGTCTAAGGATAAGGGGTAAGCCATTTAGGACTGAGATGAGGAGAAATTTCTTCACCCAGAGAGTGGTGAACCTGTGGAATTCTCTACCACAGAAGGCAGTTGAGGCCAATTCATTAAATATATTCAAGAAGGAGATAGATATATTTCTTAAGGCTAAAGGGATCAAGGGATATGGGGAGAAAGCAGGGACAGGGTACTGAATTTGGATGATCAGCCATGATCTCATTAAATGGCGGAGCAGGCTTGAGGGGCCGAATGGCCTACTCCTGCTCCTATCTTCTATGTTTTACGGTGGTCTTGGTTGAGGGAAGAATGTTCTTAAATGTGCAACTGTTTTGTAGCCCATGAGGTCT
Organism: Squalus acanthias; assembly: GCA_030390025.1. Classification (NCBI taxonomy): domain Eukaryota; kingdom Metazoa; phylum Chordata; class Chondrichthyes; order Squaliformes; family Squalidae; genus Squalus; species Squalus acanthias. The sequence continues at coordinate 24,865,016 of CM059447.1, read as the reverse complement.
GTTTCCATCATATTACATTTGTGATTGTGACCTACTAGACTTTTTTTCCTCTTTGATAAGATCTCATTTCAGTAAATGCTCTACATTCCATCTGCTATACTTAAAATCAGTTTCTCGAAGAGAAATGAAAAGCTGCTGCCTCTTGAAAAATGAATCAGCCTGGAGCTGGTCTAGTTTCTGCAGGAAGGTTAGTACCACCGCCCTGACTAGTGTCATGGACCTGAATAGGCAGATGGAGCCTCAGTTTAATGTCTCATCTATGGAACAACACTACTGACAGTGCAGCACGGTCCCATCTTTTGGATAAGATGTTAAAAATGAGGCCCCGTCTGCCTGTTCAGCCTGATTTAAAGATCCCAAAGCACTATTCAAAGAAGAGCAAAGACTTGTCCCATTGTCCTGGGCAACACTCCTCCCTCAAGTCAACAGCACCAAAAACAGATCATCTGGTCATTCATGCATTCATTTATTTTGTTGTTGGTGGGATCTTGCTGTGCGTAAATTGACTTTTGTGTTTGCATCAAAAGTAATCAACTAGTTGTCAGGTGTTTTAGGATGTCCTAATGTTGTAATAAGGTGCAACATCTAAGAACTGCAATGCCTTCTAACTAGTTGAAATGTTGCATGGCATGAGGAATTAAAGGGAGAAAAAGAAATAGTTTCACTATATATGGGGCCAATAATGGCACTGTAAGTGCTTTAGGACTTTTGGACATTGTTCTATTATACAAAAGCAAAATACTGCGGATGCTGGAAATCTGAAATAAAAACAGAAAATGCTGGAAATACTCAGCAGGTCAGGCAGCATCTGTGGAGAGAGAAACAGAGTTAACGGGCTGGATTTTGATACTGGGGCGGGTTGGGGTCGTATCATCCACTTTTCGTGTTATCCACCCGACTGCGATTGGATGTGGGAGATTGATGCAATTTTCACCTAATTGGGCAATTGAGTTCCAGCATGTGGGAACCCATGAACCAATTAGTGTTTTCAGTCTGAAAGTCGCCTCTGATGATGTCATCATTGCTGCTGTATTGAAGGTCCTCAGAGACTGCCTGGCCTTTGCAATGAGAGGACCTGGATGCAAAATGAGCGAGAGAGAGAGAGAGAGATAGAGAGAAATAACAACAGAAAACGCTGAAAAAACTCAGGCCAGGCAGCATCCGTGGAGAGAGAAACAGAGTTAACGTTTCAGGTCGAAGACCTTTCGTCGGAACTGGAAAAAGCAGGAAATGAAATATATTTAAAGCAAGGATAAAGCTGGGAAAAGGGGGAGGGGATGAAAGAACAAAAGGAGAGATTAAGAGACATTGAGAGACATTAAGAGATGATCAAGGCAAGAGGAGGTGTTAATGTGACAGGTTGAGGCTAAAAGAAGTGTGAAATGAGCAGTGAAGATGAACAAGGTTGAAGAGACAAACGGAGGTCCCGTCGAAGAGAAAGAGCAGAACTTCTTCAAGGTAGGAGGTGTTAACCTGTCACATTAACACCTCCTCTTGCCTTGATCATCTCTTAATGTCTCTCAATGTCGCTTAATCTCTCCTTTTGTTCTTTCATCCCCTCCCCCTTTTCCCAGCTTTATCCTTGCTTTAAATCTATTTCATTTCCTGCTTTTTCCAGTTCCGACGAAAGGTCTTCGACCTGAAACGTTAACTCTGTTTCTCTCTCCACGGATGCTGCCTGGCCTGCTGAGTTTTTCCAGCGTTTTCTGTTGTTATTTCGTATTTCCAGCATCCGCAGTATTTTGCTATCGAGAGAGAGAGAGATTGATTGATTGTTTGATTGATTGATTGATTGGTTTTTGCTCCACCACTCCCAGATGCCCAGCCACTCACTGATAGTCAGCGCAGCCACTGATAGTCAGCTATCCAAATGTGCTCCCGCCAGGTTTCACAATCGTGTTTCAGAACAGGCGTGCTTCACGTAGAACAAGGATTAAAATCACAAAGGCCTTTCAAAATGGCATTATAGAGGCAATTTAGTGCTTGTTAAGGGCCTTAACAGCCTATCCCGTCTCTTAAAGGCGGGACGCAGGCGGGACCAGCAGACACGATTTCATCAAAATTGCGTGGAGGCGGGATGGAGGCGGACTTGTGCCCGCCCGCCACTTTTCGCAATTTTAACCCCCCACACGCCTCCAAACCCGCCTCCACGGGTCAATGAAAATGCAGCCCAACGTTTCTGGTCGATGACCCTTACCCGGCAGATGCTGCCTGACCTGCTGAGTATTGCCAGCATTTTCTGTTTTTATTTCATTGTTCTATTATAACTAGTTTGTTACAACAGGGTTTCATTGTACATTTATATAAAAAATAAGAACATGTCCCTTTGTTCTCCCCATGAAGAACCTGTTAACTGCCACAGTTAAGTAATCTTCCTTTTATGCCTCAATACCGATTTCTGATTGATTGTCTGATTCTTTGTCTCTGGGCCATTTCCCTCTGTGGAAAGGAAACAGTTATGCAGACAATGGTGAGTGGCATTCATTTCCTACTGCTGATCTATACCACAGTGAACACAAAGCATTTTGTAAAGAGCTAATTGCCTTACCATTAGGCCACTTGACACTGCCTTTCCTAAACAAAACCTTAATGGCACAAACGTGTATTCAAACATTGTTATCACTTCACATTCTTAAAATACAAGACTCTTGGCATAATTTTGTCTGATATGCACTTTAGTAACATCTGAACAAAGAATGGAATAGATGCTTTTAGGAGCTTAAACAGCATTCATTCTCTTGAATGATGCTCTTATGTCAAATATCCCAAAACAGCAAAACTTAATTTCAGTCCAATCCTAGCATATAAATCCCTTAGAATAACTTTCCCCAACAACCAGAACATTATTGAAGCTTACTTCATATCCTTTTCAATTGCAGTCACAAAGAAAAACAATGATTGAGTTTCACTTTTGCCTTCGGAGAGCGGTCCTTGCTAAAATCTGCTGCTTTTTCTTTTCAATGTATTTAATCTCTGTTGTTTTAGTGGACGAACAAAGAGGAACACTACAGAAACAGCAGTAAATTCTGGATCAGCCATGAATTTTAGATTGCAGATTTCCCCCTGTGGATTGTTCCTGTACCAGAGTTTGTCAATGAGTTAAAGAGTGTTCTAAAGTCATTTGGAGTTGATTCAATTGCAAGAATGGAACACAGATGTTTTTTTCTGTTGAGACTGTGCTACCTTTGGGGTAAATAAATATTTTCTTAAGAACATAGTGTCCTTTATTCTGGATTTTTCCCCTTTACTTAAAAATGTTAGAAATAATGTTGTTATTACTTTAACTGTGGGTAGGTTTGAATCCTTCTGCAGATTCCTGCATACCAATTTGCAAGATGTTGAGCAATCTTTTACCTTGCACCCCCCCCCCAAAAAAAAAAATCGTTAAACCTTGGGGGATAAATTCAACTCACGGCTCCCCGTTTTGTGCCTGAAAAATGGACAACCAGCAGTTGAAAATTGGGGGGTGGGGGAGGGGCTCCTCGGCTAACTCATTGATGCTCAAGGTCAGCTTGATGCCATATTCGCGTGGGCCTGTAAATGGGCGCGTGGCCCGTCTGCCTGAAACGGGTGTAAGGCTGCTTAAATTTGCCAATGGGGGATCTACACCCACTGTAGGACCCCAATTGCATCATTCAGCTATAAATGGGCAGGGTGCGTGCCGTGCGTGCTTCGACGAATTGTAGCAGCGGTTGAGCGGCCTAACCAGTGGTCATAGAATCATAGAAAGTTACAGCACGGAAGGAGGCCATTTCGGCCCATTGTGTCCGCGCTGGCCGACAAAGAGCTATCCAGCCTAATCCTCCTTCCCAGCTCTTGGTCCTGTAGCCCTGCAGGTTAGAGCATCCCAAGTGCACATCCAAGTACTTTTTAAATGTGGTTAGGGTTCCTGCCTCTACCACCCTTTCAGGCAGTGAGTTCCAGACCCCCACAACCCTCTGGATGAAGAAATTTCCCCTCAAATCCCCTCTAAACCTTCCACCAATTACTTTAAATCTGAGTCCCCTGGTTTTTGACCCCTCTGCTAAGGGAAATAGGTCCTTTCTATCCACTTTATCTATGGCCCTCATAATTTTATACACCTCAATAAGGTCTCCCCTCAGCCTCCTCTGTTCCAAGGAAAACAGACCCAGCCTATCCAGTCTTTCCTCATAGCTAAGATTCTCCACTCCTGGCAACATCCTTGTAAATCTCCTCTGTACCCTCTCTAGTGCAATCACATCTTTCCTGTAATGTGGTGACCAGAACTGCACGCAGTACTCTAGCTGAGGCCTAACTAGTGTCCTAAAAGGGAACGCTGGAAGCTGGCCAAAAATAGGCCTGGCTAATTTTTGAATTACTTTTGTGGGCCAAACGGCAGTAGGCCCGCGAACATAAAGCTTCGGCCCACTGTCGGCCTGTCGAGGCCCTCCCCGGGATTGCCTCTTTCCCTCCCCGCCCCCTCCTGCCCCCGCTCCCTCCAGCCCCGGCCTACCGGCCAGCTCAGCGTGGGAGCTGGCGGAATTCCCACCCTCCCCGTCTGGCAAACTGCGGTGGGGTGCGGATTTGGTGCCCGCAGCTCGCTGGCAACATTCAAACGAAGCCCAAAGCTGAATTTGCCTCGGGCGTTAGGCCGACACAGAGCAGCACGTGGAGAGTTTGCTCCACCAACTTTGCACCTGGTTTGTGTACAAGATGAGTTTCAGCCCCCTGAAAAGCAAATGGTGGAGGTGGGGGCGGGCGACAGCTTTTTACAAATGTATATAAAATGGATTTTGAAATTTAGATAACTGGAAATTACAGATTTTGCTGTTCAGTATTATTCTACTAAGCAACTTTATTTAAATGAATAATGAATGAATAAATTGCTCATACTTCAACAAGCAAGCCGACCTACTTTGCTGATACTTTGGGCTGGATTTTCCCAGCGGAGGTGGGTTCACATCGGGTTACGTCAGGTTCGTTGTTCGGCGGGTTCCGGTACCGCTGCCGGTTTCAGCCGCACTGAGATAACGATTTTCATTTAAATGGGCTTACCGTGCGCGTTACCCGGCCCAATCAGTGGGTTCGGGTCCACTGCTCGCCTCTGCTGACGCCTTCGATTCAGTTGCATTTAAGGGGCCCATGCAGCCTTTGGGTTTTAGTAGCTTTCTGATGCTCCTGAGTGCTATTCTTTGCGAGATGACTGCTCCAAAAACAAAGGCTTCTCCCCGCTTTGATGATGACTCCCTCCATGCTCTTGTGGAGGGAGTAAGAGGGGGCAGGGAGGTTCTGTTTCCCGCAAATGGATGGAGGAAGCCTCCTCAGCAAACAAAGGCAACCTGGCTGCAAATTGCTGAGGAGGTCAGCGCAAGGTCTTTGTGCTCACGCACCTGGGTCCAGTGCAGGAATAGGTTCAATGATCTGCTTCGCTCAGCAAAAGTGAGTATAACATCACACTTACCTTCAATCTGCTCCCCATCTCCTCTCATCACCAGCACTCTGCATTGTTAACCTACTCCTGCACATCCCAACTTACCCTTACATCCCTTGCACCCTTAACCATCCCTCTCTCTCTATGTACAGAATCACTCCACCATTCTACTATGCACCCCTCACACTCACTCTCACTGTTATGCAATGACAACAATTAATAACGCACAGGGAGGGCCCTTGGTATTGGCACCTCACTCCATCTTTGTCTCCCTCTAAGCATCTATGCTATGGATTCTCTACACTCACTCCATCATTCTCACTCAAACTCCACTTGTGTCCCTCATTGCAGGAAAAGAGAGCCCACAATAAGAGGGAGAGGGGGAGGACAGGAGGAGGCCCACCCTCCATGGCGCATTTAACTAACGCTGAGGAGGCTGCTATCGAGATCGTCGGAGGTGCAGAGGAGGCTGGAAGTGGGGGACGGAGAGACAGGCACAGTCGAGCAAGCTGGTGACAGAATAGATTTGCAACCCTCTCAATTAGATTTCATGAGTGACTGATATGGCATCTGATGTTTATACAGATTGAGTTCTGATCATCTGTACAATGGGATGTGTCTGCTACCTAATATCACATGTCTAACTCATGCCTTTACTCCCCCACAGGATCATTGAGAGCCCCCCCTCCCCACTGTCGTGGAGGGAGAGCCAGACGACTCCTCAGTGGAAGCTGCAGCCTCTGAGGGAGCAGCGCCAACAGAAATGAGCGCACCCAGCACCAGCGCAGAGATGCACATCTCAGTGGGTCGTTTGCAAGATAGAGTAGTGTTATCACCTGGTGTATCACAGCTCACAAATGAGCATCAGCAGATGGTGGAGACAGGGACAGCAGAGGAGAGTCCTCGTCGGAGGGCGCTAGACGCTGGACGCTCCTAGCTCTGCTCAGTTGCATGTAGACACTGTGCCTCGGGGGCCATCCAGAAAGAGAGCGGTGCTGGAGTTTCAGGAACAAGTGCAGGAGGCTCTGACTGGGTTTGCAACCACGGTAACTGCGAGTGTACAGAGAATGGAGGAGTCCATCTCAAATATGAGCAACGCCATGGTACACACAATGGCGACTGTAGGTGCCGCCATGGAAAGGATGGCAACCTCCATGGAGGATATAAATCGCCAGACACAGCAGAACATGGTGACTCTTCTAAATAGATGGTCATCTATGGAGGATAGATGGGCATCTATTGAGGAGAGAAACCAGAGGTTCATGGACGTGCTTGTTGTGAGGAATGTCAGCATAGAAATGGGTCCTCATGGCCCCACTGATGTGCAGCAAGGTGCTCTCCAGCTACTTGCTAGCAGTAAAGTGCGGGCGACCCATGAGAGGGATGTTGATGGTCGACAACAAGGAAGTGTGGGCTCCTCTCCAAGCGCTCACATGCCACTGCGGAGCCCCCGGTCAGAGCCCTAGATTCCGCACCCAACTGAGATGGCCGTCTCAGCCCCTGCACAGCCGCAGGAGGAGCAGACTGTGGAGGAGCCCTCCCAGGCTCCCAAACATAAAGGACGCCTGCCAAAGGCGTCTAAGCAGGCGCAGCAAAGAAGTGAGCAAGTTGCCTCTATATCTGCTGAAGCCACAGGGGAAGCACCACGTAGAAGCACACGTCAGAGAAAGTTAACACACAAATAGTCACAAGGGTAGTCACTTGGTGTTTTGATATAATACAAAGTTACGTTTGTCATCGTTGTTTCAATTGTATTAAAGAAATGCGATGTCAAAGATTCAAAGAGTTGGCCTATGTGTGCTCAGAAATGGAAGTGGCACAGTGAGGGGTGAGGGCGCCTTTCATTTGTAGTGATGGTGGGGAGAGTGATAGGAAGGCACAGTTTATTGTACAGATGCTGTATGGTGTGTAATGAAGGTCGTGCAAATACCTATATCCATGTGCCAGCCACATGTGTTTGCTGCGTAAATTTACGTGAATCTGGCATGGATTAGTGTATCCCTTGCCTCACAGCCAGCAATGTGCTCGCGTGCTGGTGGCACTGGCACAGCCGCCTCCGCAAGGTCTTCCTCATCTGCCGCCTCATTCGGCTCCTCCTCCTCTGAGGAGGAGGAGGCTGTGCGCTGAGCCACTTGTTCCTCAGGCAGCGGTAAGCCACGCTGCTGTGCGATGTTGTGCAGGGCACAGCAGACCACGATGATTCTGGACACCCTGTCTGGTACATACTGTAGAGCTCCACCAGATCTATCGAGGCATCTGAATCGCATTTTGAGCAAGCCGATGGTTTGCTCTGTGATGCTTCTGGTGGAAATGTGGCTCTCATTGTAGCACTCCTCAGCTTCATTTGATGGCCTCCTCATTGGTGTCATTGGCCATGTCTTCAGGGGATAGCCCTTGTCTCCAAGTAGCCATCCGGAAAGTTGGGTTGGCGGATTGAACAGCTGAGGCACAGTGGACTGCCGCAGGATGAATGAGTCATGGCAACTGCCAGGGAACTTGGCGCAAACACGCATAATGTTTTTCCTGTGGTTACACACTAGCTGGACGTTAAGGGAGTGGAAGCCCTTGCGGTTCACAAATACAGCTGGGTTGTGATGGGTGCCCTAATGGCCACATGTGTGTAACCTACAACGCCCTGCACCCTTGGGAAGCCTACCATATTTGCAAAGCCAACCGCACACGCGGTTACACTTGCTTCATCCGTGGAGAAGTGGATGTAATTGTGCAACTTGGCAAAGATGGCATCGGTAACCTGCGTGATGCAATTGTGTGCGGCCAACTGGGAAATGCCGCTGATGTCTGCTGCTGATCCCTGGAAGGAACCTGAAGCAAAGAAGTTTATTGCGGTGGTGACTTTGACAGCCACTGGTATGGAGTGTCCACCCGCTCCTCTGGGCTGCAGGTCTTGGTGCAGCATTGTGCAGATGTCAGCAACTACCTCTCGCGAAAGTCTCAGCCTCCTTTGGCACTGCTGCTCACTCATGTTGAGGAAGCTCATCCTCTGCCTGTAAACCCTGTGTTGGGGGTATCTCCTGCGGCGCGGTGCAGCCCTGCGCTGACGCCCTCTGCCCTGCGCAGCATCAGGTGGCTGAGGAGAAGGTTGGCGCTCCTGTTGTTGGTGCTGCTGGTGTGCCTGGTTCTGCTGCTGCCACGGCTGCTCTTCCTCCGAATCTGAGGACCAAAACGAGAGGGTATAAATGGTTCCCATTCTGCTGGCATATATCTCAGTTGAAGATGAGATGTTATAAGCGCTCAGTCAATGTGGGGAAAGGGTATTCCAAGGAGGTCACAGTGCATATGGATCTCAAAATAAACACTTACAACCTCAATACACCTGAAAAATGTGTTCCAAATCCTCAAAACAGAAATTTCTGGCATCTGAAAGTGAACTCATGTTACAGGTCAGCTTTTATGCTGCAGTTGCAGCTGTCAACTATTCAGCTAGTTGCTGAACCCGGCACAATCAGCTGGCGTATTTGCCGAATGACGTGGAACACGCTGAAAAAGGTTGCAAAATGGAAAAAGCCTCTCAAAATAGGATTATCCAGGTAGCTAACAAGCTGTTAACTGCCTTAAGTGGCTGCCCCGCCGCTTGGTGTCGGGTCTGATCGGAACTCGCAGACCCGACACTTTGTAAAGTTGCGCGGAGGCGGGTTGGCAACCCGCCGTCAATTATTTTGATTTTAACCCCGGACCCGCCTCCGAACCCGCCCTCTGAGCGCCGGCAAAATCGCGGCCTCGGTTTCTCATGTCAACTTTGTCTTTGCGCAATGTAACTTTACAGTCACCTTGGAAATTGGCTGACACAATTAATCTTTGCTGTCATTCGGGTTTTCAGCTGACTGAGAAATGGACTTTGAGGCAGAAAATATGCTGCACCACAAGTTGTTTCTAGCGCCCCGCTTGCGTTCTCCAAATTTCTCTGTAAGCAAAATATAATATGATACCAGAGCAGAGGAGAAATCCAGGGCGGGGGGTCAAGAAGGCACGACCAGTTTTTCATTCAAAATAGAATTTGTGCACGAAATGGCTAATCGTCCCTCAAGTGTAATTGCGTAGACAATCCAGAAAGCAGGTGCGCTGGAGGCTGACAGCGACAGCTCATCTAACTAAAAGTGACAAATCTTCTACTGATGTCAGTTTTTTTTTTCTCGAGCTTTGGGAGCTTAACCTCAGTGTACGGTTGGAGGGTCAGCTCCTTGGAGGGATTTTTGTGCAGCATGGTTGCACTCTGTTAACTTGAAAATAAATCATTTTGAAAGTCTAGTCATCCTGTGGTAGCAAAATTATGAGGTTTCCTCATTTTATCTGAAATTAAAAAAAAAAAAATTGGCCAAGCTTGTTTGTTCTATAAAAGGGAGGCCGATTTTCACCTGTGAAGTGTTTTACGTTTTCAAGCAAAATCTTTGAAAGGGCAAAGTGTACAAAAAAAGGCAAACCTTTTATTCATTTGTTTAGCAACACACAAGGGGGTGATATAAATCATAGTAACACATCATTGAATCACTTGTATTTAATGCTGCCGTAACAAAGGTCTTTTTTCTTCTGAGATACTTTTTTATGAAGATAGTGTCCCTTTAAATGGAAGATAGAAAGGAAAAGGAACTCATTCTCGCTGCTGAGCCAAATGAGCCTCAAGATTAATCTGAAATCATTTGCATATATTGGACTCTGTTCAACTACAGGAGTGCAGACACTTGGGTCTTCCTCCATCGGCTGCATTTCATAGCGTAAACAAGCCGAGGTTCCATGTACTGACGGCATTGTTGACCCAGGAAAATGTGGGCCTCAGTTTCTGCCACTGGGATAAAGAAACACATTTCAGTTGTGCTCATGCTGAGTTGGTCTCCAGGTTAAAAGCAGAGCCTGATCGAGACCAACTACCAACTCTGATTATAAACACAAGAGAGGAGCATGGAAATCACTCTGTCACAACAGGATGGAGCACTGAGTGCAAAAATAAAAGGGTCTATCGAGGGTCGAGGATTCAAGTCTGCAGAGAGAAGTCTTTTGGGATTATTTCCAGCAAATCTGAAACCAGTCAAAGGGGGTCATTTTTATCTGAAAAAAACGGGTGGGTTTGGAGCGTGAGGGCAGTTAAATTGTTAAAAACTGGATTGCCGACCTGAACCCGCCTCCAATTTGCCCACCTCCGGTTTTAAGGGAGGGGGACGGGGTGGGGGCGGGCAACCAACCCGTTCCCAGGAGGCAAGACGTCAATTTCAATATTACAATGAGGCTGGAAGCCGCTTCTTTGAGCTCCAATTTGTTTTTACCTGCTTCTGGTTGGGTTTTACACACTTCGTAAAACCCGGCAGTTACAGAAAGACGAGGACTGCTGCATCCAGGAGGTAAGTGGCTTTACACTTACCTCCTGGATCCAGGATCCCTACCTAACACAACCCCCGCGATCGGAGACCCCCTCACGAGGCCTCCGATCGCCTGCCCAGACCCCCCCCCCCACTGATGATCCTAAGGCCGACCCGATCCTCTGATGGCCGGCCCCGATCTCCTCTTGCCTCCCCTCCCCCGAGGATCCTAAGGGTGATCCGATCCTTTGGTGGCCGGCCCTGATCTCCTCTCGCCTCCTCCCCAGCCCCTGATGATTCTGAGGCCGGCCCAATTCTCTGGTGGCTGGCCCCGATCTCTTGCCTCCCCTCACCCCTGGTCCCTCGACGGCCCCAATCTCATGCTTCCCTCCCCCACGGTCCCTTGATGGCCCCGATCTCTTGCCTCCCCTCACCCCTGGTCCCTCGATGGCCCCAATCTCATGCTTCCCTCCCCCGCGGTCCCTCGATGGCCCCGATCTCTTGCCTTCCCTCCCCCGCGGTCCCTCGATGGCCCCGATCTCTTGCTTTCTCCCACCCCTGGTCCCTCGACGGCCCCAATCTCATGCTTCCCTCCCCCCTGGTCCCTCGATGGCCCCGATCTCTTGCCTTCCCTCCCCCACGGTCCCTCGATGGCCCCGATCTCTTGCTTTCTCCCACCCCTCTCTGGTCCTCCAGAGTCTGGCGCCAGCCCCCACCTGATCCCTCCCTCCCTCCCTCCTCTGTGCGGCCTAGTGCCATAGGCCTACCTGCCTGGAGCCAGCCAACGTCTCCATCTGTCTGGCTGCGGGTGGGAAACAGAGGCTTCAGATGCAAATCAGACCCTGCTGTTAAAGTCAGCAGGGCCTGTGGGAAACCCGTTCTCCCGGGTTTCCCGCCCGCATCGGAGCACCCCCCCCATCCCTAACCCGCCTTCCCCGCAAAGATCCAGCCTAAGGTGTTCAGGAGCAACAGTGTCAGAGCTGATAATGTAACTTTGGTCGTAGTGTAATTGTCGCAGAGAAAGAAGCATTGAAGGCATATATTGCAGCTGGTGTATTAAGGAGTAATTTTTCCCGTGCATTTTCCAAATAATACAATTTTAAAAAATGCAACAAAAAGCACTGACATTGTGACTTTTTTTTTGCATAATATGCAATTGTTAAGACATTTATGTCAACGTTTTTACTATATATTGTAAATGATAAGGTTAGGTTACTTCTACATGAGTTACAGACCATGACAGATTTCTGGATAAAGTGCGTAATATAGTATAGATTTTTCACGGCTTCACCTGCAGTGAGGCACCTGGCCAGCAGTGACCAAGGATCTGAAAATTGTTGGCAGCAATGAGGGCTCAAATAAGTGAATTTATTAAAACTATTTGGAAATATTAAACACCTGCGCAACCTTCCCTTTACTAATGTACCAGTAAATAGTTCAAACCTCAGCTTGTGTCTTTCTAATTCTCTCAGTCAAACTCATTTAGTGCCAGTTTACTTTGCAGCCCTGTGAACCTGTTCTCCTCGCAGACTGGGCTACTTTCCTGCTCGTGGCTCCGGCATATTCATTCCTGACTTCATATGAAATTAATAGCTTTTGAAAAATTTCTGTCAAATTCACTCTGTAAATGTCCAGTTAGACTGTTCTCTTAACAAAATACATTGCCCGGAGACACATTACTTCAGATTGTGAGCCTCTGCACTATTTCCTCTGTCACATGCACTTCAGTACACAACAATTCTGACTCTCTCTTTGCAGATTCCTTGAGTTGAATTCATGTCATACGGAGCAACAGCTTGGCTTGACACCCAATTTTTGTTTTTTATTTTGAATGTTAAGCCTTCAATTACTTTCAGTGTAGAAAAAACTTTCATTGTTAAACTTTATTTGAGAATAATAGAGTTCAAAATATATATAGGGCCGTATTTTGTGGCCCTTATGGGTGTGTACGAGGTGCGCACGCGCCCGTAGTGGCCACGCAAGTTGTGGGTTTAGATATGCGAAGCGTCCCCGGGAAATGGGCCTCTGCGGGTGGAGAGTTGCGCTATTTGCCCAACTTCCGCCCGCTGAATGCCCGTGAAATTCTTACGCCTGGTAAAAGCAGGCGTAAGGCGTAAGGACTGCTTTTACCAGGCGTAAGAGTTTTAAAAAATAGAAAAATAAAATTTTATCACTCATTTATACATTAAAAACCCTGCCCAATAAGGTAAGTTTATTTTTAGCCCCGTTAAAACATATAGGGGTAAAAATTGGGTAGTGCCGCTACCTTCGCCGGGGCTAATTTTAGCGCCCCGATAAAGTTAGCGCCCCCGCGGCCGATTTTCCCAGGTAGTGCCCTGAGAGGGAGAGGGCGCTAACGGGAGGCGCAAATCAACCGAATTTAGCCCCCATCATTTTAAAAAAAAGATAACATTTCTGTTTAAAATATTGAATTAAATGGCATTTTAATTCATTTTAAATATGTAATTTTTAAACATTTATTTCATGTGTTCGTGTATTTTTTAAGTGATCCCCATTGATACTTATGGGGTTTCTGTATGTACGGAACTCTCATAAATATGAATGGGGATCCCCTTCTTTTATTGGTTGGGCCGGCCCACGTGATCCCAGGGGCGCTTGCAAACCGCATGCTCCCCTAGGATAGGTGGGCCTCTGCCCGCGCATACCCAGAGAGGCCCAGGACCGCAACTCCCCATACCTCCCGGGCCACCAGGTAAATTCGTAGATTTTTTACAGGTCGGAGGCATCCGCCCGCGGGAAGCCTCCGATCGCAAATTTTGGGCCATAGTTTTGTAGATATATTTATATATAAAAATAAAATATATAACATTCTACCTCTCTATCGCTCTAGCGCTAGCTCTCGTCTTCTCTATGTCTATACAAAAGCTAAATACTGCGGATGCTGGAAATCTGAAATTAAAACAGAAAATGCTGAAATACTCAGCAGGTCAGGCAGCATCTGTGGAGTGAGAAACAGAGTTAACGTTTCAGGTCGATGACCTTTCATCAGACGTGTATTCTGTTCTGTTGTACAGCACCTAATAATGTGTGCCCCTTTTTTAAAAAAGTGCAGCTTCTCTTTTTTTAATAAAAATTAAATAAGCCACTTATGTTTTCGTAAATAAGTTGTAATGAACCTGTTTCCTCCATTAGGCCCCAAAATTCGGCCCTTCCCAGGTGAGTACACAATCCGTACTCACCCGTATTGCTTCCCAAAGTGCCGGTTTGCTGCATGCACTGTGCATGCGCGGGAAACCGGAACTTCCGGTATGGTGAAGGGGGCGGTTCCTAGGTGAACCGCGTGCGCGCTAGAGGCTGCGCGCACGCAGCACACTTAGATTTTTTTCAGGTTTCTACGCGAGGGTAAGTATTGAAGATACTACGCTAATAAAAAGGAGGCGTAAGACCCCTTTTGAACAAGGTAAGTGGTTAATTAAGTATAATTTTAAATTTTTTTCAACAGGTTTATCTTTTTTAGATACTTTAAAGAAAGGTAAGTTTATTTTTATAACTTTTAAAAAGTATTTTAATTTTTTCAAAAATTTTAATTTTTGTTTAAAGTGGTTAATTTATTTAACTATAGTTATTTTATAAATGTGATGGTTTTTAAAAAAATTATTTTAAGTTTAGCTGTTCTATAGGGCCCATTTCAATTCACAGATTTGACAGGACAGGTCTCCTGTCAAATCTATGAATGAAAGATGGTCTGCTGCCATTGGCTCTCCATGGCCCACATGATCCCAGGGGTCGCATCGCACTAACTGCGCCCCTGGAACATGCAAGCACTGCGCGCCGGCTCTTGGGAGAGGCCCGGGACCCGAAGTTCCTGTGGGCCCAAAACACAAAGGCGCGCGCGATCCTTACCCCCGCGGCAAGCCGGAGTCTCGAATTTCTGGGCCTATATGTTTCCCAGGCGATTTACCTGGTGGGTCATTGTCGCTGTAGTGGGGACTATCCTATTGCTACTATAAGCACTTCAGTGTGTTGGTATCAGGAGGCAAGGTGTTCATTTGTAACAGTGGCCTGATGTTTGTTCAGTGCTACTTGATGAATGCAAGTTCACCCTCTTAGCCAGTTTTATACTGCCGCTCTTTTAGTTTTGATTTTGGGAGGCTGGCGTCTGCGATCCAACTCCCAGCATTTATTCCGCTAAATCCAGCTCACTTACCTCAGCGGCAGACTCGAGGAGCGAAGAACATCTGCCACTGGGATGAAGAGCTATCTTCGGAAACTGAACTAAAACAACACTGGTATCAAATCAGCTGGCATTTGGGATTGACAGCTGAAAAATCCATGGCATAGAAAGTCTCGGACAAAATTAAAATGGAAACATGCTTACTTTATCTGTTCTGAACAATATTCAGCACAAATTAACGTGAACACTGTTGATTGTTGCTTCTTCTCATCAACATTAGGAACTTGGATATATTTCTCTTCCCTGAGTTAATGTGATTGGACAAGGTTGGGGTGATTAAGTTGTGCGGAAACCTATTTTATACTTGTGCTGAGATGCATGACTGAACAGAATATCGTCTCCACTGAGAGATTTACTGATATCCGCCACTCCTCATAACAATAATAAATTATGAAAACTTTGCCCTGTAAGGGGTGACCTGCAGCTCTGTGCTTAGCCTGGGTGCTAGTGCGGGGTTAGGCCTTGTTGCCTGTTCTGGTCTCCAGCCAGCCTGATAACACTAGACACCTGTGAGTGGTTCGACCCACTCGCCCTTACGGTTCTGACACTGGACTTAGGTGCGAGAGCAATAATGCAGAGAAGGACTCAGGTAGACCCGGTTGAATAGTGCGAAATGGAAAATCTTTATTGCATATTATTCAAGATGACGAGATACATGTCATAAGCACAGATTAACGACAGTACAATCTTACACACAGTTATGAAACTAATTTTAGGGAAACGAGGAGCGCATGACACATCGTAAAAGGGGACACACATTATAATTATCCTTAAAACTTAAACCCTCCCCTATCAATACCTGTCCTAATCTAGATTTGTAGGATCGAGACTCATGCTCACCACTCGTGATAACTCGGAGAATTCCGAAACTCTGCTCGGATGTTTTACCGCAGCACCTGACTATCCACGTGTTGATCAGGGGTCTCTGTACCCCACTTGTTTACTCGTTTCTGCTCCGGCTAGCAGGCTGGACCGTCTGCTGTCATGAAGATCTGTGTTGCCCTCGGAGTTCGGACACCACTCGAAAAAGAGTCTTCCTGTGCCCTACACCAGTTGTCTGTAGAACTCAAAGAAGGGTCTTCCTAGGCCAGTTGTGGAGTAGCCGATAAAATTCAAAGAAGTGTTTATTCGACTTACAGGCGCGGTCGGGGCTTACTGACCGTGGCGATGCGTATTGTCGTCTTCTTCTCTTCTCATCTCATCTCATCTCATCTCATCTCATCTCCTCTCGGGCCTTCGGTTCCAACACCGTTTACCGACTTCTCGGGATGGTGCGCCCGCTTCCAGGCCTCACAGCCCAGTTCTCCACAGATCTTCGCGGCAAGCCACGAGGTTGATCCTAGCGGATCAGAGTCCAGAGCCGTCAGGCAAGAGAATAAAAGTTCAGCAGCCTTCCAGCGAGTCAAAGCAGCAAGAGCAAGAAGCGAAAGATGGACGGTTATACCTTACAGTTATAGTGCTGTAATTCCTCTTTTTCCCGCCCAATCTTAATGTCTATCTTTTGTCAGGTTTTTATCGCTCAAACTTCTTGTATGGGGTGATCTCAGTCTTTAATGGGTTTCGGTGATACTTGTGACTGTCTGAGTACCCGTTAATATTTCTCCCATTGTGGAACCGGCTAGTAGTCTCCCTGGAGGGGTTTTGGGGCTTCCAAATGCTTGCTGTAAGTACCCGCAAACGGCTCTCTCATCGTAGAGTCGTGGGGATTTTGCATATTAATGTCTTTGGATGGGTCCTTGATCGCTCAGTACAATAGCCCTTATTTGCACCCGGGAGACCGATTCCAGTATTTATGTTTAAAATGCAAACCCATCATGTCTTGTCATTTATCTCAAATGTGCTGAGTCCTGTACGATCTTGCACAAATGTTTATTGGAACGCCATCTTGTCTGCCCACTGAAAGTTTAGAACTTTCTGCCACGAGGCGTGGCGGCCATTTTACAGGCTGTTTGTGTCCGTTTTGAAACCTGACAGCAATCTGCTGAAATAAAAGCTGTTTGTACGAAACTTTATGTCTCCTTCTTATTTTATAAAATCGCGATAATTTTGCGAATTCTACAGTCCCTCCTGTTGATGCGAATAACTCCGCTTATCGTATCAAAAACATTGTGGTGAGCAATATTATCTCGATTCTCCACATCCAAAAATTCCCATAACTTAAAACTATCTAGGGTCTCCGTGTCGTCCTTATTTCCCAGGAAAACTACATTCTTATAACACCGTAGGCAGCATTTGCCTTTAACTTACACCGCGTGTATTTCCTTCCAGGTGTAACCAGGCCGATGCCTCTCGCACCACCTGCATATGCATATTTTTTATTCAAGGAAAAAGAAAAACAACAACAACCAAACAATCATATTCAACAACACCAAATCAAAATAATCAAAACCAACTCTTAAACATGTAGGGGTAAAAATTCACTTGGTTGCGCCGCCCATTAGCGCCTTAAGAGGGCGCTAATGGGGCGCAAAGCCGCTAACGCCCGGGCGCAGCGATGTTTGCGCCGCTCGAGAACTTAACTTGAGATTGTGCGGCGGCGCTAAAACTTACCGCTGCGACCACCTGCGCGCGCAGATTGTGACGTCATTCCATGGTGCAACGCCCTTGGGGCGCCCCGTAGCGGAAATTGAGTGGCGCCCCCTGCCTTACCGCCTGGCGCTTCCAACGACCAGAAGACTGGAACGCTATCAATCGCTGTGGGGCTGGGGGGGGCGCTATTTAAAGGGGGCCTCTTCCTGTCTTTTATTGTTGGTGGCATTTTTGAACTACGCATTCTGAGAGAGAGAGGGAGAGACTTCTGGAGAGATTCAACGTTGTGTGAAGGAGTTTTGGGTACTGAGCAGCACTTTGCAGGTTCATTTTGATTTGCCATTCCTTGTATCGATTTAGCAGAGACTGTGGGAGCTGCACTCTGAGCTCTTTGCCTGGTGCTCTCCATTGTTCTTTCCAGCACATTTGATGTGCAAGTCTCTCCAGGCCGAGATTCAAGGCAGCAATGAACAGGATGTGGATGGAAAGCAAGATTAACCATCCCCTTTAAGAACTGGCCCGTGCCATTGTGTGTGTGTTCCATTGCTGACTGACATTACATGAGCTTCGCCAGCGCTCCGAGTTAGCGCCTCACTGCTCGGCCTTTGCGCCTTAAGAGAGGTGTGCAGCGCCTGCTTTAGCGCTCCACTCACCTCCCGGGGCGGTAAAAGTGAAGTTTCCCGTCAGTGCCGATAATTAGCGCCAAGCGCTAATATTTGCGTCCGGACGATATTTGCGCCCCAAATGGGGCGCGACCTAATTTCTACCCCGTAGAGTTCCAAACTTAATTACAGTTTCTGAGAAAAGTCACGATCGATTACAACAATTCCGAGGCGCACGTGGAAAAACTGGAGTGACGCCATTTTGTCTGTTTACGCGGTGCTTTCATCGTGCACGCGCACGTAACGTTCTCGCCACTCTCCCGTGTTTTCGTTCTTGGTGAGGCGTTTGCCTCTCTTACAATGCACGACCAATAAGTATATCACAATAAACACTTGGCATACAACTAAAATGTGGGAGGCTATTCTAATCCAGGAAGGCACTTCAATGTTGGTGAACAGATCCCACCACGGTGGAATTACTATGTCTAGAATTTCTGTCCCTATCTCGACAGTCTTTTGTTCTAGGGTGTAAAAATGTTTTTGCGATACCGCGACGGCTTTCAAAAGCTTGGTGAGGTGTTCAGGGAGAGGGGGAATGAGGTATCCGAAATGCGCGACGAATCACTGCAGGTCGGTGAAGTTCTCTTTTACTGTAAGATGAACCGTGGATGGTTCAGGGATCGGGACAATTCGCTGTTGTGCTACTTGAACTTCCGCCCTGGGTTTAAAACAGAAACTGCTGTCACTCACCCGACACTGGCTACGGTTTCCATGTTGGTAGTGTTGCGCTGCAGTGGTAACACAATATGTTCCACCCCCGATGTATGCTACCTGCGGAGGCACATGATCTTGTGCCATTGCCTCCATGGTGCAATTCATGGGCTTGGCGCCAGCCGTTCTGAACCCGCACTGTGGTGTTAAAAAGGCATTCAAGTGCTGGGGACACAGTATTATGTGTGCTCCCCGGCCACGACAACCAGAGAGATCTGTACCTGTCATCGTTTGCTCCCAGCGGATGACGTAAGGTGGAACCGCTGCATAGCAAATGTTGGCTCCCCCTGAATGACACCAATGTTCTCTACCCGATACACCGGGGCGGGCTTTGCTGTGTCGCCCAAAACCGGCATACGTAAAACTATACCCATGATGGTATGGTTTGATCGTCCGCAGTCCACGGGGACTGGGTATGCTTCTGAAGCTAGCCTGAGCTGGCACGGACTTAATGCGTTCTGAAAAGGGTGGAGCGCCTGCAGGTGTTTGTTACTTATCCAGGACGGGACCAAACCTTGTTTTAAATCCTCCAAATTACTGCGGCCCTCGCCCAGTAACCACGCCCCGTAAAGCACGCACACCTCGTTCTGCGCAGCCTGATCGGACGCATTCCGATCTTCCCTAATCAGGGCATTTACCGTACGCGCATGTTTCTCTAGTTCAGCTATTATTTCTTTTAAATGGAGAGTCATGGCCTGGTCCTCGTGTAACCCAGACCCAACCACCTTATTTTCATCTGTGAGAATGCTTTTTAATTGTGTTTTTAAACCATTAATCTGGGTCTGCAGCTCCACGCTGTCTAGAGCGTTGACCACAGATGTACCTGTATTGAAAGCAGTGAACATGTCGTTCACAACACCCCTTCTTTGCCTCCCCACCTGACCCAATACTTCATGTGGTGCGGTGTACAAACTTGTTTTATCAATTTCCGCGAAATCGAACTCATAAAATTGCCTAAACATCTTGGTCAACAGGACCTGATATAACTGTTCCGTCTTTTTGGGGCACCACTCCGGCAACCGCACCTCGGTGAGGTTTAAAATCACCGAGGCCACCGCGTAATGTACCCCTTGAAATAGTATCTGGTCTGTAGGGACCAATACCAAACCACTCCCGGGTCCCTTACTGGTTTTTGGGCACCCTTCTTCCTTAGCTAGAACCACCGGAATTGTGGGCGGGGCCTTGCGTGGGCGCGTAATGAGTTCAGTGGCATTTACCGGGATCGAAGAGTATGGAGCTCCGCACCCCCTGGTGCTCGCATCCCACCTCATCCCCTGTCCGTTATCCTGCCATTGATTGATGAAAAATATGGAGATGCCTTTGGGGCAAACGTGCTTTAACCCCCACATACATACATAAATTCCCTCATCCGGTTCCCACCATTTGTCCCAACAGACTCTCACTTGTCCGTTTGTCCCCGTAATTGTCCGATGGGTATTATTACCCAGTCGCTCCCACTCGACTGAAGAGTTCCTCATGTTTTTGCTCAGCTTTCGCAGCCACCACCATCGGCTCAATGGGACATTCCCATTACAAGTCAAACAAACCCGTTTGCCGACGGTGACGCTGACTCTGGGTGCGATGATCCTCACTTTGGGGCACATTAAAGAAGTCTCTTTGTAGGCAAAACCCGATGTACTGGAATACTCAGTTGAATTCGTTCCCAGCCATCCTGGCCACCTTCCCTTGTGGAAATAGGTGGTGGTCTCCTCAGCCTCTCGCCTTCCGGTCCCATCCACCGTGATGGGGGCCGTGTCCCCGGAGCATCCAAACACCACGACATCCTTGGTGCGGCCTCGATAGGCCAATCCACATCCGATTGCCGCGAGCACTACTAGAATTCGTTCCATCCTTCCTTGGTTCCTGTGATCAGATAGAATGAGGTAGCCAGCCTCCCAAGAGTCTCTGGCTTTTGTGAAGGGTGAGCGGGTCCCCTGACCTCGCCTCACGTAAAAAGACATGTGCACTGGATAGACTTTAACTATTCCTATTTCTAACTCCCATCATTTTACCATTTTCTGTTAAAATAATTAAACTACAAACTTAACCTGATTTAAAACTATAAACTTAAACTTATAAACTTATCCTAAACTTATCACTTATCTTAATAACTGTACAGTGCCGCCCGTTCCCAGGGCGGCCTACTCAAATTCTGTGAAGGCGGCCACAAGCTTTTCCCAACGGTGGGGGGGCACTGACCCCTTCCTTTGATCTGCCGCAGCCTGTCGCTGCTGCGCTGGGACTGGGATCTCCCTGGGCTGCCTTGACCTTGAACTTACGCCTGGGGGCGTACGGGGGACTTACCCACATCTTTCTGGGCTGGGGTGTCCGACCTGACCTACGGAGAACTACCGGGGGCAGGAACTCCAGGACTGACGGACCGGGTTTCGAGACTTCCACCGTGGCGACCCGTGGTCCCACCACAGTCGCTGGCTCCGCCTCCCCTGACTCCGCCTCCCTGAACTCGGGATCTGCAGCTTGTGGCACCGCCCTACTTGGCCCAGTAGGCGGCCCTTCACTCGCAGTCCCTACCTCCCTCGAGGGCAAGACGTTCAAGGCGGGCGGCTCGGGCTCTGAGGCTTCCATCGCCACGCCCTGTGGTCCCACCACAGCGGCTGGCTCCGCCTCCCCTAGCTCCGCCCCCCTGCGTTCGGGACCTGCAGCTTCGGCCTCCACCCTGTGTGGATCTCTATCTGCAGCCCCTGTCTCCCCTATACCTGAATCGGGGGCGACCCTTTCGTCCTCCGATTCCAGCTCCTCTTCGCTTGTGTCACTATCTTCGTTGAGCTCCTCGAGCTCTTCCTCATCTGACTCCCAACCCAAATAAAGGATCCTACATTTTGCTAGGATGTCCTCTCCCCTGATGCAAGCTGCTTTGCCTGCCTGTGTGCCCTGTGGCCCTACCTGGGGCTGTGAGTCCCCACTCGCAGGTTTGGCCCCTGTGGTTGGCCCTTGTGCACCCGGCTTATACAGTTTGCAGTGCTTAAAATCCTCATTCTCCCTGCTTCTGGCTACCCTGTAGGCTGCTTTTATCCCTCCAAGCTGCCCTTCCAGCACATCTAACTTTCCCATTAAGCGGGCGTTCTCCTCCCGCAGGGCCTGCTCTTTTAACCTGGCCTCCTTACAGGAGACCCCCTCCTGTGCGTGTCTTTTAAAAGGACACAGGTAGGCAGGCTGTGCGGGCTCTAGTCATTGGGTACTGTTGGACGGGGCTGCGGCATCTGCGGGGCCGGTAGCGACTGCCACCCTTCCCTGCGAAATCATGAGGGTGCGCATGGCTCCCAACATTGATTCGATCGCATCGGGATGGATAGGTGCACCAGCTCCCCTATCAGAGACAGGCGCCTGGGCTCGGACTGCGGGATTTTTATCCCTGGACTCCTTCCAAGGATTCCTGCAGTTCTTGCGCCAGTGCCCTGTCTTTCCACATCCGAAACAAGCATTACTGGCCTGTGGGACGCGATTTTCCTCCTGATGCCACTCCTTTTGAGCCGGGGCTGTGGGCCGCGCCTCATGCACCTTTCCCTTAAGGGGACGTGCTCCCGCACTCCTGGTATTACGGTACCCTACCGTGAGTCGATTTAGGACCGACTCCTCTGTTGTGGCGGGGTTAGTGGGATCAAACCACGCTTTGGCCTGCTCCCTGACGGCTGGCAAACTGTTGGCTACCACACACCTGAGCCAATGAGTTAAACCGACACCGTCTATGCGGTGACGCGCTGGCGCGCCTGGGCAGCTACGTTGATATACTGGCCACAGCCTGTCGGCGAAAACCTTCGGGGGTTCTCCCTCCATCTGCACTGTTTGTCCCAATCTAACGAACGGACCTTCATCGTCCGCTCCCAACACTTCCAGGACCTTGTCCCTCAATTCCCCATAGGTAATATTTCCCCTCTTGCTCTCGTCTGAGAGACACTGAAGGATCGAGCTGTCTAATGAGAACAACAGCATTTTTGCTTTTTCCCCATCGTCGCAGCCATTAATGGCTGCGGTTTGCTCTACCTCCCTGAAATGTACGGAAGGGTCGTCTGACTCGGACAGCTTCCGTACGTGACTGATCATAGCCCTCAGCTGGTGTGAGCTGTGAGGCAACACAAGCTGGTTGAGGAGATCCCCCTGTGCCCCACCTGCTCCGTTCGGGCCCCTCTTGATACCCGTGACCGGACACAACGGTCCCGGCTTCACTTCTACCTCAGGGGGCTCTTCCTCTACTTCTACCACTTCCTTCCTTACCCAGGTTGCCGAATAGCTGGGTGGCGCGGAGGGCACAGTGGCAAATACCTCCTCTGCTTTATTCGGTGGGGATTTCTGAAATTCCCCACCCACCAGCGGCTGGTGTGCTGACGGGCTGATAAGGCACACCATGCCGTGCGCTTTGTTCAGGGCCTCTTTAAGGTTCCCTATCTCTCTTTGGCAGACGCTGTGATCGGCCCCCTCATGTTTATCCTCAAGGGCCATCTTATATGCCGCAGTGCTGGGTCCCCAACTCTTCACAATCTATATTAACGATTTGGAGGAAGGGACCAAGTGTAACATATCAAAATTTGCAGATGATACAAAGATGGGAGGGAAAGTAGTGAGTGAGGAGGACATAAAAAACCTGCAAGGGGACATAGACAGGCTAAGTAAGTGGGCAGAGATTTGGCAGATGGAATACAACACTGGAAAGTGTGAGGTGATGCACTTTGGCAGGAAAAATCCTAGAGCAATTTATTATCTTAATGGCAAGAAACTGGAGAGTACTGAAGTGCAAAGGGATCTGGGGGTCCTGGTGCACGAAACTCAAAAGGTTAGTATGCAGGTGCAGCAAGTGATTAAGAAGGCAAATGGAATGTTGGCTTTCATTGCTAGGGGGATAGAATATAAAAATAGGGAGGTATTGCTTCAGTTGTACAAGGTATTGGTGAGACCGCACCTGGAATACTGCATACAGTTTTGGTGTCCTTACTTAAGGAAAGACATCCTTGCTCTCGAGGCAGTGCAAAAAAGGTTCACTCGGTTAATCCCGGGGATGAGGGGGTGGTCATATGAGGAGAGGTTGGGTAGATTGGGACTCTACTCATTGGAGTTCAGAAGAATGAGAGGCGATCTTATTGAAACATATAAGATTGTGAAGGGGTTGGATCGGGTGGATGCGGGGAGGATGTTCCCGATGACGGGTGAGACGAGAACTAGGGGACATAGTCTTAGAATAAGGGGCTGCTCTTTCAAAACTGAGATGAGGAGGAACTACTTCACTCAGAGGGTGGTAGGTCCATGGAATATGCTGCCACAAAAAGCTGTAGAAGCTACAACATTAATTAAATTTAAAACAGAAATAGACAGTTTCCTAGAAGTAAAGGGCATTAAGGGTTACGGGGAGCGGGCAGGAATTTGGACATGAGTCTAGGTTCGGATCGGTCATGGCCCTGTGGGTAGTGGAGCGGGCCCAGGGACTGTGTAGCCTGATTCTGCTCCTATTTCGTGTGTGCAATTCTGTTAGATGCAGGAGATGGTTCTGTGATAGATAGTAGATTGGCGGTTAGGATCAGATCAGCCATGATCTTATTGAATAGCGGAGCAGGCTCGAGGGGCCGATTGGCCTACTCCTGCTCCTATTTCTTATGTTCTTATGTTCTTATGTTCTAACCCACGTTAAGCTCTCTTCCTGGGCTTTTATTTGGGCAGCTAGGCGGGCACATCGTTCCTTTATTCTGCCCTCGTTTAACTTTGCCTCAGTGACCTGGCACTCGAGGTAATCTATTTTCGCCTCATGGTGGTTGGCGACTAACTGGCGTTCTTGATGTAACGCATTTAAAGACGCGATGAGCTGCTGCCCCCCCCGCGACCTTCTCGTCCATTTCCACCTCTAAACCCTTGATCTGTGCTGCCTGCGCTAAGATGACCTGGTCCGAAAGCTGGACTTGTCTTTTATAGCACATCAGCCAGACTGCTTTCTCTACTGTTTTTTTATGTTCCTTGCTACCTGTCCACCTCACGGCTGCCTCTAGTGGACGCTTATCCACCAGCAGGTCACTTATCCATTTCTTAGTCAAATTCACTTTTCCAAACACATAATCTGCTATTCTCTCTTCCATAACATTTCGCCCATTCATACCAGGGTCTAACACATTATTTTCTCGCTGCCAGTGTCCCTTCGTGGTCGCCATTATCTGTAAGGGGTGACCTGCGGCTCTGTGCTTAGCCTGGGTGCTAGTGCAGGGTTAGGCCTTGTTGCCTGTTCTGGTCTCCAGCCAGCCTGATAACACTAGACACCTGTGAGTGGTTCGACCCACTCGCCCTTACGGTTCTGACACTGGACTTAGGTGCGAGAGCAATAATGCAGAGAAGGACTCAGGTAGACCCGGTTGAATAGTGCGAAATGGAAAATCTTTATTGCATATTATTCAAGATTACGAGATACATGTCATAAGCACAGATTTACGACAGTACAATCTTACACACAGTTATGAAACTAATTTTAGGGAAACGAGGAGCGCATGACACATCGTAAAAAGGGACACACATTATAATTATCCTTAAAACTTAAACCCTCCCCTATCAATACCTGTCCTAATCTAGATTTGTAGGATCGAGACTCATGCTCACCACTCGTGATAACTCGGAGAATTCCGAAACTCTGCTCGGATGTTTTACCGCAGCACCTGACTATCCACGTGTTGATCAGGGGTCTCTGTACCCCACTTGTTTACTCGTTTCTGCTCCGGCTAGCAGGCTGGACCGTCTGCTGTCATGAAGATCTGTGTTGCCCTCGGAGTTCGGACACCACTCGAAAAAGAGTCTTCCTGTGCCCTACACCAGTTGTCTGTAGAACTCAAAGAAGGGTCTTCCTAGGCCAGTTGTGGAGTAGCCGATAAAATTCAAAGAAGTGTTTATTCGACTTACAGGCGCGGTCGGGGCTTACTGACCGTGGCGATGCGTATTGTCGTCTTCTTCTCTTCTCATCTCATCTCATCTCATCTCATCTCCTCTCGGGCCTTCGGTTCCAACACCGTTTACCAACTTCTCGGGATGGTGCGCCCGCTTCCAGGCCTCACAGCCCAGTTCTCCACAGATCTTCGCGGCAAGCCACGAGGTTGATCCTAGCGGATCAGAGTCCAGAGCTGTCAGGCAAGAGAATAAAAGTTCAGCAGCCTTCCAGCGAGTCAAAGCAGCAAGAGCAAGAAGCGAAAGATGGACGGTTATACCTTACAGTTATAGTGCTGTAATTCCTCTTTTTCCCGCCCAATCTTAATGTCTATCTTTTGTCAGGTTTTTGGCGCTCAAACTTCTTGTATGGGGTGATCTCAGTCTTTAATGGGTTTCGGTGATACTTGTGACTGTCTGAGTACCCGTTAATATTTCTCCCATTGTGGAACCGGCTAGTAGTCTCCCTGGAGGGGTTTTGGGGCTTCCAAATGCTTGCTGTAAGTACCCGCAAACGGCTCTCTCATCGTAGAGTCGTGGGGATTTTGCATATTAATGTCTTTGGATGGGTCCTTGATCGCTCAGTACAATAGCCCTTATTTGCACCCGGGAGACCGATTCCAGTATTTATGTTTAAAATGCAAACCCATCATGTCTTGTCATTTATCTCAAATGTGCTGAGTCCTGTACGATCTTGCACAAATGTTTATTGGAACGCCATCTTGTCTGCCCACTGAAAGTCTAGAACTTTCTGCCACGAGGCGTGGCGGCCATTTTACAGGCTGTTTGTGTCCGTTTTGAAACCTGACAGCATTCTGCTGAAATAAAAGCTGTTTGTACGAAACTTTATGTCTCCTTCTTATTTTATAAAATCGCGATAATTTTGCGAATTCTACAGCCCTTGATATAGATTTTCTTGCACGTTCAAAGTCAGTGGCCCGAATGGTGCTAACTTTCGATAAAGAGAAACTTCTGCGCCTGTCTCACTATTCAAGACTCAAAACCCATGCAGACTGACAGTTTTCCACTCAGAGAAAAAAAAGAAAGCCTTGCATTTATATAGTGCCTTTCACATCTTATAGGACGTCCCAAAGTGCTTTACAGCCAATGAAGTACTTTTTGAAGTGTAGTCACTGTTGTAATGTAGAGAGCCAAAAGCTTAACTGCTCCCCCCCTACCCCCCTCCCACCACCAGCTCTCTCAGTTGAGGATTGGCTCATGGTGCTGCCAATCTGTATTATCTGATTAGCTAGGCCTCTTGTATTGCTCAATGAGTGAAATCAATCCAACTTTATAGTGGCAAACCTCACTGAAATGCACCTATGATTACTTCTGTTGTCTCAAACTGATATGGTATTGTGAGTATACACAATTCTGATCATTGCTTCATTTGTTTTCCAGCTAATGGTTGTAATCACAGCTAGCTTGTGGGATGAGTTTAAGTTCATAGAATCATCATAATATAAATTAACCAAAATCCTTTCTAGACCAAATAGAAAAAAAATCTTCAAACATGGAAGAGGACTAAGCTTTTTGTTTGTGAGAATAATGTTGGCTCCAATAAAAGTTCACACTATTTATTTGTTTCATATTACAGTGCCCTGTTTTTATATAAAAAAAGAGCCCTGAATTTTTTTTAAAGTGCAACATCTCTTCTATTTTACAATTTCCTGCCCATTTTCTTCTCTCCCACCTCTCCTGAAGAAGCTGACTCCTTGTTGGGAACAGTCCCAGCTATTCTTTCACATCTTGTCCATTATCCATGTACAAACCTCAATGGTGAGTACACTGATGCAGAGATTCTGTGGCCTCCACAAGCCCCAGATTTATTTTAACACCTAACCTTCCATTTACACACTTCAAATTTCAACTCAGCGTCTATTTTCACCCTAAGCCTCCTTGCAGGCCTCCACTTAGATGTAATTACCCCAGACTAGCCTCTAAGCAACACTCTGTGAAATCATCTGCTAGGAACATAGACATTGCTAGACGAAAAAAGACCCAGGTCCATCTAGTTTGCCTTCATTCTGGTAGTCGCATGGAGTTGTTGATTAATCATAAAATTCTTACTCTTTTCATGACTTCTTCACTACCTCTCTTTCCTCCTTTAAGACGCTCCTCAAAACCTACCTCTTTGACCAAGCTTTTGGTCACCTGCCCTAATTGCTCCTTAAGTGGCTTGGTGTCAAATTTTTTGTCTTATAACACTCCTGTGTTTAGCGTTTTACTACGTTAAAGGCGCTATATAAATACAAGTTGCTGTTGTTGTTGTTGTAAGTTATATATAGTTATGATCTCATTGAAGAACATTTGTGTCATAAAGTAACTGAGAAGTACAGCTCGTACTGATTCCCTGAAATAGAAGCTTGTGATTCTCTGAAGCAAAGTACTATTACAGCTTAAATAAAGACAGAAAATGCTGGAAATACTCAGCAGGTCAGATGCTGCCTGACCTGAGTATTTCCAGCATTTTCTGTTTTTAGTTCAGATTCCCAGCATCCGCAGTATTTTGCTTTTGTAATCTTACAGTTTATTGGAACAGACTGGGTTTTTCATTTTGATTGGGATAACCAGGATGATTTCCTCAACCAGTGATATATTGAAATGGACTTTGTAGAACATGAATCTTATTGTTGATCATTGATGAGTGTGAAATAGCAAAATAGAGTGGCTGCTGGTCAAATGCATATAAAATGCTGTATACATATCGTCAGCAACATGGCAGCAAATACAAGGTGCCACTCTTGGTCATCCACTTAATACCAGGCATAGAAGGGGAAAAAGGCTGAATGTTGCCTGGACAGGATGGATCTTTTAGCGTTAAAATTCCCACTGTGTCATTTGTACTGTTGGTGTAAGAGATTGTGAAGGATTTAAACAGCAGCACGAGCTGTGCAGTATATCTGTAGCCAAACCAGCATAAGATTTGGTTTTGGTAGGTTGTTTTACACTACTTTACTGTAACTGGTTGAAAACTAACTTCTAAATATCAAAATTAAAACTTAGAAAGCTCTGAGATGATCTGTCCATCTTTATGTTTCAATGTTGGAAAAGAGTAGGCCTGCATGCCGACTTTTACTAACGTTAATAATTCCGCAGGCATTTTGATGCCTGATCTTTGCTGAAACAGTAGGGGAAGCGGATGGTGTTAAAATTGGCCTCAGCACGTCTGGGCTAGTGAGAGAAAAATTAGGCAAGATTGCTGCTTTTGATTACCTTGTTTGGTGATCCCTGTTAGAAAGTGCACTTGTGTGGATATGGGGTGAGACTAGGATTAGGCTCAGCTATGGTGCCCTCCATGTTGAAATAGCCTATATCTACTCATTGCACAGGTATTCACACTAAGAATGACCACTTGGATGAGGTAGCAGAAAGTTGCAAGTGCCCCATGAGCTGTAATTCAGTGCCTTTGGGAAAGGAGGGGAGGGAAATTAGGGGAAAAATGCATAGGCATTTGCAAGAGCTTTGTGCATATGTTTAAAAGTGGTTTTACATTGATGCAGCTTGTCAATGTCAAACAACTGACGCCCCCAATGTCAGTGGTACAAATGACTTGACCTCCAGAGCCCAGTGGCTTTGGAAGCCTACATTTTCATGAGTCTCATGAAAAGAAAGACTTGCATTTATATAGCGCCTTTCACGACCACCGGACATCTCAAAGCGCTTTTCAGTCAATGAAGTACTTTTGAAGTGTAGTCACTGTTGTAATGTGGGAAACGCGGCAGCTGATTTGCGCACAGCAAGCTCCCACAAACAGCAATGTGATAATGACCAGATAATCTGTTTTTGTTATGTTGGTTGAGGGATAAATATTGGCCAGGACACCGAGGATAACTCCCCTGCTCTTCTTCGAAATAGTGCCATGGGATCTTTTACATCCACCTGAGAGAGCAGACGGGGCCTCGGTTTAACATCCCATCCGAAAGACGGCACCTTCGACAGTGCAGCGCTCCCTCAGCACTGCCCTGGAGTGTCAGCCTAGCTTTATGTGCTCAAGTCCCTGGAGTGGAATTTGAACCCACAACCTTCTGACTCAGAGGCAAGTGTGCTACCCACTGAGACACAGCTGGCACGAGCTGCCATCAGATTATCAATTAAACCCAAAAGCATGGAGCCAAATTCCCTCCCTCATAATAATCATGGGTCTCTGATCCTGTTTGGAGGGGTGGCAGGAAGAAGATTAAATAGCAGAGAGCAAAGCTAATCCGGAACCACTTTTATAGTGTAAAAGTGCCACAGGCAAGCAAATGCAGAACTCTGTTTTTGCTTTGGCCATAGAATAGCATTTTTATTTGGATTCTTTTAGTATATATACAATAAACATTTGGTAAAAATTTACCATTCATATTTGATAATGTAAGGCTTGCGTCAGCCTCTGACTCTTGTGCACAACAATACAGTATTAGATAAACTGGTTAAGTTTATGTTGACTATGAATCTCCTGTACAAATGCCATTATACATATATTTACTAATGTTAGTGTTTATATCATATGTACTATTATATCTACTTCTATGCGTACAACACAGATTGTGCAATTTTGTAAATTACATTTGGATTTGTGTCTATGGAATATTTTTGATGTGTGTTTTAACTTTATATTCTAGAACTGATGCAACTCTTGCTGCACTTCAAGAAACTGTTTCAAAATGCAGGTTCTGGAAATGAGGTTTTAAAAAAAGAATTGCTACCCATTCACTGGTCATTTCATTTGGAATGTGAGGATTGAAGTCCCATTGAATGAACAGAGCTTTTTGTATCAAAGCTATTGTTTCCAGTGGCGGCAGGGTTGGTAACCAGAGGGCACAGATGAAAGAAAATTGGCAAAGGAACCAGAGGGGAGATGACGAGAATTTTTTTTTTTACACAACGATTTGTTAAAATCTGGAATGCACTGCCTAAAAGGGTGGTGGAGGCGGATTTAATAAGTAACTTTCAAAAGGGAATTGGCTATATATTTGAAAATAAATAATTTGCGGGGCTGTGGGGAAAGATCGGGGGAGTGGGACTAATTGGATAGCTCTACCAAAGAGCCAGCACGGGCACGATGTGCTGTAAGTTTCTATGATTTTATGATTCAAACCATTCAGTGCTGACCAGCTCCATGATTCTAAAATCAGGTACTGTTCATAAAACAGTAATTGCAGTATAAATGGAGCACAGCTGTCTTCAAGTAAAGTCAGTTCAAATCAATGGGCATAGAAACCTACAACAGGACACCGTATTGAAACCATCAAACGCATGAATTGCTTGTATTAAAATGTACTGAGCAAAAATGATTTAAACACAGAAAGTAGTTGTAACAGAATGAATTCACATTTCTTCAAAGGTGTAAATTAAGCTATCAAATTCAATTGCTATTGTACTCTATTAACAGCCATTAGTTGCATCAATAAGTGCATTTTACACATCATTGCACTATCATTAAATACCCATTTATCCTACGCCAATTGTTAGCTTTCTCAAATTAACATTACAGTCATTGAAAGCAGTGTCATTAAGTATTGGGCAATGCAGTGGGCTGGAACACCTTTGGAACTTGGTTAGAATTCAGGCCAGACTGATGAAATTAATATTCCTCTCTGGTGATTGTAAGAACAATGCTAACCTGGGGCCACTTGTAGAATATAAAAGTGTCGCAAGTAAGCAAGTTCAGAACTTAGTTGTTGCTTTGGTGATAGAATAGTGCAGTAATAATTCAGTGCTAACTCTTGAAAACAAATGTCTCAAATCTCCATCAGGTTTCCTCTTAGCCTTCCCTTTTCTAGAGAAAAGAGCCCCAGCCTACTCAATCTATTCGATAGTTGCATCCTCTTCTGGTAATATCCTTGTAAATCTTTTCTGCACTTTCTTCAGTGCGTTAATACCTTTTTTGTAATGTGCAGACCCGAACTGTGCACACCATTCCAAGTGTGGTGTAACCAAGGTTCTCTATAAATATATCTCCCTGCTTTTTTATTTTATTCCTCTGGAAATGAACTCCAGTACTTTGTTTGCGCACTTTATAGCCTTATCAATTTGTGTTGCTGCTTTTAGTGATTTATGTATCTGTGTACTCAGATCTCTTTGCTCCTCTATACCAATTTAGTTTCTTACCTTCGAAGGAATAAATGGTCGTCTGATTCCTTCTACCAAAATGAACTGCCTCCCTCTTCACTACATTGAAAGCCTTTTTATGTCTTCTGTATATTGGTACAGTATTCCATATTATAAGCTGTAACAGTCAATTTGGTATCATCTGCAAATTTCAACACTATTCCTTCATTTCCTGAGTCCAAATCATTTATGTATCTGGTAAAAACAGTGGGTCCAAGCACAGATTTTTGCGAGACCACACTTCCCACTTTCTGCCAGTTTGAGAATCTTACTTTAACTCCTACCCTCTGTTTACTGTTTGTAGCCATCGTTCAATCCATTCTGCTACCCGACCCCTGACTCCACATGCCCTGACCAAGCTCATGAGCCTCTTATGTGGCACCTTACCAAAGATCTTCTGAAAGTCCATGTATACCACATCCACTACATTGCCCTTGTCTACTTTTTCTTTTACTTCTTCAAAGACTTCAGTTAGGTTGGTTAAGCAGGACCTTCCTTTTAGAAATCCATGCTGACTATTTTTCATAATATTCTCTGTCTCTACATGTTTTGCTATCTCATCTTTTAGATATGATTCTAGTATCTTTCCTATCACTGATGTTAAGCTAAATGTTCTATTGTTCCCTGGATTAGTGCCATCTCTCTATTTAGAGGTATCTTGTGGGACACTCTTTCATGGGTCTATGATTCTGCCACCAGGACAAGAATCATAGAATCATAGAAATTTACAGCACGGAAGGAGGCCATTTCGGCCCATTTTGTCCGCGCTGGCCGACAAAGAGCTATCCAGCCTAATCCCACTTTCTAGCTCTTGGTCCATAGCTGTGTAGGTTATGGCACTTCAAGTGCACATCCAAGCATTTTTTAAATGTAGTGAGGGTTTCTGCCTCTACCACCCTTTCAGGCAGTGAGTTCCAGACCCCAACCACCCTCTGGGTGAAGAAATTTCCCCTCAAATCCCCTCTAAACCATCCCCTTTAAATCTATGCCCCCTGGTTGTTGACCCCTCTGCTAAGGGAAATAGGTCCTTCCTGTCCACTCTATCTGGGCCCCTCATAATTTTATACACCTCAATAAGGTCCCCTCTCAGCCTCCTCTGTTCCAAAGAAAACAAACCTAGTCTATCCAATCTTTCCTCGTAGCTAAAATTCTCCAGTCTAGGCAACATCCTTGTAAATCTCCTCTGTACCCTCTCTAGTGCAATCACATCTTTCCTGTAATGTGGTGACCAGAACTGCACGCAGTACTCTAGCTGTGGCCTAACTAGTGTTTTATACAGTTCAAGCATAACCTCCCTGCTCTTGTATTCTATGCCTCGGCTAATAAAGGCAAGTATTCCGTATCCCTTCTTAACCACCTTATCTACTTGGCCTGCTACCTTCAGGGATCTGTGGACCTGCACTCCAAGGTCCCTTTGTTCCTCTACACTTCTCAGTGTTCTACCATTTAATATGTATTCCCCTGCCTTGTTAGCCCTCCCCAAATGCATTACCTCACACTTCTCTGGATTGAATTCCATTTGCCACTGTTCTGCCCACCTGACCAGTTCATTGACATCTTCCTGCAGTCTACAGCTTTCTTCTTCATTATAAACCACACAGCCGATTTTAGTATCATCTGCAAACTTCTTAATCATACCCCCTACATTCAAGTCTAAATCATTGATATATACCACAAAAAGCAAGGGACCTAGTACTGAGCCCTGCGGAACACCCACTGGAAACAGCCTTCCAGTCACAAAAACACCCATCAACCATTATCCTTTGCTTCCTGCCTCTGAGCCAATTTTGGATCCAACTTGCCACTTTGCCCTGGATCCCATGCGCTTTTACTTTCATGACCAGTCTGCTATGTGGGACCTTATCAAAAGCCTTGCTAAAATCTATATACACTACATCAAACGCACTACCCTCATTGACCCTCCTTGTTACCTCCTCAAAAAATTCAATCAAGTTAGTCAGACACGACCTTCCTGTAACAAATCCATGCTGACTGTCCTTGATTAATCCGTGTCTTTCTAAATGAAGATTTATCCTGTCCCTCAGAACGTTTTCCAAAAATTTTCCCACCACTGAGGTTAAGCTGACTGGCCTGTAATTACTCGGTCTATCCCTTTCTCCCTTTTTAAACAAAGGTACAACGTTAGAAGTCCTCCAGTCCTCTGGCATTACACCTGTAACCAGAGAGGATTCGAAAATGACGGTCAGAGGCTCTGCTATTTCCTCTTTTGCTTCTCTTAACAGCCTGGGATACATTTCATCCGGGCCTGGGGATTTATCCACTTTCAAAGCTGCTAAGCCCCTTAATACTTCCTCTCTCACTATATTTATTTTATCTAATACTTCACACACCTCCTCCCTGATTGCAATTTCTGCATCGCCCTTCTCTTTTGTGAAAACAGACGCAAAGTATTCATTAAGAACCATACCCATGTCTTCCGCCTCCACACACAGATTACCTTTATGGTCTCTAATAGGCCCTACTCTTTCTTTAGTTATCCTCTTGCTCTTAATGTATTTATAAAACATCTTTGGGTTTTCTTTGATTTTACTTGCCAACATTTTTTCATGCTCTCTCTTTGCTTTCCTAATTTCCGTTTTAATTGCACCCCTGCACTTTCTATACTCCTCTAGAGTTTCTGCACTAATGAGCCCTTGGTATCTGTCATAAGCCTCCCTTTTTTTCTTTATCCTACCCTGTATGTCCCTTGATATCCAGGGGGCTCTAGATTTGTTAGTCCCATCCTTTTTCTTTAAGGGAACATACTTGCTCTGAACCCTCCGGATCTCCTCCTTGAATGCCTCTCTGACACTGATTTACCTTCAAGTAGCTGTTTCCAGTCCACTTTGGCTAAATCCCATCTCAGCTTAGCAAAATTGTCTTTTCCCGAATTGAGAACTTTTATTCCTGATCTATCTTTGCCCTTTTCCATAACTACCCTAAATCTAACTGAATTATGATCACTAGCATCAAAATGCTCTCCCACTGATATCCCTTCCACCTGCCCAGCTTCATTCCCTAAAACTAAGTCTAGAACCGCCCCCTCCCTTGTTGGGCTTGTTACATACTGGCTAAAATAGTTCTCCTGAATGCATTTTAGGAATTCCGCACCCTCTATACCTTTCACACTAATTTTATCCCAGTTTATATTAGGGTAGTTGAAATCCCCTACTATTACTGCCCTATAGTTTTTGCACTTCTCAGAAATTTGCTTACATATTTGCTCTTCTATCTCCCTCTGACTGTTTGGGGGTGTATAGTACACTCCCAGCAGTGTGATTGCCCCTTTTTTCGTTCTTCAATTCAACCCATATGGCCTCATTTGATGATCCTTCTAACATATCATCCCACCTCACAGCTGTAAAAGAGAGCTCTTAACAATGTAAACTGGCCCACAAATACCAAACTTCCATGATATAAAGTAAACAATCACCAGAGTAAAAGTGCCTTTAAGAGGAGCTAGTATGACAATGCATATCTTCCAAGTTTGATATACAAGACTTTCATGAATTGATTACCTTAGTCCATAAATTTTTGTAACCCTGCTCTTCTTTGGATAGTGTCATAGGATCCTGTCTATCCACGTGAACAGGTGCGTGGGTCCTCAGATTAATGTTCAAAAGGCAACACCTCCAACAACATTGTACTCCCTCAATACTGCACTGGAGGGTCGGCCTAGATTTTGTGCTGAGGTCCTGAAGTGAGCTTTGATTCCACAACCCTCTGTCTCAGAAGTGTGCGTGTTACCACTGAGCCATGCTATCTGTCCAAAAGTAGAATTAACATCAACCTCATTGAAATACTGCATTTATTTCGTACTCAATGGGGGGAATTTTACCCCTCAGAAATGGGTAGGTTTGGGTCGAGTTGGAAGTGAAAATGTAAAAAATCTCAAACCCGATCCCAACATGCCTCGAACCCGTGCACTTTTGATTTTGAAGGAGGTGGGACTGGGGGTGGGCGACTAACCCACTCCCAGGAGGCAGATCACTCATTTAAATATTTTAATGAGGTTGTGTGCCTAAGATTTTTCACTGTTCCAGCTTTAACGCTGGCTGGCTGGGTTTCCCGGGCCTCGGGAAATCTGGCAGCTAAAGGGAGGTGTGCAAAAGGCAAGTGCTTTTCTAGCGCTGCTTGTGGGCCAGGAGGAGCAGGAGTGCTTCCCCCTGGCCCCCCAGGCAAACCTTGTGTCAGCTGTGGCTCAGTGGGTAGCAAACTCACCTCTCAGTCAGAAGGTTGTGGGTTCAAATCCCACTCCAGGGACTTGTGCACATAAAGATAGGCTGACACTCCAGTGCAGTGCTGAGGGGTGCTGCACTGTCGGATGAGACGTTAAACCGAGGCCCCATCTGCTCTCTCAGGTGGACGTAAAAGTTCCCAAGGCACTATTTCGAAGAAGAGCAGGGGAATTATCCCCGGTGTCCTGGCCAATATTTATCCCCCAATCAACATCATGAAAACAGATTATATGGTCATTATCACAGTGCTGTTTGTGGGAGCTTGCTGTGTGCAAATTGGCTGCTGCGTTTCCCACATTACAACAGTGACTACACTCCAAAAGTACTTCATTGGCTGTAAAGTGCTTTGAGACGTCCGGTGGGTCGTGAAAGGCGCTATATAAATGCAAGTCTTGCTTTCTCCCAAGTAATCAGACCCCCCCCCCGCCGACTGTGATCTGATGTCCTCCACAGCCCGCGATCTCCTCCTGCCTGGCCTCCATGGCACCCTGTGATTTTCTCCCCTCCTCCCTGATCTCTCCAGCCCCCCATCAATATGTTCCCTCGACCCCCAATCTCTCCAGCCCTCCCATCGATGTGCCCCCCCAAGATGTTCCCAACCCTCCTCTCTGCTACCCAGCTGCGGCCTGGTGCCGAAGGCCTACTCACCTGACAGCCAGCCTCTCAATCTGGCTGGCTGCGGCCGGGAAACAGAGTCCAAGAATGGTAATCAGGTGCTGCTGTTAAACTCGGCAGGACCTGACGGAAACTCGTACTTCTGGGTTTCCCAACCGCAACACTGTCCCGCCTCCTCATTAATATTGTGGCCAATATTTTCCTTGCATTCAGTCTAATGACTGTGGAATGCAGGCAATCCACTGATTACTTGACTTTGAATTTTTAAAAACGATCTTGAAATTGATCACTTTGGTGGAAAATGCTTTTTTCTTCCTCTTCAAAACAACAGCTTTCCTTTTCAAATGGTGTCATTGTCAATTTCATGCCAATTTCACGTTTCTATAATCTGCCTGGCCATTACCTATGAATATTTAGTTTGGTTCATTAGATATTTAATCGTGTCGCTGCATCTGTTAAATAAAATGTTGAAAATCACAATTTCCAATAGGAACCAGCTCGCTTGCTGAGCCTAAACTTGATGGAAATGCTGCTATTAAACAGATGAATGCACCTGTTTTCACTGGAAGCAAAAAATATGGGCAAATTAGGATTTTCTCCATTTTAGCAGAGCGTTTATGCAGAAATATTCCACACTCCATACTGGGGAGTTGGCAAATTTGCATTACTTATATCAGATAAGTGGCACTTCTGCTGTTGAGCAAGTTTTAAAGGAACATTATTACAGGTGTACAAAAGCAAAATACTGTGGATGCTGGAAATCAACGGCCGATGTCACGCCGGCAGTTTGCAATGAAAAGAAAATGCTGGAAATACTCAGCAGGTCAGGCAGTATCTGTAGAGAGGGAAACGGAGTTTACGTTTCAGGCCAATGACCTTTCGTCAGGACTGGAAAAAGTTAGTGATGTAACAGGTTTTTAAGCAAGTGTATGGGCAAGGAGAGGGGGGGAAGGGGAGGAAAGAACAAAAGGGAAGGTCTGTGATAGGATGGAAGGCAGGAGAGATTAAGGGGGAAAAGTTCGGTTGCTTTGTGCCTCCTGTTTAACGTGGTGCAAAGCAACTAGCGCCTGGGCGCGGCGCCGCCAACGACTCTCGCGAAATTCAGTGGGAGGATAGCGGTGGCAGTAACCGTTAGCACCCTGCGGCGCTGCGCCGCTGGCAATGACGTCATCACTGTGCGCAGCGCCCCGCTCGCGCCCCGGCCACGATCTTTGGTAGCGCCCCCTGACTTACCGCCGGACGCTATGTCTGATGGGGTCAGGGGGGCTTACCTGCGGCCGGGGCGGCGCTAATTAAAGGCGAGGTGCCAGGCGGCCATTTTTGTTGCTGGCCACCTGCCAGCACCTGCCCCCGTTGCCGTCCCCGGCCTCCTCTTCAGCCCCCCACATAGAGTGTGGCTGCGCTCCGTGAGCCCGGCACTTCTCTTGAGTGCCGGGCTCTTTTGCCAGCACGCTGATCCCTGGTGGCCCAGCTGGGCCCCGGGTCACGCTGCGCAAGGCCCCTCATCTTTAAGAAGGGGAGGAAGGCCTGCAGTACCGCGGCACGTAGCGCAGCGATATTCACTCACAGCGCCCCAAGAGGGAGGCAAGGCGCTTCCAGTAGCGCCCCACTTCCGTCTTGGGGCGCTACCGATGAATTTCGGCCGCAGGGGCGCTAATTTTTTGGGGGCGCTAAAAGTAGCGCCCCGGTGAAGCTAGCACCCCAAAGGGGGCGGGACTCAATTTTTCCCCCTAAGAGAATCTAGAGAGGTTAAGAGGCCAGAGGGAGGGGTCCAGGTAGAACGAGAATTCTTAATACAGGAGAAAGGGTCCGCTGTGCGGGGGGAAGAATCCTGGCCAAAGAAGTGGGCACGGAGACGAAGGCGATGGAAAAAGAGCTCAACG
Organism: Squalus acanthias; assembly: GCA_030390025.1. Lineage (NCBI taxonomy): Eukaryota > Metazoa > Chordata > Chondrichthyes > Squaliformes > Squalidae > Squalus > Squalus acanthias. Next base: position 24,826,480 of record CM059447.1, on the reverse strand, counting down.
TTGTGCCGAGTTCGAAATTCATTGAGGTGGGGGCGTAAGGGGATGAAGCTCAGGCCTTTGCTGAGGACTGATCGTTTGGGTCAGAGAGGGGAAGGTCAGAGGGGATAGTGAAAACAGGTGTATTGGGATTAGCCAGCAAAACCATTACTATGAACCCTTTCTCCATAAATGGGGAATATATCACTTAATCTTTGAAAAGCCCGAAAATATTTGAATTATTTCATCTTTTATTTCAACTGAAGCTTGACCAATTGGATAAAATGTTTATGAACTTCGGTCTAATGGTTTTGTTTCTTCCATTATTTCGCTATGTGAAATTGTTTAACTATCCCCAGCATTATTGAGGCAGAAATTATTGTAATAAGGAGTATTAGTAATAAAACAATTGTATTATTGTCTTATGTGAGCCTTTTCCACAAGAAACATGTGGGCAGTCTTCCCAAGTGGGATGTATGTCGGAACAGGTGATGTGTGGGGTCTGCTGAAATTTGGGAATACTGGGCAATTTGGAGCTCTTTCTTGGAATGTACACAACCCAGACATCTTCCTTTTACACAAGCACACACATCCAAACTGTCTCCCCCAACTCTGAACACTGACCCCAAGCCAACAGAGGCCTTCTTTTGCTTCACTGGGCTGTTCAAGCCTCACACAAGGCAACAACCGATTCCTACAGGACCTCTCTTTGTGAGTAAGTTGTTCAATGACTCCCTGATCCAGCTAAACCAAAGAATGCTGTCAAGCTACCTTGTTCCCCATAAGCAGGTGGTTCCCAACAAGTCAACGTACTGTACTGTCAGAAAGTGTAACACAACTATACAATGACTTCACCATCTATATTTATAAATTGAATTAAAAAAAACAAGCAGCAAATATTTATTTTAGTTCCATAGCAAATGAAAGCTCAGTTGCCAAGGCTTTGGCAGAACTAAAGTAATGCATAAACTAAAGAAATTGCAGTTGGCGGCATAGCTATGCGAGAAGAATATGAACTTACATGATGGGGACCCTCCTTCGTGAACTTGCTGTCTGATGCTGCGTACTGGAGGGCAGCGTAATGGCCCACGGATCCCAGGGGCGCAGCGTGTGCGGAAGTGTACCTGGGATCACGCGGGCCTGGTGCTCCAATCAGTATACCGAAGGGAAAGTGTCTACCTCCAATACTGATAACTTTCTTTATATTGCATTTCACCCGATGTATTTTCAGAATAATTATAAGGACTAGGAGAATAAAGAGTTCTAAAATGACCTGCTCTCTCTCTCTCTGTCTCTCACACAGAGCCACCTAAAAAAAATTATTTGGGAATTCATTCTTAAATCTAATTTAGGAATTAGAGTTATGATAAATTGTTGAAGCTCTGTGAAATTTCATGTAAAATAACATGGACAGGTGATACAAACATAAATATAACAGAGACCAAACAAAGATCTGAAAAATCTGCATATGAATCATTGGAGGTGTTTTGGACAGTTTTATTATATCACATTCCGGAGCTAATAGAATGAGTAACTGTCTCTATCTAATCCCTTTACGCTGATGCAAACATGCCCTGTACCTGTTTGCACCAACCGTAAAATTTTCATACGTAATTGCTGGGCAGTTGGTGGGCAATTAGCCGAACTCAGCATCAGCAATTGGGATTTCCAAGGTGGTGCGGATCATCCGTCAATGCGTAACTTGACAGATCGCATGTTCGGGATTTAGCCCTAGCTTGCGGTCAATTTCAAAGGCGGTATGACAGCGTATTCTGGCCCAATAGCTTCGGACGGTTACAGAGTTACTATCAACCAAGTGATTTTGTAGGGAAAATATAGCTGTGTTTCTCTTCAAAGCACTTCACAATGTACTCATGATGTTGGATCATTATTCAGCGTGCTTCTTTCTAAATAGTAAAACATGTCACAATGTCAAATAAAAATGAGGTATTGTAGTTTTACTTTCGCACATTTTAGTTGCAAAAGAATGTTCATTTATTTGATTTATTGAACACCTCTTGTAAATTTTCTGGAATTATGGCGAAATAATAAAATAGGCATTAATAATAGTAATGCCTTTTGTAGGTCTGTCACGTACAAATTCTGACGTCCATGCCAAAAGAATAAAAACCAGTGCAGGCAAAGAGACAGCAAGAAAACTGACACGATTACCATGATCAAATCTTGGTAACAGCACTGAGATGTTGTCCACAGATTTTCCTTCAGTTGGTCCTGCAAGAATGGGAGATTATTACAGATTCAAATATCATTGTTCTAGTTAGTAGGACGTAGTGAATTACCTGAAGTTCATGGTAAAACAAATTGACTGAGGTTGAGTGGAGTGATTCAAATTGATTCAGCCTAATTGAATGCCAGTCTCCAGGTATTGATCACAGCCCTACTCTTCCTCAAAGTGGCAACAACTTTTTTTTACTGCAGATGTTGCATATTTAATTATTTTTCAGCTTCAATGTCAGAGCCAATGGCAGGGTATTTCTGAAGCTGAATATTCACCTGTTACTTGCATTGCTCGTGAAAGCAGATTAAACTCCCCAATTCTCCCAGTGCACTGCTGGGAAAACGATATGCATACTTGCTTTCATACTTGTTCCTCCTAAACTGGCAAGACAACTTGCAAAAAAAAAATCTTTGTTGTTATGACTATGACCACAGAAGATTGCTGCTTGGCCACTCCCTGTATAAGACCTTAATTGACCTGACCAGGTTACCTGACTCTGAATTCACTTCACTGTTGGTTACCCCATGTTGGGATGTTTACCCACACTTGTAGACATAGGACACATGTTCCAGATCTACTTTTTCCAGTGCATACACTGCATTAGAAAGATGATTGTAAGATTTCAACATCTGTCTTTCGGATGAGATGTTAAACCGTCTGCCCTCTCAGGTGGATGTAAAAGATCCCACGGCTATATTCAAAGAAGAGCAGGGGAGTTCTCCCGGTGTCCTGGCCAATATTTACCCTCAACCAGCATCACTAAAAAACAGATTATCTGGTCATTTATCACATTGCTGTTTGTGGGACCTCTCTGTGTGCAAATTGGCTGCCGCGTTTCCTACATTACAACAGTGACGACACTAGAAAAGTTCTTCATTGGCTGTGAAGCGCTTTGGGATGCCCTGCAGTCGTGAAAGGCGCCATATAAATGCAAGTTCTTTTTTTCTTTCTTTATTTGTGGGTTCCTGATCTATACAAGAATCTGTTCAGTTCTTTGGTACTTTAATTTACCAAATGGTCTACAAATCTTTGTCTGAAGAAAAGTGTAACAGCAGCAATTTTAAAAACAGCACAACTTTCGAGAACAACACTTGGAACTATAAACATACTGGTCTCGAATTTTGGCGATCTTTTTGACATAAAAACACCATAGTCTGAGTAGGTTGATCGATTGCAGTATGATATCAGCCTATTCAGGTGCACAGCCGGCTCACTGCAGCCAACCCCACTGCCATTTCCCTGAGCGAGGCACCCAGTTGCGCTGTAAATGCCACAGATGCCTGTTAACAGTACGCAAACGCCCCTGACCCCAGAATTTGGGGTCAGGTCAGAGTGCATCCATGGGGTGGTTAGAAGTTCTCCCCCAACCCTCATCGACCTGCAAAAGGTCACCACCAGAAATTCGGTTCCATAGTGCCTAATGAGGAGAAAGTAGCAGCAGAACAGGAGCTGAAGCAGAAGACTGCAGCTGCCAGCAGTAGAATGGGAGTGAGAGAGAGCCTGGAGCAGCCAGCCAAACTGTAGCCAGCCAAGCCTGCACGTCTATAGATACCAAACGCACTGGCTACGGCCACTGGTCAGCACCACTAACAGAAGGAAAGGCTCAGGTTCCCTAGGTTATAGGAGCGGGAGCAGTGGGACCATCACCAGACACAGCAGCAGAGTAGGAGAGGAGGCAGGATTCGGAAAGGCAGCAGCAGAACCTAAAAGAAAATTGGCAGCAACAGAAGGGACATGAGAATTGGGAGTGAAAGAAATATATGGTAAACCTCACCATTAATAAAGGAGTCCGATTGAGAGCCCAAGACTTTCATATTAACTAAGAGGTTTACCGTATAAGCCGCTTGTATTTCTCGCGTTTCTCTTGCTTCCGATTCTCACGTCACTTCTGCTCCTGCCAGCTCTCCTGATTCCAGTTCTGTAGTGGGGATGAATTCTACAGCGGGACAAGTTCTGCAGTCATTTTCACAGCTGTGGAATTATGGAGCACTGGGGGGGTGGGGGTGGGGGGGGGTCTGTGCTCAGGCCATTAGCCGAGCTGACCACATATCATAAGGCCTCATCATTTCACTCTCCACTTTGCCTGCTCCAGTAGCTGATTGTTTGTTTATTATCGCTCATCCATTCTGTTCGGCCAATACACATGGGGGGGAGGGGGGGGGGGGGGGAAATTGGTTATCGTCCGTTTGGGGCGCTAACTTTTGAAATTTTGAAAATTTCGCGTCAGGCGCTAAGGATTCAGAACCTCTATAAATTGGGTGTTAGCGCCCCAGGAAGGAAGTGGGGCGCTAAATCAAGCGCTAACAACCTCAGTGGAGTGCTACAGGGGCGCTACCAGCAGAGCGCTAATGAATTTCAGGTGCAATGCATTCAGCAATGATCCTTCACACTGGTTCCTTCCAGCTCTTAAAGGGGAGGTTGCATCATTGTGCAGATGCACATTTTCAGCATTTCTGGCTTTGAGGCGACCTGCGAGCCAGTGAATCCCCTGATGGCTATGGCTGTTCCCACTCCCAGGGAGAGAGCTCGTCAGTTCACAGACGTGACATTGGAGGCATTGGTGGCTGGAGTGGAGCAAAGGAGGCCAATGCTGTTCCCAACCACTGGAAGGAGGCCATCGCCTCAGGTGTTCAGGGCAATGTGGAGTGAAGTGGCCCAGGCGGTCTCGGCCAGTAGTGTGGTGGAACGCAGCCTGACACAGTGCCATAAGAAATTCAACGACCTCACTCGGGTAGTCAAGGTGAGTACATGCTTCAACAGCTCCTACACACCAGCATCTGAACCTCAGTCTGTGCACACTGCGCAAACCACCACACCGCCACCACTCACCCACCAAACATCTTCACCTACTCAGACTCACATCCACATCTCATGCCTTGCCTACAATCACAGCCATTCAACGACGGCAGGCATATCACCCCAAACACATAGCTGGACTCTGACTCAAACACATTTGTTTCTCTTGCAGGCCAAGATGGCCCACAATAGGAGGGAGCAGCAGAGAACAGGCGGGGGTGATGCGCAGCTCCAGCAGCTCTCAGACCTGGAGGAGCGAGTGCTGCGACTCATTGGGCAGCAGGTGGTGGGTGCCGTGGCTGTCGGCGACATCGACCCCGTTGAGGGCAACAACGGTATCTTCAGCCCCTCTCCTTCTCTCATCCCAATTCCCCCTCACACCACAAACCTTTCTCACTTTTCACCTCCTGATACTGTCTGCATTCCTTGCTCCATTCCTGACCCCTGCCCTCACCTTAACATGAGTCTTGTGCCTTTATGCTTTCAGATAATCAGCAACCAGATGACCAGCCTGTCGCTGAGCCTCCCACTGAGAGTGAGGAAGGAGAAGAGGAGGACGAGCAAAGCACCGCGTCACTGCATCTCTCACTCGCAGATACTGGCATTACGTGATCTTTAGAGGCAAGTTTAGTAGAGGGGTCTGCACTGGGTGATGCACTGGGCACGAGTGGGCTGCAGCAAGGCCAGGGGGAAAGGTTAGCTCGGGGGCCAGCTCCCCGGAGGGCGAGTTCGCGCACGAGTTCTGCTGCACAGGACTCAGATGAGGACCTCGATGGGGAGGCGTTCACAAGAAGGGTGATGGCCATGCACACCAAAATGATAGGTGCCATAGCAAGGGTGCCTGAAAGCCTCTCGGCAATGGCAAGAAGCATGGAGGAGTCCGCCTCCAACATTGCACAGAGCTCCGCGCACACCATGGAGCCCATCATTCCCACTGTGCAGAGGATAGTGGACTCCCAGGGAGACCGTGTGGATCCAGACCTCATGACGCATGTCATGGGCGATGTGGCAGCTTCCATTGCAGCACAGGCGGAAGCGATGCAACGTCTTAGTGCTGTCATGCAGTCAATGGTTGCTGCCATCGAGTCTCAGACTGATCTCATGCAGTCTCAGCTTGATGCGACGAAAGCTCTGACTGCTGCCATCATCGCTAGGTGCACCACAGTCCACCGGGGATCTCACGGTGTCGCAGCAGGCCAGCAATCTGTGCTGCAGAAGATTGGTAGGGATGCTGAGGTGCTGCCCTGGGGGAGTGGAAGTGGGTCAGTGGAGCAGGAACCTGCTGTCCTCTCTCAGGATGACAGCATTCCTGATCCCACCACTGCCACTCCGCCATTGCCCTTGTCACTGCCTGTCATCCAGCCAGCCCAGACTGCTGCCGCCCATGCTGAGGTGGTGCAGTCTACAGCCGGGCCTTCTAGGCCCAGAGCTGGTCGAGGGCATCTTGCAAGGACATCTGAAGTCTCCCGCATGGACACTCAGCAGCCTTCCACCAGCCCTGCTGCAGCCACTGGGGAGACACTTCGTAGAAGCACTAGATTAGGAAAGGGGACTGTAAAGAGGGGAGGCCAGGGTTTGGACAAGGGTGATTAGTCAATATTGTTGTATATATGTGGGTAATGGTTTTTTATGAATTTATTACTGGAATGTTGCAGATTTGGTGCTGTGTCTCATTTCAGTTCTGGGGTGTTGTGTGGAATCACAAAGTGATGGAATGATGGCGACATGCTCAGCAACCGGAAAGAGGACTCGAAGTCACCGGAAACGAAGTCTGATGAGGCGGTCACAGACCGACCTTGCAGAACGCCGATTGAGTGGCTTCCTCCTCCGTTGCTGCTGTTTGTCCTCCTGTTCCTCCTGCTCCTCTTCCTCCTCCTCCTCCTCGTCCTCCTCCTCATCCTCCTCCTCCTGAGGTGGTGCCGCTATGCCTGGTGGCAATGGCTGGGCCCTCATAATGGCCAAATTGTGCAGCATGCAGCAGACAACGACGAAAAGTGACACCTGCTCAGCCGAGTACTGGAGGGCTCCTCCCGAGCGGTCAAGGCAGCAGAACCGTTGCTTGAGCACTCCGATGGTCTGCTCAATGATGTTCCTGGTGGCAGCATGGCTCTCATTATATGAGTGCTGGGCAGGAGTGTTGGGGTTGTGGGGGGGAGTCATGAGCCAGCTGGAGAGTGGATAGCCCTTGTCTCCCAGCAGCCAGTCACAAGCTTGATGTGGTGGCTGGAATAGAGCTGACACACCGGTCTGGCGCAGGATGAAGGCATCGTGGCTGCTGCCAGGATAGCGGGCATTGACGGTCAGGATTCGCCGTGTGTGGTCACACACCAACTGCACATTAAGTGAGTGGTAGCCTTTGCGGTTATGGAATACCTTCGGATTGTTATGAGGTGCCCGCAAAGCGACGTGGGTGCAGTCAATGGTGCCCTGCACCATGGGAAAGCCCGCTATCCCAGCAAAGCCACATGCCTGCTCGCGCTGCTTCTCTCTGGTCATGGGGAAGGAAATGTAGTCCCTTCTCCTTCTGTACAGAGCATCTGTGACCTGGCGGATGGAGCAATGGACGGCAAACTGGGAGATGTTGGAGATGTCACCTGTCGCACACTGGAATGATCCGCTGGCGTAGAAATTGAGGGCGACGGTGACCTTGACTGCTACTGAGAGAGCCGTGGTGGTCCTGATCTCAGGCTCGAGGTCTGGCTGCAGGAGTTGGCAGAGTTCTGTGACCACCTCCTTGCTGAAGCGGAGCCTTCTAACACACTGGTCCTCAGTGAAATTCATGTAGGAGAACTGCTGCCAGAATGCCCTGGGTGGGTAAGGCCTCCTGTTGAGAGTCCTGTTGGCCCACCTATCTCTGGCCACATTTTGCACTCTTTCATACCTCAGTTGCCTCCGATGTTGATGCTGGAGGGCGAGGTCCAGTGCCAGTACAGCCCCCATGACAGGATCCAAATATTGCACTTTCAAACCTCCCCTCAATGAAACTGAAGAATCTTAATGTGCCAGAATACTCCTTAAAATGCAAAATGCTCAAATCGGTCAGAAGGCCTCTTTGCCGATGTGAAACTAACAACGCAGCATTTTTGGCCAACGAAAACTAAACCGGATGTGGACACCTTTAAATTGCGCTCCTCCAGGGGACATCCGACTGAAAGCCGCCTCCTCTACCCATTACGGCAGGAGCACAAGCAGGGAGCGAGAGGGAATTTTTCATCCGGGGCGCTACCGGGGTGCTGCGCACGGCAATGAGGTCACGATCTCCGGGTGCAGGAGATTGGGGTGCAATGTCTTACCGCCGCCGCAGAACACCCGACGAATTTAGCGGGAGGCGTTGATATCGCCGCGCCCGGTCGCAAACCCATTTGCGCCCCGTTAGCGCCCCCGGAGGCACTAACGTGAGGTGCAAAGGAGACCAATTTCTAGCCCATGATCTTCCGAGTTGGGTTCCACTTCATCTCCCAAAGATAAAGATCTTCAGCAAGCCCTCGCATCACAAAATTCTTGCCATAATATGATTTATTTTTACATAGAAGGTGCTCCTCATTGCTTCAATGTTGGACACTCTATCCTCCCAGCTGATATCTACATTCTCTTTGTGCAGCTTGTTACAAAATATTCTAGCCTCTGCATCTATGGTTTCATCAGTGTCCAGCTGTGCTATACTCAAACACTTTGGGGGAAAAATTCAGTTGGTTAGCGCCTCCAATTAGCGCCTACTGGGGGGCGCTAACGGGGTGCTGATGTAGTAGCGCCGGGGTGAGGCAAATCCAGTGATGCACGCCAAATCGGGCCCCTTCCCCGTAGCACCGCCGCTACGAGTTACCACCGGGGACCTCAGTGCCAGTTAGATTGTGACATCAGTGAGCGTGCAACACTCACTGGGCACCCGATCTGCAAAATTTATTGTCGCCCCTGTCTTAGCGCCTCGCCCCGACAGCAACAGGGAGAGGAAGCGTCAAGCAGGCGGATGCAGGCTCCAGGGGCGCTGCTTAAAGGCACCCTCAGTAATGAGTTGCAGCTGTCAGGCTAATGGTGTTTCACTGCTTCCTTGTCAGTTTGACATTGTGCAACAGTTTAATTCAGTCATTTAAAGGTTGTTTAGTATCAGGAGTGTTTTGGCTACTAAAAATTAGTTACATTTATTCTCACAACATATCAAAGTGCTACACTTGGTTACGTTAATGGGGGCTGTACTGGCAGTTGACCTCGCCCTCCAGGATCTACGGTGGAGGGAGCGGAGGCAGCGAGAAAGACTGGAACATGTGGCCACAGGGAGGAGGAGGGCCATCAGGGCACTCAACAGGAGGCCTTACCCTCCGAGGGTATTCCGACAGCACTTCTCCTACCTTCAATTAAGCGAGGAGCAGTGTATTAGAGGGCTCCACTTCAGCAAGGAGGTGGTCACAGAACTCTGCCACTTCCTGCAACCAGACCTCGAGCCTCAGATCAGGGCGACCACGGCTCTCTCAGTGGCAGTCAAGGTCACCGTCGCCCTCAATTTCTTCGCCAGCGGATCCTTCCAGTCTGCAACAGTATATATAGCTAACATTTTGCAGTTCGCCATCCATCGCTGCATCCGTGAGGTCACAGAGGCTCTCTGTAGTAGGAGAAGGGACTACATTTCCTTCCCCATCACCAGAGAGAAGCAGGACGAGTGTGCATGTTGCTTTGCCAGGATAGCGGGATTGCCCATGGTGCAGGGCGCCATTGACTGCACCTACGCGGCTTGTGGGCACCGCATAACAATCCCGAGATCTTCCGTAACCGCAAAGGCTACCATTCACTTCATGTCCAGTTGGTGTGCGACCACAGACAGCGAATCCTCAATGTGAATGCCCGCTATCCTGGCAGCAGCCACAATGCCTTTATCCAGCCACCATGTCAAGCTCGCGGCTGGCTGGTCGGAGACATGGGCTAGCTGCTCTCCACCTTGCTCATGATTCCCCTCCGCAACCCCAACACTCCTGCCCAGCACTCATATAATGCGAGCCAGGCTGCCACCAGGAACATCATCGAGCAGACCATCGGGGTGCTCAAGCAATGGTTCCGCTGCCTTGACCGCTCGGGAGCAGCCCTCCAGTATTCGGCTGCATGGGTGTCCCATTTCGTGGTGGCCTGCTGCATGCTCCACAACTTGACCATCATGAGGGCCCAGCCCTTGCCTACAGGGATTGCGGGACCACCTCAGGAAGAGGTGGAGGAGGAGGAGGAAGAGGAACAGGAGCGAGGGAGGAGGCAGCCACTCAATCGGCCTTCCGGAAGGGCGGTCCGTGACCGCCTCATCAGACTCCGGTTCCAATAAATTCAACCCCAGATCCCCGTTTCTCACCACATCCCCATCATTCCATCCCTGTCGCAGGCCATATCACAGTGCAAAGCTGAAATGAGGGACACCACAAAATAATCCAAACTGAATTAATAAATTTATCAATAATCAGTGAAGAAATATTTACAGCAACATTATTACCTATTCACCCTTGTGCAATCCCTTAGTGCCCCTCGTTACTGTGCCTTTGCCTACTCTAGTGCTCCTACGAAGTGTTGGCCCAGTGGCTACAGCCCGGCTGGTGAAAGGCTGCTGAGTGTCCATGTGGAAAACTTCAGATGTCCTTGCAGGACGCCCTCGACCAGCCCTGGGCCTGCAAGGCCCGGCTGTAGCCTGCACCACCTCAGCATGGGTGGCAGCAGTCTGGGCTGGCTGGAAGACAGGCAGTGACAAGGACATTGGCTGAGTGGCAGTGGTGGGAGCAGGAATGCTGTCATCCTGAGAGAGGACAGCAGGTTCCTGCTCCACTGACCCACTGCCACTCCCCCAGGGCAGCACCTCAGCATCCCTAAGAATCTGTTGCAGCACAGATTGCTGGCCTGCTGCGAAACCGTGAAAGCCCCGGTCGATGGCGGTAGACCCATCCACGATGGCAGCAGTCATGGCATCAAGCTGAGACTGCATGAGAGCAATCTGAGATTGGATGCCACCAAGCATAGACAAATTACAGCACTAAGACGTTGCGTTGCTTCCAACTGTGCTGCAATGGAAGCTGCCAGATGGCACATAACACGTGGCATCAGGTCTGGGTCGCCACGGCCTCTCTGGGAGTCTACCAGCCCTTGCAGAGTGGAAATGATGGGCTCCATGGTGTGCGCAGAGCTTTGTACAAATGTTGGAGGCGGACTCCTCCATGATCCACCATTGCCGAGAGGCTCTCAGGCACCCTTGCCATTGCACTTATCATCTCCGTGTGCATGCCCATCACCCTTCTTCTAAAGGCCTCCCCATCAAGGTCCACATCTGAGTCCGGTGCAGCAGAACTCGCCCTCCAGGAAGCTGACTCCTGAGCTACCCTTTCCCCCGGGCCTTGCTGCAGTCCGCTCGTCCCCAGTGCATCACCCTGTGCAGATCCCGCTACTATACTAACCTCTAAAGAACACGTAGTACCAGTATCTGAGCTGGTGTCTGTGGGTGAGAGATACAGTGACGCAATGTGTTCTTCTTCCTCCTCTTCTCCCGCCTCGCTCTCTATGGTGCCCTCAGGGACAGGCTGCTCAGGTCCTTGCTCATTATCTGAAAGCATAAAGGCACTAGATTCGGGTTAAGGTGAGGGGAGGGGGGCAGGAAGGGAGAAAAGTATGCATACAGCATGATTAGCTGGAAAGTGCGAAATGCTTGTGGGGTGAGGGGGAAGTGGGATGTGAGAAGAAGGAGTAGCGATGAACATACCATTGTTGTCCCCAAGGGGGTCAACGTCGCCAGTGGCCACGGCGCCCACCACCTGGCGCCCAATAATGTGCAGCACTCGCGTCTCCAGGGCAGACAGTGGTTGAGTGCCGGCTTGTCCCCCGCCTGTGCGCTCCTGCTCACTCCTGTTGTGAGCCACCTTGGCCTGCAAGAGAAAGGAAAGTGTGTGAGTGAGTGTGGAGCAATGTGTCTTGGTGATGTGCCTGCCATAGCTGAATAGCTGTGATTGTGTGCAAGGTGTGAGATGTGGGTGTGTTTGTTGGTAGGTAGAGATTGTTGGTGGGTAAGTGCTGGGGGTGTGGTGCTTTGGGCAGTGTGTGCAGACTCTGGTTCAGATGGTGGTATGTAGCACTTGTTGAAGCATTGACTCACCCTGACCACCCGATTGAGGTCGTTAAATTTCTTCCTGCACTGCGTGTGGGTCCTGGGGACCACAGTGATGCCCGAGACTTGCTGGGCTACATCCCTCCACATGGTGCGGAAGACTTGCGGCGAGGGCCTCCTGCCACTTTCCGGGTAGAGCACCGCCCTCCGTCTTTCCACTGCGAACACCAACACCTCCAATGCATGGTTGCAGAATCTGCGGGCTCTCTCCCTGGGGCGTGGATCTGCCATCATTACGGCTGCTTGAGTCGTCCGGCTCCTTCTCCTTGACCTGCTGCTACTGGCTGAGATGGCTGCACAGCCAGCAATGATAAGAATGAGGTTCTGCAGCATCAATGAACCTCCCCTTCAAGGACTGGAAAGAGCCTGTGGCAATGATGACTTGTGATTAGACTGCACCTGATATTGGTCAGCCCTTCAAGTTTAACGCCACTGAGCTAGGCCATTAGCGTTTGATTTAGTGCTCCAATCCTTTCTTTGTGCAATGAGACTGAATTTTGCGTGCAGTCTGAAGCATGAGCGCCTGGCGCTAATTCTCAAACTTTTCAAAAGTTACCGCCCATTTCTGGGCTGTAATGAATTTCTCCCCCTTTAGATTTTCTCTTCGTGCCAATGATATGTGTCCCTTCCTGCTCACGAATTGTTTCCATTGATGACAAAAATATTTCCTTGGTTTCTTTGAGGTGAACGCCAGTGGTTTGTTGTGCCATATGACTATGAATCAACATGGTTAGGCAAATTACTGTGACACTAAACTCCCTTGGACCTCAAATTGAATGACCAACTTGTATATTTTTTCCTAGTCGTTTAGTAATTCAGAACACATTGAAGTCAACCATTTATTTTGCTTTATTGCTTTTCCAATACACAGTGTAAGCTGTAGTTCCTTGTGTTGTCTCGCATGTAAATCAAGTCATTTAGATTCTATCTATCAACATTGGTTATCTTGGCCTTCAGGAAATGGCAGGATTGGTTTTTGCGATCTCTTGAATAAATGCTTGCTCAGTGTTGACATTTTAGGTGAAAATGCACTGCACAAAATCATTTATAGAACTGGTTCATTGTCCTGCGTCCGTAATGACAAATACATAAATCCTAAAGCAGCTTTGGAATTTAGAATGCCAATGCAAATAATAAAGACCACCAGCTGATTCTGAATAATTTTGGATTCGCAAGAGTAGCTTTTTATTATCAGCAGATAGGTGATAACAAAATAAAACTATCTTGCCCACCATGGAGTAGATTCTGGTCTTCAGTGCCTGTGTGGTAATCTGGTGGACTTCATTGCCCAGAACTTGTAGAACCCTCCCGATTTTCATTCCATTGAAACCAATGCTCTGCCAGATTACTGCCCAGGTGGTGAAGATGAAAACCTGCTATTGGCTGGATTTTTGTCTGACTTTTTCCACCGGGCAGGAGGTGGACAGAGTGAGCCCAATGGAACCAGTCCGAGGCCTGACCAATTTTTACAGTCAGGCCTCAGTAGCGTTCTAATGGTGAAGTGCCTGCGCATTTGGAGCAGCTTGCCGATCGGAAGGGGCGGGAAATCTGTCAGCTCCATTGCAGAGCCCAGCCGATGTGGGTAAGTTAAAGGGGATGGGAGGCGATCGTGAGGATCGGGCATCACAGGGTTGATGTTCATGAAGCCAGGAACAGCACCTTGTTTTAACTTTTTTGAAGCAGCTTGCCACAGTCCCTTTTAAGGACTGAAGGTTAAGCTGTTCAACGGCAAGTACCGTTGGACGAAGCTTGTGTAGCGCGCGCTCTGCTCATTGGTACTTCAAAATTGCATCAAGGTCCTATCATGTCATAGCACCCCGATTTGCATGGGCTAATGGGTCTCCTGCTTGTTACCGGTGAACATCTGGGCTGCTCATTTCAAGGCCACAACCAAAATGTGCAGCAATTGCTTCGCTGCTATTTTAATTCCACTACCGCCCCATTCCTACCGGTGAAGAGGATGAAAAGCGTCCCACATATGTAGTGCTTTCATTATTAAAACTAACAACATTACAAGAATCGTGAGATGATGGATATTGAAGATAGGAGTTGAATCCTCTATTGGGCCATGCATTTGATATAGCGAGAAGCAATAAATGATGCCTTGATTTTTTTTTGGTGCTGTCCTTATCTTAGTTCTTCAGAAAACTTCTATGTACTTATGAGATTGTAGTTATTTGTCACTTTTCTAAGTACAGGTCAACAAATCTGAGCTAAACCCTTGACAAACTGTCCACCTCAACTAGGCAAATGTTAGAAAGAACAGGAACTCAGTGAGTAATGTGTGTTGCCTCTTGATGTTACCAGCATACATCATACGTTCAAAGACCCAGTTATATTAGTGTCTCTTGATGCTGCAAAGACCACTGATAGTGCATTTTGGTTGTTTGGCTTTTGTGTTAGGTATGCAAGGTAAGTTTGTATTTTATACAACAAATCCAAGCCACTCTCTAGTTTCCATCCACACTACTTATCATCTTTTCTTTTGAAATGTTAGCAGCTAGAACCCAGAAGCATTCAGGGTGTTGGATACCTCTGTATGCAGTTATAATATCATGCTATTCCATTCTGACTTGTGCCAGCTTCCCTGTGTGTGATGGAACAGTTCAGACAATTATCTGAGTGCAGAATAAATTGGGGTGGATACAAAGCACTTTCACTTCTAGAAATTGTTCTTTTTGATGTTTGCCTCCAGAGAAGAATAATTAGTGGAGGTATTGGTTAAGCTGAGCAGGATTTTCAGAGATAGTGGGCTGGATTTTGTCTTGGGGTCGGGTTGGGGTCGTGTAATCCGCATTTCGTGTTTCCCCCCCGACTCCAGATTAATGTGGATGAATGATGCAATTTTCACTTAATTGGGCAATTGAGTTCCAGCATGTGGGAACCCATGAACCAATTAGTGGTTTCAGTCTGAAAGTCGCCTCTGATGATGTCATCATTGCTGACTGCCTAGTCTCAGAGACTGTTGGTGAGAGAGGACCTGCCTGGCTTGCTTTTAATGTGAGTGGACCTGGATGCAAAATATGGGGGGGGGAGGAAGGAGAGAGAGAGAGAGAGAGAATGAATTTTTTTTGCATCCAAGTCCTCTCACAGCAAGGGCCAGGCAGTCTCTGAACACATTCAATGCAGCAGCGGCGACTTTCAGACCTAATACTACTACTACCTTCATCACATCTCCGTTGTAATAGTGGACCTGCAGCCGATAGTCAGCTATCCACTTGTGCTCCCGCCAGGTTTCACTGGAGTGTTTCACACCAGGCGTGCTTCACGTCAGAAAAGGGTTAAACTAGCTAAAACGTTTCAAAATGGCATTACAGAGCCAATTTAGGGCTTGTTAAGGGCTTTAATGGCCTCTCCCGCCTCTTGGAGGCGGGACGGAGTCAGGAACCCCACGACTGATTTTGTCAAAATTGCGTGGAGTCGGGATGGGGTCGGAAACCCCGACCCCGCAAATTTAATCCCCCACACGCCTCCAAACCCGACTCCATGGGTCATTCAAAATCCAGCCCAGTGTGTCCTTCCCTTCTCATGATGGACAAAGATTGAAGGAAATGTCTCGCAGGATGAGCTGTTCCACACATTCACCATCCTCTGCATGAAATGGTTACATCTAAACTGTTTATTAAATGTCCCTCTCTGAACAGGAGTCTGCACCCACCCCATTACAGAGTTTGTAATCATGTCGAACAATTTATTAAGGTTCAGGTTGTCTGTACCCCATAGAAATGTGAAAACTTTAACGAAGTCTCTCCTAAGTCTAACGTCCTGCAATGTGAACGTTCCCTGCTTCCTTATTTTTTTTTTTGGAGCTCTGCTGCCCAATTCCTGGTATCAGTTTAATTGCCCTTGTCTATGTTCTCTCCAAAGCCTAATTTATGTTTTGGTGGACAATATGAAACACATTCTGAATTGTCACACTGTACCTTCCAGATCTCTCAATACCTCCCTCCTGAGCTGGGTGCAATAATAATATTTGGGGATAGTCACATTTCAAGGGTTTTATCTAATTTTCCTGGAAGTGATTTTTGGTTAATGTTATAAAATGTTTCGGTAATGTAATGTAAGTAATTAATTAATTTGCGAGAGTCTCCTGTATTAGACATTAAATTGATATACCATATCAGTTTGAGACAGTGAGGACTGGGTGATTAGTATATTCCAATACTTCCTGGAGCATTTGCAGCTGTAATATTAGTATGGCTTCCATTCTTTGAGCACAGCAGGGGCCTAAGATGAGTAGCTAATGTAGGTGCCATCGAAGTGTGTTTTTGATTTAAGGTAGTAATTTTGATTGGTATTGTCTTGAGCCAATTCTGGACACAGGTAGCTGAGGGAGGGAGAGGGATTAAACTTGTTGGCTCTTGCTGGCTGAAAAAAGTCGGTCAGTTTGCAGTCAGTGGAAGTTTGAAACAGATAGAAAATGCTCCTTTTCTAAGTCAGTTCAGTGATTCTGACTCGGCTCATTCCTTTTGGGTCTCTACACCACTTGTTCTACAACTTGCATCTGCACTGCCCCACAGAGAGGTGGTACCAGAATTCATAGAATCATAGAATCTTACAGCACAGAAGGAGGCCATTCGGCTTGTCATACCTGTGTTGGTTCTTTGAAAGAGCTGTCCAATTAGTCCCACACTCCAGCTTTTTCTCATAACCTTGCAATTACATGTCTTTTGAAAGTTCCTATGGAATCTGATTCCATCGCCCTTTCAGGTAATGCGTTCCATATCATAACAACCCTCTGTGTGAAAAAAATTCTTCTCATTTCCTCTCGACATCCTTCCTAAAGTGTGGTGCCCAGAACTGTACACAATACTCCAGCTGAGGCCTAACCAGAGATTTGTAAAGATTTAGCATGATTTCCTTGTTTTTGTATTCATTGCCCCTCTTTACAAATCCAAGTATCCCATACTTTTTCTTAACCACCTTATCAACTTGCACTGCCACCTTCAAAGATTTGTGAATATGTACCCCAGGTCCCTCTGCTCTTGCACCCTCTTAAATATTACCATTTAGATAATACTGCCTCTCTATGTTGTTTCTCCCAAAGTGCATCACTTCACATTTATCCACATTAAATTTCATCTGCTGTGAGTCTGCCCATTTCACCAGTCTGTTTATGTCCTCCTGAAGTCTGCTACTATCCTGCTCACTATTTACTATGTTGCCAAGTTAGTTGTATACTAGCAGATCTGCTGTGATGCTTCTCATGGTGAGACAGTGGTTTTATAAGGTCAGAGGTATTATGTCAAGTAGTAACACCAGGGACACTGCAGGATATGACAGCCTTGTACAGGAGGGAGAGCCCTTTTCACACCATCAGGCACCATAACCCACCACATTTCCAGATTTTTTCCCCCCTAATTAGCCTATTTTTTTTATCTGTCTCTGCCAGGAGATTACATGGCTCTGGGTGGATAGGGAGTGTCTTCTCTTTTGCATAAGGCTTTTACAACTGTAATATTAGAATGGCTTCCATTCCTTGAGCACAGCAGGGGTCTAAGATGAGTAGGTAATGTAGGTGCCATCGGAGAGTATGAGATAGGCTGGATGGACCAGTTGGTCTTTCCCTATCCCACACTTTCTATATGTTCGTATTGCTTAACCTGACCTCTAACTGAAGTGGGGTGGCCCTTTTTTGAAGCAGGATAATTGTGTTCTTTAACATTTGTATGTATGCGCGTCATCTTTGTTCCACTGCTTGTATTCTTGATGGCTGGAATATCGTACGAGGGTCCACGTGCAAGAATGGTTTTGTCTGAACTTTTTGAAGGCTATAGAAAGAATCCACAAAGAAGCCGGCCATTCTGTTTTAGTGATCTAAGCTGAACTTGCCGTTTTGACTAACTGGGTGGCATTATATCTGAGTTATTTAGAGGAGGTTATTCAGCCTTCCCTGTTGCACCCCATTATGATGTCTCTTTTAATTATGGTCAGTTTTCCCAAGTGGCACAGATTATTTGTCGCACTTGATTGCAGTAATACGCTGCAACTGAGTACGCTGACTACTGTAGCCAAGTGCACAGAAATCACTGATTTTTTATAACTTTGTCATTTCGGTGTTGAGTAATTATGATCAATTTCAGGCTTTTGTTCAGCTGGAAAATAAATCTGAAAATAACAAAAGACCTTACCAGCTGAACAAAAGCCTGAAATTGATCATAATTACTCAACACCGAAATGACAAACGGAACTGAAGAAATAGATAGAAGCACCGAACATTTTTCAAGCCATCAATTTAAAATGTGACAAATGCTTCACAATTCTGAAAAAGATAACTCATTGTAGACTGATGAATCGTAAAAGCATTACTTGAGAAAGCATTAGGCAGTTATTAACCAAATTGACCCGATGATACTCAATATTTTTTTGATTGAACAATCTCAGGAAGTTTTGTTAACGTCTTTTTTCTGCTCAGATGTGAACTTACGTTCTTCAGGAATAATAAAATGGAAGTATCGTTTGCTACATTAGTCAACATTCATCTAATACACTGAAAACGTACATTTTTGCTTCTTCTATGGATCTAGTGAAGAAAACATTACAATCTGGGTTTTTTCCCCATCACTTTTGCTTGCAATTTCCATAAGCAGATCGAATCCCTCATGAATTGAAACCTGCAGCATTTTTTCTCAACCATTTATGGTTTCAATCTTATTTGTGATGTCTGCCAAATTCTCCCATCATCTCCGAGACTAAGAGTAAGCTACCAGAACATTGCATTCAGTCTGCACTACTTGGTCAGATTAACTTAAAGTTAAAATAATGTAACGAAGCAGACAGCACAGCAAGATACCAAACAACAGAAATGGATTCTGTCCATAAGCGATTAATATCTTATTTTGTTGAAACGACACCTCATTGCAGCCGATTGGTAAACAATGCATCCTTTGAATGAAATGGTCATTTTTTTCCCTTTTGATTGTCTCTGGAAATGATATGCTGAATGATGAGTATCTGTGTTGCGAACACCTTCTTGGACATTGGATATGAACATACGTACAAACTCAAAGGCAGAAAAAGATCAGCTGCTGCATCGAGCCTCCATACTGTCCGGGTGTAACTTCTACACACCATTCCCCCATTGTGCCCCCCACCCGCCCCACCAGTCATGCAATCTACTGGGAGAGGCAAAAATCTTAATGCTGGCAACCAGAACTGTAGGCTTCTTTCATGTAAATCCATTAATTTTGGAGTAACTATACAAACAGTGACGTAAGAATACTACTAGGCACTTGGTCTAAGCGTTAAACAAAGCTTTAATCAACTGTTTTTCAACATGGAGGTCTAGTTGTGTCCTTCACTAGTTCCTGTTAAAGAATGTCCTGAGCAAGCTGGGCCCATGCCCGAGTATTTATACTCTCTCTGGACAGCGCCACCAGCAGGCCGCCCAGTATTATTTCATAAGTCATTTCCACATGAATGACAAGATTCATGTCAAACAGTTTTAACTCCTTGGTAGCCGGGGTAGTAATGGCTTGAAATTGCTTCTTCTGTTACATATTTTCCCCCAGACTGGGCTTCACACACCTGCTCATGACCAGAATTGGCAACTCACTCTGTCAAACCATACACATTAGCATTTTCAAATAAATCATTCCAGCCATCCAAAAAACTTTATATTAATTGGTTTTCAGAATATAAGGCAGTATCGTTATGTCGACTGACGGTCTCCAGTCTTCCAATTTGAAATTTAGCAAAGTGAGAGTAGCTTCTGTTTTGACCTTAGTTGTATTAAAAAAAACCCACACTGGGCCAGAATTTGCTGGAGCAGGGCATCTAACGGCATTTACCGATAGTTAGGCTTGCCCCTGCACCCTCAGCTCAAAAATGTTTTACCCACAAAGTTGCTGAAAGTATGAGCGGATATAGCACAGTGATGGAAACAGGGCCTCTGGGACCTGAGTGAACAGGGCAACCAACAGCATATCTCATTAACCAATGAGATTTAAGGATTGGGAAATCAACGCAGGAAGGACTGAGAAAGAGGGTGAATTAAAGGGGGTAAATTCAATGTCAAATCCAGTACAGAAGGAGAAATAAAGAGAGGGAAAGAAGGATTGGATTAAGAGAGAGAGAAAAAAAAGAGACTGAAAGGAAAAGTAGGAAAAAAAAATACTTTTTAAAAATCTCCCCGAAAAATTCAAAACCCGAAGGAATGATACTCAATACTTGTAATAGTTAATTTTCGGTGCCAGCGAGGTTGATTGGCAGTCATTAACATTTATCACATTGCTAAAATGGTACTTACGCTCATAATGACAACATAATTTTCCGTGGTAAGTTTAATGGGCAATTAATGGGTAAATACAGCAATTATATAAAGGCGCAATGTCGTTTTCGCGAAGCTAACGGCGGCGCGGAGCGTCACAACTCGGACAGCAACTTCTGGATCTTCACATTTAACTGCGCATCTGCTCCTCACCTGAAGTTGCTGCGGCATTTGCCCATAAATAACGGCGAGCTCCATTAGCCTTGCCATTATTTTGACAGCAAATCCTGGCCCATAAAGACAAAAGAAAAATCCTTTGTTTGTCACATAAAGGTCTATTTGACATCTTAAAGGTTTCTTTGATGCCTGAAAAATGTTCCTGCTAAACAGTGCATCACAATACAAGACGAAAGGCATGTCTAATTCTACTTTCATCTCTTAGCTAAATAGTAGGATTGAAAAGTGTAGGGCTGCTTTCTAGCACAGCTTTAAAGTGTTTCCAGAAGCAGTGCAGTATCCTCTTAATTGTGCTACTGTTATTCTACCATGAATTTAATAAGTTAAAGTTTCAAAATTGAAGATAAATTTTATTCTGTTTATTTCTATTTCATTTTCCAATTAAATGTCACTTGTAAGACAATAAAGATATGGAAGCATAGGAGCATAATTTAGGTGGGACATTATAAACTCATTACTAAAATGCTGAATATATACCATCTGGAAAAAAAACCTAAAATGCTTTTAACTAAGGTAGGGTATTCAGAACTAATGAAATGGAACAACTGATCCCAATTAGATTGTAATATAGTGTATCCCTTGCAACATCTAATTCCCATACTAACTGCTGCCTTGCATCCCATCTTGCACTGTCTCAGATTCCTGTATTGCAGTGCTTTTCCTTTTATCTCTACCTATGCACTATGTCCAATTGACCTGCATAGTTATTGGTTCAGATTCAACATCCTACAAACAAGGGTCAAGCACAGCTTGAGAATAAGCCCCACGGCAGTCATTTTACTTCAGTGGAACATGTCTCCCTCCACTGCTTTTTTTTGTAGTCCTATTTTCTATTGCTATCATTTTACTTTGATTGCTTCTTTTAATGGCTTCTCCCTTGAATCGTGCATTGCATGATTCTGCGTTAAGAATCATGGTTAACCACTACGGGCTTTTGGATAGCTGTGTGGGTCTTTTTCCGTGGATTTTGAGTGATCTCAGGCAGTTAATGAGGAATGCAGGTTTAGCAACCCTATGGTTAGTTCAAAACATTGTAAAAAAAAATCAACTCTCGTGGAGCAGAAGCTTTCTAATATCCCCGTATAGTAGTGAACCTACAAAGCATTTTATGATATGCTTGGAGTTAATAGTTTTTCAGTCAATTATGATTAGTTGTTCAGTGCAAGAGAATAATGAACTAATAGATGTATGCAGAGAGCTGAAAAATATATTTGCAGTTTTGGCTTTTTACCGAAATATACAGAACAGATTGCTGTGTGGATCTTTTTACGTGGCCTACTTCCAGCTGTTTATAGATCATTAAATAAAAATGAAAAAAGTAATAACATTTAAAAAAAATACATTGCCTACCCAAAGGAGTTAGATCACCACAGAAATGTTAGAGAAACTGATTTACTTAGAATCACACGAGGCATACAGAGATGTACGCAGTCATAGTTATCTTGCAGGAGATTTATATAAATTGGGGAGTGCTACTGCTCATGAAGATAACAATTGTCCTGCTTATTTCCAATGTAAACCCACTGTTCCTGAAAACACCAAGGGGGGAAAAATTGAGTCGCGCCCCCTTTGGGGCGCTAACTTCGCCGGGGCGCTAGACCCAAAAAAATTAGCACCCTCCACGGCCGAAATTCACCGGTAGCGCCCCAAGAGGGAAGTGGGGTGCTACTGGAAGCGCCCCGCCTCCCACTTGGGGCGCTGTGAGTGAATATCGCGGCGCTATGTGCCGCTGGGCCACGCACTGCGACACGTTGCGCCGCGGTACTGCAAGCCTCCCTCCCCTTCTTAAAGGGGAGGGACCTGCGCAGCATGACCCGGGGCCCAGCTGGGCCACCAGGGATCGGAGTGCCGGCAAAAGAGCCCGGCACTCAAGAGAAGTGCCGGGCTCACGGAGCGCAACCGACACTCCGTGGGGGGGGCTGCAGAGGAGGCCGGGGACTGCAGAGGGGGCAGGTGCTGGCAAGCGGTCAGCAACAAAAATGGCTGCCCGGCACCTCCCCTTTAATTTGCGCTGTCCCGACCGCAGGTAGGCCCCCTGACTCCGTCGGACATAGCGTCAGGCGGTAGGTCAGGGTGTGCTACCAAAGATCACGGCCGGGGCACGAGCGGGGCGCTGCGCACGCCGATGATGTCATCGCCCACGGTGCAGCGCCGCAGGGTGCTAACAGTTACCGCCGCCGCTAACCTCCTGCTGAATTTCACGGGAGGCGTTGGCGGCGCCGCGCCCAGGCGCTAGTTGCTTTGCGCCCCGTTAGCGGGCGCTAACAGGAGGCCCAAAGCAACTGATATTTTAGGCCTTGTCCTCTGCCATTTTATGATGGAGTTACTTTCTCTATTCATTCCAGAAATGTTAAATGAGGCAGGGACTGGGACTCAAACTTAGTTAAGTTATGGCATTCCATAACCTTGCCTCCACTTGCTTATTTGCATAACGATAACAAACTGAAGGGATCAAAAAGATGAAGAACGTTTCGACAATAGCCTCAGATGGACAGCCGAGAAGACCCGAGACTTTTGTGTAAATTTAATTCACAAAAAAATAGCATTCTAGGAAAATGCCCATTAAATGAATTTGTGGGAGATGGTAGTCCAATAATGCACATTTTTACAGATCACTTTAATAGTTTGAAATCTGAGCCCTTGTTTTATTTCCACAAATAAAAGTGATTGTATCTGGATTTTAACTTTTATATGTTGATCTTGATTCATACAGAAAAGCACATTTAATGACTTGCAGGGGCTAAACTTCAGAATATATTAAATTCCATGAACAGCGCCCATAGAGTACATGAATCGCTGATTAACGTTCAATGAACCAGATGGTGGTTTTGGATTCACATTTAAATTTCTTCTTTTAACCATCATACTAGCCACATCTGAAAACCCCATTATACCACACAAACCTCACATTTATCATACACTAAAACATATAAACACAATTTTTCATGAAATGTTTGAAATCTAAACATTTAATGTGAATTTACATTTTAAGTGAACTTTAATATAATACAATTGTGTGCAAAGATTGTGTACTAATTGAGTGTAATTACTCTCTTTAAGCTTTTTGTTTACTTGCAGTGCCCACTTTTACAAAACATAGTTTGGATCCCTTTTTATAGAAAATGCTATTATTATGCCTTGTGCATAGTACAATTTAATGTTCTTGTATTAGTTTGACATTCGGTTATCTGCTGGATCATGTTTTCTGCACTGTTGACCATTTAAAAAAGACTAAGTTGCAACAAAAGTCAACAGTTAGGCAGGAGTATGTCTGACTTTGGGAAATTAAGACATCTGCAAGAATAGATAAGCTTTGGTTTGGGCTAGGGTAAGTAATTTGTCATAGAGACCTGGGTGGAGCAACAGCGGCGAGGCGGCGGCGGTAAAAGGCGGCAGCGACCAGGTAGGCCCACAGAGGCGGCGGACCTGGGTGGAGCAACAGCGGCGAGGCGGCGGCGGTAAAAGGCGGCAGCGACCAGGTAGGCCCACAGAGGCGGCGGACCTGGGTGGAGCAACAGCGGCGAGGCGGCGGCGGTAAAAGGCGGCAGCGACCAGGTAGGCTTTCAGCAAGCCGAGAGCAGGAGAGAGGTAAAAAATAATCGAAGTGTGACGTCACCAGAAAGCAGGTAAGTGATTGGTTGGTGAGTATTTCTCTTTTTTTTATACAAAACTTCAATTCCATAGTTTATAGTTTCTCGGGTATCTGTGGTGTAGCGGAGACTGCTGGCATAAATTAACTGAAGGGTAAATAATACATTTTTAATTAATTACATAGAATGGGAGAGCAGGTGATGTGTTACTGCTGCAATATGTGGGAGCTGGTGGACACCATTGATGTTCACGGTGAACACATTTGCAGTAAGTGTTGGCTGCTCGAGGAACTCCGGCTCCGTGTTGATGAGCTGGAGTCCGAGCTTCAAACACTGCGACACATCAGGGAGGGGGAGAGTTACCTGGACTCCGTGTTTCAGGAGGTAGTCACACCAATTAGAGTAACTAATTCAGAAGTAGCCCGTGGTCAGGGACAGGAAGGTGTGACTACGAGTGAGGCAGGTACAGGGATCCAGGAGGTAGTGTTGGAGGAGCCGCAGCCCTTGCTCTTGTCCAACAGGTTCGAGGCTCTTACTCCCTGTGTGGATGGGAGCGGGGACTGCAGGGAGGATGAGCAACCTGGCCACAGCACCGTGGTAAGGGGGGCCATTCAAGTGGGGGGAGTAAAAAGAAATGTTGTAGTGGTAGGGGATAGTATCATTAGGGGGATAGATAGGGTTCTTTGCAGCCAAGAGCGAGAGTCCCGAAGGCTGTGTTGCCTGCCCGGTGCCAGGGTTAAGGACATCTCCTCTGGGCTGGAGAGAAACTTGGAGTGGGAGGGGGAGGATCCAGTTGTCGTGGTCCATGTTGGTACCAATGACATAGATAGGACAAGGAAAGAGGTTCTGCTGAGGGAGTTTGAGCAGCTAGGGGCCAAATTAAAAAGCAGAACCTCGAGGGTAATAATCTCTGGATTACTACCTGAGCCACGAGCAAATTTGGCTAGGGTAAATAAAATCAGGGAGTTGAATGCGTGGCTCAAAGACTGGTGTGGGAAAAATGGGTTTTGCTTCTTGGGACACTGGCACCAGTACTGGGGCAGGAGAGAGCTGTTCCGTCAGGACGAACTTCACTTGGCCAGTGCTGGGACTAGTGTCCTGGCGAATCGAATAACTAGGGCTGTGGAGAGGGCTTTAAACTAATTAGTGGGGGGGAGGTTTCAAGAGAGCAAAAAATAAAAATGACAACAGAGAGGGTCATAGACATAGGTAGCAGTGGGGGAATCACAAATCAGAGCGTGGCAGGAAGGGACAGAGTGTGTGGAGTAAAAGGTAAAGTGGTAAAAAGTGACAAAGCAGGAACTAAGTGCCACAAAGCATATTTGAAAGTTCTCTATCTGAATGCACGTAGCATTCGTAACAAAATAGACGAGTTAATGGCACAAATAACTACATATGGTTATGATATTGTGGCCATTACAGAAACATGGCTGCAGGGTGACAATGCCTGGGAATTAAACATACCAGGTTATTTAACGATCAGGAAGGACAGGCAGGAAGGAAGGGGAGGTGGGGTGGCTATGTTAATAAAGGAAGGAATCACTGTAATACAGAGTAATGATATTGGGTCAAAAAATCATGATAATGAAACAGTTTGGGTGGAGATAAGGAATAATAAGGGGAAAAAAACACTAGTGGGCGTAGTCTATAGGCCTCCGAACAGTTGCAACTCTGTTGGACGGAGTATCAATCAGGAAATAGTTGAGGCATGTAATAAGGGAACATCTATAATTATGGGGGATTTTAACTATCATATTAATTGGACAAATTAAATGGGGCAGGGCTGCCTTGAGGATGAGTTCATTGAGTGTATTAGGGATGGGTTTCTTGAGCAGTATGTAACTGAACCGACCAGGGGGCAAGCAACCTTAGATCTGGTCCTGTGTAACGAGACAGGATTAATTAAAAATGTCCTAGTAAAGGATCCCCTTGGAATGAGTGACCATAACATGGTTGAATTCCATATTCAATTAGAGGGTGAGAAGGTTGGATCTCAAACAAGCGTGCTAAGCTTGAATAAAGGAGACTATGAAGGTATGCGAGCAGAATTGAGTAGAGTGGATTGGGAAAATAGATTAAAGGGTAAGACGACACATGATCAGTGGTGTACATTCAAGGAGTTATTTTACAACTTCCAAAAAATATATATTCCACTGAAAAGAAAAGGGTGTAAAAGAAAGGACAGTCATCCGTGGCTAAGTAAAGAAATTAAGGATAGTATTCGACTAAAAACAAGGGCATATAAGGTAGCGAAATCTAGTGGGAGGACAGAGGATTGGGAAAACTTTAAAAGGCAGCAAAAAATAACAAAAAGATTGATTAAGAAAGGGAAGATAGATTATGAAAGTAAATTAGCAAAAAATATAAAAACAGATAGTAAGAGTTTTTATAGTTATATAAAAAGAAAAAGGGTGGCTAAAGTAAATGTTGGTCCCTTAGAGGATGAGACCGGGAAATTAATGGTGGGAAATATGGAGATGGCAAAAACACTGAATGAATATTTTGTATCAGTCTTTACAGTAGAGGACACTAAGAATATCCCAACACTGGACAAACAGGGGGCTATAGGGGGAGAGGAGCTAAACACGATCAAAATCACTAAGGAAGTGGTACTCGGTAAAATAATGGGACTCAAGGCGGATAAATCACCTGGACCTGATGGCTTACATCCTAGAGTCTTGAAGGAAGTGGCGGTAGGGATTGTAGATGCATTGGTAATAATTTTTCAAAACTCCCTGGATTCCGCTAAGGTCCCGGCAGACTGGAAAACTGCTAATGTAACACCCTTATTTAAAAAGGGCAGTAGACAGAAGGCTGGTAACTATAGACCGGTTAGCCTAACATCTGTGGTAGGTAAAATTTTGGAGTCCATTATTAAGGAAACAGTAACAGGACATTTGGATAATCATAATTTAATAGGACAAAGTCAGCATGGTTTTACAAAGGGGAAGTCATGTTTGACAAATTTGCTGGAGTTCTTTGAGGAAGTAACATATAGAGTGGATAAAGGGGAACCAGTGGACGTAGTGTATTTAGACTTCCAAAAGGCATTTGACAAGGTGCCACACAAAAGATTATTGCTTAAGGTAAAAAATCACGGGATTGGGGGTAATATTCTGGCATGGATAGAGGATTGGCTATCTAACAGAAAGCAGAGAGTTGGGATAAATGGTTCATTCTCAGACTGGCAATCAGTAACTAGTGGTGTTCCACAGGGGTCAGTGCTGGGTCCCCAACTCTTTACAATCTATATTAACGATTTGGAGGAAGGGACCAAGTGTAACATATCAAAATTTGCAGATGATACTAAGATGGGAGGGAAAGTAGTGAGTGAGGAGGACATAAAAAACCTGCAAGGGGACATAGACAGGCTAAGTAAGTGGGCAGAGATTTGGCAGATGGAATACAACACTGGAAAGTGTGAGGTGATACACTTTGGCAGGAAAAATCCTAGAGCAATTTATTATCTTAATGGCAAGAAACTGGAGAGTACTGAAGTGCAAAGGGATCTGGGGGTCCTGGTGCACGAAACTCAAAAGGTTAGTATGCAGGTGCAGCAAGTGATTAAGAAGGCAAATGGAATGTTGGCTTTCATTGCTAGGGGGATAGAATGTAAAAATAGGGAGGTATTGCTTCAGTTGTACAAGGTATTGGTGAGACCGCACCTGGAATACTGCATACAGTTTTGGTGTCCTTACTTAAGGAAAGACATCCTTGCTCTCGAGGCAGTGCAAAAAAGGTTCACACGGTTAATCCCGGGGATGAGGGGGTGGTCATATGAGGAGAGGTTGGGTAGATTGGGACTCTACTCATTGGAGTTCAGAAGAATGAGAGGCGATCTTATTGAAACATATAAGATTGTGAAGGGGTTGGATCGGGTGGATGCGGGGAGGATGTTCCCGATGACGGGTGAGACTAGAACTAGGGGACATAGTCTTAGAATAAGGGGCTGCTCTTTCAAAACTGAGATGAGGAGGAACTACTTCACTCAGAGGGTGGCAGGTCCATGGAATATGCTGCCACAAAAAGCTGTAGAAGCTACATCATTAAATAAATTTAAAACAGAAATAGACAGTTTCCTAGAAGTAAAGGGCATTAAGGGTTACGGGGAGCGGGCAGGAATTTGGACATGAGTCTAGGTTCGGATCGGTCATGGCCCTGTGGGTAGTGGAGCGGGCCCAGGGACCGTGTAGCCTGATTCTGCTCCTATTTCGTGTGTGCAATTCTGTTAGATGCAGGAGATGGTTCTGTGATAGTAGATAGTAGATTGGCGGTTAGGATCAGATCAGCCATGATCTTATTGAATGGCGGAGCAGGCTTGAGGGGCCGATTGGCCTACTCCTGCTCCTATTTCTTATGTTCTTATGTTTATGTTCTTATAATGTATGGTATGTAGCTGTCATAGCTGTGGGAACTCCATTATTCGGGTTAACGTGTAGGTGACAACGACTCTGCTGAAATGTTGAGGATTATTTGAAGTGAAATTACAGGATAAACAAGAGTGGACAGAAGAGCTTGGTTAAGTTATGCGGAATCTGAAATATGAAGGCTCTCTAGATGATGATTTTTCGATATTAGAAGGTCATACATGTGCGTTTCTACTTACAGCGCTGAAACGTGAATAAGTTAAAGTTTGTGATGATAATCCAGTATGAGGTAGTAAATCTGTTGATTTTGAGATGGTATAGTTCCGTTAAGAAAGAGTAGAAGGAATGTAAATTTGACCTGTTTCCTACATCAATGTTGGAGAAATTCCTAATTATGTTTACTCATTGAAAGCCTGTGATGATTACAAGCATGATTATGTCAGGGAAAGGGTAATTGAAAAGCCTTTTGCAAAGTTTCACAAACATAATGGATTCTCAAATTAGTGCTGTGCGGGTTAATATATTCACCATGACACGAGTCATGGAGGGTGTGCACTGTTGTCAAAGGTTCTTGATCCCACTTTTATTTAGAACTTGTGTGGATTGGTGAGGTTGTGGAAGATGTCCAGGAAAGTTTTGCAATTTAGTTCAACTCTCCTTTCTTTGTTAAGTATATAGAAAGAAAAGATGATCTGTACCTTTTTGGCCTTTTACATTTAGGTCACACGTACAGGTCACAGAAATGCAAAAAAAAGCCCAGATCCACAGAGACCCTAGTAATATTAAACAAATATAGAAGTGAGACAAGTATTATTACTGACCGATACGATAGCAAAATACTGCGGATGCTGGAAATCAGAAATAACAACAGAAAACGCTGGAAAAACTCAGCAGGCCAGGCAACATCCATGGAGAGAGAAAGAGAGTTAACGTTTCAGGTCGAAACCCTTCGTCGGAACCGTTGTGCTCCATTGAGAAGCAGATGCTGTTGTTTGGAACCCGAGATGCTGTGCAGCATTAATTGACAAAGATCTAGCTAATGTTCAGCTGCAGGTGGCACTGTAGATACTTATCTTAAAATACGAAAACTGAAGACCACAATCAAAGCTCATCATTTACAATAAAACAACAGTAGTCAGGTAGTCTGACAGTGTGATTATAACTGGAACTGTTCCCATTGCAGTTTATGTCCTGTCATTCCCAGTGCAAATCCTGCTCAGTATGAGTGTTACTTCTGTGCTGGTCACCTCCTCCAGTTGTTTAATCATTCTGGTGAGTAAATTAAATATAATCACTCCTCAGAAACAAATAACGTGGATGGGGAAATAAGATGAATGGAATAAGTGGATAATTGCACCCACACAGATATGAAAGACTTTTTTAAATGTAGACCGATCCTTCTATTTGAACTATTCGTTCCCTGAGCAGCTTTTCTCAAATAGTTTACTTGGCTCTCAGAAGTACGTTCCTCTGCTGTGGTCAGGAGACAGCTGATCATTTTATAGTTTCTATGTACTGAGGTTGAAACTGAGAGATACTTGAGAAGAGGCTTTCAGATATGACAGAACTGTCCTTTATGCAGTGTTGATGCACATTTGACCATTTCTATTCTATTCCATTTTATTGGGGTTCAGAAAATAGTTCCTCAGTATGATGGTATAAGTAAAGATCATCTCTGGATATGCAACCATCACGACTTTTTTTGTGTGTTTTTTGAAACAAAAGCCTACTTTGATGTATTAAACAAAATTAAAGTGCTCCTTTCTTGATTTGCATATCAGTGGAGTATCACTGATTCGTGTAGGGCTGAAGCACTATTGAGATTTTTGTCAAGCCTTTCATGTGTAATCTAGAAAGGTTACCATTTCCTGATACGAAGAAAAACAAATGCTAAGATAAGGATAGTTTTATTTGATAATTATCTACTGTGTTATAATTCTATAGTACGTGCCTGACAGCTGTATTCAAATAGTTCCTCATGAAAGATGCATTAACCCAAAGCTTTTATATACCTATTGTTTTTGATGAAAAAGTAACATTATTTATACATAAATACTTAAGTTTATTTAAAGCTGCAAAATGCTTTTGATTTGAACATTGTTTGAAGATGAATTGTATTTTCAAGAGGTTATGTAGCAGCTAGTGTATCTTCAGTATTTTCCTGCAAAGTGAACAAACAGATCCACAGATGAAATAAAAAGCGGTCTGGATATTCATCTGACCCACTTGACCAAGGGCTTCGGTAATGCAGTAACCTGCCTGTGAATGAGTAACGAAGGTTGATGCCATTGTGATATTACAAGGAAGATTAGTGTTCAGAAAATGGAGAACTAACATGTCAGTGAGAAAGATTATTTAATATTTATTTATTTGGGAGTTTGTTGCTCATGAAACAATGTATTAATGTCAGGAGAAGGAATGCACTTTTACGTTTTTTTGTGTTTAGTAATCTGTTTGCAAATACACGTCCACAAAGATTTGCTACTTTATTTGCTTGGTATATAAGAAAGTGTGAAACGAGAAAGGGCCATTTGTCCCAGCAAGCCCAGTTGTCTACAAAATATGTATACAGCTGTCCCTATATAATGGTATTCTTGGGAGCTAAGGAAAATAATGGCCCAAAAATTCGCCTCTCCGGCTTGCCGCGGGGGTAAGGATCGCGCGCGCTCTTACCTACTGCGCCTGCCGTTGTGTTTTGGGCCCACGGGAACTTCAGCTCCTGGGCCTCTCCCAACTGCCGGCGCGCAGTGCGTGCGTGTCCCAGGGGCGCAGTTAGTGCGATGCGTCCCCTGGGATCACGTGGGCCATGGAGAGCCAATGGCAGCAGACCATCTTTCATTCATAGATTTGACAGGAGACCTGTGCATGCAGGAAACTGGCACTTCGGGAAGCAATACGGGTGAGTACAGAGCGTGTACTCACCCGGGAAGGGCCGAATTTTTGGCCCAATGTATTGAGTGGGTCAGTTATACAAAGCATCACAGATGGAAAAGTAATCAATTAAGGCACATGTGAAGTAAAGGCATCCAAAGTTATCTGTTCAGTTAACCTCATATTTCTCACTTCTCCAGATAAAAAACATTTTGTAAAGGCAGCTGATGACACGGAACAATTACTGTAGAGGACGAGGACAATGAAGTAGTACTGTTTGATTCCACATTTAGGTCTTAACAGGTGAACCAAAAAAGCATTGAAAAGAAAACATTCACAGAATGGATATGCTCAGTTGGCACAAGTGTCTTGCAAAGCAGAGACTTGTACAAAAATCTATACAATGGATGGTGCTGATTGGAACTGTGTCAGGAAGAAAAAGTTTTTAAATCAACAAAGGAAAGGAAGAGACTGCCATCATCAAAGGCAACCATGCAGCCTACCGACAAATCAAATCATCAAAGGGCTAGAAAGAGGAACAAATTTCTCAGAATAGATTCCTCTCAGACCAGGAATCATTATAGGTGTCTGAAAATAGGAATTACTAGATAAAAAAAGACCACGGTCCATCTAGTTCTTCTTCCACTATCCTGGTAGACGCATGAAACAACAATAATATAGTTGTTGACTCATCATCAAAATCAATCTCTATCAATTCGTCTACAACAGGCTCAGACATGAGGTGCGGAAAACCCACCAGTGGTGGAAAACTTTGGAAACCGTAGGTCCAAAGTCACCAAGCATGTTCCTCCCAAGCATGCCACATTTACCATATGTCATGTCCCAAATTACTCATATACCGTAACCCAATGTATTATATTTTGTTTCTGAATGAATCAATACTTTCTGCTTCCACTGCCTCCCTATGAGCCTATTCCATAAGTTTACCACTCGCTCACAGAAACATTGGGAATTTTAACCTAAAAGAAAATGGGTGGCTTTGGAGCGTGGGGGTAGTTAAATTGTTAAAAATCGGAAGCCCGACCTGAACCCGCCTCCAACCCACCCACTTCCGGTTTTAACGGAGGCAGGCAGCCAGCCCACAGCCAGGAGACGGGACATCAATTTAAATATTATAATGAGACTGGAAGCTTCTTCTTTAACCTCCATTTTATTTTTAACTGCAGATGGTTGGTTTTACACAATTCGTAAAACCCGGCAGTTACAGCAAGGCGAGGGCTGCTGGATCCAGGAGGTAAGTGCCTTTATACCTACCTCCTGGATCCAGGGACCCTACCTAACCCATCCCCCGTGATCGGAGATCCCCACCCAAGAGGCGTCTGATCACCACCCCCCACCACCACCAATGATGCTGAGGCCGGCCCCGAACTTCCCTCCCCCTGATCCTCCGGCCCTGATCTTCCCTCCTCCCCTCCCCGATCCTCCAGTGGCCGGCCCCGAACTTCCCTCCCCCTGATCCTCCGGCCCCGATCGTCCCCCCCACCCCCCTCCCACCCCCCTGATTTTCCGGAGGCCAACCATGATCCTTCAGTGGCCGGCACTGATCTCCGCCCCCCCTCCAATCTTCCGGAGGTCGGCCATGATCATCCGGTGGCTGGCCCCAATCTTCCCTCCCGGCCCGATCTTCCGGAGGCCGGCACCGGCCCCCACCCGATCCCTCCCTTCCTCCTCTGTGTGGCCTAGTGCCGCAGGCCTACCCGCCCGCAGCCAGCCAGCCTCTTCATCTGGCTGTGAGTGGGAAACAGAGGCTTCAGATGCAAATCAGACCCTGCTGTTAAAGTCGGCCGGGCCTGCGGGAAACCCGTTCTCCCGGGTTTCCTGCCCACATCGGAGCCCCCCCCGCCCCCAACCTGCCTTCCCCATGAAAATCCAGCCCATTGTTTCCACAGATTAGTTTTGAATTTACGCCACTTCAAGCACCGATCATGTCCTCTGGTTCTACTATTCTGGACAAGGTGAAATAGCTTGTCATAGACTGAATTATCTAATCCTTTCCTATCATCATGCCTGATGTGGTGGCATTTGAGATGCAAGGCAAGTGGGCACCCACTCCTCCATCACCAACACACATCATCCTGCTCTTAAATGGCATTAGCTGGATCGATCATCTGATCCCCCACAAAATGCCAACATCTGTTTGTGGTACATCAGCCCTGGTCTTTGACTGAAATCAGTCTTGTTTCACATATGCCATATTGATTGGACTCCAGTTGTTCTGCAGAATATCATACATGTAAGAAACATGTGATGAATGAAAATGCTAGTTCTAGCTATAGTACAAACCCAAGTAACCACCTTCTTAGGTGACCCCCTGGGACACATCTCATTGTCTTGGCTGTGCTCTTAGTGTGTCTTTGATGTAGGGAAATATTTGAATAGATTTTGTCTGTGTTTAAATTGTGAATTCTGGGAGATTCTCTCACTGCTAACTTACCTGAGGAAGGAGCGACAGCTCCGAAAGCTTGTAAAATTAAATAAATCTGTTGGACTATAACCTGGTGTTGTGCGACTTCTCATTTTTTACTGAAATACACGCTAGATACTACGTTATTTTACCTGTCCTGGTCACCATTTACGAAAAATCGTTGAAGATGTGGTTGATAATCTGAGGCAGATGCGCTTTTCTTGCCAAGATTGAGTTTCTTTAGTAAAATCGTTCCTATTGTAGCAAGTTTGCAGTATTATAAGGCAGAGTTGCGTGAGTCATGTACTGTCTAGACAGCAACACATTTTTAAGGAGTAACTGCATCAAAACAGACGTCAGAACTCTTTATTTCCACTTTCAATGATTTTGTTTCCTCTGTTGTAAAATCTGGGACATTTTATTTTTCCAAAGTGACAATTCATATTGGAAAACCATTACATAATTTCTAGCTTTTAATAGATAAATTTATTTCAAGCAGAAATTTCTTGCAGAAGAGATTAATGGGAATTGAAATAATCAATCACTTTTTTTTACAACAAAAAAAACTAAGACAATGGAGGCGATTTTTTTCGACTGCCAGACACCCCGTTTATGAGGCGGCTGGTAGTCGCAAATAGCTGAGAAACAACGGCCATCCCTCGGATGCCCAAGATCCGCCTGATGTGATTATCAGGCGGGCCTGTGAAGGGGTGCCCAGCTTTCTTTTCCGAAACAGGCAGGAGGCTGGTTGCACATGCAATTTGGGGTCCTACACTAATTGTAGGACCTTTGGGAACTTTCAAGCACCATTGGGCAGACTGTGCACGCTCCGCCCAACTGTACCAGGCAGTGAGTGGGCAAACCAGGGGTCCTTGAGGCCGCTCCAAAAATGGCCTGAACCATTTTTAGGGGGAATTTTTCATTAAAATACAATGGTCTGCTGCTGGCTGCTAGGTATGCAGCATTGCTCCCCCTATTTTAGTGCTGACTTCTGACTGGGCTTGTTCTTGAAGCTGATGGATTTTGGCGCCCCCGGTTTGGCGGGCTGCTCACTAGCTCTCATTGAGCATTGGGCAGCTTGTCAATCTTATTATAACGACAGCCAAACCAGTAAATGGTGTGGGCTTACCACGGAAGGGTTTGGGCGGGTGCAGGGAAAGCATCAGGACTTCAGACCAGTTTTGGACATATGCTAAAATCGTCCCCAGAGTCAATTAAAGCCACACCTTAATAAATATTACTTTTAAAATAAATTTCAATATGTTCAAAATGAATGTTGTATGTTGGGTCGATGATGCCAGAATAATTGCACTGAGCCATTCCTTTTGTCAAATAAACTCTGAACATTAAATTTATCATTGAAGAATTACATTTTGTTGCATGTGTGCCAGATTCTTGAATATGGCTTTTATTAAGGGTCATGATTGTAAAATGACAATCAGAGAAAGTTATTGTAGATAATCTGAGAAAACCTTGTGGTAGCAGAAATGCTGCCACGACTTTCCCACTAGGCAGACGCAGGTCGGCAGCTGGCCTGTAGACACAAGAGGCCCCTCAGGTAAGGGCAAAACATTCCTTTGTGGGACCTGGAGGAGCTGAGCCCCCCAAGGAAAGTCATGGCCTCTCCAGGCCCGGACTTACCTCCCCTCCTGAAACCCCCCTCCCCCGTCACTTACCTGGAAGCTGCTGCCGGCCAAGAGCTGCCCGATCTTCACCTACTGGCAGCCGTTCTGTGCCCTCCAGGCAGGATGTGGACCGGCGGAATTGAAATGAGCTGTAGCGGTTAAAATCGCAGTGGCCCTCCTGCTGCCTCTTCCTAGAGGGGAATCAACTCATCAGATTGTCAGAAACCTGCTCCAGGAATGAATGGTTCTGGCTTCTTACGGAGGAATTTGCTGGTTTGTGTGTATGAATAAAAATGGACGTAAGACTCCTGATAACCATTAAATATGCCAGTATACTGGAAGACTCGGAGAATGAATTAAACTGTGTGCAGTTCTGGTCGCCACACTATAGGAAGGATGTGATTGCATTGGAGAGGGTGCAGAGGAGATTCACCAGGATATTACCTGGGCTGGAGCGCTTCAGCTATGAAGAGAGACTGGACAGGCTGGGGTTATTTTCCTTAGAGCAGAGAAGGCTGAGGGGGGACCTGATTGAGGTGTACAAAATTATGAGGGGCATAGATAGGGTAGATAGAAAGGAACTTTTCCCCTTAGTAGAGGGGTCAATAACCAGGGGGCATAGTTTCAAGGTAAGGGGCAGGAGGTTTAGAGGGGATTTGAGGAAAAACTTTTTCACCCAGAGGGTGGTTGGAATCTGGAACTCACTGCCTGAAAGGGTGGTAGAGGCAGGAACCCTCACAACATTCAAGAAGCATTTAGATGAGCACTTGAAACACCATAGCATATAAGGCTATGGACCAAGTGCTGGAAAATGGGATTAGAATAGACAGGGCTTGATGGCCGGCGCGGACACGATGGGCCGAAGGGCCTCTTTCTAGATAAGGGAACTAAATGTAATATCTCCAAGTTTGCAGATGACACAAAGCTGGGTGGGCGTGCGTGCTGCGAGGAGGATACCGAGAAACTCCAGGATGATTTGGACAGGTTGGGTGAGTGGGCAGAAGCGTGGCAGATGCAATATAATGTGGATAAATGCGAGGTTATCCACTTTGGTGTCAAAAACAGAAAGGCAGACTATTATCTGAATGGCAATAGATTGGGAGAAGGGGAAGTGCAACGAGACCTGGGTGTCCTTGTGCACCAGTCGCTGAAGGTAAGCATGCAGGTGCAGCAGGCGGTGAAGAAGGCAAATGGTATGTTGGCCTTCATAGCGAAAGGGTTTGAGTATAGGAACAGGGATGTCCTGCTGCAGTTGTACAGGGCCTTGGTGAGACCACACCTTGAGTACTGTGTGCAGTTTTGGTCGCCTTATCTGAGGAAGGATGTTCTTGCCATGGAAGGAGTTCAGCGAAGATTCACAAGGCTGATACCTGGGATGGCAGGAATGACATATGAGGAGAGATTGGGTCGATTGGGCTTATAGAAGAATGGAGTATAGAAGAATGAGAGGGGATCTCATCGAAACATATAAAATTCTGACAGGTCTGGACAAACTAGATGCAGGAAGAATGTTCCCGATGGTCGGAGAGTCCAGAACCAGGGGTCATAATCTAAGGATAAGGGGTAAGCCATTTAGGACAGAAATGAGGAAGAATTTCTTCACCCAGAGAGTGGTGAACCTGTGGAATTCTCTACCACAGAAGTTAGTTGAGGCCAAGTCATTAAATATATTCAAGAATGAGTTAGATATATTTCATAAAGCTAAAGGTATCAAGGGATATGGGGAGAAGGCAGGTACAGGGTACTGAGTTTGGATGATCAGCCATGATCTCATCGAATGGCGGAGCAGGCTCGAGGGGCCGAATGGCCTACTCCTGCTCCTATCTTCTATGTTTCTATGTTTCTGTGCTGTATAACTCTATGGGGTAAAAATTCAGTTGGTTGCGCCTCCCGTTAGCGCCTTAAATGGGCGCTAATGGGGCGTTAAGGCGCTAACGCCCGGGCGCAGCGCTGTTTGCGCCGCTCGAGAACTTAACTTGAGATTGTGCGGCGGCGCTAAAACTTACCGCTGCGACCACCTGCGCGCGCAGATTGTGACGTCATTCCGTGGTGCAACGCCCTTGGGGCGACCCGGAGCGGAAATTGAGTGGCGCCCCCTGCCTTACCGCCTGGCGCTTCCAACGACCGGAAGACTGGAACGTTATCAATCGGTGTGGGGCTGGGGGGGGCGCTATTTAAAGGGGGCCTCTTCCTGTCTTTTTCTGTGGTCGACATTTATGCACCACTCGTTCTGAGAGAGAGAGAGAGATTCGGAGAGAGAGAGAGAGAGACTTCTACATTGACTCAACGCTTTGTGAGGTAGTTTTGCCTAGTTCATCCTAACTTTGCTGCTACTTTCGTTGCTGTACCTCATTACTTTTCTGGCAAAGAGAATATGGGGGCTGCAATGATTGGGGGCGTCGTCCTGCTCCAGCTCAATCGGAGGAGAGTGAGACGCAGACAGAGAGTGGCAATGATGGCCAGACAGAGGAGGGCCATCAGGCGCATGTACAGGAGAGCTTACCCTCCCAGGGTATATCGTGAACAGCTCTCCTACATCCACATGTCCGAGGAGCTGTGTTTGCGAAGGCTGCGATTCAGCAAGGAGGTGGTCACTGAGCTCTGCCACCTGCTGCAGCCAGATCTGCAGCCTCAGCTGAGGTCCAGGACGTCTCTGTCGGTGGCAGTGAAGGTCACAGTGGCTTTGAACTTCTACGCCACTGGCTCATTCCAAGCTGCTGTTGGGGACCTCGCCAATATCTCCCAGTTTGCGGTGCATCGCTGCATCCGGCAGGTCACCAATGCCCTCTTCACAAGGAGACGAGACTTCATCTCCTTCCCTATGACCCCAGACAAGCAGCATGACCGTGCTATGGGCTTTGCGAGGGTAGCGGGCTTCCCCATGGTGCAGGGCGCCATTGACTGCACGCATGTGGCTTTGCGTGCTCCGCGAGAGAATGCAGAGGAGTTCCGGAACAGAAAGGGGTTCCATTCCTTGAATGTGCAGTTGGTCTGTGACCACAGACAGGTGATTCTCGCTGTCAATGCCCACTATCCGGGCAGCTGCCACGATGCTTTCATCCTGCGCCAGAGTACTGTGGCAGAAATTTTCGAGGCACCGCATCAGCCAGTTGGTTGGCTTCTGGGGGACAAGGGGTACGCATTGAGCACCTGGCTGATGACACCGCTCCGTGCGCCAAACACCCCTGCTGAGCTGCGGTACCAGGAAAGCCAACAAGCAACGAGGAACATTATTGAGCGCACAATCGGCGTGCTCAAACAACGATTCCGCTGTCTGGACCATTCCGGAGGAGCCCTGCAGTACTCGCCTGAGCAAGTTTCCAAATTCGTAGTGGTGTGCTGCATGTTGCACAACATGGCAATCCTCAGGACGCAGCCAATGCCACCAGGCCTTGCAGCACCACAAGAGGAGGAGGAGGAAGAGGAGGAACAGGCCGAGGACGATGATCAGCAGCAGCACCAAGGCAGGAGGGCGGCCCACAATGGTCAAACTGCAAGGGCCGTCCGTCAACGACTAATAGCAAGCCGCTTCTAGGGCCCCTGCCAGTGCTACAAACACGAATCAACCCAGCACGCAACCCCTAAGCCGGCCAAGGCACCAATAATTCCAACCACCAGCCATGTATATTTTGAATACAGAAACTTATTTATTGTACAAACTCTGTGTGTGTCAATTCCTCATGACAAACTCATAAAAATAAACACAAAAAAACAGTCAATAACATAACTGGTTCTCACAACCTGGAGATAATGTCCAAAACACTAAACAAAAGTTGGGCCATGAACCTCGGCCTTTAATAAAAAAATGACCAGCATTTTGGCACACCTCCTACTTTTTGCCCTTCGAGGGTGATCTCCTTCCCTTGCGCACTTCCCCCCTTCTAACCCTACTGCTCCTCCGTAATGGGACCTCAGTGGCTGCAGCAAGGCTGGTGGAAGGCTGCTGCTTGTCAGACCCTGACACTGCAGATGCCCCTGAAGGACGGCCTCGACCACTTCTGGGCCTGGAGGGCCCGGCTGCAGACTGCACCAACTCTGCATGGGTGGCAGCAG
The DNA here is from genome assembly GCA_030390025.1 of Squalus acanthias. Taxonomy (NCBI): domain Eukaryota; kingdom Metazoa; phylum Chordata; class Chondrichthyes; order Squaliformes; family Squalidae; genus Squalus; species Squalus acanthias. The sequence goes on along the minus strand of CM059447.1, from coordinate 24,786,972 downwards.
TCTGTCCTACAGGCGGTGGCAAGTGCAGTGGAGAAGTGACAGTGTTGGCAGCAGGAATGCTGTCATCGTGAGAGAGGACAGCAACTCCCTGCTCGCCCGACACACTGGCACTCCCACGGGGCAGCACTTCAGCATCCGGAGCAATTTGCCGGAGAACAGATTGCTGGCCTGCTGCGGCGCGGTGACAGCCCCGGGGACATGTGCACGAACCATCGAGGATGGCAGCAGTCAGTGCTCGCGTGGCCTCAATCTGAGTCTGCATGAGAGCAGGCTCAGATGGGTTCCTGGCAGCCAGTGACTGAATTGCAGCAGTAAGCTTTAGTGTGGCATCCGCCTGTGCTACAGCGAAGTGCTCCACACTCCTTGCCAGTGCCTCAATGCATTCGGGCACCCTTCCCACTGCACCCATGAGCTCAGTGTGCATGACCACCGCCTGGCTGTTCATTTCTGCAATCAGCCGCTCCTCCTCTGCGTCCATTGCATTAGGAGTGTCTGGCATACTCTCCCTCTGGGGAGAAGGCTCCCGTTCTTCCCTCCCCCCCCCATGGCGTTGCTGCAGCCCGCTGGGTCCTGGAACTTCACCATCATCAGCCCCTTCCCCCCTGCTCCCCCGTTCTTCCCTCCCCCCCCCATGGCGTTGCTGCAGCCCGCTGGGTCCTGGAACTTCACCATCATCAGCCCCTTCCCCCCTGCTCCCCCGTTCTTCCCTCCCCCCCCCATGGCGTTGCTGCAGCCCGCTGGGTCCTGGAACTTCACCATCATCAGCCCCTTCCCCCCTGCTCCCCTCCGGGGAAGGCGTGTTCCCAATGTGGCCATGGGCTTCCTCGGGAGAGGGTGGCACTGATGCTCCGGCTTCCTCTTCCTCCTCAGCTGCAGCATCACTCCCAGTGGCAGCTTCAGGGACCATCTCCTCAGCTGGTGAATCACCATCTGAAAGCAGGGAGGTACAAGAGTGGCTTTAGCGTGAGGACAGGGTGGCAGTAAGGGAGGAATAAGTGCAGCGAGTTAGCAAGTTGGATTGAAAGTGTCAAAGGCTGGTATTGTGAGGGACAAGTGGAAGGACAGAGGACAAAAAGGTGATGACCTTACCATTGCTGTCCACAACGGGGTCGGCGTCTCCAGTAGCGACGGGACCGATCACCCGGCTTGCCACAATCCTGTGGACGCGCTCCTCCAGATCGCTGAGGGGTTGCAGCTGAAGCCGCCCTCCACCCGTCTGTTGCTGCTGTCTCCGATTATGAGCCAGCTTAGCCTGCAAGAAAAAGGACAGCATCTGAGTCAATATACAGCCATGGTCTTGCCTGATGTGCCTCCCATAGGTGAATAGCCCTTACTGTATGCAGCCATGGTCTTGCCTGATGTGCCTCCCATAGGTGAATAGCCCTTACTGTATGCAGCCATGGTCTTGCCTGATGTGCCTCCCATAGGTGAATAGCCCTTACTGTATGCAGCCATGGTCTTGCCTGATGTGCCTCCCATAGGTGAATAGCCCTTACTGTATGCAGCCATGGTCTTGCCTGATGTGCCTCCCATAGGTGAATAGCCCTTACTGTATGCAAAGTGTGGAATGTGTGTGTGTGTTTGATGAAAGGGCCATAGGTGTTGCATGAGTGTTGTGCATTGGGGTTTTAAGACCCTCTGGCCATAGAGTGAGGTTGAGATGGAGGGATGGAGAGGTATTGAGAAAAAGCCACTCACCCTGACGACCCGAGTGAGGTCGTTGAACTTTTTGCGGCACTGGACATGGGTCCTGGGCACCATGCTCCTGGAGGAGACGCTCTGAGCCACCTCCCTCCACACTCTTCTGAACTCGCGTGGCAAAGGCCTCCTGCCACTCTCCGGGAACAGCATGCATCGTCTGCGCTCCACTGCGTCAACCAGAGCATCCAAGGCCCGCTCGGTGAAGCGATGAGCGCGTTCTCTCACCCTCTCCATGCTTGGCAGCAAAATGGATTCACAGGTCTCTCCAGGCTGAGATTCAAGGCTGCAATGAGCAGGGTGTGGCTGGGGAGCAAGTGGCCCCCCCCGCTTTAAGAAGTGTCCGGCGCCAGTGTGTCTGTGTTCCCTCGCTAACTGGCAGCAGCTGCGCTGCGCTCGTGCGCTGAGTTAGCGCCTCACTCCTAGGCCTTTGCGCCTTAAGAGAGGTGTGCAGCGCCTAATTTAGCGCTCCACTCACCTCCCGGGGCGGTAAAAGTGAAGTTTCCTGTCAGTGCCGATAATTAGCGCCAGGCGCTAATATTTGCGCGCGGACGATATTTGCGCCCCAAATGGGGCGCGACCTAATTTCTACCCCTATGACTCTATGACTAAACCTGTGTTATCATGCAGCTCTGAAGTCAAAAGAATTTCACATTGCAACTGAAAAAAAATCAACCATTACCTTATCGATGAGGTAACCGATGCTTGCTGCCCTATACTCCATATACTAAGGGTTTTTTTAAGCACACAGTTTAATTTACCATCAAAACAAAATACATCTGGACCCTTTTATTTATTCTTGACTGATCATTTATATTGGAAAACTCTACCATCCTCAGAGAGTTTTCAATTTCCATCAGTTTGCATTCCACAATTTACAGATGCTTCTATGGGAAATCAAAGGTTAGAGGAACTCGGGCATCACCAGGAATGATTATGCTAATAGTTTTGATCAGCCTAGCTGATTTCAACGTGTTGCACTTCTCAATACTGAATCCTAATAGTTCAACACATTCAACGTTAGTGACAAAAAATACAGAGCAGCAATTGCACAATAAAATTATTTTAATCAGTCTATAAAAATTATTTTCATATGAAATCTTTTATTAGAAAATGCCGCTTTTTAATTGCTGTTTTTTCCCCCCGTTTTTAATTTCTCAATGTTTGCCAACTTCCCATCTGGCACAGACACGATGGGCTGAATGGCCTCCTTCTGTGCCATAAATTTCTCTGATTCTCTGATCAACTGGTAATATTGAACTGGCTGTTCTTACAATGGACAGGTTGATGGCACGATGACCTGTTGTTATCCACGATCAACAATGTTGTAATGTTTGAATGTAGTGTGAATAGAATATTCCTGCAACACAGCTTATAAATATATTTTTAATTGCTACAAATCAAAGTGACTTTGTTTCCACATGCATCAGTTGAATACAATATTGTTTTAAAATTCCTGTTTAATACGGCTGCTAATTCTTAGCCGCTCAGGTCACCGTGCTTCCTATAGAAAAGCATATGGCTGGCTGACTTCAACCGATGCTGAATTCCATAGTCCTTTGGATGCAGTGAAGATTCGAAGCAAGTCTACAGGATAGAGTATCAGTTTTCTACATCTTGACAGAAGTATTAAACTGCATAAGTAAAATGTTTTTATTATAAAGCTTTGTTTTAAATTTAACTTCAGCATTGAATACGATCCTTTTATTAATCTGAAACATGTAGAGATATATACAAATATTTTTCGGAGTCTTCCTTGCAAAACTGTCACAACTACTATCCAATCTGGACTGTATAAAGAGCAGAAGCCCCATTTCATACTGCAGCTTAGCTTTTTATGTGCCGATATCTTGTGACATGCCTCGGAGATCTCAACCTTCGCCTTACACTAACTGACAGTAAAAACAAACAGATGCAAATCCACATTCATTCCGATGTTAGTTGCGAGCATCTGTGGTCACTTTCATAAGAGTAAAATAAAACAAAGCACAATAATGGAATCTTGCTGTGCATTTTCTTCACAATTCGTACCGATGTAGTTAGCATAGTGTGATTATTTTTATCGGATTTTTTTTTTGAGGGCTCAAAATTCTTCTATAATAACCCTCCTTTTTAGTTCTGTCTCCCCATACAGGTCTTGCACCTCCTGTGGCCAGAAAACAGCTTCAGTGGCTCTTGGGTCTCTGCTGCCTGCCTGCTCCTAGAATAGTGCACAGTGACAGTCTGGTGTTGATTACCTGCCTGATGAGGAGAGGCCAGGCGCAGCGGGCATCAGAAACTTAGTGTAGTTCCACATGTTGAAACCATTGCACTGACCCTTTTTATTACCAGGTTCTTCACATTAAACAAGCTAATGACCTACAGTGTGGCTCAGTTGGTAGCACACTCGCCTCTGAGTCAGAAGGTTGTGGGTTCATAGTCCCACTCCAGAGACTTGAGCGCAAAAAGCAAGACTGACACTCCAGTGCAGTGCTGAGGGAGTGCTGCACTGTCGGAGGTGCCGTCTTTCGAATGAGATGTTAAACTGCTCTTTCAGGTGGATGTAAAAGATCCCATGGCACTATTTCGAAGAAGAGCAGGGGAGTTATCCCCGGTGTCCTGGCCAATATTTATTCCTCAACCAACATAACAAAAACAGAAAATCTGGTCATTATCACATTGCTGTTTGTGGGACCTTGCTGTGCGCAAATTGGCTGCCGCGTTTCCCACATTACAACAGTGACTACACTTCAAAAAATACTTCATTGGCTGTAAAGCGCTTTGGGATGTCTGGTGGTCGTGAAAGGCGCTATATAAATCCAAGTCTTTTTCTTTCTTACAAATACAATTAAATTGTCACTTGGGGGGAATTTTTTAGGGGTCAGCGGGATCCCGCTGTCAACCCACCACCACGCAACTTTCCCAGATGTCGGGTCTGTCCGGCGGGGGAGGCAATTCAGGTCATTATGACCTTGTTAACAGCCCAATTAAAAGTATTTTGAGCTCCCCATACCATTTTACGAGGTCGCCCACGGGGTCCACGCTGCTCGGTAAGGTAAGCAGGTCAGGAGTTGTATGAACATGGGATCATCTCATTACTTGACAGCTGCAAATGTGCTATAAAAGCTCCCATCTCTTGGTCCTCAGAATCCCACCACGATCAGCCCCAACACCAGCAGCACCAGGCACACCAGCAGCACCAACAACAACACCAACCTTCTCCGCAATCAACTGATGCTGCACAGGACAGAGGGCATCAGCACCTGACCACATTGCTGCCTGGGATGACAGGGATGCCAGGGATGGCCTCACCATGGCCAGATTTACTTGACTTGATGCTGTACACCCTGGCTGCCACATGATGCGCCAGTTTGGCACCACCCCACACCAACACCACAAAGCATCCCTACAATGCCCAAGCCATTCCTTTCACACTCATCACCATTGCGGGGGGTACCGTTATGTCTCACCATTCACTGCAACTCACTAAGCCACTTCCAAAAGTGCAAACAGATCTGTCCAAGAACGCAAAGTGTTGAAAATAAAGGTTTCAATGTTTGACAGCACACTAACAGAAACTTCACATGAACATTGGCTAAAACACACAAGTGCCTACCCCTGTGTGTTGTTAGTTGGTATGATTGGACTAGGATGAGGGTGAGTGTCAGGGGTGGCTAGTGAGATGGGGAAGTGATAATGTAGATAGAGAGGGGTGGGTGAAGGTGCAAGGTAAGTTGGTGTGAGTAAAGATGTTCAGGAGTAGGGTAGGGAAGGCAGAGTGATGGAGATGTGATGAGTGACACAGCAAGATGAGGTTGAGTGTGGCTTTGCAGTAACATTTCGTGATCTACTGAGATCATTGAAAGGTTTGCGCCTCTGCAGTCTGGTCCTCCTGACGACATCCCTGCTTGTGCCCTCCTGTGCAATGTGCAACCAGGCTGCGTTGGTCTCCTGGGGAGGTCTCTTCCGCCCATTGGAAGGGAAGAGGACCTCCCTGCGTGCTGTGACTCCCTCCATAAGCATATGGAGGGAGTCATGGGAGAGCCTGGGTGCAGCCATGCACCTCTGTGCAGTCATTGTCAGTGTTTGCAGCACCTCAATGCTGTAGAACACTGACAGCACAACTGTCAAAATAAATTTGCGCATGGTCCCTTTAAGGAAACCGGCTGAAGATGTGTCATCAAATGACGTCATCAGACCCGCTTTCTTCAGTTGGCCAGGAAACGCGCTGAGCGGGCTTAACAAGCCCAATCAACGTAAAATAATTCTACACAGTGGGCTGGAGCCAGCTGTGGGGTCGGGACCCACCTCCGACGTCGCCCGCCACGGACCCGCCGAGGTTGGGGAAATCACGGGCTTACTGTTTGTCATATAAACGGAAACAATAATACATTGTTTAAACAAGAAAGCTGTGGTTAAAATCAGTCTGGCGCATTTGACCAATCAGAGGCTCAAACTTCCATCGTGAAAGCACATCCATGAGTCACTTAGCATGTACCACCTTAGAAAGAATGGGGGTGAAATTTAACTTCGCCGAGGCACAAAATGGCCAATAGCGGATCAGCTGCCCATTACACACTTCACCCGATTATCCTCTCCATTGAGGCTAATGGAGAGGAAGATTGGACCGGTGTTTAATAGATGGCCGGCCCACTATCGCTCAATTTGCGCCCCACCCAAGTTGAACTTTAACCCCTGTGAGTCTTAGTTGCGCCCAACTGTTGGTTGTATGCTTAGCCAGCTGAGTTTGATTACAGCTTTTTTTGTTATTTCCTTTTTTCTACATTTTGTTATTAAAAATCGTAAGACTGAATGATATTATAATGTGGTTGTAGAATAGTCTGCAAATGTCTTCGACTTGTAGGCATTGATTTTGTAAGTGCTTTTGAATCAGACGCACATTTGTGAAATGCTGGGTTATGTCAAATGGCAGATTGTGAATCTTCATATAATTTGCCCTGATCTAGAAAATGTTGAGGTCCTACATCACAACCATGACACCTTGTGAGGTCCTTTGTTGTGGTGGGATGAAAGTAAGGGGGATGCATGCATGCTCAGATTTGGAGGACTGAAGAGTGCAGGAGGGGCTGCAAGGCTGGAGGACCATGTAGCGAGGGGAATAACATACTGCAGATACAGTCTCAGGAGGATGTCAATTGTGACTTTAGCCAGTCTTGGTGTTTTAAGCAAGACGTGGACCAAAGGGGTAGTTGAGTGAACAGGAGTCAAGGGAGAAAGAGATAGATCTCACGGAAGAGATAAGCTTCAAGAGGGTATGGGGAAGAGATGGAAGAGAAGCTGTAGATTGGCAGGGGTATTGAGGTTGGGTTGGTGGGAGACGGGTAGATCAGGACCAGTGGGAAAAAGAGTGGGTAGGTAGCAGCAGAGGCAACTGCATGGTTGTTGCAATGTAATGAAATCCATGAGCTCTTGTGGTTGTGAGCCCTAACTGGCAGGAGAGAGGATGGTGGTTGAGTGTTTGGAGAGGTTGCACTTGTGCGTTAGTGAGTTTTCCTGACATCCAGGTGTTGAAAGAATATGATGTGGAGATGCCGGTGTTGGACTGGGGTGGACAAATGTGAGAAGTCGCACAACACCAGGTTATAGTCCAACAGTTTTATTTGAAATCACAAGCTTTCGGAGCGCTGCTCCTTCGTCAGGAGAAGTCACTTCACCTGACGAAGGAGCAGCGCTCCGAAAGCTTGTGATTTCAAATAAAACTGTTGGACTATAACCTGGTGTTGTGCGACTTCTCACATTTGAAATAATATGAGAGATCAGGAGGTGAATGAAGGATCTATCAGTAGTAGAGGATGTGTGTTGGCACGAGTGCCTTGACTTACTTTGACCACCCTTGTGAGGTCATTGTACCTTTTTTATGGCAGGATGCCTTTTCCACCTCTGTCCAGACCGCCTGCACCACCCTCTTCGGAACATAGGAACAGGAGTAAGCCATTCAGCCCCTCGAGCCTCTTTCGCCATTCAATGAGGTCATGGCTGATCTGTATCCTAACTCCATCCACCCACCTTGCTTCCATATCCCTTAATACCCTTGGCTAGCAAAAATCTATCAATCTCAGATTTAAAATTATTAATTGAGCTAGCATCTACTACTTTTTGTGGGAAAGAGTTCCACACTTCTACTACCTTTTGCGTGTAGATGTGTTTTCTAACTTCTCTCCTGAATGGCCTGGTTCTGATTTTAAGGTTATGTCCCCTTGTCGTAGACTCCCCCACCAGCGGAAAAAGTTTCTCTCTATCTACCCTATCAATTCCTTTCAAAATCCTAAAAACCTCAATCAAATCACTGCTTAACCTTCTATATTACAGGGAATACAAGCCTAGTTTATGTAATCTCTCCTCATAATCTCACCCTTGGAGCCCTGGTAATATTCTGGTGAATCTGCACTGCACTCCTTCCAAGGCCTCTTATGGGGCTTCCTCCTCTTAGTGCCCATGTGACAATGCCTCATTGCCCTCTCTGATGTGGGTGGTAAGGGAGATGATGAAATGGTCAGAGATGGCCTTATCCGTGACTGAGATTTGGAAGTGAGGCGACTATGACAGATGGCACGGTCGAGTGGGTGGCTGTGGGTATGGGTGGTCGAGTTTATGTGAAGGATGTGATTGAGTGAGGGCAGGAGGAAAGAAAAGTCAGAGGAGAGGTGTCTTGGGAGTTTGGGTGTGGACTGAAATCACTGATGATAAGGATTAGTTTGGTGCAGAAGCTAATGGAGGAGATCACTCTAAGGAAGTCGGTGTGGGGCTTTGGAGGGTTGTACACAATGAGGATTTAGAGTAAAAATTCCAGGCAGTAATCCAACCTTAGAATTCAGCTGTTAACAAATTGGTTAAACTCCTCTCTTAATTTAGGTATTCATCTAAACTCCTCAGTTAGATTGCTGCTTAGTAATGTATCGGCAACCATCCAATATCCTCTAGCTAACCTATAATTAACGTATAATGTTGCAAATTACATGAGCCGAACAACTGTTGCTTAGAAATGAATCTAACATGAAACACCTGGTTGTTACTGAAGTTCTTGTATTCTTAAAGCGAAGTGCACCCATAGCCTTTATTTTACAAGCATGTGCATGTACAGTTTTCTTTAGATTGGGAATTAATGATGAAGGGAAAACCCTTACCGTGCAGGATTGCACCAAGGTTGAAAAGAGTATAGGAAAAGACGGGTTAAATCTGGAAGCAGAGATGCTTGGGCCTTAAAACCCCCAAAATTTTTGGAGAGAAAAAAAAACATGGGAGGGAATGAATTCCAGTTTTCAAGGTCCTGGGAGAGCATGAGTTGGGCAGAAAGTTGTAGGATAAGTGTCGATTTCAACACAGTGGGATATAGGGAGGAGGAAGAATGTGTAAAATTTAATATCTGAAGCTTAATAATAACAGAGAGAGGAAAGTTCAGAGAATCACTGACTGTAGTAATATAGATAGAATAAAGATGTTGACGGTTACAGTGGAGAGAGAGAGAGAGAGAGAAATTCAAACTTTTATGAGGTAGCTTTAGCAATGGAAGAGATGTAAAAGTTCCACATGCGATCCGAGGAAATAATGAGGCCAAGAAGGATGAACAGATGAAGTTGTAAAGGTGGACACATCAAATTTAGATTAGATTTGCAAGAGGCACAACTGAGAAACAAGATTTCCATTGCCCCATTGAAGGACATTCTCCTCCTTTGAGCATCTCACCTTATTCCACCCCTCTCACCTCTCATTTAAAATTCTCGTTCTCCACCGCCTACCCAAGTCACTGCTTTCCTCCCTCAGCCTCTGCACCGAACGACTTCTCATCCTCAGTGATTTCAACCTCCATCTCAATTCATCATGCTCTCTCTCCTCTGAGTTCACTAGCCTCCTATCCTCCCTTAACCTCTCCCTCCATGTAAACTCCCCAACCCATATTCACTGCCACCCCCTCGAACTTGCCATCTCTCGTGGCCTCGCTACTCCCATCGTGTCAATTGCAGATAAGGCCATCTCTGACCACTTCCTCGTATCGCTCTCCACCTACATCCCCCTTCCACCCCCCGACAACCCTACTTCCTTCTGTGTCCGCCCCTGGAAAAAAACTCTCTCCCAACTGCACTTATGAAATCCCAACTGTCCAGCCTTTGGCCCTCCAGTCACCATGACATTTCTGCTCAACCACACCCTCACCACCAACTTTGATGCCCTAGTCCCTATTAAAACAATTACTTTCTCTCACCCTGGCCATTCCTCCTGGTATGGCCCTAATCTTCGCTCCCTTAAGTCCAAGGGACGCAGACTTGAACGGATATGGCGGACAACTGGTTTAGCCATTCACCGCCAGATCTGGCTGGACCACATAAAGCATTATTGGGTCCTGCTCTCGTCTGCCAAAATTGCTCACTATTCCAGAATCATTCTGGAATGCAAAGATAAACCCCAGCTTCTATTCTCCACTGCTAACCGTCTTCTTAAACCCCTCTCCCCCGTCTCCTCCACCCTCACCTCTGACAACAAGTGTGAGGAGCTCATGGACTTCTTTGTCTCTAAGATTGAGACCATCCGTTCAGCTGCCTCTGCCACTTCCCTTCCTTCCCCTAGCCCACTGGGCCAAACTTCCTCCAAGGTTCCCCCCTGCCCTAGCCCTGAACCCTCATCTTTCTCCAGTTTCTCTCAAATCTACCCTCATGACCTATCCACGCTCATTTTGTCCATGAGACCCACTTCCTGCTCCCTCGACCCTATTCCCACTAAACTGCTGACCACCCAACTTCCTTTTCTGGCTCCCTTGCTAGCTGACATTGTTAACGGTTCTCTCTCCTCAGGTACTGTCCCCCCTCTCCCTCAAATCTGCCGTCATCACCCCTCTCCTCAAAAAACAACCCTTGACCCCTCCGTCCTTGCAAACTACCGCCCCATCTCCAACCTCCCTTTCCTCTCCAAAGTCCTTGAACATGTTGTCGCCTCCCAAATCCGTACCCATCTTTCCTGCAATTCCATGTTTGAATCCCTCCAATCAGGTTTCCGCCCTTGCCACAGTACCAAAACGGCTCTCATCAAAGTCACAAATGACATCCTCTGTGACTGTGACAAAGGTAAACTATCCCTCCTCGTCCTTCTTGACTTGTCTGCAGCCTTTGACACGGTTGACCACTCCATCCTTCTCCAACACCTCTCCACCGTCGTCCAGCTGGGTGGGACTGCACTCGCCTGGTTCCATTCTTATCTATCTAATCGTAGCCAGAGAATCACCTGCAACGGCTTCTCTTCCTGCTCCTGCATTGTTACCTCTGGGGTCCCCCAAGGATCAATCCTCGGCCCCCTCCTATTTCTCATCTACATGTTGCCCCTTGGTGACATCATCCGAAAACACAGCGTCAGTTTCCACATGTATGCTGACAACACCCAGCTCTACTTCACTACTTCTTCTCTCGACCCCTCCACGGTCTCTAAATTGTCAGACTGCTTGTCCGACATCCAGTTCTGGATGAGCAGAAATTTTCTCCAATTAAATATTGGGAAGACCGAAGCCGTTGTTTTCAGTCCCCGCCACAAACTCCGTTCCCTAGCCACTGACTCCATCCCTCTCGCTAACATCTGTCTGAGGCTGAACCACACTGTTCGCAACCTTGGTGCCCTGAAATGAGCTTCCGACCACATATCCGCAGCATAACCAAGACCGCCTATTTCCACCTCTGTAACATCGCCTGTCTCTGCCCTTGCCTCAGCTCATCCGCTGCTGAAATCCTCATCCATGCCTTTGTTACCTCTAGACTTGACTATTCCAACGCACTCCTGGCTGGCCTCCCACATTCTACCCTATGTAAACTTCAGGTAACCCAAAACTTAGCTGCCCATGACCTAAGTCGCACCAAGTTCCGTTCGCCCATCACCCCTGTGCTCACTGACCTACATTGGTTCCCGGTTAAGCAACACCTCGATTTCAAAATTCTCATCCTTGTTTTCAAATCCCTCCATGGCCTCGCCCCTCCCTATCTCTGTAATCTCCTCCAGCCCCACAACCCCCGAGATATCTGCGCTCCTCTAATTCTGCCTTCTTGAGCATCCCTGATTATAATTGCTCAACCATTGGTGGCTCGGCCTTCTGTTGCCTAGGCCCTAAGCTCTGGAATTCCCTGGCTAAACCTCGCCGCCTCTCTACCTCTCCTTCCTCCTTTAAGACGCTCCTTAAAACCTACCTCTTTGACCAAGCTTTTGGTCACCTGCCCTAATTTCTCCTTATGTAGCTCGGTGTCAAATTTTTTGTCTTATAATACTCCTATGAAGCGCCTTGGGACATGGATTTCAAGTCTTGCTTGACCAACCTTATTGAATTTTTTGAAGAGGTAACAGAGAGAGTAGACAATGGTAATGCAATAGATGTAATTTATCTGGATTTTCAAAAGGCCTTCGATAAGGTACTCTATAATAGACTGATGAACAAGGTCAGAGAATGCGGAGTCAGGGGACAAGTAGCAGAATGGATTGCTGGCTGGCTTCAGGACAGAAAGCAGAGAGTAGGAGTAAAGGGTAGCTATTCACAGTGGCAGAAGGTGGGTAGTGGTGTTCCACAAGTATCCGTGCTGGGACCACTGTTGTTCATAATTTACATTAACGATTTAGACTTTGGAATCAAAAACACTATTTCTAAATTTGCGGATGACACCAAATTGGGGGAGTGCGGGGGGGATAGTCAATACTGAGGAGGACTGCAACAAGTTACAGGAGGACATTAATAAACTTGCAGAATGGGCATATAATTGGCAAATGAAGTTCAACACAGATAAATGTGAGGTATTACATTTTGGTAGGAAGAATAGGGAGGTACTTACCACTTGGAGGGTGCGAGACTAGATGGGGTAGAGGAACAAAGGGATCTAGGAGTACAAATACACAAATCACTAAAAGTTGTGATGCAGGTTAGCAAGGCCATAAAAAAAAAGCAAACCAAGCACTAGGGTTTCTTTCTAGTGGGATAGAATTGAAAAGTAGGGAAGTTATGCTAAACCTGTATCGAACCTTGGTTAGACCACACTTAGAGTACTGCGTATAGTTCTGGTCGCCATATTATAAAAAGGATATAGAGGCACTGGAGAGGGTGCAGTGAAGATTTATAAGGATGATACCAGAAATGCGAGGGTATACATATCAGGAAAGGATGAATAGGCTGGGTCTCTTTTCTCTTGAAAAAAGAAGGCTGAGGGGTGACCTAATAGAGGTCTTTAAAATTATGAAACATTTTGATAGAGTGAATAAGGAGGGCTGGATTTTGTGAATGGAGGCGAGTTGGAGGCGGGACTGCTGCTTGTCATGTCAATGTCCCTCCTCCATCCTCGCCTGACCATTCAGAGGGATTTTCCCCTGATTGAGTTTGTTAAGTCCGCCCATCGGGCTCAGCAGGCCAATTAGGGAAGAAGTCACTGACAGATCACGTCAACGTCAGATGTGCTATCTGTCAAGACTTCTTGAAAGAAGAAATGACAGCGTTTGACAGCTCTGTGAAGCTGTCAAACACTGACATTCTCTTTAGTTTGATGAGACTTTGTGGTGAGGACTCAGTAAACATTGAAAATAAGTAAATTTCAGATGTCTGATGGATCGGAGGATCCATCAGCTATTACCTAAAATTGACAAGGTGGCTGTCCGCTCTCCCGATCCAGCACGGCTAAAGGCTATAGAAGGAAAAAAAGGTAAGTGAACACTTTTTTAAACTAATCACTCACCTTGCATACTTACCACTCTACACTTGCACCTATCACTCACCTCTACACCTTTCTTCCAGGTGCCTCCGACCCCCGCAGACCTCCTCCATGTCTCCTCCAACCCGACGGGGTTCTCCGAGGTCGGGGAGCCTTCACCTGTGAAGGTAAAATGGCACTAATCCTTTATTCTGCCTGTTAACTACCTGTTAACAGGCAGTTAAAAGGATTAAATACCTTTCCCGCCTCCAGGAGACGGGACCCAAAGCTGCACATCTTCCTGCCTCCTGGCAAAAGGGCACGGAGGCGGGATGGGGGCGGGTTTGCCATCCGCCCCCACTTTCGCCAATTTTACCGGCTGTCCCGCCTCCTCGGGGCTTGGAAAATCCAGCCCAGAGAGAATATTTCCACTTGTGGGGAAGAGCATAACTAGAGGCCATCAATATAAGATAGTCACCAAGAAATCCAATAGGGAATTCAGAAGAAACTTCTTTACCCAAAGAGTGGTGAGAATGTGGAACTCGCTACCACAGGGAGTGGTTGAAGCGAATAGTATAGATGCATTTAAGGGGAGGCTGGACAAGCATATATGAGGGAGAAGGGAATAGAGGGTTATGCTGATAGATAGACGGGAGGAGGCTCGTGTGGAGCATAAACGCCGGCATGGACTGGTTGGGCCAAATGGCCTGTTTCTGTGCCGTGTATCCTATGTAATCCTATATTTTATTACGTTAAAGGCGCTATATAAATACAAGTTGTTGTTGACATGGAGAAAATCAAGATATAATGAATGATTCAGCGATTGCACTGAGAGACAACTGGATGCTGTAGTGGAGTGCAATCATCAGTAATAGTGAATGAAGTTGGATGAAGGATGGAGGTGTTAATTGATAGGCAATGTAACAAGAGCAGAGGGGCAGTCGGAGCGGGGCAGCGCCGGGCGGATGGCAGGAGGGGCGCGCGGGACTGGAACCGGAACCGGGACCCAGCGTGAGGCCGGCTCACCGGCGCTGACGAGTGCTGGGCAGGCGGTGCGCGCTCTCTGCAGCCGGCGCCTGTCCTCCCGGGGCCCTGTTTGGCAGTTGATGGTGGTGGGGTGGGAGAAAGAGACAGAGGTTTGTTAGTGTGTGTGCATTTTAATTTAATTTAATTTTAGCGCATGCATTTTTTAAAAAGCTGCATTTTAATATAATTTTAACATAATTTTAATAAAATATAATATAATGTAAAGGGGTGAGGGGAGCCGAGAAGGTGGGGGTGTGAGGGAGAGCGGACCCGAGGGAGGGAGGGAGGGAGGGGGCTAGTGGGAGTATGCGTGTGTGTGTGCTAAGCCCATGCAGCAGAGCCTGGTCTCCAATTGTCCTGGGTTGCCTTGCCATTTGGACCAAGACCTTGCGCTGTCAAGTTCGTGTGGTAGCTGGTTTGCAACAGCCACCCCACATTAGAAGAATCCACGCACAGGCATCTTCCACCCCTTTAAAATAAAGTTTGGGACCTGGAACGTCAGGACCCTCATGGATAACCCCAACAGCGACAGACCTGAACGTCGCACCGCTATCATATCCCGGGAACTCAGACGCTTCGAGATCGACATCGTCGCCCTGAGCGAGACACAGCGAGCAGGAGAAGGCCAGCTCAAGGAACAAGGTGGTGGATACACCTTCTTCTGGAAAGGCAAACCAGAAGAGGAACGCCGTCTCCATGGGGCTTGCTTCGCCATCAAAAATGAGCTAGTTTGGCGTCTTAGAGATTCCCCTTGTGGGATAAATGAACGCCTCAGGACCCTTCGGTTCACGTTAACCCGGAATCAGTACGCTACGGTTGTCAGTGTATACGTCCCAACTCTGGAAGCTACGGACGAGGCCAAAGAGGAATTCTACTCCAGCCTTGAACAATCCCTGTCCTGAGTTCCAACGGGTGACAAGCTGATTCTCCTTGGCGATTTTAATGCCAGAGTTGGAAAGGACACAAACCTCTGAAGAGCTGTGATTGGCAGGGAAGGAGTAGGGAAAACCAACTCCAACGGAATCTTTCTCCTGACGAAATGCTTAGAACATGGTCTTGTCATAACCAACACCTTGTTTCGTCAGAGAGATACGTACAAGATCTCATGGCAACACCCTTGCTCCAGGCATTGGCATCTGTTGGACTACGTCATCGTCCAAGAGAGGGACTGCAAGGATGTTCGCATCACCCATGCCATGACAGGAGCTGACAACTGCTGGTCTGACTACCGCCTAATCCGTTCCATTATCTCCATCAACCTAGCCTCAAAATGCCGGCGGCAACAGAAACACTGCTGCAAAAAAATCAACGTTGAAGAACTTAAAGACCCGGCAAAGAAACCCCTAATCAGTCAACACCTCACAGCTAACCTGACGACTCCCAATGAACCGGAGGCGCAGTGTCCATAGTGCCTGGTCTGCCCATAAGTCCACCATAATTAGCACCTGCGCAGAGTCTCTTGGTTGCTCTACCAGAAAACATCAAGACTGGTTTGATGGGAACATCCAGGAGCTAATAAATCGTAAACGTAAGGCATTCTTGAATTGGAAACATCATCACAACTCAAGGGAAAGAAGACAGATTTACAGACAACTGAAGGCCGAGGTCCAACAAAAAAACTCATGACTTAAAGAACAGATGGTGGGTGGAAAGAGCGCAGGAGATCCAGCAACTAGCCGACAACCATGACGTGCATGGATTCTTTAGCGCAGTCAAGACCATCTAAGGCCCAAGCACCCAAGGACCTATCCCGCTGAGAGCTAAGAACGGTGAAGTGCTCATCAAGGACAGAGTGGCAGTCAGTGCCCGCTGGAAGGAGCACTTTGAAGATCTCCTCAACCAAGACTCCATCTTCGACGTGAGTGTCCTTGACTTCATCCCGCAGCATGCTATCTGCCACTATCTCGGCACAATCCCAGCCCGGCATGAGGTTGAAAAGGCCATCGACAGCTGAAAAACAACAAGGCTTCTGGAGCAGATGAAATCCCCGCTGAAGTACTAAAGCATGGCGGAGAAGTAATCTTGGTGTGAATCTATGACCTTATCTCCCTTATCTGGAAGGGGGGGAGCATGCCAGGGGATTTCAGAGATGCCGTAATCGTGACCATCTTCAAGAAAGGAGACAAGTCTGATTGCGGTAATTACAGAGGAGTTTCCCTGTTGTCTGCCACAGGGAAAGTCATTGCAAGAATGCTCCTCAATCGTCTCCTCCCAGTGGCTGAAGAGCTCCTCCTAGAGTCACAATGCGGATTCCGCCCACTAAGAGGCACAATCAACATGATTTTCACTGTGCGACAAATCCAAGAAAAATGTATGGAGCAGCATCACCCTCTGTACATGACCTTTTTTGACCTCACAAAAGCCTTCAACTCCTGTCAACCGAGAGAGATTATGGAAGGTCCTTCTCAAATTTGGCTGTCCTCAAAAATTTGTTACCATCCTCTGTCTGCTCCACGATGACATGCAAGCCATGATCCTTACTAATGAATCCATCACAGACCCAATACAAGTGAAGACCGGGGTCAAGTAAGGCTGTGTCATTGCACCAACGCTTTTCTCAATCTTTCTCGCTACAATACTTCATCTCACCTCTAACAAGCTTCCTGCTTGGGTGGAACTAATCTACAGGACGAACTGGAAATTGTTCAATCTCCGTTGCCTTCAGTCCAGAGCCAAGATTGTCCCAACCTCTGTTATTGAATTACAGTCTGCAGACGACGCTTGTATCTGTGCACACTCGGAGATGAACTGCAAACCATCGTTGACTTCTTCACTGAAGCATACGAGAGACTGGGCCTTACATTAAACATCCGAAAGACTAAGGTTCTTTACCAACCTGCCCCCATCGCACATCACTGCCCCCCGACTATCAATATCCATGACGTGACCTTGGACAGTTTGGATCACTTTCCATACCTTGGGAGCCTTCTGTCAGCGAGGGCGACATCGATGACGAAGTCCAACACCGCCTTCAGTGTGCCAGCGCAGCCTTCAGCCGCCTGAGGAAAAGAGTATTTGAAGACCAAGACCTCAAACCCGGCATCAAGCTCATGGTCTACAGAGCAGCAGTGATACCCGCCCTGCTGTATGCTTCAGAGACATGGACAATGTACAGTAGGCACCTCAAAGCACTGGAGAAGTATCACCAACGCTGCCTCCACAAAATCCTGCAAATCCATGTCAGTGTTCTCTCTCAGGCCAACATTCCCAGCATTGAGGCATTGATCACGCTCGATCAGCTCCAATGGACGGGCCACATTGTCCGCATGCCAGATACAAGACTCCCGAAACAAGCACTTTACTCCGAGCTCCGTCACGGCAAGCGATTTCCAGAAGGGCAGTGAAAACGCTTCAGGGATGTTCTCAAAACCTCCTTGAAAAAATGTAGCATCCTCATCGACTCTTGGGAATCCCTGGCCCAAGACTGCTCAAATTGGAGGAGAAGCATTCGAGAAGGCGCCGAACACTTTGAGTCTCTTCGTCGAGAGTAAGCGGAGGCCAAGCACAAACAGCAGAAGGAATGTATGACAAACCAAGCACTCCACCCACTCATCCCTTCAACCACTACCTGCCCCACCTGTGGCAGAGTCTGTAGATCCCATATAGGACTCATTAGTCACCTTAGAACCCACAATATTGGAGTGAAAGCAAGTCATCCTCGACTCTGGGGGACTGCCTAAGAAGAAGAAGAGTGGGAGAAGGGACAGAGACCAGAAAATTCCAGTTTAAGGGAGAATGAGCCAGAGGTGAGTTCAAATGCAATACTGTAAGACAAAATCCTTTTGCCATGTTCCCGATTACCATTTTTTTAGTGTTAAGCACATTAAATTAACAATTTGTGCTTCCTGAGACACCTAAAAAAATGGCCCCCACAAATTTGGCAGTGGGACCATTGCCTGCGCAGATTGGGCACAGACCGTCCCACTTCTAAATTGGCACGCTTTGCGCCCGTTTTACGCCTGAAAGACGGGCACAAAGCGTGGCAATTTCTACCCCATTAGGTCCAAACCCAGGTTTTTACGAGAGATCGAAGCAAAAACTTTAGTAAAAGTATTAAAGGTCACAACAGGCACTTCAATGATACTTCCGCGTGGTGGAGAAGTTTCTTAACCTGTAGGAAATGAATGGCATTTTTTTTTCAACTTGTACCTAGAGATTTTCCTGTGTGATGCTTGAAGAATTTCAGAACTTTTATTTATGTATGTTATTAACGGTATAGATGAATGCTGAGTGAATGATCAAATCACTGAGGACAGAGATTTTCTCATGGCTGGTAATTGCAGTTTGTATGAATTCTAGTCCAAATGTAGTTTTGATCCAAGTATAAAACATTTTGGCAAATTATTTATGTATTTTTCAGATTTCAGCAGTGTTTACATAATCCCATCACTGCCAGGCTGTTCTTTAGTAATTGCTGCAGGTCATGCTTTCTGTATTAATAACATATTTGTACTTGTGACATAAATAGAACATTTTTGTCTTGGTAGGCTGGTATACATACTCTTTTAATAAAAGCTGTTTGTTCAAGCTCTCTGGTTGTGATAGTTGTTCTAGCTCTGTGTCTACCTATTGAGGATTTAGTCATCTGGGACCTTGCTTAAAGGTCAAATCAATATCTAAGATTATTTGCAACTTTATTGCTCACAATGTGCTGAACAAACCTTGAGCTCTATGTTTTGAGGTAAAGTTGTGAACATTATTGCTTCTCAATGATACTGATGCCTTGATATTATCTTTCTTTTCACTGTGTTCTACCAAATGTATTTCATTGCCATGGTATGACAGTCAAAAACATTCCAAAAAACTCTCAGGCTTGAACCACGATTGAGAATAATTTTGAATCACCATCTAGTTTTAGATTCTAAAGATACTTATCCTGGAAGGCAA
Organism: Squalus acanthias; assembly: GCA_030390025.1. Lineage (NCBI taxonomy): Eukaryota > Metazoa > Chordata > Chondrichthyes > Squaliformes > Squalidae > Squalus > Squalus acanthias. The sequence continues at coordinate 24,767,722 of CM059447.1, read as the reverse complement.
GGAGGCATCTGCAGAATAATTCGACAATTAACTTCTCTACTGGAAACTGCGTTTTCACAGAACACCAATTCACAATTTAGGTTCCCAGTTGTAGATTAAAATCAGTTCACTCCCAAGATAGGTTCCCCAAGAGACAGCAATGTTATGATTTCAAAACAGGAGAAATTTAATTTGCATACTTTGCTGTTTTCCTAAATATTTTATTTATAGAGAGGGGTCAGGTGTGGCCTCAGTCACTAGGGGAGGGGTCAGGTGTGACCTCAGTCACAGGGGTGTCAGGTGACTGAATGCGCTTCCATACTGTGACATCTCATCCGTGGTAATTATATGCACATTTGTTTTGCATTTGTAGTGTATATGTGCAACTGTTAAAATATGGGCTGCTAAAAATTTTTGCCTCACTGCACAACCTACAGTTTCCATCCTGGCTACTTCACTATGCTCCCACCCTTTGGCCACGATTTTCTCATCGGTGTCGGGATGGGGGCGGGTCAGGTGGTTTCCGGATTCCAGTTCCGCCCCCAGCTTCCTCCGCTCTGCAGATGTGATTTTCCCTTGATTGGCCTTGTTAAGCCCGGCCATTCGCAAATCGGGGACCCGACACTTGGGAAAGTTGTGTGGAGGTGGTTTGATGGCGGGTGCGGAACCCGCCATCAATCAAAATGACTTTAACCTCTGACCTGCCTCCAAACCCGCCCTCTGAGCGCCAGCAAAATCACGGCCATAGACTGGAATTTTCCTTACCTTGGCGGGTCCGGTGCAGCCGGTGTCCGTGGCGGGTCACGACCCCGCTGCTGGCTCCATCCCACTGTACAGAATGAACTTACCTTAATGGGGCCTATTAAGTCCACCCAGCGCATTACCCAGCCCAATTAGATGGAGCGGGTCTGGTGACGTTACTCATGACGCGTTTTATGCCAGGATCCTTAAAGGGACCCTGGCCACTTTACATTTTAAGTTCAATCTAACATAGTGGGTGTTGAATCTTTACTGTACAATCATATAATAAAAGTTATATATGAGTGACAAAGAAATATTTAAATAAAATTATCATTAAGTAATATGACTCCATCTACAAATACGATCAAGAACATAATTTTAAAAGTGCATTAATTGTGAAGTTATTGGTGCTTTAGTCAGAAATCTATAGACTTTTGTATCAGAAACTGGTACAAATAAAAGATGTGTGTGTATAGGTAAGACATAGAATTAAGCAGATTTTAAATGTAATTATAAAGGGGTGGATTTACAATCTTATGCAAGTTCACTGGAAGAGCTGCAGAATCCCTGACAAACAGTGTAAGTGGTGCTTACAATGTGTTTCTGGGATTTCTGCAGCTCTTCCGTTGAAGTTAACAATGGACAAGTGAGAGAACCTCTGCAGAAATTCACCCTAAAGTCTCAGACTGAAAAATTAAATTAGTCATATTCAGGGACTGAAAGCAAATTGAACCAGTGGAATGAGTGATGAGAATGAAACTATTACGGTTGATGACTTGATTTAATGTGCAACTGGACACTCACAGTATACTGTGAGAAAAACCTAACCAGAAACAACACAAAAATTTATTTAAATGGTATATGTCATTTTTTATAGTGCAGATCAATTCACTGCAATTACTGCTGAGTTGGAAGGCAACAGCCGAGAACGGCCAGTGAAAAATTAACATTTACCAGTATATTTTCAAGTAGAACAGAATCTCCATCAATCTGTTAGTTGATGTAATCAACATGGTTTTATTTTGGTTTGTTTTCCATGCTGTCAAGTAATCAGCTGCAGCAATGGCCACGGAACTCACGCCTCAGGTTGACAGATGTGGTTCCTGAGCTGTGTGAATCCCATGGCCATGCAGGGAAATTTAAAAAGCTCTTAAGTGCCTGTAACGTACCTCATAATGATCTCAATTGGGTCCCCCGCCGCTGCAGGTCGGGTCAGCTCCACGCTGACAGACGCGCCTGTGGGAAAGGCGCGTGGGAGCGAGTTGACAGCGGGATCCCGACCCGCTGTCAAAAAACAACTTTCCCACCCGACCCGCCACCGATTGCGCCCGCTACCACCACAGAAAATTCAGCCCACAGTATCCTATTTGTTACTTGCTCATTCTTTCTTTAAGCTTATGGAATTATTTAAATCATTATGATCACATTATTATAGACTAAGACTAATGTAAAGTTTATAAATTAAAAACACTAAGAGACATGCACATATTTAATTCTGAGACACCTGAATCTACTCTATCTGTAAAGAAAATAGATTGCATCAATGTCATTGGCTGTTTTTCTGTTGCTTAGTAACCCTTATATCATCTCTCAAAACAGAGTTTCTATTTTCTTTTCATTGTTAATCTAGATTAATGGTGGATAGGACTTCAATTCCCTTCAGGTAGATACAGTTGTGTATCATAATACCAGAAGTCTCATGGCATGGCATGTAGTAGAATAGCATTTTGAAAGTGTCAAGTTTTCTCCTCTCCGCACTTTTGTGATCACTATTTCTGCGTTAAGGAGACCACCATATCAGGATCTCAACTGGGACAAGGCTGGGTATTTGTGCAGGAACCCAAAACAATTTATTCGTGGAGGTTGGTCACATTTCAGCATGTAAATCAGTAAGCCTCCTGATTGTGCTTGGTGCTTTATTACACATCACGAGTCCAATGGAGCGTAGGTGTCCTGTCACTGGATCTGCTCACGGGCCCTTGAATGCCGAGGGGCCCCATGCTCTAAATAAGTACAGAAAATCTCTCAAATCGTGACACCTTACTGAAAAAATACATTACAAATTTTAATCTGAAATGAATTTAATATGAGTTAACTCCAATTTTTGTCAAGTTCTGCTCATTTTTGTGGCTGTGGTTCTGGATTAACAGGGAATGGTCAGCCGTATCCAATCTGCGGATGTACATGTTGCAGAACTGACGCTATCATAGAGTGAATTTTTCAGTTGTGTGAATAGATCCATGAGTCATGCTTTTTATGGACTATTTTCATTCCATACTGTCTACCCCTCACTAAATGCTAGAGAAAATCATGTATTAAACAAATATTCCCATTGCAACCACGAATAGCATAAACTTAAACTAAACAATTCGAACAGTCAGAGCTATGATCAAAGGAAATGTATTTTGTGTTGCTTTGATAAGCACTATATGTTGCATCCCACGAGTGCACCTCATATTCTTCCTCTTTCCTGACTTGTTTTAATCTAAGTAAGTTTTGATATATATCTATGTATAAGGTGACCCACCTAAACTTGCTAGGGAAACCTTAATATCTGTGTTATATTTTTAGGGTTTCGCGAGTTATTTCCCTTGCACTCAGTACCCAAAGATCATTCCCATAAGCAAGCCCTTGCTCCCTACAAAGCAGAGCATGACTTTATACAACAACAACAACTTGCATTGATATAGTGCCTTTAAAATATTTTTTAAAATAGTGAAAACATCCCAAGGAGCTTCGCAGGAGCATTCTCAGACATAATTTGACACCGAGCCACATAAAGAGATATCAGGACAGGTGTCCAAAAGCTTGGTCAAAGAGGTAGGTTTTAAGGAGTGACTTAACGAAGGAGAGAGAGGTGGAGAGATGGAGAGGTTAAGGGAGGGAATTCCAGAGCTTAGGCCGAGTTAGCTGAAGGCACGGCCGCCATTGGTGGAGTGATTAAAATCAGGGATGCGCAAGGGGCCAGAATTGGAGGAGCGCAGAGGTTCTCGGAGGGTTGTAGGGCTGGAGGAGGTTGCAGAGATAGGGAGGACCGAGGCCATGGAGGGGTTTGAACACAAGGATGAGAGTTTTAAAATCGAGGCGCTGTCGGACTGGGAGCCAAAGTAGGTCCCTGAGCACAGGGGTGATGGGTGATGCACAATGACTGGAAATGCAGCATCGTCCTTGGATCAAGCTGAAACCCTTGTTCCTGGAATAAACTCATTGAATTGACATGGGCCTTCTTGTGACCTCCTAACCTTCACTTCAGATAGAGGAAGAATAAACACACAATCAGACTGTGTGACTCAAGGTATAAACCACAAATAAGGTATAGTAAAAGTAAAAAGAAGCAGAAAATCAATACAATAAATTGAATTATTGAACATTTAACTTATACCTCCTCAGATACATAAAGAGAATAGTAGAAGCAACACTTTGCTAATTCCAATAATGCCAACCCCACTGTCTCATAAATCAGGAGACACTCTTAAAAATCAGCTACTGCTTCCTGGCAGATCCTCGGCCCTGTGTGCCGAGGTCGCTGCCCTCCCTGGAGATCATAGAGTCATAGGGGGAAAAATTCGGCTGATTTGCGCCTCCCAATAGTGCCCTAAGAGGGAGCTAACAGGGCGTAAAGCAACTAGCGCCTGGGTGCGGCGCTGCTAACACCTCCCGCGAAATTCAGCGGGAGGTTAGCGGTGGCGGTAACCATGAGCCCCCTGCGGCGCTGTGCCTCCGGCGATGACGTCATCGCTGTGCGCAGTGCCCCGCTCGCGTCCTGGCCGCGATCTTCAGTAGCGCCCCCTGACTTACCTCTGGACGCTATGTCCGACAGGGTCAGGGGGGCGTACGTGCGGCCGGGGCGGTGAAAATTAAAGGGGAGGTGCCGGGCAGCCATTTTTGTTGCTGGCTGCCTGCCAGCACCTGCCCACATTGCTGTCCCCGGTCTCCTGTGAGCCCGGCACTCCAATCCCTGGTGGCCCAGCTGGGCCATGGGTCGCGCTGCGCTAGGCCTCTTCCCGTTAATAAGGGGAGGAAGGCCTGCAGTACCGCGGCATGGCACTGTGGCACGTAGCGCTGCGATATTCACTCGCAGCGCCCCAAGAGTGAATTTCGGGCGCGGGGGCGCTAACTTTTTTGGGGCGCTACTTTTAGTGCCCCGGCGAAGTTAGCGCCCCAAAGGCAGCGCAACCCAATTTTTATTTTTTTATTCGTATATGGGATCTGGGCGTCGCTGGCAAGGCCAGCATTTATTGCCCATCTCTAGTTGCCCTTGAGAAGGTGGTGGTGAGCCGCCTTCTTGAGCCGCTGCAGATCGTGTGGTGAAGGTACTTCCACAGTGCTGTTAGGTAGGGAGTTCCAGGATTTTGATCCAGCGACGATGAAGGATCGGCGATATACTTCTAAGTCAGGATGGTGTGTGACTTGGAGGGGAACTTGGAGGTGGTGGTGTTCCCATGCACCTGCTGCCCTTGTCTTTCTAGGTGGAAGAGGTTCTGGGTTTGGGAGGTGCTGCCGAAGAAGCCTTGGCGAGTTGCTGCAGTGCATCTTGTAGATGGTACACACTGCAGCAACGGTACGCCGGTAGTGGGGGGAGTCCATGTTTAAGGTGGTGGATGGGGTGCCAATCAAGCGGGCTGCTTTGTACTGGATGGTGTCGAACTTCTTGAGTGTTGTTGGAGCTGCACTCATCCAGGCAAGTGGAGAGTATTCCATCACACTCCTTACTTGTGCCTTGTAGATGGTGGAAAGGCTTTGGGGAGTCAGGAGGTGGGACACTCGCCGCAGAATACCTAGCCTCTGACCTGCTCTTGTTGCCACAGTATTTATGTGGCTGGTCCAGTTAAGTTTCTGGTTAATGGTGACCCCCAGGATGTTGATGGTGGGGGATTCGTCGATGGTAATACTATTGAATGTCAAGGGGAGGTGGTTAGACTCTCGCTTGTTGGAGGTAGTCATTGCTTCGCACTTCTGTGGTGCGAATGTTACCTGCCACTTATCAGCCCAAGCCTGAACTTCGTCCAGGTCTTGTTGCATGCGGGCATGGACTGCTTCATTATCTGAGGAGTTGTGAATGGCGCTGAACACTGTGCAGTCATCAGTGAACATCCCCATTTCTGACCTTATGTTGGAGGGAAGGTCATTGATGAAGCAGCTGATGATGTTTGGGCCTAGGACACTGCCCTGAGGAACTCCTGCAGCGATGTCCTGGGGCTGTGATGATTGACCTTCAACCACCACAACCATCTTCCTTTGTGCTAGGTATGACTCCAGCCAGTGGAGCATTTTCCCCCTGATTCCCATTGACTTCAGTTTTACTAGGGCTCCTTGATGCCACACTCAGTCAAATGCTGCCTTGATGTCAAGGGCAGTCACCCTCACCTTACCTCTGGAATTCAACTCCATTGTCCATGTTTGGACCAAGGCTGTAATGAATTCGGGAGCCGAGTGGTCTTGGCGGAACCCAAACTGGACATCAGTGAGCAAGTTATTGGTGAGTAAGTGCCGCTTGATAGCACTGTCGATGACACCTTCCATCACTTTGCTGATGATTGAGAGTAGACTGATGGGGTGGTAATTGGCCGGTTTGGATTTGTCCTGCTTTTTGTGGACAGGACATACCTGGGCAGTTTTCTACATTATTGGAAAGATGCCAGTGTTGTAGCTGTACTGGATCAGCTTGGCTAGAGGCGCGGCTAGTTCTGGAGCACAAGTCTTCAGCACGATAGCTCGGACTTGTTGGGGCCCATAGCCTTTGCTGTATCCAGTGCGCTCAGCCGATTCTTGATATCACGTGGAGTGAATCGAATTGGCTGAAGACTGGCTTCTGTGATGGTGGGGACCTCAGGAGTAGGCCGATATGGATCATCCACTTGGCACTTCTGGCTGAAGTTGGTTGCAAACGCTTCAGCCTTGTCTTTTGCACTCACGTGCTGGGCTTCACCATCATTGAAGATGGGGATATTCATGGAGCCTCCTCCTCCCGTTAGTTGTTTAATGGTCCACCACCATTCACGACTGGATGTGGCAGAACTGCAGAGCTTTGATCTGATCCGTTAATTGTGGGATCGCTTAGCCCTGTCTATAGCATGCTGCTTCCGCTTTTTAGCATGCATGTAGTCCTGTGTTGCAGCTTCCCCAGATTGGCACCTCATTTTTATGTACGCCTGGTGCTGCTCCTGGCATGCTCTTCTACACTCCTTGTTGAACCAGGGTTGGTCCCCTGGCTTGGTGGTAATGGTAGAGTGAGGGATATGTCGGGCCATGAGGTTACAGATTGTGGTGGAATACAATTCTGCTGCTGCTGATGGCCCACAGCGCCTCATGGATGCCCAGTTTTGAGCTGCTAGATCTGTTCTGAATCTATCCCATTTAGCACGGTGGTAGTGCCACACAACACGATGGAGGGTGTCCTCAGTGTGATGTCAGGACTTCGTCTCCACAATGACTGTGCGGTGGTCACTGCTACCAATACTGTCATGGACAGATGCATCTGCGACAGGTAGATTGGTGAGGATGAGGTCAAGTAGGTTTTTCTCTCATGTTGGTTCACTCACCACCTGTCGCAGGCCCAGACTGGCAGTTATATCCTTCAGGACTCAGCCAGCTCGGTCAGTAGTGGTGCTACCGAGCCACTCTTGGTGATGGACATTGAAGTCCCCCACCCAGAGTACATTTTGTGCCCTTGCTACTCTCAGTGATTCTTCCAAGTGGTGTTCAACATAGAGGAGTACTGATTCATCAGCTAAGGGAGGGCGGTAGGTGGTAATCAGCAGGAGGTTTCCTTGCCTATGCTTGACCTGAAGCCATGAGACTTCATGGGGTCTGGAGTCAATGTTGTGGACTCCCAGGGCCACTCCTTCCCCACTGTATACCACTGTGCCACCACCCCTCGCGGGTCTGTCCTGCCGGTGGGACAGGACATACCCAGGGATGGTGATGGAGGAGTTTGGGACATTGGCTGAAAAGTATGATTCTGTGAGTATGACTATGTCAGGCTGTTGCTTGACCAATCTGTGGGACAGCTCTCCCAATTTTGGCACAAGTCCCCAGATGTTGGTGAGGAGGACTTTGCAGGGTTGACTGGGCTAGGTGTGCTGTTGCCGTGTCCGTAGCCGGTGCCGAGGTCGATGCCGGGTGATCCGTCCAGTTTCATTCTTATTATTTTGTTTCATAGCGGTTTGTTACAACTGAGTGACTTGCTAGGCCATTTCAGAGGGCAGTTAAGATTCAATCACATTGCTGTGGGTCTGGAGTCACATATAGGCCAGACCAGGTAAGGACGGCAGATTTCGTCCCCATAGAGTCATAACAGCACAGAAGGAGGCCATTCGGCACATCAAGTCCATGCCGGCTCTCTGTAGAGCAATCCACTCAGTCCCATTTCCTCACTCTATCCCCGTAGCCCTGCAAGTTTATTTCCCTCAAGTGCCTATCCAGTCTCCCCTGTCCGCTTCCACCACTTCCGTTGGCAGCGAGTTCGAGGTCCTCACCACTCGCTGCATAAAAATGTTTTTCCTCACAACCCCCCGTATCTCTTGCGCAAAACCTTAAATCTGTGTCCCCTAGTCCTTGTACCATCAACTAGTGGGAACAGCCTTTCCCCGTCTAGCCTATCCAAACCCAGCATAATCTTGTACACCTCTATCAAATCACCCCTCAACCTCCTTTGCTCTAATGAAAACAAATCCAGGTTCTCCAACCTGTCCTTGTAGCTAAGATCCCCCATGCCACTTGTCTGCCCATTCTGCTAGCCTTTCTATGTCTTGTTGCAGTCGATTGGTATCATCCTCATTGATTGCCACACCCCCAAGTTTGGTGTCATCGGCTAATTTAGAAATTCTACTCTGTATTCCAATACCCAGGTCATTTATATATATCAAAAAAATCAGTGGCCCCAGCACTTGAAGGGATATTTACTAGTCTGAGCCCCTTTAAGGCTACCCCGGATCAGGGGTATTTCTCAGACGTTCACTTTCAACTAAAGTTTGAGGTAGCCGAACCCTAAAGATGCTTAATTGGGTCTAAAAGTCCGGGCTATCTCTCCCTAAAGGAAAGGAACAACCCGAGAATGTTACCGTCCTCCAGATAGCGCTTTTAATAAGTTTAGCTGGAATGTAACGTCCCGGATATTATGAGGGTCCAGAAAACTCCCTCAGAATTCTGCAACTCTTCACCAAAGAGTGTACAGAGATTGAGTTCGTGAGTTTTTGATACAGAAGACTTATGTGAGACAATTCTAAAAATATATAGATTTATTAAAAGAACCGACATGCAATTTACAGTTGGTGAATCAGTCAATCGCAACATTAACAGTTCTAAAAAGAGAAAAAATACTATCTTTTTAACAGAGAATCTTATTTTTAAATCTTAACTTTGCTACAGTATTACAGTTCTATAAGTTTTTTATACAGGATATCCATCAATATCAAATACCTTTGATCCCCGAAGTACAAAGAGTTGGAGACTATAGAGCCGCCTCTGAAGCCGAGAATCGCTTTGCCCGATTAAAGCGAGTCTGATATCCCATTTGAGAGTTCAATATTTATACCCTTTTCCAGTGGTATTTCCTTCAAGGTATTCTGCTGATGCAAGTTAATTATCCCTATTCATCTTTCTGCTGACCTCTGCAATTCTTACTGCTACATCAGCCAGAATCTTGTCTCATCTCCAGGTGTTCTAGGGTCACCATATAGAACGGTGTGAAGGGCAGGTGTTCCTTATTTTATGTCATCTTTACGAGGGCAGATGTTCCTTATCTTATGTGCCATCTTTACGAAGTTTAAACTAGAGCACCTTATCCAGGGTGAACCATTGTTTTCTTCCCAAAAGGTCAGCTTGTCAGAGCCATGCACCTTCTGTTTCAATAAGGTTATTTATTCAGGGTCAACCACTGTCTTATCTCAATAGCCAGAATTCTTTCATAGCTATTTCATAGTTAGGTTTCTAAATTTCCAAACCCAGTTTGTCATGTTTTAATAAGGCCAGAATTCTTTCATAAGATAGTGTATTTTTCTAAATAGGTTATATGGCTTATTCCTTCACACACTGACCCTTGGGGAACACCACTGTCTACCATCCTCCAGTCTGGAAAAAAAGCCTTTTACCACAACTTGCTGTTTTCTGTTCTTAAGGCAATTCCTTAACAAAGCTGTCACTGACCCACCTATTCCATGAGCCTCAATTTTGTTAACCAGCCTTCTATGTGGTACTTTGTCAAACGCCTTCCTAAAATCCATGTAGACAACATCCATTGCATTCCCTTCATCAATCCTCCCTGTTACTTCATCAAAAAATTCAATTAGATTCGTCAAACATGATCTGCCTTTTACAAATCCGTGTTGGCTCTCCTTAATTAGCTTAAACCTCTCCAAGTGCCCGTTAATTTTTTCCTTGATTATTGTTTCTAAAACTTTACCCACCACTGATGTTAAACTGACCGGCCTGTAGTTACGAGGATTGTCCTTACACCCTTTCTTGAACAATGGTGTCACATTTGCTGCTTTCCAATCCTCAGGCACCCCCCCTGCCTCTAGGGAAGATTGGAAAATTATGGCAAGCCCTTCCGCTATCTCCTCCCCAATTCCCTTCGCAACCTGGGATGCAAGCCATCTGGACCAGGCGACTTATCCACTCTAAGCATACCCAACCTTTCTAGTACATCCTGTCTATCAATTTTTACCCCTTCTATTTCTTCTACCTTTTCCACTTCTACCGATATTTTGTCAGCATCCACCTCCTTAGTAAACATCGATACAAAGCACTCATTGAGTATTCTAGCCTTGCCCTGCACCTCTAAGCATATATCACCTTCTTTGTCCCTAATAGGCCCCACCCCACCGCTTACTACATGTGTGGGTTAGGTTGATTTGGCTATGATAAATTGACCCTTAGTGTTAGGGGGGATTAAATATGTGGGGTTATGGGGATAGGATGGGATATGTTAGGGGGAATTAAATACATGGGGTTACAGGGGTAGGGTGGGATATGTGTACTGTGGGGATTAAAGCAGGGACAGGGTACTGGATTTGGATGATCAGCCATGATCGTATTGAATGGCGGAGCAGGCTCGACGGGCCGAATGGCCTACTCCTGCTCCTAGATTCTATGTTTCTATGTTTCTATGTTTCACTATTTGGAGGCCTATAGAATACCCCTAATAGCGTGATCATACCCTTTTTGCTCCTCAACTCTAATCAAATGGATTCTGTCCTTGTCCCCTCAAGAACATCCTTCCTTTCCAACACTACAATGTCTTCCTTAATCAGCACTGCCACCCCACCTCCTTTTTTTCCTTCCCTATCTTTTCTGAACATTTTGTACCCTTAAATATTAAGTGCCCAGTCCTCACCGTTTTTAAGCCACATTTCCATTATTGCCACAACATCATATTGCCACACAGCTAATTGTGCTTGTAGCTCACCAACCTTATTCACCACACTTTGTGTGTTCACATACATGCATTCTAAACCCATTTTTGATTTTTTCGTAGTCTTTCTTAGTCTGCTCCTATCTAATATGATGCTACTTCTGCCTCTAGTGCTACTTTCTTCTCTAGTACTATTCAACACACTCACTCTTTTATGCACCTTATTCCTCTTTTCTACTCCTATATGCTGGTGCCCATCCCCCTGCTAAGCTAGTTTAAACCCTCCACAACAGTACTAGCAAACCTCCCCGTGAGAATATTGGTCCCAGCTCTGTTGAGGTGTAACCCGTCCGGCTTGTACAGGTCCCAGCTTCCCCAGAAATGGTCCCAATGCCTCAGGAACCTAAAGCCCTCCCTCCTGCACCATCTCTCCAGCCACGCATTCATCTGTTCTATCCTAGCTGCAGCCAGAAACCAAACCGAAGCGTGGCCTGTGTTCACAGCGAGGAGATTTTAATGGGTTGTTTCAGTAGTTGATGCGCAGCTTTGAATTCACCAACTGATTGATTATTTTTATGTAAAAGTCACGGACTGTTGAATCCTACTGATGGAAAACCAATGGGTCTCGCAGATCCTCCCCCCGCCCCCCGGCCAATGACCCAACCCATGTGTCCCCTGCAGCCAATAACAGGAGGCAGTGACAAAGAGTAATACAGCCAAAAAAAAATCATGATTCATCTGAGTGGAATCGCGAGATCGCGGGTTGGGGTGAATTTTCAGTAAAAATCGCGTGTCTCGCGATTAAATTGCGTGAGTTGGCAATACTCTCTAAGAGTGCATCATCAGCTGCAGTTTGGTTCCAGCCAGGCAGATTCTGTTTAGATTGCTTGGCTCCTGCCTGGCTGGAAATGTTCTGTTCAAGAGAGAAATTTTAATGTTTAGGTAGTGGTAAGGGGAGAATCGCAGTTCCCTAAACCTGTGAATAGAGGTCATTAGTTAAGAAATGCCAAGGAGGTCCAAAAGATCCCCGAGCACCTTGTAAACCGGGTGTTGCAGAGCAATGGACTTAAATTCCATGTGGTATCAAACCCAAGCAGTGTTCATCCCCAGTTCTCATTTGTGCCATGCGTTGGTGATTTTGATGTGGTTGTGAGCACATTTCCTGGAATGCTGACAGAAACCGGTCTTGTCTTGTGATTTATGGGGCAGATTAGCACATTCAGAGTCAGAGGATGGGAAATGTAGTCCAGATATGCCACGTGAAGCTTCAGTGCATTTTTTAGAGACAAAGAGAGTCGCATAAAGAGACTGGACATTTGTTTTTAAGATTTGCTTTCCTTAATACCAAATGAGTTGAGGTGAATTTTACTTTTTGTAATATAAACTGCTTGTCTGTTACTGTGACAAAATCTTTATCCAGCCACCAGAGTTGTAAGTCGAACTATACTTTTCTTATCCACTGGAGCTGTGCAGCTTTCAATTCCAAACACATTACTTGTTTTTCAATTTGTCTGAGTTTTCTCTGTGCGCTTTGCAGTGTCCTTTCTCCTTGTGTATTGCAGCACTGCAGCACGGGTGATGTTTGCAGCTGTCTTTCATTTAGCTTATATTACGAGAGAATGAACAATTTAATTAGGTGATACAACAGAATCTTTTGCAGCTGCATTCTACATTGTTTGCTGCTTGCTATCGTTTAATACTGGAGCCCATTTGTTTTTACTGTTCGCAACATTTCAAAATGCAGATTTTTTTCCCCTTATGGTGATGACCTTCCCACTTGTCTGCCCCAGTATTTGTTATAACAATGGCTACTCGTCTTTAGATGGCTCAGATTGGTGTGGTTCTTCTTCAAAAGTATAGCAAAATTGTCTTGTTTCGTGTCACTGTGCCACAGATTTTGCAGAGGATGCCAGAGCAGCAATGCTTTTTTTTCTCCCACAGGAAGAATAAGCTGCATAATAAATGATGTTTGTGTTACATTGATCGGTGGGGGACACTGGAGATGGTGATTTTCTGGATGTTTAGGTGTAGCAAAGATTAGTTCGATGGGCAGCGAAATGCACGTGGAACCTCTTGGTAAATAAGAGACCATCCAACAATAATTTGGACTTATTTTGTTGAAGCTTGCTGCAGGTGTAGCCACGTGGGGAATTGCCCATATTTTCAAAAATGTTAGTCTGCTTCTCATAACCAGTTAAGAGATATGCATGGGCTAGAAATTCATTGGGCCAAAAATTCATCCCGCGACGTGAGAGTACGCACTGCGTACTCTCGCGTATTCTCTCTCCAATTGCCGGTTTTCTGCATGCCCTGCGCATGCGCTGAAAACCGGCACTTGGTCTTTGGAAAAGGTGGCGGTTCCTCGGTGCATCGCGTGCGCGCTACAGGCTGCGCGCACGCTGTGCACTTCATGCTTTGGACGCGCAGGTAAGTACGGAAGATTTTAGAAATGGAAAAAGGAGGAGTAAGACCCACTTTTAACAAGGTAAGTAGTGAATTAAGTATTTTTTTGAATTTTTTTTAACAGGTATATCTTTTTTAGAGACTTTAAAGACAGGTAAGTTTATTTTTATAACTTTTTAAAAGATTTTAAATTTTTTCAAAAATTTAATTTTTTATTTAAAATGGTTAATTTATTTAACTATACTTATTTTATTAATGTGATGGTTTTTTTTTTAAATTTAATTGAGGTTTAGCTGTTATTTTGGGGGGGTGTAAGATTCATAGATTTCACAGCACGTATGTGAAACTTATGAATGGAAGATGGTGTGCTGCCATTGGCTCTAACTGAGTCACGTGATCCCACAGCTCGCATGAATTCACTACGCCGGTGGGATACGCAAGCACTGCCCAGCTGATGTCTGGAACATCAAGTTCGTGCGAGCTGGATCTGAAAAAGCACAAGCGGAGTGAGAGATCGCGGGGAAGCCTTACCCCCGCGGGAACAGAGCGAGATCAATTTCTGGGCCAATATAGCCCAGGAATGGACGGTATCATTAGAAAAGTTTGAGAATTAGCGCCAGGCGCTAATGCTTTAGACTGCACGCCAAATTAATTCTCACTGCTCAAAGAAATGATTGGAGCGCTAATTCAAGTCTCAAAGGCCTAGCTCATTGGCGTTACACTCAAAGGGTGGACCAATATCAGGTGCGGTCTAATCGCAACTCATCATCGCCACAGGCTTTTCCCAGTACTTAAAGGGCAGGTTCATTGATACTGCAGCATCTCATTCTCAGCATTGCTGGCTGTGCAGCTGCCTCAGCAAGCAGAAGCACAACAGGAGAAGGAGCCGGAGGGCTGAAGCAGGTGTGCTCATGGCAGAGCCACCTCAGTCGGGTGGTCAGGGTGAGTGAAGGCTTCAACAAATGCTACATACCACCATCTGTACCACAAGCTTCACACACTGCCCAAAGCACCACACCCCCAGCACTCAGCCACCAACAATCTCTACCTACCAACACTCACACCCACATCTCACACCTTGCCCACAATGACAGCTATTCAACTATGGCAGGCACAAGGGTCATTAGTTATTTGAATGAATGTGTTATGTGTGATATGGTTTATGCATAAATTTATTAATGAAGTTTGCAATATTTTGTGGTCTCTCATTTCACCTTTGCACCCAGGAGGATGCTGTGATATGGCATGACACAGGGATGGTATGATGGGGATGTGGTGAGCAAAAGGGATCTGGGGTTTAAGTCATCCTGGTGTGAGGCTGGAGATCTGTTTGGAGGAGGTGGCAGAGTTCTGTGACCACCACCTTGGAGATGCGGAGCCATCTAATACACTTCTCCTCGCTTAATTGAAGGTAGGAGAAGTGCTGTCAGAATACCCTCAGAGGGTAAGGCCTCCTGGTGAGAGCACTGATGTCCCTCCTCATCCCTCTGCGCACATGTTCCCATTGTTCTGGCTGCCTACGCTCCCTCCGCCATAGATCCTGGAGGGTGAGGTGGCGCCAGTACAGCCCCCATTAATGTTGCCAAGTGTAGCAGTTTGAACCTTTGAACAATAAATGTCGCTACTTCGTAGTTGCCAGAAGACTGCTAATGCAAAAGAAGCTTGAAATTACTCATAGAAACTGTTCAGTGGGTGAAACTGACAAGAAGCCACTGAAACTAACCTGCCCTGACAGCTGGGATAGATTAATGCCTTTAAATAACGTTGCTGGAGCCGGCTTCCTGGAGCTGCACGCCAGCTCTCCCTGTCGCTGTCTGGTTGAGGCGCTAAGGTAAGTGGCGACAATCAATGTTCCAGATCGGGTGGACAGTGAGTGTTGCATGCTCACTGACGTCATAATCTGCTTGGTGTTGAAGTCCCCGGCGGTACCTTGTTCCGGCGGCACAATGGGGGGGCCGGATTTGCTGTGTGGCGCTGGATTCGCCTCGCTGCAGCGTGACTGCATCAGTGCCCCATTACCGCCATCTGCTGGCGCTAATGGGAGGCGCTAAGGTACTGAATTTTTGCCCCTTGATCTTTAATTTCCCCCATTTAGACCCCATGGTCTGGAATCCCCTTCCTAAACCCCTCTGCCTCTGTAACTCCCTTTTACTCCTTCAAGACCCGATTAAAACCTACCTCTTAGAGCAAGCTTTTGGTCACTCTTCCTAATATCACTTTCTTTGGCTCACAACAACAACAACTTGCATTTATATAGTGTCTTTTACGCAGTAAAACCTGTCAAGGCGCTTCACAGGAGCGTTATCAAACAAAATTTGACACTGAGCCACATAAGTAGATATTAGGGCAGGTGACCAAAAGTTTCACATCCATTTTTGTTTGGTTATGCTTCTGTGAAGCACCCTGGGATGTTTTTCAACATTAAAATCACTATATAAATCCAAGTTGTTGTTGTTGCTCTTGTCAGGCAATTTGTTGGCGTCTTCCAGTTTAGTTCCCTGAGATTGATAACAGACGGTACTTTGAAGAAAAAAAACAAGAAATCTAAGTCAGGGGTCGACAAGAGATACTTTTTAAGTTTAAGTTGTCCTCCGATTTGCATCAGGCTCCTCCCGAGGCAAGTATTTCTGGATTGGAAAAACTGTAATATACAAGTGCCTTCCGCTGGAATAAGAGTTCAAGAAAAGCAACAGAGCAGCACCACTTTAAAAATTGAAAGATGGCATATTAGATCTGCACTCGGCCTGATGCACTCTATTTAAGAGGCTGCTCCATGAGGCTTCCTCTGTGGGAATGAATGATATTTGGAGACATGAAGCAGGGTCCGTACTAAACAGAAGCTTCATTCAAAGAATAATGAATACTAATATTATGGTATGTGAAGAACTTTTTAGTGAGCTTTACACTGTTGCTATGTCAACAAATAGGAACATCCAATGTCACCTTTGAGTCTTCAATGCCCTTAGTTATTTGTTGCATTTTGTATTTTTCCTCCAAAATTATATATTAATATATATTTTATCCTCCACTTTTAAGTTGTTGATTCATGTTTGGGTACCTCACAGAAGTAGTTATTCTTTGTGTGACTTCAGAGAGTGAGAGTCAGTAGAATCGTCAACCATAGGGCATTACAGCTGCGCTGATGGTAGAAAGGGGGGATTTTAACTGCTCAGCAGGAAATGTGCGGGGGAGCAGTTAAAACGGAACGGCTCCACTTCCCGCTCCATCCCCGCCGAATCCCCATTTTAACGCCTCTGGTCTGGGTGGCAACTGGGCTCCAGCGGGAGCCTCGTTAATATATACATCAGGGTCCCATGGCGTATGTGGGACTCCAATGGCATTTAAAACCCACTCCTGAGTGGCGCATCCGTCACGGCTACAAGCCAGGTCAAGATGTTGGGAAGCCAGTGAGTCCCTTTAAGGTAAATTAACAGGATCGTTCCTCCGGCCCCTACAAGGAAAATCTGGGCCTCGGGTGGCCTGGGCTCGTCCCCCAGCCACACAACCCTCATAACATCCCCCCTGGAGTTAGCTTGCTGCCGGCAGTCTGCTCTTGGTGCCACCCAAGACTATATTAAACTGATGTTTATAATATTTTAACCTGGTTATATGGTGAAGAGAGATGAAAGTGAAAGCTGCCAATATTAGTTTTGGCTGTTCCCCTGTTATGATACCACCCAGAGAAAAAAAACTTTTGTTTGAAAAAGGATTGTTTTGATTAGATTTAATGGTTTCTTAAATGTTAATTCATAGCTTTAATATTGTCTGCCGCAGTTTTTAATGTGAAGCAGTCTCCTGAAGCTCTGTTGTTTAAATAACGGAAGGGATTTACATGCTTTTGAGGAAAGTTCCAGATAATCTTTGCAATTAGCAAAGGTTAAAGACAATGACGAGAAATGTTGGAACAATTTTATGGACATTTTTCACTTTTAATAGGTGGAGGAGAATTCCCATCAGCCTTTATTGGAATGTAGAGTCTTGTAACACGGTGGCATAGTGGTTAGCACTGGTGCCTCACAGCGCCAGAGACCCGGGTTCGAATCCGGCCTCGGGTGACTGTCTGTGTGGAGTTTGCACATTCTCCCCGTGTCTGCGTGGGTTTCCTCCGGGTGCTCCGGTTTCCTCCCACAGTCCAAAAATGTGCGGGTTAGGTTGATTTGGCTATGATAAATTGACCCTTAGTGTTAGGGGGGGATTAAATATGTGGGGTTACGGGGATAGGATGGGATATGTTAGGGGGAATTAAATACGTGGGGTTACGGGGATAGGGTGGGATATGTGTCGGTGCAGGCTCGATGGGGATTCTGTGTGAGAAAGCAGGGACAGGGTACTGGATTTGGATGATCAGCCATGATCGTATTGAATGGCGGAGCAGGCTCGACGGGCCGAATGGCCTACTCCTGCTCCTAGTTTCTATGTTTCTATGTTTCTATGCAAAGGTAATTACCATTTGCGCTCTATTAATCAAGGGACTTCCTCTTCTGTCTCTTAACATCTGGTATCAAGAAGTGTTTCTGATCTTGTCAAACTGAAGCAAAGAGATGTATGAGGCAGAAACTTGCTGCTACAATAGCCAAGCTTTGTAAGGTGACCAGCTCAGCGCTGTATTCACAGCAGTTTTGTGACACGTAATCACGATTGGTCTAGGCATTTGGTAAATGCATTCAGAAGTTTCAATGTTGTTTCCTGCCTCAGTATCTATTGAGGTAACGCAGCATATTTTTTGTACAATAGAATGTGTCAACACCATGACCCGGATTTCTTGGACAGCGGCGAATGAATGGCGCTCACCGTTCATTACACTTATGCCTGCCCACAGGCTTTTGCACTGGAACTTGCAATTATTAGAGTGCCAAAATTACACGGCGCCCTCTACAGGGGATCTGGGACCTGTGTGAACAGGGCAAGCAATGGTGTATCTCCTTAACCAATCAGATTGAAGAATCCTCACTGAGCTGCGCAGAGTTTGAACCAGGAAGTGTAAGTTAGAATATTTAATTCAATGTCAAATCATGCACAGAAAGCAAAATAAAGAGAGGGAAAGAAAACTTGGATTAAGAGAGAGAGATAAAAGAGACACAAAGAAAAAGCAAAAAATATATATATTTTAAAAATCTGTAACAATAATTAAAATCAGAAGGATTGAGACTCCACACTTGTAAAATTTAATTAAACAGAGGTTGTTTAGCAGTAATTAAAACTTATCACACTGTTAAAAATTTACTTACACTTGAATGGGCAAGTCTTAACTTTTCTGACATGTTTACTGGGTATATAATGGGTAAGTACAGCAACTTCACATCCCTCCATGTGTTTGAATGCCGAGTCTCTTGGCGAGATATTGTTATAGCGCAGATTCTGTGGGAGCAGGGCAACTTGGACAGCAACTTCCTGATTTCCGCGTTTAACTGGGCATGTGCAGATGCCAGAAGTTGCTATCTGATTTACTCCTTAATAAAGGGGAGTGCTGATAGCCTCACCGTTATTTCTACCGCAAAATCCGAGCCAAATAATTGTTTCCATTTAATGTAGAAATGGGTGGGTTGGTGGTGGCAGTGCATTGGAGAATCAACATGCAACACCTTGAAATGGGGGGATGCAAGATCCATTTCCAATCCACTGAATTTTTTACTTCACGGCATTATTTTGGGGATGTGCATGGGAATCGCCGTCAAGTCAATAGTGAGTGTTTTGCATTCAAATTTTTGTATTTCTATGAATAGATAATGGTAGTGT
Organism: Squalus acanthias; assembly: GCA_030390025.1. Classification (NCBI taxonomy): domain Eukaryota; kingdom Metazoa; phylum Chordata; class Chondrichthyes; order Squaliformes; family Squalidae; genus Squalus; species Squalus acanthias. The sequence continues at coordinate 24,748,509 of CM059447.1, read as the reverse complement.
GCTCTCTGGGTGTAATAGATGACAATGTTTCTGATATTGTGTATGCTGTATATACTCATGCTTTGTATCTTACCGTTCTTCGGTATCAGTGTAGTTTGTATTAAATGGTGCTAAGATTGGGCTGTAGAAGGTGTTTCCATGCAGAGAGTTAGATTCTTATGCTGTGGTTTGCATTTTGTAGATTGAATCATGTACTCAAGCATTGTCCTGATTTTGTTGAATCTCATTAGTTGTGATCTATACCACAGGGTTTGCTTTGTTGGAGTGTTCTTGTTTACTGTCAGGCAGAATGATGTATCTTCTGTGTTCATCATAGCAAGACTTTGATCATCTGATAGTTTACACCCCCCGATCGTTGCCATTTCAATTCCTTCCTGCCCCCAACCATTGCTACCTCCCAACCCAGTGGTCCCCCTTCCCGGTCACCCTCCTTTCTCACTTGGCTCGATGGAAATAAGGCCCGAGGCCCAATATCGGGTGTGCCTCGGGCCTCACCATTCAGGCACAAGTATTGGTCCCTGCGGCCACCACCCACTCTGCGCACCCAAAAATGGGTGCACCCAAATTTCTAGGCCCTTATCTCTTTTCCTATTTTACTAATGTGATTTTTTTTTTAATGTCAGTTACTAACTCTCTCTGTTTAATTGTATTGAACAGTTTCTACCCTGCTTTTACTGTCTCTGGCTTACTATTTGCTCCCCATTTGTCAGAGGCAGCTATTATTTCAGAAGATTGAAAGGGCGGATTCCCCTAAATTTCATTACTAATATAAACAGTCGTTTTTTTTTGTATAAAAATAAAACTATGCAAACATTGGCAGTCAGCATCTGTAAAGAGAGAGGGCAAGTTAACATTTTGGGTGAAAAGCTCTTTCATTAGGCGTTTGGATGAAGTTAACTTGTCCTTTCTGTTTACAGATGTTGATTGGCCTGCTGGGCATTTTCTCTTTTTGTTTATTGCTGTGCACATTGCCGAATAAAATTCCCTTCAAGTACTTGGCCATAACCAGGCCCATTTTTATTCTAATTGGTGGGAAGTTTTGGCAGTACAGTATTCAGTTCTTCATCTGGCGATTTATGTCCACTGAGCTGTTGCTTTTTAACATTTCTGACGTGTGATCCTGTAGAATAGCAATGCAATCTTATATTTCTGAAATATGCTGTGGTGTATTTTGCTCCTATTGGAAAAACTAGAGAAAGTTCCCCAGTACAGGCTATATCAGTCAAAACTCTCCCAAAGCAAAAAATACTGAAATTAAGTGAAATGATCTGGCTATAATCCATCAAGACAACAACAAATGCGGACAAATCTTCTTCAGAAATGTCTTAAAATTGACAAGTTAAAATGGATCTAAAAGTAATAGCAAACACATCAACTTAAAAGCAGACGGAAATTGTTCTCAGCACATTTGGAGCTCATTCCGCGTAAAAGGAGTGAAATTCCTCCTGCCTCAAATATCCGCAAGAAAGTTGGCATGACTACCAAGTCAAACAGGATGCTTTTCACCCTCAGTTAAAGTGCTTAGAACATCAAAAGAGGTTACATGTGATCAGTTATTGAATTATTTACTTCTTGGAGTCCAGTTTATGTTGGCGTCTTAAATCACTGGTTATCTAATTGAAATAAAATGTGTAATGTTCTTTTAGGCTGTGTATTAAAGGAGATTCTTATTGTAAAGTCAGCATAAACATTTTAATTATTTTGCTACTTAAGAAAAGCTAAGGGATATTAAAAATTTAAAGAAACAGTCGAAGCAAATTTAAGGCTCCCTTAGATTTCAGCAGATACAAGCAATTAAAGTGTCTTTGATCAGAGTATTTTTGAACACGGGATGCAAATCAACTGATTGCCTCCTTACTTCCTTTTAGCTTGGACCAGAGGGAAATTGTTGATGCAAAAGCATCTGTTGGCTATGTTACTTTTTGATCATTTGTAATTTAGGCCACTTTTTAGAAGTAAATATTGGCAAAACCTCAGCTTCATTTGTTTAATTAAGCAAAAGAGGAGCAAAAGTAAAGTTTGACTGGTGTTAGTTTTTCAAAGTATGCTGCATAAAGCGACACAAGAACCTTGCACTAAGCAGTTACAGGCCTACTTTACTTATCAAACTTAATACACTTTGTCAGTTACCCCGATCCACCACGAAGACCCCCTATTTCCACCTCTGTAACATCGCCCGACTCCGCCTCTGCCTCAGCTCATTTGCTGCTGAAACCCTCATCCATGCTTTTGTCACCTCTAGACTTGACTATTCCAACACACTCCTGGCCAGCCTCGCATCTTCCACCCTCCATAAACTTAGGCTCATCCAAAACTCTGCCCGTATCCTAACTCGCATCAAGTCTCGTTCACCCATCACCCCTGTGCTCGCTGACCTACATTGGCTCCCGGTTAAGCAATGCGTCGATTTTAAAATTCTCATCCTTGTTTTAAAATCCGTCCATGACCTCGCCCCTCCCCATCTCTGTAACCTCCTCCAGCCCTACAACCCTCCGAGATATCTGCGCTCCTCCAATTCTGGCCTCTTGAGCACCCCCGATTTTAATCGCTCCACCATTGGCGGCCGTGCCTTCAGCTGCCGAGGCCCTAAGCTCTGGAATTCCCTCCCTAAACCTCTCCGCCTCTCTACCTCTCTTTCCTCCTTCAAGAGACTCTAAAACCTACCTCTTTGACCGTCATCTGCCCTAATATCTCTTTATGTGGCTCAATGTCAAATTTTGTCTGGTAATGCTCCTGTGAAGCGCCTTGGGGTGTTTTACACGTTAAAGGTGCTATATAAATGCAATTTGTTGTTGTTAACTTGGGCCATTATTAAACATGAACCTCACTTCGCCGCCTTTCATCTAATTGCTGAACGCATAAAATTATGTTTCATAATATTTATACCACAAAGAGATTCCAACAGCAAGTCAGTCTACCTGACCCACACTGGCTCACCTCATAGCAGTAGTCTTCAGAGTTAGATTATGAACCCTTATTAAAAACTGGACAGGCTGCTTGGGGGGGGGGAAGCAGTGAAAAAAAAACCCACTCAAGCTGGAGGTGACTCACGTAACCAGGTTGCATTCGTATGGAAACGAACTGTCCTTGGGAAAAATGGCCCGAGAGGCCCACTCCCAAGTCTTGATTAACAAGGCTGACGACTCATTGTTTCTGGTCAAGATAGAAACATAGAAACATAGAAGATAGGAGCAGGAGTAGGCCATTCGGCCCCTCGAGCCTGTTCCGCCATTTAATAAGATCATCCAAATTCAGTGCCCTGTCCCTGCTTTCTCCCCATATCCCTTGATCCCTTTAGCCTTAAGAAATATAGCGAACTCCTTCTTGAATATATTTAATGAATTGGCCTCAACTGCCTTCTGTGGTAGAGAATTCCACAGGTTCACCACTCTCTGTGAGCTCGTTAAGTTAATCGGCTGGAAGATCGAAAACCATTCAAAACCTGGGAGGAAGCTTGGAAACCATCTCCCTGAGGCCATGTGTCCATTAAAACCACAGACAGCGGTCTGTGTATTGGAGGGGTACATCAGAGAGCAGTTTGGATAGCTCTCTCTCTCTCTCTCCTGCCCTCCACACAATGGAACGTCAAGAAGAGCTGAGCCTTGCTCTTCCAACCGAGACGGACTTCGACTAAGGCTGGGACTCGCATGCTGCAAGGCCGGTATGGAACCAGGTAGCCGAGACGTACGGGAGGAAGCTGCAAGCAAGATCAAAAGGGCAATCTAGGTGAGCATTGCCAAGCCTACACACCCACAAGATCACTTAGCTGTGTGAGGGGGTGCCTGTATGTTCCTACCAACCAGAGGGGATTTAGCGTTGGAAGGGTCCTGTGATAGTTTACTTCACGGGAGGGTGTTTTTAGGCCGTGGTAAGTCAGCACGGCAGGGGCTTGTTGGACAAGTCAGGGTTGTACTGTTTTAAACTGTACTGTTGTGTTCACACCATTTGTACTGTATGCGAGTGGAGTGGTTTTCGCCAACCTTAATAAACACTGTACGGGTGAGCCCGATAACGCTGTCCGTGTTCAAATCTGTCCTCAGTAATCCCTAGCGTCCAGAACTTGTAGTAAAGGGGTTTGCGTGCTCGCTACGGGAGGGGCGAAACCAATAATTGGCGATTGCGGCAGGGGCCATAGGAAATTGGCTACCGCAAAAACCGGTTACAGTGTGTAGTGAATCAGGAAATTGGGGAAAGAACTCAGCATGGTAGATTGTGTCTGAATGGTAAGTTTTATCTGACTGCTCTAGTTGAATTTTTTAAGGAGGTCACTGGCATTGTGGATATGTAGGGGAGTGTCTATGGATGTTTTCTATATTGACTTTCAGAAGACATTCGATAAGGTTCCGCACAAGATTATCATAAATGAAAGTGCACGGAATTGGAGGTAACCTTGTAATGTTTCCCATCGTGGGGGAATCTAGAACTAGGGGGCATAATTTCAGAATAAGGGGGCATCCATTTAAAACGAAATGAGGAGGAATTTCTTCTCTCAGAGGGTCGTGAATCTTTGGAATTCTCTTCCCCAGAGAGCTGTGGAGGCTGGGCCATTGAATATATTTAAGGTGGAAATAGACAGATTTTTGAAAGGTAAGGGTGTGAAGGGTTATGGGGAGCGGGCAGGGAAGTGGAGTTGAGGCCAAGATCAGATCAGCCATGATCTTATTGAATGGCGGAGCAGGCTCGAGGGGCCAAATGACCTACTCCTGCTCCTATGTCTTATGTTCTTATAGGTTGGTGCATTGTTGGGAGGTAAGAGACAGAGAGTAGAAATAAAAAGAATGTAGTCTGCTTGGTGGGCTGTGACAAGTGACGTTCCCCAATGAGCTGTACTAAACCATATATATCAATGACTTGGATGAAGGAATAGAGAGTTGTATATCCAAGTTTCAGATGACACAACAGTAGGAGGCACAGTAGGGTGTGTAGATGAGAGCAGGAAGTTACAAAGGAACATAGACAGACTAAGTGAGTGGGCAGTTGGAGTTCTATTCCAGGAAGTTTGAGATCATCCATATTGGATCCAAGAAAGACAAATCGGAATATTTTCTTAATTGGAGAGACTAGGAGCTGTGGAGAAGCAAAGGGATTTAGCTATCCATGTACCCAAATCACTAAAAACTAGTGCACAGGTACAAAAAGTTATCAAAAAGACTTGTGGAATGTTGAATTTTATCTCAAGAGGATTGGAATACAAAAATGAGGAAATGATGCTTCAGTTACGCAGAGCATTGGTCAGACCCCATCTGGAGTACTATGTTCAGTTTTGGGCACAGCACCTCAGCAAAGATATATTGGCCTTTGAAGGGGTGCAGCAGAATGATACCAGAGCTTACAGGGTTAAATTAAGACGTCATATTGCATAAATTTGGTTTATCTTCCCTTGACTTTAGAAGGTTGCAGGGTGATCTAATCGATGTGCTTAAAATGATAAAGGGATTTGATAGGGTCGATACAGAGAAACAATTTCCTCTCGGAGAATCCAGAACAAGAGGGCATAATTTTAAAATTACAGCTAGGCCAGTTAAAAGTGAAATCAGAAAACAATTTTTCACACAAAGGTTAATGGAAATCTGGAATTCCCTCTCTCTCAAAAGGCTGTGGATGGTGAGTCAATTAAAATTTTCAAGACTGAGATCGCTAGATTTTTGTTAAGTTAGGGTATCAAGGGATATGGAGAAAAGACGGGTAAATTGAGTTGAGGTATGGATCAGCCGTGATCTAATTGAATGGCGGAAGGGTTCGAGTGGCTGAGTGGCCTACCCCTGTTCCTCTATTCCTTTGTTCCTTAAGGCAATGGGAGAAGCCCATGGTGGAATAAACATACATGGACTTTGGATGGAGCAGGCTAAATGGCCTTTTGGTTCCTTAGGGCTAAAAATTGAGCAGCATCCCGTTTGGGGCGCTAACTTCGGCCCGGAAAAATTAGCATCCCCGCGCCGGAAATTGAGTGGTTGCGCCCCAAGAGGGAAGCGGAGCGCTACTGGAAGCACCCCGCATTCCTCTTGGGGGTGCTGCAAGTCAATATCGTGGCGCTATGTGCCGCGCCGCAGTATTGCAGGCCTTCCTCCCCTTCTTAAAGGGGAGGGGCCTTGCGCAGCGTGACCCGGGGCCCAGCTGGGCCCCCGGGGATCGGGAGTGCCGGAAAAAGAGCCCAGCACTCAAGAAAAGTGCCGGGCTCTTGGAGCTCAGCCGGCACTCCGCGGGGGGGGGGCCGTTCAGGAGGCCGGGGACGGGAGCGCAGGCAGGTGCTGGCAGGCGGCCAGCAACAAAAATGGCCACCCCGCACCTCGCCTTTAAATAGCGCCTCCCCGGCTGCAGGTAGGCCCCCCCTGACCCCGTCGGACATAGCGTCCGGCGGTAAGTCAGGGGGCGCTCCTGATGATCGCGGTCGGGGTGCGAGCGGGGCGCTGCACATGGTGATGATGTCATCACCAGCGGCACAGTGCCGCGGGGCGCTACCGGTTAGCCCCGCCTCTAACCTCCCGCTGAATTTTGTGGGAGGCGTGGGTGGCGCCGCGCCCGGGCGCTAGTTGCTTTGCGCCCCGTTCGCGCTCTCCATGAGCAAAATATGGCAATATATTGCATTTCCATCAGCGCTGAATCTAACCATGCCTTCATAAGCAATCAGGACCAGTGATTGACAACATCGCTTGGGTCATCTTGCAACAGTGATATTATCTCTTCCTGTTGCTTATCCTGATCCAGTGGTGCCATGATGGTGTGACATTAATGGACTTTTTCTTAATATTTGATGTTTTAAAAAAAGACAGAAATCCAAACAAACTCAGCCCTCTTAGGGCGCTAACGGGAGGTGCAAAGCAACCCAATTTTTCCCCCATGACCTTTAAATTACAACATCAACCAATATTATGTAAGATTCGTATGACTTTCCTTTGCCTGAGTTTGTTTGGATTTCTGTCTTTTTTCAAAACATCAAATATTAAGAAAAAGTCCATTAATGTCGCACCATCATGGCACCACTGGATCAGGATAAGCAACAGGAAGAGATAATATCACTGTTGCAAGATGACCCAAGAGATGTTGTCAATCACTGGTCCTGATTGCTTATGAAGGCATGGTTAGATTCAGCGCTGATGGAAATGCAATACATTGCCATATTTTGCTCATGGAGAGCATCAGTTTATAATTTGAGGTTAACCTATTTGTCTCAGGCAGTGTTTGTGAATCTGAGGCAGTGGAGCAAAACTGCTCAATGTGCGTTGGTTGAATTAACACCGAAGAACCCTGCAGCAACATTTTAAACTAATACGATAGCAAAATACTGCAGATGCTGGAAATCCGAAATAACAACAGAAAACGCTGGAAAAACTCAGCAGGCCAGGCAGCATCCGTAGAGAGAGAAAGAGAGTTGACGTTTCAGGTCGATGACCTTTCATCAGAACTGGGAAGAGCTGGAAATCAAATAGATTTAAGGCCAGGGTAAAGCTGGGAAAAGGGGGAGGGGATAAAGGAACAAAGGAGGAGATGAAGAGACATTAAGAGACATTAAGAGATATGCAAGGCTAGAGGTGGTGTTAATGTGACAGATTAAGGCTGAATGAAGTGTGAAATCCACTGGCAGAATGAAGGACAGCTGCCAGCTTCTAGGAGGAAAAAAAAGGTGGGGGGGACAAATAAAAGGGTGGATAAAATAAAATATAAATGTGATTGGAGCTGAGGTTATGATCTAAAATTGTTGAACTCGATATTGAGTCCAGAGGGCTGTAGCGTGCCTAAACGAAAGATGAGGTGCTGTTCCTCGAGCTTACGCTGAGCTTCCGTGGAACAGTGTAATAGGCCGAGGACGGTGAGGTCAGAGTGGGAGTGAAGCGGTGAATTAAAGTGACAGGCCACCGGGAGCTCGGGGTCCCCCTTACGGACTGAACGGAGGTGTTCCGCAAAGCGGTCACCCAATCTGCGTTTGGTCTCCCCAATGTAGAGGAGTCCACATCGTGAGCAGCGAATACAGTATACTAAATTGCAGGAAGTACAAGTAAATCGCTGTTTCACCTGGAAGGGGTGTTTGGGGCCCTGGACAGTGGGAAGAGGGGAGGTATAAGGGCATGTGTTGCATCTCCTGCGCGTGCACGGGAAGGTGCCGGGCGAAGGGGAAGGGGTGCTGGGGGTGGTAGAGGAGTGGACTAGGGTGTCGCGGAGGGAGCGGTCCCTGCGGAATGCTGAAAGGGGAGGTGAGGGGAAGATGTGTTTGGTGGTGGGATCACGCTGGAGGTGGCGGAAATGGCGGAGGATGATCCGTTGAATGTGGAGGCTGGTGGGGTGAAAGGTGAGGACAAGGGGAACCCTATCGTGGTTCCGGGAGGGAGGGGCAGGGGTGAGGGCAGATGTGCGGGAGATAGAACGGACACGGTCGAGGGCCGTGTCGACCACGGTAGAGGGGAATCCTCGGTTGAGGAAAAAGGAAGACATGTCGGAAGCACTGGTATGGAAGGTGGCATCATCAGAGCAGATGCGGCGGAGACGGAGAAACTGGGAGAATGGAATAGAGTCCTTACAGGAGGCGGGGTGGGAGGAAGTGTAGTCCAGGTAGCTGTGGGAGTCGGTGGGCTTGTAGTGAATGTTAGTCAATAACCTATCCCCAGAGATGGAGATGGAGAAGTCGAGGAAGGGAAGGGAAGAGTCGGAGATGGACCATGTGAAGGTGAGGGAAGGGTGGAAATTGGAAGCATAGTGAATGAAATGTTCTAGTTCAGGGCGAGAGCAGGAGACGGCACCGATACAGTCATCAATGTACCGGAAAAAGAGGTGAGGGAGGGGACCCGAGTAGGACTGGAACAAAGAGTGTTCCACATATCCCACGAAAAGGCAGGCATAGCTAGGACCCATGCGGGTACCCATAGCAACACCTTTAATTTGGAGGAAATGGGTAGAGTCAAAGGAGAAGTTGTTCAATGTGAGAACAAGTTCAGCCAGGCGGAGGAGGGTGGTGGTGGATGGGGACTGGTTGGGCCTCTGTTCAAGGAAGAAGCGGAGCGCCCTCAGGCCATCCTGGTGGGGAATGGAGGTGTAGAGGGATTGTACGTCCATAGTGAAGAGGAGACGGTTGGGGCCGGGAAACTGGAAACTGTTAAAATGGCGGAGGGCATCGGAAGAGTCGCGGATGTAGGTGGGAAGAGACTGGACAAGGGGAGAAAAAATAGAGTCGAGATAGGAAGAGATAAGTTCCGTGGGGCAAGAACAGGCTGAAACGATGGGTCTACCGGGGCAGTCCTGTTTGTGGATCTTGGGAAGGAGGTAGAAGCGGGCTGTGCGGGGTTGGGGAACTATGAGGTTGGCGGCCGTGGGGGGAAGATCTCCAGAGGAGATGAGGTCAGTGACAGTCCTGGACACGGTGGCTTGATGTTCGGTAGTGGGGTCATGGTCCAGGTGGAGGTAGGAGGAGGTGTCAGAGAGTTGGCGTTCAACTTCCGCTAGGTAGAGGTCGGTTCGCCAAACAACAACAGCGCCACCCTTGTCAGCAGGTTTAATGACAATGTCAGGGTTGGATCGGAGAGAATGGAGTGCTGCAAGTTCAGAGGGAGGTAGGTTGGAGTGAGTGAGGGGAGCAGAGAAATTGAGCTGGCCGATGTCACGGCGGCAGTTAGCAATGAAAAGATCAAGAGAGGGTAAGAGGCCAGAGGGAGGGGTCCAGGTGGAACGAGAATTCTGAAAGCGGGAGAAAGGGTCAGCCGTGCGGGGGGAAGACTCCTGGCCAGAGAAGTGGGCACGGAGACGGAGGCGGCGGAAAAAGAGCTCAGCATCGTGCCGAGCTCGAAATTCATTGAGATGGGGGCGTAAGGGGATGAAGCTCAGGCCTTTGCTGAGGACTGATCGTTCGGAGTCAGAGAGGGGAAGGTCAGAGGGGATAGTGAAAACGCGGCAGGGGGTGAGATTGGGAGAAGGGGGGTCAGAGGAAAGTGAAGGGGAAGAAGGTTCCGGAGGGGCTTTAGTGTCCAAGAGTTGTCTGATGAAAGGTCATCGACCTGAAACGTCAACTCTCTTTCTCTCTCTACGGATGCTGCCTGGCCTGCTGAGTTTTTCCAGCGTTTTCTGTTGTTATTTTAAACTAATAGTTCATTCTAAGTATGAAAGGCACTTTTATCTTTTCCAATTTTGCCTTTTAGATTTTATTTTAACCTACCTTATATAACGAGACAAGGGAGTTTGAAAATATCTATGGCTTTTCCTTGCATATTAAGAAAAAGTAGTATGTGTTTGCTGGTTATATTTTATATGATTTAACACCTGTCCAGATTTTTGAACATTTAAGAAATATAATCTTGTTCTGTCATATTTCATTAAAGCATTATAACAATAATCAACTATCGATTACTTGGAATAAAAATATATCATTTATGTTTCAATAAGCAGTAGGGAATCTAGCTCTCAATCTAAATCAGTTCTTAATGTCTCAGTATGTTACCTGACAGGTTTATTTTTATATATTCGTGCTTGTGACAGAACAAACTGATTACATTTTAAATGTACTTAGCTGCCTTCTTCTGTATTGCGGCTCTCAAACTTAAAAGCTTGCAGCCTGATGTTGAAAACATTTGCAAAATGTTAAATACATTTGTGCTTTGTATTTCTGGCTTCTATTCCCATTACATCCAGGAGATGCTATAGACTTATGAGTACAATAAGTTTTCAATGCTGAAAGTACACTATTTTTTTCCTGAGATTTGCAGTCAATCCATTATTATTTCTGATATTTGGGGAAGAGGAGGAAACTGGGCGAATGTGGTACATTTTCTCCCTGCTTTATTTTGAAAACAATTTTTATTTACAACGTTAGATGAGAACACAATGGGCCGAATTTTGCGATAAGAATAACGGTGAGGCTAACAGCGCTCACCGTTATAGTGGGGTAAATCTGGCGTCCGCACATGCGCAATAAAACACGCAAATCTGAAGTTGCTGGCAGAGATACCCCTCTCCTCCACAGGGTGCGCTGTTGCAGTCCTCGCCGATAGACTTAGCACTGAAATGACTGCAGTGGTGTTAACTTGCTGTACTTGCCATTAGTTCCGCACTAAAAACGGCTGAAAAAGTTAGGGCTGGTGCATTCAGGAGTAAGTGAGTTTTTAACGGCGTGATAAGTGATAATTTCTGCTGATCAACCTCTCTGGCCCTGAAAAATGCATTTTAAAAGTGTGGAGTCTCATTCCCTCAGAAGAAAATTAGTTTTGGAGATTTTAAAAAGATTAAAAATATATATTTTTTTTACTTCTACTGTCTGTCTCTTTTATCTCTCTTAATCCTATCTGTAATTCCAAATCTTTATTTTGCTTCTCTACATGATTTAAATCTAATTTATATTTCCTGCTTCATACGTCCTGGTTTAGAATCTACGTGTCTCAGTGAGGATTCTTCAATCTGATTGGCTGAAGAGCCTCACTTTTCCTTTTTCCTGCTCACAGACACCACAGATCCCCTGTAGAGGGCGCCACGCTGAAATAGACAGCGGGTTAGAGCAAGTCTGCGCTCTAAAGCCCATGAAATCTTTGTGGGCAGCTGTCAGCGATTTGAATGGCGAGCGCCATTCCTTCGCCGCTGACTGCAAAATCTGAGCTATTGACATCAGCTTTCAGTGTCTGGAAGTAGTGAAATATGGAAATTAAACTATCAATACAATCTTTTTTGTGACTAATCAGAAAGCTTAGACTTAGCACTAGGTTATGATTGCTATATCGTAGTGTCAAGACACAAGGAATGAGTTTGTAATCCCACACTCCCAGCAGGAAAGCCAGGCTTGCAGCCAACATGGGTTGATGATAGGCCTACTGCATTGTATCCCTGATTGTTTTATCCTCCCTCCCTGCAAGTGTGGGATTGTAGGATCAGACCAATGGCGTCAAGTCTGAGCTTTCTGACAGATCCAACATGTTTCATTAAGAAGATTGTCAAACAATTGTATGACAATGTGACAGAGGCCTAATTAATAGGGTTAGATGGGGCACATAGCAAAATAAAAATCAATCATCGTCATGGTACCTCCTCCCACTGGGAGAATATATAGGGACTAGATTTACAATCAAGCCTGTGAAAGACTCATTGCTATCAGCTGCTAAGGTATATAAAAATCCCAATTTTTTTTTTTGTCCATGGGAGATCTACTGGTATATTTATAATATTTCCATGTTGTAGGATCCACAGTATGGAATAAAGATGACCAGACAATGTAACAATGAATTTTAGATGTTGTTTGCCAACGAGTTGGGACATTTCCTCCACTCTTTTCAAATGCGTATTTGTTGATAGAAAACAACAGCAATGAGGGGCAGAATTAAACTTTGGTACATGTGAGACATTCTGTACTAATTAGTAGAACAGAATTACCTTTTTCCCACAGTAATGCATCAAGTGAATAAAGATAGTTAGAATTTCAAAATGGAAGTGCAACAGGTTATTCCAATGATCCATGAAATTTGGAGTTGATTGTGTCTAGCAGACACTTTCATGCCTATAAAGCAAACCCAGAGGTTCAAGTTGGAACTTGTGAATGTGGATGATCAGAAGTATCCAGAGTCACAACTCATGAACCCATTGATGATATTACTCTGAGGCACCTGCTTCTCCTGGCTCCATGAAAATAACTTAACTCTTACCTGTCCAGGGCCGCTTTGGCTCTATCGCCAGAGGAACTGATCGGAGTGTGCATGGACGCATGATCCGACCAGTTCTATCCTAAAATGGTAATCCGGGTCCTATATATGTCATAGGAGCCTGATTTGCATATTCAAATGGCCTACCCCCTGAAACGGGTGCTTTGTCTGCCCAGCGGTAAGCCCCTGTGAAAGTCTCAGCGGGCCAATTTTCAGGGTTAAGGGGTGGCAAGGCTACCGATCCCATTTTTAGACTGTACCACCCTGTTAATGCCCATTTCGGCAGGTTAAAATTGACTGTACAATATCCTGTTCAGATCAAAAATTGTTATGTCCCCAAATGATGCGATCATATGATTAGATATTGGGCACACTCCTGAACATAGGACATAGGACCACTTATGGGAGTGACTGACACTGTTGTACCCAAGAGAACATCTCAGGCAGAGCCAAATTTTATAATAGTAAGTGTCACTTGATTTATACAGGAATATGATTTTTCCTGCAGCTGAATGTTTATCGGAAAATATTTTTATGGCACTGATTGTCACTCAGTGGTTGTAATATATAATCAGCCACGCAACTGTTCTGCATATTGTCACTCATGCTGACAATTTCTCTGATGAAAAATTTTGAATATGTAATTATTATTCTCATTTGCATCTGACATCTGTCATAACTGCTTTGGAAACTAAACATAAGTAAATAGTTGCACGTCTGTTTTGACTTAATTTCCTTATATCATTTAGAATTTTGCAAATCAGTGGATCTCCTCTGAAAGCACTACTGTGAAAATTCCACTCTTCCCACGTAGCAGAGCAGGACGCATTGGCTCATAACATATTACAAAGCTATCATATGAAAGGTAGTATTGCAAGTATATGCTTCAGTAAGATAAACATCTCCTGGGGAAAAGCTTGTTCACATTAAGGAGTTTAATCTTGCAGAAATCAGGGAACATGAACATTACAGACTTATTTTTGTGGTACTACATTTAAATGGAGATGCATAATCTCTTTCTCTGAAGGAATAACTGTGCATAATTATGGACATGATGTGGAGATGCCGGTGTTGGACTGGGGTGGACAAATGTGAGAAGTCGCACAACACCAGGTTATAATCCAACAGCTTTATTTAAAATCACAAGCTTTCGGAGCGCTGCTCCTTCGTCACCTGATGAAGGAGCAACGCTCCGAAAGCTTGTGATTTCAAATAAAGCTGTTGGACTATAACCTGGTGTTGTGCGACTTCTCACATAATTATGGAGTGAGTGCATTCTACTGTAAATTCCTGTGTTAGTTCTACAGCTGTATCTCATGAAAATTTTCTATGCCTGCACCTTAACCTTAAAAAGTAATTGAATGTTCTCCTTGCAGTTGCTAAATGAACAGTACAGTTGGATGACAAAACTGATCTAAATAGAAATCAGCTGATCGTCTCTTTTAACAGAAAGGTCATGGAATGGCTCTATAACTAGAGCAATCCATTCTTCAAATCTAGCCTCAGGAATCACTTGGCCGAATCTAAATCTCCAATAATATTTAAACTTGTCCACACTGAAAAAGTTTGGCCAGTTGTGGCTGGGGCCACAAGATGGTGCATTTAATGCTAATGGAGTATGTCAGCATGTGGGAGAAAGATCGAATCAGGCTTGTTGCACCTTTTAGAAAATAGGATCTATCAGCTCTTACTGGTGATGCAGGACAAGATAAAAATCACCAGCCCAAAATGTCTCACCTTTCCGGTTGCAGGCGGATAAATAGGAAGGTCCAAAGAGAAGAAATGAAGAAGAATGTAACAAAGCTAAGATGTTCTGTTGCTTAACTGAATAATATACAAAAGGTGCAATAATGAATAGCTACAATTCTCACTGCAAGAAGTTAAGCTTGTAAAGGTCTTCCACTGGACAAAGAGTTGATATCCTTTGTTTGCATGAATGTTACTTACATTGCTTATATCAAGTAGCCACTGATGTCTTTCACAAGGATCTGAAGCTGCTCCGAGTTAAATACCTCGCCGGGCGCTTGCAACTTCAGCAATTAAAAACTGTTTCTGCTCTTCTTTGAAAAAATAGTTATGTTAAAGATAGAAGTGCATTCTCCATGTCAGGGCGTGTTTGCATAGGTACTGCTAATAACTACTAATACACCATCTTAATTTACCCATGACTTTTTCTTTCTGTTCATCTGAAGCTGTGGGTATTTCCTTGTGGTGTGACTATATATTTACCTTTTTACTAGTTTTTTCTCCCTCTGCTAATTTCAGGGAAAAAGTAGATGTAAGTAAATAATGGTGCAATCTGAGTAACAGGTGCTAGCAGTGTATTTGTTTGTGTTAAATGCTGCTCTGAGGACTTGTACTCCAAAATGGCTTCAGGAAGATCAGCAAACAGTGAGAAAAATGCTGATAGTTCTTCATTATGGTTTTGTTGAAGGTCAATTATGAAGAGCTCACACAGAGTTAGACTTGGAATCAGTGATAGTAACAATTTCAAAGTATCATTTCAGCAATGACAAAAATGAATAGTACACTGCAATTTCCTGCTCTAGAGTACAGATACTGTGGATTTGACACTATCCCCTACAATAGATAACTACATAAAGCTCGAACCCATGGGATAGCTGGCAACATACTGGACTAGATTCAAAAGTGGCTGGTTGATAGACAACAAGTTGAGGCACAGGGGGTTCGGGGTATGCCACAGGAGTTGCTGCTGTCAAGCTATTTTGACAATGCTATGGAGAATGGAGTTGTGTCCATTGTGTGCAAATTTGCAGATGACACCAAACTGAGACCAGTGGCAAATGATGATCAATATGTACAAATCTAAATGGATCTCGAGAGGTTGGTCGATGGGAAAAGAAGTAGCAGATAAAATTTAACACAGAGCAATGTAATGGTGTGAGATTCAGCAGAGGAAAGAATAGTGTGGGTTTTGTACTAAATGAAATTTCCTTGTGCTGTCACTGCAGGTGTTTTGATGGACAGGCACTTTAGCAGTCAATACAGTGTTCACTGACGGTGAGGAAAACAAATAAAATATTTGGATGTATAGATAGGGATGCAACTTAGCAATCAAGAAAGGTAAATTTAAAATGATATCTGGCCTTGGCAAGAACACATCTAGAATACTATGTGCAGGAAATTGCGGTGTACTATTCATTTTTGTCATTGCTGTAATGATACTTTGAAATTGTTACTATCACTGACTCCAAGTCTAACTCTGTGTGAGCTCTTCATAATTGACCTTCAACAAAACCATAATGAAGAAATATCAGCATTTTTCTCACTGTTTGCTGATCATTAAAAAGAATAGTAAGTTATTGGAGGGAGTAGATTAATTCCACAACTAAGAGGCAGAACAATGAGAAGATGTGAAACTACTCTGGGACTTGTCTCTTTTAAAAAGCAAAGACTGAGGGTTGATTTGATATGAGCTAAAAGCAGAGACTGAGGGTTGATTTGATACAAGTATTAAAATTCAGTTAAGTTCTTCCACCATGTAGGAAATTTAGCAACAAAGGATCATACTTTCAAATTAAGGATGACGATAGAAAATTCTAAATTCAAGCAAAATATTTTCAGTAAAAGAGTGCTAAACCTGTGGAACATACCACAAGCAAAGGTGGAGGAACAAGCACCTAGACAAGTTCCAGCCAGCAAAAAAATGATTTTGTGATATGTTTTCAGGTTCAACACTTTTGATATTACTTGCCTTAGATTTACATCACTGTAATCTTGGGGGAAGTTGGAATAGTAGATTAGATGGGCCGATGGTCTACTGCTGGGCCAATGGTCTGTTCATCGGTGTGTTTTTTTTTAAACATGCAGTATAATAATGTAATTTAAAATCCTTTATGTTTTGGTTAGTTCAATATTGCCAGAGAAATTGCTCTTTCAGAATTAAGTTTGATTAATTATTTATTGCTTTTGTATGTTAAGTTTTATTGCCATCTATTATGACTCATGTTTCGAATATAATCTTGGTTCGGTGGCAAGTGCACAGATCCTATTTCTAGTGCACCATTCTAGTATATTTCCAAAAAGCTTCGCTGGTTCATAGCGATCTGCTTCCCAATGGCACACAGCCAAAAAATTCTGTTCTGTATTTTCATAAGTGCTGAAACTGAAAACCAATCGCAATATCTTGCCAAATGTAACATTTAATAAGATGTTATTCATTTGTTTAGTAACTATTCCTGAACATATTAATAATTTAGTTATTAAGTTTTTTCAGTGACGTGTATATACAGCAGATTATTGAGTTTTGTTCTGTGTATGTATTTTTAACTTCTCTTTCTCCATCTCATTTTCTTTCTCCAGAATGCAGATAAATGCTTACTTGTATCACATTTAAAAATCACTTCTCCAGTGAGCTCCTTCTCTCTGCCCATGATGCATGGATGTGATGCCTCATCTATTGGGGCAAAATTATTTCCACCTTGATTTAGTAATTCAGATCTTTTGTGATTTGAAATTACGTGTCTATAGGGAATCAGCCTTCACTATATAACTCTAGAGATTTTTTTTTATGCATTTTCCCTAAAACATATGTGGAGTGAAATTGTATCATGTTTCCTATGAAATTATATAAGGAGATGGCTCAATAGAAGGGCATCTGCCTCAGAGAAGAATTGGAGATCTTTCTTGTTTCTTTAAAAATATGCATTGTTATTTAAAAAAAGAATTCTTGGAATGTGGGTGACCTTGGCAAAACTGCATTTATTGCCCATTCCTATTTCCTCTGAGAAGGTGTTGGCAACCCTTCTTCTTGAACTGCTGCAAAAACATGATTGTCAGACAATAATTGTGACATGTTTTCTGCTTCAGTTCTTTTGGTATTACTGAATTAGATCTAAATGCACCAATGCAATCTTGTGGGAAGTTGGATGGATGGGCTAGAGGGACCTGCTGCTGCCAGGATGACAAGATATTGGGACATGTTTTCTGTTTCTGCACTTCTGATATCATACTTGGTGTATGTTGTCATCATGGTGGAAATGGCATGTGATCCTGGCTCTTTTCTCCCTCACCCCCAAAGAAAGCATGGTTCGCCAAAACGTTTGCATTGAAATAACGCTATACAATATTAACAATAAACATGTTACTGTGTTTGTATGAGATCCTTTTGTCTGCTATTTTGAAAGCAGTTAAAATTAACATTAATGTTTTTATCTAAATAGTGGAACATTGAGCACATTTATTAGTAAAATTGCACAGTGTGGGATTTCAACTCGTTTATGTATACAGTGCCCCTTTTTAGTGCTGTGGGCAATTTGATGAAATGGAGAAAACAACTAATTCAGATTCAGCAATGCCACTCATCTTGAAACAACTGCAAACTTGACAGGTTCAAATAATGTTTGAAAGACTATCTAATCCAACTGTGCTGCAGTCTCTGTTTCTTTATGACATGCTCCTGATCTCTAACCGTCTAAATAATGTGGAAAGAGCTTTGGAAATCATAGACTCATTATTTCAAGTAGCTGAACTAAGCACCTTTAATTACCATCGAAAAAAAATCAGCCATTGAGTAGACAGAGTTTAGTCTCTTTATGACTGGAGGCACTGGGGTCAATTGAGCTATGAAACATATTGCATTGTATTATGAACTACACAATGAGTGATGTGCTCAATATTTTACTATAATCAGGTTGTCATTTCATAAAAACAACAGAGTTCAAGTTTTTCCCAAGATGATAAGAATAAGGATTGGAAGGACTCTCATCCACACCTGGTTTATGGGATGCACTTTAGGAAGCCATTGAGAACACCTGCCTGATGGTAAATGATACTCAGTGTGGCAGATCAGAAAAAATAGGCACTGGAGAAAATTAATGCCTCATATTTTAGAGCAATGAGGCTAAAAAGAAACCACTGAATAAGGCTGTTAGGATTTGAGCCCTCTCCCAACACTATCCATGCTCACCGCAAAAGACATCATTCACAGACAAACCTGCGCTTCTTAAGTGTGTAGTGGATGAGATTGAATTCTACTTGCCACTTTTCTGCCCACCTGACCAGTCCATTGATATCTTCCTTTTTATCACTAGATTTTACTGGAACTAGTATTGGTTCCCCATTGGATACCCCTGATCTTTCTACTGCGTGGAAAAATACCATGCTGACAGACCACATCTTTCAGGATAAAGAACAAGTTTGTATTTTATTGTAAAATATAATTTGTTACAGGAGAAAATAGTTCAATAGATTAAATACAGTATTTATCTCACTCTGATGTTTTAAATTGTTTTTTGAGTCTGACATAAATTATTTCAGAATTTGTAGAGTCCTTTAACTGAGAGCTGGGTGACCTAATCGTGAGAGATACACAGTATGAATACATATTAAAACACATGGCAGACTGGTCAGAAAAGTAAAAGCCCATGGGATCCAAGGGAAAGTGGCAAGTTGGATCCAAAATTGGCTTGGTGGCAGGAAGCAAAGGGTAAGGGTCGACGGGTGTTTTTGTGACTGGAAGGCTGTTTCCAGTGGGGTTCCGCAAGGCTTAATACTAAGTCCCTTGCTTTTTGTGGTATATATCAATGATTTAGACTTCAATGTAGGGGGCATGATTAAGAAGTTTGCAGATGATACAAAAATTAGCCGTGTGGTTGATAGTGAGGAAGAAAACTGTAGACTGCAGGAAGATATCAATGGACAGTTCAGGTGGGCAGAAAAGATGCAAATAGAATTCAATCTGGAGAAGTGTGAGGTAATGCATTTGGGGAGGGCTAACAAGGCAAGGGAATACACAATAAATGGTGGGATACTGAGAAGTGTAGAGGAACAGAGGGACCTTGGAGTGCATGTCCACAGATCCCTGAAGGTAGATGGACAGGTAGATAAGGTGGTTAAAAAGGCATACGGGATACTTGCCTTTATTAGCCGTGGCATAGAATACAAGAGCAGGGGGGTTATGCTAGAACTGTATAAAACACTAGTCAGGTCACAGCTAGAGTACTGCGTACAGTTCTGGTCACCACATTACAGCAGAGATGTGATTGCACTAGGGAGGGTACAGAGGAGATTTACAAGAATGTTGCCAGGACTGGAGAATTTTAGTTATGAGGAAAGATTGGATTGGCTGGGGTTGTTTTCTTTGGAACAGAGGAGGCTGAGGAGAGATTTAATTGAGGTGTATAAAATTATGAGGATCCTAGACAGAGTGGATAGAAAGGGACCTATTTCCCTTAGCAGAGAGGTCAAGAACCAGGGGGCATAGATTTAAAGTAATTGGTAGAAGGATTAGAGGATAGTTGAGGAGAACGTTTTTCACCCAGAGGGTGGTGGTTGTCTGGAACTCACTGCATGAAAGGGTGGTAGAGGCAGAAACCCTCATCATATTAAAAAGTACTTGGCTATGCACTTGAAGTGCCGTAACATCTGTGGTAGGTAAAATTTTGGAGTCCATTATTAAGGAAACAGTAACAGGACATTTGGATAATCATAATTTAATAGGACAAAGTCAGCATGGTTTTACGAAGGGGAAGTCATGTTTGACAAATTTGCTGGAGTTCTTTGAGGAAGTAACATATAGAGTGGATAAAGGGGAACCAGTGGACGTAGTGTATTTAGACTTCCAAAAGGCATTTGACAAGGTGCCACACAAAAGATTATTGCTTAAGGTAAAAAATCACGGGATTGGGGGTAATATTCTGGCATGGATAGAGGATTGGCTATCTAACAGAAAGCAAAGAGTTGGGATAAATGGTTCATTCTCAGACTGGCAATCAGTAACTAGTGGTGTTCCACAGGGGTCAGTGCTGGGTCCCCAACTCTTCACAATCTATATTAACGATTTGGAGGAAGGGACCAAGTGTAACATATCAAAATTTGCAGATGATACAAAGATGGGAGGGAAAGTAGTGAGTGAGGAGGACATAAAAAACCTGCAAGGGGACATAGACAGGCTAAGTAAGTGGGCAGAGATTTGGCAGATGGAATACAACACTGGAAAGTGTGAGGTGATGCACTTTGGCAGGAAAAATCCTAGAGCAATTTATTATCTTAATGGCAAGAAACTGGAGAGTACTGAAGTGCAAAGGGATCTGGGGGTCCTGGTGCACGAAACTCAAAAGGTTGGTATGCAGGTGCAGCAAGTGATTAAGAAGGCAAATGGAATGTTGGCTTTCATTGCTAGGGGGATAGAATATAAAAATAGGGAGGTATTGCTTCAGTTGTACAAGGTATTGGTGAGACCGCACCTGGAATTCTGCATACAGTTTTGGTGTCCTTACTTAAGGAAAGACATCCTTGCTCTCGAGGCAGTGCAAAAAAGGTTCACTCGGTTAATCCCGGGGATGAGGGGGTGGTCATATGAGGAGAGGTTGGGTAGATTGGGACTCTACTCATTGGAGTTCAGAAGAATGAGAGGCGATCTTATTGAAACATATAAGATTGTGAAGGGGTTGGATCGGGTGGATGCGGGGAGGATGTTCCCGATGACGGGTGAGACGAGAACTAGGGGACATAGTCTTAGAATAAGGGGCTGCTCTTTCAAAACTGAGATGAGGAGGAACTACTTCACTCAGAGGGTGGTAGGTCCATGGAATATGCTGCCACAAAAAGCTGTAGAAGCTACAACATTAATTAAATTTAAAACAGAAATAGACAGTTTCCTAGAAGTAAAGGGCATTAAGGGTTACGGGGAGCGGGCAGGAATTTGGACATGAGTCTAGGTTCGGATCGGTCATGGCCCTGTGGGTAGTGGAGCGGGCCCAGGGACTGTGTAGCCTGATTCTGCTCCTATTTCGTGTGTGCAATTCTGTTAGATGCAGGAGATGGTTCTGTGATAGATAGTAGATTGGCGGTTAGGATCAGATCAGCCATGATCTTATTGAATGGCGGAGCAGGCTCGAGGGGCCGATTGGCCTACTCCTGCTCCTATTTCTTATGTTCTTATGTAACCTACAAGGCTACGGACCAAGAGCTGGAAAGTGGGATTAGGCTGGATAGCTCTTTTTCGGTCGATGGGTCGAATGACCTCCTTCTGTGCTGTAAATTTCTATGATTCTATGAAATACAAGCAATTTCTTTTGGTTGAATTGTTTGTGTCTATTATTTCTCTTAATTGTGCTCAGCAGGGAGTGACATAATTAGAGGTATATTTTAGAGCACACATTCAGAAAGCTTGCAGGGTACTAATCAAGGCTGAAACTTTGATTTCTGCATTCTATACTCAATTAATAGTGTTTTCCTCAATTTTCCCAATTGAAAATGTATTTTGTGACCATTATCTTTCACAATTTAATTACAAAATATCCAGGAAGTTGAACATTATAATATTACAGCTGACTGTGTCAACGATAACATTTAAAGTTCTATTTCTTTTTAATCATTGTATTAATTTGCAATTAATTCACGACAGATGTTTTCTATGATTTATTATTTAATTAACCAGAAACGTTTGTCAACCTTAATCTAGATTATAACTTAGCGTTGTAGGGTTTCATCTTTTCCAGACACGAAAGGTCAACAATCAACTGTGACTTTTTAATTTTCTAATTTTATTGACACTCTAATACAACAGTTTTACCAGATAAATTATCCAGACATCCTTACTCTGGGGAGTACGACTCAAAACCAAGGGTGATCAAGTTATTGCCCTGGGAGATTTGAGGAGTCTCTTTTCCGTGTCTTCCTTGAATGCTGCTTATAGTTCTCCTCCCAATCAGTGTAAACCTGGATGTTTTACACCTTTATCTTTCCTTTTGTGTCTTTTGTTAGGCAGACATTTTCTCTGCTTCTAGCAGCCCCTTATATCTTCCTTTGTCTCTTTTGTTTTGCAACCACAAGCAGGTTTAAACTGATTTATGTCAAGTTGCCAATTTCGACCCACTGGCCCTTGCTCAATTGGTGTTTCACTGCCACCGACCAGTTCCTCGGTAGGCCGTCGATCCCATATTAGTTTACCTGTAACTTTGTTTCGATTGCGCTGGCTCCACATGACCTATTCTTCCTTGGCTTCATGTGCTTTCACCAATTATATTCTTTCACTGAATATCCACCTTTTTAATCCAGGGTTTCAACTCCATTCCTTCATTCATCCCAAGGTTCCCGGGCATGTGTCGCTCTAATGGCTCCACTCCACAGGCCTTCACAGTGTCAGTCATGCCTCAGTGGTAGCACTCTGAGTCAGAAGGTTGTGGTTTTAAGTGCCATTCCAGAGACTTGAGCACAACATCTAGGCCGGCGTGTCAGTACAGTACTGAGGGAGTGCTGCACTGTCGGAGGTGCCATCTTTCAGATGAGATGTTAAACCAAGGCCCTGTCTGCCCTCTCAGGTGGACATAAAAAATCCCACATCACTATTTTGAAGAAGAGCAGAGGAGTTATCCCCGGTGTCCTGGCCAGTATTTATCCCTCAACCAACATCACTAAAAGAGATTATCTGCTTATTATCAGATTGCTGTTTGTGGGAGCTTGCTGTGTGCAAATTTGTTGCCATGTTTCCTACATTACAACAGTGATTATACTTCAAAAGTACTTCATTGGTTGTAAAGTGCTTTGGGACGTCCAGTGGTTGTGAAAGGTGCTATATAAATGCAAGTCTTTGGATGAGAAATTGATGCCCATTCTTGGGCCAGCAATGCGTGAAAAAATGGCGGCTGCCGCTCTTGCGTCGGGTGGAGGCGGTCCCCGTGGTGACGGCCATATCGGTCGCCCCCTTTGTGCTGCTGGAAACCGGCAGCACCCTGAAAAAAAATGGCAGCGCGGTGACGTCAATCGGCGTGCAACGCAGACTTAATGGGGTAGAAATTAGGTCGCGCCCCATTTGGGGCGCAAATATCGTCTGGACGCAAATATTAGCGCCTGGCGCTAATTATCGGCACTGACTGGAAACTTCACTTTTACCGCCCCGGGAGGTGAGTGGAGCGCTAAAGCAGGCGCTGCACACCTGTCTTAAGGCGCAAAGGCCAAGGAGTGAGGCGCTAACTCAGAGCGCTGGCGAAGCTCATGTAATGTCAGTCAGCAATGGAACACACACACAATGGCACGGGCCAGTTCTTAAAGGGGATGGTTAATCTTGCTTTCCATCCACATCCTGTTCATTGCAGCCTTGAATCTCGGCCTGGAGAGACTTGCAGATCAAATGTGCTGGAAAGAACAATGGAGAGTACCAGGCAAAGAGCTCAGAGTGCAGCTCCCACAGTCTCTGCTAAATCGATACAAGGAATGGCAAATCAAAATGAACCTGCAAAGTGCTGCTCAGTACCCAAAACTCCTTCACACAACGTTGAATCTCTCCAGAAGTCTCTCCCTCTCTCTCTCAGAATGCGTAGTTCAAAAATACCACCAACAATAAAAGACATGAAGAGGCCCCCTTTAAATAGCGCCCCCCCCAGCCCCACAGCGATTGATAGCGTTCCAGTCTTCTGGTCGTTGGAAGCGCCAGGCGGTAAGGCAGGGGGCGCCACTCAATTTCCACTCCGGGGCGCCACAAGGGCGTTGCACCATGGAATGACGTCACAATCTGCGCGCGCAGGTGGTCGCAGCGGTAAGTTTTAGCGCCACCGCACAATGTCAAGTTAAGTTCCCGAGCAGCGCAAACATCGCTGCGCCCGGGCGTTAGCGGCTTTGCGCCCCATTAGCGCCCTCTTAAGGCGCTAACGGGAGGCGCAACCAACTGAATTTTTACCCCATTGTCACCTACGCGAACTTTGACCCTAGCGCTCAAGTCGGCGCTGGTTCCTAGGCTAACCTGATGTGCAAGCAGGCTGACAGACACTGACAGGGCGATATCTGCAGCTGCTAAAGGGACACACACATCAATCAGGTAAGTTTGAATGGAAGGGTTTGGACTGTTTTTTAAATTTTTTTTATTGAAGTGGTGGCTTGCTGCAATAGATGTGAAAAGTTTTTTAAGTGTTTTGGGAGTACTGCTGGACGCTTGCAAGGGCTCGGATGGTAAGTGAATGCCTTTGAGAACAGACAGAACATGCTGCGAATACTCAGCGGGTCACGCTACATCCGTGGGGTTCACGGCTCAGGTCGACATGCTGCCTGACTAACTGAGTATTTGCTGCATTTTATGCTGTCATTTCACATTTACAGCGTCCGCTGGCAGAGGGAAGAGGAAGACGCAGAAGAGGAAGGCGCAAAAGATGAGGAAGCCGAAGAAGAGGAATCAGATGGATGGATGCATCCAAGACAGCCCCTTTGTGGCCGGCATATCTGGGATGGAATCATCCGCCTGCGGTTCCACTGGCTGGGCAGGCTACCTCTTCTTGTTGACCCACTGGCTGGGCAGGCTGCATTTCCTGGGTTGTGAAATGAGGAAGGCACAAGGGTGGAGTTGTGCTGACGGGAGGGCGGGAAGCCTAGAGGTGCATGCCAGAAGGGGGATAATGTACGAGGATACCCGCATCTTGTATACTTTCAGCCCCGCCGCTGGCCAAGGGATCAGCCATGCCCCTGCCAAGAATGGCTAGCATTGTCTCCTCCAAGGGGGTGAGCTGGTGCTTGAAATGGGAGATGTGCCTCATGATTGATGCAGATTGTTGGTAGGTGAGTGATTGGGGGTCCTACATTGAGCAGTGTGTGAGGCTAGTGGTTCAGTTGGTAGGAGACGGCTTTTGAAGATGTATTCACTGACCTTGACCAGTGGCCTGAGGTCCTGAAGCTTCTTTGGGCACTGGAGCCAGGTGGTGGGGACGACACCAAAAATATTAACTATATTCCCTTGTGCAATCCCTTAGTGGCTCTCGTTACTGTGCCTTTGCCTACTCTAGTGCTCCTACGAAGTGTTGGGCCAATGGCTGCAGCAGGGCTGGTACAAGGCTGCTGAGTGTCCATGTGGGAGACTTCAGATGGCCTTGCAGGATGCCCTCGACCAGCTCTGGGCCTGGAAGGCCCGGCTGTAGGCTGCACCACCTCAGCATGGGCAGCAGCAATCTTGGCTGGGTGGATGACAGGCAGTGACAAGGGCAATGGCGGAGTGGCAGTGGTGGGAGCAGGAATGCTGTCATCCTGAAAGAACTGCAGATGCTTCCTGCTCCACTGACCCACTGCCACTCCCCCAGGGCAGCACCTCAGCATCCCTAGAAATCTGTTGCAGCACAGATTGCTGGCCTGCTGCGACACCGTGAAAGCTCCGGTCGACGGTGGTGGTCCCAGCCACGATGGCAGCAGTCAGAGCTTGCATGGCATCAAGCTGAGACTGCATGAGAGCAGTCTGAGATTGGATGCCACCAAGCATAGACTGCATTACAGCACTAAGACATTGCATCGCTTCCGCCTGTGCTGCAATGGAAGCTGCCAGATGGCACATGACACACGTCATCAGGTCTGGGTTGCCACGGTCTCTCTGGGAGTTGACCATCCTTTGCAGACTGGAAATGATGGGCTCCATGGTGTGCGCAGAGCCTTGTGCAATGTTGGAGGCGGACTCCTCCACGCTCCTTACCATTGCCAAGAGGCTCTCAGGCACCCTCGCCATTGCACCTATCATCTCCGTGTGCATGCCCATCACCCTTCTTCTAAAGGCCTCCCCATCGAGGTCCTCATCTGAGTCTTGTGCGTGAACTCGCCCTCTGGGGAGCTGGCCCCCAAGCTACCATTTTCCCCTGGCTTTGCTGCAGCCCACTCATACCCAGTGCCTCACCCTGTGCAGATCCCGCTACTATACTAGCCTCTAAAGAACCCGTAGTGTCAGTATCTGAGCTGGTGCCTGCGGGTGAGACATGCAGTCATGCGGTGTTTTCTTCCTCCTCCTCCTCTTCTCCCGCCTCGCTCTCTACCATGCCCTCAGGGACCAGCTGCTCAGGTGCTTGCTGATTATCTGAAAACATAAAGGCACAAGAGTCGGGTTAAGGTGAGGGGAGGGGGGCAGGAAGGGAGAAATGCATGCATACAGCATGATTAGCTGGAAAGTGCAAAACGCTTGTGGGGTGAGGGGGAAGTGGGATGTGAGAAAAAGGAGTAGGGATGAACATACCGTTGTTGTCCCCAAGGGGCTCAATGTCGCCGATGGCCATGGCGCCCACCACCTAGCGCCCAATGATCTGCAGCACTCTATTCTCCAGCTCAGACAGTGGTTGGGTGTCAGCTTGTCCCCTGCCTGTGCGCTCCTGCTCCCTCCTGTTCTGAGCAACCTTAGCCTGCAAGAGAAAGGAACATGTGTGAGTGATGTGCCTGCCATAGTTGAATAGCTGTCATTGTATGCAAGGTGTGCGATTTGGGTGTGAGTGTTGGTAGGTAGAGACTGTTGGTGGGTGAGTGCTGGGGGTGTGGTGCTTTGGGCAGTGTGTGAAGACTATGGTTGAGATGGTGGTATGTAGCATTTGTGAAGCATTGGCTCACCCTGACCACCCGAGTGAGCTCATTAACTTTCTTCCTGCACTGTATGTGGGTCCTGGGCACCACAGTGCTGCCCGAGAAGTGCTGCGCTACCTCCCTCTACATCGTGCGGAAGATATGCAGCAAGGGCCTCCTGCCACTTGCCGGGTACAGCACTGCCCTCCATCTCTCCACAGTGAACACCAACGCCTCCAATGCCTGATCGCTGAATCTGCAGGCTCTCTCCCTGGGGCGTGGATCTGCCATCAGTACAGCTGCTTCAGTTGTGTGGCTCCTTCTCCTTGACCTGCTGCTGCTTGCTGAGGCAACTGCATAGCCAGCAATGCTGAGAATGAGGTTCTACAGCATCAATGAACCTCCCCTTTAAGAACTGTAAAATGCCTGTGGCAATGATGACTTGCAATTAGACTGCATGCATTATTGGTCCACCCTTTGAGTGTAACGCCAATGAGCTTGGGCTTTAAGACTTGAATTAGCGCTCCAATCATTTCTTTGAACATTGAGCATGAATTTTGCATGCAGTCTAAAGCATTAGCACCAGGCGCTAATTCTCCAACTTTTCTAATGATACCGCCCATTTCTGGGCTATAATGAATTTTTAGCCCAATATAATTAACTTACTTGGAGTATATATTTTTCCTATGTTGAAGGGCCTATTGTGGGTCTTCATTTCTGATTTAAGAAAATGGAGAATGAGGAAAGGCTATTGTCCTATGAAGCTAATTCCCTTAACATACTGTGTACAATTTGCCCTGTTGTGGATTCTACCCAACCTAGTGAATCGCCTGGTAGGGGTGTTCAGTCATGAGTAAAACCTCCCAGGAAATGACCATGTTATTGATTGCGCCTGTGCTTAATTTTTAGGGCTTTAGTTTAATTTAAATTCTTTAATATTACTTTATACTAAACCAACAAAGACGAACGTAATCAAACACTTTTTTTGCTAAATAATATGTTTGAAATACATTTACAAATCCATTTTCGATTTGTTCTTGTGGTGTCCTGATAAAACAATACATCCCATTCCCAATTTTTGTCACATACAAAAAGAAAGACTTGCATTTATATAGCACCTTTCACGACCACCGGACGTCCCAAAGTGCTTCACCGCCAATTAAATATTAAATTTTTTTTTTTTTTATTGAACACAATTGATTTCATCAACGATTTAAAAGAGATAGAAACGAAGGAAGCCGTTTGCCAAACGTATAGGATAAATTATACTTATTAACTCAAAACCATAAATTCTGAATGTACCCAGCTTAAAATGGATATTAATTTTAATCACACATGTACTAGATAATTGCATTGTGTATTTTAAACAGTTACTTAACCAAATTAAAATAATAAATACATAATTAGAATTCTCATTAAAATAATAGAATGTTAAAACAAACATTCACTCATGGAAATGTGTTTGCCAGTTGAGTAGGTTTTATCTACAGTGTTCCAGAAACCAGAGATGGAAATACAAAAATCTGTAAATGAGCAGTTCCACATTAAAATAACACTTGAATTCTGTGCTAATATTGCAGTTTTCATCATTCAAAAGGTTTAATTGTTGGATTGGTATGATTTTCAATTTCATAACAGCTGTCGATTGAGCTTTACAGGGAACAAGTAACATTATAAAAACAAGCAAAATCCTTTATGCAATGTAATTGGAGTGCAAAGTAGTAGTAATAAATGTAAAATTATTTTAAATTGTTTTCCAAAGCAGGAGCTTTTTCACAGCACTATGGCCGCGAGTTCCCTACCTCGGCGGGTCTGGTGTGGCCGGAGTCAGTGGCGGGTCCCAGCCTTGCTGCTGGCTCCAGCCCCGCTGTCCAAAGTGATTTTACGTTGATTGGGCTTGTTAAGCCTGCCCAACGCGTTTGCCAGCCAATTGAAGGAAACGGGTCTGATGACGTCATTTGATGACATGTCATCAGCCGGTTTCCTTAAAGAGACCATGCTCAAATTGATTTTGACAGTTGTGCTGTCAGTGTTCTGCAGCATTGAGGTGTTGCGAACACTGACAAGCACTGCACAGAGGTGCATGGCTGTATCCAGGCTTATGGAGGGAGTCACAGCATGCAGGGATGTCCTCTTCCCTTCCAATGGGCAGAAGAGACCTCCCCAGGAGATCAACGCAGCCTGGTTGCACATTGCACAGGAGGACACAAGCAGGGATGCCGTCAGGAGGACCAGACTGCAGTGGCGCAAACTTTTCAATGATCTCAGAAGATCACACCAACTTACCTTACACCTCCACCCATCCCTCTCTATCTACATTATCACTTCCCTATCTCACTAGTGAAGGGGTTAAAAGTTAGATTAGCGGCTTAACTGACTAGCTGGCTGATGTAATAAAGGAGAAGTCTGGCAGAACAAAGACAGTTGGAAAAAGCATATTACATGATGATTGGGGGAGTAAAAGAAGGCAAGGAGGCCATACATTGAACAATGGGCCGCCAAGATGTGATTTGCGAAGATGTGGTTAAACGTACGTAAATTGGACAGAACAATGGCAGATGTGGAAACAGGGCAAATGAGATAAACAAGATGTGTTTTGTGGAGATGTGATTAAGTGTACATGACTTGGACAATTAATTCGCCAAGTCCCGAAGAATGTGAAACATAGAAACTAGGAGCAGGAGTAGGCCATTCGGCCCGTCGAGCCTGCTCCACCATTCAATACGATCATGGCTGATCATCCAAATCCAGTACCCTGTCCCTGCTTTCTCACACAGAATCCCCATCGAGCCTGCACCGACACATATCCCACCCTATCCCCGCGTATTTAATTCCCCCTAACATATCCCTTCCTATCCTATCCTATCCCCGTAACCCCACATATTTAATCCCCCCCTAACACTAAGGGTCAATTTATCATAGCCAAATCAACCTAACCCGCACATTTTTGGACTGTGGGAGGAAACCGGAGCACCCGGAGGAAACCCACGCAGACACGGGGAGAATGTGCAAACTCCACACAGACAGTCACCCGGGGCTGGATTCGAACCCGGGTCCCTGGCGCTGTGAGGCACCAGTGCTAACCACTATGCCACTATGCCACAAGGAAACAAGATGTAAGATTGTATATAAGCCAACTGCTCGAATGTAAAAATTAGACTCTTGTCTCAGTTCAGACTGAGAGAGCCTCTCCCTGCACGTGCTTGAATAAAGATCGCTTGGAACCAGTACACGCTCGTCTCCGTCTGCTTTGGGGCAGAGAGAAATCCCACAACAACTTGGCGTAGTCGGCAGGATTCCCAGGACGCAGTCAAACGACCAACCATAATGGGACCGCAAGTCGGGTGCGTACCTTATATTACCACCCATAGTTAGGTGCGGAACCCCAGAAGGCTGGATGTGAGACTGTAGGGATGCGAACCGGAGACTAGCGGGTAGTGGAGTGATCTCTGCGCAGTAGAACCATGAGCCGCCGTTAACCAGAACCGCGTTGTAGTGGGAAGGTCCGAGTTACCGTTTGCGCAGGCCAGAGGAATAAAAAAAAAATGGCCACAGGAGGGGAAGATTGGGGACCGGAAGGGTCCATAACCAAATTTATACCAGGAAAAAATAAGAAACTAGTTGAGAAAATGAAAAAGAAAGGCTGGAGTCCAAACGACAGTCCAGACAGGCAAAGGGAATGGTGGGGCACCATATTGATACCTTATTGATGTTTTTTGCTTGAAGGCCTCAGCCTCTCACAAAAGCCTGGGCTTGGATTTGATATTTTTGCCCAGAGCTGTGACTCTGTTCGTTGAAGACAGATGCAGCAGTCTGAACATACGCAATGTGTGCAATTTCACAGGACACATCAATGGCCTTGAGGTAGCTCAACTCTTCCAATTCTTTCTCTTCAGGCTCTAGTGTTACCTTTTGGTCTGTTTTTCCCAAATTAATTGAAGAAAGTTTAGAGGACAAACTTCAAAAGTTTATCTTGATTTAAAAAAAAACCAGAAAATTATGCGTGAGAGAAAAACAGATATTAATTTCAAACATGACAGCACTCGTTACACATCTGTTGTAGTTCTGGTTTGTGTTTGAAATATAAACGTTCCATTAATTTCAAAAGGCATTATCAAGCTGAGAGGGGGGGGCGAGAGAGAGAGAGTGAGAGAATGTCATTATTTCCCCAAAATAATAAGGAAAAATAATTGAATTTTGAAATATTCTCAAGCAAACTGAACGGCTCTGATTATAATAACCTCTGGTTTGTTGGTAATTAGAAAATATGAACATTCTAATTAGTGATAGTTGTCAGAGAGAAACCTCTAGTTGGAATTTTGACTTTTGGACCCGCCGGGAGTGGGGGGAATGGGGGCAGTGGAGAGTGGTTCATGCTGTGGAGTTTGAACAGTTGCCCCGTCTGGAGGTCAGCCTGATTGACAGGCTGGCTTCTAGTCGGACGGGGAATGCTGGACAAGAGGCCGCCACCCAGTTAGGTGCGATCCCCGACCCCGGGGGGTGGGGGGCGGTCTGCTCTCCAACCCTGGGGGTGTCTGATCCCCTATCCGGTGGGGGGGTGGGGGTCTTATCCCTGAACCCACGGGGGGTCCGATCCGGGGCGGGGGTGTTTGTATTGGGTGGGGGGTGATGATGGGGGAGCTTGGGGGTTCGGGGGGGGGGGGAGCACTCCTGCTCCTCCTTAAAGGGACAGGCTGGGAATTGTCACAAAAGGTTTTTTTCTTTAACTTTTCACATTAAGAATGTTTTTCTGCTTCAGAACTTGTTGCTGCGTGCGCTTAGCCTCTTAAACGTAGTGATGGGGGTCTTGTTCTGTACTGTTTAATCCAGCACCCTCCTCCTATTCCTGAATTCCCCCCATTCAAAATGCACAGAGATCACAATAACAGATTATCAATTGTGTTTCATTGAAACAAGTGTATCTGTGTGTTTTCTGCTCGTCATCAAAGTGCTTCTCTTTACCCATTACTTTCAAGGCTCACTGCAAGGGCTCCCTGACTCTTGTTTGGGTCTTGCAGCTATCCTAGCCCAGTGGCATAGCAAAAGCACAATCAAAGGGGTGAATACATTGACATTTATGAGAAAATCAGCTAAGAGTAAATCAAAGCTGCAAGGGAGGCAGGGAGCAGTGGATTCTAGCTGGCTCAGAAATACAAAGTGTTGATTTCTTCTGTGGGTGGATAGTTTAGAGGCGTGGGAAAGAAAGAGGCAGTCACAGCACTCTGCGACCCATACACAGAGCTACAAATTGATGCATATGGTCCATTATGTATACGTATAGACATAATTTTCAAGGTCTCTTGAATCTGCACCAGGTAATTTAGCTTTACATCTCAGTATTCTTGGTAACCAAGACAACCTGAATGTCTATTCTGAAGCAGAACTAGCCTTGTTATGTCTAATCCCCAAACAATTCTATTAACGAAACATCAAATCAGCACTGATCAGTATTGATGTGCAAGATTATTACCAGCTTAGTGCACACTGGATCCTCCGAACCCGAGTTTGGCAAAGGATTTGGATTATGTTTCTGTTGATTGCTTCAGCACCTGCGTGCCATGTAACCTATTTAATTTTAATTTAATTTTCTGTTCTTCCCTTTTCATCAGAAGGTACTGACTCCTGCTGGAGCTCTGGTTCCATGAACACTGTCCCTCGCTTCACCTAAGTGGTCATTTTATAATGTGTGAAACGATTATTTGATTGAGAGAGAAGTGGTGTCACAGCCAAGTTTCCTCCTCTTCTCACCCAAAATCCACACCTGGGCAACTTTCCACAAGCGATTACTGAATAGCAATTGGGAGTGAGAACCCTGGCTGATTTATTTTCTCTTTACTTCCCGAGCCCAAGGGTGCTGAGGATATTTGTAGTGCTACTGCAACGATTGAACCTGGCATCTTCCTGGTCTATCTGGTTCCGTTCCACACTGGGTACTGCATTTAGTAACTGAGCCATCTGGAGCTTCTCAGGGGAGTTTTATTATACTTTTATTTTCCCGTGAAAGTTTACATGATAATAATGAGGATCAGAACATGTACATTTTAAATCAATACTTCATGGCAAGCACCACTGAGAGCAGCTAGTGTTATTACCATAGATTCTGCTATCAAAGGAATTACAATTCAGATTAGAGATTCTGATGACATAACTACAAGAAAAATAAATATATCCTTCTATAACATCTCACGTTGTGCTTCATGTTGAATGGTAAAAAGAAACTATTAGCTTCTGAGGCAACCAAGTTCTTTGATCAGAATGTTAATGGTATGGTAGTTGAAAGTACTGTAGTACCACAATGGCTGTTCAGTAAAAAAGTATCATGGTTGTTGTAATGTCTATAAAGCAAGATGTGCATGTCACAGTGGGTATAAATTATAGGTGAGCACTAAGTTATATGGGAAAGTGGGATGATGTAAAGAAATGGCTGTCTGCTAAAGAGATCCATAGCCACATCACGTGGGGAGATTATTGATAGATGGGGGCTTGTGTTGAAAAATGCAAGGCAATAACATTGATGCTAAAGGTAACAAATATGATTTAAGCTAGACCGTCCCCATTGCTTACTATGGGTGCGCTGGTGTTAATGCGATTTGCTATGGGCGGTGGATGGTAAAACAAGTAGCAAGAATGCAGGAGGCAGCCATGTGGCTCTGTGGGACTGCAGCACTGACCTTCTATCCAACCGAACAGGAGAGTCCCAAAGTGGCTCAGTAAGAAAGAAAAATGAGAGAAGAAGAAAAACAAACTCTCGTGCAGCCGGAAGACGCGAAATGGACGAGGGACAAAAACCTGCAGTTATTGAAGCAGGACAATCTGTTAAAAGTAGGATTCCATGACACAGTATGTCCGAAATAGCCGGCGCACTTAATACATTATAAGTGGTGCTTTTGTGATTGACTCCTAATGTAATGGCAAAAGGTTAGTGCTATTTGCCTGATGTAGTCAGCTGGCTGTGATAAGCGTGGTGGTATAAGTGGTCGGGACTGTATATCACTGAACGAGGTGGAGAAGGAAACAAATTTGAATGGAACAGTCATATCTTATATTTTATGACAATGACTACAGACATAAATAGACTTTATGAATCTACTTATACACCCTAGCATTGTGACATACTGTAAAGCTTTAGTGAGTGTTGTAACCTGTATTGATCATCGCTCTTAGTGCAGCGGCGGTGAAAAAGATTTCAGGAAGGCAAATAGAATGCTTTAGTGCCTTAGGTCGCAAAATTATGATGCAAGCTAGCCAAGTCTACAGACTATTTATAATTTTAAAAGATAATGGACAGAATGGACATGGAGAAGTTCCTTGTGTGACCTTTGATGATGAGAGTAATTCACAATCTCTTACTATATAACATAATATATGGAGTAGCCTTTTCCACATTTGTAAGCTTTTTAGCTTTTCTTGCCAGACTCTTTAATTGCACTGACATGATTATGGGTTAATAGCAACGATAGTTGTAAAAATAATGGTAAGTATTAAATCCATCTTTGTTTAGCCTGTCACTTTAATTCACCGCTTCACTCCCACTCTGACCTCACCGTCCTCGGCCTATTACACTGTTCCACGGAAGCTCAGCGTAAGCTCGAGGAACAGCACCTCATCTTTCGTTTAGGCACGCTACAGCCCTCTGGACTCAATATCGAGTTCAACAATTTTAGATCATAACCTCAGCTCCAATCACATTTATATTTTATTTTATCCACCCTTTTATTTGTCCCCCCCCACCTTTTTTTTCCTCCTAGAAGCTGGCAGCTGTCCTTCATTCTGCCAGTGGATTTCACACTTCATTCAGCCTTAATCTGTCACATTAACACCACCTCTAGCCTTGCATATCTCTTAATGTCTCTTCATCTCCTCCTTTGTTCCTTTATCCCCTCCCCCTTTTCCCAGCTTTACCCTGGCCTTAAATCTATTTGATTTCCGGCTCTTCCCAGTTCTGATGAAAGGTCATCGACCTGAAACGTCAACTCTCTTTCTCTCTCCACGGATGCTGCCTGGCCTGCTGAGTTTTTCCAGCGTTTTCTGTTGTTATTTCGGATTTCCAGCATCCGCAGTATTTTGCTATCGTTTTGTTTAGCATTACTTACACAGTGAGCACTAGCCAGACTCAAAATTCTGTTTTTTAAGTTCTTTGTTGTATTATGAGCTAGTAAGGTAGAAACAGCCTGAAATAGTCAAGGCTGGTTTCAATAGCAGCATTGTGCTCTCTGTGCTATAGTGTGAATGTTCTCCCATCTTCCACCCTCCATAAACTTGAGGTCATCCAAAACTCGGCTGCCCGTGTCCTAACTCGCACCAAGTCCCGTTCACCCATCACCCCTGTGCTCGCTGACCTACATTGGCTCCTGCCAATGCTTCAATTTAAAAATTCTCATCCTTGTTTTCAAATCCCTCCATGGCCTCGCCCCTCCCTATCTCTGTAACCTCCTCCAGCTCTACAACCCTCCAAGGTCTCTGCGCTCCTCCAATTCTGGCCTCTTGCGTATCCCCGAATTTAATCGCTCCACCATTGGCGACCATGCTTTCAGCTGCCTTACCCCTAAGCTCTGGAATTCCCTCCCTAAACCTCTCCACCTACCTCTTTGACCAAGCTTTTGGTCATCTGTCCTAATATTTCCTTATGTGGCTCAGTGTCAAATTTTGTTTGATAGTGTTCTGGTGAAGTGTATTGGAATGTTGTACTATGCTAAAGTAAGGAAGGTCTATAACACCTATTACAGATGTTGCCTTCTGTTGCCTAGGCCTTAAGCTCTGGAATTCCCTCCCTAAACCTGTCCGCCTCGCTACCTCTCTTTCCTCCTTTAAGACGCTCCTTAAAACCTACCTCTTTGACCAAGCTTTTGGTCACCTGCCCTAATTTATCCTTATGTGGATCGGTGTCAAATTTTTTGTCTTAAAATACTCCTGTGCAGCGCCTTGGGACGTTTTACTATGTTAAAGGCACTATATAAATACAAGTTGTTGTTGTTGTTGGAATAAGCAAATGATCGAACTTCTGTTTGTTGCTATAAACAACATAATTTCAAATGAAAAATGTCAATACAAAACAAAGTCAAGTGAAATATAGAAAAAGTAGAAGGGAAGCAAAAAGAAAGTCCAAGAGAAGGCATGAAGACAGACTGTCTGATATTGCAAAGGGAAATAGTAAAGGATTTTACATAGACAAAAAGTAAAAGAATAGTTAAAGAATGGCAGAGGCTGATTAGAGATGAAGAAGGAAATCTTCTTATGGAGGATGAAGGAATGGCAAAGATGCTAAAAAGTACTTTGTCTTGATTTTCACAGAAGAGTGTGGTAGTGGGAATGGAAGAGTACAAGACGAGGAAGTGGAGCAATTAGATGGAATATCTTTCCAGAACAAAATAGTACTGAAAAATACTTGGTGCAACTCAAAGTGGAAAAGTCTCAGGGTCACGATGACAAACAACCAAGAATGTTGAGGGAAATAGCAGAGGCTCTGACCACAATCAATCAAATACCCTGCCATGTTGAAGTAGTGCCAGAGAACTGGAGAGCTGCCAATGTAAAGCTTCTGTCTGAAATGGGACAAAAGGATAAGCTGGGTAACTATATACTAAACAGTCTCTATCAATGGTAATGGATAATCTTCTGGAGGCCACGATAAAGGATAAAATTAATACTCCTTTGGAGAGAAATGGATTAATTAAGGACAATCAGCATGGATTTGTAAAAGACAATTCACGTCTGATAAATGTAATAGAATTCTTTGAAGAAATGCACTAGATGTGTATATTTGTTGTGTGTATTTATCTATATTACATGACATCTGCCAGACATGGCCCCATTCCTCCATCACATCTAGATGCGCCTGTAATCTATTTTTCGCATCTGAGGTCCCAACATCCCACCAATCTTTGTATTATCTGTGAAGTTCTAGACGAGTTTTCAACCCACAATTTACCTGCTAATTCCACAGGACTCAATCTTATTAATTAGCCTATAATATGCCACCTTGTCAAAGGCTTTTTTTTGAAAATCAAGGTATACAATGTCAACTGGGCTACCTATATCCACCAACCTAGTGATTTTGTTCAAAAAAAAAACTTTCAAAAGAGAATTGGATATGTGCTAGAAAAGGAAACATTTGCAGGGCTGTGGGGAAAGAGTAGTGGGTAGTTCTTTCAAAGAGCCAGCACAGGCACGAAGAGCTAAATAGCCTCCTTCTGTGGTGTATGATTCTAGGACAGTTCCCACAACAAATTTATTCAGAGCATTGATAAAGATGGTAAAGCCCAGCAACATTTCCGGTGCTGATCGCTGGGGGACTCCATTGGTCCATACAGAACCACTACCATTCATAGTGACTTTCTGTCTGTGAGAATACAGCAAATTCTTTATCCAACTCAAAGTCTGCCTGATAATCCGACAGTACTCAATCTTATTAAGTAGTCTATAATGTGGCACCTTATCAAAGGCTTTTTTGAAAATCAAGGTAGACAATTTCCCCAGCCTAGTGACTTCCTTAAAAAAAAATTACGGTGAAACATGACCTTTTCCAGAAGTCATGTTGAGACTCTGTAATGACCCCTCCTCTGTCAAGTAAATACTGCATGATACATGTTTGACAAGATACTTTGGACTTTGAAATATTCATATTTTGTAATGTATAACTGACTAAAGCAGCCACATTTATTTTTGTGCATCAGGAGATAACGCAAAAACAACATTAAAAGAAGTGGTAAATTCTAAAAGGACTATACCAATACTTAAGTTTGGAGGGAGGTTCTGAATAAAAGTCCTACTTTTAGGATTTGAGTTCTGATAGCAGAATCTTTCAGCAGAATTGAGTACTGTTTGCAGAGATTTTTAATGAAGAAGATAAGATACAAAAGCAAAATACTGCGGATGCTGGAAATCTGAAATAAAAACAGAAAAAGTTGGAAATACTCAGCAGGTCAGGCAGCATCTGTAGAGAGAGAAATAGAGTTAACGTTTCAGGTCACTGACCCTTCATCAGAACTGGAAAATGTTAGAGATATAACAGATTTTTAAGCAAGTGCAGGGGCAGGGAGTGGGGGGAGGGGAGGAAAGAAAAAAAAGGAAGGTCTGTGGTAGGATGGAAGGCAGGAGAGATTAAAAGACAAAAGGGATGATGGCGCAAGGCAAAAGGAGATGGTAATGGGACAAGTTAAGAAATAAAAGATGACTCTAGATAAGATATAAGCTTGTTTAATCCTTTCTTAAGTTTTATATATTTCTTGGCCCTTCCTACAAAATCCAAAGTCCTCAACAGATCAACAGTAAAATTAAAGAGTTACTGTCCGATGTTAAACATTGAGATTAATGTACTTACTTATTTATATAACTGTGGTCTGTGAGAAGAACAAAACTGTGGTCCGTGAGGATCAACAAATAAATGATTTACCTGCCATGGTTAAGGAAAATATTCTTTTGCAATCTAAGAGTACTTCACTGCTTCTGATGAGATATCTTACACATTTCTTTCCAGGTTTGTTCCATGTAATGGCCACCCTTTCCTTGGCAATGATGTAACCTCTGCCTTAGTGAGCAACGTGATGGGAGGTCAGCTAGTATTTTAATTTCGGTTTTAAGTTCATAATTGTATTTACAAAGTTAAATATTTTACTTTTATGTATTTAATATGGAGTAACTGTATTTCCTGAGTAAACCTGTTCAGAAGCAGATTCCCATACATATCAATCACAAATATTTCAGATTTTGTTTGAATTGCACAATATTGTATCTACAGATATATGATTATGTGCTTACTTATTGTTTGTAAAAGTTCTGAGACCAGTCAGTTTAGCTAAAAATGATTTTCTCTATAACTGCCACTGTTTTTTATACTCATAACAAGTCCACTGAATGTTATTTTACAGAACTCAATCCAAAAACACAATCACTTTGCCCTTTTAAACTTATCTCTCATTCTGAAGCTCGTCATTGACGGCACTTCAGGTGTGACCAAATACTTCAATCTTCATTTGCCAAAGGCAAGGTACCGTTGTTGAAATCATTTCAGCTATCAAATCCATCAAAGGAATTGCTATAGCAGCTGCTTTTCTTGGCATTCTCTTCTGTGTTGCCTAACCTCAGAACTCACTGTCTACAGCTTTTTCATTTATATTATCCTTGAGCTGTCCTTTCATGAAGCTATGTCTTTTAAAGCTTTCCTGATTCAATTAAACTAATGAAAGAATTCATGTCGTTTTTTTAATATATTTGACCATTTCCTGTCAGCTAGGGACAGATAGTTCCTTTTCAAATCTCAATTATTGTTCTTTGCAAGTGAGATTCTTCTAATTTTATTCAGAAACGTAACATATTTTGACCTCATTCTAAAATAAAATATATTATATATATTTAAATGGGATTCTAAACTCTACATACTTGTCAGATAGACCAGTCTTTTCAAGATTCCCATGGAATTCAAAGAACCCTTGTGATCTCATGGAATGGTCCATAGATCTTGCAGAAATTGGTCCACCATTGAAACCCTAAATGCGTGTTTATGACATTTGAACAAAGGGTGAAATCCATTTTATTTAGTAACAAAGAAATGCATTATCAAAATAATTATTCTTCAAACTGATTTAATCTACTGCACCGATTTGAATTGAACACTTCTCACACCAGTCACCCTACGGTTCCTCCAAGTGAAACTGCCAGTTTGTAGATAGTTCTGAGTTGTGGTCTGATGCCCTCTATGAATTTAGTTGAGATTCTCAAAGCTTATTTCATGTAGGGCCCTTACAGCTAGCAGCCTGAGGAGACTTTTATTGTACCAGTCCAGGCTGAATTCAAAGCTCAGAGGTGAAAGTACAGGCTGTTCAGATATTAAATTGTACAGTTGACCACTGTCACTTCCCTGAATTAATGTCAATGTCAGTACTTGAAATCAGTTTAATAGAGACAGTGTATCCTGTAAAGAGACAGTATATAATAAGAGGTTCAAAGCAAATGGGGGCTATCTTGTTCTTTGCATTGAGATGTCTGAGGAAGCTGTACGCGTTCCAATTCCTGAGGAGGTGCTCCCCCTCACCAAATCACCACAGCAATGGCGCTTTAAGAGGAAACTATCTATGGAGGGATTGTTCTGAAACTTTGACAGGCTACAGGACAAATATAACTGAAGATCTGGGCCAGAAATTCAGGCTCTTGTCGGGTGAGTATGCGCTGTGTACTCGCCCGTAAGGCCACCTGAAGTGCCGGTTTCACGCATGCACTGCGCATGCGCGGGAAACCGGAACTTCCGTTCCCCTGAAGGAAGGGGTTAAGAGGTCGAACACGTGCGCGGGAGAGGCTGCGCGCACGCAGCGAACTTCGTTTTTTTTTTCAGGTTTCTCCGTGAGGGTAAGTATGGAGAAGCTGCACTTTTAAAAAGGAGGCGCAAGGCCTGTTTTTAACAAGGTAAGTGGTTAATTAATTAGAATTTAAACATTTTCTCAACAGGTTTATCTTTTTTACATACTTTAAAGAAAGGTAAGTTTATTTTTAGCACCGTTAAAAAGTTTAATTAATTTTTTCAAAAATTTAAATTTTTGTTTAAAGTAGTTAATTTATGTAATTTATAGTTATTTTAAAAATGTGATGGTTTTTTAAACATTTATTTGAAGTTTGAGTGTGGTTTTGGGGCCGATCTCTATTCATAGATTTGACAGGTCTTCCTGTCAAATCTATGAATGAAAATTCCCTGCTAGGATTGGCTCTTCATGGCCCACGTGATCCCAGGGGATGCTTCGAACTAACTGCGCCCCTGGGATATGCAAGCACTGCGCGCCGGCAGCTGCAGGAGGCCCAGGACCCGAATTTCTCGTGGGCCTGAAGCACAACGGCAGGCGTGGTAGGTAAGTACGCGCGCAATGCTTGCACCCGCAGGAATCAGAGAGCCGAATTTCTGGCCCTAATCAAATGCTACCTCTTTCTTTCTAATGAATTCAGGAGATAGCGCACTGTTTGTTTCTGTTCTTGTTAGCCATCAATGGTTTGGACTGGTCCACTGATTGTGAGTTCTTGGGGAAAATATATTGGGGAAGAAGTTTGGTTCGTTCGCGCCTCCCGTTAGCTCCTGGTGGGGGCGCTAACGAGGTGCTAATTAAGTAGCGTCGGGGTGAGGTGAATCCAGCGCCGCACGCCAAATCCAGTCGTTCCTTAGTGCAGCCGCTAACAGTTAGCGCCTGGGGCTTTAGCGCCAGGCAGATTGTGAGGTCAGTGAGTGTGCAATGCTCACTCAGCGCCCGATCTGCCAAATTGATTATCACCCCTGCCTTAGTGCCTCGCCTCGACAACGACAGGAAAAGGAGGCGTGAAGCAGGCGGTTGGCGGCTCCAGGGGCGCTATTTAAAGGGATCAGTCGCAGCTGTCAGGTTGGTGCTGTTTTGCTGCTTCCTTGTCAGTTTGCGATTGTGCAAAAGTTTAATTCCGTCAATTAAAGGTTCTTTAGTAGCAGGAGTGCTGTGGTTACTAAATATTTGTTACATTTATTCTGACAAAATTTCAAAGTGCTACAGATCGTTACATTAATGGGGGCTGTACTGGCAGTCGACCGCGCCCTCCAGGATCTACGGCGGAGGGAGCGCAAGCACAGAGAAAGATTGCAAGATGTGGCCAGAGCGAGGAGGAGGGTCATCAGAGCTCTCAACAGGAGGCCTTACCCTCCGAGGGTCTTCCGACAGCAATTCTCCTACCTTCAATTAAACCAGGAGCAGTGTCTTAGAAGGCTCCGCTTCAGCAAGGAGGTGGTCACAGAACTCTGCCACTTCCTGCAACCAGACCTCGAGCCTCAGCTCAGGGTGACCACGGCTCTCTCAGTGGCAGTCAAGGTCACTGTCGCCCTCAATTTCTTCGCCAGTGGATCCTTCCAGTCTGCAACAGGAGACATAGCTAACATCTTCCAGTTCGCCATCCATCGCTGCATCCGGGAGGTCACAGAGGCTCTCTACAGTAGGAGAAGGGGCTACATTTCCTTCCCCATCACCAGAGAGAAGCAGGTCGAGCGTGCATGTGGCTTTGCCATGATAGCGGGATTCCCCATGGTGCAGGGCAT
The DNA here is from genome assembly GCA_030390025.1 of Squalus acanthias. Taxonomy (NCBI): domain Eukaryota; kingdom Metazoa; phylum Chordata; class Chondrichthyes; order Squaliformes; family Squalidae; genus Squalus; species Squalus acanthias. The sequence continues at coordinate 24,706,617 of CM059447.1, read as the reverse complement.
CATTGACTGCACCCACGTGACTTTGTGGGCACCGCATAACAATCCTGAGATCTTCCATAACCGCAAAGGCTACCACTCACTTAATGTGCAGCTGGTGTGTGATCACAGACAGTGAATCCTCAATGTGAATGCCTGCTATCCTGGCAGCTTTATTTGAAATCACAAGCTTTCGGAGCGCTGCTCCTTCGTCACCTGACGAAGGAGCAGCACTCCGAAAGCTTGTGATTTCAAATAAAGCTGTTGGACTATAACCTGGTGTTGTGCGACTTCTCACATTTGTCCACCCCAGTCCAACACCGGCATCTCCACATCCTGACAGGCGCCAAGATGCCTTCATCCTGCGCCAGACTGGTGTGCCAGCACTCTTTCAGCTGCCACATCAAGCTCGCGGCTGGCTGGTCGGAGTCAAGGGCTATCTGCTCTCCACCTGGCTCATGACTCCCCTCTGCAACCCCAGCACTCCTGTTCAGCATTAACTGCTTGCTGATTTACAGTTGAGATCAGTGTCTGAGATTGGGAGGATGGTGTTGGTCTTCTGCGATGTCAGAGTGATGAATTTCCTTCTGTAGAGGTGCTAGCTCTTCCTCCTGGATCCATGGCTCCTGGATAAATTCACCTTCCATGCTGGTAGCTGTATCTGGACTAGCTGGCTTAAATCTCACCTGCCTTGATCTCAGGGAAACTTGTATATCTATGTGACACATTAATATCTGCCTGTATCTGGTTGGTATAGCCATACAATATTAACTTCTGTAAACTTTCTCTCTCTGTTGGAGATGCACTTTCCGATTTTACAGAGAACCCTTGTACTAGACAAAGTACTCCTACACCTTCTACTACAAAGACTACCACAAAAACTACTAAAAGAACTAGAACTAGAAGGTGTTTACCAAGGAAGACTTTGCCAAAGCTTCGGTAAACGAGGAGGTTGCTGGGATACTGGATGAGATAAAAATAGATAAGGAGAAGGTACTAGAAAGGCTGGCAGTACTTAAAGCGGTAAGTCACCCGGTCCGGATGGAATGCATCCTAGGTTGCTAAGGGAAGTAAGGACAGAAATTGTGGAAGTGCTGGCCACAATTTTCCAATTCTCCTTAGATACAAGGGTAGTGCCAAAGGACTTGAAAGATTGCAAAGGTTACAAAGCAAGGTTCAGTACTAGGACCATTGCTGTTTCTGATATATATTAATGACTTGGATTTGGGGGTACAGGGCATAGTTTCGAAATTTGGAGATGACACGAAACTTGGAAGTGTAGTAAACAGTGAAGAAGATTGTAATAGGCTTTATAGGACATAGACAGGCTGTTGGAATGGGTGGACACAAGGCAGATTAAATTCAACACGGAAAAGTGTGAGGTGATACATTTTGGTAGGAAGAATGAGGTGAGACAATACATGCTAAATGGTATAATTTTAAAGGGGATGCAAGAAGAGAGAGACCTGGGGGTGTTTGTGCACAAATCTTTGAAGGTGGTCACATAGGTTAACAAAGCAGTTAATAAAGCATATGGGATCCTAAGCTTTATAAAAAGTAAAGGCAAAGAGTACAAAAGCCAGGAAGTTATGCTAAACCTATATAAAACACTAGTTCGGCCCCAGCTGGAGTATTGTGTTCAATTCTGGGCACCACACTTTAGGATGGGCGTGAAGGCTTTGGAGAGGGTACAGAAGAGATTTACTAGAATGGTTCCAGGGCTGAGGGATTACAGTTACATGGATAGACTGAAGAAGCTGGGGCTGTTCTCGTTAGCGCAGAGAAGGCTAAGAACAGATTTGACAGAGGTGTTTAAAATCATGAAGGGTTTAGATAGAGTAAATAAAGAGAAATTGTTTCCAATGACTGAAGGGTCGATAACCAGAGGGCACAGATTTACAGTGATTGGCAAAAGAACCAGAGGCAAAATGAGGAAAAACTTTTTACACGAGTGGTTAGGATTTGGGTGACATATGTGTTCGAAAATTTCACCTGCAAGAAGCTGGCTGTTCTAAAATAGTTCCAAATATAGGCCTAATGAGACTTGAAGACAAGGGCTCGATTTTGCCAGGGCCGAGGAGGTGGGATTGGAGGCGTGTGAGGTGTTAAAATTGCAAAAAATGGCGTGTGGGCCCAATATCGCCTCCATCCCGCCTCCGAGCAATTTTCCCAGAATCGGGGTTTCAGACCCTGTTTCCATCCCACCTCCAAGAGGCGGGATAGGCCCTTAAGGCCCTTAGCAACCTCTTAATTGCCTCTATAATCCAATTTTGAGAGGCCTTTCTGACTTTTAGACATTTCCCCCATCCTACCCGCCTCCTCTGGAACATGCCAGGTAATCCTGGTGGCCTCACAGTGGATTGCTTAGTAACAGCTGCAGCTCCACCATTAAAAAGGAGTTTTCAGCAATCAGCATTTGCAGGTGGCAGAACTTTGTTGTCTCAGGTCTGGGGGAACTTTTAGCAGGCCTACTCATTGTTGTGGATGTTTGGAGCCTGAGACCCATCTCCAGTGTGACCTCCTGGGAAACCCCTCTCCCCACCTTGACTGAGCGCTTCCCCAACTGAGGTATATAGCAGAAGCATGGGAACCATTTATTTCCTTTCCTCCTGGACATCAAATTTGGATGAAGACCAGCCGCAGCAGCAGCAGAACCCTGAACAACAGCAGCACCAACAGCAGCAGCAACAACAGGAGCTCCAAGCTGCTGCTCACCCACCTGAAGCTGCACAGGCCAGAAGGCGCCAGAGCGCGACTACATTGCTGCCCGGGATGCAAGGGACGCACTCATGTTGGCCAGATTTGCTTAGCCTGCACAATCAAACACTTTTGCCTCGCACCTTCTTATCAGAGCATTGACAATGGACAAGAACCTGCGGATTCCTATCACTCTGACCACCATACTGACAATTGCAAGTCACTCTAAGCCCTCAATGTGGAAGTCCCATTTGCGAAATGACACAGGCCATAACTTCAACAGTTTGCAATCAGAAATTTTTATCACAACAAGCAACTGATGCCATTTCAAAAATAAACACAACATAACACCCAAGTGACTACCCTTGTGACTACTTGTGCATTATCTTCCTCTTACGCGTGCTCCTACATGGTGCTTCCCCTGTGGCTTCAGCAGATGTGGAGGCCCCTTGCTCACTTTCTTGCTGCTCCTGTCTCGACACCTTTGGCGGCCGTCCTCTGGGGTTGCAAACCTGTGAGGGCTCGGCAACAGGCTGCTGCTCCTGCGGCTGTGCAGGGGATGAGACGCCCATCTCAGATGGGTGAGGACTCTGGTGGTGCTCTGACCGAGGGCTTTGCAGTGGCATGGTCGTGTGAGCGCTTGGAGAGGAGCCCCCACTTGTTGTCTGCCACTAACATCCCTCTCATGGGTCAGCCTTACTTCAGAGCTAGCAAGTGGCTTGACAGCATCTTGCTGCACTTCAGGGGGGCCATGAGGACCCGTTTCTGCACTGGAAGTCCTACTCCAGAGGACTTTCATGAAGGTCTGGTTTCTCTGCTCAATAGCTGACCATCGCCCCTCAAGAGATGCCCGTCTATTCTGAACAATGATCATGTTTTCAACACTCTGGCGACTTAGCTCCTCCATGGCCATAGCCATCCTCTCCTCTACCGTAGCCATCCTTTCCACGGAGGTTGCCATCCTTTCCGTGGTGATGCGTTCATGCGCCAATGCCGCCACAAAGGCTCTGCTCATGTTCGCGATGGACTCCTCCATTCGCTCCACACTCGCAGCGACCCTGGAGACAAAACCTGACAGAGACTCCTGCACCTGTTCCTGGAGTTCCAGCACCGCTCTCCTTCTGGATGGACCCGGAGGCACAGGGTCGACATGCAGCTGAGCCGAGCTGGCAGAGTCCTGTGCCCTCCGATGAGGACTCTCCACTGCTGTCCCTGTCTCCACCATCTGCTGATGCTCACTTGTGAGCTGTGATACACCAGGTGCCAACACTACTCTATCTCACGAAGGTCCCACCGAGGTGTGAGTGTCTGCGCTGGTGCTGGGTGCGCTGAATTCTGCTGATGCTGCGTCTTCAGAGGTTGCAGCTTCCTCTGAGGAGTCTGGAAGCTCAGGCTCTTACTCCTGGACAGTGGGAATGGAGGCTTTCGATGGTCCTGTGGGGGAGTAAACAAAAGAGTTACAGATGTGAGGTAAAGGTTACATGAACATTGAATAGTGCAGATGATCATAAGTCAATCTGTTAAAGCATCAGATTCATTATCAGTGACTCATGCAATGTCAATGAGAGAGATGCCAAACTATTCTGTCACCAGCTTGCTGTGATGCGCCCGTCTGTCCGTTCCCCACTTGGGAATCCTCCTCAATCCCGGCGATTTCCAGGGCCGCTTCCTCCCAGGTGGTGAGCTGGGCTACTGAGGGTGGCCCTCCTCCTGTCATGGCTCTTTCCCTCTTATTGTGGGCTCTCTTTTCCTGCAATGAGGGACACAAGTGGAGTTTGAGTGAGAATGAAGGAGTGAGTGTAGAGAATCCATAGCATAGATGCTTAGAAGGAGACAAAGGGCCCTCCTGTGTGTTGTAAGTTGTTGTCATGGCATCACAGTGATAGAGAGTGTGAGGGCTACATGTTTGAATAGTTAAGTGAATGTGACCATAGAGAGAGAGGGAATGGGTAAGGGTGCAGGAATGTAAGTGTCAAGTGGGATGTGGAGGAAGAGGTTGGCAAAGCAGAGTGCTGGTGAGGAGAGGCGATGGGGATCAGATTGAGGGTGATGGGAAAGTCATACTCACTTTTCCTGTGCGGAGAAGGTCATGAAACCTGTTCCTGCACTGCAGCCAGGTTCTGCGGCACATAGAGATTGAGTTGACCTCCTGGGCCACTTGCAGCCACACAGCTTTAGTCTGCTGGGGTGGTTTTTTTCTCCCTGAGGAAGGGAAGAGCACCTCCTTATTAGATCTTGCTCCCTGCACCAGAGCTTGGAGGGAGGGCTCATCAAAGCGAGGTGCACACTTTTGCTTGCTGGTGGACATGGTCAGTAAATGAACTCCATCATACAATTTCCAAAGCGTTTGCAGTCTCCAGAAGAAGCAAGGCTGCTTGCAGGTCTTAAATCCTGCAGCATTGATGATGTCATCGGAGGCGACTTTCTGTATGAGAAGACTCATTGGGCCAGTGGTTCCCACACGCTGGAAATCAATTGCCTAATTAGGGGAAAATCGCAATTTTTCAACACTTCACTTCGGAGTCGGGGTCCTGACACGATTCCCACCTGACACGCCCCAGCCCGCCCACACTGGCAAAATCGAGCCCAAGGAGTTAGATTGAGAGCACAGTGAGACATGAGCTTGAAACAACTTAAGCTGCAGTTATAACCAACATTCAATCACTTTTATTGTAGGGGAAAAACCTAAAGTACACAAAAGTGCCGTTCTCAGCACTAATAAATTTAGAAGTTACTGAAGGGTGATATAATTGCAGAAACTGTTGGTGGGCGGGGGTGCAATTGCCGTTTTACACTGCGCTCGATTGTTTTTTCCATTGACTTCAGTGGACAAACAAATAGGGCGCCGTACAAATCAGGTTGCTGATTCACTATAAGTGTGTTTTGCACAACCGGCGAAGACCAATTTCACCCTGGTAAGATCCTATATTCTAGCACGTCCTGGGGGAGGGACACACACTCCTCAGAAATGCAGATTTCTTTTTCATATTATTCAGTGCATTTTGTGATATTTTGGAGCCTACTGTAATTGTGCTTTTCAAGCCAAAAAACATTTCTCCTGGATGGGTTACAGATACTTTAAATATGAAATAAAACTTGTGGCTGACGTATCAGTGTAACTGTACGGGGTCCATTTCCTTCCATTGGGAATCGAACCCAGAAATTTCATGTTAATTTGTGAAGCGAAACCTTTTACAACACGCACCTCCAATAATCTCAACCAGCAGCGTATTTTACATTCACCAGACAAAACTGCTTCTCTTTTGTAACTGTTCCTGTCCCAGACAGGAAGGAAGCAGGAGTGGGATTACCTGGTATTAGAAGATTAGGGTCATAGACTATGTGCTGGAAGCACCGAAAATTCATTTAAATTTGTTGACCTAACTTTATAGCAGAAAGTCAATGTGCCTGGGGCACTCTATGCTCGCACCACACTATCAGCTCTTATATGTTTTGGGTGGAATAAAGTTAATAAAAGAAAAAGGGGGTGAAAATGGGTATTGCTAACTTTTGAAATTTTGAAAATTTAGTGCCCGGCGTTAAGGATTCTGAACTTCTATTAAATTGGGTTTTAGCGCCCCGGGAAGGAAGTGGGGCGCTAAATTAAGCGCTAATGACCTCAGTAGGGCCCTCCAGGGGCGCTATCAGCAGAGCGCTAATGAATTTCAGGTGAAATGCATTCAGCAATGATCCTTCACACTGGTTCCTTCCAGCTCTTAAAGGGGAGGTTGCATCATTGTGCAGATGCTCATTTTCAACATTGCTGGCTTTGAGGCGGACTGCGAACATCCCCTGATGGCTGTGGCTGTTCCCACTCCCAGGGAGAGAGCTCGTCGGTTCACAGACGTGGCATTGGAGGCATTGGTGGCTGGAGTGGAGCAAAGGAGGGCAATGCTGTTCCCGACCACTGGAAGGAGGCCATCGCCTCAGGTGTTCAGGGCAATGTGGAGGGAAGTGGCCCAGGAGGTCTCGACCAGTAGTGTGGTGAAACGCAGCCTGACACAGTGCCACAAGAAATTCAACGACCTCACTCGGGTGGTCAGGGTGAGTACATGCTTCAACAGCTCCTACATACCAGCATCTGAACCTCAGTCTGTGCACACTGCGCAAACCACCACACCGCCACCACTCACCCACCAAACATCTTCACCTACTCAGACTCACATCCACATCTCACGCCTTGCCTACAATCACAGCCATTCAACGACGGCAGGCATATCACCCCAAACACATAGCTGGACTCTGACTCAAACACATTTGTTTCTCTTGCAGGCCAAGATGGCCCACAATAGGAGGGAGCAGCAGAGAACAGGCGGGGGTGATGCGCAGCTCCAGCAGCTCTCAGACCTGGAGGAGCGAGTGCTGCGACTCATTGGGCAGCAGGCGGTGGGCGTCGTGGCCGTCGGTGACATCGACCCCGTTGGGGGCAAAAACGGTATCTTCAGCCCCTCTCCTTCTCTCATCCCACTTCCCCCTCACACCACAAACCTTTCTCACTTTTCACCTCCTGATACTGTCTGCATTCCTTGCTCCATTCCTGCCCCCCTGCCCTCACCTTAACGCGAGTCTTGTGCCTTTATGCTTTCAGATAATCAGCAACCAGATGACCAGCCTGTCCCTGAGCCTCCCACTGAGAGTGAGGAAGGAGAAGAGGAGGAGGAGCAAAGCACCGCGTCACTGCATCTCTCACTCGCAGATACTGGCATTACGTGATCTTTAGAGGCAAGTTTAGTAGAGGGGTGATGCACCGGGCACGAGTGGGCTGCAGCAAAGCCAGGGGGAAAGGGTAGCTCGGGGGCCAGCTCCCCGGAGGGCGAGTTCGCACGCGAGTTCTGCTGCACAGGACTCAGATGAGGACCTCGATGGGGAGGCATTCACAAGAAGGGTGATGACCATGCACACCGAGATGATAGGTGCAATAGGAAGGGTGCCTGAGAGCCTCTCGGCAATGGTAAGGAGCGTGGAGGAGTCCGCCTCCAACATTGCACAGAGTTCTGCACGCACCGTGGAACCCATCATTTGCAGGCTGCAAAGGATGGTAGACTCCCAGAGAGACCGTGGTGACCCAGACCTGATGCCGCGTGTGATGGACGATGTGACAGCTTCCATTGCAGCACAGGCGGAAGCGACGCAAAGTCTTAGTGCTGTCATGCAGTCAATGGTTGCTGCCATAGAGTCTCAGACTGCTCTCATGCAGTCTCAGCTTGATGCCACGAAAGCTCTGACTGCTGCCATCATCGCTGGGTCCAGCACAGTCCACTGGGGACCTCACGGTGTCACAGCAGGCCAGTAATCTGCTCTCCAGCAGATTGGTGGGGATGCTGGGGTGCTGTCCCGGGGGAGTGGCAGTGGGTCAGTGGAGCAGGAAGCTGCTGTCCTCTCTCAGGATGACAGCATTCCTGATCCCACCACTGCCATTTCGCCATCGCACTTATCACTGCCTGTCATCCAGCCAGACTGCTGATGCCCAGCCTGAGGTGCTGCAGTGTACATTCGGGCCTTCCAGGCCCAGAGCTGGTCGACGGCGTCCTGCAAGGCCATCTGTAGTCTGTGGCACTGACACTCAGCAGTCTTCCACCAGCCCTGCTGCAGCCACTGGGGAGACACTAGGTAGGAGCACTAAATTAGGAAAGGGGACTGTAAAGAGGGGAGGCAAGGGTTTGCACAAGGGCAATTAGTCAATATTGTATATATGTGGTTAATGGTTTTTGATAAATTTATTACTGGAATGTTGCACATTTGGTGCTGTGTCTCATTTCAGTTCTGGGGTGTGTTATGGAATCACAAAGTAATGGAATGATGGCGACATGCTCAGCAACCGGAACAAGGACTCGAAGTTACTGGAAACAAAATCTGATGAAGCGGTCACAGACTGACCTTGCAGAACGCCGATTGAGTGGCTGCCTCCTCCATCTTGCTGCTATTCGTCCTCCTGTTCCTCCTGCTCCTCTTCTTCCTCCTCTTCCTCCTCGTCCTCGTCCTCCTCTCCTCCTCCTGAGGTGGTGCGGCTATGCCTGGTGGCAATGGCTGCGCCCTCATAATGGCCAAGTTGTGTAGCATGCAGCAGACAACGACGAAAAGTGACACCCGCTCAAGCAAGTACTGGAGGGCTCCTCCCGAGCAGTCAAGACAGCGGAACCATTGCTTGAGCACCCCGATGGACTGCTCAATGATGTTCCTGGTGGCAGCATGGCTCTCATTTTATGAATGTTGGCCAGGAGCGTTGGGGTTGAGGAGGGGAGTCATGAGCCAGGTGGAGAGCAGCTAGCCCTTGTCTCCCAGCAGCCAGTCACAAGCTTGATGTGGTGGCTGGAATAGAGTTGGCACACCAGTCTGGCGCAGGATGAAGGCATCATGGCTGCTGCCAGTATAGCAGGCATTGACGGTTAGCATTCATAAGAACATAAGAAATAAGAGCAGGAGTAGGCCATATGGCCCCTCGAGCCTGCTCCGCCATTCAATAAGATCATGGCTGATCATCGACCTCAACTCCACTTTCCCGCCTGATCTGCATATCCCTTGATTCCCCTAGAGTCCAAGGGGTAAAAATTCACTTGGTTGCGCCTCCCGTTAGCGCCTTAAGAGGGCGCTAATGGGGCGTTAAGCCGCTAACGCCCGGGCGCAGCGCTGTTTGCGCCGCTCGAGAACTTAACTTGAGATTGTGCGGCGGCGCTAAAACTTACCGCTGCGACCACCTGCGCGCGCAGATTGTGACGTCATTCCATGGTGCAACGCCCTTGGGGCGCCCCGGAGCGGAAATTGAGTGGCGCCCCCTGCCTTACCGCCTGGCGCTTCCAACGACCGGAAGACTGGAACGTTATCAATCGGTGTGGGGCTGGGGGGGGCGCTATTTAAAGGGGGCCTCTTCCTGTCTTTTTCTGTGGTCGACATTTATGCACCACTCGTTCTGAGAGAGAGAGAGAGATTCGGAGAGAGAGAGAGAGAGAGACTTCTACATTGACTCAACGCTTTGTGAGGTAGTTTTGCCTATTCATCCTAACTTTGTTGCTACTTTAGTTGCTGTACCTCATTACTTTTCTGGCAAAGAGAATATGGGGGCTGCAATGATTGGGGGCATCGTCCTGCTCCAGCTGAATCGGAGGATACCAAGACGCAGACAGAGAGTGGGAATGATGGCCAGACGGAGGAGGGCCATCAGGCGCATGTACAGGAGAGCTTACCCTCCCAGGGTATATCGTGAACAGCTCTCCTACATCCATATGTCCGAGGAGCTGTGTTTGCGAAGGCTGCGATTCAGCAAGGAGGTGGTCACTGAGCTCTGCCACCTGCTGCAGCCAGATCTGCAGCCTCAGCTGAGGTCCAGGACGTCTCTGTCGGTGGCAGTGAAGGTCACAGTGGCTTTGAACTTCTACGCCACTGGCTCATTCCAAGCTGCTGTTGGGGACCTCGCCAATATCTCCCAGTTTGCGGTGCATCGCTGCATCCGGCAGGTCACCAATGCCCTCTTCAGAAGGAGACGAGACTTCATCTCTTTCCCTATGACCCCAGACAAGCAGCGTGACCGTGCTCTGGGCTTTGCGAGGGTAGCGGGCTTCCCCATGGTGCAGGGCGCCATTGACTGCACGCATGTGGCTTTGCGTGCTCCGCGAGAGAATGCAGAGGAATTCAGGAACAGAAAGGGGATCCATTCCTTGAATGTGCAGTTGGTCTGTGACCACAGACAGGTGATACTCGCTGTCAATGCCCACTATCCGGGCAGCTGCCACGATGCTTTCATCCTGCGCCAGACTACTGTGGCAGAAGTTTTCGAGGCACCGCATCAGCCAGTTGGTTGGCTTCTGGGGGACAAGGGGTACGCATTGAGCACCTGGCTGATGACACCGCTCCGTACGCCAAACACCCCTGCTGAGCTGCGGTACAATGAAAGCCATCAAGCAACCAGGAACATTATTGAGCGCACAATCGGCCTGCTGAAACAACGGTTCCGCTGTCTGGACCATTCCGGAGGAGCCCTGCAGTACTCGCCTGAGCAAGTTTCGAACTTCGTAGTCGTGTGCTGCATGTTGCACAACATGGCAATCCTCAGGACCCAGCCAATGCCACCAGGCCTTGTAGCACCACCAGAGGAGGAGGAGGAAGAGGAGGAAGAGGACGAGGACGATGATCATCAGCAGCACCAAGGCAGGAGGGCGGCCCACAATGGTCAAACTGCAAGGGCCGTCCGTCAACGACTAATAGCAAGCCGCTTCTAGGGCCCCTGCCATTGCTACAAACACTAATCAACCTAGCACGCAACCCCTAAGCCGGCCAAGGCACCAATAATTCCAACCACCAGCCATGTATATTTTGAATACAGAAACTTATTTATTTTACAAACTCTGTGTGTGTCAATTCCTCATGACAAACTCATAGAAATAAACACAACAAAACAGTCAATAACATAACTGGTTCTCACAACCTGGAGATAATGTCCAAAACACTAAACAAAAGTTGGACCATGAACCTCGGCCTTTAATAAAAAAATGACCAGCATTTTGGCACACCTCCTACTTTTTGCCCTTCGAGGGTGATCTCCTTCCCTTGCGCACTTCCCCCCTTCTAACCCTACTGCTCCTCCGTAATGGGACCTCAGTGGCTGCAGCAAGGCTGGTGGAAGGCTGCTGCTCGTCAGACCCTGACACTGCAGATGCCCCTGAAGGACGGCCTCGACCACTTCTGGGCCTGGAGGGCCCGGCTGCAGACTGCACCAACTCTGCATGGGCGGCAGCAGTCTGTCCTACAGGCGGTGGCAAGTGCAGTGGAGAAGTGACAGTGTTGGCAGCAGGAATGCTGTCATCGTGAGAGAGGCCAGCAACTCCCTGCTCGCCCGACACACTGGCACTCCCACGGGGCAGCACTTCAGCATCCGGAGCAATTTGCCGGAGAACAGATTGCTGGCCTGCTGCGGCGCGGTGACAGCCCCGGGGACATGTGCACGAACCATCAAGTTTGGCAGCAGTCTGTGCTCGCGTGGCCTCCATCTGAGTCTGTATGAGAGCAGTCAGAGGTGGGATCACGGCAGCCAGTGACTGAATTGCAGCACTAAGCGTTAGTGTGGCATCCGCCTGTGCTACAGCGAAGTGCTCCACACTCCTTGCCAGTGACTCAATGCAATCGGGCACCCTTCCCACTGCACCCATGAGCTCAGTGTGCATGCCCACCGCCTGGGTGTTCATTTCTGCAATCAGCCGCTCCTCCTCTGCGTCCATTGCAGTAGGAGTGTCTGGCATACTCTCCCTCTGGGGAGAAGGCCCCCGTTCTTCCCTACCCCCCCCATGGCGTTGCTGCAGCCCGCTGGGTCCTGGAGCTTCACCATCATCAGCCCCTTCCCCCCTGCTCCCCTCCGGGGAAGGCATGTTCCCAGTGTGGGCATGGGCTTCCTCGGGAGAGGGTGGCACTGATGCTCTGGCTTCCTCTTCCTCCTCAGCTGCAGCATCACTCCCAGTGGCAGCTTCAGGGCCCGTCTCCTCAGCTGGTGAATCACCATCTGAAAGCAGGGAGGTACAAGAGTGGCTTTAGCGTGAGGACAGGCTGGCAGTAAGGGAGGAATAAGTGCAGCGAGTTAGCAAGTTGGATTGAAAGTGTCAAAGGCTGGTATTGTGAGGGACAAGTGGAAGGACAGAGGACAAAAAGGTGATGACCTTACCATTGCTGTCCACAACGGGGTCGGCGTCTCCAGTGGCGACGGGACCGATCACCCGGCTTGCCACAATCCTGTGGACGCGCTCCTCCAGATCGCTGAGGGGTTGCAGCTGAAGCCGCCCTCCACCCGTCCGTTGCTGCTGTCTCCGATTATGAGCCAGCTTAGCCTGCAAGAAAAAGGACAGCATCTGAGTAAATATACAGCCATGGTCTTGCCTGATGTGCCTCCCATAGGTGAATAGCCCTTACAATATACAGCCATGGTCTTGCCTGATGTGCCTCCCATAGGTTAATAGCCCTTACTGTATGCAAAGTGTGGAATGTGCGTGTGTGTTTGATGAAAGGGCCATAGGTGTTGGATGAGTGTTGTGCATTGGGGTTTTAAGACCCTCTGGCCATAGAGTGAGGTTGAGATGGAGGGATGGAGAGGTATTGAGAAAAAGCCACTCACCCTGACGACCCGAGTGAGGTTGTTGAACTTTTTGCGGCATTGAGTATGGGTCCTGGGCACCATGCTCCTGGAGGAGACGCTCTGAGCCACCTCCCTCCACACTCTTCTGAACTCGCGTGGCAAAGGCCTCCTGCCACTCTCAGGGAACAGCATACATCATCTGTGCTCCACCAAAAATCTATCTATCTCAGCCTTGAATATACTCAAAGACTCAGCACGCACAGCCCTCTGGGGCAGAGAATTCCAAAGATTCACAACCCTCTGAGTGAAGAAATTCCTCCTCATCTCAGTCTTAAATGGCCTACCCCTTATCCTGAGACTATACCCCCTAGTTCTAGACACTCCAGCCAGGGGAAACAACCTCTCAGCATCTACCCTGTCGACCCCCTTCAGAATCTTGTATGTTTCAATGAGATCACCTCTCATTCTTCTAAACTCCAGAGAGTATAGGCCCATTCTACACAATCTCTCATCATAGGACAGCCCTCTCATCCCAGGAATCAGTCTAGTGAATCTTTGTTGCACCTCCAACCTCCAAGGCAAGTATATCCTTCATTAGATAAGGAGACCAAAACTGTGCACAGTACTCCAGGTGTGGTCTCACCAAGGCCCTGTACAATTGTAGCAAGACTTCCTTACTCTTATACTCCAACCCCCTTGCAATAAAGGCCAACATGCCATTTGCCTTCCTTATTGCTTGCTGTACCTGCATGCTAGCTTTCTGTGTTTCTTGCACGAGGACACCCAAATCTCTCTTAACACCAACATTTGAAAGTTTCTCACCATTTAAAAAATATTCTGTTTTTCTATTCTTCCTACCAAAGTGAATAACCTCACATTTCCCTACATTATACTCCATCTGCCACCTTACTGCCCACTCACTTAGTCTATCTATATCTCTTTGCTGTGTCGTGGTCGCACACCAACTGCACATTAAGTGAGTGGTAGCTTTTGTGGTTACGGAATACCTCAGGATTGTGATGCGGTGCCCGCAAAGCGACGTGGGTGCAGTCAATGGCGCCCTGCACCATGGGGAAGCCCGCTATCCCGGCAAAGCCACATGCACGCTCGCACTGCTTCTTTCTGGTCATGGGGAAGGAAATGTAGTCCCTTCTCCTTCTGTACAGAGCATCTGTAACCTGGCGGATGGAGCAATGGACGGAAAACTGGGAGATGTTGGAGATGTCGCCTGTCGCACACGGGAATGATCCGCTGGCGTAGAAATTGAGGGCGACGGTGACCTTAACTGCCACTGAGAGAGCCGTGGTGGTCCTGATCTGAGGCTCGAGGTCTGGCTGCAGGAGGTGGCAGAGCTCTGTGATCACATCCTTGCTGAAGCAGAGCCTTCTAACACACTGGTCCTCAGTGAAATACCCTGGGTGGGTAAGGCCTCCTGTTGAAAGCCTTGTTGGCCCACCTACCTCTGGCTACATTTTGCACTCTTTCTCTGTGCCTCAGTTGATGCTGGAGGGCGAGGTTCAGTGCCAGTACAGCCCCCATGAAAGGGTCCAAATATTGCACTTTCAAATCTCCCCTCAATGAAACTGAAGAATCTTTATGTGCCAGAACACTCGTTAAAATGCAAAACGCTCAAATCGGTCAAAAGGCCTCTTTGCCTATGTGAAACTCACAACGCAGCATTGTTGACCGACGAAAACTAAACCGGATGTGGACACCTTTAAATAACGCCTCCTCTACCTGTCGTTGTTAACGGCAGGCGCACAAGCAGGGGGCAAGAGGGAATTTTTCATCCGGGGCGCTGCGCACGGCAATGACGTCACAATCTCCGGGCGCAGGAGATCGGGGCGCAACGTCTTACCGCCGCTGCAAAACTCCCGGCGAATTTAACAGGAGGCGTTGATATCGCCGCGTCCGGTTGCAAACCCATTTCTAACCCCTAGTACTTGAGGTAAAAGGTGTATTCAAGGAAATGACAGATGGATTATAGAATCACTGACATAGTAGCATAAAAAACCGAGGGGAGAAATTCGGCTGCTTTGCGCCTCCCGTTAGAACCTGGGAGGGGTGGGGGGGGGCGGTAATGAGGCGCTAAGGGGTTAGCGACCGGGTACAGTGAATTCAGCGACGCCTGCGACGTTCCTTGCTGGTTTAGTGCTGGTGCTAACACTTACCGCCTCGCCCTCTAGCACCTCGCACATCGTGACGTCATAAAGTGCGTAGCGCCCCGTTACCGCCCCGGATGTGAAATTGCCTCCCGTCCCCTGCTGTATCGCCGGGCGTCAGCAATGGCAGGAAGAGGAGGCGTTGTCACCTCGGCTGGCCGCTTGGGGCGCGCTAATTAAAGGCAGTGGTTTTCAGGTCGGCCAAACTTTATTCTTTGCGCCAGTCTGGTGCCTGCTGAAAGTTTTTGATGCTTTATTGCTGCAAGATGTCCAAGCCCTCCACTCTCTGAGAGTGTTTGGGGCTTTAATGGCAGGTCGCCTGGCAACCAAGAACTGAGCAGAAGTATGTTGTGCACCATCATTGGCCCTTTCCTTTAAGCGAGGGAAGCAGCCTCTGATTCTGGTATCTTTGCACTCCACATTGTTCAGAGCTCTGCTGCTACCGCCCCGCTCTCGCACTTTAGCGCCCTAAGAGAAATGGTTTGCACTTGATTTAGCACTCCACTTCCCTCTTGGAGCACTAAAGCTCAATTTCCTGGGACCAGAAGATGATTATCGCCTGGTGATACTTTTCCGAGATTTCAAAAGTTATCGCCCCAAACGGGGTGCTACGGAATTTCTAGCCCTACATCTTCTCAAAAGAGCTTCTAGTTATTTTCTACATCAATATTACACTTGCATATAGCGAGAGTCATAATGGATTAATGGTGGTGTAAATTCTTCTAACGCACTATAATGTATACAGTAGAGATTCTACAATTGATTCTGGAAGTGGAAATGACATTTCACAGTTATCGTTGTTAGTGCATTTTATTTAAGTAGGAAGTTACATCGAAGGTTAAGGCCATTACGCAGGCTAAAAATACTAATTATATTCTACCTCTTTCATCCGGTCACGTACACAATCTTGGTCGACAGTAATTTAGGTAGATTTAAGCATGCAACTCTTTTACTGTTATCATCCTCATTGCAGTAATATTCTCTTGGAGCTCTTTATTATCAGTTTCAGAGACTATCTTGCAGTTGAGGGCCCGTGAAAATTTGATATGTTTAGAGCAAGTAAGGTGGGAGTCTAATTTAAACCTCGCTGCCTACTTGCTGAAGCAGCGTTGTGCCAAATACACAGTTCAGATGTAGAAGACTGTGATATAAACAGCCACTTTTAAAAATAGTTTGTCAGAACAGTAATCACCAGGGGGTTAGATTTTGACTTTACGCCACAGTGTAAAACGGGTGATAAGCGAATTGGCAGTCCATTTTACATCTCTCCCGATTTTGACTTCAATGAAGATAAAAATCAGGAGAGATGGGCTACCGATTCACTATGACCCGTTTTACACTATTGCACAGAGTCAAAGTTACCCCTCCCCAGATTTGAAAAGGCCTTCTTGTATTCAGCTCCTCTGCAAATCCACTCAAGCATCGCCTGAACTAGTTTTGTTGATTTATTCAAACTTTAAAATTTAGTAGCAATCTAACAGTTAATTAAAGTACCTTGCTCACAAGGAGCAGATTTTTATGCTTAAAAATAATTTTCTGTGTTACATTTTGCTGGGCTTAGGGCAAGTATTTTATATCTACTCCAGTCAGGAACAATATAGGAAAAGTTTTAACATGGCCAACTCCAATTTGCAACTTTAGCCTGCTAACCAGGGCAAAAAGTTTGTATAAGGAACTAATAAGTTCAGCAATTTTAGTATAAGTAATGATGGTGATAAATTGCAGTGGAAAGCGTGCTGTAACACAAACTGTGGCACAAATTTAATCCACACTATAACATAATGCAAACATGACTTGACAGTGTCCCATAAAAGATTGTTTTGTCAAATTTCCGTCAACGTAACTGTTCAATATGGGCACTTTGCCTGAAAAATATATTTTGCGTTTCATGACAGATAGTGTTAACAAGAGTGATGAAGGATGATCAGTAGAAATGTGATGATAAATATGAGGCTTTAATTTGTCTTACAGTGAAGACAGTTTACTGGGTTGTAAAACATCCTTGCATAAAACACCGTGAAAACTTAAAACTGCTTCATCAGTCAAGGTACAAATATAATGTGCTGATTTAAAAAAAATAAACATTTGAAACTTTGTAAAATATCAGTGAAATTTATACTTCAAGATGAAACTTGGGGGTAGAAATTAGGTCGCGCCCCATTTGGGGCGCAAATATCGTCTGGACGCAAATATTAGCGCCTGGCGCTAATTATCGGCACTGACTGGAAACTTCACTTTTACCGCCCCGGGAGGTGAGTGGAGCGCTAAAGCAGGCGCTGCACACCTGTCTTAAGGCGCAAAGGCCAAGGAGTGAGGCGCTAACTCAGAGCGCTGGCGAAGCTCATGTAATGTCAGTCAGCAATGGAACACACACACAATGGCACGGGCCAGTTCTTAAAGGGGATGGTTAATCTTGCTTTCCATCCACATCCTGTTCATTGCAGCCTTGAATCTCGGCCTGGAGAGACTTGCACATCAAATGTGCTGGAAAGAACAATGGAGAGTACCAGGCAAAGAGCTCAGAGTGCAGCTCCCACAGTCTCTGCTAAATCGATACAAGGAATGGCAAATCAAAATGAACCTGCAAAGTGCTGCTCAGTACCCAAAACTCCTTCCCACAACGTTGAATCTCTCCAGAAGTCTCTCCCTCTCTCTCTCAGAATGCGTAGTTCAAAAATGCCACCAACAATAAAAGACAGGAAGAGGCCCCCTTTAAATAGCGCCCCCCCCCAGCCCCACAGCGATTGATAGCGTTCCAGTCTTCTGGTCGTTGGATGCGCCAGGCGGTAAGGCAGGGGGCGCCACTCAATTTCCGCTCTGGGGCGCCACAAGGGCGTTGCACCATGGAATGATGTCACAATCTGCGCGCGCAGGTGGTCGCAGCGGTAAAGTTTAGCGCCGCCGCACAATGTCAAGTTAAGTTCCCGAGCGGCGCAAACATCGCTGCGCCCGGGCGTTAGCGGCTTTGCGCCCCATTAGCGCCCTCTTAAGGCGCTAACAGGAGGCGCAACCAACTGAATTTTTACCCCTTGGTGTCTCCTTCTCTCTCTCTCTCTCTCTCTCTCTCGCATCTTTTAATTATATTGTAAAGCACCTTGGGACATTTTACTACATTAAAGCCACTATATACATGCAGGTTGTTGTTGTATTGTAAGTCATTACTGCAGAATACATTTTCAATGGGGAATGGTGCCATCATTATAAAAGGTAATTGAGTTAATAGTTTTTATCGCATAATCGGTCCCCATTTTATTTCACAGGCTCCAATGCCCTTCACCCAGAGGGTTAATGTGGCGTATGCGGCAGATTCCTCTGTAACATCAACCACTTTACTCACAATTTGACCAACAGGAGGTGTGATTGTGCTGGAGGCGAGACAGCCACGTTAAACCTGCTTTTCACTTGCTTTGACGTGGGCTGTGAGGGGGGAGACACTGGGCATATTTGAGCAGAATAATCACTCTTTATCATTTGGCTTTTTGTTACTATTTAACTACACAGTCGCTACAAAATATTGGAACAGGTTTTTTAATGAAAGAAACACATGTCAAATGCTGACCGGGTAAGTGACTTCAGCTAATACACGATTTTGTTTTCCATGAAATTCCCTATTAAGAATGCATTACATATCTGTTAAGACCCCCTCATAGAGTTTAATTGTGAGGCAATAATAACTTAATAGCTGTTCTCCCAGCAGTTAGTTAAAATGATAATCTGTAGGTACCATGTGGTGAGGGATGGGAAATGAGTGCCTACTTACCTAAGGATTATCAGAATTATTCTAATGGGAACTCAGTTTACTGTAAAGGTCAGCCAACTTTCAAGGATTATGTTCCTATTTTCAGATCACAAGTGGTTTGTGTGAAAGCTGCAATTTACTAAATGTTTATGATCATTATATTGTGCTTTGTAAAATAAAGCAACAGTATTTGGGGAGTTTTCCTCAGAAGGATGGCCAGATAAGGGAAATGGAAATGTCACCTGTGTCGAGTAGAAGTGCTTTCCTGAGCTTGGAGTTGAGCATTAGTCCTGACTCTCTCTATGTTTTCCCTTGCACTCATATTAATCTTAATGGAGACTTAGGCCGGATTTTCCGGGGTGGTAGCAGCGTGATCGGAGGCGGGTCGGGTGGGAAAGTTGTTATTTTTGGGAGCGGGTCGGGAACTCGCTGTCATCCCACTCCCATGCGCCTTTCCCCCAGGCACGTCTGTCAGCGCGGACCCGACTGGCAGAGGCGGGCGACCCACTTTAAAGTATTAGTAGCTTGTTGTTAGACCCTTAAGAGTGGTTTTAACCTTACCTTTTAAATTTGACTGGATGGCCACGGGAAACACGCTGCTCGGGAAACATGTCTGTCAACCTGAGGCGGGAGTTCAGTGGCCATTGCGCCAGCTGCTTAGTTGACAGCATGAAATGTATTATAAAAGTAGACTTTGATGAACTCACACCGAGTCCTCAACCGAGATCTTGGGTTCATGTCACGTTACACGACGTAGAGTCATCCAGACTCGAGTCGTCGTTGGCTTGTTCACAGATGTGATTTCCAGTAAAAAAAAGTAAACATTTTCAAGTTTATGGTTTTCCATACAGACTGCATTTGACACATTAGACCCCCTGTGACCCCACCTCATTGTCTCAGTTGTATCTTGCTATGTCTTTGATGTGGTGCCTTCCTGGCTGACTTGATTGTTTCTCTGCCGAGGTGTGATGAAAGGCAGTCAGATAGATTAACTGTAGTCGTCTGAGATTGTACGCTACACAGGCATTGTTCTCTGTCTATATATGCTTTGCCGATTCGTATTCCTTCACTTCACCTGACGAAGGGGCAGCAGCTCCGAAAGCTTGTGATTTCAAATAAAACTGTTGGACTATAACCTGGTGTTGTGCGACTTCTCACTTTTGTCCACCCCAGTCCAACACTGGCATCTCCGCATCATGAACTCACAAATGATCACTTTCCTCAGCTGAAGCTGTTTCTCACTGCATTCCCAGCACAGATTCTGCAGGCTGCAAGTCTTTCCAGCAAAGTCTCCATCTAGTGTCACCTCATTGGAAGAACCTCTCTCACCATTGACAGATTGCTTCTCTCATCTCTACTTCACCTGCCATCTATTCCATCAGCATGGATGCCATTTATACTGTCTCACCTTGGTCCTCAGAATCTGACCACGATGAGCCCCAACACCAGCAGCACCAACAACAACACCACCAACCTTCTCCGCTATCACCTCATGCTGCACAGGACAGAGGGCATCAGCACCCGAGCACACTGCTGCCTGGGAGGCCAGGGATGGCCTCATCATGGCCAGATTTAGTTAACTTTACGCTGTACACCCATATGGCTGCCACATGATGCGCCAGGTTGGCACCACCCCACACCAACACCATAAAGCATCCCTACAATGACCAAGCCATTCCTTTCACACTCACCACCATTGCTGGAGGTTCCGTTATGTCTCACCATTCACTGCAACTCACTAAGCCACTGACAAAGGTGCACACAAATCTGTCCAGGACCGGAAAGTGTAGAAAATAAAGATTTTTTATTTGACAGCACATTAGCGGAAACTTTACATAAATATTGGATAAAACACCCAAGTGGCTACCCTTGTGAATCTACTTGCGT
Organism: Squalus acanthias; assembly: GCA_030390025.1. NCBI lineage: Eukaryota > Metazoa > Chordata > Chondrichthyes > Squaliformes > Squalidae > Squalus > Squalus acanthias. Next base: position 24,686,102 of record CM059447.1, on the reverse strand, counting down.
GTCATCTTTCTCTTCCATGTGCTTCTACCAGGTGCTAGCCCTGTGGTTTCAGCAGAGGTAGAGGCAGCCTGCTCGCTTCTCTGCTACCAAGAAGCTGGAGAGCACTTTGCTGCACATCAGTGGGGCCATGAGGACCCACGTCTACGCTGACATCCCTCCTAGAGAGGAGGTCTATGAGCCTCTGCCATCTATTCTCCATAGAGACAATGTGCTCCTGTGAGTGGCGCATTAGCTGCTCCATGCAGGTGGCCATCCTCTCCATGGAGGAGCCTACAGTCGCCATCGCCTGTGACACAGTGGTGCTCATGTTGGAGATGGACTCCTCCATTCTCTGAACATTTACAGACATCACGCTCGCAAAACCTGTCAGAGCCCCCTGCACTTCTTGCTGCAACTCCAGGATCGCCCTCTGGATGGCCCCCTGAGGCTCAGTGTCTGCATGCAGCTGAGCAGAGCTTGGAGTGTCCTGCGCCCTCCGGCGAGGACTCTCCACTGCTGTTCCTGTCTCTATCATCTGCTCTTGCTCACTTGTGAGTTGTGAGACACCAGGTGACAACACTACTCTATCTCGCGTGGCACCTACCAAGGTGTGCGTATCTGCACGAGTGCTGGGTGCGCTTATATCTGGTGACTGTGCCCTCAGAGGCTGGAGGCTCCTCAGAGGAGTCATCTTCCTCTAACTCTGGACAGTTGGGGGGCGGGGGGGGGGGCGGGGGGCTCTTGATGGACCTGTGGGAGAGTAAAGAGATGAATTAGATATGTCATATGAAGAATGGGTACAGATACCATTATGCACATGATGACCATTCACTGGCTGCTGGCATCTGTGCCCATATGAGTGACTGATGTATGCCATGTAGCTGTATGGTATGTAATTCTGTCACCAGGTTGCTGAGATGTCCTCCTCTCTCCGTCTCCCACCTCCAGCTGCTCGGCGACTCCAGATGTTTCTAAAGCAGCCTCCTCTGCGGTTGTAAGGTTTGCAAATGATGGAGGGCCACTGCCGGCTCTCCCCCTCTCCCTCTTATTTTGGGCTTTCTTTTCCTGCAAGGAGGGAAAGAAGAGAAGGCTGAGTGAGAGTGATGGAATGAGGTAAGGAATGGATGGGCTAGATCTTTAGAGGGTGACTATGATGGAGTGGGGTGCCAAAGCCAAGTGGCCTCCTTGTGTGTTGTTAGTTGGTATGATTGCACTAGGATGTGTAGGGGTGTGGGTTATGGTAGGAGTCAGCCTTTCCCCTGACTCAGTGAGCGGTTCGAATCGCTCCCACGCCCCAGGTTCAAAACTTGGACTTATTTAGGGGTTGTGAATAAAGATGCAGTAGACCACAGGTTCCAATGAAAGAACTATAACTTTTATTAAAGTTAAAAGGTAACAAACTTAAACACACTTCACACTTAAACAGGTTTGGAGAGCACACGGTTACAGGCGAGGAAAATGACAGTATACAAGAAAAATAAAAACCTTTATCCCTCCCAAAAATCCCACTTCTATCTAGGTTTCGGTTTCAGGAGATCAGGGATAATGCTCACCAGACAGGGGTATTAACAGTACGAAATCCAGCCAGGTAAGTCGATGGTGATTCTAGTCATCGAACGTCTTCCTTTACCATGTGGCTTCTGGGCAGTACTGCGAGAGAGCCTTGTTTCCAGCGTAGTCAGCGAGTCGAAAAGAGAAAGAAATCTTGGGTCCTGCTGCAATTATAGTCCTTTTCGCCGCCGCCCCCCCCCCCCCCCCCGCCCCAAAACTCCACACGAAAACTGGTTTCGTAATGCAGTGAGTTTTCAGGTGAGGCCTGTTCATTGTCTTGTTAAAATTTTGATGGGCTTTCAACTATGCGAAACCAAATCAAATGGCTTAGATCCTGTTGCGTTCTCGTTCCATGGAAGCTTGCATTGTTCTCCTGCTTTGCGTTCCTTGCTGGTCCTAGCCTTCCTATGGGCTCTGTGTTTTGGGTGGGGCGGCCTTCTCCCCAGGGCCTATTGTCCAAATGGTAATGTTTGCTGGGCTTTGAAATCCCAGACCATCCACGTGCCGTACATGTTCAGGCATGTTTCCTTTAAATTTCCAAAGTCCTTATTTTTTCCTTTCGATATATTTTTGGGGATCTGCAAATTTTGGAAATCTTACAGATGAGGGTGAGTGTGAGGGGTGGCTAGTCAGATGTGGATGTGATAATGTAGATAGAGAGAGAGGGATGGGTGGACATGCAAGGTATGTTGATGTAAGAATGTGCAGGGGTAGGGTTGGGAAGGCAGAGTGATGGGGATGTGATGAGAGGCACAGCAGGATGAAGGTGAGTGCGGCTTTGTACTCACGTTTCCTGATCTAATGAGATTATTGAAACATTTGTGGCACTGCACCCAGGTCTTCCTCACCACATCCCTGCTGGTGACCTCCTCTGCGATCTCTAACCAGGCTGTTTTGGTGTCCTGGGGAGGTCTCTTCCGCCCATTGGAAGGGAAGAGGACTTCCCTGCATGCTCTGACTCCCTATGGAGGGAGTCATCAGACAATCTGGGTGCAGCCCTCTGCCTCTGTGCAGTCATTTTCAGTGTTTGCAGTACTCCAATGCAGTAGCACACTGACAGCACTATGTTACATTGACATTCAAATCCAATGTAGCCATGGCCCCATTAAAGATTCCGGCTGAAAACGCATCATCGATGACGTCACCAGACCTGTACCATTTAATTGGGCCGGATACTGCGCAGGGTGGGCTTAATAGGCCCTATTAAGGGAAAGTCTTTTTCAGCAGCAGGATGGAGCCAGCAGCGGGGTCATGACCCGCCACGGCCACCCTCCCGCACTGGGCCCACCCAGGTAGGCAAACATCCGGCCTTAGTATTACTGCTTAGTTTCTCACATGACATAAGCTTTCTGTTTATCATTAGGAATTAATGCAGTGGTACTTTACATAAACTAACAAAAAAAACTGAAATGATGTTAGCGCTCAGAATAATGTTATAAAATACTTCACAAGGCTCATAAATTTTCAATGATAACTTTTTACTTATGGATTTTAAACCTGATTAAATTGAAAATGAACTGGGCCCTCGAGGTGACAGCAGTTATAAGGTCTTTAGTAAAGCATTTCAGTACAAATGTGTTCGATACAGAAGAAAAACCAAGATGCCTAGTGCTTTGTGATAAAGCTGGTTAAGTATCATAATATGAAATTATTCAGTTTTATATGTATATAAACAGAAAAACTAATGAGGTAATCCTTATTACAGGAATATTAGGAGTTGAACATTTATTCTCTCAGTATATTATAACATTTATCATTTGACTAATAAAGTTTTTATCAAAGTTAATCTTCATCTATGTGAAGACTGATTGCGTAAAATTACTTCAATAAATCTGAAGGAATGTGACACTAAATTTGCTGATGATACAAAGCTAGGTTGTGAACAGGATGTGAACAGGCTCCAAGGGGATCTCAACAGGCTCAGTGAGTGGGCAAAACATGGCAGATGGAATATAATGGGGATAAATGTAAAGTTATCCACTTTGGTAGAAAAAACAGAAAGGCAGAGTATTTCCTAAATGGTGAAAGATTGGGGAATGCAGATGCTCAAAGGGACCTGGGTGTCCTTGTACATGAGTCACTGAAAGTGAATGTGCAGGTGCAGCAAGCTATTAGGAAGGCAAATGGTATGCTGGCCTTCATTACAAGAGGATTGGAGTACAGGAGTAAAGAAGTCTTATTCCAATTATATAGGGCCTTGGTGAGACCACACCTGGAGTACTGTGTACAATTTTGGTCTCCTTACCTAAGGAGTTAGGAGGTAAATTAAAAAATAGGACCTCAAAGGTAGTAATCTCAGGATTGCTACCAATGCCATGTGCTAGTCAGAGTAGAAATAGAAGGATATTTCAGATGAATACGTGGCTAGAGGAATGGTGCAAGGGGGAGGGATTCAAATTCCTGGGACATTGGAACCGGTTCTGGGGGAAGTGGGACCAGTACAAAATGAACGGTTTGCACCTGGGCAGGACTGGGACCGATGTCCTAGGGGGAGTGTTTGCTAGTGCTGTGGGGGAGGGTTTAAACTAAAATGGCAGGGGGTTGGGAACCTGTGCAGGGAGACAGAGGAAAGGGAAACAAGGATAGAAGCAAAAGACAGGAAGGAGAAAAGCAAAAGTGGCAGTCAGAGAAATCAAGGGTTTAAATCAAACATGGCCACAGTAAATAATAATTCTAAAAGGTCTAAGAGTGTTAAAAAAACAAGCCTGAAGGCTTTGTGTCTTAATGCGAGGAGCATTCATAATAAGGTGGATGAATTAGCGACGCAAATAGATGTAAACGGATATGATATGATTGGGATTATGGAAACATGGCTCCAGGGTGACCAGGGCTGGGAACTCAACATCCAGGGGTATTCAATATTCAGGAAAGACAGGCAAAAAGGAAAAGGAGGCAGGGTAGCATTGCTGGTTAAAGAGGAGATTAACACAATTGTAAGGAAGGATATTAGCTCTGATGATGTAGAATCTGTATGGGTAGAGCTGAGAAATACCAAGGGACAGAAAACGTTAGTGGGAGTTGTATACAGACCCCCAAACAGTAATGCGGAGGTTGGGGATGGCATTAAACGGGAAATTAGAGACACGTGCAATAAGGGCACTGCAGTTATCATGGGTGACTTTACTCTACATATAGATTGGGCTAACCAAATTAGTAACAATACTGTGGCGGAGGAATTCCTGGAGTGTATACGGGATGGTTTCCTGGACTAATATGTCGAGGAACCAACTAGAGATCAGGCCATCTTAGACTGGGTATTATGTAATGAGAAAGGAATAATTAGCAATCTTGTTGTGCGAGGCCCCTTGGGGTGGAGCGATCATAATATGATAGAATTCTTCATTAAGATGGAGAGTGAAGTATTTGACTCAGAGACTAGTTTCCTGAATTTAAATAAAGGAAACTACGATGGTATGAGGCATGAATTGGGTAGGATTGATTGGGGAATGTTACTCAAAGGGTTGACGGTGGATAGGCAATGGCAAACATTTAAAGATCGCATGGATGAACTACAGAATTTGTTCATCCCTGTTTGGCATAAAAATAAAACAAAAAATGTGAATCAACCGTGGCTAACAAGGGAAATTAGGGATAGCATAAGATCCAAGGAGAGGACATATAAATTGGCCAGAAAAAGCAGCAAATCTGAGGATTGGGAGCAGTTTACAATTCAGCAAAGGAGGACAAAGGGATTAATTAAGAGGGGGAAAATAGAGTATGAGAGTAAGCTTTCAGGGAACATAAAAACTGACTGTAAAAGCTTCTATAGATATGTGAAGAGAAAAAGATTGGTGAAGTCAAGTGTAGGTCCCTTGCAGTCAGAATCAGGGGAATTTATAATGGGGAACAAAGAAATGGCAGACCAATTAAATACATACTTTGGTTCTGTCTTCACAAAGGAGGACACAAATAACCTCCCAGAGATGTCAGGGAACATAGGGTCTAATGAGAGGGAGGAACTGAAAGAAATCAGTATTTGTAGGGAAATGGTGTTAGGGAAATTGACGGGATTGAAGGCCGATAAATCCCCAGGGCCTGATAATCTACATCCTAGGGTACTTAAGGAAGTGGCCCTAGAAATAGTAGATGCATTACTGGTCATCTTCCAAAATTCTATAGACTCTGGAACAGTTCCCATGGATTGGAGGGTAGCTAATGTTAACCCACTATTCAAAAAAGGTGGTAGAGAGAAAACGGGGAATTATAGACCGGTAAGCCTGACATTGGTAGTGGGGAAAATGCTAGAATCCATTATAAAAGATGTAATAGCAGAGCACTTGGAAAACAGTGACAGGATCGGTCAAAGTCAATATGGATTTACAAACGGTAAATCGTGCTTGACTAATCTACTGGAATTTTTTGAGGATGTAACTGGTAAAATAGATAAGGGAGAATGTGGTAGATGTGGTGTATTTGGACTTTCAGAAGGCTTTCGATAAGGTCCCGCATAAGAGATTAGCATGTAAAGTTAAGGCACATGGGACTGGGGGCAGGGTACTGACTTGAATAGAGAACTGGTTGGCAGACAGGAAGCAAAGAGTTGGAATAAACGAGTCTTTTTCCGAGTGGCAGGCAGTGACTAGTGGGGTACCGCAGGGATCGGTGCGAGGACCCCAGCTATTCACAATATACATTAATGATCTAGACGAGGGAACTAGATGTAATATCTCCAAGTTTGCAGACGACACGAAGCTGGGTGGGCGTGTGTGCTGTGAGGAGGATCGAGAGAAACTCCAGTATGATTTGGACAGGTTGGGTGATTGGGCAGATGCATGACAAATGCAGTACAATGTGGATAAATGCGAGGTTATCCACTTTGGTGGCAAAAACAGGAAGGCAGATTATTATCTGAATGGCAATAGATTGGGAGAAGGGGAAGTGCAACGAGACCTGGGTGTCCTTGTGCACCAGTCGCTGAAGGTAAGCATGCAGGTGCAGCAGGCGGTTAAGAAGGTAAATGGTATGTTGGCCTTCGTAGTGAGAGGGTTTGAGTACAGGAACAAGGATGTCTTGCTGCAGTTGTACAGAGCCTTGGTGAGACCACATCTTGAGTATTGTGTGCAGTTTTGGTCGCCTTATCTGAGGAAGGATGTTCTTGCCATGGAGGGAGTGCAACGAAGATTCATCAGACTGATACCTGGGATGGCAGGAATGACATATGAGGAGAGATTGGGTTGATTGAGCTTATACTCGCTGGAGTTTAGAAGAATGAGAGGGGATCTCATTGAAACTTATAAAATTCTAACAGGACTAGACAGGCTAGATGCAGGAAGGATGTTCCCGATGGCGGGGGAGTCCAGAACCAGGGGTCACAGTCTAAGGATAAGGGGTAAGCCATTTAGGACAGAGATGAGGAGGAATTTCTTCACCCAGAGAGTGGTGAACCTGTGGAATTCTCTACCACAGAAGGCAGTTGAGGCCAACTCATTAAATATATTCAAGAAGGTGTTAGATATATTTCTTAAGGCTAAAGGGATCAAGGGCTATGGGGAGAAGGCAGGGACAGGGTACTGAATTTGGATGATCAGCCATGATCTCATTGAATGGCGGAGCAGGCTCGAGGGGCCGAATGGCCAACTCTTGCTGCTATCTTCTATGATTCTATGATAAGGATATACTTGCCATAGAGGGAGTGGAACAAAGGTTCACGAGATTGATTCCTGGGATGGCGGGACTGTTGTATGAAAGAGATTGAGTAAACTAGGCCTGTATTCTCTTGAATTCAGAAGAATGAGAGGGGATATCATTGAAGCATACAAAATTATTACAGGGCTTGATAGGGTGGATGCTGGGAGAATGTTTCCGTTGACTGGGGAGTCTAGAACCAGGGGCCACAGCCTCAGGATAAAGGGTAATCCATTCAGGACTGAGATGAGAAGAAATTTCTTCACACAGAGGGTGGTGAATCTTTGGAATTCTCTACCCCAGAGGGCGGTGGAGGCTCAGTCATTGGGTATATTCAAAACAGAAGTCGATAGATTTCTGACTAGTAAAGGCATCAAGGGATATGGCGATAGGGCCGGTGAATGGAATTGAGGCAGAAGATCAGCCATGATCTCATTGAATGGCAGAGCAGGCTCGAAGGGCTGAATGGCCTACTCCTGCTCCTATTTCTTATGTTCTTAAATGTAATGGGCACAGATGATACACAATTAAGATAGATATGGTTTAACCATTGCAGTCTTCAGATAAACTACTGTTTCCAAGTCACCTAGCATTCCCTTAAATTCCAGTGTGCTTATTTTCAAGTTCAGCAACACAGTTAACACAGCTTCTGCTTGTGAATTTTATGCCAATGCAGAAATGTCAAACTTATTAATCGGATAACATTTTGTTGCAAACTTGTAGCGTACAAACAACTCTCTGCGAAAGTGTAACTTTACAAAATTAAATACTATAAATTAGACTGAAAGTAAATGTCATGATTAATGTTAAACTATCTTGTACGCCCTGTAAAATCTTTCTTACTGTCTTGCTTCCAAATGTGCACACATGCTTTTCAGAAGTAGAGAGGTGTGCTACATATTCTACAAAGTGTGATGCCACCAATAAATTTGTTTGCTTATGACCACTGGGTAAAGTGAAAGTTTTACATATTAAAACTAAAGATAGTATGGCTCACTTTGTTGTCCAGCTGCACTGATTAACATAAACCAGCAGTGACTGGACCTAGCCTACTCACAGGACAACGCCTAATACTGGATTCAATACTGCACCTGAATGGAGGGAGGTGGGATCTAACTATTCCTTGAACTAAACAGTCTAATTTTACTGTGTACTAATGTTGGAATGCAACAAACGTGTCTGTTACATCTTCATATAAGCATGCATTACCTTTTCAAAAAAAATGTATTACAGGAAACTTTCGTTTATCCGGCATCGACGGGACCGGCGTGGTGCCGGTTTATCGAAAGTACCGGATAACAGAGAGTTATATCTACCGAGGCTATTTTTAACAAAGAGACTCCAAGCAGCACGGGAGAATCTACTCATGCGACTGCAATGTTTCGGACTTGCGACAGCGCCAGGAGGCCGAGTAGTGGCAATTTTGAAAAGTACCCCTACTGACTTAATCGGCGTTCGTGGACTCGGACTCGGACTCGGGATCGGCAACATTGCCGGTTATTTGAGAGGATTTTTCGGAGCACTCGGCGTTCGCGGAGACTCGACTGCGACTCGGCAACATTGCCGGTTATTTGAGAGGAGTTTTCGGAGGATGATTTTTGCCGGTTAAGCGAGAATTCCGGATATTTGGGTGCCGGATAAACGAAAGTTTCCTGTAGCTTTCAATCTTTGGCCTAGATTTCTGTGGTCCTGCACCTTCGAGCATTGGATTGCTTGGGCATAAAGAATACAGGAAAACTGGGCGGGGAGGAGTGTACACCCATAAGGGAGCTTGCTTGATTTTCTGTCCATTTATTTAGGTGGATGAAAATTGTGTGTGTGGGGATCGGGGGAATTTCCTTCAGGGCATGTGCTCCTCTCCACCTGATTTTCCTGTATTCATTCAATCTAGACTATTCAATGAGCTCAGGCGTACGAACCAGGGAAATCTTCTCCTATGCATCAGGATTAACAGACTTTAAGAATGCATATTAATCATTAAAAACAAATCGGCACTAGATAAGATTCCTTGTTTTTATCACATCACTCAACCTCTGCCACTGCTAGTGTTTTGAGAGATGTTTGAGAGCGGTTCAAGAATCAACCTCGCCCCCTCTGGGGAAGAGCCTAACTTCTGCTCATGTGTGACTGAGATCAGGAATTCAGTGATATTGGATTATAGGGGCTGCATTCATATTCTACCTTCACTCCGACGCCGGCACCAACACTCCGGAAACTAGAATAGTTGAATGACATGTTTCATGTCACTTAGGTTCCTGTGGAATATAGTTGTTGGAGTTTTTTTGGGTTTTTTAGGAGGAGGAGGGTTGAATGTTGCCCAGGCTATGAACGTAACTTGTCAATTCTTTATGACTGATCTTTAATAACTAATCCTACAGAGAAACAGGGCCCTAGTTCAATGTTGCACTCTCAGGATAACACTTCTAACTTTGCTGGGCATTTTCAAGTTGTATATTAGACTTGAATAAAAATCTGAAAATGCTGGAGATACTCAGTAGGTCAGGCAGCATCTGTGAAGAGAGAAACAGAGTTAAAGTTTCAGGTCGATGACCTTTCGTCAGAACTGGAAAAAAGCAGGAAATGGAACAGATTTTTAAGCAAGGGCAGGGGCTGGGAAAGGGGGGAGGGGATGAAAGAACAAAAGGGAAGGTCTGTGATAGGGTAGAAGGCAGGAGAGGTTAAGAGACATTAAGAGATATTCAAGGCAAAAGGAGATGGTAATGGGACAGGTTAAGAAACAAAGGATGGCTCTAGATGAAGTGTGAATTGCGCTGGCAGAATGAAAGACAGCTGCCATGTGGGAGAGAAGAAAAAAAGACACAGAGAAAAAGTGTGGATGAAAAATATATATATGATAGGGGCCGAGGTTATGATCTGAAATTGTTGAACTCTATGTTGAGTCCAGAAGTCTGTAAAGTGCCTAATCGAGAGATGAAGTGCTGTTCCTTGAGCTTCCGCTGAGCTTCAGTGGAACAATGCAAGAGGCCGAGGATGGTGAGGTCTGAGTGGGAGTGGAGCGGAGAATTAAAGTGACAGGCGACCGGAAGCTCGGGGTCCCCCTTACGGACTGAATGGAGGTGTTCCGCAAAGCGGTCACCCAATCTGCGTTTGGTCTCCCCAATGTAGAGGAGACCGCACTGTCTGACGAAAAGTCATCGACCTGAAACGTTAACTCTGTTTCTCTCTTCACAGATGCTGCCTGACCTGCTGAGTATCTCCAGCATTTTCTGTTTTTATTTCAGATTTCCAGCATCTGCAGTATTTTCTTTTTTCTTTTTGAATAAAAATCTACCAGCTTAAAACTAATATTCTAATTGAACTGCAAAAGCACCAACAATTTGTACTCATAACACCTAGAAAATTAAGCCACATTAAAGAATTCATCAATAGTAAAGGCAAGTGCAGACTTCTATTCGGATACTTGGAAGAGTTGTCTCCTGCAGCAACCAAAATCTAACTGTTTAACAGTATTTTAGATGTCAGGAGGAAAAAGAGCAAACGTGAGGAGCAAACAAGGAAACAAATCTGACTCATCACAAAAACAATTCTATTATCTGTCAGTGTCAGCTGTGGCTCAGTTGATAGTACACTTGCCTCTGAGTCAGAAGGTTGTGGGTTCAAGTCCCACTCCACGGACTTAAGCACATAAATCTCGGCTGACACTCCAGGGTAGTGCTGAGGGAGTGCTGCGCTGTCGGAGGTGCCGTCTTTCGGATGAGATGAACATAAAAGATCCCATGGCACTATTTCGAAGAAGAGCAGGGGAATTGGTGTCTTGGCCAATACTTATCCCTCAACCAACATAACAAAAACAGATTATTTGGTCATTATCACATTGCTGTTTGTGGGAGCTTGCTGTGTGCAAATTGGCTGCCGCATTTTCCACATTACAACAGTGACTCCACTTCAAAAAGTACTTCATTGGCTGTAAAGTGCTTTAAGACGTCCGGTGGTTGTGAAAGGCGCTATATAAATGCAAGTCTTTCTTTTATCTACAGTGTCAAACGTCAGCTATACAAAGCTTGCTTTCAGCTGTTTTTGATCTTAATTTAAGGTGCGCATACTCATTTAAGGGATTTTTCACAACATTTGATAGTATTAAATGCCGAATAAGCAAAGGTTCACAAAAGACCATGGCGGAACTTTCAAAAGCTCCAGGCCACTGGCAGCACCTCAGACACAGGAGGCACTTTACCATGGACATTACTGGATGGAAAATCGTGAGCAATACACAGACAATTTGGCAATAAGCCTCCTGCTGTATCCAAGGCCACACCAGTGGCAAGAGCCTCGGAAAGTTGAAACCACATTGTTTAAGACTGTGACAGAACAAGAGTCTGGATTCAAATCACAAGAATATTTATATTTTTTCTTTTTATACAAATTGTTAGCTAGACCCAGTATTGCAATAATTTATAAAGAAAGAAAGACTTGCATTTATATAGCGTCTTTCACGACCACGGGACGTCCCAAAGCACTTTACAGACAATGAAGTACTTTTTTGAAGTGTAGTCACTGTTGTAATGTATGAAATGCAGCAACCAATTTGCGCACAGCAAGCTCCCACAAACAGTAATGTGATAATGACCAGATATTCTGTTTTTTAGTGATATTGATTGAGGGATAAATATTGGCCAGGACACTGGGGATAACGCCCCTGCTCTTCTTCAACATAGTGCCATGGAATCTTTTACGTCCATCTGAGAGAGTATATGGGGCCTCGGTTTAACGACTCATCCAAAAGACGGCACCTCCGACAGTGCAGCACTCCCTCAGCACTGTCCTGGAGTGTCAGCCTCGCTTTATGTGCTTAAGTTCGTGGAGTGGGACTTGAACCTACAGATGCTGCCTGACCCGCTGAGTATTTCCAGCATTTTCTGTTTTTAATTTGTATTTATATAGCGCCTTTGACATAGTAAAACATCCCAAGGTGCTTCACAGGAGTGTTATAAAACAAAATTTCACACCAAGTTACATAAGGAGATATTAGGGCAGATGGAGGTAGGTTTTAAAGAGCGTCTTAAAGGAGGAAAGAGAGGTAGAGAGGCGGAGAGGTTTAGGGAGGGAATTCCAGACCTTAGGGCCTTGGCAGCTGAAGGCACGGCCGCCAATGGTGGAGCGATTAAAATCGGGGATGTTCAAGAGGCCAGAATTAGAGGAGCGCAGATAACTCAGGGGGTTGTGGGGATGAAGGAGATTACAGAGAGAGGGAGGGACGAGGCCATGGAGGGATTTGGAAACAAGGATGAGAATTTTAAAATCGAGGCATTGCTTAACCAGGAGCCAATGTAGGTCAACGAGCACAGGGGTGATGGGTGAACGAACACCATAGGACATGAAAAGCTGGTCTTGTGGAAGTTACCTGTTACTTGTTACTTTGAGATAACATTAAACCAAGCAACCTCATTTCAAAACATCTTGATATACCCCAGAGCAAACACATTGGCCCAGAAATTAAACAGTGAGTGTTCACGCGGGGGTAAGGCTTCCCCGCGATATCTCACTCCGCGCCTACCTTTTTCCTCCGGGCCCACACGAACTTTAGTTTCAAGGCCAGTCCCACATGCAGCTGTGCAGTGCTTGCGTGACCCGAGACGCAATTAGTTCGTGCGAGCTCTGGGATCACGTGATTCAGTTAGAGCCAATGGCAGCACACCATCTTTCATTCATAGTTTTGACAGCAAGGGCTGTCAAAGCTATGAATCCTACACACCCCCAAAAGAACAGCTAAACCTCAATTAAATTAAAAAAAAGCCATCACATTAATAAAATAAGTATAGTTAAATAAATTAACCACTTTAAACAAAAAATAAAATTTTTGAAAAATTTAAAATCTTTTTAAAAGTTATAAAAATAAACTTACCTTTCTTTAAAGTCTCTAAAAAAGATAAACCTGTTGAAATTTTTTTAAAATAATACTTAATTAACTACTTACCTTGTTAAAAGAGGGTCTTACGCCTCCTTTCTTCATGTGTAAAATCTTCCATGCTTACCTGCGCGTTCAAAGCTGCAAAAATAACTAAGTGCACTGCGTGCGCGCAGCCTGTAGCGCGCACGCGGTTCACTTAGGAACCACCCCCTTTTGAATTCACGAAGTGCCGGTTTCCCGCGCATGCGCAGTGCATGCAGAAAACCGGCAATTGGAGACCTAAAACGCGAGAGTACACAGTGTGTACTCTCGCGTATTAGGTCTAATTTTCGGGCCATTATCTGAAAGTGTTTCTAGTTTTGCTTTCCATTTTATGCGAGATAAAATTTAGGAAAAGTTTTAAAGTTCTGAACCAAGTTGTTTCAAATCCCTCCCGGTAAAATGGAACATTGCCATAACAGCAAGCCAAGAATTATAAGATGCACATAGATTAGTCTACAAGTATGGTGGCAATGAACACAACAGCTTTCCTTTTGTAAATTATTTGACACTAATTATCATCACAATGGAAATACCATCTGCCACATCAAAGAACAACTTAATGTGATTCAGCATCACACTTAAAAACTGAATCCACTGATCAATTCAGCAGTAAGCATAATGGGATCACATAGAAGGTTCAGATACAATAACATTATTTTCAAACTTCTGCCAAATCTCGTTTATTATACCAAGGCTGGAATGTTTCCCAACACTTGTTTTTGTAGGTGGCATAGAGTTTTTGCTGTTTCTCGAATGTCCTTTGGAGAGCCCTTTTCAGTTATATGTGCATTCTCTTTAGTCACAAATAATTTCTCTCTTCCGCTTTTTGGAAAAATATTTAATAAAAAACAAATGGATCATTGTAGTCACATTATATTGCAGATTATTGCACCGTGGTACTGGGGGCCATTCAAGTGGGGGGAGTAAAAAGAAATGTTGTAGTGATAGGGGACAGTATAGTTAGGGGGATAGATACTGTTCTCTGCAGCCGGGAGCGTGAGTCCCGAAGGCTGTGTTGCCTGCCCGGTGCCAGGGTTAAGGAAATCTCCTCTGGGCTGGAGAGGAACTTGGAGTGGGAGGGGGAAGATCCAGTTGTCATGGTCCACGTAGGTACCAATGACATAGGTAGGACAAAGAAAGAGGTTCTGCTGAGAGAGTATGAGCAGCTAGGGGCTAAATTAAAAAGCAGAACCACAAAGGTAATAATCTCTGGATTACTACCTGAGCCACGAGCAAATTTGCATAGGGTAAATAAGATCAGAGAAATAAACGAGTGGCTCAAAGACTGGTGTGGGAGAAATGGGTTTCGATTTGTGGGGCACTGGCACCAATACTGGGATAAGAGGGAGCTGTTCCGTTTGGACGGGCTTCATTTGAATCGTGCTGGGGCTAGAGTCCTGGTGAATCGAATAACTAGGGCTGTAGAGAGGGCTTTAAACAAAATAGTGGGGGGGAGGGTCCTGGTGAACGGGAATTTAAAAAGTCAATGAGAAATGAGAAAAACAATAGAGCAGGATAGAGATGGGGGAAATAATAACCAGAGTGTGACCGGAAGGGTCAGAATGTTTAAAAATAAGAGTGCAACAGAAAATAGGGCCAAAACAAGGAGAAATGGTAAAAAGACAAAGTTAAAAGCTCTATATCTGAATGCACGCAGCATTCGTAACAAGATAGATGAGTTGACGGCACAAATAGATACAAATGGGTATGATCTGATCACCATTACAGAAACGTGGTTGCAAGGTGACCAGGGCTGAGAACTGAATATTCCAGGGTATTTGACAATTTGGAAGGATAGACAGGAAGGAAAGGGAGGTGGGGTGGCTTTGTTGGTAAAGGATGGGATCAGTGCAGTGGTGAGAAGTGATATTGGCTCAGAAGATCAAGATGTAGAATCGGTTTGGGTGGAGATAAAAAATAATAAGGGGAAAAAGTCTCTGGTGGGCGTAGTCTACAGGCCCCCGAACAGTAGCAATACTGTAGGACAGAGTATAAATCAACAAATAATGGAGGCCTGTAAAAAAGGTACGGTAATAATCATGGGTGCTTTTAATCTCCATATTGATTGGACAAATCAAATTGGCCATGGTAGCCTTGAGGAGGAGTTCATAGAGTGTATCTGGGATGGTTTTCTAGAACAGTATGTAATGGAACCAACCAGGGAGCAGGCTATCTTGGATCTGGTACTGTGTAATGAGACAGAATTAATAAATGATCTCATAGTAAAGGATCCTCTAGGAAAGAGTGATCATAACATGGTTGAATTTCAAATTCAGTTGGAGGGTGAAAAGTTGTATCTCAAACCAGTGTCCTGATCTTAAACAAAGGCAATTACAGTACAATGGCATGAGGGCAGAACTGGCTAAAGTGGACTGGAAAAATAAATTAAAAGGTAAGACAGTTGAAATGCAGTGGCGGACATTTAAGGAGATATTTCATAACTCTCAACAAAAATATATTCCAGTGAGAAAGAAAGATTTTAAGAGAAGGGAGTACTATCCGTGGCTAACTAAGGAAGTAAAGGATGGTATCAAATTGAAAACGAAGGCATACAATGTTGCCAAGATTGGTGGGAGGCCGGAGGATTGTGAAATTTTAAAAAAACCAGCAAAGGATGAATAAAAAAATAATAAAGAGAGAGAAGATGAATTATGAGAGTAAACTGGCAAGAAATATTAAAACAGAAAGTAAGAGCTTCTACAGGTATATAAAAAGGAAGAGAGTAGCTAAAGTAAATGTTGGTCCCTTAGAGGATGAGACTGGGGAATTAATAATGGGGAACGGGGAAATGGCAGAGACACTGAACAAATATTTTGTATCTGTCTTCACGGTAGAAGACACTAACAACATCCCAATAATAGATAATCAAGGGGCCACAGGGAGGGGGGAACTAAAGATAATCACTATCACTAAGGAAAAAGTACTTGGTAAAATAATGGGACTAAAAGACGACAAGTCCCCTGGACCAGATGGCCTGCATCCCAGGGTCTTAAAAGAAGTGGCTGCAGAGGTAGTGGATGCATTGGCTGCAATATACCAAAATTCCCTGGACTCTGGAGAGGTCCCAGCGGATTGGAAAACAGGGAAATGTAACACCCCTATTTAAGAAAGGAAGGAGACAGAAAGCAGGAAACTATAGACCAGTTAGCCTAACATCTGTCGTTGGGAAAATGCTGGAGTCCTTGATTAAGGAAGCAGTAGCAGGGCATTTGGAAAATCATAATGCAGTCAAGCAGAGTCAGCATGGTTTTAGGAAAGGGAAATCATGTTTAACAAATTTGCTGGCGTTCTTTGAGGATGTAACGAGCAGGGTGGATAAGGGTGAGCCAGTGGATGTGGTGTATTTGGATTTCCAGAAGGCATTCGATAAGGTGCCACATAAAAGATTACTGCATAAGATAAGAGGTCACGGAGTTGGGGGTAATATATTAGCATGGATAGAGAATTGGTTAACTAACAGAAAGCAGAGAGTCGGGATAAATGGGTCATTTTCCGGTTGGCAAATGGTAACGAGTGGGGTGCCACAGGGATCGGTGCTGGGGCCTCAACTATTTACAATCTACATTAATGACTTGGATGAAGGGACCGAGTGTAATGTAGCCAAGTTTGCGGATAATACAAAGATGGGTGGGAAAGCAAGTTGTGCAGAGGACTCAAAGAATCTGCAAAGGGATATAGACAGGCTAAGTGAGTGGGCAAACATTTGGCAGATGGAGTATAATGTGGGAAAGTGTGAGGTTATCCACTTAGGCAGGAAAAATAAAAAAGCAAATTATTATTTAAATGGAGAGAATTACAAAATGCTACAGTTCAGAGGGACTTGGGGGTCCTTGTGCATGAAATACAAACATTTAGCACGCAGGTACAGCAAGTAATCAAAAAGGCAAATGGAATGTTGGCCTTTATTGCAGGGGGGTTGGAGTATAAAAGCAGGGAAGTCCTGCTTCAACTGTACAGGGTATTGGTGAGACCACACCTTGAGTACTGCGTACAGTTTTGGTCTCCTTATTTAAGGAAGGATATACTTGCATTGGAGGCAGTTCAGAGACGATTCACTCAGTTGATTCCTGAGATGAGGGGGTTGACTTATGAAGAAAGGTTGAGCAGGCTGGGCCTATACTCATTGGAATTTAGAAGAATGAGAGGTGATCTTATTGAAACATATAAGATACTGAGGGGGCTCGACAAGGTCAATGCAGAGAGGATGTTTCCCCTCGTGGGGAAATCTAGAACTCGGGGGAATAGTTTCAGAATAAAGGGTCGCCCTTTTAGAACTGAGATGACGAGGAATTTCTTCTCTCAGAGGGTCGTAAATCTGTGGAATTCTCTGCCCCAGAGAGCCGTGGAGGCTGGTTCATTAAATACATTTAAGGTGGAGATAGACAAATTTTTGCAAGATAAGGGAGTGAAGGGTTATGGGGAGCGGGCTGGGAAGTGGCTTTGAGCCCTATATCAGCACTGATCTTATTGAATGGCGGAGCAGGCTCGAGGAGCCAAGTGGCCTATTCCTGCTCCTATTTCTTGTGTTCTTGTGTTACACAAAAGCTATAATTGAGCTGCTGTCTCCAGTCTATAAACCTGCACTGGGTGGGGCAGGCAAGAAATAATGGTATCGCCCCGGTTGGGGCGCTAGCTTTTGAGAAGTTGGAAGTTTAGCACCAGGCGCGAATCAATCTCGCTGCCTGTTAAATTCAATCTCAGCGCTCAAAGAATGCAGGGGAGCACTAAATCAGGCGCTAATGGCGTAGGTGAGTGGCGTTAGGCTCCAAGCGATAATGAATATGAGGTGTTGTGTAATTGGGAGTGAGCACTGGCGAAGGCGCCTTCCAGCCATTAAAGGGGAGAGTCACTGGAGTCCGCACACCAGCCCCCAATGATTCGAGGAGTGCAGAACGGCGATATGCTGTGGGATGAAATGCAAAGCGCTTTGACGGCCCGCAACACTCCTGGGGACTAAGCAGCCTTTATTTGGCTGCAGATACATCCTGCGCTCTTGGCCACTCATAACTGACCTTTGGAACGGAAGTTCCTTGACAGCTGGGGCGCATCCCTTTACCTAGCACCCCGCCAGCCGGCTGGTTCACGCCTCCGCTCCCTGGCGCTGTCGGCGCGAGGCGGTAAGACGCTACTGAAGTTTGCAGATCGGGCACCCAGCGAGTGTTGAACTCTCGCTGACATCACGATCTGCATGGCAAAAGGTGCCGAGGCACTAACTGTTATCACCGGCGCTATGGGGCCAGCGAATTTGCTGTGCAGTGCGGGATTTGCCCCGCCGTGGCGCTATTGCCTGTGCGCCCTGTTAGCGCCCCCACCAGGCACTAACTGGGGGTGCTAGCTTACCGAATTTCTCCCCCAGTGACTTAAAATTTCTATTGTAGCATTATGTTTTAAATTTGATATCACAATAAATCAGCCTTCCATTACAAAATTGGATTTAAAATGTTAGATTTGAATTATGTTTATTTTAAAAATAATTTACAATTTCAAAATGAAAATTTATCATAAAACGAGTGACACTTTTGTAGTGATTGTGAATGATTGGAAGATGATAGAATTGATTACATGATTTATTCACATGGGATAACGAGACAGAATTTAAATATTTATTGTAAGTGAGAGCGACATTTATTCTAACCTCTCGTTTTATGATTGATGACAGAACATTATTGTGATCCAGTGATCTTTATAAGTGTAGTAAAATTGTTCAAACATTTAGGGCACAGATTTCGGTTACAGTAGAACCAATTTATTTTGCCCATAAAAGACAGCAGAACAAACAGGTCATAAATCTTACTTGATTCAGGAGAATTAATGTGATGTGCAGCACCACTAATGAAAGTACATCTTTGACTTAAATAAATCACTTGACACTCAAGAAGAAAAATAATAGTGCTTCCAAGTAGGAACAGATGGTAAGAAAATCCAATCAGTGCTGCTGTTAAAGTTAGCATTACACATAAATGTTTATTTACTTTAACTTTACAAACAAATTTGACTGTGAGCTAAGTTGACTACAGTCCAGATCTACAGGCATAACCATGACAGATGCATATAATGGTAATCAAAAACTGGTGTATCTCATACTAAAATAAAAATGGAATTGGAGAAGGGTTAGAAACCTAGGAAAATAGTAGTGGGCCATTCAGTCCCTTGAGTCTGCTCCGCCATTCAATTAGATCATGGCTGATCTGTATCTTAACTCTTTCTACCCATTTTGTTTCCATATCCCTCAATACCCTTATCTAACAAAAATCTATCATTCTCAGTTTTGAAATTTTGAATTGACCCAGCCTCAAGAGCTTTTTTTTGGTGGGGAGGGGGAGAGTTCCAGATTTCCACTACCCTTTGTGTGAAGAAGTGCTTTCTGGCATCACCCATGAACAGCCTAGCTTTAATTTTAAGGTTATGCCCCCTTGTTCTGGACTTCCCCACCATTTTATGGGTTTTATAATGGGTTTACTCCATTTTATTAGTTAACTGACAACCTTCACTTTGGTAATTGAGAAAGTATGAACTTCTGTGAATTTAGCGACAAAACTAAACTGTTTTGGCAGCATGGTACCTCAAATATGTGCACAGAAAAATTAGGCCCCTTTTGGACTATGCAGTCAGGCTTATGTTGCCAGAAGCATTAAAAATACGAGACTGCAGTTAGACTATTACTATTATGTCAATGGAAAGCAGTTTCTGCGGTGCATTGATGCAAAAAGTAGCTGCAACACTGAAATTAGGTCTCGATTTGACTGTAGAATGTATTAAAAGCCAAGCAATGTGCGATTCCTTTTGGGACACAGAATCACACTATTGAGGGTTTGATTCCATCTGTGGTAGGGTGTGCTGTGAACTCAGGCTTAAGAAATGGCCTTGTTGATCTATTGGACCTTCTGGTTTTTTATAAGTTTGCTGAAGAACCCTTTAATGGTTTGATAAGGCAGACGCTTCCACACAGACGGCTCTTAATGTTAAAAAATAGCAGCTGGGTGAGAAGCTCAAATCATGTGTTCAAGCACACTGGCAGAGAGCTATTTCCTTGTGGATAGAAAGTAGTTCTCAGCCAGCCACAGCTCCTAATATAATTCGGCTGTTGCTGGCTGTGCCTTGCACTCCACAGCTACTGGTCTCAAATTGGTTGTGCAATATAGATAATTCTGTCCTAAAAACATTCCAGATAACTTGTGTGTTTCTGGGAGTTAACCACTTGTGAATCAAGCAATATCATTATATAAATTTAGGGGGCGATTTTGTGAATGGGGGCGCGTTGGAGGCGGGACTGCTGCTTGTCGGGTCGATGTCCCGACTCCATCGATTTGTGGCCAACCCACGCTTTTTTCCCTGATTGACCTTGTTAAGCCCACCCAGTGGGCTTAGCAGGCCAATCAAGGGAAAGCTGGTTGCAGAGCACGTCAACGTATGACGTTTCAGATGAATTGTCATCGTTTGACAGCTCTGTGAAGCTGTCAAGCAGTGACATTCTCTGCAGTTTGATGAGGTCTTGCATACAAGACCTCATCAACCTTCTTTCTTTTACAGAAATTAGATGGTTGTTGCATATGAGAATGCAACGGCCATCTCTCATCTGCAACACGGAGGTCCGAGTGTCTCCGCATACAAACCGACTGAAGCCTGCAGGAAGAAACAAAGGTAAGTACACTTTTAAAAACACTTTGCACTTACCTCAGATACTCACCTCTCCACTCTTGCACCCATCACTTACCTTCACACCACACTTTTGCACCCCCCCCCAACTCCGACCCCCGCAGACCCAGTACTCGCTGAGCTGAGCTGGCGTGTTTTGGAGCCTTCGGGAAGCCCACACTTGTGAGGGCAAAAAGGGGATAATCTTATTTTCTGCCTGTTAACTACCTGTTAACAGGCAGTTAATAGGCTTTAATCCCTTCCCGCCTCCAAGGAGACGGGACCCGGCGCGGGATGGCTACCCGGCTCCTGGGAAGATGGCATGGAGGCGGGTTGGGGGCGGGTTGGGCACCCGCCCCCAAATTCTGCCATTTTCCTGGCAGTTCCGCCTCCATACCCACCTCCCCAGGGCTGGCAAAATCGCCCCCTAAAAATAAATCGCTTGCCAGCCAAATAGGTAATAACCTTGAACATGACAGTTACCTAATTTACCTAACAGTTACCTGGGCCCTGATTTTACTTTCAGCGGTGAAGGAATGACGCTTGCCGTTCACCTCGCTGACAGTTGCCCATAGAGATTTTGCAGGTTTCTCAGCATAGATTTCCTTTGATCTGGTGACTTTTCCAGCGCGGCGCCCTCTATAGGGGATCTGTCGCATCTGTGAGCAGAGCAAAAAACAGCGAGGCTCTTCGACAAATCAGATAGAAGAATCCGCACAGAGACGTGCAGAGTCCAAACCAGGAAGTATAAAGCAGGAAATATAAATTAGATTTAAATGATGTACAGAAAGTGAAATAAAGAGAGGGAAATATAGATGGGATTAAGGGAGAGAGATAAAAGAGACAGACAGAAAAAGTAAAAAAAAAATTTTTTTTGGGAAAATTCTCCAAGTCTAATTTTCTTCTGAGAGAATTAAACTTCACACTTGTAAAATTAATTATTCAGGGCCAGAGAGATTGTTCAGCAGTAATTATCACTTATCACACCGTTAAAAACTCACTTACTTATGAATGCACCAGCCCTAATCTTCTCAGCCGTTTTTAGTGCGGAACTAGTGGGCAAGTACAGCAAGTTCAAGCCGTTGCAGTCATTTCAGTGCGGAGTCTATCGGCGAGGCCTATGGAGGACCGGGGTATCTCTGACAGCAGAGTTCCGTGTTTAACTATGCATGTGCGGACACCAGAAGTTGCTGTCAGATTTCTGCTGATAGCTTCACCGCTATTATTACCGCAAAATTCGGGCCATTGTATTTTGCCTTTCTATATCTCTGTGTTAGATCAGTTAATCAAATAGCTGCTACCAGATATAAATCACACCAAGAAGGGGCATTTCTTATTCAAAGTGGTGCCTTTGATTGTCAGCTCCACAAGCCAATCCTCTACACAGAGAGCTGATGGAAGGCTCAGGATTAAAGCTTTTGGATTCCTGGATCTCAGTGGGGAAAAGGCACCATTGGACAGTGTACAACAGGTTCAAGTCTGGAACAGCGACAGAGACAGAGGAGTCTCACTTTCTGAAGTTAATGCAATCAGTTCACCACTGCTGATTTGTACAATGTAGTAGGCACATATCAAAGAGCAAAGTTTGCATAATCTATTATTCTTGAAGTTACAAGGAGTGATATGAAATACATATATTTCAGTCGAAGACTGCATTCTGTTCATTCATTCATTACGTGTAAACTAAACTGGCTTGTTGGTTTACAATTGGCCTCATCTCTCTAGAATACTTTTCCATCCTCCGTCTGAAAGATAGAAAAATAAGAAAGAAAGAATTTGAATCTATATAGCACATTTCACATCCTCAGAACATCCCACAGCACTTCACAGCCAATAATGGTAAACCATTTAACTGGTGTAATTTAGAGGGATTGATTTAATTTAAATCCAATTAATTAGAGGGGATACTAGCAGCTATAAACGGGCAGAGAGTGTCCATAACTAACAATAAAAAATTTAATTAATTACATAGAATGGAGCAGGTGATGTGTTACTGTTGCGAGATGTGGGAGCCGGTGGACCCCATTGAGGCTCACGGTGATTACATCTATGACAAGTGTTTGCTGCTACAGGAACTCCAGCTCCGTGTTGATGAGCTGGAGTCTGAGTTTCAGACACTGCGACACATCAGGGAGGGGGAGAAGTACCTGGACTCTGTGTTTCAGGAGGTGGTCACACCTATGAAGTTAATTAATTCAGATGTAGCCCATGGTCAGGGACAGGACGGTGTGATTACGAGTGAGGCAGGTACGGGGATCCAGGAGGTAGTGTTGGAGGAGCCGCAGCCCTTGCTCTTGTCCAACAGGTTCAAGGTTCTTACTCCCTGTGGGGACGGGAGCAGGGACTGCAGGGAGGATGAGCAACCTGGCCACAGCACCGTGGAACGGGGGGCCATTCAAGAGGGGGGAGTAAATAGAAATGTTGTAGTGGTAGGGGATAGTATTATTAGGGGGATAGATAGAGTTCTCTGCAGCCGAGAGCGAGAATCCCGTAGGCTGTGTTGCCTGCCAGGTGCCAGGGTTAAGGACATCTCCTCTGGGCTGGAAAGAAACTTGCAGTGGGAGGGGGTGGATCCAGTTGTCGTGGTCCATGTTGGTACAAACGATGTAGATAGGACAAGGAAGCCGGTTCTGTTAAAGGAGTATGAGCAGCTAGGGGTCAAATTAAAAAACAGAACCTCAAGGGTAATCATCTCTGGATTATTACCTGAGCCACGAGCGAATTTGGCTAGGACAAATAAAATTAGAGAGTTAAATGAGTGGCTCAAAGACTGGTGTGGGAGAAATAGGTTTTGCTTCCTGGGACACTGGCACCAGTACTGGGGCAGGAGGGAGCTGTTCCGTTGGGACGGGCTTCACTTGGCCAGTGCTGGGACTAGAGTCCTGGCGGATCATATAACTAGGGCTGTAGAGAGGGCTTTAAACTAACTAGTGGGGGGGAGGTTCCTAGAGAGCAAATAATAAAAATGACAACAGAGAAGGTCATAGACTTAGGTAGCAGTGGGTAAATTAAAAACAAGAGTGTGTCAGGAAGGGGCAGAAGGTATGGAGTAAAAGGTAAAGTAATAAAAAGGGCAAAAGCAGGAACTAATGTCACAAAACATATTTGAAAGTTCTCTATCTGAATGCACGCAGCATTCGTAACAAAATAGACGAGTTAATGGCACAAATAACTACATATGGGTATGATCTTGTAGCCATTACAGAAACATGGCTGCAGGGTGACAATGCCTGGGAATTAAACATACCAGGTTATTTAACGATCAGGAAGGACAGGCAGGAAGGAAGGGGAGGTGGGGTGGCTATGTTAATAAAGGAAGGAATCACTGTAATACAGAGAAATGATATTGGGTCAAAAGATCAGGGTAATGAAACAGTTTGGGTGGAGATAAGGAATAATAAGGGGAAAAAAACACTAGTGGGCGTAGTCTATAGGCCTCCGAACAGTTGCAACTCTGTTGGACGGAGTAGCAATCAGGAAATAGTTGAGGCTTGTAATAAGGGAACATCTATAATTATGGGGGATTTTAACTATCATATTAATTGGACAAATCAAATTGGGCAGGGCTGCCTTGAGGATGAGTCATTGAGTGTATTAGGGATGGGTTTCTTGAGCAGTATGTAACTGAACCGACCAGGGGGCAAGCAACCTTAGATCTGGTCCTGTGTAACGAGACAGGATTAATTAAAAATGTCCTAGTAAAGGATCCCCTTGGAATGAGTGACCATAACATGGTTGAATTCCATATTCAATTAGAGGGTGAGAAGGTTGGATCTCAAACAAGTGTGCTAAGCTTGAATAAAGGAGACTATGAAGGTATGCGAGCGGAATTGAGTAGAGTGAATTGTGAAAATAGATTAAAGGGTAAGACGATACATGATCAGTGGTGTACATTTAAGGAGTTATTTTACAACTTCCAAAAAATATATATTCCACTGAGAAGAAAAGGGTGTAAAAGAAAAGACAGTCATCCGTGGCTAAGTAAAGAAATTAAGGATAGTATTCGACTAAAAACAAGGGCTTATAAGGTAGCCAAATCTAGTGGGAGGATAGAGGATTGGGAAAACTTTAAAAGACAGCAAAAAATAACAAAAAGATTGATTAAGAAAGGGAAGATAGATTATGAAAGTAAATTAGCAAAAAATATAAAAACAGATAGTAAGAGATTTTATAGTTATATAAAAAGAAAAAGGGTGGCTAAAGTAAATGTTGGTCCCTTAGAGGATGAGACCGGGAAATTAATGGTGGGAAATATGGAGATGGCAAATACACTGAATGAATATTTTGTATCAGTCTTTACAGTAGAGGACACTAAGAATATCCCGACACTGGACACACAGGGGGCTATAGGGGGAGAGGAGCTAAACACGATCAAAATCATTAAGGAAGTGGTACTCAGTAAAATAATGGGACTCAAGGCGGATAAATCACCTGGACCTGATGGCTTACATCCTAGGGTCTTGAGGGAAGTGACGGTAGGGATTGTGGATGCATTGGTAATAATTTTCCAAAACTCCCTGGACTCAGCAAAGATCCCGGCAGACTGGAAAACTGCTAATGTAACACCCTTATTTAAAAAGGGCAGTAGACAGAAGGCTGGAAACTATAGACCGGTTAGCCTAACATCTGTGGTGGGTAAAATTTTGGAGTCCATTATTAAGGAGACAGTAACAGGACATTTGGAGAATCATAATTTAATAGGACAAAGTCAGCATGGTTTTATGAAGGGGAAGTCATGTTTGACAAATTTGCTGGAGTTCTTTGAGGAAGTAACACA
This sequence comes from Squalus acanthias, assembly GCA_030390025.1. Classification (NCBI taxonomy): domain Eukaryota; kingdom Metazoa; phylum Chordata; class Chondrichthyes; order Squaliformes; family Squalidae; genus Squalus; species Squalus acanthias. The sequence goes on along the minus strand of CM059447.1, from coordinate 24,660,624 downwards.
TAGGGTGGATAAAGGGGAACCAGTGGATGTGGTGTATTTAGACTTCTAAAGGCATTTGACAAGGTGCCACACAAAAGATTATTGCTTAAGATAAAAAATCATGGGATTGGGGGTAATATTCTGGCATGGATAGAGGATTGGCTATCTAACAGAATGCAGAGAGTTGGGATAAATGGTTCATTCTCAGACTGGCAATCAGTAACTAGTGGTGTTCCGCAGGGGTCAGTGCTGGGTCCCCAACTCTTTACAATCTATATTAACGATTTGGAGGAGGGGACCGAGTATAACATATCAAAGTTTGCAGATGATACAAGGATGGGAGGGAAAGTAGTGAGTGAGGAGGACATAAAAAATCTGGAAGGGGACATAGACAGGCTAAGTAAGTGGGCAGAGATTTGGCAGATGGAATACAATACTGGAAAGTGTGAGGTTATGCACTTTGGCAGGAAAAATAGTAGAGCAAGTTATTATCTAAATGGCAAGAAACTGGAAAGTACTGAAGTACAAAGGGATCTGGGGGTCCTGGTGCACGAAACTCAAAAGGTTAGTATGCAGGTGCAGCAAGTGATTAGGAAGGCCAATGGAATGTTGGCTTTCATTGCTAAGGGGATAGAATATAAAAATAGGGAGGTATTGATTCAGTTGTACAAGGTATTGGTGAGTCCGCACCTGGAATACTGCATACAGTTTTGGTGTCCATACTTAAGAAAAGACATACTTGCTCTCGAGGCAGTACAAAGAAGGTTCACTCGGTTAATCCTGGAGATGAGGGGATGGACATATGAGGAGAGGTTGGGTAGATTGGGACTCTACTCATTGGAGTTTAGAAGAATGAGAGGCGATCTTATTGAAACATATAAGATTGTGAAGGGGTTGGATCGGGTGGATGCGGGGAGGATGTTCCCGATTATGGGTGAAACTAGAACTAGGGGGCATAGTCTTAGAATAAGGGGCTGCTCTTTCAAAACTGAGATGAGAAGGAACTACTTCACTCAGAGGGTGGTAGGTCCATGGAATATGCTGCCCCAAAAAGCTGTAGAAGCTACATCATTACATAAATTTAAAACAGAAATAGACAGTTTCCTAGAAGTAAAGGGAATTAAGGGTTACGGGGAGCGGGCAGGAATTTGGCCATGAGTCTAGGTTCGGATCGGTCATGGCCTTGTGGGTAGCGTAGCGGGCCCAGGGGCCGTTTAGCCTGATCCTGCTCCTATTTTGTGTGTCCAATTCTGTTAGGTTCAGGAGATGGTTCTGTGATAGTAGATTGGTGGTTAGGATCAGAAAAGCCATGATCTTATTGAATGGCGGAGCAGGCTTGAGGGGCCAATTGGCCTACTCCTGCTCCTATTTCTTATGTTCTTATGTTCTTATAAATTATTTGTGAAGTATTGGTGCTGTTATATAGGCAAATGTGGCAGCCAACTTATTCATGGCAAGAATAAATGTTGAAGAAAAATACACATACATGATCACTGCATTGAATACACAAAATACTGTATCCAGTACAACCATTATCCACTACAATCAATTAGATATAAGGATTAGAAACTGTTTGTTGCATGTGGATAGCAATTCAGGCCCCGATATTAATGGGGAGGCAGGGAGGGAGTGGCGGGGGGTCGGGGTGGGGGAGTGTGGGGGAGAGTTTTGCGTTCCCTCAGGTCCTGCTGAATTTAACAGCAGGACCTGATTAACATTTTTTGTGTCCGTTTCCCAGCTGCAGCCAACCAGATTGAGAGGCTGGCTGTCAGGCAGGTAGGCCTTCGGCAGCAGGCCGCAGCTGGGGAGCGGAGAGGAGGGAGGGAGTGATCTGCAAGACCGGGGGGGGGGGCGGCGGCGGGGTAGTAAGATCGGAAGGGCTGGGCCAGTGGGAGATCGTGGCTCGGGGGTGGAGGTTTGGATCGTGGGTTGGGAGGGGGCGGTGGTGGTGGGGTGGTGTGTCCGATCGCGTGAAGTGGGAAGTAGGTTAGCTTGGGGGACGGGGGTGGGGGGGAAGCACTCCTGCTCCTCCTGGCCAACAAGCAGTGCCGGAAAAGCACTTACCTGTTCCACGCATCAGTCCTCACCTCGCTTTAGCTGCCGGGTTTCCTGAGGCCCGGGAAACCCGGCCGGCCAGGGTTAAACTTAAAATAGAGATAAAATCTGAGGTGCGCAGCCTCATAAAAATATTTAAATGAGCAACATGCCTCCTGGGAGCAGGTTGGTCGCCTGACCCCCATCCACCTCCGTTAAAACCGGAAGTGGGTAGGTTCAAGGCTCGGGTTCGGGTTTGAGATTTTTAACATTTTTACATCCCACCTGACCCAAACCCACCTGTTTTCAGGGGTTAAAATTCTCCTCTCAATGTCTAACTTTGGTTTCAATCGTTTACAGTTCTAACTTCTTACCAAGTTTTTTTTTGTATTTTTTGAAGCAACAAGGCATATTCTCAAGAATGCTGCACAATCATAGTAAATGAAGCCTTTCAGAAGTATAACACTCCAGGCTGGTTAGTTCTGTGTGGTGTGGCTGTGCCTCAGTCATGCTTCCCCAATGTTGCAAGCAAATTGATGTATCTGGCTGCCACATCTCTTCAGTGGCACAAGACTGATCCTGCCACCTGTTGGCTCTCCCTCAGAGCAATTATTCTACGATCCAATCCTAGCTAAGAACTGCCAAAACTTGCCCAACAAGGGAAGTCAAGTGTAGTGTGGAAACCCAGTCTGCTCATCCATACCAAATTGTTCCTAACGTTTGTGCTTATAGGCTTTTAAACTATTGTTTAGTTTCGGTAAATGTTTTTGAAACGTCAAATATGGGCACGATGGGGTCCTAAAAAACCTCAGGAACACATTTTTTCTGCTCACATACGACAAATGATTGTTAGGCAGCATGGAACCGTGTCACCTGCTCTGTAAACATTGAGTAGCTGGCAACTGCTGCACATTTAGTCATGGTCATCTGGTTGGGTTTGAAGCGCTTGTGATCTACTACATATTCCACTATGTCACTCACATTAGTCATGTACTAATGATGCTATATTCCTCAGACATTTTTTGTTTTGGAAGGGAGCGTGTTTCAAGTTTCAACTGCAATCTTTATTGAATGGTACAGGAGCTCTGATGTTTGTTTTGAGGTTCAGACATTTTTCTGAGATGTCCTGACCAGCTGCCATTGCTAACAATTCTTTGTTACAGTGCATGGCAGCTGCTCAACATCTGATCATAATTCTGGAACATTATCGAGCAGCCACAAGACTGCTAGACTAGTTCTGTTTTGTTTTTGCATGGTCCGAGGTTCTCTTGGCAGATGAACATTGAAGTTGAATTCTGTCCAATTTCATCAATCAGCTTGTACGATCTCAACTCCTCCACACCATCCTCCTCCCAATACACATTATTCTGAATTCTTCACTGTATAAACCTAAGAATAAAACTTGGAGCTGACAGCCATAAGGACTTTGTTCAAGGGTGACATTTATTGCCTTGGCAGAAATGGTCAGGGACTTCTTACTGGAGTGGGAACATCAGCAGATAACTAAACAGTGACTTTAAATACATCAGTAGTCTATATTTACATGCAAATTGGGCTTGACATAATACAGTTCATGAAAGATTTTATATAAATACCACTAGGATTTCATTTAGAGTATGAAAAGATAGAGAGGCATGCAGACCATGAAGGTTGTTCACTGGTATGTGCTAAATTAATGGCCCAGATATTCCGATTGCAGGCCTCCCGCGGGCGGAGGACTGCGATCTGGAAAAATCTGCGCCCTTACCTGAGGGCTCCTGGGACGCGCACAATTCCGATGCTGGGCCTCTCCAAACTGCCGGTGCGCAGGGCCCACGTATCCCAGAGGCGCAGGTAGTTCGCAGCATCCCTGGGATCACGTGGGCCATGGGGAGCCAATCAAAGAAGGGAATCTCCCTTCATACATTTGACAGGAAGACCTGTCAAATATATGAATGGAGATCACCCCCTAAACATAGTAAAACTTTAAATACATTTTTTTAAAAAATCACATTTTTAAAATGACTTGAAAGTACAATAAATTAACTATTTTAAACAAAACATTAAATTTTTGAAAAAAATAATTAAAGTTTTTTACGGGGCTAAAAATAAACTTACTTTTTTTTAAAAGTATTTTTAAATGATAAATCAGTGGAATTTTTTAAAAAACTTTTTTCAATTCTTATCCTGGTAAAAGCAGGCCTTACGCCTGCTTTTACCAGGCGCAAGAATTGTAAGGGTTTTCTGTGGGTGGAGGGTCTCCAAAAAGCGGAACTATCTGCTCGCAGAGGCCCTTCTCCCGGGCAGCCGGAGGATCTGTCAAGAGCTTTCTTGACAGATCGGAAATGCCGGTTTCCAGCGCATGCGCAGTGCATGCCTGAAACCGGCATTTCCGATGTCCCTACGGGTGGGTACACAGCGCGTACCCACCCGTAGGGATCGGAATATCCGGCCCAATAGATTTTAGACAAGGCAGTGTTGGGGACTCTACAATTGATGTCTGTGTCCTTGGTTCGGATGGGGGGAAATCAGGAAATTGCTCATACTCCTGATCATATCCAATAACCCCTGCTGGAAAGTAAGTATTTGTGGATGTGAGTCATGACAGAATTGAGTTTGTCTCTGATACTCCCATGCTCATGGTCAAGCAGCCAATTGGAAATCATGGTCTAGACTCGCATGTGAAGAATGGCATCTGATCCCTGCAGAATCCTGCTCTTTGCCTTCAGGAGAGGAAAGCAGAAAATTGGGGGAAATAAGTTGTTGTTGCACAGAAATAAAATGTAGTTGTGTGCAGCAGTGATAGGTAGACAATGAGAATGCGCTTAACTAAAAACAATGGGTATAATGAATAAAAGGTGCAGTGCATTAGTGCTCTAAGTGGAGGCAAGATGCTTCCACAAAAATAAAAGGAAAACTGGATGTGAGCCAATCTGCTTCCACAGCTCCTAGCAACTTTCTCAGGCACTGGTCTGGTGAAAGGTCTGACCACTCGGTGCTGAATGGCACAGGGAGACCTAAACAGGCCCAAAAGTGTGTGAATAATGCTGAAGTCTAACCTCACTGAGGAGAGAGGTTGGGAGGAATTTGTTTTACGCAGAGAATTGTGAGAGCTTTACCAAAGGAAATAGTTCAGGCAGAGGTCATTGCATCTTTTAAGGAAATGTAGATAAACATTTGAAGCAGTGGAAGAAACAGGGTGATAGGGAGAGAGCAGGACAGTGGGATCAATTCTGGATTGTTCTAGCGAAGAGACATTATGGGCCAAATGGTCTCCTATTCTGTAAACTTCTATGGTTCTATGTACATTTTTTTCCAAAATAAGGAAAGATAGAAACATAGAAACATGGAAGATAGGAGCAGGAGTAGGCCATTCGGCCCCTCGTGCCTGCTCCGCCATTTAATGAGATCATGGCTGATCATCCAAATTCAGTACCCTGTCCCTGCCTTTCTCCCCATATCCCTTGATCCCTTTAGCGTTAAGAAATATATCTAACTCCTTCTTGAATATATTTAATGAATTGGCCTCAACTGCCTTTTGTGGTAGAGAATTGCACAGTTTCACCACTCTCTGGGTGAAGAAATTCCTCCTCATTTCTGTCCTAAATGGCTTACCCCTTATCTTTAGACTGTGACCCCTGGTTCTGGACTCCCCCGCCATCGGGAACATCCTTCCTGCATCTAGTCTGTCTAGTCCTGTTAGAATTTTATAAGTTTCAATGAGATCCCCTCTCATTCTTCTAAACTCCAGCGAATATAAGCCCAATCGACCCAATCTCTCCTCATACGTCATTCCTGCCATCCCAGGTATCAATCTGGTGAATCTTCGCTGCACTCCCTCCATGGCAAGAACATCCTTCCTCAGATAAGGTGACCAAAACTGCACACAATACTCAAGGTGTGGTCTCACCAAGGCCCTGTACAATTGTAGCAAGACATCCTTGCTCCTGTACTCAAATCCTCTCGCTATGAAAGTCAACATACCATTTGCCTTCTTAACCGCCTGCTGCACCTGCATGCTTACCTTCAGCGACTGGTGCACAAGGACACCCAGGTCTCGTTGCACTTAGGTTGATTTGGCTATGATAAATTGACCCTTAGTGTTAGGGGGGGATTAAATATGTGGGGTTATGGGGATAGGATGGGATATGTTAGGGGGAATGGGTTACGGGGGTAGGGTGGGATATGTGTACTGTGGGGATTAAAGCAGGGACAGGGTACTGGATTTGGATGATCAGCCATGATCGTATTGAATGGTGGAGCAGGCTCGACGGGCCGAATGGCCTACTCCTGCTCCTAGATTCTATGTTTCTATGTTTTCCCCTTCTCCCAATCTATTGCTGTTCAGATAAAAATCTGCCTTCCTGTTTTTGCCACCAAAGTGGATAACCTCGCATTTATCCACATTATACTGCATCTGCCACGCTTCTGCCCAATCACCCAACCTGTCCAAATCATACTGGAGTTTCTCGGCATCCTCCTCACAGCACACACGCCCACCCAGCTTTGTGTCGTCTGCAAACTTGGAGATATTACATCTAGTTCCCTCGTCTAGATCATTAATATATATTGTGAATAGCTGGGGTCCTAGCACCGATCCCTGCGGTACCCCACTAGTCACTGCCTGCCACTCAGAAAAAGACCCGTTTATTCCAACTCTTTGCTTCCTGTCTGCCAACCAGTTCTCTATCCAAGTCAGTACCTTACCCCAAATCCCATGTGCTTTAACGTTACACGCTAATCTCTTATGCGGGACCTTATCGAAAGCTTTCTGAAAGTCCAAATACACCACATCCACTGGTTCTCCCTTATCTATTCTACCAGTTACATCCTCAAAAAATTCCAGTAGATTAGTCAAGCACGATTTACCTTTTGTAGATCCATGTTGTAATAGTACCTGTAGCTGTAGCTGCCAACTAGCTTCAAGTGGAAATCATAAAGAAGAGTAGAAATGGTTTATATGGTGGTTAGAACTGTATTGTGCAGCAATGTTATCATAGAATCATAGATCATAGAATTATAGAATCATAGATACTTACAGCACAGAGGGAGGCCATTCGGCCTGTCATGCTTGTGCTGGTTCTTTGAAAGAGCAGTCGTGCTGAGTCCCACCTTCCTGCATTTTGTTCATAACCCTGTAAGTTCCTCATCCTCAAGTACCTGTCCAACTCTCTTTTAAAATTATTTATGGAATCAGCTTCCACCACCTTTTCAGGTAGAGCGTTCTAGATCCCCACAACTCTCTGAGTGAAAACATTTCTCCTCATCTCCCCTCTAGATCTTTTTTCAATGATTTTGAATCTATGACCTCCAGTTATTGACCCACTCGCCAGAGGGAATAGTTTTTTTCCCTATTTACTCTATCAAAACCTCTCATCATCTTCAAAATCTCTATTAGGTCACCTCTTGGCCTTCTCAGTTCCAAGGAGAAAAGTCCTAACTTTTCCAACCTCTCCTCATAACTGAAGTCCCTCATCCCTGGTAACATCCTGGCAAACCTTCTCTGTACCCTTTCTAAGGCCTTTACATCTTTCCTGAAGTGTGGTGCCCAGAATTGTCCACAATACTCCAGCTGAGGCCTAACCAGTGATTTATAAAGTTCTAGTATGATCTCTTTGCCTTTATATTCTATGCCTCTATTTCTAAACCCAAGTAACCCATATGTTTTTTTTAACCACCTTATCAACTTGCCCTGCCACCTTTAAGGATTTGTGTATATGGACACCAAGGTCTCTCTGCTCATCTACACTTTCCAAAATTGTGTCATTCATCAAGTAAATAAGTAATTTATATTGTAATATGACTATTCTAACCACTTTTATTTTCCCAACTTTTAAACTTTGGGAACTGAAGCACCTTCTTCACTTGGAGAGAGTTCAATGGTGGCTAGAATGAGTTGGCTATACAGAAATTAAGTAATTTATTCTGCAGGAGAGAAGTCATGTGGAGACTTTTTAATACTGTGAGAAACTGCAGCTTATATCTGTCAAACTGTAACTGCTGAAATGTGCTCTTTATTCCCTTAGACACAAGTATTTCATCTTGGAAATGCATTTGTACATTTAAGTTATAAGGCCAAGATTAAAATGAAATTGAGATTCTGAAATTATTAACATACTGTCCATACTTTTCTATTGTCTGAAATGAAAAAGCAGAGAAGCAATGATTTGGATGAGGGAACCAAATGTAATATATCCAAGTTTGCTGATGATACAAAACTGGGCGGGAATGTAAGTTGTGAGTAGGATGCAAAGAGGCTTCAAGGTAGCAGAATGGATAGCTAGTTGGCTTCAGGACAGAAAGCAGAGAGTAGGAGTAAAGGGTAACTATTCACAGTGGCAGAAGGTGGGTAGTGTTGTTCCACAAGGATCAGTGCTGGGACCACTGTTGTTCACAATTTACATTAACGATTTAGACTTTTGAATCAAAAACACAATTTCTAAATTTGCAGATGACACCAAATTGCCAGGGGGAAAGTCAATACTGAGGAGGACTAACAAATTACAGGAGGACATTAATAAACTTGCAGAATAGGCATATAATTGGCAAATGAAGTTCAACACAGATAAATGTGAGGTATTACATTTTGGTAGGAAGAAAAGGGAGGTCACTTATCACTTGGAGGGTGCGAGTCTAGGTGGGGTAGAGGAACAAAGGGATCTTTGAGTACAAATACACAAATCACTAAAAGTTGCACCACAGGTTAGCAAGGCCATAAAAAAGCAAATCAAGCAGTAGGGTTTATTTCTAGAGGGATAGAATTGAAAAGTAGGGAAGTTATGCTAAACCTGTATCGAACCTTGGTTAGACCACACTTAGAGTACTGCGTACAGTTCTGGTCGCCTTATTATAAAAAGGATACAGAGGCACTGGAGAGGATGCAGAGAAGATTTACAATGATGTTACCAAAAATGCGAGGGTATACATATCAGGAAAGAATGAACAGGCTGGGTCTCTTTTCTCTTAAAAAAAGAAGGCTGGGGGGTGACCTAATAGAGGTCTTTAAAATTATGAAAGGTTTTGATAGAGTGGATACAGAGAGAATGTTTCCACTTGTGGGGAAGAGCATAACTAGAGGCCATCAATATAAGATAGTCACCAAGAAATCCAATAGGGAATTCAGAAGAAACCTCTTTACCCAAAGAGTGGGGAGAATGCGGAACTCGCTACCACAGGGAGTGGTTGAAGTGAAAAGTATAGATGCATTTAAGGGGAGGCTAGACAAGCATATGAGGGAGAAGGGAATAGAGGTTTACGCTGATAGATTTAGATGAGGAAAGACGGGAGGAGGCTCGAGTGGAGCATAAACGCTGGCATGGACTGGTTGGGCGGAATGGCCTGTTTCTGGGCCGTATATCCGGTGTAATCCTATGTGATATAGACAAGCTAAGTGAGTGGGCAAGAACATGGCAAATGGAATATAATGTGGAGAAATGTGAAGTTATCCACTTTAGTAGGAAAAATAGAAAAGCAGAGTATTTTTTTAAATGGTGAGAGATTGGGAAATGTTGGTGTTCAGCGGGACCTGGGTGTCCTTGCTTTTCCTAACTTCTCCCGTAGAGCGGCGGCGGACCTGAGTGGGAGCAGACTGAGGCCCGAGAGCGGGGATAAAAGCAGTAGCAGACCTGCAACTACAAGAGAAAACTACAGTGTGACGTCACAGGTAAGGCAGGTAAGTCGATTCGTATTCCTTTACTTCACCTGACGAAGGGGCAGCAGCTCCGAAAGCTTGTGATTTCAAATAAAACTGTTGGACTATAACCTGGTGTTGTGCGACTTCTCACTTTTGTCCACCCCAGTCCAACACTGGCATCTCCGCATCAAGGTAAGTGATTGATAGTGACTGTGGGCTAAGTTTTAAGTTAACATATAGCATATAACTAAATTTTAAAAACTAAACTTAATTTAATTAATTTAATAAACTAAACGAGGTAAATAATTTGATTAACACTAAATGAATTAATTAAATAAATAAATAATATAATGGGAGAACAGGAGACATGTTGCTGCTGCAATATGTTGGAGCTCGTGGACATTTTTTGTCCAGGGCGACTACATTTGTGGTAAGTGTCTGCGACTCGAGGAACTTCGGCTCCGAGTTGAGGAGCTGGAGTCCGAACTGCAGACATTGCGAGACATCAGGAAGGGAGAAAGTTACCTGGACCTTTTGCTCCAGGAGGCAGCCACACCCCTTAGATTAAATACTTTAGAATTGACACGTGGTCAGGGACAGGAGGGTGTGACTGCGAGTGAGGCAGGCATGGGATCCAGGAGGTAGTATTGCAGGAGCCTCAGTCCCTGCACTTGTCCAATAGATTTGAGGTTCTTGCAACCCTTGTGAACAAGTGCGGAGACTGCGGTGAGGATGAGCAAACTGACCATGGCACCGTGGCACAGGAAGCCGTTCAAGTGGGGGGAGTAAAAAGGAAGATGATTGTAGTAGGCGACAGTATAGTTAGGGGGATAGACACTGTTCTCTGCAGCCAGGATCGTGAGTCCCGAAGGCTGTGTTGCCTACCTGGTGCCAGGGTAAAGGACATCCCCTCCGGGCTGGAGAAGAACTTGGAGTGGGAGGGGGAGGATCCAGTTGTCATGGTCCATGTAGGTACCAATGACATAGGTAGGACTAAGAAAGAGGTTCTGCTGAGAGAGTTTGAGCTGCTAGGGACTAAATTAAAAAGCAGAACCACAAAGGTCATTATCTCTGGATTATTACCAGAGCCACGAGCAAATTGGCATAGGGTCAATAGGATCAGGGAGATGAATGCGTGGCTCAAAGACTGGAGTGGGAGAAGTGGGTTTCAATTCGTGGGGCACTGGCACCAGTACTGGGGAAAGAGAGAGCTGTTCCGTTGGGACGGACTACACCTGAACCATGCTGGGACCAGAGTTCTAGCAAATCGAATAACTAGGGAGGTAGATAGGGCTTTAAACTAAATAAGGTGGGGGGGGGGGAGGGTCCCGGTGGAGAGAAATCTAGAATGCTAAAAAGAAAAGACAAGGAAGCAGTGCAGGAAAGTGATCGGGGTAAGGATAATCAGATTGTGTCAGGAAGGGACAGAGCGTACAAACAAAAGAGTGCACTAACAAATAGGGTCCGGGTAAGAAAAAATGGTAAGATAAATAGGGCCATAGTACAAAAAAATGTTAAGATGTCTAACAATGTTAAAAAGACAAATCTAAAGGCACTGTATCTGAATGCACGAAGCATTTGTAAAAAGGTAGACGAATTAACAGCGCAAATAGATGAAAACAGATACGATATAATTGCGATTACGGAGACATGGCTGCAGGGTGACCAAGGCTGGGAGCTGAATATCCAAGGATATTCGATATTTAGGAAGGACAGGCAAAAAGGAAAAGGAGGTGGGGTAGCGTTGTTAGTAAAGGATGAAATCAGAACAATAGTGAGAAAGGATATTGGCTCAGAAAATCAAGATGTAGAATCAGTCTGGGTGGACCTAAGAAGCACCAAGGGGCAGAAAACATTGGTGGTAGTTGTCTATCGGCCTCCAAACAGTAGTGGTAATGTAGGGGACGGCATCAAACAGGAAATTAGAGATGCATGTAACAAGGGTACTACAGTAATCATGGGTGACTTTAATCTACATATAGACTGGCCAAACCAAATTAGCAATAATACTGTGGAGGATGAATTCCTGGAGTGTGTACGAGATGGTTTTTTAGACCAGTACGTTGAGGAGCCAACTAGGGAACAGGCTATTCTATATTGGGTATTGTGCAATGAGAAGGGGTTAATTAATAATCTTGTTGTGCGGGGTCCTTTAGGGAAAAGTAACCGTAACATGATAGAATTCTTCATTAAGATGGAAAGTGAAGTAGTCCAATCCGAAACTAGGGTCCTAAATCTAAACAAAGGAAACTACGAAGGTATGAGGAGTGAGTTGGCTATGATAGATTGGGGAGCTTCATTAAAAGGCATGACGGTGGATAGGCAATGGCTAACATTTAAGGAACGAATGCATGAATTGCAACAGTTATACATTCCTTTCTGGCGCAAAAACACAAAAGGAAAAGCGGCCCAACCATGGCTAACAAAAGAAATTAAGGATAGTATTAGATCCAAAGAGGAGTCATATAAAGTTGCCAGAAAAAGTAGCAAGCCTCAGGATTGGGAGCAGTTTAGAGTTCAGCAAAAAAGGACCAAGAGATTGATTAAGAGGGGAAAAATAGAGTGTGAGAGTAAACTTGCAAGGAACATAAAAGCGGATTGTAAAAGCTTCTACAAGTATGTAAAAAGAAAAAAGATTAGTGAAGACAAATGTAGGTCCCTTACAGTCAGAAATGGGAGAATTTATAATGGGGAACAAGGAAATGGCAGAGCAATTAAACAAATACTTTGGTTCTGTCTTCACGGAAGAGGACACAAATAACCTCCCAGAAATGCTAAGGAACCAAGGGTCTAGTGAGAAGGAGGAATTAAAGGAAATTAGTATTAGTAAAAAAATTGTGCTGGGGAAATTAATGGGACTGAAAGCCGATAAATCCCCAGGGCCTGATAATCTGCATCCCAGAGTACTAAAAGAGGTAGCCATGGAAATAGTGCATGCATTGGTTGTCATCTTCCAAAATTCTATAGATTACGGAACAGTTCCTGCAGATTGGAGGGTGGCAAATGTAACCCCACTATTTAAAAAAGGAGGGCAAGAGAAAGCAGGGAACTACAGACCAGTTAGCCTAACATCAGTAGTAGGGAAAATGCTAGAGTCTATTATAAAGGATATGATAACAGGACACTTAGAAAATATCAACGGGATTAGACAAAGTCAACATGGATTTATGAAAGGGAAATCGTGTTTGACAAACCTACTGGAGTTTTTGAGGATGTAACTGGTAGAATAGATAAGGGAGAACCAGTAGATGTGGTGTATTTGGATTTTCAGAAGGCCTTTGATAAAGTCCCACATAAGAGGTTAGTGGTGCAAAATTAAAGCACATGGGATTGGGGGTAATATACTGGCATGGATTGAAAATTGGTTAACAGGCAGGAAACAGAGAGTAGGAATAAATGGGTCTTTTTCGGAGTGGCAGGCGGTGACTAGTGGGGTACCGCAGGGATCAGTGCTTGGGCCCCAGCTATTCACAATATATATCCATGATTTGGATGAAGGAACCAAATGTAATATTTCCAAGTTTGCTGATGACACAGGATTGTGAGTTGTGAGGAGGATACAAATATGCTTCAAGGCGATTTAGACAAGTTGAGTGAGTGGGCAAATACATGGCAGATGCATTATAACATGGATAAATGTGAAGTTATCCACTTCGGTAGGAAAAACAGAAAGGCAGAGTATAATTTAAATGGTGATAGATTGGGAAATGTTGATGTACAAAGGGACCTGAGTGTCCTTATACACCAGTCACTGAAAGCAAACATGCAGGTGCAGCAAGCAGTTAGGAAGGCAAATGGTATGTCAGCCTTCATTGCAAGAGGATTTGAGAACAGGAGCAAGGATGTCTTACTACAGTTATACAAGGCGTTGGTGAGACCACACCTGGAGTACTGTGTGCAGTTTTGGTCTCCTTACCTAAGAAAGGATATACTTGCCATAGAGGGAATGCAGCGAAGGCTCACCAGACTGATTCCTGGGATGGCAGGACTGTCGTATGAGGAGAGATTGGGTCGACTAGGCCTGTATTCACTAGAGTTTAGAAGAATGAGAGGGGATCTCATTGAAACGTATAAAATTCTGACAGGGCTAGACAGACTGGATGCAGGGAGGATGTTTCCCCTGGCTGAGGGCTCTAGAACGAGGGGTCACAGTCTCAGGATACAGGGTAGGACATTTAGGACAGAGATGAGGAGAAATTTCTTCACTCAGAGGGTGGTGAACCTGTGGAATTCTCTACCACAGAAGGCTGTGGAGGCCAAGTCACTGAATATATTTAAGAAGGAGGTAGATAGATTTCTAGATGCAAAAGGCGTCAAGGGGTATGAGCGGGAATATGGTATTGAGATAGAGGATCAGCCATGATCATATTGAATGGCGGAGCAGGCTCAAAGGGCCGAATGGCCTACTCCTGCTCCTATTTTTCTATGTTTCTATGTTTCTTACACGAATCACTGAAAGTTAACATGCATGTGCAGCAAGCAATTAGGAAAGCAAATGGTATGTTGGCCTTTATTACAAGAGGATTTGAGTTTAAGAGTGAAGACGTCTTACTGCAATTATATAGGGCCCTGGTGAGACCACCCCTGGAGTATTGTGTACAGTTTTCATCTCCTTACCTAAGGAAGGATATACTTGCCATAGAGGGCGTGCAACGAAGGTTCACCAGACTGATTCCTGGGATGGGGAGATTGTCCTGTGAGGAGAGATTGAGCAGACTAGGCCTACAGAGCAGATTCTTTCAAAGTCTTTCAAGTTTGGTGCCATAATATGAAGCTATACTAAGAGTGGGAAGGACATGGTACAACTAAGACAAAAATGGATTTCTTCTCCCTGAAAATGAAGAATTGCAGCAAGTAACAGGGAAAAGAGAGAGCCTTGCGGAATAAATCTCCAAATGTTAAATTGGACAAATTGCAAGCTCCACCTAGCTTCGTGTGGAAATCATGAAGAAAATTGGAACTGTTTTAATCAGTGTTTGGAAGTGTGTCTGCCAGCTACTGAAGTTATTGGAAGTATGTTTAACAGCTGTCTGAGCAGTTGGAAAAGCAAAATAATGCAGAAATCCATCTCCCTAGATGTTATTGGAGAAGAAGCACTAGATATTTATCAGAATTTCAATTTTGAGGAAGGAGAAAATGCAGTACTGGATATAATAATAAACTAGTTAGAGTAAAACCACAATCCTAAACTAAACATCAACTTTGAGCAACTTTTTTTTAAAGATTGCAGTAAACAAGAAAAATCATTGACTATTCTTTAACTGCATTTAAAATGTTTAGTAATCACTGTGAATTTAGTGAATATACAGAAGCACTAATAAAGAACAGAATCATTTCAGGAATACCAGAGAGGAGCAAGACCTGACCTTAGACAAAGCAGCAAGGGCAGGAAACACAATGGAGTTGTGCAGTGACAAAAACTAAATCATTCATACAGCAGTTGGGAAAGAGATTAAGAAAGAGATGTGCTAATCCCTCCTACATGGCTTACACATACGCTGATGACACCCAGCTCTATCTCTCCATCATCTCTCTTGAACCTTTCAATGCCTCTGTTGTGTTTCAAATAGTGGGGGCAAAATTGGACCTCATTTCACCCATTGTTTGGGCACAAAACAGGCCCAGGTAGTACCAGTTTTTGTCAGAGATCGAGCACAACTGAAACGCACCAGAAGCACGTTTGTTTCCATATTAGTGTGGGCTCTCAGTCATCCCAGGCGCCTGCCTAAGTTCAGTGCAGAGCCAACTAAAGTATTATAATGAGGGGCCATAGACTGATTTAGGACAGATTTCTGAAATTGATATGTGCCTGCCGGCGACTGATTTGTCAGCTCTTAAGCTGATGGTGGTGGGTGGAATTCTCTACCCCAGAGGGCTGTGGAGGCTCAGTCGTTGAGTATATTCAAGACAGAGATCAATAGATTTTTGGATATTAAGGGAATCAAGGGATATGAGGATAGAGCAGGAAAGTGCAGTTGAGGTAGAAGATCAGCCATGATCTTACTGAATGGCGGAGCAGGCTCGAGGGGCCAAATGGCCGACTCCTGCTCCTATTTCTTATGTTCTTATGTTCAACCTTTCTCTTAAAATGGCTGATGAGGATGGTGAAGAAGAGCAGGAGCGACCAATCACGCCAGCTGCTAGCGCTGTGAGGCAGCAATTAATCGGGGAGAGGTTCATCTGAAGAATCCCTCCCCTTCCCAATGCAGCAACACCCCTGGTAAGGTGGGAGGAGGGGGTGTTGCTGCATTGGGAAGGGGAGGGATTCTCCAGATGAACCTCTCCCCGATTAATTGCTGCCTCACAGTTCTAGCAGCTGGCGTGATTGGTCGCTCCTGCTCTTCTTCACCATCCTCATCAGCCATTTTAAGAGAAAGGTTGAACATAAGAACATAAGAAATAGGAGCAGGAGTAGGCCATTTGGCCCCTCGAGCCTGCTCCGCCATTCAGTAAGATCATGGCTGATCTTCTACCTCAACTGCACTTTCCTGCTCTATCCTCATATCCCTTGATTCCCTTAATATCCAAAAATCTATTGATCTCTGTCTTGAATATACTCAACGACTGAGCCTCCACAGCCCTCTGGGGTAGAGAATTCCACCCACCACCATCAGCTTAAGAGCTGACCAATCAGTCGCCGGCAGGCACATATCAATTTCAGAAATCTGTCCTAAATCAGTCTATGGCCCCTCATTATAATACTTTAGTTGGCTCTGCACTGAACTTAGGCAGGCGCCTGGGATGACTGAGAGCCCACACTAATATGGAAACAAACGTGCTTCTGGTGCGTTTCACTTGTGCTCGATCTCTGACAACAAACTGGTACTACCTGGGCCTGTTTTGTGCCCAAACAATGGGTGAAGTGAGGTCCAATTTTGCCCCCACTATTTGAAACACAACAGAGGCATTGAAAGGTTCAAGAGAGGTGATGGAGAGATAGAGCTGGGTGTCATCAGCGTATGTGTAAGCTATGTAGGAGGGATTAGCATATCTCTTTCTTAATCTCTTTCCCAACTGCTGTATGAATGATTTAGTTTTTGTCACTGCACAACTCCATTGTGTTTCCTGCCCTTGCTGCTTTGTCTAAATGATGCAGAGATGCCGGTGTTGGACTGGGGTGGACAAAAATGAGAAGTCGCACAACACTAGGTTATAGTCCAACAGTTTTATTTGAAATTACGAGCTTTCGGAGCGCTGCTCCTTCGTCAGGTACAGTGAGGGAATACAAATCGGTTACAAAGTATATATAGACAGAGAACAATGTGTTTGCAGAGATACAATCCGTCAGGGAGGCATTACATCAAAGACACAGCAGAGTACAGCTAAGACAATGAGGTGGGGTCACAGGGGGTCCAACGTGTCAAATGCTGCAGTCTGCAGTTAAGCTTTTTACTTTTTTTTAAAAAAACTGGAAATCACATCTGTGAACCAGACAACGACGTCGAGTCACGTCCTGTAGCGTGACATGAAACCGAGATCCCAGTTGAGGCCATCCTCATGGGTGCGGAACTTGGCTATCAGTTTCTGCTCGATGATTTTGCGTGTCGTGTGTCTTGAAGGCCGCCTTGGAGAACACTAACCCGCAGATCCGAGGCTGAATGTCCTTGACTGCTGAAGTGTTCCCCGACTGGGAGGTAACAATCCTGCCTGGCGATTGTTGCGCGGTGTCCGTTCATACGACATTCATTGAGGGCAGCATGGTACATCGGCGAGACCATGCAGACACTGAGACAACGTATGAACGGACACCGCGCAACAATCGCCAGGCAGGATTGTTACCTCCCAGTCAGGGAACACTTCAGCAGTCAAGGACATTCAGCCTCGGATCTGCGGGTTAGCGTTCTCCAAGTCGGCCTTCGAGACACACGACAACGCAAAATCATCGAGCAGAAACTGATAGCCAAGTTCTGCACCCATGAGGACGGCCTCAACCGGGATCTCGGTTTCATGTCACGCTACAGGACGTGACTCGATGTCGTTGTCTGGTTCACAGATGTGATTTCCAGTTTTAAAAAAAAAGTAAAAAGCTTAACTGCAGACTGCAGCATTTGACACGTTGGACCCCCTGTGACCCCACCTCATTGTCTTAGCTGTACTCTGCTGTGTCTTTGATGTAATGCCTCCCTGACGGATTGTATCTCTGCAGACACATTGTTCTCTGTCTATATATACTTTGTAACCGATTTGTATTCCCTCACTGTACCTGATGAAGGAGCAGCGCTCCGAAAGCTCGTAATTTAAAATAAAACTGTTGGACTATAACCTGGTGTTGTGCGACTTCTCATTTTTGCTTTGTCTAAGGTCAGGTCTTGCTCCTCTCTGGTGAGTATTTCCAGCATTTTCTGTTTTTATTACCGTAGTAATAACTGACTTGAGTGCTCTTTTCTCTATTCTAGTGCTCCTCTGAGGTGATACTCCTGTGTCTGGAGCTTAGGTGGTGGAACGCTGCTGAATTTCCACTGAGGGCACTTGAGATGGTAGATGGTAGATGACCTTGAGGAGCTGTGGCCTGGCTGCAAACTGCTGTATCTCGGCAGTGACCAGGGCAGTCTGGCATAGCTGGCTACTTTGCACTGGTTGAAAGGCTGGAGGGATACCAGGGCATGCTGCCCTCGTGACAGAGGACAGCATGTGCCTCTTCCATGATGCCACTGCCATTGACATGAAGCTGAGCCTCAGCACTCCCACTGTTTTACGTGAGAACAGAGTGCTGGAGTGATGTGAGACTCTTGTGGCCCTTCTCCATAGTTTTGCTCATGGCTTGAAACCAGAGTAGACGGCAGCAGTCTGAACTCTCAGCGAAGTTGTCAGAGCTGCCACCAAAGGCTGCATTGCTGTGGACGTCCCCTGCAGTGTTCAAAGAGCTGACCACTTGCTTCATGGTTGACTGTACTGTTCCGATGGTCCGGGCGAAGATGCCACACAAGTTGGAGCTGGACTTCTCCATACTCTGTGCCATTGTGCGGAGGCTCGCTGGCTGTTGTACAGTCAGCAATCTTCTATACCCTGGACCCTCAAAGTCATCACCTGTGCTCTTTACAGCACTTGACTGTACTTGTACCTGAAGAAGGAGCAGAGCTCCGAAAGCTCGTAATTTTAAATAAAACTGTTGGACTATAACCTGGTGTTGTGCGACTTCTCATCTTTACAGCAGGGCTCAGTGGCGAGCTCTCCCTTTGGTGAGCTGCTTCCTGGGCCGTCCTATCCCCCTGCCCTTGTTCCAGCGCACTGGCGCATCTCCCTGTGCAGAACAACTTTACTTACCCTCTAAACTACGCGGGTGCCAGAGTCTGAGCTGGTGCCTGCAAGGGGATGGTCGAGTGACCTTTGTGCAGTCCTGCTCTTCCTCTGCTCGTACAGTTTCTGGACCTGAAATGGAAGGGAGGGGCAGTTAGTGATGAGGGTGAGCAGAGACAGATGAATGGCTGCTGAAAGCTGTGAGAGCTTTCACCAAAACTAAGAGGTTAGAAAAGCTGAAGGACAATTAGACGTCTTGTTGTCAAGAAAATCAAAATACGATTTGTTTTTTGCACTGTACTTTTAATGTAATCTTGAAAAAGCATCAATCAATAATATTATACAAAATAACAGCCTAATGTACACGTGATGATAAAATGTTTCATTTTGAATGCTTCCACTAATTTCGTGGCTTAAGAAAAAAAGAAATGGATTAGTCAGCTTGCTCTGGTTGCTGCATGTGGACACTGTAAAGATGCACAATAATAAGAAGCAACTGCACAAGTACCTATTGGGCAATTTGTTGACCCATATTCTGGTGGGAAAAGTTGTACACCTGGAAACCGCCCAGAGGCAAGTGTTTGGAGCTAATTCCCAGAGGCTGGATGGCAGTTAGAGTGAGACACGATTCGATTTTGTTAAACTTTGAACTTGCAGCTATTGGGCCCCTGTTTATGGTGATTTTATCATCATGGTACTATAGCAAGAAAATTGGGAATTTTGGAGGACTATAAGTATGGCCTTGAAATCTTGGTATGAAGCAGAATTTATTTTAACCATTCTATTTTACAGTGGAGTGAATAGAATTTATTTTATTTTTTTAACCTGGAGTTAACATTATCCTTATTTGTTCAAGAGACACAGATGCTTGCTATTGCCCACAGCTGACTGCTGTACTAGTGTTGGAAAGAACAGATTTCACACAATCGCCAGAATTAATTTGACAGAATTAGCAATTTTAATAGCTTTTGCTAACGAGAAAGGGAAGGCCGGAAGGACACAAACTCCTTTCCCTGATTACTGAAGTAATCTATGTACCTTCGAACTGGGTTTGAATTAGCCCAAAAAAGAAAATTGAAATTTGCATAGTTCCTCATAAGATGAATATCATACATGTTTAAGTCATGACAAGAAGCCAATGATAACACACTAATGGATTACCAAGTTAATTAAACTAACATTAAAGTGAATGTGTGCTTTCAATATAAATCAGAATGTTCTACAGCTGAAATGAGCAGAGAAAAATAATGAGAAATATCTCCTTATTGTAAGTGAATTAGTATTTTACTTTTGATCTGTTTAGACTGGTAAGCTTACCTGCTGCAAAATAAAGTTACCTGTAGTCTTGTATTCTTTATTTTCAGCGAGATCTAAAGGACTAACTGCTAAGCTGTCACTGTTTGCGCATATATAATTGCTCATTAACTTGTGTGTTGCATAATAAGCCATTAACGATTTTTTGGAACATATTGTGAAATGGAAGCCAAGTGTATATTTTGCCAGAACACATATTTTAAATAGACAATGACAATTCAATGTTTCTGTTTAAATAGTGTATGAGCGGTGAGTGGAGCAGTAACTGTTGATATGACATAACAATAGTGACAGCATTAGTAATTTAAAAAAATAGATTTCAAAGTAACCTGTCGAATGTCTGTCTAAATGCAATAGCTGAAATATGTTAACTATTTGTAACTCACTTGCAGCTTTGTAGCTTTAAGTTATTCTGTTATGTCACTGTGGGAAACATTTATTTCAAATGGACAATCATTTACAATTCTGTCTGTCTGGCAGAAAGCATACCGGTTTCCTGAAAAATTAATTGGGGATTCAAATTTTAAACTCAAAGATACTCATCACATGTTTATTATTTTATAGTTTTCATGTTCTTTTCCCCCTGTTTCCCCTCTGCCCCCCCTCCAATCCTTCTGCCATCCATACCATATACCTCAGTCAGGAGGATTGGATAGAGCAACATGCAGTCATCTCCATGAACATCACCAATGCTATTCCTTATCTGACCGACTAGGCAGCATTTCTGAGAAGATGTGGAAATATACCTTTCCAGGTCAGTTTAACTCCATCCCTCATACAACAAGGATCAAGCCTTCAACCCTTCAAGGGAAGCTGAAGTGTTAACGACAGTTGAGACTAGAATTTAAGGTCTGTTAAACTGTCGAAGTATACAGCACTGAGGGAGGCCATTCAGTCTATGAGGTCTGTGCCAGCTTTTTTGCTGGAGCAATCCAAAACGAATCCAACTGTTCTGTTCCCTCCCCATTTCCCTGTATATTACTCTGCTGCAAATATTCATCTGATTTTCCCATAAAAGATGCAATGGTCTCAGCTCAACCATCCCTGTGGCAAAGCATTCCGAGCTCCAACAATTCTCCATGTAAAGAAACGTCCCTTATCCTCTCTCCTCCTTTTTAGTGACAGTTTTAAATTGAAGAACCCCTTATTACTGACTCCCCAACCAGAAGAAATCATTTTTCACCATTCACTCTATTAAAAGCCTTCATAATCTTAAAACCGTTATTAAATCTCCCCTTAGAATTCTCTGTTCCAGTGGAAATAGTTTAGTATCTCAAGTTTCTCCTCTTAACTATATTTTTTTTCATTTTGGGGTTTGTACTGGGTGAATCGATACTGTATGTGCTTTAATAGCCTTTCTATTTGCGCACAGTGCTCTAATGATAGCGTAACCAATGCTTTGCATAATTTTTTATCTGTGCTTCTTTACTCTTACGCTCTATACTTCTATTTATTACATTCAACTCTGTACGAATAGTTCAGAGTCATTATGCAGCAACTAAGCAGCCTTTTATTTTTTTTAGCAAACAACTGTCAAAGGATGCCGAAAAGTAAAAACATCCTCTCTGTAATCTGTAACCAAAGGGTGCCAAGAGGAAGAAATTATAAAGACTTCTTTTTAAATTACAAATAATTTAATAATAGTTTTTCTCTCTGATTCATTACCTATAATGTTCCTACTTCCATTTGGCATTACTTCAATATAAACTCATAGAGCAACAAGATAGAACAGTATGTTTATAGTTAACATAGTGACGTGCTTGATGAATTGAAAATCAGTTTACTTATAGGAAGCCAAAATCAAATTCTTTTGAATATTGTAGAAAATGCAGTCAGGAACCAGAAATTCTGTGATATACTGTGCGTCATTTGTTGTTTTACTTTTAGGGCTGAATTTTAACACCCAAAAACGGGTGGGTTGGGGTCGCGTCAGATGTTAAAATTTTTTAAATCTGAAACCCAACCCCAACCCGACCCCAACCTGAGCACTTCCGGGTTTAAGAGAGGCGGGACAAGAGGCGGGCAGCCAACCCGCTCCCAGGAGGCAGGTTAGCAATTCAAATATTTAATGAGGCTGGTGGCCTCTGATTTAACCTGCTTTGTAGGTTTTACAGGCCTCAGGAAACCTGGCAGCTGAAGGGATGCTAGGACAGCACTGCTTGTGGGCCAGGAGGAGCAGGAGTGCTTCCCACATGACCCCCCCCCCCCCAAGCTCCCGCAACCCCCATCAGACCCCTTCCCCCCCATACAAAGACCCCTGGGACTGGACCCCACCCCGAGGTCAGGCATCGCTCCCCCCACCGGGATCAGACCGCCCCCCGCACCCCCCCCCAGGGCTCGGGGATCAGACAATCACCCCTCCTGGGATCAGACCCCACCCGGGGTTGTAGATCAGACCTACCTGGTCCTGCAGCCTGCTCCGGAGCCCTCTCCACCCGACTGGAAGCCAAGCCTGTCAATCAAGCTGACTTCCGGGCGGGAAACCTGTCAAGGAGAAAAGGCCGACGCTGTGGAGATAAAACTCAGGACCCCGCTGTCAACCCGCTGCCACACGACTTTCCTAGATGTCGGGTCTGTCAGGGCTGAACAGACCCAACACGCAGCAGCGGGGGAGACAATTCAGGTCATTATGACCTTGTTAACAGCCCATTAAGAAGTATTTTGAGCTCCCCAGACCATTTTACGAGGTCGCCCACGGGGTCTACGCTACTCGGGGATCACGTCAGGTAAGGAGGTCGGGAGTTGTATGACCATGGAATCATCTCATTACTTAACAGCTGCAAATGTGCTATAAAGTTCCCATCTCACAGATGTTCACTTTCCAAGCTCAGAAGCTGTTGCTTACTGCATTTGGAAGACAGATTGAGCTTTATGTAGGTTGCAAGTGTTTGGAGCAAACTCTCTATCTAGTGTCACCTCATTGGAACAACCTCTTTCACCATTGACAGATCGCTTCTGTCATCTCAAGTTCACCTGCCATCTATTACATCAGCATTGGTGCCCTTGAAACTATCTCACCTTGGTCCTCAGAATCCCACCAAGATCAGCCCCAAAACCAGCAGCACCAGGCACACCAGCAGCACCAACAACAACACCAACCTTCTCTGCAATCAACTGATGCTGCACAGGACACAGGGCATCAGCACCTGACCACATTGCTGCCTGGGAGGCCAGGGATGGGCTCACCATGGCCAGATTTACTTCACTTGACGCTGTACACCCTGGCTGCCACATGATGCACCAAGTTGTACCCCCAAAACCAAAACCATAAAGCACCCCTACAATGACCAAGCCATTCCTTTCACACTCACCACCATTGTGGGGGGGGGCGGGGGGGGTTACCATTATGTCTCACCATTCACTGCAACTCACTAAGCCACTTCCAAAGGTGCACACAGATCTGTCCAAGAACGCAAAGTGTTGAAAATAAAGGTTTCAATGTTTGACACCACATTAACAGAAACTTTACATGAACATTACATAAAACACTCAAGTGCCTACCCTTGTGTGTTATCAGTTGGTATGATTGGACTAGGATAAGGGTGAGTGTGAGGGGTGGCTAGTGAGATGGGGAAGTGATACTGTAGATAGAGTGGGATGGGTGGAGGTGCAAGGTAAGTTGGTGTGAGTAAGGATGTGCAGGAGTAGGGTAGGGAAGGCAGAGTGATGGGATGTGATGAGTGGCACAGCAGGATGAAGTTGAGTGTGGCTTTGCAGTAACGTTTCGTGATCTACTGAGATCATTGAAAGGTTTGCGCCACTGCAGCCTGGTCCTCCTGACCACATCCCTGCTTGTGCCCCCCTCTGCAATGTGCAACCAGTCTGCGTTGGTGTCCTGGAGAGGTCTCTTCCGCCCATGGGAAGGGAAGAGAACCTCCCTGCGTGCTGTGACTCCCTCCATAAGCATATGGAGGGAGTCATGGGAGAGCCTGGGTGCAGCCGTGCACCTCTGTGCAGTGCTTGTCAGTGTTTTCAGCACCTCAATGCTGTAGACACTGACAGCACAACTGTCAAAGTCAATTTTCACATGGTCCCTTTAAGGAAACTGGCTGATGACATGTCATCAAATGACTTCATCAGACCTGCTTGCTTCAATTGGCTGGAACCTCGCAGGGCGGGCCTTAACAAGTCCAATAAGGGGAAAACCATTTTGGACAGCGGGCTGGAGCTGGCAGCGGGGTCGGGACCCGCCACCGAGGTCGCCCGCCACGGACCCGTTGAGGTAGGTGAAATCGCGGCCTGAGTTTCTGTTTGCCTGATACAGAGCGCACGCACACTCTCATTAGGTACACACTCCTCTTGCCCAAGTCCAGAGAGTTCAGGCAAAGGTCGGCAACAGAGAATGCTTAGGGACCACCAAGTCTGCATAGGACTACTGCTGGAAGCTAATCAGCTAAAATAATGCAGCCTACCTGCATGGAGCACTGGTGAGTTTTCCGCTGCTTGGCCATCAGGATCCCACGTGTGAAGTCATTGACTGCAGGGTTATCTGGAGTCAAATTGGAAAATCCCATCCCCTACTGACAGGTGTATGCAGGAATTCTGTGGACCTGCCTGCCTCAGTTATCAGCTTACTGAGTCTGCCACAGAGGGTTGACCTGGTTTTGAACTTCTATTGCTCAGTGTGTCATTTTGGAGCAAACTTAACCCCAATGGCACCCTGTTTACCTCCTACAAGCCCTCCCCCTCTGCCCAAAAGTAGATGGTCACTAATTGATCATTTTTTAACTTACAAACATGAGTTGGAGACCTCACTGATGGACAGCAGGTACCAGGAGATCCACACAAGTGACATTGATGGTGACTTACATGTTCTTGCTCCTCTTCTGACAGTATCACTTGCTTTTACTCACCTATGCCCTGTGACTCACTCAGTACTACCCCATCAAATTCACTAACTGCATCCTCTGAGATGTGTGTAGCTGTGATGGTACTTGCAAATGTTAATGAAAGGGATGTAGGGTGCTCGTTGTGGCTCATTGATAATGCTGGCAGTAAAGTGACCAATATTTCTCCAACAGACAACATGCAAAAGAGCATGCATTACAAGATACTAACTGTGCTGTTTGTATGGTTGTGGGTATGACCGTGAATGGAAGTGAGTGAGAAGAAGGGTATCACATAATCTAGCTGTTAGTAGCTCATAGCTTCAGCTTCACTTTCTCCTACTCCTATTCCTACTCACTTGGAGCTTTTACAGACAAGATTGTCCAGGGTGGCCTTCTGCAAGGAGGACTCAAGCACTTTTTCTTTGAGCCCTCCTTCTGTTTGGGTTTGTTTCCTATTGCAAGCTGAATAGCGACAGTTAACGTGCTGAAGCTTCAGCTTATCCTGTGTGTCATTAAGTGACCGTGCATCATGCAACTAGATTGTGTTATAGTGCCTTATGTGTGAAGTCCTTTGAAGATGTGAGTGTGATGAGGCTTTCAGTTCTAAGTTACTGATGCAATATGCACCCTAAGGGTCTGCATGGTCCTCAGTGAAAGAGCTTGAAGTTGTGGCAGTACTTGGAATGGGACAGGAGTAACCATTCAACAAGTTGTTCGGCAATATTTTGTGGCGTGTGTATGTGAGTCATGCACCTGGTTAAAATGAATAAAGGCTAAGCTTACCTTGGTAGCTTCTTTAAGGTGTACCATCTTCTTCTGAGACTGTTTCTAGGTTTTGCAGATTGTGCACACAGCATTGGCCACAGCTGTCTCCTCATGCCAGGCAGATCCTGCATTGCTGTCCTCCAGGGATGGTCCCTAGAGTGGCATTCAGACAGCACTGTATAAAGCCACCTCAGGCAGCAGCACCTCCACTTTGCCAGTCATCAAACGGGAGGTGTGAGTGCTGCCCTGCTCCATTACTAGCCTGCAGATCCACTTTTCTGCCTCCATTTTTATTGTGGTTTTGTCAGACTTTTTCTTCTTTGCCCTAAACAGCCTTTTCAGAGACTGAAATAGGAACTTAAAACATTTACAGCTTTTTCTTAAAGGCTAACCAATTGTTTGCTCTCAAATATGTCCACTTCACTTCATGTGCAGCCTTTCTCAGAAGCTTTTAAAGGAGCTGACCAGGGGAAATTCGGTGCAGTCAGCGTTGAGGCAAAGTGGCGTGCGTCTTGTCTGCCATGCTCCAGTCCTGCTGGTTTTGTGCTAAGACTAGAAAAGCTTCACTACTGTGTCTAGATCTTTGAGGCATAAACAGGTTGGTTTTGATGGTGTCTAACACGGGTCAGTCAAGGTCATTTTTCACACGTAAGTGGGCTTTGATAAGCTTGTAAATCTGTAAGTTAGGCACAGTTCGGCTGCCATTTTTGACATTGATGCAAAGTGCCTTTAATGTACGTCAACATAAAGTAGAAGTTTAAGTCAGGAAATTATCGAATGCACCAAAGCCTTGAGGAATAAAATCTGTTCCGTGCGGTTGCCTCATAGTGATTTGAGTTTGAATAAACTGCAGTGTAACTACAGCATAAGCGTTCTAGATTCTGTCAAGTTGGCTGTCAAACTGTGCCAAAATATTTCAACCTAATTCAAGAACAGATGTGCTCCAGCTCCATCAGAGGATTGAACAGAGGGGGAAAAAGTGGCAGAGGCAGAAAACAGTTAATGAATTAAAGGAAAAAAGTAACAGGGGAAAAATGAAAGTGAGACACAGTACTAAGAACAAATAGCCACTAGTCAGCAAAATAGGAATCAAAAGCATTAAGGAACTGTAAAGAGTCATGATCAGTAGAGTAGAAAAATGAATGCAATGGCCTTGACTGTGTATCAATGCAAAAGCACCAATATAACTCTGAGTCAGATTCCAATTTGACTTGAGAATGAATTCAAGTGACCTGCTGTCAGACACCCTACAGGGATGCATTTCACACTATTTGAGCTTAGCCTCAGGTGGAGTTTAACTGCGTCATGAATATCCTTGATTTTTTTTTTAGTTTTCTTCTTCCTCAACGGTTAAACATAATTTCTTCTTCCTTGTTAGTTAAGAGTCCAGGAACTACTCAGAGGAGTGTCGTCAACATGTGAAGTCAGGGCAATAGTGGGTGTACTGTCTCACGGTGAGAATGGAGTTCTTAGACCTCAGGGCAGGGTTAGTCTCAGCCTGGTGACTAATTAGGTGATCTCTAGTTGTCTCCTGCCTTTCTAATTAACTATTTAATTAAAGAATGTCAGATATAAGTCAGTGTACTTTGGACTTCTTTGGAAACCCTGATACTTCTTAATACTACAGATTGTGCAGGATAGAGAGGTACACATACACAAATCCAAGTGGATAATAAACAATTTAAAGAATATAGGAAAGTAATGATTCAATAAATAGTTCAATGGGAAGTTGAATCTTTAAAATATTGGAATAGATTTTGCTGGAGTGGGGCATCTCGCAGCATGCCCCGTTGGTTAGACTTTTTCCCTCACCCTTCAGCTCGAAAATCTTTTGTCCTGTATGTTGCTGGAAGTGTGAGCTGATAACGGCATGTTGAGGGCAATGGGGCATCTGGGACCTTGGTGAATGACAGAACCAACTGTCTATCTCCTTAATGAATGAGATTTAAAGATTGAGAAAGAACCAGAGATACGACAGAAAAGGAAATAGGGTGAATTCGAGTCAAATCGGGTACAGAAAGAGAATTAAAGAAAAGGAAAGAAAGATCGGATTAAGAAAGAGAGAATTAAAAAAATCTCCAACAACAATTTACTACCTGTAGGAATGAGACTCCACAGTTTAAATTGTTCCCTTTCTGGGCCGAAGAGGTTGAGTGACATTGCAGGAACACAAATCTCCTCATTATAAAGGTACTCAGGCTGTTAAGTAGCCACCCTAGCTCTCTGTGGCGAGTTTAATGGGCAATTAATGCTCAAGTGCAGCATTTTCATGAAACTCACGGGGAGGTTGAGGGCGAGCTGCCGGTTTCGCCAGGCTAACGGCAATATGGAAGTTATTTATGAGGAGTTAATACAAATGGAATTGAAAACCCAATGTATCTTAAATTGAATAATACTCAGTTTCTTCATAACTACGCAAACGGTGCTTTATTAAAAACATTTTAGTGATAAACAAAATGAGAAAACAACAGTGCTTACATTGTGTATAATATGCATGCCAGGAGGGCTCTCAAAATTTTATGCATCATGAAAACTAAGGCCCTTGTGGGATACTGGTGTATGACTGTTTAACGCATTCACCTGAAATTTCTCTTTCTGCTGTTTTAGTGAAGGCATTAACCCATTTATTTTAACTGGGTTAGTGCCTCTGTTAGTAGGCGGAGGAATTTCAGACAAATGTATTAAATATTTTGAATTTAATATCCCACTGTGTAATTTCAGGATTATCCAGGTTTCACTTCTCCAGTTACTTACTTTCTGAGTATCTACATCACCTATTTTTGTTGCTTTTATTTTTGATTATACACAACGGGATTCTTCCATTTTATTTTCCTATTTTTGCCCCTGTGGTTGCTCGGCCTGTTCTTATGGTTTAAGAACATTAGGTGGAGATTTCAGTTTATGACAGTGACCTACTGCAGATGTGTTCAAAAATTTACTTTATCCAGTCTTTCGTTTCTATCGTTTTTGAACTATATGGCATGGCATAAGCCAATCATGACAAAGAATCGCAAACGTTTGATCTCGGATCTTGGTAAAACTATTGATACGTGCAAGTGAACTTCCTTCGATTTCAATCAAATTTTGTTGACCTACAAACTGACATTGTAACTTCACACAGAAGCTAATGAAAAGTGGACTACACAGTGAAGTAATTCTGGAAATACAGCTGCAGCGTAACCAATTCATTTTCGTAATTAAAGCAAAGTAGAAGCATTTATTGCTATCATTTTTATACAAACTCTCAAATATTTGGCACATATTTTGCACATCGCAATAAATTTGTGCCATATTCAGTGACTGAGTCCAGTGCTGAAGTAAGGAGCAGTAAGCACTAAGGTGTGCATTCAGTGGATGAGAGCTATTTCATGCTGCCATTTACCTACTTTGACTAATTATTAGGACTCCTACAATTTGTATGTAAAATGCAATGACAATGATGGAAAAACAATATTCCCCAATAATTTGTTTGTCCTTCATCTTTTATTACTTTGAAAGTATTCTTTATTCTGTGGTGGCTTTGTTTTCCTCATTCATTCTTTGGTTGGCCCAGGCTGATAGAAATCAAAGGGTCATCAGTTTTGCCATCAATCTAATAACCTTAAATTAAATCTTGGGTGAGTTCGATGTAACTTCATTTTTTATTTTCCATTCATTTGATATGTATTTCTCAGGTTGAAACTCTCAATTTGTGCTGTGAATTAGATGGGGACTAGATTGAAACCGTCAAGAAGATAGTGTCACTTGGGACCTTAGATCTTCAGTAGAAGATACCTGTTCTTGATTTCTATTCATGAGGTGGATTTGGATTCAGGTTGTCGGAAATGTCCAATTTCAAATTTCAGCTTCAGATCACGACAGCGGCATTTCATGATCATTTCGTTTAATATTCTAATAAAATATCTTGTTTCAAAACACTCTTAAAACATAAGCACATTTGTACAATTAAGGATCTTGCAAGTTACAGCTGTAAGTTACAGTGACACAGAGCTTTACAGCATTAATGCACCGAGTCAGAGTGGTAGGATATGGATTCACCCTTGTGATCCCTCACACAGTGAACTATTGATCATGGAAAGAGGAAACAATTGGAAGGAGAGCCTCCTACGGCACTTCCTGCTGGCTATTTGCATTGGTGGATCTCTGGGTAAAGGCAGCTACCTCTCCACAGGGATTACAGGGACTTGAGCACTTAAATCTAGGCTGACACTCCAGTGCAGTGCTGAGGGAGTGCTGCAGTGTTAGAGGTGCCGTCTTTTGGATGAGACGTTAAACCGGGGCCCCGTCTGCTCTTTTAGGTGGGCATAAAAGATCCCATGGCACTATTTTGAAGAAGAGCAGGGGAGTTATCCCCGATGTCCTAGCCAGTATTTATCCCTCAATCAACATAACAGATTATCTGGTCATTATCACATTGCTGTTTGTGGGAGCTTGCTGTGCGCAAATTGGCTGCCGCATTTCCCACATTACAACAGTGACTCCACTCCAAAAGTACTTCATTGGCTGTAAAGTGCTTTGAGATGGCCGGTGGTTAGAATGGCGCTATATAAATGTAAGTCTTTCTTTTCTTTCCCAGCTGGGGAAGATATGAAGAACAAAGAGATCAAGAAATGGGAGGGAAGAGCTCATGAAAGAAAATGTAGGGCAAACCTTCAAAATATGTATGAAAATAAAATTAAAATTGGAAAATTTAAGTAGTGGATAGACAGGTTTGATACAGTTTCTGAGTTGTGGTCTTTATATTAAGCATAAAGCCACAGTATTCATTTTGGGCCTGTCAATCTTCCAATTATTATATGTCTTTTTTATACATTCTAGCCTTGCTGGAATTCACAACAAAAACCATGTAATAACATTTGCTGGCATCATTTCATGGGTGAAATCAAAGATGCATTAGTGTTAAGCCTGAAAATCAGTTTTAGTAAATGATTATAGGGCTGTGTAGGTGAAAACATTTCAATAAAGAAGGCTGAGAAAGCTACTGCCATGGCAATTTTGAGCCAAAGTATAACTCAGTGAATTGCCTGCCTAGCTAAGTAAAGAGCAATGGATGCTGAAATCTTTATTTCTTTTTATTATCTTTTTTTCTAATTTCTGAGAGTAAAGTTTCCCTAGTAAGTCATTGACTTTAAATCTTTTTTGGTAAATAAAAGATTCATAAATCAATCCCCGGGCAAACAATTTTTCAGGATTTCTTCTTATACAACAGAAAGATGTATTTTTGAAGAAGAAATATGTGGACCTGATAATGTTTCAACCTGTTAATAAAATGAAACTCTAAGAGTAAGATGAATAGCCTGCTGATTGAGATCTGGCATATTTGGCAGAATTTCTCATTATCTCCAGACAACATCTGGAGTAGCTACATAACCAAGAATAATCAGACATTCAGAACAACTTTACAGCTTCAAAGTTATTGCCTGTGGCTTATTCCAATTCTAACATGCTACCTTTATTTAAGTTTTATCTTTTCATAAATCACCCACAGCCTTAAATATGGAAAATTAAATTCTTGTGCAAATATTGTACATAACTGAAGAGTACAACTTGTAAATAGATGATGGCTGATTTGAATTTCATTTAAGACTTGCCTTTTTATATTTTCAATGCCAGAACCACTACACTTAAAGTATTTGATTTAAGACTTGGCCATTTGTAGCACTGATATACAAGCTAACAAGAGGATTTTTACAAATTCTCTTGAGTACTTACCTATTGATTATCATTAACTGATGGGATTAATTGGGAGCACCACTACTTTTTCCTTGTGCAAAATAGTGATTACAAGTAGTCGCTTCTAACTAGGGAAGTCTCTACATTTTCATTTGGACAAATAGACATGATAATTACTTAAATGAGTGATTTAAGTAAACTAGATTTAGATCAGTGCACAAACTGACAAGCTTGCTAAGAGAGCAATTCTCGGGAGAAGGCACATATTGCAACTCAGTTCCCATATTTTTCCTTCTTTTTCATTGTTTTTGCCTTCTTCCTAACCCTGAGCAATTCACAAGAAAGTGCAATGATTATAGGTTGGAGAAGGAAGAAAATTTGATCACTGCTTAAATCATTTAAATTCCAATTAAAGGTAATTACTTAACAGCAGAAGATTGGCTGCAGAAAGTTTCCAGGGGGAAAGTAATAATTAGTACAAAAACAGATCAGATTAATAGTTTTCTCCATAGAAACTTCAATCAACTGTGCTTAATTTATTATTGAAATATTTATAGCTTCACTTACCCATTGCACTGTACAGTTTAACAAAGTGAATTGCATGCGTCAAGTATTTACAGAGGTCAAGTGAATATAATCTTCCCTTTAACTTTGACTGACAGTCAACGCTATCCACCTCAGTAACATATTTTGAATTGTCTCATAACTCATCCCTGTGTTTGCTGCCATTGACTGTTGGTGGGAGTGAGATAACAATAGAAAATAATTTTCATTCAGGCAGGTTGACTCTTGCATACCTACCCATGTTACCTTCTCCAACAGGGGAAGAGAAGTCGGATGTGAACTATCTCTGCCCGCATTTCACCTCCTGGCAAAATTAGTTTTACTTATTTTTTCCCATGGCGAACTTTAATTTTATGCATAAAAGTATGATATGTAAGGAGTAGACAGTAATGTGTTCTAAAATTATTGCTACACTGTTTAGTCCTTTGGGACATTTGGCAGATCTTGGAAAAATCTTGATCCACTCCATTCAAACTCCACAAACTGCCCAAAACTTCAAATTACTGTACAGTACAATAACTTATTAAACACTGGAGTTAATGGTTAACCCAAATGATGTTATCAATAAAACTGTTTTTCTACTCACATTGATTGGAGAATAATATTAGATGTGTAGAAATATCACCACTTTCTCTGCGTGCAAGTATACATCTATTAGTTTAAAGTGTAACTGTAGTCCAATAAAGGTTAATTAATTGTCACTCAAGCCATATTTGTCCATCCTTCATGTTTAAAAGCCAAGTTCACATCCGAAAACTTCTATTTGTCTTTTCTCTGTGTTAAGGTAATGCTCATCATCAACACACATTTTGTCAAGTCCCTATTCTAAATATAAAACTGTTCAATCTCATTTCAACCAGTAACCTTACAGGCATCAGCTGGGTTAATTTCAAACAACAAAAGAAGCAATAACTTGCATTTTTATATGGCTCTCAAGTAGAAGTAAGCATATCACAGTGCACTTTATGGGAGGGTGAGGAGAATGGGAGGGTTGAGAAGGCAATAGACTGAAACATGGTTAAAGTGAGAGAGAGTTTTGAAAGATTTTGAAAGAGGAAAGAGAGAGAGCAAGGTGAAATGCTTTTAGGAGAGTTAAGAGAAGAGGCTAGTGACTGAAGGAATGGTCATTGATGGTGAACTGGAGGGATTGAGGACTGAACAGTATGACAATATGGAAAGAGTGGCGGGTGTGGGCTGGCACATACGGCCGAAAGAGATTGATCAGATGGGATGGAGCAAGACTGTAGAGGAACTTGAAGTTGAACTGGGGAGAGGAGCTTGCCAATAAGAGGGGTGATGAATGTGCAAGACTTTGTGTGAGGCAAGACTTGGGGCTGAAAATTCCTAAGCTAACTGGAGTTTTTGAAGGGTGGCTGGGGGAGGACAGCAAGGAAAGTATAAAAAAATCTATACTGGAGGTGATGAAAGCATGGATTATGTTTTAATAGTGGATGAAGAGGTAAGGGTGTAAGCGGGCAATGTTCTGGGGTAAAATAAAACTGAGTATTGATAACTGATGCATGTGTGTTGGGAAGGTGAGCTCAGGATGGAGTAGAACATTGATTTGCACACTACTTGGTTCTGTCTGAGCAACCAATAAGGAGGTTGATGGGATTAGAGCTGGAGGTACATTGATGCTGGCTGCAACCAAAAAGGATGGCTTCATTTTTATTAATATTGAGCTGAAGGAAATGTTGGCCCAACCACAGCTTGATGTTGCTTGGGCAGTTAATGTGGCAGCAGCCTTGGAGTGGAGAT
The DNA here is from genome assembly GCA_030390025.1 of Squalus acanthias. Lineage (NCBI taxonomy): Eukaryota > Metazoa > Chordata > Chondrichthyes > Squaliformes > Squalidae > Squalus > Squalus acanthias. The sequence continues at coordinate 24,626,859 of CM059447.1, read as the reverse complement.
GATGACTAAATGTTAGAATTGGGTGTGGTTGACATCCAGGTAAAAGCTGATAGCATACTTGCTGATGATGCTGCTGAGGGATAGTATGCAGGTGATAAATACAAGGGGGCAAAGGATGGAGCCATGGCATACACCACAGCTGGACAGATCAAAGAGTGCTGCAAGGCACAAGGAGCCATGATCATACACGGTATTAGTCATGACTTTGATTGGCACGGTCTCATTGTTGTGGTCAGGCTGGATGAACTTGAAAAGTGAATGGGGTAACTGCTGATGATACATTCAAGGATCTTGGAGCAGAGAGACAGGTTAAACAGCAGGTAGTAGAAGTTTGTACTTTTAAATAGGATGAGGACAGTTCTGGAGCATCAGGACAGACTGACAATGTTATGAGAATGTGGCTAAGGACAGGGAGTTGGGTTGTCAGAAAAGGGGTTGGGAGGAGTCAAGGAAACAGGTGGTGGACCTAATAGAAGAAATTAGGTCAGAAGAGATGGGGAGATAACGTGCCAAGTGAGGCATCTATCTCAAGGAGAAGGTGGAATAGAGGAGAGCAGAATGAGTAAGGTATATGGAGGAAAGAAGGCGGCAAAGCAAATAATGACCAATGAACAGATGCTTTCAACTATGGAGACAAAAGTCCACAAATTCCTCAAATTTAGTGCCAGAGATGAGGATGGAGGTTGCAACAGAGTAGAATCTAAGGATGTAGTTGGTGGTAAAGAAGAGGAGATTGAGCCAATTCTCATTTTACAAGATGATTCTGTAGCAGTAGAGGAATTTGTTTGTGGGCAGAGGGCAGTTAAGACTATCAGAAAAGGTCAAACCAGATCTAGCAGTGGAGAGCCAGGCCAGCAAAATATGTACTGAAGTCTAGAATCTATAGACCATAAGCGATAGAGACTGGGATCTGGTGGGATAAGAGTAACAAAGGTATAGGTAAGGAAGTTGCAAAGTAGGTTTATAAAAGCTTTGACGTTAGCACAGGTGGTGGACCAAAGGATTGGGAATGGAGAGATCGCATGTGAGAAGGTCAAAGATTGAATGAGAGAGTAGTGGGATTTGAGGCAGAGATGAGGAAGTGATTGGAGATGGCCTTCTCTCTCAGACCTGAAATTTATGATCCCCATGCGATGGTGAGGCCAAGGAAATAACAGTGCATATGTGTGTGAGAGTCAATATAGTAGGTGAGGTCAAGGGAGAAAAGGAGGGGTGAAGTAGAAAGAGATGGGTCAGGATGAGTTTACTTGCAAGTTGAAGTCTTCAACAAAGAAGAGTTGCTCACTACAGTGACTAAGGTTAGACTAAGGGTGTCAGCTTTGGTTGAAAGATAGTATTCTTGTCTCTGAGTCAGAAGGTCGTGGGTTCAAGCCCCACGCCCGAGAACTGAGCACATTATCTAGGATGAATTTATCAGATGTGGTTTCTCCTAGTTGTAAAATATTTACATTTCCTTATTTAGTAGTAACTATTTTTCACTATTACATGGTATTTTTTTAACATTTTCTGAAGTAAGCCATAATTTAGACCATTTACCAGTTAGCATTGTTTTCGATGGATTGAGCCGTCATAATTATTGTGAAAAATATATATGAAAAATACACCATACCCCGTGTCCAAAGCAAAATATAATTCAAACAGTAACTTACATGTTTTCCTAAAGTAAACTTCACCTGACGAAGGAGCAGCGCTCCGAAAGCTTGTGATTTCAAATAAAACTGTTGGACTATAACTTGGTGTTGTGCGACTTCTCACTTTTGTCCTAAAGTAAAAGCATTAGATTCATATGACCACATTGAAAATTTCAGTAAACTGTAAAAAATACAGTTAGCAGCAGTGACACCCAAATTATGACTTTTTATTCTGAAGAAAGTGCAACCCTCGCCCCACCATTGGCGACTGTGCCTTCAGTCGTCTAGGCTTAACGCTCTGCCTTAAACCTCTCTATCTGTCTACTTCCCTCTCCTCCTTTAAGATATTCCTTAAAACCCACCTCTTTGACTAAGCTTTTGCTCACATTTCCTAATAACTCGTCTTTTGGCTTGACATCTGTTTTTGTTTGATTATACCTCTGTGAAGTGTCTTGGGACAGTTTTCTATGTTATAGGTGCTATATAAATGCAAGTTGTTGTTGTTAAGGATCGGTGTGATAAACTTGTATTGCTGGAGCTTCTCTGATGGCTTACTGAATAAGGGCATTACATGATGTTATGTAGAATTACATAGAATTTACAGCACAGAAACAGGCCATTCAGCCCAACTGGTCTATGCCGGTGTTTACGCGCCACACAAGCCTCCTCCCACCCTACTTCATGTAACCCTATCAACATATCCTTCTATTACTTTCTCCTTCATGTACCGATCTTGCTTCTCCTTAAATGCATCTATGCCATTTGCCTCAACTACTTCATGTGATAGCAAGTTCCACATTCTAACCACTAACTGTTCTACTGAGCTATCAGGGCAAAGAAGGTCCTCGGATCAACTCAAGGCACATACTAAGCTAGTCATACTCAACCAGGGTAGTGGTGGGGCCACAACAAGCCTCAAGTCTTGGTGCCCTCAAGCCTGGGAAGTAAGAACCAGCTAGGTTTCCATTCTTAATGGAGAATCTGTAGATGCCATGTGAATACATGATCAGATTTGAATGTGATGTCTACTAGTCTGCCAGCGCTGCCATAGCTTACGTATGAAGAATTGCTACTTGGGTGAGGTACCAGAGGATTGTCAATGTGCATTGAACTGTGCCTAATATGAGGTATTGTCTTCAAGAGGGAAAAGAAGAAAACAGGGGTTGGGGGTGGCGGGGGGGGGGGGGAAACAATAATGCTAAATATCATGGCAAACCATAGTTGCAAAATATAGTAGTATCTATTTTGTTCAATTGCATTTCTTCATCAAGAATTCACCTCATTCATGAGATGAAAGTACTAGCTGTTACAGAGAAAAGAAAAATCAGCATCACTATGCTGATAAGGTGAAGAAAATAACCAGCTGCTGTAGGGCAGATAAGGTTGCCGCTCTATTGATGCAGTGATTATTTAAATTTACTCGTTGAAGCATACCCAAGGGACAATTTAAAAAAAAATATTGTTTGTATCTTTATGTAATTAGAACCATAGAAATTCACAGTGCACAAGAAGGCCATTCGGCCCATCATGTCTGTGCTAGAGCAATCCAAAACTAATCCCACTGTCCTCTGTCCCCATAGCCCTGTATCTTTCTTCAAATATTAATCCAGTTTTCTTTTAAAAGATGCAATGGTGTCCACATCAACCACTTCCTGTGATAAAGTGTTCTATGCTCCAACAACCCTCTGAATAAAGTAATTATAATCTTGCCACAGTTTGTCTGTCTTCTTTCTCTCACTAATTCTTTTTCTCTCTCTTTGCGTTCCACTTTTCCTACCTTCTCACTCAATTTTAGTCTAGCTCTGATACATTCTCTCATTGTTGTATCTGTACTTCTGTTTGTGTTGGACTTTCTTTCCCCCTCATTCTCTTTCTCTTTTTTTAATCATTTCATTGGCTCTGTCTCATCTCTCCTCTATATCTCCAATTTTTCTGTGTGCCTCTTATGGAATTTCTTTATCTTTCTGTCTTAATGCCTTTTTACCTTTTTCTATGAATGGCTTTTTCTCTTCTGTATATTTTCCACCTTCTCTGTATGGTTCTCAGTTTGTTTCTTTATATGTATATCTCTTTCTTTCTTTCTTTCTTTCTTTCTTTCTGTATATTCATACTCCTGCATTGTTTCTTTCTGTATGTTGATCACCCTATCCCATTTCAATCTCCGGCCAGATTTCTTTCTGCTATTGTTGTACTGAATCTGGAGCCACAGCTCTCACCGGTGCGAGTGCATCCGAGAACGGCTGCAACACACATGGGGGAAAGAATAAAACTAGGGTTCATGTTAACCTATGCATTAGTCACCTGTTTGATACTCGTGGGCAGCATATTGATTGATACTATGTCAGCTGGGAAGGAGGCGGAGGCAAAGAAACATTGAGAGGGAAGGTGCCCTTGCATCTGTTGGCACAGATCTTAAACTGGCTCCATACTGACCTGGAGACTGTGAAGCCAGTTCCCCGAAGTCATTGCTAGGTGGGTGTGCCAGGGCTTCAGATACTATTGGTGGCAAATTAGTGGATGAAGGCATTCTGACTCACATGAACATAGGAACAGGAGTAGGCCATTCAGCCCCTCCAGTGTGTTCTGCCATTCAATTAGATCATGGCTGATCTGTATCTTAACTCCATTTCCATATTCCTTAATACTCTTACCTAACACAAAATTATCAATCTCAGTTTAAAATTTTCAATTGACCTATTTTATGATTCTATGAGCTAGCCTCAACAACTTTTTGGGGGGCGAGAGTTCCAGATTCCCACTACCCTTTGTGTGAAGAAGTGCTTCCTGTCATTACCCCTGAACGGCCTGGCTCTAATCTTAAGGTTATGCCCCCTTGTTCTGGACTCCCCCACCAGAGGGAATAGTTTCTTTCGATCTACTCTATCAACTCTGATACCTGCTCATCTTCTTGGCATGCCTTCTTTCATTGCATACCACTTAGACTATGAAATACTGCAGTTGTGGTACTACAGAACCGAACCCCATCACACTAATTTTAACGAGTCTTCCTGACCCGCCACCCCCACCCCCACACCCCACAGGGACTGTTCACATAAATGTTATCTCGCTGCTTGAGTTTCCATGAAAATTTGACGTGTAAGAACCAGGTTTTCCTGTCCCTTACTTTTTTTCAGCAGCTCCTGTTGTGCTGAACTCTTGGAAATGCTTCAATTACAGTTGGCTTCCCAGTGAAGAAGCAGACAATCTGTCTTACTTAGACGTGCCACATAACCACTGCATAAGGTTATGAGAATTTTTTAAAAAACAAAACAGTAAAAAAAGTGAAAAAAAATTCTCTTAAAAATGCCAACAAAAAAATAATGACAAAAACCAGTAGTGAAACAAAATTTAAAATGGAAAATATGACTTAAAAGCCTGTGAGCTTTAAGAGCTTCATTGCTCTGAGCTTTCCTTAGGCCCACTTCACATAGCTGAAGGTAGTGTTCAGCGTAATCCTATGCTATATTTACAGAAAATCATGCTAGGCTTCATTTAAATGTATTGTAATATTTAAATGAAGCTATGGCTCATTTTTGACAAGATCACATTAGGCCAGTTTAAAAGGCCCTCTGGAAGATTGCACTGGTCTGTATAGATATGAGTCAGATTTTCCCGTGCTCCTGTGCCTGTTCTGCTCCTGCACCAACCTGATTGTTTATTTTTTTAGTCCCCATTGTAATATATTCAGCTGGAGCCCGATATAGAAAATCTGGCAGTCATGAAACACTTGTGCTTCAGAGGTCAAAATGCCATTAGATTTGATATTGTGACAAGGGTAGGAGAAAGAAATACACTGAAGATAACAAGTTGCAGGAAAGCTCATTTTAAAGTGCTGAAGATATGATATCAGCTGATATATTGGGAGACAATGCCAGAAAGGAAAATGCCAAACAAACCTGGACTATTGAAGGATCTATTGGAAAGGGTGCAAATGAGACATGCATCACAACGAAACAGAAGCTTAATATCAAAACCTAGACATCAATGGTTCAGTATTATAAAATCTTACACATAGAGTTACATCGAGTTACATAATTTTCCGGGGTGCCAGTGGGTGGGAAAGTTTTTTTTTCAACCCGCTGCAACGTGCCTTTCCCAATGTCGGGTCTGTCAGCGCTGAGCAGACCCGACAGGCAGCGGTGGGCGACCCAATTAAACTCATTATAATGTACTTACCAGACCCTTAATGGGCTTTTTTAACTTTAACTTCATGGCCACAGGAACCACGCTGTTCGGGGACCACGCCTGTCAACCTGAGGCGGGAGTTCAGTGTTCATTGCTCCAGCTGATTACTTGACAGCTTCAAATGTACAGTAAAAGCTCCCACCTGACAGATCATCACTTTCCTCAGCCACAAGTTGTTTCTCACTCCATTTCCAACACAGATTCTGCAGGCTTTCCACTTTCCACTTTCCTTCCACTCTCACCTCATTGGAAGAAATCTCTCACCATTGACAGATTGCTTCTGTCATTTCTACTTCACCTGCCATCTATTCCATTAACATGGGTGCCGTTTATACTGCCTCACTTTGGTCCTCAGAATCCGACCACGATCACCCCAACACCAGCATCACCAAGCGCACCAGCAGCACCAATAACACCAACCTTCTCCGCAATCACCTGATGCTGCACAGGACAGAGGGCATCAGCACCCGAGCACATTGCTGCCCGGGATGCCAGGGATGGCCTCACCACGGCCAGATTTACTTCACTTGACGCTGTACACCCTGGCTGCCACATGATGCGCCAGGTTGGCACCACCCCACACCAACACCATAAACCATCCCCACAATGCCCAAGCCATTCCTTTCACACTCATCACCATTGCGGGGGTACTGTTATGGCTCACCATTCACTGCAAAGCACTAAGCCACTTCCAAAGGTGCACACAAATCTGTCCAAGAACGCAAAGTGTTGAAAATAAAGGTTTCAATGTTTGACACCACATTAACAGAAACTTCACATGAACATTGCATAAAACCCCCAAGTGGCTATCCTTGTGTGTTGTTAGTTGGTATGATTGCACTAGGATGAGGGTGAGTGTGAGGGGTGGCTAGTGAGATGGGGATGTGATAATGTAGATAGAGAGAGAGGGATGGGTGGAGATGCAAGGTAAGTTGGTGTGAGTAAGGATGTGCAGGAGTAGGGTAGGGAAGGCAGAGTGATGTGGATGTGATGAGAGGCACAGGAGGATGAAGGTGAGTGTGGCTTTGTACTAATGTTTCGTGATCCAATGAGATCATTGAAATGTTTGCGGCACAGCACCCAGGTCCTCCTGACCACATCCCTGCTTGTGACCTCCTCTGCAATGTGCAACCAGGCTGCGTTGGTCTCCTCCCATGGGATGGGAAGAGGACCTCCCTGCGTGCTGTGACTCCCTCCATAAGCATATGGAGAGAGTTATGGGAGAACCTGAGTGCAGCCCTGCACCTCTGTGCAGTCATTGTCAGTATTTGCAGCACTTTAATGCTGTAGAGCACTAACAGCACAAATGTCAAAAGAAAGTTGGCCATGATCCCTTTAAGGAAACCAGCTGATGACGCATCATGAATGACATCACCAGACCCGCTTCCTCTAATTGGCCCGGGAAACGCGCTGGGCGGGCTTAACAAGCCCTATCAACATAAATTCATTTTCCAGAGCGGGATGGAGCCATCAGCAGGGCCGTGACCCGCCACCGACTTTCCCCGCCCCGGACCCGCCGAGGTAAGGAAAATCCCGGCCATAGAGTCTACGGCACAGAAACAGGCCATTCGGCCCAACTGGTCTATGCCGGCATTTATACTCCACACTGACCTCCTCCCAGCCCTCTTCATCTAACTCTATGAACATACCTTTCTATTCCTTTCTCCCTCATGTACTTATCTAGCTTCCCCTTAAATACAGCTATGCCAACAACTCCTTGTGATAGTGTGTTCCACATCCTTACCACTCTTTGGGTAAAGAAGTTTTTTCTGAATTCCATATTGGATTTATTAGTGACTATCTTATATTCATGACCTCTAGTTTCGATCAAACCCTTTCAGAATCTTAAACATCTCTATCAGGTCACCCCTCAGCCTCTTTTCTAGAGAAAAGAGCCCCAGCCTGTTCAACCCTTCCTGATAGATATATCCTCACAGTTCTGGTATCATCCTTGTGAATCTTTTTGCATCTTCTCCAGGGCTTCTACATCCTTTTTAAATATGGAGACCTGCACAGTATTCCAAGTGTGGTCTAAGCAAGGTTCTATAGAAGTTTAACATAACTTCTCTGCTTTTCAATTCTGTCCCTCTAGAAATTAACCCCAGTGCTTCCTTTGCCTTTTTATGGCCTTATTAACCTGTGTTACTACTTTTAGTGATTTGCATATCTGTACCTTTAGATCCCTTTGTTCCTCTACCCCATTTAGACTCTTAGGGCTGGATTTTGTCAATGGGGACGTGATGGAGGCGGGACTCCCACTTTTTGGGTTGTAGTCCCGCCTCCATCGACTTGTGGCCAGCCCACTGTATTTTCCCTTGATTGAACTTGTTAAGCCTGCCCAGCGGGCTTAGCAGGCCAATCAAGGGTCCCTTGGATACAGGTGACGTCAGCCTTTGAAATTTCATCTGTCAAGAGCTTTTGACAGATGAAATTTCAGCGTTTGACAGCTCTGTGAAGCTGTCAAACACTGACAATATGATTTCTAACGTGAGTCCCTGTACTTAGATTCAGTTAGAAATCAATCCAGCACAGACAGCAGAAGGCTGCAGCTTTTGACAGCTCAACGGCCATTCTGCTTTCTGTGCCAGTGAGATTTCTGACTCCTGAGACCTGAAGGGCTGACACCTGCAGGAGGAAGTTAAGGTAAGTAAAATTTTTTGACCACACTTACCTCTGCACACACGCACCCATCACTCACCTGCCCACCGGACATATCGACCCCTCCAACCCCTGCAGACCCATGGTCTGCCTCGCTAAAACGCCGTGGTTTGGAGCCGTCGGGTAGCCCACACTTCAGGGCTAAAAATAGGGATTAGGCAACAAACTGCCTGTTAACTACCTGTTAACAGGCAGTTTATTGTCACTAATCCCCTTCCCACCTCGGGGAGGCGGCTCCCAGCACAGGTCGGGTACTCGCCTCCAGCGAAACTGGCATGGAGGCAGGTTGGTGGAGGGATGGGTTCGGGACCCCCGAATCTGCTATTTTCCCACCCCACACGCCTCCAAACCCGCCTCCACGGGCCGGTGAAAATTCTGCCCTTATTATCCAAGCAGTATGTGACCTCCTTATTCTTCCAACAAAATGCACCACCTCACACCTAACTATATTGAAATTAATTTGTCAATTACATGCCAATTCTGCGAGTTTATTAATGTCTTCTTGTATTTTGCGCATTCTTCCTCAGTATTAACTATACCCCCCAATTTGGTAACGTCTGCAAATTTTGAAATTCTACTTCCGATTCCCGAGCACCAATCCTTGTGGAACACCACTTCCCACCTTGTGCCAGTCTGAGTCTCTACCCTTAGCCCCTACTCTCTTTTTTTCTGTTTTGTAGCCAGCTTGCTATCCATTCTGCTACTTGTTCCCTGACTCTACACGCTCTGACCATAGTCATGAGTCTACTAATTAAGAGTTAATAAAATCTTAATAAGATGAGGAATTAGGAAATACATAAATCTAAATTAGGAAATGTTGAAAGATGATCTGAGATGAAAAGAAATTGAAGGGGATATTGAAGATAATAAAAAAAAGACATATTTGAGCAAAGTGCAATTTTAAGGAACACGTAGAGCCTATTAAAAACCCAATAGTTCAGCAAGAAAATGCTTTGTGCAGTGTTAGCCCATCTTAACTGGGTCACCAATGAGAGCGCTGCAATAGGTCTCAGTAGTCCTGGGCCAGAGAAGTTAAAATAAAATTGCTAGGGTTACCAGTCCTAATTACTATCCATTGTCCTTGCTGGAAAGTGCCCATATTTGGATGCTGGATATCGACTCGGATCAGGTTTGGCTGTAATATCTGCCATGATACTCACTGTCTTATGTTGTTGTGTACGATGCTGCCTTGAGGAGAGAATGGGAGAAAAAGAGCACTGGAAAAAAATGCGTGAGATAGTTGGAGAAGAAAATCATACAGTGGATTATAAGAACATAAGAATAGTGAAGGATGAGAAAAAGCCATTCAACCTTTTGAAGTTCACTGTACAGTACATTAACTCTCCCATCTGGTATCTAATCGTATTTTAAATAACTAATTGTTTGCCTCTGTTTACGGTGCTTGCTAAATTATTCCAAGTATTTATAATTCTTTGAAGATATTTTGAAAGATTTCGAGAAATTTTCACCATTGAAAATAGTGTACGGCTGTTCCATTAGAGGGATAGGAGATGCACCAAATACATGTAGATTAATGGGGATTAATAATGAAATTGTCATTAAGAATATTCATAAGGGAAGAAAACCAGATGGAATGCTTCCACAGCTACTTAAGGAAATGAGAGTAGAAATGAGGCAGCCGTGACTGGAATTTTTGCAGCTCATTAAGCGGAGAGGTAGTGTCACTTGATTGCAAAATTGTTCATGTTTTTCTCGATTATTGGCACCTTTTATAGAGAGAAACATTGGCGTCTATTATATAAAGGAAACAATTCAAGAGCATTTAACAAGTATAAGCCCCGAACTGTAAGCCCCCATCATAATGAGTTTTACGTGTGGATATTATTAATCTTCACTTTCAGAAAGTAGTGTGATTGCAATCCTATAGGATAACAAGCTCAACTGAGGCCAGAGATGATATGCAATTTTCCCACGGAATAGAGTATATGCAGAACAGACTGTCTTCAGAAGCAGCTAAGCACATGTTGATTAACTTATTTAAAAAGAACTCGATAAGTATCTATTCCAGAATTGGATTTAAGGTTTTAAGCATAAGTACAGAGAGATTCTCACTGAAATTGATGCAGGCATATTCCCTCCAGTATACAGCTCATCAGGGTGAGCGATGTAAGTGTAATGCTAGGTTACTGTCTTACAATTTTGCAAGATTACCTTGGATAGTCAGGACACACTTCATACAATTTTATATTTTGTAAGTTTTCCCCACAGTTAGTCCGTGCGTCAAGACATTTGAGGAGTTCAGTAAATTGCTAAATGGTGAACACGTTCATAGTCTATGAGAAGAATGAGCTTTGTGACCAAATGGCTTTTTCTGATGTGTTTTTTTTGTATAATTAGACTAGTATCTTCCATGAGATACTTTTGGGGTAAAATCTATGAACATACCGATAACTTTTCATGAGGTCTGGTACGTTTGTGGAACTTAGGATGCCCGGGAAATGTTATGAGCAAATTTTAGCTTATCGGACAATTAATGGAAGACCCCTTCTTCTCTTTATTATTCTGAAACTTCCTGACTTATAGCAGCACAACTGCTATAGTTCTGAATATAGGCTAGGAATGGGCCAGGTATATATTTCTAAAACAATAAATATGTGAGGAATAAAGGTGACAAACAAAGTCCTAGATATTTGATCATGCCCAAAAACGGGAGCACTGGGAGTGAGGCGCGCACGGCATGGGCCTGTTCACATAGATAGCTGGACTGAAGGAAGGCACTTGGATGGAGCTAGTGAGGATGGTGCTGATGAGGATTGCAGGACTTGGGGTATGGGGATGGGAGGGATGGCTCAGGTGAACCGCTCTTGGATGAGTTGCGCTGGCAGCTCATGGCAGTGGTGGTCGAAGCTGCTCCTGCTCTTCCTCCTCTCTGTGTTGCTCTTCTCCTCCATTTCTTGCTGCCCAGGTGGTGGTAAGGGTTGGCCCTTCAGTATAGCAAAGTGATGCAGTGTGGCTATTAGCGCTATGAGTTGCTGGGCGAGATTATCACGTAGCAACTGAGGGGCTGAGGCAGACCAATTTCACAAGAGTCCTATTAAAATATGTTAATAACATTTTTGAATGCTTTCTGTAAGTGCCACCCACTATATTGGACCCATAGGTGCTTGTTTTATGGCTGAAAAATGGACATGGTGCGATCAAATTTCTAGGCCAAAGTATTTTGCTTTTTCATTCAACAATAGTAAATACAGAAGAAACCTTTACAAACCAGCTTCCATTTGATCAGTGTCCCTGACACTGGACTCAATATTCAACCTCTCCACTACCAGAACACGGTGGTTGCAGAATGTACTCACCAAATTTACTTCTGCAGCCCTGTGACCCCTACCACTGAAAAGAACAGGAATAGCAATGTCGTGGCATCACCCCCACCTCTACATTCCCCTCCAAGTCACGTGCCATCCTGACGGACATATATTGCCGTTTCTCCATTGTTGCTGGGCTCAGATCCTGGAATTCCCGACCTAATATCATTGAGGAAGCGCTGTAAGGGGAAGAACTCCAGTGGATCAAGGAGAAGATCTAATATGGATGGGCAATCAATATCCAAAACAATAGTGAAAACAAACAATAAAAGGGTGTTGCTACATATAGCAATCAGAGGAGCTCTTATCTGCCAGTTTTTAAAAACTTGCTGCCACCTCCAAAATGCGAAGTGAGATCAAGCAGGTAAGTAGAATATTTTAAAACATTTTTCCGAAGGAAATTAGGATTTGAAAAGATAAGGTAGGTTGGATTAGGTAGAAAGTAGGAAAATATATTTTTTAGAAAAGGACTGAACGAGAAGACAGCAGAAAAGAGACAAATTTGATTGTTAATGTAGTTACCTTTTCTTAAATTTTAATTCAATTTCTGTTAATTGTTTTAATTCTATTGAGTTGATATTGTTTAACTGTTGCATTAGTATGTTTATTTCAGAATTGCAGTTGTGTGAATCGAAAGAATACAAAACTCTCCAGCCCAGGGAGATGGTGCTCTCATTGGAGCTGTTGATAGTTGAAGGGTTAATAAGATACTGTCAGCTTTAATTGATCAGCAGGTGAACTTTAATGTAATTCTCATCTATAACGATACAGGAACCTGGCACTTTCTGTTCAGCTGTAAAGCTCAACACTCGGCAAAACACATTGATGTGAACCTGCTGGTTGCAAATCTAATCTTAATTGTTGCACATAAAATGTGTAAGACATGCAGCAAAAAAAAGTTATATTATATCCTGCATCTGTTCTTCCATTCCATAATGGAATATGAAATTCTAAGAAATAATTTGAATTTATATGGAGCCTTTTAAATGTAAATTTTGATATTTTGCGTACAGTGCACCAGTGGAATGACAAAAGTAGCATTCTCTGTTGCAGGTTTTGAATCTTCTATCCAGTTATAGCAAAAAACTCAAAGACTGAAGGTAGCATTGAAAAATAAATTGCTACCTTAATTACATATTTGGTTTAGGATAAATATAACTATTGTGGACAGACTTTGGGTTTTCTTATACACATTAAACCTGGAGAACTTCTTTGTTTTAGGCCACAAATTTAATTGAGGAGGCGGCTTGGAGTCAGGTTGCCTGGTGGGCGGGGTCCGGACCCGCTGTCGGTTGCAGCCGCTCCCGAGTTGAAATTTTAATTTAATTGGCCCATTAAGTGCTGTGGTGCGCGCTGGCCCGTCCAATGACTGGGATCAGGTCTGTTAGTCGCCTCTGATGACGTCATTGGTGCAGATGTTTTTAAGGGTCCCATGCAGCCCCAGCCTTTCATTTCTCGTTTCTGCTGGTGTCTGAATGTGCCAAGGCCACGATGAGTGGTGCTAAACCGAAGGCTGCTCCACATTTCAATGAGGACTCCCTCCAAGCTCTTGTGGAGGGAGTAAGAGGGCGCAGGGAGATTCTGTGCCCTCCCGATGGCCAGAGGAAGCCTCCTCAGCAAACAAAGGCAGCCTGGCTGGACATTGCTGAGGAGGTAAGCACAAGGTCCATTTATTCACGCTCCTGAATCCAGTGCGATCAGCAAAAGTGAGTATCACATCACATTTACCTTCAATCTGCTTCCCTTCTCTTCCCTTCTCTTCTCATCACCAGCACTCTGCTTTGTAAGCCTGCTCCTCCACATCCCACCTTACCCTTACTTCCCTTGCACCCTTACCTATCCATCTCTCTCTCTGTACTGAATCACTTCACCATCCTACTATGCACCCCTTAGACTCACTCTCACTGTTATGCAATGACAACAACTAACAACGCACAGGGAACTAGCTTCCTCTTGGTACCTCTCTCCATCTTCGTCTCCCTATAAGCTTCTATGCTATAGATTCTTCACAGTCACTCCATCACTCTCGCTGAAACTCCACTTGTGTCCCTCCTTGCAGGAAAAGATAGCCCACAATAAGAAGGAGAGAGCGTCGACAGGAGGAGGGCTTCCATCCTTGGCAACATTGACAAGTGCTGAGGAGGCTGCGCACGAGATTGTTGGAGGTGGCGAGGAGCTAGAAGTGGGGGACGGAGAGACGGGCAAACTAGACGAAGCTGGTGACAGAATAGAGTTTCATCCCTCTCATTTAGATTTCATGATTGACTGCAATGGCATATGATGTTCATAGAGATTCACTTTGTATCATCTGCACAAAAGGGTGTGTCTGCTACCTAAAAATCAGATGTCTAACTCATGCCTTTACTCTCCCACAGGACCATCGAGTGCCCACCTCTCCACTGTCCAGGAGGAAGAGCCAGATGACTCCTCAGAGGAACCTGCAGCCCCTGAGGGAGCAGCGTCACCAGGACTCAGCACACCCAGCACCAGCGCAAATACGCACACCTCGGCGGGGCCTTCGCGTCATAGAGTAGTGTTGTCACCTGGTGTATCACAGCTCACAAGTGACCATCAGCAGATGGTGGAGACAGGGACAGCAGTGGAGAATCCTCATCGGAGGGCGCAGGACGCTCCTAACTCTGCTCAGCTGCATGCAGATGCTTTGCCTCTGGGGCCATCCAGAAAGAGAGCAGTGCTGGAACTTCAGCAACAAGTGCAGGAGTCTCTGACAGGTTTTGCTTCCACGATAACTGTGAGTGTGCAGAGAATGGAGGAGTCCATCTCAAACATGAGCACTGCCATGGTGGAGGAAATGGCGCATGAACGTGCCGCCATGGAGAGGGTGGCAACCTCCTTGGAGGACATAAGTCGCCAGACTCAACAGAGCATGGTGACTCTTCTCAATAGATGGTCTGCTATGGAGGATAGATGGGCATCTATTGAGGAGAGACACCAGAGGTACATGGACGTCCCTGGTATGAGGATTGTCAGTACTGAGACGGGTCCTCATGGCCCCACTGATGTGCAGCAAGATGCTCTTCAGCCACTTGCTAGCACTAAAGTGCGGGTGACCCATGAGAGAGATGTTGGTGGCAGACAACCAGGAAGCTTGGGCTACTCTCCAAGCGCTCACACAACCATGCCACTGCGGAGCCCACGGTCAGAGCCCCATAGTCCTCACCCAACTGAGATGGCCGTTTCAGCCCCTACACAGCTGCAGGAGGAGCAGACTGTGGAGGAGCCCTCCCAGGCTCCCAAACCCAGAGGACGCCCGCCAAAGACATCTCAGCAGGCACAGCATCAAAGTGAGCAAGGTGCCTCGACATCTGCTGAAGCCACAGGGGAAGCACCACTTAGAAGCACGCGTAAGAGGAAGCTAAAACACAAATAATCACAAGGGTAGTCACTTGGGTGTTTTGTTCTGTTGTATTTTGTTATGTTGTATATTTGCCATTGTCATCCTTTTGTGAATGTATTAAACAAAAGTGATGGCAAACAGTTGAAGTTCTGGCCTATGTGTTCTGGGAAATGGAAGTTGCACATTGAGGGCTCAGGGCGACTTGCATTTGTAATGATGATGGTGAAAGTGATAGGAACGCACCATTTATTGGAGAGATGATACATGGTGTTTTAGGAAGGTTGTCCACACATTCATAGCCATATGCTAGCCACCTGAGGATGCTCTGCACTGAGCCACTTGTTCCTTAGGCAGCGCTAAGCCACGCAGCTGTGCAATGTTGTGCAGAGCACAGCAGACAACGATCATTCTGGACACTGTGGCTGGTGCATACTGCAGGGCTCCACCAGATCTGTCGAGGCTTCGGAATCGCAGTTTGAGAAAGCTGATGGTTTGCTCTATGATGCTTCTGGTGGAAATGTGGCTCACATTGTAGCGCTCCTCAGCCTCATTTGATGGCCTCCTCATCGGTGTCATGAGCCACTTTTTCAGGGGATAGCCCTTGTCGCCAAGTAGCCATACAGAAAGTTGGGTTGGTGGATTGAAGAGCTGAGGCACAGTAGACTGCCGCAGGATGGAGTCATGGCAACTGCCAGGGTACTTGGTGCAAACATGCATGATGATGTTCCTGTGGTTACACACCAGCTGGACGTGAAGGGAGTGGAAGCCCTTGCAGTTGATGAGAACAGCTGGGTTGTGATGGGGTGCCCTAATGGCCACATGTGTGCAGTCTACGATACCCTGCACTCTTGGGAAGCCTGCCAGATTTGCAAAGCCAACCGCACACGCGGTTACACTTGCTTCATCCGTGGAGAAGTGGATGTAATTGTGCGCTTTTGCAAAGAGGGCTGACTGGGAGATGCCGCTGATGTCTGCAGCTGATCCCTGGAAGGAGCCCGAAGCAAAGAAGTTGAGTGCGGTGGTGACTTTGACAGCCACTGGTAAGGAGTGTTCACACGCCCCTCTGGACTCCAGGTGTTGGTGCAGCATTGCGCAGATATCAGCGACTACGTCTCGCGGACGTCTCAGCCTCCTTTGGCACTGCTGCTCACTCATGTTGAGGAAGCTGATCCTCTGCCTGTAAACCCTGTGTTGGGAGTTTCTCCTGCGGCGAGGTGCAGGCCTGCGCTGACACCCTCTGCCCTGTGCATCATCAGGTGGCTGAGGAGAAGGTTGGCGCTCCTACTGTTGGTGCTGCTCCTGTGCCTGGTTCTGCTGCTGCCACGGCTGCTGTTCCTCTGAATCTGATGACCAGGATGAGAGGGTATAAATGGTTCCCATACTGCTGGTATATATCTCAGTCAAGGAATTGAGGTTGTGTGCACTCAGACAAAGTGGCCAGAGGGTATTCCAAGGAGGTCACACAGCAGATGGATTTCAGCCTCAACACTCACAAGATTAGTCGAGCTGCAAAATGTCTCCCAAACCTCAAACCACTAAGTTGTGGCATGTGAAAGAATGAGAGATTGCAGGACCGCCTTTAAGCTGCTGGAGCAGCTGGCAACAATTCAGGTCCTAGCTCAACCCGGCTCGATTCACCTGGCGTGTTTTTATGAAGGCGGACAGCATGGTGAAAAACCTCCAAAATCAGATCAGGCCTTTAAAATAGGATTATCCAGGCAGTTAACAAGCTGTTAACTGCCTTAACTGTCTCTCCCGCCATTTGGTGTCGGGTCAGTTTGGGAGCGGCTGACCCGACTCTTCCTAAAGTCACGTGGAGACGGAATGGAGGCGGATTCGCAGCCCGCCGTCAATTTTTACGATTTTTGCAACAGACCCGCTTCCAAACCTGCCCCCTCAGCGCTATTAAATTCACAGCCTTAGTCGCTGGTGTGTTCTTGCAAAAATATATATTTTCATACAGAAGAGAGTTATCAGATCAGAGAAGGGACTTATTTGCTGGTGCGATTTTATCATATGCACTTTATTATAGTTTCTGCGAAATGACCATACTTTCAAGTAGTTAATAATTATTTTCTAAATTCTCTAATTATATTGCAAGTGGGAGAGTTTAAAGAAAATAATAAATGTGAAGAAAACTCAGAAGAAATTGCAAACAGTATGATGTGCATCCTTGTGGGAAGTAGTAAAAAATGGTATCATAATGCTACATAGATATATATATAGTTCACTAATTACCATATGTATGATTTTCAGCTTCATTAATGATGCCTTTTTTTGAGGAGCCACTACTTCTGGTTCCTCTGACATGTGACTCAGTATAACTCTCCCAGTATCTTGATTTCTCTTGTACTCCATGCTCCTCAGAAATGATCCCTGTTGTGCTATCTCACCCTTACCCTTCCCACTACTCCAGAATCGGCCCCGTTTCGGACAATGTGCAAAATGCAGATTTTAACATGAGTAAGACTTCACCACTTACACGTGGAACTACAATAAACAGAAAGCACTGCAAAAATCTATAACCAGGCAGAAAATTTGCAAATATTTGTGTAGTATGGTTGGTGGGAGAATCCAAATAAAATAATTCATTTTTTTCAGCATTTGTTCAATTTAAGCTGTCGAATAAAACTTTGCAGCCCAAGGTAGTGGTTTTTTTTCTGCGTCACTGGGATGAAGTGATAGTTGCATTAGGCCTAGAGTGAATTTTTATGAGGTGCTTTGATAGTAAGCTCAACCATTACAGCCAAAGTCATTCAATGGCAAAATGTTCAAGGTGCTGGTTCTTGGATACTGGTAAAAAGCAATCTGGTACAGTGTCTCACCAATAACAGTTTTATCATGAATTGCAAATTCACTGTGGGAAGAAAGGATGAAAAGATAAAGGGGGAGAAATTCGCTGGCCCTGCTGGACCACTGGGGAGCGGGGTGCCGGGAAAGCAGCCCAGCACTCAAGAGGAGTACCAGGCTGAGTGATCGCGGCCGGCACCCCGAATAAAAAAGGGGAAGGGGGCAGGTGCTGGCAGGCAGCCAAAAAAACATGGTCGCCGGACACCTGCCCTTTTAACTTGCGTGGCCATGGCTGCAAAAACACCCCCCTGACCCTGTCGGACATATCGTCCGGCAATAGGTCGGGGGGCGCGAGCAGGGCACTGCGCACGGCGATGACGTCATCACCGGCGACGCAGCACCGCAGGACGCTACTGGTTACCGCCGCCACTAACCTCCCGCTGAATTTCGCGGGAAACGTTAGTGGCACCGCGCCTGGACGCTGGGGGCTTGCGGGAGGCGCAAAGCAACCCCATTTTCCCCCCATAATATCTTTTATTAATCATGTAAATAACAGAAAAAGTAAGAAACCGGCAGTGAGGAAGGCAGAATACACAATTAAGTAAAGGACATTCACCTGAAACAAAAACTGCCTACCTAAGGAAGGTTTTAAATTGAGGTGGACTATGTTACTGCTGTGCAAAAAAGCAGCACATTCTAAAATCTGCCTCATGCATCTTTTACATAATGCAAAGTTTGAAGAGTGAAGAACAAACAGAAGGTACTTGCTTGTTAAGCAAGTATTGTAATATGTCAACTGAATCCAAGCATTGGACAGATGACCTGGTTTTATTTATATTGAAAAACTAGTTTTTCCTCACACTAAAATGTTGAGAAAAGATGTTGCGTCAAAAAGGAGTCAAGAAGAAATAAATGAAACAGCCTAAAAAAGCAAACAAGGAATTGGATGGGGATGAACTTGCTTTGAGACAGAAGAAGCAGGAGGAGCATAAAAAGCTTGAAGAGTTGAAGGTAAAAACTCTGCCTAGCGAATTAAATAAGCCAAGCAGAAATGAACTGGTAATACTGGAACATGCAAAATGAACTGTGCTGACACTGCATAGTTTGTGTATCTCTCAAGAGGGTGGAAGACTACAGCCGCGATTTTGCCGGCACTCAGAGAGGCGGGTCAGAGGTTAAAGTCCTTTTGATTGATGGCGGGTCCCGAACCCGCCGTTAACCCGCCTCCAAACTACCTTCCCAAGTGTCGGGTCCCCGATTTGCGAATGGACCCAACACCGAGTGGCAGGAAACGGATTAAAGGCAATTAACTGCCTATTAACAGGTACTTGTCAGTAGTTTTCAGGCTGTTTTTCGATTTTGCTGCTTCTGGGTCGGGCTTCACGACGTCCGGACAACACGCCAGGTAAGTGTGGCATGTTGTGCGCCTGGTCTCGTGTTTGTGAAAAGATGACAGCTGCAGAACTGGCGTCAAGTGTTGCACATGGTGAGTTTCAGAGCAAAGAATATGTTGGTTACTGCATTTTTAAAACATATACAGATTTCTTTAGCTTACAAGTTTTTAAATCCAACTGTATGTCCAGTGCCACCTCATTGGGAGAACCTCTCTCACCAGTGACAGATCGCTTCTGTCATCTCACCTGCAGCTGCCATCTATTCCAGCATATGGAGGGAGTCATTGGAGAGCTTGGGTGCAAGAGTTCACCTTTGTGCAGTGATTGTCAGTGTTTTCAGCACCTCAATGCTGTCAAACACTGAAAAATCAACTGTCAAAATAAAATTGTGCGTGGTCCTTTTAAGGAAACCGGCAGAGGACGCGTCATCAAATGACGTCATCAGACCGGCTTCCTGTTAATTGGCCGTTTAACCCACAGGGGGGGGCTTAACAAGGCCAATCAAGGACAAATCACATCTGTGGAGCAGAAGCAGCTGGGGGCGGGACTGGAATCCAGAGACCACCTGACCCGCACCCATCCCGACACTGAGCAGAAAATCGCGGCCTACATTAGGAACCTATTTTTTGTGACTTCTTTTGGTTTGAGCTTTGTACCTTTCCCTGTATATTGTATATTTGTTTAAAACACCAGTAAAGTTTTTTTTCTGGAAAAAAAATACTACATACTAAAATTATTTTACTAATGTTTGGGCTAGATTTTACCAACCTTGGTGGGTCCGTGGCGGGCGACATCGATGGCAGGTCCCAGCCTCGCTGCCAGCTCCAGCCCGCTGTCCAAAATGATTTTCTCCTGATAGGGCTTGTTAAGCCCGCCCAGCGCATTTACCGGTCAATTGAAGGAAGCGGGTCTGATGACGTCATTTGATGACGCATCATCAGCCAGTTTCATTAAAGGGACCATGTGCAAATTTATTTTTGCATTTGTGCTGTCAGTGTTCTACAGCATTGTGGTGCTGCAAACACTGACAAGCACTGCACAGAGGTGCACAGCTGCACCCAGGCTCTCCCATGACTCCCTCCATATGCTTATGGAGGAAGTCACAGCACGCAGGGAGATCCTCTTCCCTTCCAATGGGCGGAAGAGACCTCCTCAGGAGACCACGCAGCCTGGTTGCACATTGCACAGGAGGACACAAGTAGGGATGTCGTCAGGAGGACCAGACTGCAGTGGCACAAACCTTTCAATGATCTCAGTAGATCACAAAATGTTACTGCCAAGCCACACTGAACCTCATCCTGCTGTGCCACTCATCACATCCCCATCACTCTGCCTTCCCTACCCTACTCTGGCACATCCTTACTCACACCAACTTACCTTGCTCCTCCACCCATCCCTCTCTACTTACATTATCACTTCCCCATCTCACTTGGGTGTTTTAGCCAATGTTCATGTAAAGTTTCTGTTAATGTGGTGTCGAACATTGAAATCTTTATTTTGAACACTTTGCGTTCTTGGACAGATCTGTGTGCACCTTTAGAAATGGCTTAGTGAGTTGTAGTGAATGGTGAGACATAACGATACCCCCCACAATGCTGATGAGTGTGAAAGGAATGGCTTGGGCATTGTAGGGATGCTTTATGGTGTTGGTGTGAGGTGGTGCCAACCCGGCGCATCATGTGGCAGCCACGGTGTACAGCATCAAGTGAAGTAAATCTGGCCATGGTGAGGCAATCCTTGGCCTCCCGGGCAGCAATGTGGTCAGGTGCTGATGCCCTGTGTCCTGTGCAGCATCAGTTGATTGCGGAGAAGGTTGGTGTTGTTGTTGGTGCTGCTGGTGTGCCTGGTGCTGCTGGTGTTGGGGCTGATCGTGGTGGAATTCTGAGGACCAAGGTGAGATAGTTTCAAGGGCACCGATGCTGATGTAATGGATGGCAGGTGAAGCTGAGATGACAGAAGTGATCTGTCAATGGTGAGAGAGGTTGTTCCTAAGAGGTGACACTGGATAGAGAGTTTGCTCCAAACACTTGCAACCTGCATAAAGCTCAATCTGTCTTCTGACCTTGGAAAGTGAACAGCTGTGAGATGGGAGCTTTTATAACACATTTTCAGATGTCAAGTAATGAGATGATTCTATGGCCATTCAACTCCCGATCACGTTACCTGACGTGATCCCCGAGCAGCATGGACCCCGTGGACGACCTGGTAAACTCTGAAGGTGAGCTCAAAATAGTTCTTAATGGTCTGTTAACAAGGTCATAATGACCTTAATTGCCTCCCCCGCCATTGCATGTCGGGTCTGCTCAGCGTTGACAGACCCGACATTTGGGAAAGGCGCGTGACGGTGGGTTGACAGCGGGGTCCTGCCCCGCTATCAAAATTTTTTTTTTCCCACCCGACCCGCCACCTATCGCACATGCTGACCCCCCGAAAAATTCCCCCCTCGTCTCTGAGTATCAGAACACACTACTTCCTAGAACTAATGGAAGAAAATATGTTTATTGTGTGTCATAGACTTTAAATGTGGCCAATTTCAACTGTTTACATTAAGTGGCACTGAATGTCTCATTGCTATGGGTCCTAAGAATACTTTTAAAGATATGGGCACTCAGCACAGTGTGCATTGTCTCAATCAGTGGGTTATTTTAGTATTGACTGATGGAGAATTTGTTGCGTTCAACTGCAATGTTAAATTAATTTGGTCATTGAGAGAAATCAGTCAACACAATAAATTGCCTATTCCAATGTTTAGCTTAATGTGATGTGATATTAATGGTTCTTTTACACCAGGCTAAAACATATGTTTTGTGACTATGTGATTCATTACCAAACTTTGTGAAAAAGATATTCCCAAGATTTTCAGCTCTTTTATGACTAGTTATTGACTCCATCCCTCTCCCTGGCAACTGTCTGAGGCTGAACCAGACTGTTGGCACTTTGGTGTCATATTTGACCCCGAAATGAGCTTCCGACCGCATAGCCGCACCATTACTAAGTCCGCACTCTTCCACCTCCGTAACATCTCCCAACTCTGCCCTGGCTCAGCTCATTCATCTGCTGCTGAAACCCTCATCCATGCTTTTTAACCTCTAGATTTAACTATTCGAACGCACTCCTGGCTGGCCTCACATCTTCCACCCTCCATAAACTTTTGGTCATCCAAAACTCAGCTCCCCATATCTAAACTTGTACCAAGTCCCGTTCACCCATTACCCCTGTGCTCGTTGACCTACATTGGCTCCCGGTTAAGCAACATCTTGATTTTTAAATTCTCATCCTTGTTTTCAAATCCCTCCATGGCCTCGCCCCTCCCTATCTCTGTTGTCTCCTCTGGTACTACAACCCTCTGAGATATCTGCGTTCCTCCAATTCTGGCCTCTTGCATATTCCCGATTTTAATTGCTCCACCATTGGCGGCCGTGCTTTCAACTGCCTAGGCCCTAAGCTCTGGAATTCCCTCCCTAAACCTTTCTGCCTCTCTACCTCTCTTTCCTCCTTTATGACACTCCTTAAAACCTGCCTCTTTGACCAAGATTTTTGTCATTTGCCCTAATAACTCCTTATGTGGCTTGGAGTCAAAATTTGTTTGATAATGCTCCTGTGAAGCACCTTGGGACGTTTAACTATGTTAAAGGCATTATATAAAAGCAAGTTGTTGTTGTTGCAATAAGTGTTGTTCTGCAGGCCCATGGCTTATGATATAGCCCAATTGACACCAACATTTATCAAGCTCAATACTGTTGAGTGCCAAAATATCTTCAACTGATAGTCATAATTTAAACAGATATCTTTCTGGGAGTCTCACCAAGATGTATATCCAGCAAATCTGACTGTGATATTGGAGGAAACGCAGAATTTGGATTTAATATGTAGAAAACAATTTGAATGTGCCAGTTGGCATAATTTCGAAGTTTGCAGATGACACGAAACCTGGAAATGTAGTAAACAATGAGGAGGATAGTAACAGACTTCAGGAGGTCATAGACAGACTGGTAAAACGGGCAGACACATAGCAGATGAAATTGAACGCAGAGAAGTGTGAAGTGATGCATTTTGGTAGGAAAAATGAGGAGAGACAATATGGACTAAATGGTACAATTTTAAAGGGGGTGCAGGAACAGAGACACCTGGGGGTGTATGTACACAAGTCTTTGAAGGTGGCAGGACAAGTTGAGAAGGCTTTTAAAAAAGCATATGGGATCCTTGGCTTTATTAATAGAGGAATAGAGTACAAAAGCCAGGAAGTTATGCTAAACCTTTATAAAACACTGGTTAGGATTCAGCTGGAGTAAAAGAAAGACTTGCATTTATATAGCGCCTTTCACGATTACTGGACATCCCAAAATGCTTTACAGCCAATGAAGTACCTTTGAAGTGTAGTCATTGTTGTAATGTAGGAAATGCGGCAGCCAATTTGCGCACAGCAAGCTCCCACAAATAGCAATGTGATAATGACCAGATAATCTGTTTTAGTATTGTGTTTAATTCTGGGCACCGCAGGAAGGATGCCAAGGCCTTAGAGAGGGTGCAAAATAAATTTACTAGAATGGTACCAAGGATGAGGGACTTCAGTTATGTGGAGAGACAGGAGAAGCTGGGGTTCTTCCCCTTAGAACAGAGAAGGTTAAGAGATTTGATAGAGATGGAAAGGCACGTACCTCCTGGATCCAGCAGGGAAACCCGGCCCGCCAGGATTAAATTTAAAATGGTGGTTAATTCTGAGGCATGCAGCCTCATTATATTTAAATGAGCAACCCGCCTTTTGCGAGTGGGTTGGTTGCCCACCTCCGTTAAAACCGGAAGTTGGCGGGTTGGAGGTGGGTTGGGGGCAGGTTTGAGATTTTTTACATTTTTACATGCCACCCGACCCAAATCCACCCGTTTTGGGGGGTTAAGCTTCTTGATGGTGTTGAAATAATCGATTATGGACTTTAAACTTTCGACAGACAGCTGTAAATGGCAACAGCTTCCCCTAATTACACCTTTCAGCATCCCATAATATTCATTGAAACATTTATGATCTCCTTTACTATTATTGTGTCTGGTTGCTAGATCAGCTGGGAATTTTGTTGCTTGGAAGAGTAGCTGTTGGCAGATGTGAATTGCTGCACAGCAGGAGGTGCGAAAGGTTTTGTATTCGTACAGGGTCTCGTTGGAGGTGAGAGACTGATGACTTCAGTTGTCAGTTTCTGGACTAGTACTGCCTTTAACATTGGTACTGATACCATATGTAAAGCTACGGACGCAGTGGAGCCACAGTTACATTGTCAACTCACATCACCAAAGTGGGGGCAAAGATTGGAGTGTCTATTGACTGTGTCAGCCAATGAGTTGGAGGCAGGGCGGGACTTATGGCAGGACTTACAGCAAACAAGTCTATTTACTCAGCAAACAGCAAAGCAAACAATGTCTATTTACAGAGTCTATTTAAAAAGAGTCTCTGCGAACTGCAGCAAAAAGAACTCATGCACGGCCGAAACTGCAGCAACGTCTCCTAATAAAGGCACGGTTTATTTCTACAGTGAAATGCAATGACCGGAGGATAGTTACATACAAATTCTGTGTGTAAAATCAATCCCAGTCAGTTACAGCACGATTGCTGTGGAAAATTATCTCCATTCTGGCCGGGAATAGTGGTGTCACTATATGCAGCCGTACTGATTGAGGACAGCTGAACAGTCCTGTCTACTTTTTATGTCACTAATAGTGGGATGGCATAACAAGAGATTTTTTTTCTTTTTAAAAGTTAATTCAAGGCAGGTTTCGCATCAGCTGCAATTGGTGCCGAACCAAAATGATTGAAGATCACGTCTCAGTTTTGTGATAGCTGTCCCCACCACAATTGTGGACCAAAACATAGGTGGGCTAGAAAGACACCGTAGGACTGGGCACTGATTGTTACGTCATTTGCGCTCATCTCAGTGAAGGATATTAGGAATGGAATATTTCAAACACCGGTCACTCCCAAATCAGACAGAGCACTGATGCAGAATAATGCTCCTCCATACACTGCTCCAACAATGTGCCACAGCCTCAACCATTGCATCAGTGTAATACTATTTCATTTCCCACATCAGCCATCCTGTGGATTCCCTAAGTGAGATTGTCAGTAAGTGCTCAGTAAGGAGCATATTTGTGCTGTGGGCCCAGACTCCAGGGATAGGATTATATCTGCTCCAGCTCATTTCATCTGGTGCACTTACTGCCAGCAGACAGAGGAGACGTTCGTGCAATCAGCCTAGGCTGGATTCAAACCTAGCTCCCAGTTCCACTATGTCGTGATTGTTCTCGTCTTGAGTTTCAACACTTCTTGATCAGCTGTGTGACAGTGAAGAGAAATCTTTTTGAACTCAAATCTTTCATAAATAATTTCTTTATTAAGTGGATTTGACAATTTCAATCGACTTTTATTTAGTTTAAGTGATGTATTAAATAAAACATGAGTAGAGGGAGGAGCTTGGGATAAAATTAATCATTGTTTTTATAAGCTAAATAAACATTTAGTGTATGGCAATTCTCATTATTGCTAGCTGTGAGGAATATAACTGAAATATTGGCCCGGATTTTCCTCTCAACGGCAAAGGAATGGCTTTCGCGTTCACCTTGTGTACAGCTGGCCAGACACTTTTCGCGGATTTGTCAGCGGAGATTTCTACTAATGCTGCATCTGATCCAGTGCTGTGCCCTCTACAGTTGATCTGTGGCGTCAGTGAGCAGGTCAAGCAGCAGGGAGCCTCTTCAACCAATCAGATTGAAAAATCCTCACTGAGCCACGCAGACCGCAAACCAGGAAGTAAACACAGGAAATCATTGTACAGGAAGTGAAAAATAGATTGGAACATACACATGGGACTAAGGGAGAGAGATAAAAGAGACAAACAGAAAAACCTAAAAAATAATTAAAATTTTTTTTTTAATCTGCAACATTAATTTTCTTCTGAGGGGATGAGGCTTCATACTTGGGCCAGAGAGATTGTTCAGCAGTAATTATGACTTATTACGCCGTTAAAAACTCACGTAATCATAAGTGTACCAGCACTAACTTTTCCAGCCATTTTTAGTGCGAGACTAGTGGGTAATTATCGTAACTTCACGCCATTACAGTGATTTCAGTGCTGAGTCTATCGGTGACGTCTGTTACAGCACACCCTATGGAGCAGCAGGATAGCTCTGACAGCAACTTCTGGATTGCCCTGTTTAACTGCGCGTGTGCGGACACCAGAAGTTGCTGTCAGATTTACCCTGTAATAACGGTGA
The DNA here is from genome assembly GCA_030390025.1 of Squalus acanthias. NCBI lineage: Eukaryota > Metazoa > Chordata > Chondrichthyes > Squaliformes > Squalidae > Squalus > Squalus acanthias. The sequence continues at coordinate 24,600,260 of CM059447.1, read as the reverse complement.
GCACTGTTAGCCTCGCCATTATTATTACAGCAAAATCCAGGCCATTATCTGAATATATGAGTTAGGGTAATGGAGGGATGAACTTCAATGGGTCACATATTCCTCTGACTTTTCTTATGATCTAAATGAGTAATGCTAGTCCTTGAGATTGTAGGGGGTGGTGGTTTGTGTCAGCTTCACCTCTGACTTCTGAGCGGTTCGAATCGCTCCCACTCCCTTGGCTCTAGACCCTGGACTTATTTGGGGGTTGTGATGAAAAGTGCAGCAGACAACTGGGTTTGATGTAAGAACTTTGATCTTTATTTAAGAAAGTAAAACACAACACAAACACTCTTAACACTCTAAAGGTGGGGAACACTTCGGTACAAGCGAGGGAAATAACATTAAAAGAATACTTCACCCCTCCCAATCCCACTTCACTAGCTAGGTTGGGCTCTGGAGAACCAGGGATAATGCTCACCAAACGAATCCTTGAGAGTTGAGAGTTAGGGTTTAGAGTAAAAAGTTTCGTAAGGCGATGGTCACTGAGACGGTTGCTCTGGTCTCTTCTTGCGTGTCAGCCTACTTCTGGAGCTGTTGTCCTTCTTTGTTGAACTTCTTTCTGTTGAACTCTGCCTCTGTTTAAACTGTCTTCTTCCGAGCTGTGGAACTGCCTTCTTGCAGAACTGTGGAACTCCTTGCTGCTGTGTAACTCTACTGGAGAACTCAAACTTGAACTGTTGTAACTGCTGAACTGACTTCTTGAGAAAACAGCCTTTCAACAGCTTCTTGCTGAACTCCCTGAACAGCTTCTTGTTTAACTGCTTCTGCACTGTTCTGTAGCTGCAGCCCTGACTTCTGCTGAAAACAGGCTTTTAATTATACCAATCGAAGCTTCCTTATCAAAACCAAATCAAATCCCGGTCATTGTAAGACTTTTTTGGAGGCCTCGTTAACAGTAACGACTTTACTAGCGTGTTAACTGGTTTTTGGGATGGCTTGCGTCCTGTCGATCTACTTGGTTGATTACAGTTGATTGGTTTTGTGTTTGGTTTTCTCGGCTGGACTCGGTCTTTCTATAGAAATGGTCCTGAGTGGGTTTTGTTATGCATGTTTCTGATTGGCCCTGTAATCGGTCTTGATGGGGCCTGTCTTTGGGTGGGACTGTCTTCTCCCTGGGTCTATTGTTCAAATGTTAATGTCTGCTGGGGCTTGAGTGGGGTCATCCTGGTTCCTCAGACAGTGCAATTAACTGCAATAGCCAAACTGCTTTTACAGAGGTCGAGCCCACCTCCTTGTCCCTTTACAGGCCCAGACATGTTTTTAAAATGCCAAAACTTGGTTTTTGGTCTTAAATTCCTTATGTTAGGCCCAAATGCATTTTTATCACTCTGGGGTAGTTCCAAAGTCCTTTTTCCTTAGGTTTTTGGGGATCTGCAAATTTTGGAAACCTTACAAGATATAGAGGATATCTGACCAGTGATGCAGAATTATAGCAATTCCTTTCCAAAGGTGAGAGACTAAGTTGAGTGGGACTTGCTTTGTGTGATTTGGTTTTTGCAGGACTTAGTCTTCATGGTCTTTTGCAAACTGCTTGAAGCTCATCACTAGTGAGATACAGAAGATATTTCATACCTATCAGACCAATACTGAGTTCATTCACCAGCATCTCATTTATGAGTGAATTGTGAAGTCTTTTTTAACATGGAGATAAATCCAGTAATGGCCCAAAACTGGTGAAAATGTTGATTTATTTTATAATTATTGTTTGTTTTTCCCCCTGTCCTCTCCCGAAGGTGGTGACAGATGGTTCCACAGCCAATGAGAGCTCCCTGGTACCTCACCCAAATGGCTACTATTCATATACAAGGTCAGATAGCAAGTGTGAACAGATTATTATACTGTGTGGGGCACCATGATAGAGTGTGATCCTGTCCACATAAAGTTGCTCCGCATATACATCCCAGCAGGAATCAGTCGTGAGCAATTGGGTGTGGAAGCTTGCCTCATGTAATACGTTTTGTGTATTCTATGGGCCAGTTTCCCTGTGCAGAATTCTATGCGTAACTTCAAAATACATTCTTGGCCAATCTGCACCGTTAGCGATAGTAATTTTCATCAACGTGAAATGACAGTTCCATGGGTAGTGAGATTGCCACAAAGTAAAATGGATTAATATTTGTTAAGCACACAGAGAATGCACATGATTTTCTTTGGCATTTTTTTCGATTTAAAATGAGACAAGATAATTGTAAGTTTTGGAACTGACAATGATTGCTTTCAAACACATTTCAAAATTCTCTTTACCATTGCACAATTGAAACCTGAAAAAGCCAATATGAATTGAGGTGATGTTTTAATTATGTTATTATATTCTCAAAGGTGATATTTTGAAGTCATCTTATTATCAGATAATGTGATTAGTGTTAACTTATTCTTCTGTACATAGAGGTTTTTACTGTTATCTTCAAATCACTTGGCTCTTCAGCTGTAAGAGCCCATGATGTCTGGCCTCACATTTATCAAGGGGAAATTCAAAAGTGCTCATTTTTATTCCTGGCACAGCAACCTGAACAGTCAAGGCAGAGTCATATATTTTGTGGACAGAGATTTGAAAGACCAATTAATAGTAAGAATAATATAGAGGAAAGTGATATATTTCCTCTCCACCTCCCTCTCTTCTTTTAAGACTCTCTTTTGACTTAGCTCTTACTAACCCTTCCCACTATCTCCTTCTTTGGCTCAGTGTCAATTTTTGCCTGATTCCACCCATACACAATTTTTGGCTGTGGGACGTTTTTCTACATTAAGGGCACTATATAAATGCATGTTGTTGTTGTAAATTTAACTTTAGGAAATTAAATGAAAATAGTAACAGTGAGGCAACCCCATTCAGGGAGTACCTAAGCAACACAAAATTCTTAACGTGTTGCTGCCCCTGATGTGTTTTCTTTGAACTCACACGCACGAGGAGCAGCTAAACACTACATAAGGCCAACCACATTAACACTTTGGTTTCAAGAGCAGGGCAGAAGCTGGGTACTCTGCGACGAGTGGCTTACCTGACTCCTCAAAGCCTCTCCATCATCGACAAGACTCAAGGCAACAGTGTGATGGAATAGTCACTAATTGCATGGATGGGAGCAGCCACAACAGCAATCGAGAAGCTCAATGCCATCCAGGACAAAGCAGTTTGCTTGTTCAGTGCCTCTGCCACTGAGATCAATATTTACCCCCACCATCACTGGCACACTGTGGCTGCAGTATATACAATCTACAGGATGCACTGCAGCAACTCGCCAAAGTTACTTCGACAGCATCTCCTGCCCCTGTGACCTCTACAGCTGAGAAGGGCATGAGTAGCAATGCCATGGGAATGCTATCACCTGCAAATCCCCCTCCAACACACACACACCATCCTGCCTTGGACATATATCATTGTTCCTTCACTATGGCTGAATCAACATCCTGGAATTCCCAGCTAATACCATCGTGGTAGCACCATCGTCACAGAGATTTCAGTGGTTCAAGAAGGTCCACCATCCCTTTCTCAGGGCAGGTGGGCAATAATGCAGCATTGCCCACATCTTGAGAATAAATAAAAGAATATGATAGAACTAACCCACCCATTAGGGTAGGGTCAGGGTGTGCACGCCTTTGTCTTTCTGGGCCTAATAAGTTTGTTCTATGGAGCCTCGGAGGTCATGCAAAGTTTAAATCCACGTTTCCATTAATTTGCATGCACCTCCAGTTGCTGACAGGTCTTGGCTTTCTGATCCGGGATTTATCTGCTAATGAGGCAATAGCCAGAACAGTTCTTTTCAAATAGCACAAGCGAGTAAATAGAAAATTTAAGTGCAAATAGGACATTAAGTGCTTGGACTTCAAGGAACAAATTGCCAGGGCTTGGGGATTGCATGTAGCCTCAGGCAGCAGGTTGGATAACTCTGCATTAGGACATTGGCTTGCACAGTTATCTGGAGCCAAGTGTGAAGGAAACTCTCTATGTTCCAGGAGTGGGACATGCTAGTAATTTCAAATAAGTGGGAAGTAACGACTTATAAAGTGCAGTATTAGGATCACATGCCGAAGATGCAATGTTTGGTTTCAGTTCTTATCGGATCAGGTTTATCCCATGGGAATACTGAACTACAATTGAATGCAGAAACTTAAGATTCCATTATATCATGTCTTTATAGTGATAATGACAAGCATGTTGCTGTCTTTACCTAATGCATATTGGTTTTGTATTTCTTTTGCTTTACCTGTATTTTTAGGCTTAATTAATCTCTAACGTCTTAATTGTAAGTGTCAATTTATTGAAACTGGGCTTGCTGCAATGCAGGAATGAAAATCAATGAAAATATTCCTTCATTGAAAACATTAAGATTTTTGGGTTGAAGTGTGATATTAATAATAAAGTTGCTATTTTATCAAAGGTGCTAACTAGTTTGTTTTAATAATCTGTCACACTGCCCCTTAGTGTTTAGAAAGCCACTAAGCATGAATACTTCCTGCAAATAGTTTACATTTTTTTTGTACTGTGCATTTTTGTACTGTGCCATTGCATTTCAATTCTCTTAGCAGAGAAAGAAATATCTTCTGTTATTGAGACATCATCTTCGACTTGCAAAGCGTGTACAATTTCAATGATGAGGAGAAAAATTGTGTGCTTTCTGCATCGAAGAGAAGGTTCTGGCAACTTTAGTAGCTAATCATACTCTCTTGAGTAGAGAACTGGTGTGCCCTGAAGATACTTGAGTTGACTGCTGGGATGTTTCATTGTGCTGGTATAAAATGCATCTCAAGCAGTTGTTTTTGGGTACAATCGATTCAAGAGGCCTTTCTCTTGGGACCTGGCAATATAAATGAGATTAGCCGCTTTCTTATCAGTCCCTGGTTTTCTGAAAGTGAATGACACTGCTCCAAAATGAAGCCTATCAGTTTTTGATTGAATTTTTTTCTTAGGTTTGTAGATTATGACGTGAAATGCTATATCAGCTTCTGAAAATCACACAATATGTTTCAAACGCAAAGAAAAAGATCAAAAGTCAAATTCTCAAAAGGTTAAAGGAAAGAATAAAATTCTTTTTGGAGCAATTCATATTGAAGGATACAATCTACTTTAATTTGTTTTAGATGTAGACGTTAATCACATTAAATATGCTTTGTTAAAAACACATCCTTTTGTGAAATTGTTATTTTGCTTCCTGTTTCGCAGAACAAATGGGGTCAGCTGGTGGCAACTGGGACAGAATTTATTTCATACACAAAGTTTTATTAATCCTAATTTGCGCGTGAGCTAGTTTTGCCAAGTGAATATTTTGCTCAGGTTTCCATTCAAACTCATTTGCATATCGCCGAACGTAAAATCTTCCATGAACCAGCGCAATCGAGCAGCTTTTAAAACTGGAATTTAAAAAAAAAATTGCTTTAAAAAGTATTCCTTGGATATATTTAAGAATGATAACTTGGTAAAGTTTGATTAATAAAGCTGAACATGGGTTAATCACAAAAAATAAGCATTTTAAATCACAGTGTCAATCCACCACCTGAGGGCAACCTGATTTTAAATTACTGAAAATTACTTTAAAAAAATATACAAAACTATTTTCTAGTTAGATTGGGGCATAGGAGTGAGTTCCTTCGTAAATAAAAAAAAAATTAATTCAACACCTTTCAAAACGTACCTATTGGTGTCCTTGCACCCAAAAGTTCCAGCTTAATTTTTGGAGCCTCATCAAAGGCCTGCAAACTAGCGCGGTTAGTGGAAACTCCCAGTGGCGATTAATTGACCCTGGGGGCAAGGCCAGGTTTGTGGGCCGGGGCCTGCTTCTAACACGATGGGCTGGATTTTGAAGTTGGAGTCTGGTTGGGGTCGGGAATCACACATTCTGGTTTGTGAACCCGCCTCCATCGAGATGTGGCCAACCCACTGTATTTTCCCTTGATTGACCTTGTTGAGCCCGCCCAGTGGGCTCAGCAGGCCAATTAAGGGCCACCCGGCAACAGGTGACGTCACAGACTGACATTTCATCTGTCAAGAGCTTTTGACAGATGAAATATCAGCGGTTGACAGCTCTGTGAAGCTGTCAAACACTCACAACATGATTTCTAACTACAGTCCTTCCTTTCAGGCTGAGTTAGAAATCATTCCAGCACAGAAAACAGAAGGCTGCCGTTTCTGACAGAACCACGGCTTTCCTGCTTTCTGTGCCGGTGAGATTTCTAACTCCCGAGAACTGAAGGGCTGACACCTGCAGGAGGAAGTTAAGGTTCGTAAAACTTTTTTCAACACTTAGCACTTACCTTACACACTTACCTCTGCACACATGCACCCATCACTCACCTGCCCACCGGACATATCGACCCCTCCAACCCCTGCAGACCCACGGCCCGACCCGATAACTTGGAGTGGTTGCCACCTGTCGGGAAGCCCACAGTTTTCTTTTTAAAATAGGGATTATGCAAAAAAACTGCCTGTTAACTACCTGTTAACAGGCAGTTAATTATCAGTAATCCCTTCCCGCCTCGGGGAGTCGGGTCTCAGACCAGGTAGGGTACCCGCCGCCAGAGAAACTGGCATGGAGGCAGGTTGGAGTCGGGATGGGGTCGGGACCCCCGAATCTGCAACTTTAACCCCCCCCCACCTCCAAACCCGACTCCACGGGTCATTGAAAATCCAGCCCGATGTTTTTAAAACTACCGCAAAAGATCGCGGAAACTCAAGTTGTGCTGAACGCAATTTGCGCTTAAAATTCTGCGATCTTCTGCGGCAGTTCCGCCGATAACAGGAGAATTTGGCCTGAAATACAACAACAATAACAACAACTTGTATTTATATAGAGCCTTTAACGTAGTAAAACGTCCCAAGGTGCTTCACAGGAGTATTAAAAGATAAAAAATTTGACACCGAGCCACATAAGGAGAAATTAGGACAGGTGACCAAAAGCTTGGTCAAAGGGGTAGGTGTTAAGGAGCGTCTTAAAGGAGGAAAGAGTGGTAGCAAGGCGGAGAGGTTTAGGCAGGGAATTCCAGCGCTTAGGGCCTAGGCAACAGAAGGTACGGCCACCAATGGTTGAGCGATTATAATCATGGATGCTCAAGGGGGCAGAATTAGAATACCAGCGCAATCGAGCGGAAACTCCAGGCCTTGTTATTTTCTCTATAATGGATAACTAGAGTTACTGAAAGGACAGTATCTTGTCTGGTTTTATTGATAAAAGCCAGCAACTATAGTAATGTTTGTTACTGTATTTGAAATATGAGCAGACATCAACATGAATGTTTTGATCTTCCAAGACTGCTCAGTGAATTTGTATTTAATATTTTGTTTCAAATCAGGCTGTAGTTGATTTTGATTCATCAAGGTGAAACAGTGGAAGTTTAATAGTACTGGGTGAGTTCCAAAATGGTGGCTGTAAATCTCCAACCAACATGAAATTAATTAAAATGTGATCTTATACCTTATTCCTCAGGAGTATAGTGATGTGTTCTCCAATGTGTGGTATAACAGCACTTATTAGTTCAGTTAAGTATGCTACCATGGCTCAATGAGTTGATCCAGGAAGTAGCTGAAACAAATCAAGAAGGTCTTTGATTCAATTCCCTAGTCAAGCCAATCTCAGCCAAGTGCCAGCAGAGGTGCTAAAATTAGATTCAGGCCCTGAGTTAGACAAGGAAAATCAGCCAGGGTTCACACTCTTGATGAATGTCCGATGACTTGCTGGAAGTATACGTATGTGCTCACTGGGTGAGGACAGGATCAGATTTGGCTTTGGTGCCTCCCAAGTCAAGAGCCTGCTGGTGTTCACTGCTGAGGCTCGCGAGTATAGCGGCTGGCGAGATAATTGAGGACTACAGGGGCCCGTAGACCACACCCAGCAAAGAGCCAATGCCATCAGGAAAGGAGAAAAAGTTGGCAAAAAAAAAAGTTTCGCAGTATCAGAACACATGGTTCCAATTGTTTGCAGCAACAGGATTCTCTGAGTGCATTTGTAGAGTTTGAAAGCTTTACTTTGTTCAAAGCAATACATTCCAGATGTCATAATCTTTCAAAGCCCACTGTACACACATGTAATACATTAGCAAACAGGTGGGAATGACAAAGTCAGGATAATTCAGTTTTAACCAACTGATTTTTATTTTGACTTCATGACTAATTGCTCTTTTGGTATTGCTTGTCATAGTATCTTAGTATTACGCTAATAATTACTCCATGTATCCTACAATTCATGTGTTATTTATATTCTTCATTGGCACAAATGCATTAATTCTGTCGTCTTGAGATTCATGGATAACTGTTTAAAAATTGCCTCAGGCGATGTCCATGGTTAATCCTTTACTGTGCATCTGAAGACTGCTTAATCTTTCTAGTCGATATTTTTTTCAAAACAAAGCTACATTTTTTTCTCCTATGTGAAAACTGAAAATTATTGAAATGAATGTGTAAAATCTGAATAATTCTGAACATTTTGCCTTCATTTTCAATGTAAAACTAATAAAGCTCCAATTTTAACCCAGAGCAGGAATCGGACGGGTGTGGACGAGGTGAGAGGCATCCCCCCTTATCCCGGCTGCGAGAGACCTGGGCGATTTTAATGACAGGGCCTCATCTGCAGTCAGTTGTCCTCCCGAAATGGACAGGAAGTGGAAGCTGGCCGGTGGGAGGGAGCGGAATTTGGGGCAGCAGGAGGCCGCGGGCCGTCTCCAAAAGGAAATGTTGCCGGCACTCGGGTAAATCATGGGAAGGGGTTTCGGGAGGGTCTTGCATTCGGGAGGGGGGTGGGGGGTGTGTGGTGGGGGAGCCTGGGGCAGGGAAAAGCCTAAACTTTCCTTCTGGGGTCCAGAGGAGCACTCCTGCTCCTTGTGGACCCACAAGGAATGTTAAAACAAAAGTTTTAAAACTTACCTGTTTGGGCCTTTCTTGGTCCCGGATCCTCTTTGTGCTATCTTTGCCTGGCCAGAATCCACAATGGTTTCCCTGCTCAGGCTACCAGTTAAAATTGCAGTCAGGGCCTGATGGCATCATCGGATCCCAATTTGCATATTTAAAGAAGGACACTGTTGGTTTCAGGTTGGTGTCCGTTCCGCCTGCTTAGAAGAGCAGGTTAAAATAAAAGACAGCTGAAATGCTGCAGGACGTCAGTGGTTAAGTCTCCCGATCAATTTTACTTGTCCCGTTTCCACCAGACGGATAGAGTTAAAATCGCCCCTTAAATGTATGAAACCATTTTTTTTAAAGTAGCTGGATTCAGCACCAGTTGAGAACTCTTCTAACAAAACTCTATTCTACAAATATGTGTTCATATAATGTTGTCGTAGAGATGATCATTTAGCATAAAGCTGTTCTTTATACCTTTGGGACTCCCAGTGAGTGATGATGTGAAAAGATGAATGTGGATTTAGTCAGTTTTAGATTGAAAATGAAAGCAAAATGTTCATAATTATTCAGATTTTACACATTCATTTCAATAATTTTCAGTTCTCTAGGATTTAGTCAGGCTTCTGATTACTCATATAGATGAAATGTTGAGGGTGAACTTTGTCTTCGGCCGTTGCGCAAAATGGGCAATAGTGCGCCGGCAGCCCACTTTACACATTGCCCGATTTACAAAGTCGGCAAACTGTAGTCTATTCATTTGATTTCCTGGAGTTTCTAGTTTAGTTATAATGAAATCTTATTAATATATAAAGAAACTGTGCCCTAACAGCTAGACCTCCTCTCATTAACCATCTGATTCAAATAAACTATACAGGCCAGGGATTTTAATAAGAATGAGTAAAAAAATAAAATCCCACTTGGGTTCATTTCACAGGCAACATTGGTATTAGTCAATAGAGTTGCCAATGTTTTCTTTTGCATTACAGACTTCCTCAAGTGTAACATTTTAATTGAAAAGTTTTATACTGAGGATGCAGAGACTTCTTGCTGCACTTTATTTCTTATGTTGTGTACACATACTTTCTGACGCTGGTTAAAACCGAAGCTATTTTTGTCTGGAAAAAATAAAGGGGGTGTCTGCCTACCTCATAGCCCAATACCTGGCTTTTGCAGAATTATCCAACCATTTATCAAAATGCTCTTAGATGTTTTACGTAAGATTGAGCAGATCATGAATATTCATTGCTCTTAACTATTGGACCGGCAATCTGAAATCTAATTGTTTGTAATTACTAGCTAGGCTAGACATTAAAGCTAATTAAATAATGCTTTTAGCTACCATAACTTCTTTCCTGTACATTTTTGGCCCTCTGTCAATAAAATATATTTGTGTTCAATGTTTTATCTTCCAAAATCTATTTAGTAAAAAGATACTGTTTGCCCCAACTCAATTCTACAGGAGTATATTTCTCTTAAGTGTAACTGTTGGGCAGTTGAGCATATTATTGTGTTGTCCAAAATCTGATCTGCCATATTTACCTAGATAACAGCAGTGATTACATTGGGATGTCATGATAAGGTATATTGCAAGTTTGTCATTCTTTCTTTCTCACCTGATTATTCTATCTGCAGTAATCTTTCAAATGTAAATCTTATATTTTAAGACTAAAGTATTTGTAAACTCTTGCATAAAATACCAGAAATTTGACTTGCTGTTCATTTTTAGCTGCAACACTGACACTACATACAGCCTCATGCACCATGACACAAAAAGTATTGGGTAGTGTGGTTCAATTAAAAGTGTTGTGTTTCTACAACAACAACTTGCATTTATAGCACCTTTAATTGAAGGGGTATTTACTAGTCCTAGCCCCTTTAGGGCTACCCCAGAGCAGGCGTATTTCTCAGACGTTCACTTTCAACTAAAGTTTGAGGTAGCCGAATCCTAAAGATGCTTAATTGGGTCTAAAGGTCCTGGCTATCTCTCCCTAAAGGAAAGGAACAACCCGAGAATGTTACCGTCCTCCAGATAGCGCTTTTAATAAGTTTAGCTAGACTGTAACGTCCCGGATGTTAGGAGGGTCTGGAAAACTCCCTCAGAATTCTGCAACTCCTCACCAAAGAGTGTACAGAGATTGAGTTCGTGAGTTTGTGATACAGAATTCTTATGTGAGACAATTCTAAAAATATATAGATTTATTAAAGAACTGACATGCAATTTACAGTTGGTGAATCAGTCAATCGCAACATTAACAATTCTAAAAAGAGAAAACGTACTATCTTTTTAACAGAGAATCTTTCTTTTAAATCTTAACTTCGCTACAGTATACAGTTCTTAAAGTTCTCTATACAGGATATCCATCAATATCAAATACCTTTGATCCCCGAGGTACAGGGAGTGGTAGACTACAGAGCTGCCTCTGAAGTCGAGAATCGCTTTGCCCGATTAAAGCGAGTCTACTATCTCATTTGAGAGTTCAATATTTATACCCTTTTCCAGTGGTATCTCCTTTAAGGTTTTCTGCTGATGCAAGTTAATTATCCCGTCATTTTTCTGCCGACCTCTGCAACTCTTACTGCCACATCAGCTGGTAGCATTACAGAATCTTGTCTCATCTCCAGGTGTTCTAAATTTACCATATAAAAACGTTGTGATGGCAGGTGTTTCTTATTTTATGTCATCTTTACGAAGGCAGATGTTCCTTATTTTATGTGCCATCTTTACGAAGTTTAAATTAGAACACCTTATCCAGGATAACCATTGTTTTGTTCCCAGAAGGTCAGCCTGTCGGAGCCCTTCACCTTCTGTTTCAATAAGGTTATTTATTCAGGGTCAACAACTGTCTTATCTCAATAGCCAGAATGCTTTCATAGCTATTTCATAGTTCGGTTTCTAAATTTCCAAACCCAGTTTGTCATGTTTTAATAAGGCCAGAATTCTTTCATAAGATAGTGTATTTTTCTGAATAGGTTATATGGCTTATTCCTTCACATAATATAGAAAAACATCCCAAGGCACTTCACAGAAGCGTGATCAGACAATAATGGACACGAGCCAAAGACGGAGATATAAGGAAGGATGACTAAAGGTTTGGCTGAAGAGGTGAGGTTTAAGGAGGGTCCAGTTAAAAGGGAAATTAATTCATCTGAATTACCACATAATGCTAAACATTTTTGTACACAACAATCTTGCCACTAAAAATCTAAATCACACACTTTTTGAATGGTAATGATGTCTTTGTAGTGGGCATCTATAGGATTTCGAAACAAATGTCAGAGATACAGTCTAAAAACTGAAATCTGAGCAATGGAAATCATGGAATTAGGCCTAGAATGTACATAATTAATAGTGTAAATTGAAATCAGGAAACCTGTTGTTGCCTTCACCTCTAGGACTTGGGTTTGAATATTGTCACCAATGTAGGGCAAGCCAGAGGAATAAATAGTCCCAGTAGCACTTTTGGCGGTTCAATGCATCCCCCACTCTGTGTAGCGATCCACCAATTGAATCAGAAACTGTCAGATTTTTGTATGCGAGAACTATATAATCAGAAATGGTTTGGGATTTTTCGATGAGACTGAATTTTTAATTTTTGATTGCTGACAGTGTGAGGCTTGTGAGGAGAGATGTTTGAAGCTTATTTCTAAGGGTTTTAGAGCAAATTCAAATAGGTTTGGGAAGAAATTCAAATTGCATCAGGAGGAGTGCACAGAGCAGTAACAATGTCTCTCATCTTCTCTGAACCTCTCACTCATTTTTCTCATTTTCTGAGAATGAGGTGCTATTGAGAATTATCAGACTCTCTTGTCAGTTAAAATGAAGCTGCTTGTATCCCAGTATTTTTCCTCATTTAGTCAATTAGTGAACAGGACATCACTCTGCATTTTAATGAGGAGATCAGATATGAACCATTCCGGCCTGAAGGAATGAGATTCCACACTTGTAAAAGTTAATGTTCAGTGCCAGAAAAGTTGTTTGGCAGTAATTAAGACTTATCACACCGTTAAAAATTTACTTACACTGGAATGGACAAGCACTAACTTTTTCTAATGGGCCTGAATTTCCGATTGGAGGCTTTGTGCGGGCGGATGCCTCCGATTGGAAAATATCTACAAACTTACCTGCTGGCTCCGTAGGTCCCGAGACTTGCGATCCTGGGCTTCTGCTCTACGAAATGCGCAGAGGCCCAGGTATCCCAGGGGCGCATGCGGCTCACAAGCGTCCCTGGGATCACGTGGGTCATGGGAAACCAATCAAAGAAGGGAATCCCCCTTCACACTTTTGACAGGTCTCTATGCACAGATCTGTCAAAAGTATGAATGGGGATCACTTAAATAATTTTTTTTTAAATCACATATTTAAAACGAATTATAATGACATTAAATTAAATATTTTAAACAAAAATAAAAATTTTTGAAAAAAATAATTTAAGTTTTTTACGGGGCTAAAAATAAACTTACCTTTTTTTAAAGTATTTTAAAATTATAAATCAGTGAAAAAAATGTTTTTTTAAACTCTTATGCTGGTAAAAGCAGGCCTTACGCCTGCTTTTACCAGGCGTAAGATTTTTAAAGGCTTTCAGCGGGCGGAAGTTGTGCAGAAAGCGGAACTCTCCACCTGCAGAGGCCCTTCTCCCGGGCATGCGTGCGATCTGTCAAGAGGATTCTTGTCAAGAGCATGCGCTTTGCATGCCTAAACCCGGCACTTGCGCGGCCCCTATGGGTGCATATGTGTTTAGTGGGTATCTATCACGTAAGTACCGCAACTTCACGTCCTTCCATGTATTTCAATGCTGGGTCTCTTGGCGAGATACCATTATACCGAAGTTTCTGGAGGAGCAGGGCAACTCGGACAGCAACTTCCTGATTTCCGCATTTAACATTCCATCAAAATGCTGAGAGTCATTGCTGTGCTAAGGCTTTGAATAAACTGAAAGAGAAAGGATAGACGAGCCTGAAGACGATGTGAAGACCATTAGTATAAGGAAATACCTCACTTCTCAAGCTCTTTCATTCCCTCTTCCTCTTTATCAGCTTTATGGTTTCCAACTTGCCACAAATGAATAGCAGGAGTTTTATTATATAGCAGTTTACTTAAAGAAGGAAATAAATGCTCACCACCAACTAAACCTCCAAACGTCTGTTTTAAAATGTCACTGAAAAAAGTGGCTTCAGGCAAATTGTAATGAGGGTGCATGTGCCTGTAAATATTTTCTTTTCAATACAGGCACATTTTGACAATGGTTTAACACTTTGTGAAGTACTCATTATTTCAAATTATTTTTTAAAACATTCTTCTTACTAACTAATTGATTATTGCATCATATGAGGACTTCTAGTTCAGCTTATGGTTAACAGTTTAATAATAGTTAAAACATTTAATCAAAAATAAACATTAATATTATTTAATAAAAAATGTATACTTTCATTGATCAGCAGTTGAAGCAGCTTAAGGTCATTATACGCTATGCAAAGGCTTATTATAAATTAATTTGTATATTTATATACTAATCACATTTTGGTATTACATTGGATTCATCTCCAGTTCTTATTGCCCCATGTACATCTTGGACAGATTTCATCTGTCCTTGAAAAGACTTCAAAATTACTGTTCACAATGGTGTTTCTTAATTGATCATTTTTGAATCATTTTCTCAATCAGTTTTATCCTGTTCCTGTTGAATGTTCTGCATTATTATCTCCATTTATTAAACTTATTTTTCTTTTGTTATTTTAACCGATGTTAGTACTACCTACAGTCCTCGCGTTAAAAGGATTCAACTGCTATCCATAATTTGCAGACATAGGGGGCAAAATTCCACCTCGTTTGCACCTCCGGTGGGAGGCACTAACCTCCGGTGGGAAGCAAATGGCTTTTCGTCCAACCGAGGCGGTAACTGCGCCTCCTGCGAAATTCCGCGGGAGGCTCGCAGCGGCCCAATATTCAGCGCCCGGAGTTCATGCAGCCGCAGCAGTGCCGGGCGATGTTACCGACTGCTGCAGGGGTCGCAAACAGTGAGGCCGGCCATTCGCGGGGCACCATTTAAAGGCGTGGTGGCCAGCCAACATGAAAAAAATCCCCGATTTAAAAAAAAAACATTTTCTGAGCACCGGACGCGGGCTGAGTGCCGCAATTGGTCAGCCCAGCACTCAGTTGATCACGCGGCACTCCCGCACCCCGGTGCTCCAGCAGATGTCAAAAAGATGCGGAGCTCGCTGCGGGGAGTCCTTCCCTTAATTGAGGGAAGAGCCCCTGCAATGCAGCAGCGCCACACCTGGCCACCCATGGTGCTGCTGAGCACATCGCCCCGGATTGGGACATTCCCTGCCTCTTGCGCTCCAAGAGGCAAGTGGAGTGCTTGATTTAGTGTTCCACTTCCCTCTTGGAGCAAAAATGGGAATTTCTCAAATGTTTGAAAAAATTAGCGCCTGGCGCTAACTTTTCAAATATTTTTGACTTAGCGCCCCAAATGGCCCTCTCGGGGAATTTCCCCCTCCATAAACGTTTTCAGATATGAATCCAATTCCCCTCCCTGACTTTTCATATAATGTTAACTGTTGGACATCCAATTCCTAGCTAAAATGAAGGGCGAAAAGTGGATATAGATACGTTTAATAATAAATAATTGTATTTTTCATGGTAGAGTTGTTTTAGAGAACATTTACACTGTACATTTAGGCCACGATTTCCCTGACCTCGGTGGGTCCGGTGCAGCCGGGATCGGTGGCGGGTTGCGACCACGCTACTGGCTCCAGCCCGCTGTCCAAAGTGGTCTTATGTTGATTGGGCTTGTAAAGTCCGCCCAGCACGTTTCCCGGCCAATTAAAGGAAGCGGGTTTGATGACGTCACTTGATGGCGCGCCATCAGCCGGTTTCCTTAAAGGGACCATGCGCAAATTTATTTTGACAGTTCTGCTGTCAGTTTTCTACAGCATTGAGGTGCTGCAAACACTGACAAGCACTGCACAGAGGTGCACGGCTGCACCCAGGCTCTCCCATGACTCCCTCCATATGCTTATGGAGGGAGTCACAGCATGCAGTGAGGTCTTTTCACTTCCCCTGGGTGGAAGAGACCTCCCCTGGAGATCAACGCAGCCTGGTTGCACATTACACAGGAGGACACAAGCAGGGATGTCGTTAGGAGGACCAGTCTGCAGTGGCACAAACCTTTCAATGATCTCAGTGGATCACAAAACATTACTGCAAAGCCACACTCAACCTCATCCTGCCACTCATCACTACCATCTGGGATCTTCATAGTATTGGTAACTATAGTAGAAATTGTGCTTTTAGTAGTGAATTAGTTAAATGAAGACTGATTAGAATAGGAAAAAATACTTTAATTTTTTTTCCAAAAGCATGACCATTGTGCAACTTTAAATATTAATTTAGAAATTCGACTCACTGGCTTTCTTTGCATCCTCTGTTGAGCACAGATGAAGTTGATGACCAGGAGCTTAACAGCAAAATTCTGTGTATTACATACAATTCCCAGCAAGCCTAATTAAATGCTTCTAATCATTACTTTGGTGCTCACTGACAAATTGCAGATTCTTGGGATGGAAATAATGTTTTTTTCCGCAGGAGCTCACACATCATAAAAAGCCCGGTGTTTTTAAGAGAAACAACATAAACTTGCATGTGTGTAACTGTGGCATATACCAGGACTGTCAAAATCATTTGTTTGGAGTGAGACATGAATTTTGTTTGCAACATGTTGTGGCTTCCTCTATATATCTGCTTCCCACATCGGAAGTAAACACTACAGGTTGGTTTGAAGACGATCATTCAAACTTTATTTTGATAAGCATTTGCACTCGAGATGATTCCTATGTAGGACAATAGTGAATGATTTCACCATTAAGTGAAGCTACCAATGTATATCATTAGAAAAACTGAGTTGTCGCTGAGCATGCTGAATGAGATATGGGCCAAAGATCAAGTCATAACTAGTTTTGCTCATTTTCCTGAGGGAGGTTATCAGCAACTTTCAAAAGGTATGTATAAATCAATTAAATCACCAGAAGATCGGTGACATGAATCTTGTCATTCATGTATGAAGTAATACTGGGCGGCCTGCTGGTGGCGCTGTCCAGGGAGAGTATAAATACTCGGGCATGGGCCCAGCTTGCTCGGGACATTCCTCAACAGGAACTAGTGAAGGACACAACTAGATCTCCATGTTGAAAAACAGTTGATTAAAGCTTTGTTCAACGCTTAGACCAAGTGCCTAGTAGTTTTCTTACATCAATCGGTACATTTATCCACGGATGCTGCCTGGCCTGCTGAGTTTTTCCAGCGTTTTCTGTTGTTATTTCAGATTTCCAGCATCCGCAGTATTTTGCTATCGGTACATTTATCCAGTTCTCCTCAGTCTGTTTCCAATTAATTTCGAGATCTTTAAGGGCTTGGATATAATTTGCCCACTGTCCTTCTTCCATTAATATATTGTAGCAGCATGTTACATAAGGTTTGTGGTATTCTGGGTATAGTAATAAGCCTAGAGTGAGTTTGGAGAGAGGAATGGAGAGGTTGTAATCAATTTGAAGTCATTGGGATATTCTGTGACAACGGGTGGGGAACATGACAGCAATTCGGATATCTGTCTTGCTCATTAACATGAGGTCTTAAGCTCATGCCTTGGGACATTTCCCTCAGAAAAGCAAAATAAAAATTAAAAGTAAAATACAAGCTCCCCCAATATCTCACTGGGTACCAAACTCTCCAGCATGAGTGGCAGAGAAAATACCCATGAATGGGAACAGGTAAAATGACATTTGTAGTTAAGGATATGTGTGTATATTTGGTTAAAAAAACTCTTAGCAGCAACACATACAACTTTTGCTATAGCAACTCTAATTGGACCATGGCAACATCAAATACCTTTACTTAAAATGAAACATTGGGCTGGATTTTGCCAGCGCTCAGACTGCGGGTTTGGAGGCAGGTCCACTGCCAAAATAGCAAAGATTGACCAGGTAGGAAACCTGCTGTCAACCCGCTTCCACGCGAGTCTCCCAGGTGTCAGGTCTGTCTGCGCAGAACTGACCCGACACCAAGCGGCGGGGGAGACAATTGAGCTCATTAAATGGCTTGTTAACAGTCAATTTAATGCTATTTTGAGGTTACCTTGTAATTTTACGTGCTCCCCCATGGGTTACCTGCTGCTCAGGGAACATGCCAGCTCACCCTGGTGTGAGTTGAGTCTACTTTGATTTATCTGATAACCTGACAGCTGCAGAAGTGGTATAAAGGATGCCATGTTGCAGCTGTTCAGTTTCAGAGCTCAGAAAATGTTGGCTACTGCATTTGTATTACATATAGAGCTTTCTTTAGCTTACAAGTGTTTAGAGCCAACTCTCTATCCAGTGTCACCTCATTGGAACAACCTCTCTCACCATTGACAGATCGCTTCTGTCATCTCAACTGCAGCTGCCATCCATTGCAGCAACATCGGTGTCCTTGAAAAAATCTCACCTTGGTCCTCCGAATCCTTCCACAATCAGCCCCAACACCAAAATCACCAGGCACACCAACATCACCAACAACATCACCAACCTTCTCCGCCATCACCTGATGCTGCACAGGACACAGGGCATCAGCACCTGACAACATTGCTGCCCAGGACGCCAGCGATGGCATCACCATGGCCAGATTTACTTCCCTTGACGCTGTACACCCTGGTTGTCACATGATGCGCCAGGTTGACACCATCCCACACCAGCACCGTAAAGCATCCCTATAATGTCCAAGCCATTCCTTTCACACTCATCACAATAGCGGGGGGGAGGGGGGGGGGCGGGGGGAGTTATGTCTCAACTTAACAACTTAACAATCTACGGAAAATCTTTTTCAGAGAGCGGCTGCAGACAGGAGCGGGATCGGAAACTGCCAACCAGCTCTCCCGCCGTCATCCCGCCTCCGCAGGGAAAATCCAGCCCATTGACTATTGTTTTATTGAAAGGTGTTGAGGATAAGAGATGACAACCAGAGAAAGTGTGTGAGATTATGAGGAGGGAACCGGAAAGAGTAGAACACAAACAGAAGACAAAGAGGAAGATGGAAAGAATTAAAGAGTTGGAGATGAGTAAACAGATATTTACAAGACGAGAGAGTCAAAGTTAAAAAAATATTGTTTGTGAACAACCGAACTAGTTAGTTCCAAAAAAACTGTAACCAGGTCTGCTTTAAAAATACTTTCAATATATTCAATATTGTATCAGTTAAAATAGAAATCAAATGATCATGCTCAGCAAAATTGGGGGCTAATTTAATTTGGCCTGATAATTGAGTCTATTGGTTTACATTAGGTAGAAATGATTACTGTTCAGGTGACTGATCAAACTCCTTAGCTCTGTGTCAATAAGAATACAATCAACACTCCTTTCAGATGCTGCACTTTCATGATGAAGTAAAGTTTCAAGGTTTTATTGTGTTTATCAGGTTTCTTCTATCCTAATGTAAAAAAAAAATGTGTTTTATTGGTGGTGTTCCTGCAACATTTGTGTGCTTTTTAGCTATTAGCTTATGGGAACATTTCATTTTAAGAACATTTTAATTTTAATAAACTAACAGCTGTAAAGCTGTAAGCAAAAGGTTTGGATGTTCAGTCTAGTAGTCCAATAGATTGATGACGAATGTGCTACATTATGGAGGGGCAGAATACAAACTTGTTCATGGTGTCTCATGTGAAAAATTTACAACATGCATGGGCGGAGGCACTAGAGTCTATTTTAACTCAGCCCAGCCCATGAAAACAGTGCGATTGAAGCCCTAAAATATTGTGCTGCACTTACCACCCCATTACTCTCAGATCTCGCCCACCACCATATTTACCAGGGCTTTCTGATGGAAGGCCCAGGTGCTGAAAAATCTACAGAATTTTTATTATGGAATGGAGGAAATGAGACTTCAAAATATTAGTTTTTCAGGGCCAGAGAGGCTGTTCAGCAGTAATTATGACTTAGCATGCCGTTAAAAACTCAGTTACACTTCATTCAACAAAGCTTAACATTTTCAAGGGTTTTACAGTGAGAATACTGCGTAAAAAGTTGGAGTTCACGTCAAATCAGTGATTTCTAATTGATTCCATCTGAGAAGACTGCAACAGCGCACCCTGTGGAGGAGCAGGGTATCACTGGCTGCAACTTCCGGATTTCCGCGTTTAATTGCGCATGTGCGGACGCCAGAAGTTGGTATCAGTTTTACAGAGTAATGACGGTGAGCGCTGACAGTTGCTCCATCATTACAACCGCAAATTCTGGGCCATTATCTTGCTCTATGTTCCTAATCGCATGAATGTCCATCTGTATTATACCAAAAAATGATTGTGGTTCTGTGTGTGCCTTTTTTGTGCTGATGGACTCAATATTTTGAAGTTTGGAGACAGGCCTGGACAGGACCCACATTGCCAGACAATAAACAAGAGTTAGCTGAGATGATTGTAGTACATTTTATGCTTGTCTGAGTTATCAAGATTGGCAAGATGCCTGACTATATGAGATTTGATATCCGCAAATAAATTTCTACTTCTGTTCAAAAATGTCACAGCTGCAATAACGCCCAAGAAAGTTCATCCTGAAAACTCTTTCTGCAACATTTACCTCAATTATGGCTACAAACCAAACTTCTGAGAACAGTGCCATTATATAAATCAGCAGCTCAGCTGTAATCCTGAGGTGGATACTGCAGTGAGGAGGCCATTTTAGATTTCCTGAATGAAACTTGTAGATTCTTCATCTACACAGCAATTTTTGGTTGGTTCTTGCTCTGGAACTTCTCTGAAGACCTCTCCTGACAGTTTTTGTGAGCACTTAAGAAAGTAAATTTCTTGACTGGAGCAATTGATCTCTTAATGTTAATTTCTTTCTTCTATCCCTGTGTTATGAAGAGTACAAGGATGAGGATATGGAAGAGGCAAAATTGGAGTTTCACAAACGACATTTGTTTCCTACATGTTGATACCCACAAGCCGTTATTTACGTGTCTCTGCCTGTCAATATGTCAAAAGGTTGTGCTTCTCCTCAGAGGCCTTTGGAGAGTTACATCAGTTTCTGGCTGAAACCTGCAGTCCACTCTCACCAAGAGATCATCATTGTGTGTACCAGTGAAAGTGACCACTGCCTTGACTTTACTTGCGACTGGATCCTTCCAGCCAACCTCAGGTCAGTTTTGTCACATTAATCAGGAAGTAGCACATCATTTATAAAGAAGATCATGAATACTTTGTTCAGGCAGGCCTTGAAGTATATTAGCTTATCAATGGAACCTGTGGAACAAAGAGAATGAGCAGTTCACTTCTATAGAATGGCCAGAGTTCCCACTGGTACAAGGAACAATTTATGGAACATATGTTGTATTGAAAGCCCAATACAAAAAGCACCTCAATTTCATGAATAGGAATGTCTCCCGTTCATTTAGTGTTCAGCTAATGTGTGATGCCAATTATCTTATCTTGGATGGAATGGCAGCTACACAGGAAGCTGTCAGGTGACAATCTACCATACCAGCCGTGACTCAGAACCTTGTATCAGGATGAACGATTGGTGATCAGGGACATCTGCAGTCATGGCTTATGACTCCATTAAGACATCTATAGACAGAAAGAGAGAACAAATCAGACCCAACGATTTTCATAATGCTTTGGAAAGACATGTCATTTTTTTTATATTATCAGGAGTCACACCATTTTCATCTTCATTTAATCTGCTCCAATTCTCTGACCTATAACTAAGCTGAAAGATATACAATTCATATTTATTTTTGTCTCTACCAATGATACTTGTTGTTCATGTATTATTCAGTCAGGTATACCCTTGGGCTTCATGGTCAGACAGCCTGCTGACATTCACTATCTAGGCTCACCCATGATGAATTGCTACCAGAGCGAGACACTGGATTGTTTTCAGTGCCTTAGAACTGTAACCCACCATGAGTTGGTGCCTTTAGGAGAAGAGGGGAGAAAAAAGGAAAATGAGTGTTTTGTCTATTTAAAAAAATATATATTTTCTCTGCATTTTTAGGTTCCTGGTAACATGCACCATTCCCCCAACACAACTGAACAAACCAGAAACCCAGTGACTGGCTTCTGCAATGTTACTCTGTATCCAGCCATTGCTGAATATGTGAGAAGGCTTTACTTCCACTTGAGTTTTCATTTCTTTCCTCCAGGCAGCAAAGAGCTCGGCTTCTGCTTGGCACATTGGAAATAGTGTAAATGGGAATCTCAGTCCAATGGGATTGAATGTCTTTTGTGATGTTCCTTTTCTGTTAACTTCTTACAAATGCCAACTTCTCATTTTTATGGTGAATTTTCTTGTCATTAAGGTGAGGGGGAATTAAAATTTCAACTGCAGAACAATGGCAGATGAAATTTAATACAGACAAGTGTAAAATATTGTACATAGGAAGGAAAAATGGGTAACATGCGTGCTTCACGAAAGGTGTTGAATAGCTAAGGACTAAATTGAAAGAGACTTGGAGAGAAAAATTGGGTTGCTTTGCGCCTCCTGTTAGCGCCCCCGGGCGCGGCGCTGCTGACGCCGCCCACGAAATTCAGTGGGAGGTCAGCGGCGGCGATAGCCGGTCGCGCCCTGTGGCGCTGCGCCGCCAGTGATGACATCATCGCCGCGCACAGCGCCCCGCTCGCACCCCGGTTGCAAACTTCCCTTGCGCCCCCTGACCTATTGCCGGATGATACGTCCGCCCAGTTCAGGGGGCGTTTTGGCAGCAGCGGCGGCGCAAATTAAAGGGCAGGTGCCGGGCGGCCATTTTTCTTTTGGCCGACTGCCAGCACCTGCTCCTTCTTACCTCTGTACGCGGGGTGCCGGCCGCTACCACTTAGCACAGCTCTCCGCTTGAGGGCCGGGCTGTTTTCCAGGCACCCTGCTCCCCGGTGGTCCAGCAGGGCCCCGGTGCGCGCAGTGCTGGGCCCCTCCCCTTTAATCGGGGGAGGAGGCCTGCAATGACGTGGCGCTATGTGCCGCCGCATGTGGAGCTGTTGCACGTAGTGCCACGAAATTCACTGGTAGCGGCCCAAGAAGGAGAGGGAGCGCTTTCCAGTAGTGCCCCACCTCCTGCTTGGGGTGCTACTACTGAATTTATGGTGCAGGGGCATTAAAATTAGCGCCCCGACGATGTTAGCGCCCCAAAGGGGGTGCCCCCGAATTTTTCCCTCCTTGGGAGCCTTAGTATACTTGACAGTCAACAAACACTGTCTAACCACTGCAGAACAGCAATTAACAAAACTAATAGAATATTAAACGAGACAAAAGAGTAGAATACAAGTTAGAAAGTGTTATGATCAAATTGTACAGTGCCCTGGTCGGACCACACCTTAAGTTCTGTGGTCTGTTTTGGCCACCAAGACCCAAGGGAGATATTCAAGCATTGGAGGCAGTGCAGAAAAGAGCCACAGGACTGATCCCTACTGTTAGAGGACTGAGTTATAAGGATTGATGGCAGAAACTCGGACTTTCCAGCTGTGAAAGGAGGTATCTGAGAAGTGATCTTTTAGAAGTATAGAAGTATATACTGTGTATCTCCCTAACCAATCAGATTGAAGAATCGTTAATGACCAGTGCAGAATCTGAACCAGCAAGTGTCATTTAGAATAGTGAATTCAATGTCAAATCAGAAATAGAAAGAGAAATAAAGAGAGGGAAAGAAAGATTAGATTAAAAGAGAGAAAAACAGACAGAAATAAAAAGTTTAAAAAACATTTTGTTTAATTTTCTTTAAATCTCCAACAATAATTAAAATCTGAAGAAATGAGATTCCACATTTGTTAAAGTACAACTATAACACTGGCATCTATCCGACAATGTGGAAAACTGCCTAGGTATGTCCTGTCCACAAAAAGCAGGACAAATCCAATCTGGCCAATTACCGCCCCATCAGTCTACTCTCAATCATCAGCAAAGTGATGGAAAGTGTCATCGACATTGCTATCAAGCAGCACTTACTCACCAATAACCTGCTCACTGATGCCCAGTTTGGGTTCCACCAGCACCAATCGGCTCCAGACCTCATTACAGCCTTGGTCCAAACATGGACAAAGGAGCTAAATTCCAGAGGTGAGGTGAGAGTGACTACCCTTAACATCAAGGCAGCATTTGACCGAGTGTGGCATCAAGGAGCCCTAGTAAAACTGAAGTCAATGGGAATCGGGTGGGAAAACTTTCCACTGGCTGGAGTCATAACTAGCACAAAGAGAGATGGCTATGGTGGTTGGAGGTCAATCATCACAGCCCCAGGACATCGCTGCAGGAGTTCCTCAGGGCAGTGTCCTAGGCCCAACCATCTTCAACTGCTTCATCAATGACCTTCCCTCCAACATAAGGTCAGAAATGGGGATGTTCGCTGATGACTGCACAGTGTTCAGTGCCATTCACAACTCCTCAGATAATGAAGCAGTCCTTGCCCTCATGCAGCAAGATTTGGACGACATTCAGGCTTGGGCTGATAAGTGGCAGGTAACATTTGTGCCACACAAGTGCCAGGCAATGACAAACTCCAACAAGCGAGCGTCTAACCACCATCCCTTGACATTCAACGGCATTACCATCGCCAAATCCCCCACCATCAATATCCTGGGGTCACCATTAACGAGAAACTTAACTGGACCAGCCACATAAATACTGTGACAACAAGAGCAGGTCAGAGGCTGGGTATTCTGCGGTGAGTGTCTCGCCTCCTGACTCCCCAAGGCCTTTCCACCATCTACAAGGCACAAGTCAGGAGTGTGATGGAATACTCTCCACTTGCCTGGATGAGTGCAGCTCCAACAACACTCAAGAAGCTCAACACCATCCAAGACAAAGCAGCCCGCTTGATTGGCACCCCATCCACCACCTTAAACATTCACTCCCTCCACCACCGGTGTACCGTGGCTGCAGTGTGTACCATCTACAAGATGCACTGCCGCAACTCACCAAGGCTTCTTCGGCAGCACCTCCCAAACCCGCGACCTCTACCACTTAGAAGGACAAGGGCAGCAGGCGCATGGGAACATCATCACCTCCAAGTTCCCCTTCAGGTAGCACACCATCCTGACTTGGAAGTATATCGCCGATCCTTCATCGTCGCTGAATCAAAATCCTGGAACTCCCTACTTAACAGCACTGTGGGAGTACCTTCACCACATGGACTGCAGCGGTTAAAGAAGGCGGCTCACCACCACCTTCTCAAGGGCAACTAGGGCTGGGCAATAAATGCTTTACTTGCCAGCGATGCCCACATCCCATGAATGAATAAAAAAAAAGTTTAATTTTCAGTGCCAGAGAGGTTGCTTGGCAGTAATTAAGACTTACCACACTGTTAAGAGTACGTAGACTGGAATGACTTGAATTAACTTTTTTGTGGCGAGTTTAGCCTGTATGTACAATGTCAGTACAGGAACTTCACGTCGTTCAATACATTTGAATGGGAAGCCAGATGGCGAGATGCCAATCATGCGCAGCTTACGGAGGAGCCGCACATCTCCGACAGCAACTTCAGGATTTTCTGATTTGCCCATAATTACCTGTGAGCGCTGTCAGCCTCACCATTATTTTCACAGCAAAATATGGCCTATGAAGTTATACAGTGAGGCGCAGATTTAGTCAAAGCAATTTCTGATATCTTGAACTACCAACACTATTAAGTGACTGAACATTGTGTTCAGGCATCTGTTGAGTTTAAATGGAATGGCTTTCTCGCCTTTTGTGCTTCTTGAATCTGATATTGAAAAATTACTTCCAGGCTCTCAGTTCATCGAAAGAAATGAAATATTATCTTGCTCAGTGCTAGAATCTTGGCAGACAGGTTTCTTAGTCTTTTGAAAAGGAATACTTCACAGAATTACTTTAAAAAATGGGACTCTATGCATCAATCAATATATATCTCTCTCAAAAATCTTTAACTTTTCACATGCCGGTCTAACATAAATGATTGTTTTGAGTTTTTCCACTGGCTTTGTCCAAATTCCAATTTGTGCCAGCATTGTCTGTTTTTGGCCTGATTCTTGGTGTGCTATGAGAATGAGATATGAGATGTTAAATCAAGACCCCATCTACCTGTTCAAGTGGATGCAAAGGATCCATGCCACTATTTGAAGAAGTGCAGGTGAGTTCTCCCAGTGTCCGAGCCAACATTTATCCCTCCATCTACAACAATAACACCAGATTCATCTCACTGCTGTTTGTGGGACCTTGCTGTACGCAAATTGGTTACTATATTTGCGTGCACAATAGTGACGATACTTCATTGGCTGTAAAGCACTTGCCAAATGCCCTAATAAAATAACTTTCACGCTTTCATATAAACTTCTAATTTTCTAACTTTGCGAATCTAATTCGAGATTGTACATTATTTAATGTTCTAAATTCTTTTAATTTTAACTAAGTGGATGAAAATTGTAGTTGTAATGCTAGTAATGGCGACCTAATATATGACAAGTGTACCGGCGATGAGGGACTTCAGGTATATAGAAAGAGTTATATAGAGAGACTGGAGAAGCTGGGGTTGTTCTCCTTAGAGCAGAGAAAGTTAAGAGGAGATTTGATAGAGGTGTTCACAATCATGAATAAGGAGAAATAGTTTCCAGTGGCAGAAGAGTTGGTAACCAGAGGACACAAATTTACAGCAATTGGCAAAAGAACCAGAGGCAATATGAGGAAATATTTTTTTTTTTGCACAGCGAGTTGTTACGATCTGGAATGCACTGCCTGAAAGGGTGGTGGAAGCAGATTCAATAGTAATATTCAAAAGAGAACTGGATAAATACCTGAAGGGAAAAAATTTACAGGGCTATGGGGAAAGAGCAGTAGAGTGGGATTAATTGGATAGCTCAACCAAAGGGCCGGCACAGGCAGGATGGGCCAAATGGCCTCCTCTGTGCTGTATCAGTCTATGATTCTATGATAATTGGACATTTTCAGAAACAAAAATAATCAATTACCCTTAAGAGTTTTATCCCTTTCAGTATGAATTATTATCCACACTATCATTGGAATGTTTTCTATGGAAAGTTTTCTACTTTGACCTTTACGTACCAACCAAGTTAGTCAGAGTCTTGGGCGATGGTAGAATCCATTAGCAAACATGCAGATGTGATGAATTTTATAAATGATCTGCTTGGCCACTAGGTGTGATGTTCCAGCATAAAGCATAACTTGCACTACACTCCATCGGTATAAAATCAAGAGTGGACTTTCCTAGACAGTTACAAAAGGGGCATACACTATCGTATCATAATAATCAAAGAGAGATCTGTGGAAGCAGAAGAGCAGGGAAAAAATTACTCGTAAAGACAATGTTTGTGAAAAAAGGTGCCAAGATATGATTGGAAATTAATTACATAAAAGACTTGGCTAAGTTTCCAACACTTCCTATGCACAAGCTTTTGAGTTGTATTTATTACCTTGTAGAATTTAAAGAGTAAAATGATGATGTGCAGTATTTCAATCATTACTAAAATTTTTCCATTGTATTTGCATTGCAGCAACTGTCCGACACACTCCAAAAGTAAAGATGTTGAAGTATAAGAATTGTGAAATCTGTTTAGAAAGTAGTATGAGGTTTATAGAGTATGTTTGGGAGGATTCTGAGATGAGAGAGGTTGAGGAGACTGCAGAAATCCTAATTGAACTAATAATATAAGCTCATAAGTGCTTAGGAGCAGGTGCACTCTAATGTCTCATTTATATCAATTAAGAACAGAAGAACATAAGAAATAGGAGCAGGAGTAGGCCATACGGCCCTCGAGCCTGCTCCGCCATTCAATAAGATCATGGCTGATTTTCGACCTGGGTTTTCTGGGCTGTGCTTTTCAGTCTGGAAAAGAGGCATTGGAGAGTTGACCTTCTAAAGGTATATAAAATAGTAAATGGCATGGAAAAGGTAAATTTGATTATTACTTTAAATTAAATTGTGGAAATAGGATAAGGGGACATAGGCTCAAACTTGCAAAAGGTAATTTTAGGACTGATTATATCAGGAAGTTCTTCTTCATGCAGAGAATGATCAACACTTGCAGATTTATCTGTGGAGGCAAAATCCTGTATGCATTTAAGAAACAATTGGCTACTGCAATGGGAGGAACTGTAGAGGATTTCTGGATGGATGAACTAATATGGGCCGAATGATCTTCATCATCCGTAATGATCTTTGAACATGTCATCATAGGGGACTTTTAGCTCAGGACAGTCAATAGAGTTACCGTCCTTATGACACAAGGCTAAAATCATGATCTGTTTACCTGGAGATGGACATTTATCTAAGAGTATAAGAGAAATAATTGGAGGAGATCTGTGAGCTATTGATTATGAGGGAATTGATGAACACTGGAGATATCCCTGTACATTGGAAACAGGCTAACAGGGTGCTATTTTCAAAGAAGGTGGCAAAACAAACCCAGGCAGTTATGAGCCCATTAGTCTTACTTCAATAACGAGTAAAAAGAATAGAATTTTTATCAGAGGTGAGAATTACCTGTATGATAACTTAGTAAACAGTAGCCAAGATGGATTCAGAAGAGGAAGATCTTGCTTGACTAATCTCCTTGACTTTTTTGAGGAAATGACATCCCAAGTTGGAAAGACCTATGAGCCTTGCAAAAACCACGTGAACAAATTCTGCACAACATACCACTATTCAAGTCTGAAGTGTTAGGGATTCAGGGTAAAAATTGTGAACAGATATTTAAAAAAATGGCTGAAGGGTAGGAAGCAGTGGGTACTTATTGGAGGAGTTATATCGGGATGGCGGATGCTAAGTGAGATGCTGCACAGATCGATTGGGACCCCTACTGTTTCAATTCTCATGAAGAACTTGTAGTCAGAAATTCAATATAGATTTACAGATGATAAACTAGGAGGGGCAGTTGAATCTGAGGAGGCAGTGCTGCAGATAAAAACTGAGTTAGACAAATGTGTAAATGAGCAGAACAATGGATATTAAATTTAGTAACAGCACAACTAATAATCACAACATGAGGTAAACATGAATCTACTTCTGTACAATTAAGATTAGCATATATAGAAAATACATAATGATATTCAACTAATCAGCCGCCGATCATCAGATGGCTCTGTGGCTTAGTTGGTTAAAGTGCCTGTCTTGTAAACAGGAGATCCTGGGTTCAACTCCCAGCAGGGCCTTACTTTAATTTATGATATTTACCTAATTTGTGAATTTAAGCAACAAAATAACATCGGGCTGCATCTGTATTTGTTCAGGAGCAACAAGGAAAGGATTTCAGAATGGCTGTTTGAAATTTCTCCTTCATTGTACAGATGGCTCTCTAATAGAACGTGTCTGTAACACGTTAAGTTGAGTATATTCAAGACAGAGAGCGATAGACTTTTGGACACCAAGGAATATGGGGATTGGGCGGGAAAGTGGAGGATGAAGATCAGCCATGATCTTATTGAATGCCGGAGCAGGCTTGAGTGGCCGTATGGCCTACTCCTGCTCCTATTTCTTATGTTCTTATGCAATGCCATAAATGTTATAAAGGTGAATCTTATTTTGTGCCTAAATAGAATTTTGAGCAATTTCTGTAGCTTCTAGCTTTGTTTTCTGCTTTAAATCTGTAAGTCTTACACAATACAACCATGGCAGAAAGATGACTATTTAAATATACACATCTTGCTGAAAGTAGGTGTGGAGATATACCTTCCCTATATACACATAATAACATCTTGTAAGAACAGTCGTCAATCAGACATCACTTGGCAAAATCTCTCACACCGCCAGCAGCAAAACATTCAGGTAGCCATCCTCATCCCAAGGCAGTCTTAAAGTGCCCCTGTTGCAGAGACAGAATCCCTAGCCACTTGATGTATGGGCAGAAAGCTCTTGTCTTTGATTCCTTTATCTTCCTGCATAATGAGGCCATTTATCAAAGGCTCACTGCCATTGCTTACTGATTCCTGTTGGCTTAAACAATCAGGAGATCTTACTTCAGAAATAAAAATCTTTAACCCTTTGGGTTCCAGCTCACTCTTAATGTTTTCCTTTGATATGGGAACAAAATGAGTTCTATCTTACCAAGTTGCAAATTTATCTGGGTGTCCTAGCACTACTGAGGCTTTACTGAGGGAACAAAGTTCAATTTTAACATTGGATCTTCTTGTTCAATAAAACAACATATTCTTGGAGATATGGTGTGGGCCTTTTAACATAGGCTATTTGCTCCATAAAGGATGCAGAGTATAATTGTGTTTCGAACACTTTTGTTTACTTTTCCAATAATTCTACTATTCCATTCAATTCCCAGTATTCCAACTGGTAATTATTTACTTTTTGTACTGGTTTCCTTTTCTTTCTCTTTTAAAACCTCATTCTTGTTTATATTTACCAAGCACGTCTCTGTTTTCTCTGAACAGTTGTTCATTTTCAAACATTATGGATTCACTTTCATTTTTTAAGGCCTTGTTTTCTTTTGTTAGAGTATGAATCTTGGCTCTAATCTATGTTTTGTCATTATTACTTCAACCAGTAGGTGTCCCTCTCTGAGGGGAGAAATCCTCTCTTCCTAGCTTTTCTCAAAGCATCGCTCACTTCCAGTAAAGACTCATAGGAAGAGAAATTCCTTATATCCCAGGAATGGGCGGTAACTTCAGAAAAGTTTGAGATTTAGCGCCAGGCGCTAATGAATCACGCTGCATGCAAAATTAAGTCTCTTTGCTCAAAGAAAGGATTAGAGCACTAAATCAAGTGCTAATGGCCCAGCTCAGTGGCGTTACACTCAAAGCGCTAACCAATATCAGGTGCAGTCTAATTGCAAGTCATCATTGCCACAGGCTCTTTCCAGTTCTTAAAGGGGAGGTTCATTGATGCTGCAGAACTTCATTCTCAGCATTGCTGGCTGTGAACCTGTGTCAGCAAGAAGGAGCAGGCCAAGCCCAAGGAGCCAGACGACTCAAGCAGGTGTCATGTTAGCAGATCCTCGCCCCAGGGAGATAGCCCTCAGATTTTCGGACCAAGCATTGGAGGAGTTGGTGTCCACTGTGGAGAGACGGAGGGCGGTGCTCTACCCGGTACGAGGCAGGAGGCCCTCACTGCAAGTCCTCCGTGCCATGTGGAGGGAGGTTGCTCAGCTTGTCTCGGGCAGCACTGTGGTCCCCAGAACCCACACACACTGCAGGAAGAAATTTAATGACCTCACTCGGGTGGTCAGGGTGAGTCCATGCCTCAACATATGCTGCATACCACCGTCTGAACCATAGTCTGCACACACTGGCCAAAGCATGACACCGCCAGCGCTCACCCACCAACAAACTATACCTACCAACACTCACACCCACATCTCACACCTTGCACACAATGACAGCTATTCAACTATGGCAGGCACATCACCCAAACACATTGCTCCACACTCACTCACACACTTTCCTTTCTCTTGCAGGCCAAGGTGGCTGACAACAGGAGGGAGCAGGAGTGCACAGGCGGGGGACAAGCTGACACCCAACCACTGTCTGCGCTGGAAAATAGAGCGCTGATGCTTATTGGGCGCCAGGTGGTGGGCGCCGTGGCCACCAGCAATGTTGACACCCTTGGAGACAACAACGGTATGTTCATCCCTACTCCTTCTTCTCACATCCCTCTTCCACCTCACCCCACAAGCCTTCCGCACTTTCCAGCTAACCATGCTGTATGCATGCATATCTCCCTTCCTGCCCCCCTCCCCTCACCTTAACGTGACTCTTGTGCCTTTATGCTTTCAGATAATGAGCAAGCATCTGAGCAGCCTGTCCCTGAGGACACGGTAGAGAGCGAGGCAGGAGAAGAGGAGGAGGAAGAACACACCGCGTCACTGCATGTCTCACCCACAGGCACCAGCTCAGATACTGGCACTACGTGTTCTTTAGAGGTTAGTATAGTAGTGGGATCTGCACAGGGTGAGGCACCGGGAATGAGTGGGCTGCAGCAAGGCCCGGGGGAAAGGGTGGCTCGGGGGCCAGCTCCCCGGAGGGCGGGTTCGCACGCAAGTCTCAGGACTCAGATGAGGACCAGATGGGGAGGCGTTTAGAAGAAGGGTGATGGGCATGCATACGGAGATGATAGGTGCAATGGCAAGGGTGCCCGAGAGCCTCTCGGCAATGGTAAGCAGCGTGAAGGAGTCCGCCTCCAACATTTGCACAAAGCTCTGCGCACACCATGGAGCCCATAATTTCCACTCTGCAAGGGCTGGTAGACTCCCAGAGAGGCCGTGGCGACCCAGACCTGATGCCGCGTGTTATGTGCCATCTGGCAGCTTCCATTGCAGCACAGGTGGAAGCGACGCAACGTCTTAGTGCTGTAATGCAGTCTATGCTTGGTGGTATTCAATCTCAGACTGCTCTCATGCAGTCTCAGCTTGATGCCACGCAAGCTCTGACTGCTGCCATCATGGCTGGGTCTACCACCGTCGACAGGGGCTTTCACGGTGTCGCAGCAGGCCAGCAATCTGTGCTGCAACAGATTGCTAGTGATGCTGAGGTGCTGCCCCGGGGGAGTGGCAGTGGGTCAGTGGAGCAGGAACCTGCTGTCCTCTCTCAGGATGACAGCATTCCTTCTCCCACCACTGCCACTCCGCCATTGCCCTTGTCGCTGCCTGTCATCCAACCAGCCCAGACGGCTGCCGCCCATGCTGAGGTGGTGCAGTCTACAGCCGGGCCTTCCAGGCCCAGAGCTGGTTGAGGGCATCCTGCAAGGCCATCTGAAGTCTCCCACATGGACACTTAGCAGGATTCCACCAGCCCTGCTGCAGCCAATGGGCCAACATTTCGTAGAAGCACTAGAGTAGGCAAAGGCACAGTAATGAGAGGCACTAAGGGATTGCACAAGGGTGAATAGTTAATATTTTTGTTGTAAATATGTGTTCACTGATTATTGATAAATTTATTAATTCAGTTTGGATTCTTTTGTGGTGTGTCTCATTTCAGTTTTGTGCTGTGATATGGCCTGCGACAGGGATGGAATGATGGGGATGCGGTGAGCAATGGGGATC
This sequence comes from Squalus acanthias, assembly GCA_030390025.1. NCBI lineage: Eukaryota > Metazoa > Chordata > Chondrichthyes > Squaliformes > Squalidae > Squalus > Squalus acanthias. The sequence continues at coordinate 24,567,422 of CM059447.1, read as the reverse complement.
TGGGGTTTAATTCATTTGAACCGCAGTCTGATGAGGCGGTCACGGACTGCCCTTCCGGAAGGCCGATTGAGTGGCTGCCTCCTCTCTCGCAACTATTCCTCCTCCTCCTCCTCCTCGTCCTCCTCATCTTCCTCTTCGTCCTCATCCTCCTCCTCTTCTCCCTCTTCCTCCTCCTGAGGTGGTCCCGCAATCCCTGGTGGCAAGGGCTGGGCCCTCATAAGAACATAAGAAATAGGAGCAGGAGTAGGCCATTCGGCCCTTCAAGCCTGCTCTGCCATTCAATGAGATCATGGCTGATCTTCTGCCTCAATTCCATTCACCGGCCTTATCGCCATATCCCTTGATGCCCTTACTAGTCAGAAATCTATCGACTTCTGTTTTGAATATACCCAATGACTGAACCTCCACAGCCCTCTGGGGCAGAGAATTGCAAAGATTCACCACCCACTGTGTGAAGAAATTTCTTCTCATCTCAGTCCTGAATAGCCTACCCTTTATCCTGAGGCTGTGGCCCCTGGTTCTAGACTCCCCAGCCAAGGGAAGCATTTTCTCAGCATCCACCCTATCAAGCCCTGTAATAATTTTGTATGCTTCAAAGAGATCCCCTCTCATTCTTCTGAATTCAAGAGAATACAGGCCTAGTTTACTCAATCTCTTCTCATATGACAGTCCCGCCATCCCAGGAATCAATCTTGTGAACCTTCGTTGCACTCCCTCTATGGCAAGTATATCCTTCCTTAGGTAAGGAGACCAAAATTGTACATAGTACTCCAGGTGTGGTCTCTCCAAGGCCCTATATAATTGGAGTAAGACTTCTTTACTCCTGTACTCAAATCCTCTTGTAATGAAGGCCAGCATACCATTTGCCTTCCGAATGGCTTGCTGCACCTGCACATTCACTTTCAGTGACTCATGTACAAGGACACCCAGGTCCCTTTGAGCATCTGCATTCCCCAATCTTTCACCATTTAGGAAATACTCCGCCTTTCTGTTTTTTCTACCAAAGTGGATAACTTCACATTTATCCACATTATAATCCATCTGCCATGTTCTTGCCCACTCACTGAGCCTGTCGAGATCCCCTTGAAGCCTCTTCACATCCTCTTTGCAACTGACACTGCCACCTAGCTTTGTGTCATTAGCAAATTTGGAAATGTTACATTTAGTCCGCTCATCCAAATCATTGATATAGATTGTGAATAGCTGGGGCCCAAGCACCGATCCTTGCGGCACCGCACTAGTCACAGCCTATCATCCTGAAAAAGACCCGTTTATCTCTACTCTTTGTTTTCTGTCTGTTAACCAATTCTCAATCCATGCTGGTATATTACCCCCAATTCCATGTGCCCTAATTTTGTTCACCAATCTCTTGTGTGGGACCTTATCGAAGGCCTTCTGAAAATCCAAATACACCACATCTATCGGTTCCCCTTTGTCTACTCCACTAGTTACATCCTCAAAGAACTCCAATAGGTTTGTCATAAATCCATGTTGACTCTGCCCAATCTTACTATTAGTTTCTAAGTGCCCAGTTATTGCATCCTTTATAATAGATTCCAGCATTTTCCCAACTACTGATCTGAAGCTAACAGGTCTGTGGTTCCCCGTTTTCTGTCTCCCTCCTTTCTTGAATAGCAGGGTTACATTTGCTATCCTCCAATCTGCAGGAACCGTTCCAGAATCTATAGAATTTTGGAAGATGACAACCAATGCTTCCACTATCCCAATGGCCACCTCTTTCAAAACCTTAGGATGTAGGTCATCCGGTCCTTGAGATTTATCGACTTTTAGTCCCATTAATTTTGCTAGTACTGTTTTTTACTAATAATAATTTCTTTAAGTTCCTCATTCTCGCCACACCCTTGGTTTTCTCGTATTTCGGGGAGGTTTTTTGTGTCTTCCTTCGTGAAGACAGAAACAAAGTATTTATTTAATTTCTCTGCCATTTCCTCATTCCCCATTATAAATTCTCCTGTCTCTGACTGTAAAGGACCTACATTTACCTTTGCCAGTCTTTTCCTTTTCACATACCTTTTGAAGCTTTTACAATTCGTTTTTATATTTTTCGCTAGTTTGTGCTCATATTCCATTTTCCCTTTCTTTATCAATTTCTTGGTCCCCATTTGCTGATTTTTAAAAAGATCCCAATCCTCAGGCTGACTGTTTTTTCTGGCAAATTTATAAGCTTCCTCCTTTGACTTAATACTAGCTTTAATTTCTTTTGTTAGCCATGGTTGGATCACTTTTCCTTTTGGGTTTTTATGCCCCAGAGGAATAGATGTTTGTTGCAAATTATGCATTATTTCCTTAAATGTTAGCCATTGTATGTCCACCTTCATACCTTTTAGTGTAGTCTCCCAATCTACCATGGCCAACTTGTCCCTCATACCCTTGTATTTTCCGCTGCTTAGATTGAAGACCTTAGTTTCAGATTGGACTACATCACTCTCAAACTTAATGTAAAATTCAATCATATTATGGTCACTTGTCCCTAAAGGCCCCTTTACCACAAGATTATTGATTAGCCCTTTTTCATTACACAGTACAAGATCCAGAATAGCCTGTTCCCTGGTTGGTTCCTCCAAATACTGATCCAGGAAACCATCTCGCATGCATTCCAAGAATTCGTCCTCCACACCATTAGTGGTAATTTGATTTGCCCAGTCAATGTGTAGATTAAAGTCCCCCATGATTACCGTATTGCCCTTGTTACATGCACTTCTAATCTCTTGATTGATACTGTGCCCTACATTACCACTACTGTTTGGTGGCCTATACACAACTCCCACCAATGTTTTCCGCCCTTTGCTGTTTCTTAGCTCCACCCAAACTGATTCCAGTTCTACATCACGATCTGCCAAGCCTAGATCTTTTATCTCTACCATACCGATCTCATACCTTATTAACAGCGCTATGCCACCTCCTTTTCCTTTTTGTCTGTCCTTCCTAAATGTTGAGTACCCTGGAACATTCAGTTCCCAGCTTTGCTTACCCTGCAACCATGTCTCTGTAATGGCAATTACATCATACCCATTTACTTCTATTAGTGCCATTAATTCATCCACCTTGTTGCAAATGCTACGTGCATTTAGATAAAGTGTCTTCAACTTTGCCTGTTTAATATTTTTCTGCACTTTGACCCTCTTTACTGTTGGCCTTTGTTTTTGCTCTCTACTAGTTTTGCTGACTACTTTCTAACTTGCACTTCCAGCTTTGTTTCTCTCTGTTCTGGGCCCACACTTAGGTTCACAGCCCCCTGACAAACTAGTTTAAATCCTTCCCAACAGCACTAGCAAACCCCCCTGCGAGGATATTGGTCCCGGTTCTGCCGAGGTGTAACCCGTCCAGCTTATACAGGTCCCACCTTCCCCAGAATCGGTCCCAATGCCTCAGGAACTTAAATCCCTCCCTCCTACACCATCTCTCCAGCCACGCATTCATCTGGTCTATTCTCATTTTTCTGCCCTCGTTAGCACGTGGCACTGGGAGTAATCCTGAGATTACTACCTTTGAGGTCCTGCTTTTTAATTTATTTCCTAGCTCCCTATATTCTGCTTGCAGGACCTCGTCCCTCTTTCTACCTATGTCGTTGGTACTGATATGGACCACGACCTCTGGCTGTTCACCCTCCCCCTTCAGAATATCCTGCAGCCGCTCAGTGACGTCCTTGACCCTGGCACCAGGGAGGCAACATACCATCCTGGAGTCACGTCTGCGGCCACAGAAACGTCTATCTGTTCCCCTTACGATAGAATCCCCTATCACTATTGCTCGCCCACTCTTTTTCCTCCCCTCCTGTGCAGCTGAGCCACTCGTAGTGCCACGGACTTGGCTCTTGCTGCATTCCCCTGAGAAACCATCTCCCCCAGCAGTATCCAAAATGGAAAATCTGTTGGAGAGGGAGATGGACCCAGGGGACTCCTGCACTACCTTCCTAGTTCTTTCACTCTGTCTGGTGGTCACCCATTCCCTTTCTGCCTGTGCACTCTTTACCTGCGGTGTGACCACCTCGTTAAACTTGCTATCCACGAAGATCTCAGCTTCGCGGATGCTCCACAGTAACTCCAGCCCCAGTTCCAGCTTCGAAACGCGGATTTTGAGTAGCTGTAGCTGGAGACACTTCCTGCACACGTGTTCGCCCTGGACACCGAAAGTGTCCCTGACTTCCCACATAGCACAGGAGGAGCACTCCATGCTGCCGAGCTGTCCTGCCATGTCCTACACTTAATTTACGCCCTTTACTTCCTCTAAATTAAAGAATATTAAATACACTAGGGACCTTACTTCACTTTAACGACTGGACTGTAGAAATACTCACCAGGTCCTACTTACCAATCAGCTCCTTCCCTGGTTGTGACGTCACTTTAGCGGTTTTGCAGTTGTTGTTGTTGTTTGACTGCTCCCGCTCTCGGACTCTTTCCTGGGTGTAAAGTAAGAACCAAATCCTACAGAGTGAAAAGTTAGGAAAAGCAAAGGCGAAGCAAGGGAGCTCCTCCTTCCACTCTTCACCCACCTAACTCCCTCACTCACCCAACTCTCAACACTCTGTGCAAACTGCACTCAGTGCAGATCGCATGATGGCCAAGTTGTGGAGCATGCAGCAGACCACCATGAAATGGGACACCCGCTTAGCCAAGTGCTGGAGGGCTCCTCCCGAGTGGTCAAGGCAGCGGAACCATTCCTTGAGCACCCTGATGGTCTGCTCGATGATGTTCCTGGTGGCAGCATAGGTCTCATTATATGAGTGCTTGGAAGGAGTGTTGGGGTTTGCAGAGGGGAGTCATGAGCCAGGTGGAGAACGGATAGCCCTTGTCTCTGACCAACCAGCTGCAAGCTTGATGTATTGGCTGGAAGAGTGGCTGCCGCAGGATGGAGACATCGTGGGTGCTGCCAGGATAGCGGGCATTCACATTGAGGATTCGCTGTATGTGGTCACACACCAACTGCACATTAAGTGAGTGGTAGCCTTTGCAGTTATGGAAGATGCCAAGATTGTTATGCGGTGCCCGCAAAGCCATGTGGGTGTAGTCAATGGTGCCCTGCACCATGGGCAATCCCGCTATCCTGGCAAAGCCACATGCACGCTTGTCCTGCTTCTCTCTGGTGATGGGGAAGGAAATGTATTCCCTTCTCCTACTGTAGAGAGCCTCTGTGACCTCCCGGATGCGACGATGGACAGAGAACTGCGAGATGTTCGCTATATCTCCTGTTGCAGACTGGCAGGATCCGCTGGTGAAGAAATTGAGGGCGATGGTGACCTTGACTGCCACTGAGAGAGCCGTGGTCGACCTGATCAGAGGCTTGAGGTCTGGTTGCAGGAGGTGGCAGAGTCCTGTGACCACCTCCTTGGTGAAGCGGAGCCTTCTAATACACGTCTTCTCGCTTAATTGGAGGTAAGAGAATTGCTGTCGGAATACACTCGGAGGGTAAGGCCTCCTGTTGAGAGCCCTGATGGCCCTCCTCCTCCCTCTGGCCACATGTTCCAGTCTTTCTCGCTGTCTACGCTCCCTCCACAGTAGATCCTTGAGGGCCAGGTCGACTGCCAGTACAGCGTCCATTAATGTAACGAAGTGTAGCACTTTGATAAGTTGTGACAATAAATGTAACTAATTTTAAGTAGCCACAACACTCCGGAGACTAAACAACCTTTAAATGACTGATTTAAACCGTTCCACAATGTCAAACTGACAAGAAAGCAGAGAAACAGCACTAACCTGAGAGCTGCGACTCATTACTCATGATCCCTTTAAGTAGCACCCCTGGAGCCGGCATCTGCCTGCTTGACGCCCCTTCTCCCTGTCGCTGTCGGGGTGAGGTGCTAAGGCAGGGGGCGATCATCAATTTCACAGATCGGGCGTCTAGTGAGCGTTGCATGCTCTCTGACGTCACGATCTGTCTGGCACTGAAGTCCCTGGCGCTAACTCGTAGCGGCAGTGCTATGAGGGTGCCAGATTTGGCGTGCGGCGCTGGATTCGCCTCGCTGCGGCACTGCTGCCTCAGCGCCCCGTTAGCGCCCCCGCCAGGCGCTAACTGGAGGCGCTAAGATACCGAATTTCTCCCCCAGATTCTCTTGCCTTGGATATCAAATACTGCCTCATAAAATGCAATTTAAATTTAATAAAATGCCACAGGCAAGCGTGGGGGTCATTAAAATGCTAAAGTCTGGATCTGATAACGTCAATCAGACCCGAGACAATTTTAACTTTGTGTCACGAGGTTGACTCCTGGATTCGGCCTCACCAGGGAAGCTTGGCATGACGGAGCAGCAGGCCAGGAAGAAGGTTAAAAAGTTAAGTCATTTTTCTTTTTAAAGCGACTTCCTTCTGAGCCAGGCACTAGTGCTCCTCTGGCCCCCACAATGAAACCTAGGGCTTCCCTTCTCTGACTGCGCTCCTCTACCCCCACCCCCCCACCTCCATTAACCTGAGCGCTGGGGACCTTTCCCACTGGTCCCCCAATTTGCGCACATCAAGGTCCCACAAGCAGCAATGCGATAATAACCATTATCGTCTGTTTTAGGTGTTGGTTGTGGGATAAATATTGGCTAGGACACTGGGGGGTGGGTGCTGCGGGGATAACTCCCCTGCTCTTCTTCGAAATAGTACCATGGGATCTTTTATGTCCACCTGAGAGGGCAGACGGGGCCTCGGTTTAGCATCACACCTGAAGGACATTAGAGATATTTCACTGCATTACCCCACAGTGATTTGCTGTCATTTGCATGTCAGCTGATTCAGGCAGTCCTCTCACTGTAATGTTATTAAATCTAAATAGTCAGACATCCATGCTGTGTCAGCATTTGGGCAGTGTGGCATTTCCTTTCTGCACTGTTGCCCTCAGCTGATAATCCATATTGGCTGCTACTTGGAGCTAAGCCTAGGAAATATTAAACTAATAATTTGAATAGAACACAGGATACTCGGAACAACTGAAACTGCTGAACTGTTACAGATGTTACTTAACCAAAGAAAGCACATCTAGTTGTAAGGAAGGATAGTATTCTTCAATTATACTCTTCAAATTAAACCTGCTGCTCTGCCCTCCAGGAGAAACAACAAGAAATTGTGTTGTGCTGTGGAGCAGACACTGAGGGGCCTGTAATGATGTGAACTCCTTCAGGGCGTGGAGCTGCCTCACACCATAATGCAAGGCCAACTAATTTACATGACTAGTTGAAGCTTCAGGCAGGCAGCGCTGGGAGTACCACAGGGGCAAGGACCATGTTATCGGGTGCCAACAGCTGACAAAGGGCCACGGGTTGTCCCGAAAAGGGGAACATCACAACTATTTCAAAAAGCTTTGGAAGGTGCTAAGTTAGATGTGGTGCAGCTTTATTCGTTGATTGAAGTGCATTGGTGCCTCAGCAATGAGCAGACAAACTGCTAATCAGCCCTCCCAGCAAAGAATCATTATTGTAGGAGGAAAGATAATCAGAAGGTAATGGCATGAAGTTTAAAAACAAAAGACTGCACTTTTAGAACCACAATAAAACATAACTTTTGCTGCCCATTTGCAGTGATGCTGAGCATCTGGTGTACTGTTCAGCTGCTCCAGACACAAATGAAGCTTTGACCTAACTTAAATAAAATTTGGGGCCTTAATCAGCCTTGCAAACAGTCCATACATGGGTTCAAAGCAATGACAATGTTTGTAGTCTATATTATCATGTGCACTGCACATTGGGCACTGAGTTCGCTTCCGCAGTGGAGAATATTAACTGATTGCACCTGAAGTTCGAGAATACAGCATGACTTGGAGAATGAACAGAGGCCACGCAGAGCAGGACAAGCTGCTGGAAGAGGGAGGAGGAGGAGGAGGGGGAGATGGGCTCTTAGCAGGAGGCCATAACCGTCCAGGGTTTTCAGGGAGCAATTCTACCTGAACCTCAGTGGAGAACAATGTGTGAGATGTCTGCGCTTCAGTAAGGATGTCCTCACTGAAATCTGCCACCTGCTGCAGCCACAACTGCAACCTCAAAGGAGGGCAAGGATCACATTGGCAATGGATGTGAAGGTGACCGTTGGGATGAACAATTATGCCAGAGACAAGGAGATGGAGCGAGCACACGGCTTCACTAGGATTGCAGGTTTCCCCATGGTTCAGGGTGCCATTGACTGCATGCACATCGCTTAGCGGGCACCACATGTCAACTCTGCCCTATGCCAGAACCCCAAGGGATGCCACTCTCTCAACATCCAGCTGGTGTGTGACCATAGGCAGAGAATCATGCAGGTCAATGCTTGGTATACTGGCAGCAGTCTTAGGGGAAAAATTCGGTACCTTAGCACCTCCCGTTAGCGCCAGCAGATGGTGCTAACGGGGCACTAGAGCATTATCACAGGGGCGAGGCAAATCCAGCGCCGCACGCCAAATCCCTCCCCCTCCCCGCCGCAGCGCCACCGGTAACAGTTATCGCCGGGAGCCTCAACGCCAGGTGGATCGTGACATCAGTGCAATGCTCACTGACTGTCCAATCTGCAAAATTGATTGTTGCCACCTACCTTAGCGCCTGGAGTAAACACCGACAGGGAGAGCTGGCGTGAAGCACCAGGAAGCTGGCTCCAGGGACATTATTTAAAGGGCTCATCAGTAATGAGTTGCAGCTGCCAGGTTAGTGTGTTTCAGTGGTTTCTTGTCAGTTCCACATCGTCCAACAGTTTCATTCAGTAATTTAAAGGTTATTTTGTATCAGGAGTGTTGTGGCAACTAAAAAGTAGCTACATTTATTCTTAAAAAAATCAAACTGCTACACTTAGTTACATTAATGGGGGCTGTACTGGCAGTCGACCTGGCCCTCCAGGATCTATGGTGGAGGGAGCAGAGGCAACGAGAAAGACTGGAACATGTGGCCAGAGGGAAGAGGAGGGCCATCAGGGCTCTCAACAGGAGGCCTTACCCTCTGAGGGTATTCCGACAGCACTTCTCCTACCTTCAATTAAGCGAGGGGCAGTGTATTAGAAGCCTCTGCTTCACCAAGGAGGTGGTCACAGAACCTTGCCCCCTCCTGCAACCAGACCTCAAGCCTCAGATCAGGGTGACCACGGCTCTCTTAGTGGCAGTCAAGGTCACTGTCGCCTTCAATTTTTTCACCAGCGGATCTTTCCAGTCTACAACAGGAGACATAGCTGACATCTCGCAGTTCGCCGTCCATCGCTGCATTCGGGAGGTCACAGAGACTCTTTGCAGTAGGAGAAGGGATGACATTTCCTTCCCCATCACCAGAGAGAAGCAGGACGAGCGTGCATGTGGCTTTGTCGGGATAGCTGGATTCCCCATGGTGCAGGGCGCCATTGACTGCACCCATGTGGCTTTGCGGGCACCGCATAACCATCCTGAGATCTTCTGTAACTGCAAAGGCTACCACTCACTTAATGTGCAGTTGGTGTGTGACCACATACAGCGAATCCTCAATGTGAATGCCCGCTATCCTGGTAGCAGCCACAATGCCTTCATCCTGCGCCAGACCGGTGTGCCAGCACTCTTCCAGCCACCACATCAAGCTCGCGGCTGGCTGGTCGGAGACGAGGGCTATCCACTCTTCAGCTGGCTCATGACACCCCTCCACAACCCCAACACTCCTGCCCAGCACTCATATAATGAGAACCATGCTGCCACCAGGAACATCATCGAGCAGACCATCGGAGTGCTCAAGCAACGCTCCCACTGCCTTGACCGCTCGGGAGGAGCCCTCCAGCACTCGGCTGAGCGAATGTCCCATTTTGCCGTGGTCTGCTGCATGCTCTACAACTTGGCCATCATGAGGCCCCAGCCCTTGCCATCAGGGATTGCAGGACCACCTCAGGAGGATGAAGCAGGAGAGGAGGAGGAGGTGGATGAGGACAAAGAGGAAGATGAGGAGGATGAGGAGGAGGAGGAACAGGAGCGAGGGAGGAGGCAGCCACTCAATCGGCCTTCCGGAAGGGCCGTGATCACCTCATCAGACTGCGGTTCGAATGAATTAAACCCCAGATCCCTGTTGCTCACCATATCCCCATCCTTCCATCCCTGTCGCAGGCCATACAACAGCGCAAAGCTGAAATGAGACACACCACAAAAGAATCCAAACTGAATCAATAAATTTATCAAAAATCAGTGACTGCATAATTACAACAACAATATTACCTATTCACCCTTGTGCAATCCCTTAGTTCCTCTTGTTACTGTGCCTTTGCCTACTCTAGTGCTCCTACGAAGTGTTGGCCCAGTGGCTGCAGCATGTCTGGTGGAATGCTGATGATTGTCCGTGCGGGAGACTTCAGATGGTCTTGCAGGATGCCCTCGACCAGCTCTGGGCCTGGAAGGCCCGGCTGCAGACTGCACCACCTCAGCATGGGCGGCAGCAGTCTGGGCTGGCTGGATGACAAGCAGTAACAAGGGCAATGGCGGAGTGGCAGTGGTGGGAGCAGGAATGCTGTCATCCTGAGAGAGGACAGCAGGTTCCTGCTCACTGACCCACTGCCACTCCCCTGGGGCAGCACCTCAGCAATCTGTTGGAGCACAGATTGCTGGCCTGCTGCAACACCATGAAAGCCCCGGTCGACGGTGGTAGACCCAGCCACGATGGCAGCAGTCAGAGCTTGCGTTGCATCAAGCTGAAATTGCAATGAGAGCAGTCTGAGATTGGATGCCACCAAGCATAGATTGCATTACAGCACTAAGACGTTGCGTCGCTTCCGGCTGAGCTGCAATGGAAGCTGCCAGATCGCTCATCACACGCGGCATCAGGCCTGGGTTGCCACGGTCTCTCTGGGAGTCGATCATCCTTTGCAGACTAAAATGATGGGCTCCATGGTGTGTGCAGAGCTTTGTGCAATGTTGGAGGCGGACTCCTCCACGCTCCTTACCATAGCCAAGAGGCTCTCAGGCACCCTTGCCATTGCACCTATGATCTCTGTGTGCATGCCCATCACCCTTCTTCTGAAGGCCTCCCCATCGAGGTCCTCATCTGAGTCCGTTGCGAAAGGCTTGTGGGGTGAGGGGGAAGTGGGATGTGAGATGAAGGAGTAGGGATGAACATAGCTTTGTTGTCCCCAAGAGGGTCAATGTCACCGGTGGCCACGGCGCCCACCACCTGGCACCCAATAATCTGCAGTACTCTATTCTCCAGCGCAGACAGTGCCAGCTTGTCCCCCGCCTGTGCGTTGCTGCTCCCTCCTGTTGTGAGCCACCTTGGCCTGCAAGAGAAAGGAAAGTGTGTGAGTGAGTGTGGAGCAATGTGTTTGGGTGATGTGCCTGCCATAGCTGTCATTGTGTGCAAGGTGTGAGATGTGGGTGTGAGTGTTGGTAGGTGTAGATTGTTGGTGGGTGAGTGCTGGGGGTGTGGTGCTTTGGGCAGTGTGTGAAGACTATGGTTCCGATGGTGGTATGTAGCATTTGTTGAAGCATTGACTCACCCTGACCACCTGAGTGAGGTTGTTAAAATTCTTCCTGCACTGTGTGTGGGTCCTGGGGACCACGATGCTGTGCAAGACATGCTGCGCTACCTCCCTCCACATGGTGTGGAAGACTTGTGGTGAGGGTCTCCTGCCATTTGATGGGTAGAACACCGCCCTCCATCTCTCCACAGTGAACACCAACTCCTCCAAAGCTTGATCACAGAATCTGCAGGCTCTCTCCCTGGGGCGTAGATCGGCCATCAGTACAGCTGCTTTAGTCCTCCAGCTCCTTCTCCTTGTCCTGCTGCTCCTCCTTGCTGAGGCAGCTGCACAGCCAGCAATGCTGAGAATGAAGTTCTGCAGCATGAATGAACCTCCCCTTTAAGTACTGAAAAAAGCCTGTGGCAATGATGACTTGCGATTAGAATACACCTGATATTGGTCCACCCTTTGAATGTAATGCCAATGAGCTTGGGCTTTAAGGGGTAAAAATTCACTTGGTTGCGCCACCCGTTAGCGCCTTAAGAGGGCGCTAATGGGGCGCAAAGCCGCTAACGCCCGGGCGCAGCGATGTTTGCGCCGCTCGAGAACTTAACTTGAGATTGTGCGGCGGCGCTAAAACTTACCGCTGCGACCACCTGCGCGCGCAGATTGTGACGTCATTCCATGGTGCAACGCCCTTGGGGCGCCCCGTAGCGGAAATTGAGTGGCGCCCCCTGCCTTACCGCCTGGCGCTTCCAACGACCAGAAGACTGGAACGCTATCAATCGCTGTGGGGCTGGGGGGGGCGCTATTTAAAGGGGGCCTCTTCCTGTCTTTTATTGTTGGTGGCATTTTTGAACTACGCATTCTGAGAGAGAGAGGGAGAGACTTCTGGAGAGATTCAACGTTGTGTGAAGGAGTTTTGGGTACTGAGCAGCACTTTGCAGGTTCATTTTGATTTGCCATTCCTTGTATCGATTTAGCAGAGACCGTGGGAGCTGCACTCTGAGCTCTTTGCCTGGTGCTCTCCATTGTTCTTTCCAGCACATTTGATGTGCAAGTCTCTCCAGGCCGAGATTCAAGGCAGCAATGAACAGGATGTGGATGGAAAGCAAGATTAACCATCCCCTTTAAGAACTGGCCCGTGCCATTGTGTGTGTGTTCCATTGCTGACTGACATTACATGAGCTTCGCCAGCGCTCCGAGTTAGCGCCTCACTGCTCGGCCTTTGCGCCTTAAGAGAGGTGTGCAGCGCCTGCTTTAGCGCTCCACTCACCTCCCGGGGCGGTAAAAGTGAAGTTTCCCGTCAGTGCCGATAATTAGCGCCAGGCGCTAATATTTGCGTCCGGACGATATTTGCGCCCCAAATGGGGCGCGACCTAATTTCTACCCCTAAGAGTTGATTTAGAACTCCAATCATTTTTTGAGCAGTGAGCACGAATTTTGCGTGCAGTCTAATGCATTAGAGCCCGGCGCTAATTCTCCAACTTTTCTAATGACACCACCCATTCCTGGGCTATAATGAATTTCGAGCCCATAATGTCTTCAATCTGCGGCAGTCCACTGTGCCGGCTGCATTTGCGCCACCACAGCAAACCAAAGGGTGGCTACTGGGCGACAAGGGCTATCCGCTGACGATATGGCTGATGACTCCAGTGCGCAGCTGGCATATAATGAAAGCCATGATGCCACAAGAAATGTGATCGGACAGACCGTTGCCATGCTGAAACAATGCTTCCGCTGCCTGGACAACTCTGGAGGAGCCCTGCAGTACTCGGCAGAGAAGGTGTCAGGATTTGTGGTGGTCTGCTGCATGCTGCACATCATGAGGGGACAGTCCTTGTCACCATCTGTACGGTGGCCAACTGAGGAGCAGGAGGATGAGGAGGAGGAGGAGGAAGAAGAGGCAGAGGAGGAAGAGGATGGGAGGAGGCAAATCTAGACAGCCCCTTTCTGCCCAGGTTGTCCGTGAAGAACTCATCTGAGTGTGATACTAGTAACCACAACCCCAATTCCCCATTCACCAACAGTCCCACACCTTACCTCCTTTCTGTCACTGACCATCACAGCATCCGCTTGGCCACAATGCAAAAATAAAAGCCACCTCAAAATAAACATTCCAAACCAAATTTATAAATGAAATCATGTTATATTGTATACAAAAATCAACTGATCACCCTTGTGCATTCCCTTAGTGCCTGTCTTCCGCATGTCTTTCCTTGTCCTAGTGCTCCTACGCAGTGCTACCCCAGTGGCTACAGCAAGGCTGCTGACTTTCAGTGGAGGACGACCTCTAGCAGCTCTGGGCCTAGAAGGCCCGGCTGCGGACTGCACCATCTCGGCATGGGAGGCTGCGGTGTGGGCTGGCCGGCTGACAGGCAACAGCAAGGGCCCTCGTGGAGCGGCAGGGGTTGGACAACGAATGCTGTCTTCCTGAGAGAGGACAGCGGGTACGTGCTCCTCTGTCACTCCCCCGGGGCGGCGCCTCAGCAGTCCTAGTAATCTGTTGGAGGGCAGATTTGCGCATTGTAATCCACAGCCATGATGGCAGCAGCCTGAGCTTGTCTGGCAGCAAGCTGACCTTGCATAACAGCAGTCTGAGCTTCCACTGCAGCACTCAGACGTTGGGCGGCTGCTGCTTGTGCTGCAATGGAAGATGAGACATTGGCCATCAGACGCTACATCATGGTTGGTTCCACAGGTGTGCGAACGGAGTTGGCCACCACTTCCAAGCTGGAAAAGATGGGTTCCAAGCTCTGTGCAAAGCCCTGTGCAAAGTTAGTGCTGGACTCCTCCATGCTCCTTGGCACTGAGCGCAGGCTTTCTGGCAGGCTTCCCAATGCACCAAACATTTTGTTGTGCATACCCATCAGCGTTCTTCTGTAGGCTGCTCCTTCGAAGTCCTCATCTGAGTCTTCTGTAGTGGAACCCATGTGTGACCTCGCCCTCCAGCAAGTTGCCACGTGCGCTTTCCTTGCCCCCTGCCCTGGCTGCAGCCCACTCATGCCCGGTGTCTCACTAGGTGCATATCACACCTCTAATGTATCCTCTAAGGTACGCGCAGTGTCAGTATCTGAGCTGATGGCTGCGAGTGTGAAACCAAGTGACGGTGCTGTGTTTTCATCATCACTCTCTTTTTGGTGTTCCTCCACTGCCTGGCCAGGTTGCACCTCTTGGGTGTCTGAAAGGAAAAAGGCACAAGGGCAAGTTTGTTGTGCGGGGACGGGGGGATGGTAAGAGGTGCATGCTTACACCACCTGCAGCTTGTAAATCAGAAGAGATTGTGGGATGAGGGGGAAGTTGGATGTGAGAAGGAGGACTAGGTATGAGGATACCGTCATCTTCGATGGTTTCAGCACAGCCGCGGGCCACGGCCTCAGCAATAGCCTTCCCAATAATGGCCAGCACTTTCTCCTTCATGGGGGTTAGGACATGCAGGTGCGTCTGTCCCCCTGTTAACTCCTGCTGCTTCCAGTTGTGCACCACCTTGTCCTGCAGGAGAGAGGGAAGTGTGATACAATCTGTTTGGATAATGTGGCTGCCATGGTTGAATAGCTGGCAGTGTGTGCAAGCTGTGAGATGCGGGTGTGAGGCTTGCAGCAGTGCTAAGTGTGTGAGGGTGATGTGTAGCATATGAATGTTAGGTATGAGGCCTGATTGATAGAGACTGTTGGTAGGTGAGTGATGGGGGTGTGGTAATTTAAGCAATGGCCGGGGCTAGTGGTGCAGTTGATGGGATATGGCATTTGAAGATGCATTCACTGACCTTGACTACTTGTGTGAGGTCATTAAACTTTTTGTGGCACTGCATCCAGATCCTCGGGGCTTCACTCCTGTCATTGACCGCCATGGCTATCTGCTCCCATTGCCTTCTGAGAGTTTGTCTGAAGGGCCTCCTGGCCCCCTGTGGATAGAGCACATCTCTCCTCCTCTCTACCTCCTCCACCAAGGCCTCCAGTGCAACGTTGGAAAATCTTGGAGCCCGCTCTCTTCCATGTTGTACCATTATTCACTCTTTCCTAGGACAGAATCTCTTCAACCACGACTCCGAGCACCTGCTCCAGCCACAATGCATCTCCCCTTTAAGAGGTGCAGGCTGGATTTAAGTAATGCAGGCTAGCTTTATGTGGTGCTAACCTCTCACGATTCTGGGCCCCCTGCTGATGCGTGCAGCCAATGAACAGCGCAATTATTTACAATCATTTAAATGAGCAGGTCGCACAAAGTAGGCGTGCTATCTGCATCAGACTCAATGGGCACGGGTTAATCACGTATCACGATCCCCACGCCCGTTTTCGGGGGTTATCGAATTTTGCGGCCATTATGTTCCCACTTCTTGATTTCCCATCAGAGGAAATAGTTTCCCTGTATCCACCCTATTGAATCCTTTTAACATTTTAAGCACTCAGTCAGATCACACCTCAATCTTTTATACTCAAGGGGATACAAACCAAGTTTTTGCAACCTGTCCTCATATTTAACCCTCCAAGCCCTGGCATTATTCCGATGAATCTGTGCTGGACCCCCTCCAAGGCCAATATATCCTTCCTGAGGGATGGTACCGAAAACTGAATGCAGTAATCCAGGTGGGGTCTGACCAAGGTTCTGTGCAACTGAAGCATAAATTCCTCTGCTTTGTAATCCAGCCTCTTGAAATAAAGGCCAACATTCCATTAGTCTTGTTGATTGCTTTTGTACCTGTTTACTAGCTTTAAATTAGGACTCATTGTATTGGGAGTAATATATTAGAAGGATTGAGGATTGGTTAATGGACAGAAAACAGAGAGTAGGAATAAACGGGACTTTTTCAGGTCAGCAGGCTGTAACTAGCGGAGTACCGCAAGGATCAGTGCTTGGGCCTCAGCTATTTACAATCTATATTAATGACTTAGATGAAGGGACTGAGTGTATCGTATCTAAGTTTGCTGATGATATAAAGTTAGGTGGGAAAGTAAGCTGTGAGGAGGACGCAAAGAGGCTGCAGAGAGCTATAGACAGGTTGACTGAGTGGGCAAGAACATGGCAAATGGAATACAATGTGGGGAAGTGTGAAGTTATCCACTTTGGTAGGAAAAACAAAAAAGCAGAATATTTTTTGAATGGTGAGAGACTGGGAAATGTTTGCACTCAGAGGGACCTGGGTGTCCTTGTACATGAATCACAGAAAGTTAACATGCAGGTACAGCAAACAATTAGGAAAGCAAATGGTATGTTAGCTTTTGTTACAAAGGGATTAGAGTATAAGAGTAAAGAAGTCTTACTACAATTATACAGGTCATGATGTGGAGATGCCGGCGTTGGACTGGGGTGGACAAAAATGAGAAGTCGCACAACACCAGGTTATAGTCCAACAGATTTATTTAATTTTACAAGCTTTTGGAGCTGTCGCTCCTTCCTCAGGTAAGTTAGCAGTGAGAGAATCTCCCAGAATTCACAATTTAAACACAGACAAAATCTATTCAAATATTTCCCTACATCAAAGACACACTAAGAGCACAGCCAAGACAATGAGATGTGTCCCAGGGGGTCCAACGTGTCAAACCACCTGCTGGCTGCATAACCTGTCAATTTGTGCTGGTTCTTGTGCTAGTTTTTTTTTTTTTAAAACCACCTGGGAAGACCGGCCATGATGTCAAGTCACGTTCTGTATCGTGACATGAACCTGATATCGCGATTGAGGCCATCCTCATGAGTGCGGAACTTGGCTATCAGTTTCTGCTCTATGATTTTGCGCTGTCGTGTATCCCGAAGGCCGCCCTGGAGAACGCTTACCCGCAGATCCGAGGCTGAATGCCCCTGGCTGCATATGCAGCCAGCAGGTGGTTTGACACGTTGGACCCCCTGGGACACATCTCATTGTCTTGGCTGTGCTCTTAGTGTGTCTTTGATGTAGGGAAATATTTGAATAGATTTTGTCTGTGTTTAAATTGTGAATTCTGGGAGATTCTCTCACTGCTAACTTACCTGAGGAAGGAGCGACAGCTCCGAAACCTTGTAAAATTAAATAAATCTGTTGGACTATAACCTGGTGTTGTGCGACTTCTTACAATTATACAGGGCATTGGTAAGGCCACACCTGAGGTACTGTGTATAGTTCTGGTCTCCTTATCTAAGGAAAGACATACTTGCCTTAGAGGGAGTGCAACGAAGGTTCACTAGACTGGTTCCTGGGATGAGACAGATTTTTGAATGGTAAGGGAGTCAAGGGATATGGGGAGCGTGCAAGGAAGTGAAGTTGAGGCCAAGATCAGATCAGCCATGATCTTATTGAATGACGGAGCGGGCTCGAGGGGCCAAATGACCTACTCCTGCTCCTACGTCTTATGTCTTATGTTCTTATGCGGGGATTGTCCCATGAGGAGAGATTGAGTAGACTAGGCCTGTATTCATTAGAGTTTAGAAGAAGGAGAGGTGATCTAATTAAAACATATAAAATTCTTAAGAGGCTTGACAGGGTTAATGCTGGGAAAATGTTTCCCCTGGCTGGGGAATCTAGAACATGGGGTCACAGTCTCAGAATAAGGGGTAGGCCATTTACGACTGAGATGCGGAGAAATTTCTTCACTCAAAGGGTTGTGAATCTTTGGAATTCTCTAACTCAGAGAGCTGTGGATGCTCAGTCATTGAGTATATTCAAGACAGAGGTCGATACATTTTGGGGAACGAAGGGAATTAAGGGATATGGGGATAATGCGGGAAGGTGGAGTTGAGGTAGAAGATCAGCCATAATCTTGTTGAATGGCGGAGCATGCTTGAAGGGCCAAATGGCCTCCTCCAGCTCCTATTTCATATGTTCTTATGTAAATGATTTGTGCATTTGGACTCCTAAATCTCTGCTCCTCTGCAGTTCCTAATTTATAATAGTTTATATTAAGTTAGACACTAATACCGGTAATAACACTTGCCTCTGTATTTCTTCATACAAGTTTGCATAGTATTCAAATAGCAATCAAGTTAATATTATCAGACTGTACTTAATTATCAAAAAATGATTTTAGAACATGAATACTGAGCTTACAGTCACTATGCTGATATAATGAACAAGCAATGTTATATTGGTCACGGTTTAGTGACTAGATTTATTGGTTAAACAATCTGGACAACTAACTAGACACTGTCCCCATCTGCCACATCTGCGTGCTTGTTCATTCCTGGAGCTGTGTCATGTGGTGAGATATTTCTCTCAGCTGAGGAGGCAGCCTATGCACAGCTACATAAAGAGAAGCAGCAGCCCCGCCCCTGTCTCCTCCCCACCTAAATCACCTGCCAGCCCCGCCCCTGTCTCCTCCCCACCTACATCACCTGCCAGCCCCGCCCCTGTCTCCTCCCCACCCACATCACCTGCCAGCTGGTCCAACACACCAGAAGTGGTTTAATGCTGCCACATGCTGACTGGACATGCCTCACAGCCCTGGCTCCCTGCAGCTTCCCGCAAAATTCAAAAAACAAAAACAAAAAAAAGCGCAAAGTCGCTCAATATCCTCCTCCTGAAGTTCCAATTCTCAAAATGCCCCAGACGGCTGTCAGTGAGCCGAGGGCAATTACCAGGTGATGCGCCTACAACTGCGTGAATGATCTCAGACTGGGGGCTTACTGCACCCTTCAGATTATCATTGGGAAAGCTGTTGCTTCCTGACTCCATATTGTTTTTTTTATTTATTCATTCTCGGGATGTGGACATCACTGGCAAAGCCAGCATTTTTTGCCCATCTCTAACTGGGTCAATTAGGGATGGGCAATAAATGTTGGCTTTGCCAGCCACACCCACATCCCGTGAATGAATAAAAAAAGTTAAAAGAAATATGGAGGGCAGGGCTAATGGGTTTGACATAGATATAAGATGAGAGTTTTCAAAATAGAGTGACAAAATTACAATCAGCTTATACTTTTTTGGCTGCTAAAAATCAAATGAAAGCAATAAACTTGCCAAGAGTAATATGTGTATCCAATAATAACAGCAACCTGATACTCTTTTATCCTTTTTGGATCTGCATAAGAATTATAAAAAAAAATCCACTCGATCAGGATCAGAAGCTCACTTGGCAATTCAGATATGCAGTATTCCATCTTCGTATAAAACAATTCACTAATTAGAAAAGAAAGTATTTGAACTCTCACTTTCAAAGCAACTATCATCCAATATTTGTTGATCTGCATGTCAAAAGGATATGGATCACTTGCTTTGAGGTATTTTTTTTATTCATTCATGGGATGCGGGCGTTGCTGGCAAGGTCAGCATTTATTGCCCATCCCTAATTGCCCTTGAGAAGGTGGTGGTGAGCCGCCTTCTTGAACCGCTGCAGTCCATGTAGTGAGGGTACTCCCACAGTGCTGTTAGGGAGGGAGTTCCAGGATTTTGACCCAGCGATGATGAAGGAACGGCGATATATTTCCAAATCAGGATGGTGTGTGACTTGGATGGGAACTTGGAGGTGGTGGTGTTCCCGTGCGCCTGCTGCCCTTGTCCTTCTAGGTGGTAGAGGTCGTGGGTTTGGGAGGTGCTGCCAAAGAAGCCTTGGTGAGTCACTGCAGCGCATCTTGTAGATGGTACACACTGCAGCCACGGTACGCCGGTGGTGGAAGGAGTGAATGTTTAAGGTAATCGATGGGGTGCCAATCAAGCGGGCTGCTTTGTCCTGGATGATGTCGAGCTTCTTGAGTGTTGTTGGAGCTGCAATCATCCAGGCAAGTGGAGAGTATTCCATCACACTCCTTACTTATGCCTTGTAGATGGTGGAAAGGCTTTGGGGAGTCAGGAGGTGAGACACTCACTGCAGAATACCTAGCCTCTGACCTGCTCTTGTTGCCACAGTATTTATGTGGCTGGTCCAGTTAAGTTTCTGGTCAATGGTGACCCCAGGATGTTGATGGTGGGGGATTCGGCGATTTGAATGTCAAGGGGCAATGGTTAAACTCTTGCTTGTTGGAGATAGTCATTGCCTGGCACTTGTGTGGCGCAAATGTTACCTGCCACTTTGCAGCCCAAGCCTGAATGTTGTCCAGGTCTTGTTGCATGCGGGCATAGACTGCTTCATTGTCTGAGGAGTTGCGAATGGCACTGAACACTGTGCAGTCATCAGTGAACATCCCCATTTCTGACCTTATGTTGGAGGGAAGGTCATTGATGAAGCAGCTGAAGATGGTTGGGCCTAGGACACTGCCCTGAGGAACCCCTGCAGCGATGTCTTGGGGCTGAGATGATTGACCTCCAACCACCACAACCATCTTCCTTTGTGTTAGGTATGACTCCAGCCAGTGGAGAGTTTTCCCCCCGATTCCCATTGACTTCAGTTTTACTAGGGCTCCTTGATACCACACTTGGTCAAATGCTGCCTTGATATCAAGAGCAGTCACTCTCACCTCACCTCTGGAATTTAGCTCCTTTGTCCATATTTGGACCAAGGCTGTAATGATGTCGGGAGCCGAGTGGTCCCGGCGGAACCCAAACTGGGCATCAGTGAGCAGGTTATTGGTGAGTAAGTGCCGCTTGATAGCACTGTCGATGACACCTTCCATCACTTTGCTGATGATTGAGAGTAGACTGATGGGGCGGTAATTGGCCGGATTGGAATTGTCCTGCTTTTTGTTGACAGGACATACCTGGGCAGTTTTCCACATTGTCGGATAGATGCCAGTGTTGTAGCTGTACTGGACCAGCTTGGCTAGAGGCGCGGCTAGTTCTGGAGCACAAGTCTTCAGCACAACAGCCGGGATGTTGTCGGGGCCCACAGCCTTTGCTGTATCCAGTGCGCTCAGCCGTTTCTTGATATCCGTGGAGTGAATCGAATTGGCTGATGACTGGTTTCTGTGATGGTGGGGACCTCAGGAGGAGGCCGATATGGATCATCCACCCGGTACTTCTGGCTGAAGATGGTTGCAAATGCTTCAGCCTTGCCTTTGGCACTCACATGCTGGGCTCTAACTAATCCTATTATCACATGTTTCCTCTCCATACTTGAACGGAATTAAATAAAAAGCTAAATTGATCAACAGCATATTAATATAAAAGTTAGATTCTTCCATATCCAGACGAAGATCAAACATTGTGCAGCATAAACTGCTGGAATGGTTGTTTTTCTGCAGCATCAGATGCCTGAAGCTCTGCTCTTACAGTTGAATTTGGTGTCAGTAATGTGGTTTTAATGTGGCACTCTCTGGACTGTTTTAGTTGCATTCTGTAAATTTGTTGGGTAGTGTTACCTCTCTCTCTGGGTAGAAGGGCGAGATTGCAATTGGTTTGCTTTGAACTTCAGAGACATACTGTACTATCAGTTATCTTCTTTCAGGCAGCTGATAACAGTTTTTCGAGACACTATTTTTGGGACTAATTTTAGCTGTTTGCTTTCATGCTGCTTCCTGAGATTACTTTCACAGTGGAGATAGTTAATTCATCGGCTTGCAAGGCCAGCTATTCCATAAAGCCATTTTTAAAAATTGAAGGGCTTATTCATTTGCTTCTGAAAATCTTGGACTAGATTTACTTGGAATGTTATACAAATAACAGACAGGAAAATTAATGAGGCATAATTGTGGAATGTGAAATTCACACCGTAAGCAATATGATCACAGAAAGTCCAAATGATAATCGAGAAAAATCTGTGTTCCTTGCTGTCCGTTGTACTTATAACATATTTCCTGATGAAACCATTTAACCAGGGATGCAAACTTTGAATCGTAGGCCAGATGTGCTGACAATGAATATTAATTGCACCATGTAAATTGGCCTTCATTTTTTTGAAATGTTTTACAAGAAAACAATCACACCAATAATATTAATAACATTTTCTCTCTCCTCTCTGGAATGTAATTTATTTTGCCTAAACAATTTCATATATATGTTAAAATAATATTTTAGTCGGTACATTTGCCTTGTGTACTGTTAACTCCTCACAGGCTCTGTATTAGGATGCATCAGCAAGCACTTAGAAAAAAGAAAAAGATTTGAATGCAAAAGAGAAGTAAGGCTTGACTTTATTAATGTGCTCCTGGCATGGAACCTCGGCCGCTGGCCATATAGATTGGGGAGATAGTAATGAACTGTCCATCCAGTAGACTTAATAGATAGAAAATTATGGGCACTGTGCTGGTGATTTCCCGATATGTACAGCCAGTGGGCATGACTTGCCACCATTCGTAACATTGCCCTGTAAATGATTTTCTGTGACATTTTTACTACAGAATGATGCTTGTTATTAATTAAAATATCCCTTAATATCATATTGCCCTCTTATATTCAGTAATGTTAACAATATCTTATAAAGTTGCTATTAATTGTGAAGAATTTCAAAAATTACTTACTTAAACTTTTAGACAAGATTCATTGCCATCCCTTCCCACCATCTGCGGGTTATTTACTTTCCCTCTGCTTCCTATTTCTTCCTTTGCTTTGATCTTATTCGTGCTACCACATTAATGAAGTAAAGAGGTTTGCTTGCTTCTGTGAGCCTAAAATCGATGCTATCAAGCACAGCACATTGTCTAGGAGTCACGCAAGATATCTAGCTCAAAGGATAGAAGACAAAGCATAATCTCCTGATCCTCCAGGTTTGGCATTGAGCTTGGGGCTGACAGCCACATCCCATAAAAAGTGATTGTTATGGAAACAGCACAAAATGTTGGAATACTAAGCAGCCCCCACGATAAAAATGGATGTTATCACTTTATTAGGGTGTCAGCCTTGGTTCAGTGGCAGCATGCTCACCTGTGAGTTAGAAGTTCATGGGTTCAAGTCCCACTCCAAAGGTATGAGCACATAATTTAGGCTGACACTTCAGTTTACTGCTGAGGGAGTGCTGCACTGTCAGAGGTTTTGTATTTTGGATGCGATGTTGAATTGAGGCCCACTCTGCCTTCTGAGGTGAACGTAAAAGATCCCATGGCACTATCCAAAGAAGAACAGGGGAGTTTTCCCAGTGTCTTGGCCAACATTTATCCCTTAGACAACATCAATAAAACCGATTATCTGGTCATTTATCTCATTGGTATTTGTGGGACTTTGCTGTGCGTAAATTGGCTGCTGAGTTTCCTGCATTGCAACTATGACTACACTTCAAAAGTACTTCATTGGCTGCGAAGTGCTTTGGGACATTCTGAGGCTATGAAAGGTGCTACACAAATGAAAGTTCTTTTATTTTTGTTAGTGCCCTATGGATCACATCAGGTAAGGAGGTCGGGAGTTGTGTTACCATGGAATCATCTCATTACTTGACAGCTGCAAATGTGCTATAAAAGCTCCCATCTCATAGCTGTTCACTTTCCAAGCTCAGAAGCTGTTGCTTACTGCATTTGGAAGACAGATTGAGCTTTATGCAGGTTGCAAGTGTTTGGAGTAAACTTTGTATCCAGTGTCGCCTCATTGGAACAACCTCTCTCACCATTGACAGATAGCTTCTGTCATCACTACTTCACCTGCCATCTATTACATCAGCATTGGTGCCCTTGAAACTATCTCACCTTGGTCCTCAGATTCCCACCATAAGCTTATAGAGGGAGTCATGGGAGAGCCTGGGTGCAGCCGTGCACCTCTGTGCAGTGCTTGTCAGTGTTTGCAGCACCTCAATGCTGTAGAACACTGACAGCACAACTGTCAAAATAAATTTGCGCATGGTCCCTTTAAGGAAACTGGCTGATGATGCGTCATCAAGTGACATCATCAGACCTGCTTCCTTCAATTGGCCGGCAAACATGCTGGGCGGGCTTAATCAGGGGAAAATCATTCTACAGAGTGGACTGGAGCCAGCAGCGAGGTCGGGACCCACCACCGACCCTGGCCGCACCAGACCCGCTGAGTAGGGGAAATCACGGCCCAAATTTGTAGATCAGTCAAGGAATGTAACCTGCATTTTACAGAAAGTAAAATCTTCTCTCAGTATTCTACTAGAACTCTATCCCAGAATGCTTAACAAAATGTTAGCCAGGCTATAAATAAATTAATAATAAACATATTAATATTCATGTTTAACTACAACTCCACTGAAGTTAAATGTTTCCCCCCCCCATATAACTAACTAAATGCTACATAGGTTCAGTCTCCTTCAGCTCAGTAGGTCCATGAATGCTGCCTGTTAATCTACTTCTGCAACGGCACCTTGTGCCTCTCAACTGCTTGCTATTAATTAGTTGAATTATTTAACGACTGAAATATATTTTCTATTTTTATTTGCTATATTACGAAGAGGGATGAAGACCTTGTCCTCACCTTTCACCCCACCAGCCTCCACATTCAACGGATCATCCTCCGCCATTTCCGCCGCCTCCAGCGTGATCCCACCACCAAACACATCTTCCCTCACCTCCCCTTTCAGCATTCCGAAGGGACCGCTCCCTCTGCGACACCCTGGTCCACTCCTCTATCACCCCCAACACCCCTTCCCCTTCGCCCGGCACCTTCACGTGCAAGCGCAGGAGATGCAACACATGCCCTTTTACCTCCTCCCTTCCCACCTTCCAGGGCCCCAAACACTCCTTCCAGGTGAAACAGCGATTTACTTGTACTTCTTGCAATTTAGCATACTGTATTCGCTGCTCACGATGCGGTCTCCTCTACATTGGGGAGACCAAACGCAGATTGGGTGACCGCTTTGTGGAACACCTCCGTTCAGTCCGTAAGGGTGACCCCGCGCTTCCGGTCGCCTGTCACTTTAATTCTCCACTCCACTCCCACTCTGACCTCTCCATCCTTGGCCTCTTACACTGTTCCAATGAAGCTCAGTGTAAGCTCGAGGAACAGCACCTCATCTTTCGATTAGGCACTTTACAGCCTTCTGGACTCAACATCGAGTTCAATAATTTCAGACCATAACCTCTGCCCCTATATATTTTTTCATTTCTTTTTTATCTCTCTCTCACATGGCAGCTGTCTTTCATTCTGCCATTGCCATTTCATCTAGAGTCATCTTTTGTTTCTTAACTTGTCCCATTACCATCTCCTTTTGCCTTGCACCATCATCCCTTTTGTCTCTTAATCTCTCCTGCCTTCCATCCTATCACAGACCTTCCCTTTTGTTCTTTCCTCCCCTCCCGCCTTTCCCTGCCCCTGCACTTGCTTAAAAACCTGTTGCATCTGCAACTTTTTCCAGTTCTGACGAAGGGTCATCGACCTGAAACGTTAACTCTGTTTCTCTCTCTACAGATGCTGCCTGACCTGCTGAGTATTTCCAGCATTTTCTGTTTTTATTTCAGAAATTTATTGAGTTGCTCCATTTCGATTTTCTTTGAAAGTTAAGAAAGTTTACCGTCCATTCTTTTAAGATCACAAAGAGAATTGACAAAGTTGACCCAGGCAATTGAGTTGATGATCAGAAAGTTCAAATATCAGGGGGACACGAGTTAAAAATGAGGAAGTTAGGAGTAAGAAGGGAAATGCAGAATTTCTTTTTACTCCAAGTGTTATTAGAGTTGTGGAATAAGTTGCCAGAGAAGGTGACTGAAGTGGTTGAGGAGACAACTGGATGTATTTCTGGAAATAAAAAAATGATTTGAGGAAAATGCTAAAAAGGTGGTTAGGTTGGGTTGATCTCTGAAGAAAGAATGGGCTTGTTGAACCTAACGGTTTTTTCTATACCTACCACGGAACCAGCTATATATCAGTTGACATTAGCAGGCTGAATGCTGTATGAATAGTACAGTACATGAGTGCTTTGATTGCAGTGTTGTTTAAGTTGGTTTGGTATCTGGGTGTCCAGAGGTCACGGATAAACCTCCTGTGTTGCTGTCATTATTCGTTGACTTTTTATAGTTGGTCTGCCCCAGCGACCGACTCACCACTTGATAAACTCGCCAAACAAATTGTGGTGCCAACAGTCAGCAAGGAATCTGCAGGAGCGCTTGTTAAAAGGCTCATCCACTCGATACGGGTGCATTGCTGGTTTGTGCTCTTCGGCTGCTGGCCTTTTTCATCGGCCAATTATGGGCTTTCCACAAGTGAATTATGACTTCTGGGAATATCTTTGTGCTAATGCTGGACTGCTTTTGTTTGCTTTGGAAGGAGTTGTATTGCAGTCATGGGTGGTCTGGTAGGTTTTCCTTTGTGGCTGGAGGATATGCGTTGGTATGTGGTCAAATCAGGGTTATCCAACAAGATGGCCAAAATCCTGCATAATTTTGCAACAACTATGTTTGAATAGTTTCAAAGGATGTCACACTACCTTTTTAAGTTGTTCAAAATATTATAGCAGATGATATGAATCGATGTAATAACTTTTAAAAGGTAATAATAACATTATGCTACCCCTTCTGCTACAGATATTTAAGAAAAAAAACGCAAAACAAAATTTGCATTAAATGAAGTGACATATTTATTAGAAATCTTTAATCATGTTTACAATAGGCTCTTGTAATGGAAAGAAAACTTCTGTTTGCTATTTGTGGTAAAATTATAGACATGTCATTTATATTTACTTTCAAAATTGTGATGCAAATAACAAAGAGATTTTCCCTCCTACAACTGCATTTGAGACTGACCAAAGCTGACACATCTGGACACAAGAAAAACCCTACATTATACAACACCGTTATTCCAATTTTACAATTCTCAAATAAAATTAGCCAATTCACGTGAAAATTACATAAAGCTTCAGGAAACCAATATTTTATTTCACTATTTTAAGAAGAACATGAACATTCATTCTGGAAGCTGAGCATTAAACTACCAGAATTATTCAGTTAAATGTCAGCTTGTGCACATATACAATAGCTTCTAACTGATGATACGTAATAATGCTGCACACATTCAATTTAAAACGGCAACTGTGAATGGCTATTTCGCAAATGCTTTTACTCATGAAAAATTCTAGATCTATGTTTAGCAAAATGTGTCATATTGCACAATACTGTTTTGTATACACACATTGCAAATGTGTCATCACGTGTTTTACATTAAATGCTTTCTTTAGCGTAAACATTAGACAAAACTCAACTTTCCCATTTTCTTCATAAAAAAACATGAATTCATCACTAACATTCTCCAGATTGAGGTGGCATTCTGCATTCAACCTCTGTCTGCAACATTATGATTAATATGGTTTCAGAATTCTTTGTTTTGCATTTTTCTTATTTGTTTGAAATGACCTCTTTAAAGTTATATCTAAAGTTTAAAGGGGAACGTGACTCTGTTTAAAAGATGATGCATTTTTACATTTTTAAGCTTGCAGTTATACTGCACTGTGTGTCTGAGTGTGAAATGAACCTGGCAACTCTGCCTGTTAGAAGAGAGCTGTTTACAGATATGTTCAACGCTTCGCCCCACTGAGGGTTTATGTAATGTTAGGAGAATACAGATGGGACGTTCTACTTTCTCATTACATTACAAAGACTCTGTGCAGTGATTTTATAAAATGCTCTGGAGATCCAGCCAGTTGCCTGAACATATTTTAATTCATGCATTGAAATATATTGGGAGTTACACCATGGTAAGTCCAAGTGATGTGAAATGGTCTCCTGGAGGGTGTTTCAAACCATTTGGCTTCACTGCATCCTGGAATCAGATTGGGCCCAACTCCAGAGTTAGGCTGCCACTTTCACGTCAACGCATTCCAATACCATTTCCCATCGACTCAGAAGTGCCCGTGTTACTTCAGCCTAAGCTTACTCAGAAATTCTTACAATAGTATGGACTATTGACCAAAATAAACTAGATTCACAACCAACAGTTCTTTCCTCTAGGTATCTTCTAAGCTAGTTTTACATAAGAATTAAGAAATGTCAAGCTTAAGAAAAGACCATTTGGCCCATCAAAATTTATTCCTATATAACTAAAGCTCTGTCATTATAACGTCCAACTGCATTTTGAATGCCCCTGCTTTTTTTTTGTCTTTACTGCCTGCCTATCAAAATTCTTCCAAACATTTGTCATTCTTTGAGTAGAGAAGTTCTTCTGTTTTAAAATTACTTTTCACTCCTGAATTTATGTTCTCCAGACTTAATTTTCCTGGTTCACTTTGAAATAATATTGTAGATTTACTTTACCTACCATTTAATATTATATATATATATATGTTGATGAGGTCCCTTCTTAACTG
Source organism: Squalus acanthias (assembly GCA_030390025.1). Taxonomy (NCBI): domain Eukaryota; kingdom Metazoa; phylum Chordata; class Chondrichthyes; order Squaliformes; family Squalidae; genus Squalus; species Squalus acanthias. The sequence continues at coordinate 24,539,047 of CM059447.1, read as the reverse complement.
CCTTCTTTCTGAGAGTAGAGTATGAGCTTCTCTTAAGTTTTCTTTATAGCTCACCCCTTTTACACTTGGGATCAGCCTTGTTGCTTTTTTTGGGCCCGGGGTGGGGGGTGGAGGTGGGGGGGAGGCGGGAGGGGGGGGGGGGAGGGGAGGTTCCATGGCGATTCTCTCGCCCGTTTGCCGAAACTTCGGAAACCCCAGAAAAACGCTAATGATAGGGTGAAGGGTGGGGCAGTACACAAGTATGTGGATGTGGTTGTAGGGCTGGTTAAGGTTACAGAGATAGGGAGGGAAGAGGCAATGAAGCCAATTAGACATAGGCGTTGAGAAGTTTAAATTTGAAGTTTCGTGGGAGCCAATGTATGCCAACAACACTGGCGCGATGGGTGAACGAGACTTGATGTGGGATAGGATGTGAGAAGCAGCGTTTTGGAAGAGTTATAGTTTATGGAGGGTGGAGGGTGGGAGACTGGCTCAGACAGCCTTGGAATAGTAGTGCCCAGAGGTGACAAGAGCATAGACGAGGGTTTCAGCAGCATATGGGCAATGTTACAGAGATGAAAGTAGGTGCTCTTTGTAATGAAGAGGATATGGGGTCGGAAGTTCAGCTTGGGGTTGAATAGCATGCTGAGGTTGCAAACAGTCTGGTTCAGCCTGAGACAGTGACCTGGAACGAGGATGGAATCAGAAGCGAGGATACAAAGTTCCTGGTGGGGGCTGAAGATGCTGGTTTAAGTGCTTAAGCTGGTGGAAATTGCGGCTCATCCAAGATTGAATATCAGACAAGCAGTCAGCCAACATGGAGTCCATAGAAGTGTCATATCAGCTTGCTTAATATCTAAATTATCCTGAACATAGAATACTACCTCACACCCCTTCCAGAGCATCCTGTCTGATTACAAATTGAATTCACTCCTATATTCTCAAGTCAGCTATGTTTCTGTAATCTTATAGTGCCATGTTTCCCTGCTGTTTCAAATGCTTCCAACTCAAAACATCTTATTCAAAATGGCATTTACTTGCTTTTCTTAAGTTTTTAGTCTCTTTGCATTTGTTTACTTTGCCTGGAATTACTTTCTGCGTTATGCTAATTTTTCTATCCTTTGGACCAGTCTCTCAAGCTCTCTTTATCTATAATTAAAGTATTTTTCTCCTTCCTCTTCATACTTATTTTAAATGAATCTCTTTGTTAATATCTAGGGTCTCTTGCCTTACGCTGGTTAGATGCATCTCAACCTGGTTTATGCCCCCAAACAGTTGCATATTGAAGAAACATGGGGGATAGTTTTGACCTTCACCACCTGAGCAGTAACCCACGGAGCGGATCGCCCCTTGGTCATAGAAACCATCTGAAATCAATGGAAATGCAAGTCGGGCGGGTTCTATAATGGGCAGGTGATCAGCTCCGGTGGTTTACGGCCCAAACAGTGAAGGTAAAAATTATCTCCATGAGCTTAAGAATATGCAATATATACAAGATTATTAATTGTAGATATTTTCAATGAGGATGAGTTTTTCTTTAAAAAATGTTTTTGATATTTTTACTTATTCTTGTAGACATTAGAATTATAACTTTATTAAAGTGCTTACTGAGTTCAAAATGCCTGCAGCAATATACCACAGTAATCCTGATATTAGAGGGTAACATATTTACTGATATGGATAAAGAAAAGTATGTCATTAAATATTGAGTCGTAATATTAAAACATTTGTTTTGATTTTTTTCTCTTACTTTTAGGATGATTTATATGTCAAATGTAAATAAATATATATTGCACTTTCCAGCTTTGTTGTATATTTGCTCAAAATACGTGGGCGAGATTAACCCTTTCACTATCCTGTTTTAACTTTCAAAACTAATTTCTCATTCAGTTATCTTAATGTTTTTCTTTTAAGCTCTTAACTACTATATCCTAATTTTGCCATAATATCTGCCAAATGTTATCTTTTTATGTGCTTTGTGTTCAGAAATGTGAGCAGTGCGCCAACATAAAGTGAACAGCAGATTAGAGAAGGTCCAATGCTACCAGGAATGCACTTTTGTTGAAATGTAGATGAAGGCATTAAACTGTGTCAGCTATGTCATGATCACTGCTATTTTCCATTAATAACCACAGCTTCCAAATCAATAATAATAACAGCACAACAGTGAAAAAACTATAAATATAAGCAGCTGCTTTTGTTATTTGGTCTGAATTGATATTAAAGGTCTTTTTGCATAATGTATATTTTGGCTAGTGATTCCAATTTTGCTTCTCCTTGCGATATCCATTCAGTTAATGCTACCACATTCTGGATGGCAACCATTAAAATCAAGCTGTAAAAATTCTATTTACCGCATTTTTTATTATAAAACATCACATTGCATGAATAGAGTATGTTGCGGAATTATATTCAAATGTAAGCGCTGTTATTAACAGCCCATAAAAGCATTTTACACTCATTACATTAGACTATTGAGACAGCACATTTCAAGTCTTAACCTGTTTCTAACACAAAACTAATTCTATTAATTGAACAGCAGTTGCTCAAGGTAGGTAGTTTTTTTTTTAATTGTTCTGATTTTTACTGAAAGTAAATTTGACCTGAAAGCCTTTGTAAAAACAAATTGATGTGTTGACAGCTGGTGTAGACTTGTGAACTAGTTGCACACAATAATGGTAATTAAAGTTGTAATAACCTTTAAATATAATTTAATTATTTCTGCTCTTTTTATCAATGCCTATAGAGCCTGTCGTAATCCCCACATGGTTGAAAACACAATGGCCCTGAAATTGCAGTCGGCGGCATAGCTAAGGAGTACGCCACCGACCTCCGAAAGAAATCCGCACTTACCTGGTGCGAGGCCCCCTTCGAAAACTTGCGTTGTTTTGCTGCGGAGGTGTTCGCAGCATAGTGGCCCACGGATCCCAGCGGCGCACTGTGTGCGTAAGCGTACCTGGGATCACGTGGGGCGGTGCGCCAATCAGGAAACAGAAATCTCCGATGCCCATTCATGATTTTTTAATGCTTAATTTTAGCGGAGGCGTTGTAAATATCCTGCTTGTGTGTCTAGGTTTCTTGTGTGCAAAAGTTTCACTGCAGGGAAATTGCATTTCATTAATAGTTTGTTAAATTGGTTCAAATCATGAAAGCCTCAGGGAATAATTAGCTATGTCATCGGCATTTCAAACAGTTAACTGAAAACATTATAGACACTTGTTCTTTTCTTTTTTTACCTGTGGGTGAACCAGTTTTGTGAAATACATTACAGCGACTGCGCAAGGGGCATCTTTTTCTAATAAAAACATCCTTGCAATCTTGCTCTGAAATGAAAAGGACGTCGGTGCTTGGTTTTCACCCTTTGCCTATTTGTCACCAGGCGTTATGTTGGGATCAGTTGTAATAATTAGAAAAAGGAGATATTAGTTAGATGGATATAGATATTTATTTTGAAGATCATTTTTAATTACATTTTTATCAAATAACTGGTGTATATTTCAAGGTGCTGCATATCCCCCCTCCTCTTACGCTGTGCAAACAGGCTCCTGTGCCTGTTTGCACCAGCCATAAAATTTTCCTGCATAATTGCTGGGCAATTATCCCAACTCGCCAGCAATGAGGATTTGACAGTCGCAGCGGATGATCTGTCAAGTCGGAACTTGACAGTTCGCAACGTCGGGATTTAGCGCATGAGAAATCTTGCGGTCAATTTCAAAGGCGGTATGACGGTGTACTCTGAGAGTACGCAATCATATCGACCACAAATTCTGCCCCAATACATTAATGCTGTTTTATTGAGATGGAAATTGAGGGCCTCTTATTGCCATGTGAATATTCAGCAAGCAGTAAAGATTTGCTCGTGGCAAAATCGGCTTACCGACTAGGATTCTGGTGTTCTGGCTATGAACTACATTTCCAAAATTGAATCCAATAATCAGCCTATAAGCAGATATAATTTAAAAAAGATGATTTCAAGATGCAGTCATTACACAGAAAAAGTACAGGACATTGGTTAGGTCATACTTGGGAGTACTTGTGGGCTTTGTAGAAAGAATATTTAGCGATGGAAAAGGTGTAACATAAATTCACTAGGACAATACCAAGCATCAAAGGGCATGATTTTGCCGAGAGACTTAAAAGAAAAACTAGGCCTGTGTTCACCAGTACAGAGAAAACTAAGGGAGATCTAATAGTATTATTAAAAAATATGAAAAGGCTTGTGAGAGTAAATCAGGAAAGATTATATTTTCACCGGTCAGTGAATTGGTTAGAGAAAAGTTTATTAGGATATGGAATGCTTTACCACAAGTGGTCATTGATGCTGTTTCAATCACAGCATTTAACACTAAATTACACAAACACTTGGAATATATGAAATGGTGGAGAAACAGAGCAGGGAAATGGGTTAAGGGCAGAAATCTTGATGGTGGAGGTAGCACAAACATGGATACCAAAATGTTCATGTTTTTGTGATAATTTCTTGATAAATTTAAAGATGATGTACTCTTAGGTTAAAATAAATTAATATGCTCTTGTGCTGAAATCATACAAGATGCAATCATTGGTATTTCTTGACAGGAAAAGATACCAAGTATACTAATTGAGGGTTAATGTGTACGTTGAAAGTAAGAACACATACATTGTTAACATTGTCAAGAATATTAAAAAAAGTACATGAATAAAATAAAGGATACAGCAAACAACCCAAACATAATGCTGGCAGAAATATTACTTGTTTGCGATGTTTTCTTGTCTATAAAAAGTGGATCATTTTGTGATCATTATCCTACATTAACTATAAGTTTGCTTTCACCTTTCTGCCTCAGTGCAATAAGAATACTTTAAATGTGTGCAAGGCACTGACCTCATGTAATGTTATTTCCCATATACATGTTAGTGTGCTTTGGGACATACAAAATTTTATAAAGTGCAAAAAAATACTGCTTGATTATCATTTTGCAAATAAGGTAAATTTAACAATTACACCCTTGTGGAATTGTTGCTGTACTTTGTAGATTTGTTACAGGAATTAGGTTGATGTAAATTATACAGTTAATTTGTTTTTCTTCCTGCAAAGTCTGGGAAACAACATGTAAAGAGTTTCAACCCTCGAGAACATTCCTAAGTCTGATTTCTCTGTGGACTCAAAATAAATGACAAGGGTGTGTCATATACAATATTTATATTTGAGATTACATCGCTTTCAGATGGAGAAAACATTTAAAATAATTCTCTCAATCTTCAATTGTCTCGCTCTTTCTTTCTGACTCTAATTATCTCTGTTGTTTTCTCTGTTTGTCTTCTATTTTTTCTTTCTTTCTCACTTTCCATTTCTCTAGCTGTCACTGATCTCTCTCAGTATCTCTCTATTTATCTCCCACTCTTCATTCTTTGTGTAACTCTCTCCTTGCATGTGACTCCTCAGTCTTCTCTGGGTTTTTTTTTAACCAGTATCTCTGTATCGCTCTGACACCTGCACCTTGATCACAGTACGAAATTTCTAATGCTTACCTTTTTAAAATCCAGAACATGTTGAAAAATGGTAACCAACATGTACTGGGTTAGAAGAAAAGGGCTGCCTGGCAGCCATTGGAAGGTGCATGGGTGAAAGAGAAAGTGGGTGACTGTGGGTTCGGGCTGACTGAAAGTGGGGAAGCTAGGTCAGGAAGAAGTGGGAGCTCCTGGGAAGTGCCGATGTCTGGGGATTGGGAGCATTCAAGTTGGGGCTGAGAATGCTCAGAGAGCAGATGGAATTTGTGAGCCCTGGAGGAGGGACTGATGTTTGGGACCTCTTAGGAGGTTCAGGGTCTGAATCTGACATCACTCAAGGAGGGAGTTGAAAGTCCTTTAAGGGTCCTGGGATCTGGGAATACTCAGGCAGTAAGTCCCAGAGCCTAGTTGAGCCCCAAGGGAGCACAGAGAGAGGCCACAACCCCTGGTGCTTGTGAGAGAAAACACCATCCCTGAGATTAGAGCGGGAAATCATGACTTCCAGGAGCAAAGTGAAACAGTCAGACGCCACTGGGAAAAGACACAGGTTGTGGATGTTGGGAAAGTTTTGGGGGGTAGGGGAGGAGTGGGTGTATGATGTTTGTGAATGGGAAAATGGCACTGAGGCCAAAATGAAATATTGAAGGCCATTGACTTTGCACATGTTTGTATCACCGAAAACCACTCTGAGAATGCTCAGGTTTTAAAACAAAATCATAGCCTTTGGCATAGAGCAGTACACAAGGCTATGGCCTCTTTTGTTTAAGTTGTGTAATTCCTATGTGTTTATTATGTCGCAACTTGTCTCAGGATCCTTCTGCTATATTCGTGAAAATCTAGGCGGAGTGTGTGCTGTGTAAGCTCCGATGACTTTCCCCAGTTCTACAGCGGCCTAAACAGTGGACCTTAGGTCGTGGAAAGAAAGTTATTTTTTTGTTTTTTATTTGCCTTGATGTGGAGCCAGGAGAAGCAGGAGTGCTTTTCCCTGTTCCACAGCAAAACTGCAGGCCGCTGTCAGCCCGCGTTGGCCTCTCACCGTTGGCTTATCGCCCCTCTTCCTGCGGGCCGCCTTGGCCCACCACAATTGGGAAGGCCTTGATTGGCAAGCTGCATGGATGTGCCCGATTGGCAGCTCCCACAGCTCGCCTTTAGTATTACAATGAAGCCCAAGGACCAATTTCTCACGATCCTCGGACATTCATCTTCGGGTGCAGGGATTGTTTCCTGTGCGTATTTGGCGCCCGAAAACTGGCCCAAATCAATTTCGATCCTAGTACGTTTCTCATATAGACAGAAAATTTATGTGAACATTATTCAATAATGGTGAAATTTGCTTTTTGCATTCATAACAGCCACTTGAATCTAATTCATTTCTTTTCCCCTTGGACTTGGAAAGCAGAATAATTTTTTGTAGATGAACATACTTATGTAAAAGGGTTTAAATGAAGTAAGCTGCTCGATTCAAGGATTTCAAACAAGAAAAAAACCTGCCTGTAGATGCAAGAAATGGCAAATTTGCATGTCAAATATTTCTAGCCAGCATATTTTGTTCTATCTGATGCCACAAAAAATACTTCCATGTGTCATCCTCATGAGTGCACTTTGCTTCATCATAGGTGGTTGGACCTTCAGCATCAGGAGGAAGGAAGCAGTGATCAAGTTTCAAAAGGTGATATTGTAGCTCCTTAGAAATAGCAAATTTCCTTCTCACTGCAATAGATGGTGCATCATTTTCTCTGCAACACAATAACATTATTACAATAAATACAAAAATGAACTAAGTCCATTGTCTCTGCATATGCGTTCTAATTCTCCTTCCTGATTAAATCTCTGCATAGTTGTCTCCTCTGTCAGTGTCATTGCTACTAATATCACCATCTATTGTTGCAGAGGCTTGGATTAACTTCTTTACCCACAGAGTGGTTAGAATATGGAACTCGCTACCACAGGGAATAGTTGAGGTGAATAGCATAAATGCATTCAAGGGGAAGCTCGATAAGCACATGAGGGAGAAAGGAATAGAAGGATATGTTGATGGTGTTAGATGAAGAGGGATAGGAGGAGGCTCGTGTGGAACATAAACACCAGCATGGACCTGTTGGGTCGAATGGCCTGTTTCTGTGCTGTAAATATTTTGTAATACTTTGTAATGACTGTAGTAGCTCTTTACTCAGTGGCCCTAACTGCCTACTCACAAAGAATATCTGCATATCAGGGAATGGTTCAAAATCGGGTGGAAAATTATCCAGAGTATCTGTTAAGCAGAAATTGAAGATTTCCAGATCCATGCAACTGATAATTTTGAAAGCTGTTCTTAATGTAGTTGTGTTCTTGGTCTAATAATGACATCCTAAAGTTTCGCTATCCAATGAGAACATTCATATGCAGTTGTGAGTGTTTGTGTTTGTGCATAAGGGAGAAGATACTTTGCCTGGTACTGGATTTTTAAGACCTTATCTCTGGAACATTCCTTGTCACACAATTCTCTGGAACACAGTCATGCAGATAATTTTGCTCCATTGTTTTGAAGGATGGTACTTACACCTTGTATCGTTCACCCCTGTGCTTGCTGACCTACATTGACTTCTGGTCCGAAAATGCCTTGATTTTAAAATTCTCATCCTTGTGTTCAAATCTCTCCATGGCCTTATCCCTCCCTAGCTCTGTAACCTCCTCCAGCCCTAAAACCCTCCAAGATGTTGGCACTCCTCCAGCTACTTGAGCCCTAAGCCCTGCAATTCCCTCCCCAAACCTCTCTGCCTCTCTCTCCTCCTTTAAGTTGCTCCTTAAAACTTACCTCTTTGGCCAAGTTTTTGGTCAGCGGTCCTAATATCTTTTTAGGTGGCTTAGTGTCAAATTTTGTCTGATAACGCTCCTGTGAAGCACCTTGGAATGTATTGCTATATTAAAGGTGCGATTTAAATGTACGTTGTTGCTGTTGTTGATGCATACCTTGAAACACTTATTAATTCACATCACTACAGATGTGTGTATTTTACTGTGAATTCTTTCTTGCGATTTCCATTTTTAAGTAATTGAATTTGGCTTATCGTTACACTGCTCTGAGGTCTGCAGGCCTTCATCATGAGAGTATCTTTACCAACTCTGACTTAACCAACCAGCTCACTCATACGGTAAACCATTGATATACTAGTTGCGCGATTTGCCTCTTGCAGGAATATAAATTCATTCACTCCATTGCAATCATTTATTCCTCTTGGGAAGAAAGGGAGTGGGGAGAGTATGTCTAACACTTCTATATTGAGGGTGTTCATTGCCTGGTGGATGACTAAAACCACAGTCATTCATTAGCTTACTCCAGAAAATGTAATGCCCAGCAGGAATCTTTTGGGGTAACATTTGCCCCATGGGCTTTGGGCCTTGGTTGTTTTCCATATGCAGGCTTCACAATGTAACCTTATCATGTGCTCATTCTCCCCATTTTGTTTTACCATCTTCATAAATAATCAGGAAACTTCTCATTCCAGATGGAGATGATTAAGAGGCTTTTGATTTTCTATTACAATCAGATCCTCAATAATAATGCCAAAAATACAGATAATCATTAAACAGGTTAGTTCAAGTGTAGAAATGTCTGTTTTACTGCTACAGTAATCTTAAGTACAGGGGACTGTAGGATCTCCAGATTGCTTTATAAACATATTTAAGAGGTTTATGCTTGACAGTTCCCTCTCTTGGCTGGAGTAAGGGGTTTCTCATGAGGAATTACAGTGACATCTACAGCTGACCACTCTAAAGACATCCCTCTCAAATTTTGCAAACTTGCCCTATCCTTAAAACTTTATTTGCTGCTACAAGCTTATCCTCAAATCATGACTTTTGTTCAAAATTTAATGAGAAGGCACAATCTTTTGGATAAACTCAGATTAACTGTATGCGAGTACCATTTTTAATATTCAATTATGCGAATGAATATGAGATATATGAAGAGGGAGTATGTAAGTAAAGGAATATTTTTCCTGCAAGTGAAGGCACTTTTCTGAGCAATCCTCTTTACTACGCTCTCTAAACTCTCACCTAGAATGCATTCTCCTGTTTCAAGGAGGTCCTATCTTACGTAAATAGGAATCCTGCTTGATATAACAAGACCCCAATAAAGGAAACTCCTCAAATTTGATTGCCGTTTCCTAGCTCTTTTCAGCATAATTATAGAATAGCAATGGCAACTGTTCTTCTAATTCTAGCTTATGCGGAGTTTTTGAAATGTCTGTTGTTCGGTATAAGATGCACAAAAAAGTTTTCATAACTATGAATGGGAAAGGATTAAGTACCTTAGAAAAATGAATCCTAGCAGATTCAGAGTATTTCTGTGTATTTTCTTTCCATATTGCATCCACTATATTCAAAGGGGAGAAATAATTGCTGGTAGAATAGTTCCGTTTGTATCAAAAACTTTTCATCAGTTCGTCAATAAATTTGGCAATGATATTTAACTGAGATTTCCCAGACAGACATTGACAGTTGAGTTTCTGGTTTTCTCCATTGTAATAAAATGAAGTAAGAGTTCCAAGCTTATATTTTATTGGAGGTGTTAAAAATAAATGGGTTAATGCCTGCACTACAATAATCAACACAGTGTCAGTCTTGGCTCAGTGGCAATAAGGTGGCAGATGGAGTATAATGTGGGGCAATGGGAGGTTCTTCACTTTGGTAGGAAGAATAGAAAAACAGAATATTTTTTAAATGGTGAGAAACTATTAAATGTTTGTGTTCAGAGAGATTTTGGTTTCCTCGTACAGGAATAACAGAAAGTTAGCGTGCAGGTACAGCAAGCAATTAGGAAGGCAAATGGCATGTTGGCTTTTATTGCTAGGGGGTTGGAGTACAAGAGTAAGGAAGTCTTACTACAATTGTACAGGGCTTTGGTGAGACCACACCTGGCGTACTGTGCACAGTTTTAGTCTCCTTATCTGAGAAAGGACATACATGCCTTAGAGGCAGTGCAATGTAGGTTCACTAGATTGATTCTTGGGATGAAAGGGTTGTTCTATGAGGAGAGATTGAGTAGATTGGGCCTATACTCTCTGGAGTTTAGAAGAATGAGAGGTGATCTCATTGAAACATGTAAGATTCTGAGGAGGATTGACAGGGCAGTTGCTGAGAGGTTGTTTCCCCTGGCTGGAGTGTCTAGAACTAGGAGGCATAGTCTCAGGATGAGGGGTTGTCCATTTAAGACTAAGATGAAGAAGAATTTCTTCACTCAGAGGATTGTGAATCTTTGGAATTCTCTGCCCCAAAGGGCTGTGGATGCTGAGTCATTGAGTATATTCGAGGTTAAGATAGATGGATTTTTGGACTCTAGGGGAATCAAGGGATATGGGGATCGGGCGGGAAAATGGAATTGAGGTCAAAGATCAGCCATGACCTTATTGAATGGCAGAGCAGGCTCGAAGGGCCATAACGCCTACTCCTGCTCCTAATTCTTATGTTCTTATTTTCTTATGTAGCACTCTCACCTCTGAATTAGAAGGTTGTGTGTTTAAGTTGCACTTTGATGCACATAATGTAGATTATGCTTCAGTACAGTACTGAGGGAGTGTCAGAGGGGTCGTCTTACAGATGAGATGTTAAAACCAAGGCTGTGTCTGCCCTCTTAGATGGATGTAAAAGATTCTAGGGCATCAATCGAATAAGAGTAGGGAAGTTCTCTTGGTGTCCTGACCAACACTTACTCCTTAACCAACATCACTAAAACAGATTATCTGGCCACTTATCTCATTGCTGTTTGTGGGACCTTGCTGTGTACAAATTAGCTTCTGTGTTTCCCTACATTACAACAGAGCCTACACTTCAAAAACAATTCATTGGCTGTGAGGCACTTTGGGATGTCCTGAGGACGTGAAAGGTGCTATATAAATGCAAGTTATTTTTTTTCTTAAAAGAATGTCATAGAACATATAAACATTCATCTAATATTGTCAATGTTAATTTCTAGGCTTTACTGCATTTAGATCACTAATAGCAAGGACCTCCTTTTAATATGATACAATGTAAGTAAAACTCAATGTACAAATTAATGTACATAAAAACAATTAATTTAATCATACCAAATTCCCACAAAGACTTTACTAAATAAACAATCAAGATTTTTTATTTTTTTTAAATTACAACTTTTAAGCAACTATGTCCTAGATGACACAAATTCGTCTATCTAAATAACCTTGAATTATAGGAGGCCAATTGATATCTCAATGGAATTATTATTCTGGTCTAATGCCTTAAATTCTTGTCTAGATGTTGGGAAGATGACATATTCTCTTAGAAACCTATGAATGGCAAAATGTGATAGTTGAAAATATCTCCTTTTTAGATAATTGCACTGATTTTATTATTTCTCCTGGATATGTGCTGGCTTGGTCTAGACCATAAGCTTTCTAATCATTTATAGATATAGTCAAAATAGGTTGATCAGCATTAGTGTTCACACGTTTTCACATGGCTATCCTCAAACAATTTTGCACATGGCCATTGCCCAAATTGTTAATGATGTTTGTCGAGGATGATTTTGATCACTGGGCTCATCGTTATTAGTTGTCAGTCTGTGGGATCCATTGTTCTGGTGGGGTATTGCAGAGGGTGTGAAAGATCTTCCCAGTCAAGGAAAAAGTATTGGCCGTGGTTTCCTCTGCTAATTGCTGTTTGGTAAACCCTGCTGCAAAGTGTAGACTCAACTGTTAAGACGCCATGACTGAAAAGTCCAACAGCAGTGCTGAGATGACTGGCCTCCAACAACCACAATTGTCTTCCTTTGTGCCAGGTATGACTCCAGCCACTGGAGAGTTTTCCCCTTATCCCCCATTGGTTTGTTTTACTCGGACTCATTGGTGTTACACTTGGTCGAATGCTGCCTTGATGTCCAGGGCAGTCACTCTCACCTCACCTCTGGAATTCAGCTCTTGTGTCCATGTTTGAACAAGGCTGGAATGAGGTCTGCAGCTGCGTGGTCCTGGTGGAACCCAAACTGAGCATCGGTTATTGGTGAATAGGTGTCACTGATAGCACTGTTGACGACTCCTTCCATCACTGATGGGACAGTAATTGGCCAGGTTGGATTTGTCCTGCTTTTTGTGGATAGGGGTTTTTTCACACTGCCAGGTAGAGGCCTGTGTTGTTAAGTACTGGAACAGTTTAGCTAGGTGCGCAGCTCGTAGTTCAGCACTACAGCCAGGATTGTTTTGGGACCCATAGCCTTTGCTGATGAATTCCATTAAGCTGAAGATCATGGCATACGAGTATCAGCAAATGTTTACTGAACCAGCAGTAACTTAAAAGTCCAATTTGCTGGCTCTCATCTCTCATTGGTTCAGTGCATAAATGCATTGTGCATGTATATAGACACTGGAAACAGAGAGGTTTGGGCGCAAACAATTACAGATCACTTTAGTAAAAGTGCCCGTAAAATCTAAACCCTCTGCCCTCGTAACCCTAGTTACCACTCACCTACCGTGCCTGAGCAGCTTGCTAACACTCACTCTTCAGGTTAGCATGTAAACAATAGCCACTTTGGCAATGCAGGGCCCATCCCACCCCAGCCTTAATTGACACTTTAGAGAGTTACTGCATGGCACATCAGAGGTGCCTTTCTATTTGGCCCAAAATTTGCGATCGGAGGCTTCCCGCAGGCGGATGCCTCCGACCTGTAAAAAATCTACAAATTTACCTGGTGGCCCGGGAAGTACAGAGGCTTGCAATCCTGGGCCTCTCCAGGTACGAGCGGGCAGAGGCCCACGTATCCCTGGGGCGCAGGCGGTTCGCAAGCGCCCCTGGAATCACGTGGGCTGGTCCAACCGATAAAAGAAGGGGATCCCCATTCATACTTATGGGAGTTCCGTACCTACAGAAACTCCATAAGTATGAATGGAGGTCACTTAAAAAATACACAAACACATGAAATACATTTTTTTAAAATACATATTTAAAGTTAATTAAAATGCCATTTAATTAAATATTTTAAACAAAAATTTAATTTTTTGAAAAATAAAATTCTGGAGGAAAAATGGGTTGGTTTGCGCCTCTCGTTAGGGGCGCTAACGGGGCGCAAATCTCCTAGCGCCCGGGCATGGTGCTGCTAATGTCTCCCGCAAAATTCAGCGGGAGGTTAGCGGCGGCGGTAACTGGTAGCGCCCCGCGCCGCTGCGCCACCGGCGATGACGTAATCGCCGCACGCAGCGCCCCACTTGTGCCCCGGCCGCAAACTTCCCTTGTGCCCCCTGACCTATCGCCGGACGATATGTCCGACAGGATCAGGGGGTGCTTTTGCAGCGGCGGCGGCGCTACTTAAAGGGCAGGTGTCGGCGGCCATTTTTATTTTGGCCGACTGCTAGCACCTGCCCCCTTTCGCTTTTTTATGCGGGGTGCCGGCCATGATCGCTCAGCCCAGCACTCCTCTTGAGTGCCGGGCTGTTTTCACGGCACCTTGCTCCCCAGTGGTCCGGCAGGGCCCCGGTGTGCGCAGCGCTAGGCCCCTCCCCTTTAATCAGGGGTGGAGGCCTGTAATGACGCGGCCAAGTGCTGCTGCATGTATCGCTGTGAAATTCAGTAGTTGCGCCCCAATTAGGAGGTGGAGCGCTTTCCAGTAGCACCCCACCTCCTGCTTGGGGTGGTACTGATGAATTTACGGCGGAGGGGCACTAACTTTTTCGGGGCGTTAAAATGGGCGCCACCCAATTTTTCCCCCTATATGTTTTAACGGAGCTAAACTTACCTTATTGGACAGGGTTTTTAATATATAAATGAGTGATAAAATTTAATTTTTCTATTTTTTAAAACTTTTATGCTGGTAAAAGCAGGTCTTACGCCTACTCTTACCAGGCTTAAGAATTTCACGGGCATTCAGCGGGCGGAATAGCCCAACTCTCCCCCCGCGGAGGCCCTTCCCGGGGATGCGGGAAGATTCTTGACAGATCGCAAGTTCCGGGTTTTAGCGTGTGCGCTCCGCATGCCTAAACCCGGAACTTGCGCGGCCCCTACGGGCGCGTGCGCACCTTGTACGCACCCGTAGGGGTTGCAAAATATGGCCCATAAGCTGCATTTACAAAATCGGAGACCATTTATTCTACCTGACAATTTCTTTAAAAGGAAACCCTTTGGGCTGGATTTTGTCTTGGGGTCGGGTTGGGGTCGTGTAATCCGCATTTTGTGTTTCCTCCCCGACTCCAGATTAATGTGGATGAATGATGCAATTTTCACTTAATTGGGCAATTGAGTTCCAGCATGTGGGAACCCATGAACCAATTAGTGGTTTCAGTCTGAAAGTCGCCTCTGATGATGTCATCATTGCTGACTGCCTAGTCTCAGAGACTGTTGGTGAGAGAGGACCTGCCTGGATTGCTTTTGATGTGAGTGGACCTGGATGCAAAATATGGGGGGGTGGGGAGAGAGAGAGAGAGAGAGAGCAAAGGCGCAGTCTCTGAACACATTCAATGCAGCAGCGGCGACTTTCAGACCTAATAATACTACTACTACCTTCATCACATCTCCGTTGTAATAGTGGACCTGCAGCTGATAGTCAGCTATCCACGTGTGCTCCCACCAGGTTTCACTGGAGTGTTTCACACCAGGCGTACTTCACGTCAGAAAAGAGTTAAACTAGCTAAAACGTTTCAAAATGGCATTACAGAGCCAATTTAGAGCTTGTTAACGGCTTTAATGGCCTCTCCCGCCTCTTGGAGGCGGGACGGAGTCGGGAACCCCGCGACTGATTTTGTCAAAATTGCGTGGAGGCGGGATGGAGTCGGGATGGGGTCGGAAACCCCGACCCCGCAAATTTAACCCCCCACACGCCTCCAAACCCGACTCCATGGGTCATTCAAAATCCAGCCCTTGTGTTTTGATTTAGTATTTCTATCACTTCAGAAATATACATTTCAGAATTTTTTAAGTTTATACAAGTGTTCTTTATTTTAAAATTCGTATGTGTTACATTTATCATTTAACTATGTGTAGATGTCCAATGATAAAATGTTAGGGAATTTCTGTATGCACAGTATTGTGATCAATTCATAGGAGAACTGATGTTGCAAATGAACAGAATCTATCAAAATTCTTCATAAAAAAATGTACATTGACTCTGATTCTAATCCTTATTTGTGCATTCATCCATTTTAAACAGTTAACGTTTCTGTCCTAATGTTAGTTTAACTATTTAATTTTATTTCATATGGTTAGACAGACCATAAGCAGCATTTTCCAGAGTCTGATCGTACATGAGGTTGAATTTTGATAACAATTAAAAAAAAAGCAACCATACATGAAATTAATTTACACAGTCTCAATCCAGTTCGAGTGGGTGTGAACCCTTAGCAGACGACTAATTCAGGAATAATTGTCATTAAATTGGTAAACTCACTCACAGGATGGCCAGTGTGGGAATTGAAAAAATGGCCATGAATTTCCTCGCTATTTTCAGCACTTACACTGTTATAACACCATTATCATATTTTAAAAATCACAGAAACTTGCATTTAATGCATTGCTGCTTATTGTGCTAGATGCGAGTTGCCTCCATTTTTGTGGCGGCTTTTACGATCCACAGCCCAAGCTGCCCTGGTCTCATTTGCATAGGAGCACCACTCACCTGGTGGAATTTCCTGCTTTTACACCACTGCTGAGCTTTGGGAAAATTAGACCCATATAAACTAGGCGTAGCTGCTACCCCAGTTACCTGATTCAAGTGGAAGGGAGGGGTTTGAGAGCTTTGAAGAGTCCCCAAACATTGCATGCTTATTTCTGGTTTCTCAGATGTTTTATCAACCTGCTTTTTCACAGTTTCGTTCACTGATACTGGCACTTGATCCATCCTCCACAGTGCTACAGTCTCACTGCACCCCTATATTTTTTGACATCCCATCCCCCCCGGGCCCCTAACATACTTAAAATTACCCCAGAGAAGGTTTGGCATTCCCCATACTTTTTATTACCATCCTTATGGAGGAAGAGAAGGAACAGCAGCGCATGGAGGCAAAAAGTATAAGGCAACATGGCAGAAGATACCAGATACTACCCTCCACAGCGTGTCTATAGGCAACAAAGGTCCTTTGTGGACCTCTCAGAGGAGCTTTGCATTCGAAGGAGGCGACTGTCCAAGGCTGCCATTGCATGTCTGTGCGATCTTCTTTGCAAAGAACTTGAGTCTTGCTCCACAGCCAAAACAGCTCTGCCTGTCGCTATGAAAGTGATCACTGCCCTGATTTTTGTTGGCCCTGGATCCTCTCAAGTTGCCACAAGGTATCTGCACCACAGGACCCAGGAATCAGTCCCTCCTGTCCTCCACTTCTTCCAGGAGGACTTGCAGTGAAAAATTCACAGTCGTTTGACAAGATGCTGTCCTGTCATGCTGAGCCATGACTGCTCATGGCTCTGGCAAGAGGCACATCAAATGAGGGTGGGAAATGTCCTGAGTGGTTAAAATGCAAAGGGGTCAAGGAAAGAATATCTGTTGCCTTGCCCTGCTGTACCTAAGTGCTCTCACAATGACTGCAGTCTTCACAGAGGCTGCGCCACTTCTGAACTGAAGTTTCCAGGGAATCTAAGATGCTCGCTGCGATTTTAGAATGCAATTCCACCAGAGCTTACACTGCTTCATATGCAAATTACCTTATCCAGGAACTCCATATGCTGGTGAATGGCGTAGCTTTCTGGCGCCACACCAAGGAATTGACATCAAGGAAATTCAGGGCCAATTGTCACATTGGTGTAATAAGGAGTGCTCGTCTGAGGTTGTACAATGTTAATTTTTTATATGTACTATATGGAAAGAGTTGCTTAAAGGTCTGTCTAACCATATGAAGGAAACACAAAGTAGCTAAATTAGCAACATAAGGACAGATATATTAACTGGATGAATGCAACATAGGAACTGGAGTAGGCTATTCAGCCCCTTGTGACTGTTCCACCATTCAAATTAGATTATGGCTGATCTGTAGCTTAACTCCATTTACCTGCCTTGGTTCCGTAACCCTTAATATCCTTGCCGAACAAAGATCTATCAATCTCAGTTTTGAAATTTTCAATTGACCTAGCCTCAAAAGCTTTTTGAGGAGAGAGTTTCAGATTTCCATTACCCTTTGCGTGAAGAAATGCTTTCTGACATCACCCCTGAATAGCTTAGCTCTAATTTTAAGGTTATGCCCCCTTGCTTTGGACTCTCACACCAGAAGAAGTAGTTTTTCTCGACCAACTCCTTTGATCATCTTAAACACCTCAATTAGATCACCCCTTAAATCTCCATATTCCAGGGAATATAAGCCTAGTCTAGACAACCTGTCCTCATAATGTAACCCTTTTAGCCACGGTATCAGTCTGGTGAATCTGCACCCCCTCCAAGACCAATATATCCTTCCTGAGGTGCGGTGCCCAGAACGGAATGCAGTACTCCAGGTGGGGTCTAACCAGAGCTCTGTACAGCTGAAACATAACTTCCAGCCCTTTTGAGATAAAGAACAACATTCCGTTAGCCTTTCAAGTTATTTTTTGTACTTGTCCACTAGTGATTTCTGTACTTGGACCCCTCAATCTCTCTGTTCATCCACAGTTCCTATCTTCTCGCCAGTTAGAAAATACTCAGATCTATCTTAGGTCCAAAGTGGATGACCTCACACTTTCCCACATTGAGCTCTGCCTGCCACAGTTTTGCCCATTCATTAATCTAGCGATGTCCCTTTGCAACTTTCTGCTCCCATCTACATTATTTACTGTGCCATCTAGCTTAGTGTTTTCAGCAAACTTAGATTAAACGGCTCTCTATTCCTTCATCCAAGACATTTATAAATATAATGAAAAGCTGAGGCCCGAGTACAGATTTCTGGGTATACCACTAGTCACGTCCTGCCAATTTGAGTACACACCCATTATCCCGACACTTTGTGTCCTTCTCCTAACCAATTCTCTATCACAAACCTTCATAAAAATAAAGAATGAAAAATGACCACACATCTTATTCACTTTTACTTAATTTGCTCAATCAAAGATGATATTAAAATACATGAAGTCAGCTGCCTAATACTTTTCCTCAATTTTTTCCAACTTTAAGGCAAAAATGTCTAAAAGAACATGTTTATAATATAGTTAGAAATATTCAAGAGAAGAAATCATCACAAATACATTTTTAGGATGTTGCAACAGCTGACGACCAAACAAATTCTTCGGTCTTCGAGGTGGAATTTGTTAACGCACAATGTAAACATTCTAGATATTAGGCTGGAATATGAAAATTTGGTTTTTAACAGGTTGAAATAGGACTTTGCCAGCTGGTTACATAAGTACTTCTGTCTTTTTAACTGGATGGTTACTAACTGATGTAATCAACTAAATGGATTTTCAATGAGTCACTTTTCCATAAGATCTATCACAACAAGAGTTACCACTTCAAACATAGCCTTATAGACACTAATGTACGGTAACTGAGTATTAAAATTCTCTTTTTATTCCATAGCATTCCAAAACTTTTACTGGAGTTTTGAGGATCATATTCCACTATTCCATTTGTTTTTAATTACAGCCCCATTATCATGACTGAACAAGTAAAATACCATTTTTATTACGAGATTTTTGAATTTTCACCAGTTCTGGGAATCAAATTCTGTGATCTCATTTATTTTTCCATGGAAATCAGAAGTCGAGTTGCTTTGTATTTTCGGCTAATGTCGATTAGCATTTTACCATAAGAGGGGGGGGAAATAAACTACAGGTTGACTCGGGAATTAACACAAGCTTTACAAGCTCACAATGAAAGTAGCAGAAGGAATGACGTTATTACAGAAATGGCTGGCGTCCTTTTCATTTCAAATTCAATATCCTATTTAACAATCAGTTTGGAGCGGCAATAGGTAAAAGTCACTGATTAAAGTGTGATTCTAAAGAAGGAAAAGAAGCTAATCTGTAGGGTAATAGTGTTCGGAAGCTGCGATAACTATAACCTAAATGACTATTCTATATTGACTAATGGTTTTGCTCAGATAGCGTGTTGGGTGCTTCATTCAATATATGAAAAGCAGCTCTGAGAATGGATTTCTACAAGTCCTCATAGTTTCTCCAGTAGCTTGCTGTTATTTGTCATTCGTTTATTTAATTTTAGTCTATAATTTAGAAAATCTTATGTCTGATTCATGAAATGGACTGCAGTACCATATTTTTTTTTACACACAAAATATACTTATTTCAAATGCCTGAATCACTACTTCTTCTAGCTGGCTCAAAAGTTAAATTTAATGTTAAATATAAGTTTAAGCTAAAACATTCTAAAATTCACAATGATTGCGAGTCAGCTTTACTGCACTCCAACTGTTGTTCTGAAACATGTAACGTTAGCATGGAATTTCTCTTGCTTTGTAAAATCAACAGAAGGTATAATTGTTAGATTGTTAAATTATTTACTGCTGAATAGAAAGATATTCTCAATAATGGAGTTTTATAGAACATCTGCCAATATTCTGGTTGAGCTACTTAATATATCTATGGAATTATATATATAATTACAATTTAATTCCAGACAGGCTAATCTTTAGGCATTCTTCGAATTTGTTCAGCCGAGTTTAGTTTAATAAATTATTGTCAAACCTAGCTGGAAAGTTATAACTTATGGATCTACTGTTTCTTTCCTTTTACTGCTCACTGGATATAGTGGGAAAGATACTAAAACTCATCATATCTTGCTGCTCAATAACAAATGAAGGAATAATATCTATACCTAAATGGCATTAAATCATAAGTGTGAGAATATGTCAAAGGTGAGACATTTAATATGGATTATCAGAGGCAAAGCAAGAATCCCAAAGCAAAGTTGCTTGAAAATTACAGTTTTGATGTAGATAGTTGCAATATTATAGGTGGCGATTGGATCATTTTGTTTGAAAGGTATAGTTACAGGTTGAACATGTACGCTATTATAATGCAAAATTAAAGTGGGAAAGTGGCAGGGCTCACTAAATTGAAATTATACATCTTTTCATTCAGTCAAGGATATTTGAACATTAATGAAACAAAATGATAAATATAATTTTGGATTAGCATAAATAAATGTGTAACAGCAAGTCTACTGATTTGTATGTTTTATCTTGGTAATTACAGTACTTTAATGATGTGCTAAAGCAATACCAACAATCTATTGGCACTAACAGGCTTCACTAATTTTTCTAGGAAGCAAAATTCTCATTAGTGAACAGCAAGGCCACTACATGGAAAAATAATTGGTTCATTTAACTCCGATGATATTTACTTGGTTGGGATCTGCTCCAGTTGAAGTGTTTAAACTTTTTGTAAACTTTCAAATTTTTTTGTCCATATGGTGTTTATAGTAATGGTTTCTAAGAAGCTAAATGAATCAATTTGCTGCCACACATACTTTCAGGAAGCTCAAAGAGAATCTGGATTTGGTAAATGTGGGGACACTGCAGTCCTTTAATAAGGAACTTGACAAACTTCTGATGGAGAAAATCATTGAGGTATGTTTGGGTGTGTGAGGTAGTTAAGTTTGCCTGATGATGGATCAGTGGAAACCATAGTCTCTTGGAGCCGGCTTAGTTGCCCTATGGAATTTCCGGGAGTTTCCTTTCCTGAAATTGGCTACAATTTTTCTTCCCTCTGTTTCTTGCCTCCTCCAGGACCTGGCATAACTCAGTCTTGGTAAGGGAGGTGTATAGAGTTACATTATCGATTGGACGGGGTGATGATTGGGTCTCGACTTTTTCATATGATTTTGTAAACGTGGTAATACTGAATGATTAGTATCTTTAAATAGAGTTGCTCATGTGGAATATAATCTGAATAATTTTCGTTTAGCTGTTATCCAAAATATAATTTTCTTAACAGTTCATAGTATCTCGCAATGGAATTGAACTCAAATATCCTAAAATACTGATAACAAAAGATTGATTGTTCAAGACACAAACGTAAACAACATTTTTCTGCATAACATGATTCTATACTGTGTGCTAGAAACAGAGGGACATATTCCGATATTTTATTTCGAATACTATAATTCTTACAGCAAAAATACTTCACCTCAGCAGCTGCCCTAATGCAGTTCGACAGGCTAGAAATTATGGGCAACGATATGAATTCTTAACGAGCCCGTACCAAATTCATCTCTGCGTTATTGTAACTGAGGCTAACTTTAAATGAACAGGCTCCTTCCATTAAAATAGCGGAGAGAGGAATTTGCTACTAGCACGTTAAGTGTACGATTAAGTGGCCCACCTTAAGTGATGCTCCTGTGTGTTAGACGAGCCTTGAACGGCAAATTGTCAAATAAATGGGTAATTCGACCAGGAGAGCGACCGTCTGAAGGGCAAGATAGAGAGTGGACGGGGCGGCGGCGGCGGCGGCGGGGAGGTTAACGCTGAGATCTGAGCCCCTGGCGTGCTCCTTACCTAGATGCTGTTGTTGTTGGAGCCGGAGATCTGGCTGAGAGTCATGGACTCGGTGTACTGCTGGCTGCTGGAGGACAGAGAGTGGCGACACGAGCGCTGGAAGCGATGGCTTCTGCCGTGGAAGGAGCCGCTGTTGCCGAAGCCCCGGTGCTGATTGCCCAGGTACTCCTTGTAGTTCTTGGTGAGCAGGGTGTAGAGGAACGGGTTGATGCAGCTGTTGCTGTAGGTCAGGCAGGTCATCAGGTAGTTGATGTGACCCCGCGTCCTCTGGGACAGCGAGAGGGGCGACTGATAGTGCTCGATCATCTGCCACACCCAGAAGGGCAGGAAACAAGCCCAGAAGACCAGGACGATGGCGAAGATCATGTAGAGGACTTTCTGGTTAGGCGAGCGCTTGGTTTGCTTAGCGTTAAAAGTAGTCACTTGGGAGATCCAGTAGGTCCGGGCTAACCTAATGTACAAATACCCAATGATTATCCCAGGAGCTAAAATACTGGTGGTGAAGAGTACGGTCATGTAGATTCTAAAGACGTGAACGCTCCAGGTAGGAGCGCAAATGTTTTTGCCTCGGATCTGCATTAATTTGATGATGATAATCATGGGCAGTGCGAGCAGCAAGGAGGCGAGCCAGATCACCACAGCTATGGCCTTCCTGTAACTTTTGGACCTCTTGACAGTGTCCAGGGGTTTGACCACGGCCAGATAGCGCTCGGTGCTCATCACGGTCAGGGTGAAGATGCTGGCGTGCATGGTGAGAAAGTCAACGCTGAAGAGCACCCGACAGCCAATGTCCCCGAAGTACCAGCCCTTGACGAAGTAGGTGCAGACGATGAAAGGGATGGTGGAGAGGTAGAGCAGGTCAGCCAGAGCCAGGTTGATGATATAGATGTACATGGAGGCGGCGGATCTCATGGAGTGGCACATCACCACCAGAGTGTAGATATTTCCCGTCACTCCGATGATGAACATGAGAGATAGGATGGTCCCGATGGAGCAGGTCACCACCAGCTCCTCCACCGAACCTGCTGTCGAGGGCAGGCGGTCAGTGGTTGTGAGGTTGGTGGAGATGGTGCTGATGTTCCACTCTGGGAGGCCAGCCTCAGTGGCCATCTCTCCGAATCGGTGAGAGGGAGAAGCCGAACAGCCCCAACCGCAAAAAAAAAATCCACTTCTAATTTAATCTCAGCAATTAAAAAAAAAAATCTTTAAAGTGCTTTTAAGTTTCTTCTCTAGACAAAAAAAAACTTTTTTTTTTCTCTGGGAAAGGTCCATCTAGGTTAACTCACAGCCAGACATGCTGCACATCTCCCTGGTGGAACTGACAAGCCATGTGCGGGACTTGAGTTGAGTAGCGGAGTCTTGCAGATGGTTTTTGTGGTTTAGTTGAAGGGCCACCGATCAGTAAGTCCTCCTCAGTGCATGGCCAAGACCTGAGAGAGCAGCATTAGTTGCTCATTGGGAACAAGCAGTGAGAACAGGTCCGGGTTCCCGCTGTCTGGGTGATGCGGTGCCTGTGATGCGTGTCCCCTCCGCCCGGCCCAGCGCTATTTATGCCGCCGATGACGCGGGCTTTCGTTTCCCCTTGTTTTTGAAACGCCGACACTCGGAGAGCCGTGCCGCACTTTCATTTGTTGCTCTCATCGCAGTTTCTGGTCAATAATAATTGGTAAACTGATGCCGCGTGTGGGTGCAGCTCACTGCTGCCGCTCATTTTAATCCAGGCGAGTGCGGTTAATTACGAGAGCCCATGTGTGGAGCTGAAGGATACTGAATGGGAATTCCACAAAGGAAACTCGGCGATTCTTCCACATCATACAACGCTGTTAATACATTTCAAATATATCGTTTCATTTAAAAAAAAATAATGTTTAGGTGTATATCCCCAAGAATACAATCTTTCAATGAGGTTCCAGCAAATGGACTGGGATTCTACCACCTCATACAATACTGCTTCCATCATCTTAAGTTTATTGTTTTTTTGGCATTACTCTATTTAATATTGTTTAAGAATATGACTCTTTTGATCAGGCTACACTATCTTAAGGAGTAAGACTACTGTTCCTCAAATCCTGCCCCTATTAGCACTCAATGTGATTTTGTTCATTGGCATCCTCACTCCAACACAGAGTGCAGTTTTCTTTAACACTGCAATTATCATTGGATCAAACAGCAACAGAAGGAGGCCATTTGGCCCATCGTACCTGTGCCGGCTCTTTGGTAGAGCTATCCAATTAGTCCCACTCCCCTGCTCTTTCCCCACAGCCCTGCAAATTTTTCCTTTTCAAGTATATATCCAAATTCTCCTGCACTTTTGGATTAATGCAAAGTAATTTCCGGTGCACAACAATGCAAGAGAGGAGAGCATAACTCCGGGGGCAGGTTGTTGATCTGCCCCCCTCCCCTCATCCCGTGCATTAAAACTAGAAGTATAAGACTATCTCAAATAGGGAGTCTCACAGCAAGTGCAGTATTTTAAAAGTGCAGTAGCTCTGTGCAAACATGCATGACGAAGGAGCAGCGCTCTGAAAGCTTGTGATTTCAAATAAAGCTGTTGGACTATAACCTGGTGTTGTGCGACTTCTCACATTTGTCCACCCCAGTCCAACACCGGCATCTCCACATCAAACATGCATGCACAAAGTTCCTTTGTCACTAATCTTCGTGCAACCTCCAGCAAGATAGCGCCTGTAGTATAACTTCAGTTTGGCGTGCCACATTACAGATAGCAATTTGAAATCGCAATATAACAGTCACAACCCTTGTTCCAATTCAAATCCTGAAGAAGATCACAGTTTTTGTTAATCTGAACCCTGTAAAAATTGGCCTGGATTTTGCGGTCAGCAGCAAAGGAACAGCATTTGCAGTTCAGCTTGAAAAAAGCTGCCCACAGAGTTTAAGTGGGCTCTGGAGCATAGACTTCCTTTTTCCCAACATCAGTTTGAATTTGGCGCCCTCTACAGGGGATCTGTGGCATCTGTGAACAGGGCAAGCAGCAGGGAGGCTGATCAACCAACCAATCAGATTGAAGAATCCTCACAGACGGCAAAGCAGGAAGTAAAAAACAGGAAATATAAATTGTACAGAAAGCGAAATAAAGATTGGGACGTACATATGGGATTAAGAGAGAAATTTAAATAGAAAAACACAAACTTAAAAAAAAATCATTTTTATTTTTTAAAAATCTGCAACAATTAATTTTCTTCTCAGGCAATGAAACTCCACACGTGTAAAAAATGCTTTTTCGAGGCCAGAGTGGTTGTTCAGCAGTAATTATGACTTACTATGCTTTTCATCGGTCTTTAGTGTGATAATAGTGGGTAATTAGTTTAAGTTCATGCCTTTATAGTGATTTCTTTGGTGGTTCCATCAGCAAAGATTGCAACAGTGCAGCCTATGGAGGAGCAGGGTATCACTGACAGCAACCTCTGGATTTTCCTGTTTAACTGCGCATGTGCGAATGCCAGAAGTTGCCGTCAGTTTTAGCCAGTAGTAACACCGAGCGCTGACAGCCTCGCCGTTATTACTACAGCAAATTCTGGGCCATTACAATTTCTGTTAATCCTTATTTTACCCCTAACCCTGCAAGACTGCAATTTCTGATGATCCGGATTCTAATCATAAAATAGATTGCAGTTTCTATTAATTTTCATCCTAATCCCAACATAGAGTGCAGCTCAATTTGGCTAATTCTTAAGCATGAAACACACTGTACTTTCTGTTCGTCTTAACTGTAACTCTAAAACAGTCTGCAGTTTTTATTATTCCTTAGCCTAACCCCCAACTTCAACCAGACAGCAATTTTAGTTAATAATTTCCCAGCCTATAAAACAATAGTTTCTGTTAATTCTGATTTTAAAGCAAACTATAATTTTTGGTATTCCAAGCTAATACAGGATGCCATGCTGTTATGCAGTTGTTATTAACTGGTGTAGTATTGATAGCTTCTGAACAAAGATATGAGTGGGAGCCATGGTTATAATAGACCACTGATATCACTGTGGAGTGGGGAAAGCACACAGTCCCTGATACATGTTCTGTTTACTCACCTCTGATTACCAGTAAGATTCTTTGTGATTGAGCAGAATTGATGAGAGTTAGTAAGGTAAAAAATGGAATAGTAATACAAATGGGTCAGTTTCAATTAAAAAAAGTATTACAATTAGTCTGCAGACTGATTTTAAAAAAACATCTGTTTTAAGATTGAGATGAGGATTAAAACAGGTTGCCATTTTTGTTAATCTGCACCTTAACCTTAATGCTGTCACTGGCAGTTTCTGCATTTCCTAGCCCTAATCAACAACCAAGTTTATACCCACTTCATTATGTTATGTTTTAAAAATTCTATTTGTTACTGTTGAATTTAGTTAATAATCCATCTATATGGTGAGCTGCAAGGTATTAATACCAACTGCCTCCAAACTCTTATCTAAAGACACACTTTGCTGAATCTCAAGCTCAGCACCACTAAATCTTCATGCAGGCAAGTTCAACCACTTTTGGGTTGACATTTGGCAGCAGTTACTTTTTTGTAGATTTTAATGTACTGCTGAAATGTGATCAGGGAAAATAAAATGGAGTGGAACAATTTTGTTGTGGAGAACTGGTCATGGTGATTTAAAGCAAGCCATAATGGACTGGCGATATGAGTGTGGCAGTTTGTTTCTCTGTTATTCCTCATATGAAAAATACTTTGGCTTTGCAATTATGCTATGTGAGTTGTGTATGCATGTGAATAAGTAGTAGAACTTCCAACTCCTTATATTTTGCACATCTGTATTGAGATATTTGCCAGAGTGTGAACTCAACCAGGAATATTAATATTGTATACCTGTCACTGGCCAACACCTGCCAGTGAGCAAAGTGCCAGTACAGGCCTTCTCTTCAGTTTGATCATGTCATTGGCCAACATCTGCTAGTAAGTAAAGTGCCAGTGGCGGCTTTCTTTCTAATATGATCACATTTTCTGAGAGAAACATGTATGCAGACCCTGCTTTAAATAAATCAGCACAAATTAAGTATAATTTATATTAAAAAAACAGTTTTGTGAAGATTTTGATTCTACTGCTGCCTAACCCTCTTCGTCCTTCTCGACCTGTCTGCAGCCTTTGACACGGTTGACCACTCCATCCTCCTCCAACGCCTCTCCACCGTCATCCAGCTGGGTGGGACTGCACTCGCCGGGTTCCATTCTTATCTATCTAATTGTAGCCAGAGAATCACCTGCAATGGCTTCTCTGCCCGCTCCTGCACCATTGCCTCTGGTGTCCCCCAAGGATCTATCCTTGGCCTCCTCCTATTTCTCATCTACATGCTGCCCTCCGCAACATCATCTGAAGACACAGCGTCAGTTTGCACATGTACGCTGATGACACCCAGCTCTACCTCACCACCACCTATCTCGACCCCTCCACTGTATCTAAATTGTCAGACTGCTTGTCCGACATCCAGTTCTGGATGAGCAGAAATTTCCTCCAACTTAATATTGGGAAGACCAAAGCCACTGTTGTCGGTCCCCACCACGAACTCCGTTCCCTAGCCACCGACTCCATCGCTCTCCCTGGCAACTGTCATATTTGACTACGAGATGAGCTTCTGACCACATATCCGCGCCATCACTAATACCGCCTATTTCCACCTCCAGAACATTGCCCGACTCCGCCCCTGCCTCAGCTC
Organism: Squalus acanthias; assembly: GCA_030390025.1. Classification (NCBI taxonomy): domain Eukaryota; kingdom Metazoa; phylum Chordata; class Chondrichthyes; order Squaliformes; family Squalidae; genus Squalus; species Squalus acanthias. The sequence continues at coordinate 24,511,517 of CM059447.1, read as the reverse complement.
ATCTGCTGCTGAAACCCGCATCCATGCCTTTTACCTCTAGACTTGACCATTCCAAGGCACTACCGGCTGGTCTCCCACAATCTATCCTCCGTAAACTTGAGGTCATCCAAAACTCTGCTGCCTGTGTCCTAACTCGCACCAAGTCCCATTCGTCCATCACCCCTGTGCTCGCTGACCTACATTGGCTCCTGGTTAAGCACACCTTGATTTTTAAATTCTCATCCTTGTTTTCAAATCCCTCCATGGCCTCGCCCCTCCTGATCACTGTAATTGCCTCCAGCACCACAACTCTCCGAGATAGCTGCACTCTCTAATTCTGGCCTCTTGAGCTTCCCTAATTTCAATCGCTTCACCATTGGTGGCTGTGCCTTCAGCTGCCAAGGCCCTAAGCTCTGGAATTCCCTCCCTAAACCTTTCCATCTCTCTACCTCTCTTTCCTCTTTTAAGACGCTCCTTAAAACCTACCTTTTCGACCAAGCTTTTAGTCATCTGCCCTAATATCTCCTTATGTGGCTTGGTGTCAAATTTTGTTTTATAACGTTCCTGTGAAGTGCCTTGGGATGTTTTACTATGTTAAAGGCACTATATAAATACAAGTTGTTATTGTTGTTGATAGGGAGAGCTTGGAATGTTTGTATCTATCTGATTCGAAGGACAAATAATAAAATATGCATGGCTAGCCTTTTTTTCTATTTCAAATTAGTGGCAGGTTAAGATTTAAAAACAATAATTGCACTATCAGATAAAATAATTGAGTGTTCTTGAAATGGTCTGGGACTTGAACAAAAAGGGGGAGTGAGACTGAAAGAAATGATACTGGCCGGATTTTGCAATAGGAATAACAGTGAGGCTGTCAGCGCTCACCGTTATTATGGAGTAAATCGGACAGTAACCTCTGGCGTCCGCACATGTGCAGTTAAATGCGGAAATCCGGATGGTGCTGCCCAATTTGCCCTGCTCCTCCGCAAGCTTCACTACACAAATACCTCGCCGATCGATTCGGCAATAAAATACGTGAAGGGTGTGATGTTGCGGTACTTACCCACTAGTTACCCACTAAACACGCCAGAAAAAGTTAGGGCTGGTGCATTCAGGTGTAAGTGAATTTTTAACGGCGTGATAAGTCTTAATTACTGCCGAACAACCACTCTGGCACTGAAAATTTACTTTTACAAGTGTGGAGTCTCATTCCTTCAGAATTTCATTATTGTTGGAGTTTTAAAAACAATTAAAATTAATTTTTTTTTACGATTCTTTCTGCCTCTTTTATCTCTCTTAATCCCATCTTTCCCTTGCTTTCTGTACATGATTTTACAATGAATTAAATATTCTAATTTATACTTCCTGCTTTAGACTCTGCATGGCTCAGAGGATTCTTCAATCTGATTGGTTGAAGACACACGCTGTTGCTTGGCCTGCTCGCACATGCCACAGATCCCCTGTAAAGAGCGCTGCGCTGAATAGGATCTCGAATTACTTTAAGTTGCCACTCAAAAGCCCACGAAAAGTCTGTGGGCAGCTGCAAGTATAATGAGCAGTGTGTGCTGACCGCAAAATCTGGGCCAATGAGTGGAATATATTATGCAGTATTTCTGATTTCTGGTCTTCCTATTACTCTTCTGCAATATATTTTAAAATAGATAAAATGGAAGACTTCTTGGCGTCATCACATTATAGAATACTTTGCTACTGGAAAAGTATGGGGCAAGTAGTTTAATTTGTGTTCTGACAACTAGATTCATTGCAAGTGAGCAGGGGAGTTATCCCCGGTGTCCTGGCCAATATTTATCCCTCAATCAACATTACAAAAAAAACCAAATTATCTGGTCATTATCACATTGCTGTTTGTGGGAGCTTGCTATGTGCAAATTGGCTGCTGCATTTCCTACATTACAACAGTGACTACACTTCAAAAAGTACTTCATTGGCTGTAAAGCGCTTTGGGACCTCCGGTGGTCGTGAAAGGCGCTATATAAATGCAAGCCTTTCTTTTAATGGCCAGCTTATATTACAGCATTTTATTTTTGAGATAGTAATGCTCTATAATTATTTGTACTAGATATTGTGAGTGCATAGTTCAAAGATCAACTTGGATTTGATTTCTATACTGTGGACCAGAAACTTTTTCAGTATTAATTTATTATAATTCTCAATAAAACTATTACATATTTTGGCAACATAATTATGTAACCCATCATTGATAATGCAATGGAACCTTCTAAAATTCACAATTTAAAATGAGAAAATTGCCTGAACTTATACATTTAATAAATTATGATTTGAAAATAAATAAATTTAATGGATTTTATTTAAATAGCTATGTTATTTTCAATTAGATTATTCCGTTACAGCAATCTGTTGAGTTATGACTGTTAACTTAAGGAATGCTGAGAGACTGCCACTCACACATGCAATGTCACAGTTGATTTTGGCCACGTCAGTCCTCTGTTCAAGCTGATTGGTCTCAGTGACACTGTGAAGCATAAGAAAATTATCTATGGGATTTGTTCACATTGGTAAACATGCACATGGAGAGTATAATGCTGCCAAAGTATTTGAGCTAAGGAGCTCAAGTTTATAATCCAAAACAACACTTCATGTTGCCAATTACTGGCTTTCAAGTTTTCAAACCTTATGACAGGATGGCTTTGAACTACGAAAATCGACAGTAAATGCCCCGCTGCCTTTTTCTTCATTGACAGGCCCAATGAATGCTCACAAAGCTTTATTTGTATCTTTGGGCATTTCATCCTGTCCCTCCAATAGAATCTCTCTCATCACATCTGGATACTACTTGATAATTTGAAATGATGTGTGAAGGATTAGTACTAAAGAAGAAAGAGAAAGCATCTTTATGATAGAATCTTCATGGTTCTCCTTAGGAGCATCCTCCATTCTCTGTGGTTCTACCCAACCATCTCCACAGGCCGAGCAGGGGTAAAAATAATCTGAATCACCAAGGGCAGGGCAGGGCTTTCCTTACCTGAGTGGAGAAACAGTGAGCATCATATGCAGGACACCACATACAAACATACAAAAAATGATGGAAAAGAAAAGACCTACTGGTCCATTCAGCCTGTTCCATACAGTTGTTATTCCTGGTGCATCACTATACATACATTCCCCACCTCACCTTGAGCCATGTCATTGCAAAATGACTTAAAAGGTCATCCCTGATGTGATTTTCCTAGGACTGGTTACCCAGTGCCAGCTCACATTAGTAGTGCAGAGGATGCTCCTGAGAAGAAAGATACAAACTCTACCAAATATAGCTAATCTCTCTTTCTCAGGTTATTATAGTTAATGTCATTTAATGTTACAAATCTTTCACTCTTTTGGTACCTATGTCTATAATAGATTTGCTGTTCTTCAATGTATTTAACTGAAGTTTAGTTGAGGCTGTCTTTTCAACATCATTAGCATTCAGGAATGTATAAATGCATCCTCTTACCTGACAATTTCTACTATTTTAGGTTCTGCCAATTGATTTTACCTCTTTCACTTGAGGCTGTTACCTTGGAAACATGGGTTAAAATAACCCACCTATACTTTTCTGCAACGCAGAATGACCAAATAAATGATTAGTAATAATGAATCAAATAATGGCTTGCGAAGCATACAGGATTAATTATAAAATAAAATGAACAGCTTATTCTACTGAATTCATTATTTTGCTGTACCTCATTTATTCCTTATTTTATTTCATTCTATTTCTCGATCATCCACTTATTTTATACTTAATTTTCTTTTCTGTTTTTTAAAAAAAAACTTTCTTCTGTTTCTTGTTTATCCATTTCAGGTAAACCTGGAATGTAAGCACAGGAAGAGTGATTGATTGCTATCTTACTGGAACCATCTGGATGTATATTTTCACAGGGGTTTTACTTGGATATTGTTAGGGATATACAAGAAAAGCTGCAGGTTTTACAGTGTTTTAGTGATATCAAAAAAACAGAGGGAGAGGCAGGACTACAAAGGCTCAGCCATTCAGTTGATCCACAAAATAAAAATCCCCTTTCAGTTGTAAACGTAAGGGGAAATCAGGGAAAACCAGAAATTATGAATTTAAATCTTCTTCCATAGTTGTTTATTTGTGTGCCGGAATATAAGCATATTTAACATGGCAGGACAGTAATGTCTGCATTTGAAACAGTAATTACTTGGGCTTCCCACAGTTGGTCAGTCTATTTATTCAGGATATAAGTTGAAAGCTTGTTTACAGTGGGTTTCTGCCCAGGGCAGATACCAAATACAACATAGAGCAGCAGACAGCGAAAACCCAACCCAGACAAACATCTTTAACATTTTCAATTTCTTAGTGTTGCTGTCAGTTCATATCGCGGTGATGATTTTATTTAAAGCTTGTGCGAATAGGTCATGTGTAATCTCAGTCAGGTCTTGCCACGGAACTTCCAGCAGTCTATATCAATTATATTATATCATAGACATCAGTAATAGTCTTTGTTTATCCCTTCATCACAGAGAAGAATCCACATTATTAGCATCAAGAGTGTGGACCTGGGCACAGCTTACCTTTTATGTAACTTTTATATAATCAAATGTGACCAACAGTTCAAAACAAGGATTGCTACACTTTAGCCAGACCTCAACATTTATACCAGGCACACAAACTGCGGCAGCTGTGCCTAAACATTTTGTATAAATCCAAAATATCCAGACTGAAGGAAAGCAATGAAGGTATGCAGACTATTTCTCCTGCCTATGGAACTTTCTGCCACAAAGTGTTGATATCTGAATGAGTGGAACAAAATATGTAAGTGAGCAGAATAATGGTAAAATTTCATAAACACATTTAAAATACTGCACATAGAAAGAAAAAAATAGGTGCCATAGGAATCCATGAATGATGTTGAAGTAGCAAAATAGTAAGAGATCTAGGGGAGTAAATTGGATAACCTTTGAAAACGGGCACAGGGATCGCGATGTGAGATTAACCCACTCCCGTTGATTGCAATGCAGGCAGGATGCCAACTTCGTGCTGCCTGCTCATTTCCATGATTGATGTGTGCAGCCAATGCTTCCCCGTGCTGTTCATTGGCTGCACACATCAGCAGGGGGGGTGATATCATGAGTGCCTAGCACTGCATTGCTAGCCTACACTTCTTAAAGGGGAGGTGCATTGTGGCTGCTGGTGGTGCTAAGATCATTCTGAATATTGTGCTGTGGAAGAATCAACAATGGCTGACCATGGGAGAGAGCCTGCACCAAGGTTTTCAGATGCTGCACTGGAGGTCTTGGTGGAAGAGGTGGAAAGAAGGAGAGATGTCCTGTATCTTCAAGGGGGCCAGAGGCCCTCCAGACCCATGTTCAGGTCAATGCCAGGAGTGCAACCCCAGGACCTGGATGCAGTGCAGGAAGAAGTTTAATGATCTCACACGAGTTGTCAAGGTCAGTGAGTGCATCTTCAAATGCCATATCCTACCAACTGCACCACTAGCCTCAGCCACTTCTCAATTCACTACACGCCCATCACTCACCTATCAGCAATCTCTCTCAATCAGGACTCATACCTAATATTCATATACTTTACCTCACCCTCACACACTGTCGCACCCACCGTTTGCACACTCTGGCAACTATTCAACCACAACACTCATTAACACACTGCCCTCTTTCTTGCAGGAGAAGGTGCTGCACAACAGGAGGCAGCAGGAATTAATGGGAGGGGGAGAGGTGCGCCTGTTTTAACCCCCATGGAGGAGACAGTGCTGGCCATTGTGGGAAGGGGCATTGCTGAGATCCCTTCTCCCCCTCTTCCTCCTCCCTCTTCTAACCGCTTGTCCTGCTCTGTGTGGCCTCTGCTCATTCTCCCAGTCATGCTCAATGCCAAAAGGAAGCCATACTAGACCATCCATGTCTGGAAGCAGCTGGTTTGTGCACAAGCCTTTAAGTCACCAAAAAAGTACTTCAGCAGCAGCCAGACCACTCCAGACTATTGAGATTTTAAACAAGTATGGAAAAGCCCCCAAAACATGTAGAATTGCAGCAACAGCCAGAAGAAACAATCCAGCAACTAACTTGTAAGTAGTTGATGATCCCTTTAAATAGTGCCAGTATGGGGGACCTTCATAACATGGAAAGGCTGGAAAAACTTGGGCTTTTCAACCCCAAAAAGAGATGACTGAAAGCTGATCCTATTTGCTAACCTAGAAAACTCGCAAATGCTGACCAACAGCTGAAAAAAAGCTGACCGCTCAAAAATAAACCTAAATATAGGCCTATGACACATGGAGACAATGAGTTAGACTGAAAGTGGGGTGGGATACGGGCTTGGCATAACCTACTCTACATATACCCAAAATTCTGCCACTGCAGCGAGGTTAACATCAGTGGTGATTTAGAAGTTAATTAAGGAGCTCTGAGTGCTAAAAGCATGAAGATTATTTTCTATGGGTTATACTCTCTCCAAAACAGTTTGATTTTTGATACCTGATATGGTGCATTTATTGGCATTGTTCATTTTTGGAGATTATTGTAATTTTGAATGTGAATCTCAGTATTTTTTTTATTATGTAAAATACATCACTTCAACCCATTCCATATTTTATTTCCAAACCAAAGCAATTCTACAAGTACAAAAAAGGAAATTGTCAAATGAAGCTGGTCACTGCATTCATAGCTGCAACCAGTATTGAAGAAAGTAAATCTTCATAGAAGGTGACAGTCAGGCATGCCCCTGAAAGTTCCTTTTGAGGAAAATAAAATATTTAATAATAAATATTTTAGTTCATTTGTTATATATAACTTCTTTGGGAACAAATACCAAGTAAACACACCCATAATTTGGACTCTTAGCAATCAATAGCTCATTTACATTTTTTTCTGTCTCAAGTCTGTGCAGAACAAACAATGGGGAAAAGTAACATCTGATTGATTCCTGTCCTACTCCAACTTCTCTAAAAAAAAACAATGAGCCATAAATATAAGATAGTCACTAATAAATTCAATAGGGAATTCAGGAGAAACTTCTTTACCCAGAGAATGGTTAGAATGTGGAACTCGCTACCCCAAGGAGTAGTTGAGGCCAATAGCATAGATGCATTTAAGGGGAAACTAGATTAACACATGAGGGAGAAAGGAATAGAAGGATATGTTGAAGAGGGGTGGGAGAAAACTTGTGTGGAGCATAAACACCAGCATAGATCAGTTGGGCCGAATGGCCTTTTATGTGATGTACATTCTATGTAATTCTTGCAGGCCCCAGTCCTGCCTTCCAAATTATCTGATTGTTTGTTTGATATTGACAACCTGCAATGTCAGTGATCCAAAGCTGGCTTTTGTTGTGAAATACTGACAATCTGACACAAGTTGAACTGTCAGTTTAAAAAAAACTCACAGTTAGCATGTGAGGTATATAAGATAGTGGTATACAAAAGGTAGATCCAGAGCACAGGACTGATGTCTCACAAAGAGTGAGCGACGCATCAAAATAACTTTTGGGTAGAGTAATGGAGGTGAAAGCCATGGGATCATTTAGCAAACCATGTGATGGTGTGATGGGGACTGAAGAAACCTTCTGGTTGGTGAACTAAGAATGGATCAAATGTCCTTCCTTTAAATAAGGATTATTTGCTATATAAGCTTATTCTTTCTGGTCTTCTGCCACTCACCATCAAATATATAGAACAGATGGTTATTATGTCTGCCATTGTTTGACACTAGCAAATCAACCAGTAGGAAGTGTACATCAAACTGGTGAGTCAAATGCAGTTTGCTTATTCTACCTATTTTGTGATCTTGTGATTGCAGTTCAGTACAGCTCTTTGTCAGACTGGATGAAGGTTTAGAATGCTTTTTTGATGCATCATTTTGCACAAGTTTACATTCTAATAAATATGAGTCCTTCATTATACTTGATTAGGGATGTGACAGATGTACTCTCTCAATCATGGTTTTGGTGGAAGGAAGTGGGTGTGTGTGGTGGGGGGGGGGATTAAGAACATTTGACTCATCAGTTTTGATATATGCTTCCTACTAGTAGACTTGCTGGTATCAAACAGTAGAAGACACTGAAAGCAATCTGCTGCGAAAGGTTTGATGGAGAATTGCCCTAGATCTGAAAAAAATAATTTGAAGCAGAAAATAGTCTTTACTCAAATATAGAGTGTAATCTAAAGCTGAAATCTAAACGATAACAAAAATTAAGGTATACAAGTAAGATATGGTAACAGCAACAATTTTATACATAGTTTTGATGTCACTTTCCAATATAAGAACAATACTGAATGTTGCATATATAATTACAGAATATTGGGCTTTACAGTCCAGAATTAAATTTGAATCATAATTATTTAGGTTAAAGATGTTTGAGTAGGAATGCAAACATTCTGTATATTAGAGTATGGAAGTGTCTCAAAAATCATTAACAGTTCAATGAGATTTGTGATAAAAGTTTTCCTTTTCGTAAACATACCAACAAGCATTGTTTTTTGGAAAGGTTGCTAAGAAATTGGAAAGGGAACTGCAACCTTGGAGGGAGTATTGATGGCTTGGCAAAGATAGAGGTAGCCTCCAGGAGGGAGCAGGAGCAGGATACAGCACCGGATGTGAAAGAATGAACTAAGCAAAACTCCAGTCTGATCTAATCAGTCTGATTTGCTTTCTTTTCCAATTTAAATAAAATTTGAAGACCAATACATATTCATTTGTAATTTATGACTATAAAAGTATGAGAACAAAATGAAAATACTGCAGATGCTGGAAATCTGAAATTAAAAACAGAAAATGCTGGAGATACTCAGCAGGTCAGGCAGCATCTGTGAAGAGAGAGAAACAGAGTTAACGTTTCAGGTCGTTTCAGTTCTGATGAAAGGTCATCTGTTTTGAAAGTATAAGAACAGGCTACCTAAATGAAAGCATAGCTTTAGTATTACTGCGATAAAACTGCATCCTGTAATGTGTCTTTTCAAGAGCATGCAATGGTAGATTTTCAGCTGCTCTGTGTATGAATGGGTGGCAGTGAGTAATTGCAGAAGGTGGCATAGGAGATGTAATCTCTACCATAGGGCAGAAATTGCAGATTATTTCACATTCTTAATAGCCGCCAAAAATAATAATACATATACAGTAAACATTGAGATTAAATTTTATATAATATTTTGCCAAATAAACCTTACCATTGTTTTACCTGTTGATACTGTGGTTCCTACACTAAAATAGATGGCAAGTTCATGCCCTGATGTAATGGGTAGGCCAAGAGCCAATTGCCCATAGAAGGCAACAGCATGTTTTTAAAAATATTTTTATGATTTGAATCTGTTGACGAGTTGGATTATTTTTTTGCCAGCACTACTTTATTTATGGATACAGAACCATGGTCTGAAACTGTTAACAAAACACTCTAATCTAGTTCACCACACAGAGCACTTTGTTTCAGTGTTACCATAATGACGGCACTGCTCACCTGACTGTACCATCTTATCCTGAGTCGAATAAAATTATGATTCACCACCTCTCCCTAAATTAACCCTACACTTAAAAGTCCACCATAATATTTCAAGAAAATAGAACCTGCAAGTAAAAATAAAACACTAAACTAAATAAAATTAATTTCCAAAAGAGCGACCTAAGTAGGTTTCCTGCTGCGACAATGCTCTACCTATAAAAATATCCCAACTGTGAATACAGTGAAGCTTCGATTATCTGCCACAATGAAGAAAACCCTTGGTACATAATTGAAATAGGCAGATAATTGAGAATCCCCCTAAATAATGTATGCAGATTATCGAATCATTTTGCCAACAGGTGCAGATAAGATCCCTGTTTTTCCATTTTAAAAATGAGACATTCTTCAAAAACGTTCTGGCAGCCTGACTCCAGTTAGCCTTCTAAGTATCAGAGGGGCGAACAGTGATATCTGAGCACAGAAAGAAGAAACCCAGGACGCTCCAGCAACAATATTCAGATGTAATGTGAAAGGAAAGCAGCTGAAGAAAAATTGTCGACACGGCCCCCTCTGCACGGAAACATTTCTCTGGGCACAGATGAACACCAACATCAAACCAATGCATTCTCCGTTCCCCCATTCCCCATCCCCCGTCCCCCAGCAAACTTCACCCACCACATCACTGGAACCTAAAACTGATTCACCAAAATGAGTTCCAGATACAAATATTCAGATTTAGTCTTAGTTGTTTTTTGTAAATGGAAATTATCTGGAACTCAGATTTCTCTATTCGAGTACAACATGTTGTATTTGTTTTTGTTCTGTTGTATTCCTTTTATTTTAAAGAAGAAGCTTTTTTTTGTGTGCATTTACATTTTGTGTGACCTTTCCATATTTGTTTTTGCTGAATTGTCAAGGTATTTTGGCTGCTTACAGTGGAACCTCAATTAACTGCACTCCCAAAATCCACATTCTTGATTATCTGCAGCAATATTTATGGGAGTTTGCACAAACTGACTAAAACGTAATGGGTCATTTTAAATTCATTTTTCACAGACTCTGGGTTCCTGGTTCAGCAGGATAAATAATCTTTATCTGGATGTCCAGTACTTGCAACAATTCACTAACCGTGCCCTTCTGATATTTAAAAAGCTAACTGGAGTCAGGCTGCCAGAACATTTATGAAGAATGTCTCATTTTTAAAATGGAAAAACAGGGATCTTATCTGCACATGTTGGCAAAATGATTCGATAATCTGCATACATTCAGGGGGATTCTCAATTATCTGCCAAGAAATAATGGGGGCTTGTAAGAAAGGTACTGCAATAATCGTTGGCGATTTTAATCTTCATATAGATTGGACAAATCAAATTGGCAAAAGCAGCCTTGAGGACAAGTTCATAGAGTGTATTCGGGACTGTTTCTTGGAACAATACGTTGTGGAACCAACCAGGGAACAGGCTATTTTAGATCTGGTAATGTGTAATGAAACAGAATTAATTAATGATCTCATAGTAAAGGATCCTCTAGGGAAGAGTGATCATAACATGATGGAATTCCACATTCAGTTTGAAGGTGAGAAACTTGGGTCTGAAACTAGAGTATTAAATTTAAATAAGGGCAATTACAAAGGTATGAGGAGAGAGTTGGCTAAAGTGGACTGGGAAAATAGATTAGAAGGTAAGACGGTAGAAAAGCAGTGGCAGACATTTAAAGAGATATTTCATGACTCTCAACAAAGATATATTTCGCACGCAGTGTTCTCGCACAGGCCAACATCTCCAGCATCGAAGCTTTGACCACGCTCGATCAGCTCAGATGGACGGGTCACATCGTACGCATGCCCGATATGAGACTCCCAAAACAAGCGCTCTACTCAGAGCTCCAACATGGCAAGAGAGCCCCAGGTGGGCAGAGGAAACGCTTCAAGGGCACCCTCAAAGCCTCCTTGAAAAAGTGCAACATTCCCACTGGCACCTGGGAATCCCTGGTCCAAGACCGCACAAAGTGGAGGAGAAGCATCCGGGAAGGCGCCGAACACCTCGAGTCTCTTCGCCGGGAGCAAGCGGAAGCCAAGCGCAAGCAGCGCACGTCAACCCAAGCACCCCACCCACCCGCCCCTTCAACCACCGTCTGCCCCACCTGTGACAGAGACTGTAGGTCCCGCATTGGACTCATCAGTCACCTGAGAACTCATTTTTAATGTGGAAGCAAGTCATCCTCGGTTCCGAGGGACTGCCTAAGAAGAAGAAGAAGAAGAAGAAGATTTCAGTGAGAAAGAAAGACTCGAAGAGAAGGATGAACCAACCATGGCTAACCAAGGAAGTTAGGATGGTATCAAATTGAAAGAAAAGGCATACAATGTTGCAAAGATTAGTGGTAGGCCAGAAGATTGGGAACATTTTAAAAACCAGCAAAGGATGACTAAAAAAATAATAAAGAGGGAGAAAATAGCTTATGTGAGTAAACTAGCAAGAAATATAAAAACTGACAGTATATAAAAAGGAAGAGAGTAGCTAAAGTAAACATTGGTCCCTTAGAGGACGAGACTGGGGAAATAGTAATGAGAAACAAGGAAATGGCAGAGGCATTGAACAAATATTTTTTATCTGTCTTCACAGTAGAGGACACTAAAAACATCCCAGTAATAGTAGAAAATCAAGGGGCAAAAGGGAGGGAGGAACTTAAAACAATCACTATCACTAGAGAAAAAGTGCTAGGCAAACTTATGGGTCTAAAGTCTGACAAGTCCCCTTGACTTGATGGCCTGCATCCTAGGGTCTTAAAAGAAGTGGCTACAGAGATAGTGGATGCATTGGTTGTAATCTTCCAAAATTCCCTTGACTCTGGAAAAGTCCCAGTGGATCGGAAAACCGCAAATGTAAGGCCCTTATTCAAAAAAGGAGGGAGACAGAAAGCAGGAAACTATAGGCCAGTTAGCCTAACATTTGTCATTGGCAAAATGCTCAAATCCATTATTAAGGAAGTAGTAGCAGGGCATTTAGAAAATCATAATACAATCAAACAGAGTCAACATGTTTTTTTAAAATTCATTTATGGGATGTGGGCGTCACTGGCAAGGCTAGCATTTATTGCCCATCCCTAAATGCCCTTGAGAAGGTGGTGGTGAGCCACCTTCTTGAGCCGCTGCAGTCCATGTGGTGAAGGTACTCCCACAGTGCTGTTAAGTAGGGAGTTCCAGGATTTTGACCCAGCGACGATGAAGGATTGGCGATATACTTCCAAGTCAGGATGGTGTGTGACTTGGAGGGGAACTTGGAGGTGGTGGTGTTCCCATGCGCCTGCTGCCCTTGTCCTTCTGGGAGGAAGAGGTCACGGGTTTGGGAGGTGCTGCCGAAGAATCCTTGGTGAGTTGTTGCAGTGCATCCTGTAGATGGTACACACTGCAGCCACGGTACACCGGTGGTGGAGGGAGTGAATGTTTAAGGTGGAGGATGGGGTGCCAATCAAGCGGGCTGCTTTGTCCTGGATGGTGTTGAGCTTCTTGTGTGTTGTTGGAGCTGCACTCATCCAGGCAAGTGGAGAGTATTCCATCACACTCCTTACTTGTGCCTTGTAGATGGTGGAAAGGCTTTGGGGAGTCAGGAGGTGAGACACTCGCCGCAGAATACCCAGCCTCTGAAGTGCTCTTGTTGCCACATTATTTATGTGGCTGGTCCAGTTAAGTTTCTGGTCAATGGTGACCCCCCCAGGATGTTGATGGTGGGGGATTCGGCGATGGTAATACCGTTGAATGTCATAGGGAGGTGGTTAGATTCTCGCTTGTTGGAGATAGTCATTGCCTGGCACTTCTGTGGCGCGAATGTTACCTGCCACTTATCAGCCCAAGCCTGAACATCGTCCAGGTCTTGTTGCATGCAGGCATGGACTGCTTCATTATCTGAGGAGTTGTGAATGGCGCTGAGCACTGTGCAGTCATCAGCAAACATACCCATTTCTGACCTTATGTTGGAGGGAAGGTCATTGATGAAGCAGCTGAAGATGGTTGGGCCTAGGACACTGCCCTGAGGAACTCCTGTAGCGATGTCCTGGGGCTGTGATGATTGACCTTCAACCACCACAACCATCTTTCTTTGTGCTAGGTATGACTCCAGCCAGGGGAGCGTTTTCCCCCCGATTGCCATTGACTTCAGTTTTACTAGGGCTCCTTGATGCCACACTCGGTCAAATGCTGCCTTGATGACAAGGGCAGTCACTCTCACCTCACCTCGGGAATTCAGCTCCTTTGTCCATGTTTGGACCAAGGCTGTAATGAGGTCTGGAGCCGAGTGGTCTTGGCGGAATCCAAACTGGGCATCAGTGAGCAGGTTATTGTTGAGTAAGTGCTGCTTGATAGCTCTTTCGATAACACCTTCCATCACTTTGCTGATGATTGAGAGTAGATTGATGGGGCGGTAATTGGCCGGGTTGGATTTGTCCTGCTTTTTGTGGACAGGATTTACCTGGGCAGTTTTCCACATTGTCGGATAGATGCCAGTGTTGTAGCTGTACTGGAACAGCTTGGTTAGAGGCGCGGCTAATTCTGGAGCACAAGTCTTCAGCACGATAGCCCGGATGTTGTCGGGGCCCATAGCCTTTGCTGTATCCAGTGCACTCAGCTGTTTCTTGATATCACGTGGAGTGAATCGAATTGGCTGAAGTCTGTCTTCTGTGATGGTGGGGACCTCAGGAGTAGGCCGATATGGATCATCCACTCAGCAGTTCTGGCTGAAGATGGTTGCAAACGCTTCAGCCTTGTCTTTTGCACTCACGTGCTGGGCTCCACCATCATTGAGGATGGGGATATTCATGGAGCTTCCTCCTCCCGTTAGTTGTTTAATGGTCCACCACCATTCACAACTGGATGTGGCAGGACTGCAGAGCTTTGATCTGATCCGTTGATTGTGGGATCGCTTAGCCCTGTCTATAGCATGCTGCTTCCGCTTTTGAGCATGCATGTAGTCCTGTGTTGCAGCTTCCCCAGGTTGGCACCTCATTTTTAGGTATGCCTGGTGCTGCTCCTGGCATGTTCTTCTACACTCCTTATTGAACCAGGGTTGGTCCCCTGGCTTGATGGTAATGGTAGAGTGAGGGATATGCCGGGCCATGAGGTTACAGATTGTGGTGGAATACAATTCTGCTGCTGCTGATGGCCCACAGCGCCTCATGGATTCCCAGTTTTGAGCTGCTAGATCTGTTCTGAATCTATCCCATATAGCACAGTGGTAGTGCCACACAACATGATGGAGGGTGTTCTCAGTTTGAAGACAGGACTTTGTCTCCACAATGACTGTGCGGTGGTCACTGCTACCAATACTGTCATGGACAGGTGCATCTGCAACAGGTAGATTGGTGAGAACGAGGTCAAGTAGGTTTTTCCCTCATGTTGGTTCTCTCACCACCTGTCGCAGGCCCAGACTGGCAGTTTATGAAAGGGAAATCGTGTTTGACAAATCTATTAGAGTTCTTTGAGGAGGTAACAAGCAGGGTGGATAAAGGGGAACTAGTCGATGTAGTGTATTTGGATTTCCAAAAGGCCTTCGACAAGGTGCCACATAAAAGGTTACTGCATAAGATAAGAGTTCATGGTGTTGGGGGTAATATATTAGATTGGATAGAGGATTGGCTAACTAACAGAAAACAGAGAGTCGGGATAAATGGGTAATTTTCAGGATGGCAATCTGTAACTAGTGGGGTTCCACAGGGATCAGTGCTGGAGCCTCAACTATTTTCAATCTACTGTATATTAATGACTTGGATGAAGGAGCGAGTGTATTGTAGCCAAATTTACAGACGATACAAAGATCGGTGGGAAAGCAAGTTGTGAGAAGGACATAGTCTGCAAAGGGATATTGATAGGTTAAGTGAGTGGGCAAGAATTTGGCAGATGGAGTATAATGTGGGAAAATGTGAAGTTATCCACTTTGGTAGGAAGAATAGAAAAGAAAAATATTATCTAAATGGAGAAAGACTACAGAATGCTGCAGTACAGAGGGATCTGGGGGTCCTTGTACATGAAACACAAAAAGTTAGCATGCAAGTACAGCAAGTAATTAGGAAGGCAAATGGAATGTTGGCCTTTATTTCAAGGGGGATAGAGTATAGAAGTAGGGAAGTCTTGCTACAACTTTACAGGGCGCTGGTGAGACCACACCTAGAGTACTGCGTACAGTTTTGGTCCCCTTATTTAAGGAGGGATATACTTGCATTGGAGGCAGTTCAGAGAAGGTTCACTAGGTTGATTCCTGGGATGGAAGTGTTGTCTTATGAGGAAAGGTTGAGCAGGTTGGGCCTATACTCATTGGACTTTAGAAGAATGAGAGGTGATCTTATTGAAACATATAAGATTCTGAGGGGGTTGGACAGGGTAGATGCTGAGAGGATGTTTCCTCTC
Source organism: Squalus acanthias (assembly GCA_030390025.1). Taxonomy (NCBI): domain Eukaryota; kingdom Metazoa; phylum Chordata; class Chondrichthyes; order Squaliformes; family Squalidae; genus Squalus; species Squalus acanthias. Next base: position 24,495,717 of record CM059447.1, on the reverse strand, counting down.
GTGGGGGAATCTAGAACGAGGGGGCATAGTCTCAGAATAAGGGTCGTCCATTTAAGGCGGAGGTGAGGAGGAATTTCTTCTCTCAGAAGGTCGTGAATCTTTGGAATTCTTCACCCCAGAGAGCTGTGGAGGCTGAGTCATTGAATATATTCAAGGCTGAGATAGACAGATTTTTGAGCAACAGGGGAGTCAAGGGTTATGGGGAGCGGGCGGGAAAGTGGAGTTGAGGCTAAAATCGGATCAGCCATGATCTCATTAAATGGCGGAGCAGGCTCGAGGGTCAAATGGCCTACTCCTGCTCCTATTTCTTCTGTTCTTATGTTCTTATTTCAACTATATACCAGGTTTTCTTCATTGTGGAAGATAATCGAGGTTCCACTGTATTCACAGTTGGGATCTTTTGATAGGAAGAGCATTGCCGCAGCAGGGAATCTATTTAGCTTGCTCTTTTGGATTATTTTAGTTTAGTGGGGTTTTTTTTTACTTGCAGATTCCATTTTCTTGAAGCCTAGGGTTAATTTTGGGAGAGGTGGTGAAGCATAATTTTATTTGACTCGGGATAAGATGGTGCAGTCAGGTGAATGGTACTGTCATTATGGTAACACTAAAAAGAAGTGCTCTGTGTGGTGTTTTGGTAACATTCTCAGACCATGGTTCTGTATCCATAAATAAAGTAGTGCTGGCAAATAACATCCAACTGGTCAACAGATTCAAATCATAAAATTAAAAAAAGAACAAAAAGTACTCTGTTACCCTCTATGGGCAATTGGCTCTTGGTCAAACCATTACATCAGGGCATGAACTTGCATTTATTTTTGTTGCAGATGTCTCAAATTATTTGAAAATTTATTCTAAAAAGTGGTCGACATTTTCAATTATGTTTGAACATTAAACTCAGTCTACCTAAAATAATGAGCCTGAAACTTTTGGAAAGTCGCACCATTAGAATGAAGCATTAATGACGCTCACCTTTATTCATTCATGAAAGGCCCAGGAATTTGCGGAGTAGAAGAGAGGCGCTGTGATTTCCAATTCCCTGCAAATTGCTGGACGATTTGCGTCGCTCCGCTGATAGCCTTGCCAAAACCGATAAAACTTTGTTCTCGCCGTGAGGCTCCCCATTGAAGATAATGCTGATCGTGGAATTGCTGGATTTACAATGTTGTTACGAATTATTCCCGCCGCAGCCATTTAGCGCTGGTAATCAGTGTCGTAGAGGACACTGTTAATGGCATGATTTATGGTCCTGACATGACACTCAACCTTGCAGGTCCATAAAGGGACCAGTGAAGCTGTGGAGTCCCACTCCAGCAGTTAGTGAATTGTTCCTACAGTTTAAAAAAAAAATCTTTTTATCTGTCTTGGCAGTATTTTTATGCTATTCCTGTTATTGTCGGAAGGCAATCATTTTCAGGACACAAAACTGGTTCCACACTCGAAGAGGGTCACTCATTCCAATACAAATTCGATAGATTTCTTTCAGAATGTAACATTTTAGGTTACAATACATGAGTAATTTGAGACATGACATGTGGTAAGTGTAGCATGCTTGAGAGGAAAAAGGTGACTTTGGACCAATGTTTCCCCAAGCTTGATGAGCACTTGAAACGCCATAGCATACAAGGCTACGGACCAAGTGCTGGAAAATGGGATTAGAATAGATAGGGCTTGATGGCCGGCGTGGACACGATGGGCCGAAGGGCCTCTTTCTGTGCTGGGCTGGATTTTGATATTCAGGTCGGGTTGGTGTCGTGAATCCCACATTTTGGCCTGTAAACCCGCCTCCATCGAGATGTGGCCAACCCACTGTATTTTCCCTTGATTGACCTTGTTGAGCCCGCCCAGTGGGCTCAGCAGGCCAATTAAGGGCCACCCGGCAACAGGTGACGTCACAGATTGACATTTCATCTGTCAAGAGCTTTTGACAGATGAAATATCAGCGTTTGACAGCTCTGTGAAGCTGTCAAACACTGACAATATGATTTCTAACTTCAGTCCTTCCTCTCAGGCTGAGTTAGAAATCATTCCACCACAGAAAACAGAGGGCTGCAGTTTTTGACAGGACAACGGCTTTTCTGCTTTCTGTGCCGGTGAGATTTCTGACTCCCGAGAACTGAAGGGCTGACACCTGCAGGAGGAAGTTAAGGTAAGTAAAACTTTTTCCCACACTTAGCACTTACCTTACACACTTACCTCTGCACACATGCACTCATCACTCACCTGCCCACCGGACATCTCGACCCCTCCAACCCCTGCAGACCCACGGTCCGCCCCGATAACTTGGCGTGGTTGCCACCTGTCGGGAAGCCCACATTTCACCCTTTAAAATAGGGATTATGCAAAAAACTGCCTGTTAACTACCTGTTAACAGGCAGTTAATTGTCACTAATCCCTTCCCGCCTCGGGGAGTCAGGTTTCAGCACAGGTCGGGTACCCGCTGCCAGCGAAACTGGCATGGAGGCGGGTTGGAGGCGGGATGGGTTCGGGACTCCAGAATCTGCAACTTTAACCCCCCACACGCCTCTAAACCCGACTCCATGGGTCATTGAAAATCTAGCCCTATGACTCTGAGCTCACCATCATTGGGGGTTTCCTCGTGTCTGGGTCTGCTGTAGACTAATTGACAGAGATGGATTGCTATGACAACTCCATTCTCATTGTATCATGCGACAACCAGAAGGCGAATTAGATTGGACCTTGCTATTACAGTTCATAGAGAATTAAAGACAAGTGTCTGACTAGAAGTGTCTCTTGCAGGGTAAATGTCAATGTTGATTTTCATATGGAATTTTAGCAGGGGTGTTGTGAATTCGTTAGATAAAGGTGTAGTGACAGAAGACTGGTGGATAGCTAACGTAATATCTATATTTAAGAAGGGAGATAGAACATGTCCAGGAAACTATAGACTAGTCAGCTTAGCATCGGTGGTAGGAAAAATAATGGAATCCCTACTAAAGAAAAAAATAGAAGGACATCTAGAAACCGAAAATATAATAATGAATAGTCAGCATGGATTTCAAAAGGGAAAGTCTTGCTTGACCAACCTCATTGAATTCCTTGAAGAAGTAACAGAGAGAGTAGACAAGGGTAATGCAGTAGATGTAATTTATCTAGATTATCTAGAGCATCGGGGGGTGGGAGAGAAGATTGGGGCCAGAGGATCAGTAGAAGGGAGGGAAGATCGGGGCCGGAGGATCGGTGGGTGGGGGGAGGGAGAGAAACAATGATTGGGGCGGGAGCATCGGGCGGGGGGGGGGGGGCACCTGGGCCAGCCTGAGAATCATTGGTGTGGGTAGGTGGGGTGGGGGGGGGGAGTGTCCGGGAAGGTGATCAGAGGCCTCGTGGGCAGGGTCTCTGATTGCGGAGTGGGGGTGGGTTCAGTAGGGGCCCTGGATCCAGGAGGTTAGTGTAAAGGCACTTACCTCCTGGATGCAGCAGTCCTTGCCTTGCTGTAACTGTGAGAAGTCGCACAACACCAGATTATAGTCCAACAGTTTTATTTAAAATCACAAGCTTTCGGAGCTGCTGCCCCTTCGTCAGGTGAAGTGAAGGAATACGAATCAGCAAAGCATATATAGACAGAGAACAATGCCTGTGTAGCATACAATTGTCAGACGACTACAGTTAATCTATCTGACTGCCTTTCATCACACCTCAGCAGAGAAACAATCAGGTCAGCCAGGAAGGCACCACATCAAATACATAGCAAGATACAACTGAGACAATGAGGTGGGGTCACAGGGGGTCTAATGTGTCAAATGCAGTCTGTATGGAAAACCATAAACTTTAAAATTTTTACTTTTTTTTTACTGGAAATCACATCTGTGAACAAGCCAATGACGACTCGAGTCTGGATGACTCTACATCGTGTAGCGTGACATGAACCCAAGATCTCGGTTGAGGCCGTCCTCATGGGTGCGGAACTTGGCTATCAGTTTCTGCTCGATGATTTTGTGTTGTCGTCTGTCTCGAAGGCCGCCTTGGAGAATGCTTACCCGCAGATCCGAGGCTGAATGTCCTTGACTGCTGAAGTGTTCCCCGACTGGGAGGTAACAATCCTGCCTGGTGTCCGTTCATACGTTGTCTCAGTGTTGCTGTAACTGGTGAGTTTTGCGAAGTGTGCAAAACCCAACCAGCTACAGTTAAACACAAAATGGAGGTTAAAGAAGAGGCTTCCAGCCTCATTGTAATATTTAAATAGGCCACCTGTCTCCTGGCAGCGGGTTGGCTGCCCACCCCCGTCCTGCCTCCCATCCCACCTCTGTTAAAACTGGAAGTGGGCGGATTGGAGGTGGGTTCAGGTCAGGATTCCGATTTTTAACACTTTAACTACCCCCACGCATTCCCAACCCACCCCTTTTTTTAGGTTAAAATTCCCCCCAGAGAGAATGTTTCCACTTGTGGGGAAGAGAAAAACTAGAGGCCATCAATATAAGATAGTCACCAAGAAATCAAATAGGGAATTCAGAAGAAACTTCTTTACCCAGAGAGTGGTGAGAATGTGGAACTCGCTACCACAGGGAGTGCTTGAAGTGAATAGTATAGATCCATATAAGGGGAGGCTAGACAAGCATACGAGGGAGAAGGGAATAGAGGGTTATGCTGATAGAGATAGACAAGGAAAGACTGGAAGAGGCTCGAGTGAGACATAAACGCCGGCATGGACTGGTTGGGCCGAATGGCCTGTTTCTGTGCCGTATATCCTATGTAGTCCTATGCAAATAATAGCAGGGGTGTTGCTAATGGTTCTGTGCAGCAAACTAAATGGTTGGAAAGCAGGAAGCAACTCAAAGGGGTAAAAATTGAGTCGCGCCCCATTTGGGGCGCTAACCTCGCCGGGGCGCTACTTTTAGCGCCCCGAAAAAATTAGCGGCCCCGCGCCGGAACTTCAGTGGTTGCGCCCCAAGAGGGAAGCGGGGCGCCACTGGAAGCACCCCGCATCCCTCTTGGGGCGCTGCGATGGAATTTCCTGGCGCTACGTGCCGCGGTATTGCAGGCCTTCCTCCCCTTCTTAAAGGGGAGGGACCCTGCGCAGCGCGAACCGGGGCCCAGCTGGGCCTCCAGGGATCGGGAGTGCCGGCAAAAGAGCCCGGCACTCAAGAGAAGTGCCGGGCTCTTGGAGCGCAGCCGGCACTTCACGGTGGGGGGGCTTCACGGGGGCCGGGGACAACAACGGGGGCAGGTGCTGGCAGGCGGCCAGCAACAAAAATGGCCGCCTGCCACCTCCCCTTTAAATATCGCCGCCCCGGCCGCACGTACGCCTCCCTGAACCCGTCGGACATAGCGTCTGGCGGTAAATCAGGGGGCGCGACTGAAGATCGCGGCTGGAGCGCGAGCGGGGTGCTGCGCACGACGATGACGTCATCGCCGGCGGCGCAGCGCCACAGGGCGCTACCGGCTGGCGCCGCTGCTAACCTCCCGCTGAATTTTGCGGGAGGCGTGGGCGGCGCTGCGCCCGGGCGTTAGCTGCTTTACGCCCCATTAGCGCCCTCTTAAGGCGCTAACGGGAGGCGCAAGCAGCTGAATTTTTCCCCCAAAGAGTCCTAGGGCGCGATCTTGCCAGCCCTGGGGAGATGGGTTTGGAGGCGGGACTGCCGGGAAAATGGCAGAATCTGGGGGCGGGTGCCCATCCCGCCCCGACCTGCCTCCGTGCCATCTTGCCAGGAGGCGGGTAGCCGACCCGCGCTGGGTCCCGTCTCTTGGAGGCGGGAACGGGATTACAGCCACTTAACTGCTTGTTAACAGGTAGTTAACAGGCAGAGAAGAGGATTATCCCCATTTTACCCACATAAGTGCGGGCTTTCCGAAGGCTGTGAACCCCACCAGGGTCACCAAGGCGAGCAGTGGGTCTGCGGGGGTCGGAGGGGTGCAAAAGTGCGCTGTGAAGGTAAGTGATGGGTGCACGTGTGGAGAGGTAAGTATGTGAGGTGAGTGAAAAGTGATAGAAAATGTTTACTTACCTTTGTTTCTTCCTGCAGGCTTCAAACGTTGGGGATGCGGAGAGTCTCGCATCTCACCAGCAGAGATGACAGATGGCTGCTGCATTCTCCGATGCAACAACCATCTAATTTCTGCTCACAAAAGAGGTTTAATAAGTCTTGAATACAAGAACTCATCAAACAACATAGAATGTAAGTGTTTGACAGCTTCACAGAGCTGTCATACGATGACAATTCATCTGTCAATTTGACAGATGAAACGTCATACGCTGACGTTCTCTGTAGCCGGCTTCCCCTTAATTGGCCTGCTCAGCCCGCTGGGCGGGCTTAACAAGGTTAATCAAGAGAAAATAGCATGGGTTGGCCAGAAGTCGATGGAGGCGGGACTAAAACCCAACAAGTGGGAGTCCCGCCTCCAAAAGCTCCCCATTGGCAAAACCCAGCCCTTAGTCAGCATTGAGAGCTCACGATGTAAATTCTGTCCAACAGATTCTGTGTTGTAGAGAGCAATTGATAGCTGGGGAAGCTGTAAGGGGACTGAAGGCTAGTAAAAATGGAAGGTTGAATTGAAAACCTTATTACATATGTTTATAAAAGCAAATAAGGGTACATGTTAAAATACGATATGATGCAATATAAAATACCAGAATCGGTAAGCAGTCATGTTTGTTATGGGCAAGGTAGCCAAATTTGCCTCAGTAAAAATTTCACTCTGGCTGGAGCTCTGGTACATTGATATTTGGGGATTCCTGAAGCGTTTATAATGAGTTAAAGAAGAATTGTGTCTGCTTATTTGTGGAGTAGGAAAGGAAGGTAAACTAATTAACTTCGAAATGTGGGAGGTATTGATTTGCAGTTGATGAATTCTTTCAGCAGTGGCAGTGACTTCATTAAATATTCTTATAGGTAATTTTTCCTTCTCAGTAAAAATGTTTCATTAATTAGTACATTCTTTTGAAGTCAGGTTTTAAATGAATATGACCTAAGGTTGAATAGATGTTAAATAATGCTACAGAATTTAAAAATTTGGTTAATTAATTTAAAAGAGCAGTATTGAATATCACTCAACACTACAGAGGGTAGTTTTAATTAAAAAAAAATATTTAATTGGCAAACCAATCTTCTAATGTTAGCAAATCTATTATCAGCAATACCAGTTAAAGACACTCCTTTTAAAAATCTAGAATAGTACAACATGTCTAAATTAATTAACTTTTTTCTTAATTATGAGGGGTGAAGTTGTCTTTTCTGATTCTTATTTTCATATTATGAATTGGGATCACATGCGCACTTTGGCTGCTGCTCCGGACCCGAGCCCATTCCTTCTATCTGCCTTTTTCTTTGTCTTCTCTTTAACCCTCTTGGGCCCTTCTCTCCTGTCTCTTCCCCTTCTTGATTGCCAGTCACAGCTCCTTTCATTTCTCCCCGCTCGGGCACTTTGCCTCCACAAATCCCTACCTCAACCCTTCACTGTTCCTTGACCTTCCTACTTTCCTGCTGCCATCCCAGGCTTAACCCTCTCTTGGATGGGCCCACTGCTTCCCTCTGTGCCTCTCTCGGCATTCTCCGAAGGGCCCATCGAGGCACTCGCCACTGCCTCCATACGAGCAGCAACCTCAGCTCCATCCTACTCTCTCGTCGATTTTCCTACCCAACTAGCCCACTGGGAGCTAATCTTGCCAACCTCCTTCTCGTCCTACTCATTCCTCCCACCGCTGAACCCATGGACTCTACCAGTGGATCAACAATCACCGCCCCTCTCTGCATCTCCCTCCAGATTGTCCGTTCACTTGGGAACAAGGCCCTTGCCATTCATAACGTTCTTGTGGATGATTGCATGGACTCTCTTACCCATATTCACAGCCTTGATGGAAACTTGGTTTGTGGGGGACGACACCTTGCCCCTTACTGAAGCCTGCCTGCCTGGCAATATCTTTCACCAGGTGCCCTGCCCTCTGCGGAGGTGGTGTGGCCCTGATCACTAAATCTCACTTTGGTTTGTCCCCCTACTCCACTGGCACCTTCTCTTCCTTTAAGCACCTCAAAGCCTCTTGCCTCGCCCTTAAATTCCTCATTCTCTACCATGCACCCAAGCTCCATGCCACGTTTCTCACCAAGATATCCTCACTGCTGTCCTCCCTCGGCCACTGCACCGAGCGACTTCTCATCCTCAATGATTTTAATCTCCATCTCCACTCACCTTATCCTCTCTCCTTTGAGTCACTGCCCTCCTATTCTCCTTTAACCTCTCCCTCCATATAAACTCTCTTACCCATATTCACGGCCACCCCCTCGACGTTGCTATCCCACGTGGCCTCTCTATTCCCATCATCTCAATCACAGATAAGGCCATCTCTGATCACTTCCCTGTATCCCTCACCACTAAAATTGCCCTTCCAACCCCACTTCTTTCTACGCCTCTCCCTGGAAAAAATACTCCCCCCAAGGAACTTACAACAACACTTTCAAATTCCTAACTGTCTAGCCATGGCCTTTCATTCACTTCTGGAGCTACTCCTGGAGCTACTGTTCTCCTTATTCACACCCCCACCACCACCTTTGATGCACTTGTCCCCAGTAAAACTCTTAGGGGGAAAAATTGAGTCGCGCCCCCTTTGGGGCGCTAACTTCGCCGGGTTTAGCGCCCCATAAAAATTAGCGCCCCCGCGCCAGAAATTGAGTGGTTGCGCCCCAAGAGGGAAGCGGGGTGCTACTGGAAGCGCCCCGCATCCCTCTTGGGGTGCTGCGAGTCAATATCGTGGCGCTACGTGCTGCAGCGCCAGGCGCTGCGGCACGTGGCACCGCGGTATTGCAGGCCTTCCTCCCTTCTTAAAGGGGAGGGGCCTTGCGCAGTGCATCGGGAGTGCCGGCAAAAGAGCCTGGCACTCAAGAGAAGTGCCGGGCTCTTGGAGCGCAGCCAGCACTTCGCGGGGGGGGTGGGGGGGGGTGGGGGGGGGCTTCACGGGGGCCGGGGACAGCAACGGGGGCAGGTGCTGGCAGGTGGCCAGCAACAAAAATGGCCGCCTGCCACCTCCCCTTTAACTAGCGCCGCCCCGGCCACAGGTAGGCCCCCCTGACCCTGTCGGACACAGCGTCCGGCAGTAAGTCAAGGGGCGCTACCGAAGATCGCGGCCGGAGCGCGAGCGGGGCTCTGCACACGGCGATGACATAATTGCCGGTGGCGCAGCGCCACAGGGCACTACCGGTTAGCGCCGCCGCTAACCTCCCGCTGAATTTCGCGGGATGCGTGGGCAGCGCCGCACCCGGGCGCTAGTTGCTTTGTGCCCCATTAGCGTCGTCTTAAGGCGCTAACGGGAGGCGCAAACCAACTGAATTTTTCCCCCTTACTCTCTCCTACTCCGGTCATTCCCCTTGCAATGGCCTGATCTTCACTCAAGTCCAAGAGATGCAGATTTGAACGTTTATGCTGTACAACTGGTTTAGCCATTGATCACCAGATCTGGCTGCACCACATCAAGCACTATTGGACCCTGCCCTCCTCTGCCAAAACTACTCACTACTCCAGGATCATCCTGGAATGCAAACATAACCCCCAGCTTCTTTGCTCCACTACCAGCCATCTCCTTAAACCCCTCTCCCTCGCCTCCTCCACCCTTACCTCCCAACAAGAGCGAGGAGCTCATTGACTTCTTTGTCACTAAGATTGAGACCATCTGTTTAGCTGCCTCTATTGCATCCCTTCCTTCCCCTAGCCCACCAAACAAACTTCCCCCAAGGTTCCCCCCTGTTCTAGCCCTGAACCCTCATCTTTCTCTAGTTTTACTCCTACCTCCCCTCATGCCCTCTCCGAGCTCATCTTGCCCCTGAGTCCAACCTCCTGCTCTCTTGACCATATTCCCTCTAAACTGCTGTCCACCCAACTTCCTTCCCTGACCCCCATGCTAGTTTTAGAAAGGTTTGATGATGAGAGTATGATACTTGGAAGTAAAACTGTCACCTCATCTAGGACAAAATCATTATATTGACATCCGAGACATCAAGTTCAGTACAATCAGCATGTTGGAGATAAAAAGAAAAACAACCATCTGGGAAGAGACCCAAATGTCACAAGTATATCCAAAAGATGGAGAGGAATAAAAATGCAATAGGATTTCTTGAAACAATAACCTTGCATCATCATTGATTGGCCAATCCTGGTTAAAGCATTGCAGATATTTTTGTTTTCAGGAAATGTAACTCCTTAGAATACATTAAAATCTTTTTTGTATTCAGAACCTGAAAGTGTTTCTATTCATGAAAATGGGTATTCAGTGATGGCTGTACTGCAAAATTTACAATCTAAAGTGATATATTTAATAAAAGCAAAATCCTGCGGATGCTGGAAACACTCATCAGGTCAGGCAGCATCTGTGGGGAGAACCGTTCTGATGAAAGGTCATTGACGTGATACGTTAATTCTGTTTCTCTCTCCACAGATGCTGCTTGGCCTGCTCAATGTTTCCAGCACTTTTTGTTTTTATTAGGTATGTTTAATTGTTCTGCACAGCTTTTTGAAACTATATGAATATTGGTGCACGAGCATGTACTGCATTTCAATGACCTCTTTTGTGGGCTATTTTAACAATGGCATTAAACCATTCAAAATAGAGTATAGAGGAATGTCGTATGAACGGGTCAAGTGGTTCATATTGCAAACAGTAATTTCGACACTTATTTATATAAAGAACACACACCTATATTAAGAATGCAGACATCGTAAGACCAAAGTATAGCAGTGATCATATTCAGTATGAATAGAAGCCAACGGTCCAAATCTGATGTGGACATTGGACTGTGCGGAGTAGATCCTGACTTTGTGCAATAGTGTAAAATGGGTGATAGTGAGTCAGCAGCCCGTTTTACATCTGTCCCGTTTTACATCTGTCCCATTTTACATCTGTCCCGTTTGACATCTGTCCCATTTTACAGCTGGGGGTGAAGAGGAGTGCCAACTTGAAATGGGGGAGGTGTAAGAAGAATGCCAGCTTGCATGGGGATAGGAGGGGAAAATTGTGCCTGCTTGAATAGGCAGATAGAAGAAGAGTAAGTTTGAATTAAATTGAAGGCAGAAAAGATTCTCAGGTTGAATTGAGAGGGGAGAAGGAGAAGATTGCCATTGTGAACTGGAGTGGCTCGAGGAGGTAAAGAGTACCAACCTGACCTGAGAGGGGGAAAAAATACCAACATGAACTAGGAGGGTTGGAGGAGCAGATATGGTCTCTCCAAACTAGTCACTGTTAGCTGTGTCCAGAATGGGTAGAAAGCCTCTGTGAATGGCAAGGGTGGGCTTGGATGTATGATTGTGACCATTGAAGTAGTTTCAGGTTTAAATCCCTTATTTGTTAGCAGGCAACTTTTTTTTAGAAAAGAAACTGGATTACATTTTTTTTCTTTCAGTAATAGATTATTTGCTGCTAGAATATAAAGAAAAAGAATTCATTGCCAGATGGCAAATTGAAAATAGTTTTCAATAAAATCCAGCAAATATCTCTTTACATATGACAATAATGTAATGTCTACATTTATCATAGATTCCAAAATACTGGAACATGTACAAATATAGGGGCTAGACTATCTACCGATTGGCGAGTTAGATGTGAGGCAACTCTTAGACCTGCCCGAGTGAGTCCACCGCTAGCCCGTTACATTTTCCTGGAGTTCCTCTAATTAAGTCTGCTGGACAGGTTTGCAGCAGTAAAACCGCTGCTCTTTCGATTACCACCAATCGAAATGCTGTGGCTCTGCAGCATTTAAAATGCTGCACTGCTTAAAAAGGGCACACACTTGGAAGTATACCAAAGAACAGCATTCAATAACCAGGGGGCATAGATTTAAACTAATTAGTAGAAGGATTGGAGGGGTGTTGAGGAGAAATTTTTTCACCCAGAGGGTGGTGGGGGTCTGGAACTTGAAGGGATAATTACTAGTCCATTCCCCAGACGTTCACTTTCAACTAAAGTTAGAGGTAGCCGGATCCTAAAGATGCTTAATTGGGTCTAAAGGCCCAGACTATCTCTCCCTAAAGGAAAGGAACAGCCTGAAGATGTTACCGTCCTCCAGATAGCACCTTTAATAAGTTTAGCTAGACTGTAACCTTCCGGATATTATGAGGGTCCGGAAAACTCCCTCAGAATTCTGCAACTCCTCACCAAAGAGCGTGCAGAGATTGAGTTCGCAAGTTGATACAGAAGTACTATGTGAGACAATTCTAAAAATATATAGATTTATTAAAGAACCGACATGTAATTTACAGTAGGTGTTTCAATCGCAACATTAACAGTTCCAAATACAAAAATCTTACAATTCTATTATCAGAGATCCTTATTCTCAAATCTTAACTTCGTTACATTTTTACATTTCTTAGTCTATTCCAGGATATCCACCAAAATCAAATACAAGTACCTTGATCCCCGAGATACAAAGTTGAAGACTTACAGAGCCTGCCTCTGAAGCCTGAGAATCGCTTTGCCCCTTACAGCGAATCTATCTTCCCATTTGAAAGTCCAATTTTTATACCCTTTCTCAGTGGTATTTCCTTCGAAGTTTTCTGCTGATGTAAGCTAATTATCTCTAGTCATTTTTCTGTTGACCTCTTCTATTACAGTTAGTTCAGCTGGTAGCAAGCATACTCATGTCTCTCCTTTAGGTGTTCGAATGTAACACAAAAACAATGTGACGGCTGGTGCCTCCCCCACTTGATGCCATTCTTACCAAGGTCTTCTGTTTGTATCTTTTGCATTTAAAACACCTCAATCGGATGCACCATTGTCTTCTTAGTTACCTCAGTTGGTTGCAACACATAATCGTGTCTCCGTGTTTCATTTGATGTCATTTTTACGAAGGCATATGTTTCTTTAATTTTCTGTGATTCATTTCAAAGTGTTGGTTTAAGACACCTTAACTGGGTATACCATTGTGTTCTTTCCAATGCTTCAGACTTTAGGAACCTCCAACCTCCTGTTTCAATGAGGCTATTGTTTCAGTGTCAATAACTTATCTCAAAAGCCTCTATGCTGTTTACAGCTTTAGATTGTTGAGGCTTCCAGATTTTCAAGCCCAGTTTGTCATGTTTTAATAAAGTCAAAATTCTTTCATAGGATGGTGTATTTTTCTGAATATGGTGTATTCCTTCACACCCCCCTCTTGACCAAAAAATGAACTCAAAACATCAGGGCAGAGTTTGGTCAATGTTACTAATAAGGTTACAATAGCACATTAATGTCACGAAATTCACAAAAACCTAATCATGTGCTACATGAAAATTCCTTTTAAGCCATCCTAGGACAATGCTTTGCCTTATTTTAAATTGAACACAATTTAAAAAGGATGATAGGTACATTGTCATGCAAGTAGCGAAACAACATGTACTTAGAATGTCCAATTGGCAGATGTACGTTCCGTAGAGGTGAGTTATTCATACAAGTCAAGGAGACGTCATATGGAACTAGCTGAAGCTTGACATGCTGTTCCTTCGATCCGGCGTGTGTACAGATTCTTGTTTTCGTAAAGGCCTTGCCAGGCGCTCAGTTGATTCCTTCTTCATCCGCGGTGTCTTCCTCCTTCGTTGAAGTAACTTGTTGATCTTTCCTTGTTTTGGTTGTTGCTTTTCGCGAATCCAATTCCTGAGGCATTGCCAAGCATCGTGTGGAGGAGTCGGCGACACTGTCTGACTGACCGTCGTCAGTAATTCGATCGCATACATTTCCTGTGTCGTGCTCCAAGCTGGGTCTTGAAAGACAGTGTACGACTGCACCTTGTATTCTTCCTCCATTTCGGTATCCTGCACGACATCTTTTGAAATTGTCTATGGAGACAGTTTTAAGAATATGCTTGCCATTCAGCTGATTAATATGTATTTTAACTGTTCTTTCATTAATAACAGAATGTATTTGAACAGGTTTTTTCCACTTCGGTCTTAAACCAGGTTTTTGCTCAAACTTCTTTTCCTGTACCCATTCTCCTGCTAGGGGTTGCCATGCTTTGTTTGTCAATTTTTTCTGCCTATTTGCCTCCCTTATCCTCTGATCAATTTGATGAATCTCCTCTGTTACTTCTTTTTTAAATCTAACTGTCGCTGTCGGGTCAAGGACTCAGAGAGTGTAGAGGCAATAAAAGAACTATGGGTAAGCGGTGTATACATCTCAACCCCATACATCAGATAATATGGAGTTTTAGGGGACACTGTCCCTGATGCAGATGCAGGCACATTATTAAGTGATAGCTGCACCTCCGGAATGATGGTAGTCCACTTATTCCCCCTGATTCTCAACAGTTTGACCAATAGCTTTTTTACTTCCTGGTTTTTACGTTCCTCCAGCCCCGCTGATTGCGGATGACGTGGCGTGCTGTGCTCTAACCCAATCCCCCTTTGTTCGCAGTAGTCTTTGAAGACCTTGGATACAAAGGCTCCGCCTTGATCGGAGTGTAAGATTTTGGGTGCACCAGCTACAGTAATTATGTCAGTAATAGCATTGGCAAGTGCGTTTTCCAAAACAGTTTTTGTGGGGACCAGCCAGCAGAAGGAAGTGCATCCAATGTACACAAACGAGAACATGTCTGTATCCCAAAGATGGGGGAAGTGGTCCAATAAAGTCAATAAAGAATGTTCCCATTGGCTCATCAGCTTTCACAGGAGCCAATGGTGGTGGCTTAATTAGTGATGACTTATTGGTTAAATAGCATGGCTCACAATTTGCCACGTATGTTTTACAGGCCTTAAGCATGCCTGGCCACCAATATAAGGGGGTCAATTTGCTTGTTCGTCTGCAAGACTGTTTCCTTTTGAGTGTACTGTCCCAGTGGTATGCCCGTTTACATGAATCACCTGACAATTCTGTTTCTCCATTCTCGAATGGAGAATGTCTTCCCACAATGACTTATGTTTTATGGGTTTACCCTTATGATTGGTAAAATTTGTTTGTTCCCAGAAAACTAGATCTTGGTTATATCCTCTTTTACAATAGTCACTATCCGTATAGATTAGTGTGGGTTTAACAGGGTCTGCCTTTTCTAAAGCATACTATAATGCTGCGGCTTCAGCATATTGCACTGTCTTATGGCCAAGGGGTATGGACAGTAATTCTTTTGGATAAAAAGAATAGGAATCTCAAAGCCCCTAGTACTATCCCCATCCCAACTGAGGATTGTTGGGATGTCCCTTTTTTAATCATCATTGAAGATCCATCACAGTAAATGACTTGATGGTACTCTATAAGTGGTCTCATAGGTATTTGTCTGATTCCCGCCTCCGTATCATCATCCTCCATGATGGGGAGATGCTCTAAGTCCATTTCCGGGGAGAGGAATTTAAAAATGAGTGTAGGATCATTCAAGAACGATGCCCATTTATCATATCGGATCTGGGTGGCTCTTTTTTCATCAGAGGCCATCCTCAATACTGATCTTAAATCAGGAATCTCAGTATAGATGGTAATGGGGTATTTCCCTTGAAGGGTTTGTGCCTTGATGAGGCATTGGACTACCATAGTCATGACCCTTTCTTTTTTAATGTACCTCCTTTCGACATTGGAAAAGTTATAAGAATGGAACTGAATGGGCACTATGCTCTTTTCATTATAGAAAACTACAACTGCCACTTTAGGTGATGACCTGAGATGAATATTGAGGGGAACTTGTAGGTCCCTCTGTTCCAGGTCTATGGCTTTTTGTAGCTCTCAGCATAATTGTTGCAATTTTGAGTTATCGTCTGGTGAAAATATGAATGGTCCTTTTGCTGCTTCGCCCACTCTAGCATACAGGGGTGCTGAGAGCTCGGCAAAGGTTGGCGTAAAGGATCGAGCAAAATTCAGGAGTCCTAAACTTGCTTGCAGATCTTTCAGAATTTTAGGATATTGAATGGTGGCTAATTTTTCTTTATAGGATTGAGTTAATCCTCTACCGTTTCCAGTTATTCGCAGGCCCAGAAAATCTACCTCTTCCCTAATTAGTTGACTCTTTTTTATGTTGATTAAGTACCCAGCAGTTGTAAGTCTGGATAAAACACTATCAATGGCTTTCAAGTGTTCTTGGAGATTGTCATGTGACAGATATATATCATCCACATAAGAATTGACGTTAGGTAGGTCTTTTAAAAGGTCAATGATGTGGGCTGAAAAGAGAACGGGACTGTTTTGAAATCCCTGGGGCAATCTGGTCCAGCTAGTACTGATAACCATCGGGTCCAGTCATCGCTGTTTTTGGCCAATCAGCTTTTTCGATTGGATGTGACCAGAAGCCGTTTGCTAGATTAATACAAGATTTATATTTTTCCCTCGTGATACCAGAGAGAAGGGCTGTGGAATTTTGCTGTGGTGCAGTATGTGGGGTCGTTACCCTATTTAAGGCTGTATAGTCGACCACTAATCTCCACCTCCCATCTGGTTTAGCAACATCAAACAATGGTGAATTAGTTCCAGATGCCATTTTGATTAAGACACCTTGTTCTGTTAGTTCTTTGAGCGTTGTTAGGAGATCTATTTTTCCTTTGTGATCTTGAATAGGCCACTGTTTTTTAGGTTTGTGCCAGCCAGCATCAAGTGGGTGGGGTTTGATGTCTATCTTTCCACATTGATTTGGATGGCGTTGTAGATAAGGGTAGTATCTATTAATGAGTTGCTCGAGCAGGTCTTTGCCTCCCCCCTCTAGGCATGTTCGATCAAGCTGTGTCCGAACATGTTTTTCCCTGTCATCCTGGTCTGTGGATGCTTCTACAAGTCTGGTTGAGATTTTAAGGTAGTGATTCATGTCTGGTTGTCCTATAATGAGGGAACAGGCCAATTGTGGTACCAGTCCTACATCTAGGGTCACCGTGATTCCATATATGGTAATAGGTATTTTGTAAAAATGTATTATTTTAGTTTTGTCTTGTGTGAATCCCCCTAATGGTCTTTTACAAATTGGGCTCCCCAAATCTGTCCACTTAGTTGTTATAATTGCAGGATCTATTACAGTGCAATCAGTTTCCGTATCAAACAGGGCCTTCACTTGTGTGTTTGTGGGCAAGGTTGCCAGGGCATAGGGGAATTCAAGAGGCCCTGGCTGGGTGCCAGGCCTCCAATCCTGGGATTGTTCATCCTCAGGATCCTGAGTTTCATTTGCTGCTTTGTCTTTAATTATTTTAACTGATTTTTGTTCCTCCCTCTTGGGGGTTTCATGTTTTCCAGATCCCTTAGGAGTTTGTCGGACCGTTTGTTATCTTGACGATCCTCCTGTTGGGGTGGACGTTGGTTCTGCCGGGAATCTTTTTGATCCCCATTTCGGTTTTCCCGGTATCCTCCCATGGGCGGGGTGGACTTGAGACTCGGAACTATACGACACGGTGGCATAGTGGTTAGCACTGGTGCTTCACAGCGCCAGGGACCCGGGTTCGAATCTGACCTCGGGTGACTGTCTGTGTGGAGTTTGCACATTCTCCCCGTGTCTGCGTGGGTTTTCTCCGGGTGCTCCGGTTTCCTCCCACAGTCCAAAAATGTGCGGGTTAGGTTGATTTGGCTATGATAAATTGACCCTTAGTGTTAGGGGGGATTAAATATGTGGGGTTATGTGGATAGGATGGGATATGTTAGGGGGAATTAAATACGTGGGGTTACGGGGATAGGGTGGGATAGGTGCAGGCTCGATGTGGGGATTCGGTGTGAGAAAGCAGGGACAGGGTACTGGATTTGGATGATCAGCCATGATCGTATTGAATGGTGGAGCAGGCTCGATGGGCCGAATGGCCTACTCCTGCTCCTAGTTTCTATGTTTCTATGTTTCTATGTTTCTATACAGTCCTTGTTTCTGAGTACCAAAGGTACCTTCTCTGGTTTTTTTATCCCTAGTTTCTGATCTCATTATAGGTTTAGTTTGGGGTAGACCTAAGAGGTCATGATTTAATTGGATAATGCGATTGACATTATCCCATCTTTGTTGGTTATCTCGATAATCATTTAGAGCACCCTCACAGGCAAGTTTGAAGGCTGTATTTTGGTATTGATTAGCTAGGCAACCATGGACAATGTCCCAGTTATCCTGTGTAAGTACTTTGCCTAATCTGTATGCAGCTACCAGCCCTTTAGTTGTGGCTCTATTAGTGAGTATTTCCTTGATGGAACCCATTACATGCCCTCCCTGAGTTGCTGTGAGAACATAAGCGTATATTTGAACCCAGTTGTTGCACTGGTTTAATGGGGGAACTAAGTCTGAACTTAGTATCATTTGCAGTAGTTGCCTCAGGTGTTGGGCATTCCAATCTTGGCAACAGGTTTCCAATTTATCAAAGTTAGTTAGAATCCAGCAGGTTTTTTCCTGGCTGGTGTTTCCCGGTCTACCACACATTATGTAGATAGAGCTCAGGTTTACTTGACCTAGGGGCGCAATGTGTGGTTGCTGGGGTTGGCTTACTGGACCAGTAATCATTGCGCCTCCAGCATTTAGATAAGATTGAGCTAGTGCCTGTCGGCATTGATTATAATGGATTCTAAGCTGTCTATAGTTTTCTCGAAGATTGGGGTCATTTATTTCATCATGAGCTTGCCACCTTAACCGGAATCCATGGCCCCCAGGAGCATAGGCTGCTCCGGGTCCTACTATTCGCCCATGGTTGCCACCACCTTATTGGGCACCGTTCATTAGGCCTCCCAATTGTGCGGGTGTGCACCTTATCATTAAGGAATTTAGTGGATTTGGAGTATTTGTTTGATTATCCCACTGGATATTCTGTATCCCCTGGTTCTGGGGATCAACATCAATCGTGCCATGAGTTCTAACGGCTCCGTCGGCATCAAAGCCTTCTATTTCAAAAACTATCACTTGGTTTTGTGGAGATACAGGGATAGGATTATTTCCCCTAATAAAGCAACCGTTTGAATTTCCTAATAAAAAGACTTGGCCAATTCCAACAGGGTTTGCCATTTCATCAGGACCTAACCTCGGTTAGAGTTTAATATGAACTTTATAAGAAATTTCTAGACCTCAATGGTATATTGAGGGAGTTCTGATTTAAGTTCTACAAGGCCTGATCAGGGACTTGTCATCTCTGGAGACTTAAATCTGGGTCTTAGTACCACTGTCAGTAAAACACTCCTTCTATGCTTAACAATCTACAAGATGGATATAGATATAAATATAAGTATAGGTTCTGTATCAACTCGTTAACACACACGTTGGGCACCAACTGCAGGGATAATTACTAGTCCTAGCCCCTTTTGGGCTACCCCGGATCAGGTGTATTCCCCAGACGTTCACTTTCAACTAAAGTTAGAGGTAGCTGGTTCCTAAAGACGCTTAATTGGGTCTAAAGGTCCAGACTATCTCTCCCTAAAGGAAAGGAACAGCCTGAAGATGTTACCATCCTCCAGATAGCACTTTTAATAAGTTTAGCTAGACTGTAACCTTCCGGATATTATGAGGGTCCGGAAAACTCCCTCAGAATTCTGCAACTCCTCACCAAAGAGCGTACAGAGATTGAGTTCGCGAGTTTGATACAGAAGTACTATGTGAGACAATTCTAAAAATATATAGATTTATTAAAGAACCGACATGTAATTTACAGTAGGTGTTTCAATCGCAACATTAACAGTTCCAAATACAAAAATCTTACAATTCTATTATCAGAGATCTTTATTCTCAAATCTTAACTTTGTTACATTTTTACATTTCTTAGTCTATTCCAGGATATCCACCAAAATCAAATACAAGTACCTTGATCCCCGAGATACAAAGTTGTAGACTTACAGAGCCTGCCTCTGAAGCCTGAGAATCGCTTTGCCCCTTACAGCGAATCTATTGTCCCATTTGAAAGTCCAATTTTTATACCCTTTCTCAGTGGTATTTCCTTTGAAGTTTTCTGCTGATGTAAGCTAATTATCTCTAGTCATTTTTCTGTTGACCTCTTCTATTCTTACTGTTAGTTCAGCTGGTAGCAAGCAGACTCGTGTCTCTCCTTTAGGTGTTCGAATGTAACACAAAAACAATGTGATGGCTGGTGCCTTCCCCACTTGATGCCATTCTTACCAAGGTCTTCTGTTTGTATCTTTTGCATTTAGAACACCTCAATCGGATGCACCATTGTCTTCTTAGTTACCTCAGTTGGTTGCAACACATAATCGTGTCTCCGTGTTTCATTTGATGTCATTTTTACGAAGGCATATGTTTCTTTAATTTTCTGTGATTCATTTCAAAGTGTTGGTTTAAGACACCTTAACTGGGTATACCATTGTGTTCTTTCCAATGCTTCAGACTTTAGGACCCTCCAACCTCCTGTTTCAACGAGGCTATTGTTTCAGTGTCAATAACTTATCTTATCTCAACAGCCTGTATGTTGTTTACAGCTTTAGATTGTTGAAGCTTCCAGATTTTCAAACTCAGTTTGTCATGCTTTAATAAAGTCAAAATTCTTTCATAGGATGGTGTATTTTTCGGAATATGGCGTATTCCTTCACAAACTCATTGCCTGAAAGGGTGGTAGAGGCAGAAACCCTAATCACATTTAAAAAGTACTTGGATATGCACTTGAAGTACCGTAACCTGCAGGGCTATGGGCCAAGAGCTGGAAAGTGGGATGAGGCTGGATAGCTCTTTTTCGGCCGGCACAGACAGGATGGGCTGAATAGCCTCCTTCTGTGCTGTAAATGTCTATGATTCTATGAACAAAAAGTAATCTAGAATATCTGAAGGAGCAACATGCTCGGTGGCTGGAAGAGCAGTAGCAGCAGGAAGGGCCCCCAGGTTGTCCAATGCATCTGTGGATATTTTACTTGGTAAAGTGAGGGCTAGAAAAGAAGAACTCCTGGGGACTGAGAACAGGAAACATCATAAGATGTTGGCATAAACATTATGGAGGGAGACGCCACAGCCCACCTCCAAAACCCCCTAAGCCACCACACGTTTCAGGAAGAGGTTTCATGACTTCATAAGAATGGCCAAGGTAAGTGAAGGCACTATTCCTTATGCACATCCTGTATTAACTGGGTGAAAGGAAGTCTCCCCTTACTTGTTTTTGCACCACTTAAGCTTAGAATTAGGGCCATTGTTGAGGTGTCAGCTTTTTGGGGGCTGTGTCTGTTTTTTGTTTCAGTTAGTCTTTAGGAAATTTCCAGGTTGGCAAGTTGCTCATGAAAAGAATTTAAAAAATTGTTTAAAAGAGTTCTCTGGGGGCAGAAGGCAGGCAGATATGTCTACAGTGGCTTGAACTCTAAATAGTCTGATGAAAAGACCAATGTTTGTCTAAAATACTGTGCAGCTAAATTTTCAGAAAATAACTTATGAGAAATACATTTGGGATCAAATGCCAAGTGAAGCAATTGTTGCTTCAAAATGGTCCAAATATATAAGCAACAGGAGGCAAAATGTATTGCATAATTACAGTAAAGCAAAAATGCAACCATTGATCTCCTCAGCCAGCTGCTGACATTCAGATCCTCCTGCAAGTGTAGGCTGTCTTGCCTGTTTGATCAGCTAACCCGGGAGAATAGCACAATTAAGTTTCATTATTAGCGTTCTCCAAAATAAATGTAAAACCAATTTTTGTTTGCAATTATTTACAGGACCTCATTATTTTAATGAGCATTTCTAAAGTAAAAAGGAAATATTTATGGGGTCATGGAATTCTAACATGATAAAACATGAAGGTTCTGACATGTAGCTGAGGGCTCAGAACATGTGAAACTGAATGAATTTGAAAGTTTGAAATGGCATTGTTTGAAATGTATTTATTTATAGTTGCATAGTACGTAACAGCTATAGAATTATTCATAGTTTGGTTCTAAACAAAATAACTAGGGACTAGAAATTCGGTGCATTTGCACCTCTCGTTATCACCCCCGGGGGCGCTAGCAGGGCCCAAACGACTTTTCGCCCGGGCGCGGTGCAGCTAACAACTCCCGTTAAATTCAGCAGGAGTTTAGCGGCAGCGGTAACTGGTAGCGCCCTGCTCCGCTGCGCAGGCGATGACGATGTCATCACTGTGCGCAGCGCCCCGTTTTTGCCCCACCTGCAAAACTGGCCCGCGCCCCCTGAATCTACGCCGGGCGATGACAGCGACCTATTCAGGGGGCAGGAACGGAGCGGCAGGAGGCTCGAGGGGGGGCCAACTAAAGGGGAGGTGGTGGGCGGGGGAAAAAGAAATCGCTGACTTACTTGTCGCAGCCTGTTGCGTCTTTGAACGCGGGGTCCGTGCCGTGATCTGGCAGCCCGACACTCCTCTTGTGTGCTGGGCTGCTGGCACGGCACCCCGCTCCCCGGTGGTCCAGGTAGGGCCCCACAGAGTTGTGGGCTTGGGCCCTCCCCTTTAATGAGGGGAGGAGCCCTTCCATGTGGCAGCGCTACGTGGCTCAGTGCGTAGCGCTGCAGAACGCAACGCCCCGATATTCGGGGTTAGCGCTCTAAGAAGGAAGTGGAGTGCTTGAATTAGCGCTCCACCTCCCTCTTGGGGCGCTAAAACTGAAGTTAGCGATCGCCTGTGCTATTTTTTGCCGGGCGCTAAATTTAGTGCCCAAGCGATGTTAGTGCCCCAAAACTAATTTTTCCCCCCAAATATTTGGGTCTGGTTATTAAAGCCTTTTGATGGGCCACAAATTCCCATGTGCCCTCCAAGGTGACAGAACACATGCTTGCACAGTTATTGCAATTTATTGCAGTTTATACAAATGTGTTAGCTCATTATGATTAATCAGTGAAACAGCAGCCGACGTCCCAGACACACTGGCCTGGACTTTCCCGTTTCCAAGCTGCTCGGAGCGGGGAGAGGGCTGCTGATCACAAATTCCGGGCCATTTATCTTTCAAGCTACATCATGTGGCCTAAGTGGCAACTTATGGTATCAGCACTCTCCTTTACAGGGAGCAGACATATGCTGTTTTGTTGTTGATATGTAGGCTATAATTCCAATCTCTACTATAATTAGCATTAATCACAGACTGCCATTAGAATATGATTCAGTAGGTTATTTTATAGACACGGAAAACAATCAGTAGGGGAAGAACTGTTCTGGTTGCCACATGTAGCAATGTCAAAACAAGAATGGAAGAACTATAGGGCTGGATTTTCCAAGCCCCGAAGAGGCGGGCATGGAGGCGGGACTGCTGGTAAAGTAGCAGAAAGTGGGGGCGGATGGCAAACCCGCCCTCATCCCACCTCTGTGCCCTTTTGCCAGGAGGTGGGAAGATGTGCTGCTTCGGGTCCCGTCACCTGGAGGCGGGAAAGGCATTAAATACTTTTAACTGCCTGTTAACAGGTAGTTAACAGGCAGAAAAAAGGATTAGTGCCATTTTACCTTCACAGGTGAAGGCTTCCCGACCTCGGAGAACCCCGCCGGGTTGGAGGAGACGTGAAGGAGGTCTGCGGCGGTCGGAGGCACCTGGAAGTAAGATGTAGAGGTGAGTGATGGGTGCAAGTGTGGAGTGGTAAGTATGTAAGGTGAGTGATAAGTGTAAAAAAATGTTCACTTACCTTGTTTTCTTCCTACAGCCTTCATCCTCTCTGGATCGGGAGACCCGACATCCTCGTTGTCGATTTCACAGACTGGCTGTTGGATCCTCCGAACCAACAGCCATCTGAAATCGACAAAGTTGAAAGGTTTGATGAGTCCTGAACACAAGGGCTCATCAAACTACAGAGAATGTCAGTGTTTGACAGCTTGACAGAGCTGTCAAACGCTGACATTTCTTCTTCCAAGAAGTCTTGACAGATAGCACGTCTGACGTTGATGTGCTTTGTCAGTGACTGCCTCCCTAATTGGCCTGCTGAGCCCGCAGGGCGGGCTTAACAAGGTCAATCAGGAGAAAATCCCTCTGGTTGGTCAGACGAGGATGGAGGCGGGACATTGACACAGTCCCGCCTCCAACTCGTCTCCATTGAGAAAATCCAGCCCTTAGTGTCAGCCATGGCTCAATGGGTAGCACACTTGCCTCCAAGTCAGAAGGTTGTGGGTTCAGAGTCCCACTCCAGGAACTTGAGCACAAAAATCTAGGCTGACACTCCAGTGCAGTGCTGAGGGAGTGCTGCACTGTCGGAGGTGCCGTCTTTCGGATGAGACGTTAAACTGAGACCCCGTCTGCTCTCTCAGGCGGACGTAAAAGATCCCAAGGCACTATTTCAAAGAAGAGCAGGGGAGTTATCCCCAGTGTCCTGGCCAATATTTATCCCTCAATCAACAGAACAAAAACAGATTATCTGGTCATTATCACATTGCTGTTTGTGGGACCTTGCTGTGCGCAAATTAGCTGCCGTGTTTCCCACATTACAACAGTGAGTACACTTCAAAAGTACTTCATTGGCTGTAAAGCGCTTTGAGATGTCCGATGGTCGTGAAAGGCGCTATATAAATGTAAGTCATTCTTTCTTTACGTGGCCCCTTACCATCAGAGCAGCAGGCAACTTGTTGGAAAGTGGCTGGTGCACTGCCTGTTATTCAATGACATTAATGGATGGAAAATCACCCGCAATGTTCCCGTTAGCTGTTCACTGCATCAAGTTCCTGCTGGGGGCCTCAGGAAATTCCTCTCGTGGTTTTTAAATGCAGTTATGATGTTACTACACATAATGACTAGAGCAATTCATCCCCGTTTAATTTTTTGAAGTTCCGAAACCGAATATTGAGGGGGCGATTTTCTGACATCCGAGGAGGCGGGTTTGGAGGCGGGAAAGGCGGGAAAATCGGAAACAATGAGGGCGGGTTCGGAACCCGCCTCCGCGGGATTTTGCCGGTGCCGGTTTTGGAGGTCGGGAAACGGTACCGCCTCCAGCTGGCCATAGCGATACTTGTGATCATTAAATGCTCGATAAGGGCCTCTCTATGCCTATTTTGAGAGGCCCTTGTGATTTTTCGAGGATTTCGGCATGATCCACACACCTCCTAAACCACGCCAGCTAAACCTGGCGGGTTGACTCGTGGGTGGCCTCCTCACTGCTGCAGGTCTAACAAGACATCATTTATTGCATCAAGGATTACTTGCAGGTGCCAGACCTTGGCTTTAAAAGGTCTCTGAGCACGTTTAGAAGGCCTTCCAAAGTCGGAGGTGCTGCAGCTTGACTCCATCAACTGTGGGACCTCCTTGGAAGACCCTCTCCCCACTTGCAATGAGCGTTCCCCAAATGAGGCATCTGCAAGCAGTATGGGAACCATTCGTTTTCTTTCTGCATGGACCTGAGATGAGGAGGAGGAGGAGGAGGCTGAGGAGGAGGAGGATCTGGAGGAGGAGGAGGAGGAGCAGGAGGAGGAGGAGGAGCAGGAAGAGGTCAGAGCGCCAGTGTATTGACCAGCGGCAGCGGCAGCACGCGAGCACATGGCTGCCCGGGATGCAATGGATGAACTTATCCTGGCCAGATTTGCATAGGTTGCCCAAGATGGCACATGTCCTTGGCTCCATCCTATGACATCATTGACAATGGACATGAGTCTCTGGCCTCCTTTCACTTAGGCCACCAACCTGACAACGCAAGTGTGGCGGAGCCCGCAATGTGGAGCTGCCTAAGGTTAAAGAACAGATGCCATAATGCCAACATTTTGGCTTCAAATCATTTTAATGCTTTCCAACAGAGATAGCATTTCATCAATACACATAAACATTCTTCCAATCTGCACACAGATCTGGAGGTTATATCCCTTGCCAGCTGTACCCACAGAGGTTTCTTTGGCCTCTTCCTCCCAGATGAGTGGAAGAGCACCTCCCTGCTAGCTGTCACCCCCTCAAACAACATTTGCAGCGCCTCATCCGAGAGTCTCGGGGTGGCCCTTGCCTTGGAATTGGACATAATGGTTTCTCAAAATATGTTGCAGGTGGTGCAGCATAGGCAGAAATGCTGTGGAATGAGCCAAGGGAGCAAGAAGCCATAAAATCAGACTGGAAAAGTGCTGTCAACAGAGGCGGGTTTCAGTCCCAAAACACTAATTGACCAAGGGCACCCCACACCTCTGAAATCAAGTGGCCAATCAGGGGAAAATCGCAATTTTTTGAAAACCATCAGTGGAGGCGGGTTTCAAACCCACCCAAACCGAAACCCGCCTCCATCTCGCCTCCAGTGGGAAAATCGCCCCCTGAGTGTTTCATGGAAGTAAAAGCTAACATTAACGCAGAGAAAAAGACACATACTAACGTTAATACTAGCCACCCCTTTGTCTCAGATTTATTGCTACATATCTCACAAGATACACATTTGTTTCTTTTGCTTTAAGGAAATGGAGTATCGGGATTTATGCAATGGGTTTCCAAGTTTCAAATTCGAGGTCCTCTTTAGAATGCAGATGGCAATTCTTCCTATACAGGGTGTGTTGTTATTTTAGAAAAGAAGACCTATAGGTTTGTGGGGGAGAAGCAGTAAAAGAAGCTTTTCCAAGCAAAGTTGAAATCAGACACAAATTTAGCACTGACAATTATTTCAATATCATAAATCACTCAATTCTTCACTGACCTATTTTGGAAGGGGTTTAAAATAATATTCAGTTGATATTTCTTGTATTCATCTGAGTTGTCAAAATACAATATTCCTGGATAAGCCCTGCTCTCCTTAAATATTATAGTATTGACCTTCGTGCGAATACAATGCAAATGCTGCACATTAATGCAGTAAAGTTTGTATTTCTGAAATCTGAATTTGTTGACATTTCTTCATTTTACTTAAATTAATAGGCAATCCAGAAACAGCTTTGCTGTGCTTCAACCCTCAGTAGGAATTGAATGTTAATGGGAGGGCAGGATCCAACTTGGTGCAGTTAGGCAAGTGTTCTTCCTGTATCACGATTTTTATAAATAAATACATTTTTTCCTACTTCATCGTTAGTTTTTTTTATCTGTCAGTCTCTCTGAGCCACTTAGCATTTCCTGGCTGAGAGTATTTGCCCTGAACCACTTTCTTTTTTTAAACAAAAAGGAATTTGAATGCTCTTGCCTCTCACAGTCACTTTTTTAATCCTAAATTCTACTCAATGTGCAATGACAAGGTCAGTTTTTGGCTAGTTTCATATGCGTAGTACATTCTACAGCTCAAAGGAGAGAATTGGCTTGGTGGGATGTGATGTTCTGTCTCACTCTCACCTGGCACTGTCTCCATGTTTGGAATGCTGACTCTCCAGTGTCATGGCCAGGTCATTAGCACAGATCACCTCAGATATAGTCATCTCTTCAAAGCCCTCCAATTGTAACAACAACGGAAAAACATTTCCACTGTTGCAGCACATCAAAAATGTAACCCTTGGATCTCTTTAGTCCGCTGAGGATCCCCGAATTCTCGTGTGAGGCTCGGATATCTTGTGTGGTCTGAGCAAGATATAATCAGTTAATCCTCCAATAAAACACATTTGGACTTATTATTTTAAAAGCGTATTCGTTCAAAGCAAGTTATTTTTTACAGTTACAATCAGGTGCTCATTATTTTCATGACTTTTTGAAATATAAAAAGATTGTGTGGGTGTGAGGTCTGAGTATTGTAAAGATAACAATGCAGTTGGAAAATAAGTACAGTATCAGCATTTCCAAGCAGAACCATTTGATAGGAATTTTGAGATGCTAATTAATAATTTCTGAAAGTTAGTTTGAAGATAGATATATCTGCTTTGATGCTGTTTTGTATGTAACTAATCTGACTTTATAGCAGGATTTGATTTGATTGGGAACTCGCAGTTTTAAAACATTAAGGGCTAAAAATTGAGTCGCGCCCCATTTGGGGCGCTAACCTCGCCGGGGCGCTACTTTTAGCGCCCCGAAAAAATTAGCAGCCCCGCGCCGGAACTTCAGTGGTTGCGCCCCAAGAGGGAAGCGGGGCGCCACCGCTGCGGCACGTCGCGCCGCGGTATTGCAGGCCTTCCTCCCCTTCTTAAAGGGGAGGGACCCTGCGCAGCGCGAACCGGGGCCCAGCTGGGCCCCCAGGGATCGGGAGTGCCGGCAAAAGAGCCCGGCACTCAAGAGAAGTGCCGGGCTCTTGGAGCGCAGCCGGCACTTCACGGTGGGGGGGCTTCACGGGGGCCGGGGACAGCAACGGGGGCAGGTGCTGGCAGGCGGCCAGCAACAAAAATGGCCGCCTGCCACCTCCCCTTTAAATATCGCCGCCCCGGCCGCACGTACGCCTCCCTGAACCCGTCGGACATAGCGTCTGGCGGTAAATCAGGGGGCGCGACTGAAGATCGCGGCTGGAGCGCGAGCGGGGTGCTGCGCACAGTGATGACGTCATCGCCGGCGGCGCAGCGCCACAGGGCGCTACCGGCTGGCGCCGCCGCTAACCTCCCGCTGAATTTTGCGGGAGGCGTGGGCGGCGCTGCACCCGGGCGTTAGCTGCTTTACACCCCATTAGCGCCCTCTTAAGGCGCTAACGGGAGGCGCAAGCAGCTGAATTTTTCCCCCTAACTCTATATGGATATTATATCAAAGAAATGCAACAACTAACCAATGCTTGAAAAACTATCCCTGACTATACACGGGAGGTGATTAGAAGTGTAGTAAACAGTGAGGAAGATAGTAATAGATTTCAAGAGGACATAGACATGCTGGTGGAATGAGTGAAAACAAGGCAGATTAAATTCAACGCAGTAAAGTGTGAGGTGATACATTTTGGTAGGAAGAATGAGGAGAGACAATACACACTAAATGGTACAATTTTAAAGGAGGTGCAAGAACAGAGAAACATAGGGGTGTTTGTGCACAAATCTTTGAAGGTGGCAGGACAGGTTAACAAAGCAGTTAATAAAGCATGTGGGATCCTGGGCTTTATAAATAGAGGCATACGGAGTACAAAAGCCAGGACGTTATGCTAAACCTATATAAAACACTACTTCAGCCCCAGCTCAAGTATTGTGTCCAATTATGGGCACCACACTTTAGGAAGGGCATGAAGGCTTTGGAGAGGGTACAGAAGAGCTTTACTAGAATGGTTCCAGAGATGAGGGATTACAGTTACATGGATAGACTGGAGAAGTTGAGGTTGTTCTCCTTAGAGCAGAGAAGTCTAAGAGGAGATTTGATAGAGCTGTTTAAAATCATGAAGGGTGTAGATAGAGTAAATAAAGAGAAACTGTTTCCAATGGCTGAAGGGTCGATAACCAGAGGGCACAGATTTAAGGTGCTTGGAAATAGAACCAGAGGCGACATGAGGAAAAACTTTTTTAAGTAATGAGTGGTTAGGATTTGGAATGCACTACCTGATGGGGTGGCGGATACAGATTAAATAGTAGCCTTCAAAAAGGGAATTGGATAAATACTTGAAGGAGAATAAATTGCAGTGATATGGGGAAAGAGCGGGGGAGTGGGACTAACTGGATTGCTATTCAAAAGGGCTGGCGCAGACTCGATGGGCCGAATGGCCCCCTTCTGTGCTATACTATTCTCTGATTCTAGTCTAAATACTTCTACTGTGCAGAGCAATAAACCAGAAACTCCCACTCCCTATTTCTACTCGTTCTCCTTCGAATTGTAAGCCAGGTTTAGGTGGTAGAGCTTCTACTAAAACCCGCATTCTCCCATTACTTGCAAAGAACTAGCAGTCTTGATTCCTGGAGTTTAGTGGTTTCATCCATTTTTCAAAATTCAGACTTTCCACTGGCTGAGTAATAAGTATTGAAAAGAAAAGAAAAACAAGTTACATGATCGTATTATGATGGCATGCATCTGGAAATAAACTACTGAGTTTCTCAATATAGTTAATTATTTCCAGCTGTATACATGGTTTATCTCACAACTTGAAGCAAGTTGACACCTTTTCAACATAGATTTATAAAACTTAGCATTTAATAGAAACAATTTAAAGGTGTTGTACTTCTAAAATTGTCAGTGGTGTGATGGAACTATTAATATTGTGATTCTAGCTGCTGACTAAAAACATTCCATTTTGTTTCTGGGGACAGAGGTGGAGCTTGGCAGTATTGGAGATTGCTTTCCTCATTGCTTTTCGGAGCATGGTACTTTAATTGCAGGTGAAGCCTACTCAAGATAAAAGTGTTGCTGAAACATTTAACTATCACAGTTTGCAGCATCGCGTTCTATGACACTGAATTTATTTTGCGTTGTCAGTAGAGTTGATTTAAAAACGATGGATCTGTTGATGTTAACATGAGATTGGGCTCGAAACACTCATTTTAAAATAACTTGTAGGTGGCTAACAAGGATAACAGCTGGGCAGGCAGGATATGGACACTGAGGGAATGACTGTTCGGACTGCCATGCATAAAGTAACTACAGGCAGTTTTATGGTGTAACTATTTACTGCTGTTCTAAACATGCAAAGTGGCATTAATACCATTCAAAGTACCCTTAATTCCAAGACTGCATTATTCCACATGGCTGTAACATAACTGACATTCTGAATGTTTGTTTAAAGTTTAAATGATGGCCTATATGCCTCTTTAAATGTCAAATAATTTTTAAATCATTAAAGTAAATGCATGGAAAATTAGGTTACATTTAAATTAGTATTGAAATAGTTAGATAATTACTAATAAAATACTGTAAGAATTAATATGGAAAACTCAAGTTTATTTGTCAACCTGTTTCTGCCACAGTCCACTGTGATATTTATATACCACAATAATAATGATTGTTCAAGGTGAACTGGAGTGGGTCAGGACAACTGCAATAAAGAATAATGTTGGTCAATACTA
The DNA here is from genome assembly GCA_030390025.1 of Squalus acanthias. Lineage (NCBI taxonomy): Eukaryota > Metazoa > Chordata > Chondrichthyes > Squaliformes > Squalidae > Squalus > Squalus acanthias. The sequence goes on along the minus strand of CM059447.1, from coordinate 24,465,216 downwards.
GACGTTCTAGATGGTTGCTGTTGTGCAGTTTTGGGTTTTTTGATACCTTTTTGATAATAATCGTAAGGCCTGATTTTAACCTGGAGCAGGAATCAGGTGGGCAAGGCCGAGGCGAGCGCCAAATCACCACCGACCTCGGCACCGTGAGGTCCAGGCGATTTTAGCTCTCAGGCTTTATCTGCATGCCCACAATGGGTGGCAGCTGGTCAACGGGCAGGAGTGGAATGTTGGACAGTACAAAGCTGCTGCCGGGACTGAAGGAATAGTCGCTGGCATTCAGGTAAGTCATGGTGAAGGAGTTTCAGAATAGAGATGGGGGAGGAGAACCCAGGGCAGGGGAGTCCTAAACTTTCCTTGTGGGGCCTGGAGAGGCACACCTATTCCTCCTGGCCCCACAAGGAAAGGAAAAATACTTACCTGTTTGAGTCTGTTCTGGCCTTGGCCCCTCTTCCCATTATCTTCACCTGGCAGGAAAGCCACGATGGCTTCCCTGCTCAGGATACCAGTTAAAATTGGAGTCGGGGCCCAATGATGTCATTGGATCCCAGTCTACACATATAAAGAAGGACCCCGTCGCATTTGGTCGGGTGTCCGCGCTGCCTGCTCAGAAGAGCAGGTGGAAATAGAAGACACTGGGAAGGGAGTGGGACATCGGAGAGTAAGTCTACCCATTGATTTTAACTGCCCGCCCAGTTTCCAAATGAAAATGCATTTCTAAGACATGGTGTAACATTGATTCATGGCAGTGTAGTGAAACAGATCATTGATGCTCCAAGGACATGGGTTTTCGCTCATACTTGTCCACATAAACTATTCCTGACCCCAGTCTTCCCATCAGGAATTGTCATTGGGACTTACTCCACAGGAAGGGAAGGAAAGTCAGAATATGGATCATCTCCAGCTGCTCCCATGTACCATGCTATAAGTGGCCAGTTGTGGCGCAGTATTGGTCAAGTGTGTGTAGCAGGTTGCCTATCCACCCGCTCGGCTGGGGAATCATGAGAGACATAAAGGGGAGGGAAGGGAAATAACCAAAAACTGAAAAAAGAAAAAAATATTTTATGCACATAAATCTTAAGCTAGACAATGGTTTTCTGCAGGAATTCCTAGTATTTATGGCAAGTGCTTTGTCTTTTCAGTATCTCATGTAAGGATTAAACCAAATATGTTGGCTTTTACAGACATGGTTTGGCTTTCCAACACATATATTTTGGCATCCTAGAAATAAAAATCTTATTCATATTTGGTATTAGGAAGACTATGTCAGTTTGAAACACAAAGCCAGAGTATTTTGCAGGTTTCTGGTAACTAAGGTGCAATCTTGGCCAAATTGTATTAAATGGTACTTGTTGTAACACTCTGAACCAAAATACCATCACTTTTCTTGGAGATTCTGAAATTAACTTGCTATTGAAAGTGTCAGACTTCAAAACATTTAAAAGTAAGATTTCCCAATGTAATAAACCTGGATAAAATTGTTATTTCTTGACATTCCTTTCTTCCTGTATAATTCCTTTCATTCGCAATGCCTACTAACAAAAGCTACTTACTTACCAATTAATGGTTACAGAAGACCAAGTAAGTCAATTAAATTACTTAATAGATGTAAGTATGGGTTTCCTAACTGGGATGTGGTGGTAGAATAACTAGAAAAGCGTCTCCATCTCTTGTCAAATGCATATGGTGAGGATTGTGCAAAATTTTTCTCAGCTGGCTTATCTGAATAATTATTCGCTACTTTTTCAGTGAGGATTGGCCCATTTTCTGGCAGCTTGCAGGCTGAGGGGTGGGATATCTGGCATAGCAATAGATTTAAAGAGCTACGTCGTGTCTTAGAGGGGCAGCAACAGTTCCAGCAGTGCAAGTTAATAGCAACCAAAGGTGAAATTCATTGACTTAAAGGAGATGGCTGAGGGTGTTTCCGGAGCCTAGAGAGGTCGGATGAATGAGCAAGACCTAGAGGTGATCTTGAGGGAGGTGCAATAATGGGCGGTTGCCATTTAAGGTCACAAAATGTGCTTTTTTTTCGTCTGTGGTGAATTTTAACACATATTTTCAATGGCTAGAATCAACAAGTAAAGGAGTTAAAACAGGATCCCACAAGGTATTTCTCAAAGGAAAATACATTTGTTTAGTTCCATTTGGGAACACACAATCACAAGGCTGCCCGTATCATGCATGCTACATCATTCAAGGAAACATTCCAATGATATGACTCACTTAACAGAAAATGTAGGCTGAATAATGTTTCTTCCAACAGCCACTTGCAAGCTGCACGCCTGCTCATTGACTCATGTCATGGGAGGCCAGTTGGCCATTTGTACAGCAATGTCAGGACTCTTTACTAATCTGTTCATGCTCGCAGGAAAAGAAGATCACAACAGAAAAAAGAGGTAAGTACCCGTGGTACCTAATAAGGCCTGCTTGTGCCAGCAGCATGAGCCTCCTAAGAACCTAGTGCAGTCCGGCCAGAACAAAATGGTCAGCATGATCCCAGTTCACACAAAATGCAAATCCTCATCCCCAGATGACACCTTCACATGCACCAGTAATGAAGACCAGCAAAATATGTGCACTCTGCTAATCAAAAGAAATGCTATAACCAAGAAAAATTATATCTCCAAATATTGGCCAGACTTTGCTGCCAAAATACCGGCAAGTTTAATGGCATTCGCCAGTATTAACATCCAGGAACTTGTAGCGAGGAAGTGATAACCCATGAATTGTGAATCACCACAAGTTGCGGGATGATTCGCGCCGCTCCGCCGTTAGCCTTGCGAAAACGGCAGCTCGTCCTCAACCTCCCCATGAGTTTCATGAAATTGCTGCATTTGCGCATTAATTGCCAATTAAACTTGCTGCAGAAAGTTAGGGCTGCTACGTAACAGCGTAAGTACCTTTTTAATGAGGAGATTTATGTTCCTGCAATGGCAATCAACCTCTCCAGCCCAGAAAGGGAACAATTGAAACTGTGGAGTCTCATTCCTGCAGGTAGTAAATTGTTCTTAGAGATTTTTAAAGTTTAAAATTTAAATTATTTTTTCTTACTTTTCCTTTCTGCCTCTTTTTTCCCCTCTCTCTCTCTTAATCCAATCTTTCTTTCTCTTTATTTCTCTTTCTGTAACTGATTCGACTCTAATTCACCTGATTTACTTCTCTGTCGTTCTTTTGGTTCTTTCTCAATCCTTAAATCTCATTGGTTAAGGAAATTGACTGTTGGCCCCATCGTTCACTACGGTCTCAGATGCCCCATTGCTCTCGCTATAAGCTCACACTTCCAGAAAATTACGGGGCCAAAATTTTTCGAGCTGAAGGCAGTGTTCCCTGTAAATCTTCTTTGTTGCGCGGGCCCTTTAACTGGCTGCGCGGCCCATTCAATTTTTTGCGCATGCGCGGTTTTTCCATTGAAAAGACAGGGGCGACCTGCGTGGGACCGCCAGACCGCTGTGCAACTTAACGGGAACATTGGCTGAAGGGTAAGGGAAGAAGTCTAACTAATGGGGCACAACGCGAGATGCCCCACCCCAGCAAATTCTGAGCTATTATGTTTATTCTACATTAGATCAACATTGACAAGGATTACTTATACCGCCTGCCACATTGTTCAGGCCCTGATATAACACTCAGGAGACATGTTTTTTAACTGAACTGTTTCAGTCCATGCACAACAGAATACTTTGCATCCATGTGCTACAAAGAATCCATTTTACACAACAAGCTATGGTATAAAAAGGAAAAAATTGAGAGGTCGCACAACACCAGGTTATAGTCCAACAGTTTTATTTGAAATCACAAGCTTTCGGAGCTATCGATTGCCCCTTCCTCAGGTGAAGTAAATAGATACAGAATCGCCAAAGCATATATAGATAGAGAACAAAGCATGTGTACCTTACAATTGCAGACCTTCACCTAAGGAAGGGGCAATCGATAGCTCCGAAAGCTTGTGATTTCAAATAAAACTGGGGACTATAACCTGGTGTTGTGCGACCTCTCAATTTTGTCCACCCCAGTCCAACACCAGCATCTCCGCATCATAAAAAGGAAAGACATGGAGCAAAAATGCTGGATATTATATTTATATAATGAACATCATATCCAATGAGCTCCTCAGATTTCTATGTTTAATTAAGCAGATCAATTAGGATGTTTGTGTGAATAAACCTACGATACATGTTACGAAAAGTTGACCCACCTCTAACTTTAGTTTCTGTACTGTACTGCATTTGTGGTTCTCGACTTGAGCAATTAGCACTTTTCCTTTTGACTTGTGGAAATCAGGGAATGTAATTGGAGGGAGAAGCAACAGCAGTGTCGTTGGAGTCCTGATTTGCCCGACTCCATGACAACTTGACAAAAGAAGCCACATACCAAAACTCCAGAGCTTAATGCCAGACCATCCAGGTTACTGCAGCTGTAAAAAAAATGTTACATTCATTTTCGGGATGTGGGTGTCGCTGGCAAGGAAGGCATTTATTGCCCAACACAAGTTGAGCTGAGAAGGTAACTGAGTGGCGTGCTAGGCCATTTCAGAGGGCAGTTCAGAGTCAACCACATTGGTGTGGGTCTGGAGTCACATATCAGCCAGACCAGGTAAGGACGGCAGGTTTCCTTCCCTAAAAGACATTAATAAACCAATAGGGTTTTTAGGACACTCCACCAGCTTTATGATCATTTTTTTTTACTGATACCAACTTTTTATTCCCAGACTTATTCGATGGGACTTGAACTCGTGTATTCTGGATTATGAGTCCAGACACGTACTACTTTCATTGTGTATGAAATGAGTTTTCCATAAATAATTCAGAAAGGATATGTCTGCTTGTCACCCTTTCAGACATAATAGATATTTTCAAAAAAAATTCAGATGGCTCATCTTCCTCCCAAAATTTACAAACCATTTGATTTTCATAAGAGCTTCTCCCACTAATTACGGCCACCCAAGCCTAACTTTGTAATGAAAACTCCACCAGAGAGCTCAGCTGTAAATCTTCGAATGTGGCAAAAACAATCTGAGACACTTCAATTCTGCCTTTTAAAAAAAGGGCACGGTGATTGAAAAATGCCCCAGTCCCATATTACAGGGGAAATAAATTATTTAATTTTAATAGGCAAGAATCAATTCATCTATTCAATCTGACATTTAAACAAAACTTTGATTTTCAGTCTTTTCACCTGTTTATTAGGTCTGTGTTAAGGATGGCAACTAGTGATTACCATGAGTTGTCGGCATAGTTTAGGGCAGATGAATCATTTTTAAATTATAGTCTAAGAATCTTTCTTTTTCCATAGCGAGTTGTTATGATCTGGAATGTACTACCTGAAAGGGTGGTGGGAGCAGATTCAATTGTAACTTTCAAAAGGGAATTTGATATACACTATGAAAAGGAAAAATTTGCAGGGCTCTGGGGCAAGAGCAGTGGAGTAGGACTAATTGGATAACTTTCAAAGAGCCAGCACAGGCACGAGGGGCTGAATGGCCTCCTTCTGTGCTGTAATATTCTATGGCTGGAATTTTCTCCAGGGAGGCGGGTTGGGGACAGGGGGGGGGGGCCTCCGAGGCGGGTGGAAAACCCGGAAGGCCGGGTTTCCCACAGGCCCTACTGACTTTAACAGCAGGGCCTGATTTGCATGTGAGGCCTCAGATTCCTGCCCGCAGCCAGCCAGATTGAGAGACTGGCTGGCTGCGGGCAGGTAGGCCTCAGTTGCGGAGAGGGAGTGAGGGGTTGGTCCGGAGGAGGGATCGCGGGGGGGGTGGGGGGGGCACGGGGGGGTGGGTTGAGAATCGGCTGGCTGGAGGATCGACGGGGTGGGGGGGAATCGGGGATCGGCGGGGGAGGATCGGGGATCGCGGGAGGACAGGATCAGGGATTGGGGTTGTCGGGGATCTGCAGGAGGTGGGGTTGGAGGATCAGCAGGGGAGGGGCGGGGATCGCAGTGGATCGACAGTGGGGGGGCAGCCGGGGATCAGCGGGGAGGGGATGCAGAGGATTGGGGGCGTCACAGGTTGGGGGGTCGGCGGGGATCGGCAGGGGGGGAGAGAGGATGGGGGCTGGCCACTGGAGGATTGTGGCCGGCCTCAGCATCATCGGTGGGGTGGGGGGGAGGCCTCTTGGTGGGGATCGGAGGCCTGGGGAGGTGATTGGAGACATCATGGTGGAGTCTCCGATCGCAGGGGGTGGGTTTGTTAGGGACCCTGGATCCAGGAGGTAGGTATAAAGCCACTTACCTCCTGGATGCAACAGTCCCTGTCTCGGTTTAACTGCCGGGTTTCACGAATTGTGTGAAATCCGTCCACATGCAGTTAAATTCAAAATGAAAGCTTCCAGCCTCATTACAATATTTAAATTGACGTTCCGCCCCCTGGGAGTGGGTTGGTTGCCCGCCACCCGCCCTGCCCCCCACCTCCCCCCCCCACCCCATCCCACCTCCGTTAAAACCGGAAGTGGACGGGTTGGAGGCGGGATCAGGTCGGGAATCCCATTTTTAACACTTTAACTGCCCCCACGCTCCAAACCTACCTTTTCTTTTTAGGGAAAAGTATGATTCTGCAAGAAATATCACAGGGCTAATTTTCAACAAGTGCTTTGATAAATGTATTGCATGCTGTGATAAGGTAAAATTTCTTCTCTGTCATTTTAGCGAAAAAATTGGCATGAGTACAAACCAAGGTTTTCCTAGTTAGTAATCGCACTCGGGCTTTTTCCTCAAAAATTTGTCCGCAGAGTGAATATCAGTGGCAATGGGGCTGAATTACTTTTTCATCTCCAGCTACTAGTGGATCATGGGAGTGCCTCCATAGCATGCTGCGTAGAATGTCCATAGCATGCTGCGAGAATGTCCATAGCATGCTGCGTAGAATGTCCATAGCATGCTGCGAGAATGTCCATAGCATGCTGTGTAGAATGTCCATAGCATGTTGCGTACAATGTCCATAGCATGCTGCATAGAATGTCCATAGCATGTTGCGTAGAATGTCCATAGCATGTTGCGTAGAATGTCCATAGCATGCTGCGTAGAATGTCCATAGCATGCTGCGAGAATGTCCATAGCATGCTGCATAGAATGTCCATAGCATGCTGCGTAGTATGTCCATAGCATGCTGCATAGAATGTCCATAGCATGCTGCATAGAATGTCCATAGCATGCTGCGTAGAATGTCCATAGCATGCTGTGAGAATGTCCATAGCATGCTGCGAGAATGTCCATAGCATGCTGCATAGAATGTCCATAGCATGCTGCATAGAATGTCCATAGCATGCTGCGTAGAATGTCCATAGCATGCTGCATAGAATGTCCATAGCATGCTGCATAGAATGTCCATAGCATGCTGCGTAGAATGTCCATAGCATGCTGCATAGAATGTCCATAGCATGCTGCATAGAATGTCCATAGCATGCTGCGAGAATGTCCATAGCATGCTGTGTAGAATGTCCATAGCATGCTGCGAGAATGTCCATAGCATGCTGTGTAGAATGTCCATAGCATGCTGCATAGAATGTCCATAGCATGCTGCGTAGAATGTCCATAGCATGCTGCGTAGAATGTCCATAGCATGCTGCGTAGAATGTCCATAGCATGCTGCGAGAATGTCCATAGCATGCTGCATAGAATGTCCATAGCATGCTGCATAGAATGTCCATAGCATGCTGCGTAGAATGTCCATAGCATGCTGCATAGAATGTCCATAGCATGCTGCATAGAATGTCCATAGCATGCTGCGAGAATGTCCATAGCATGCTGCATAGAATGTCCATAGCATGCTGCGTAGAATGTCCATAGCATGCTGCGTAGAATGTCCATAGCATGCTGCATAGAATGTCCATAGCATGCTGCATAGAATGTCCATAGCATGCTGCGTAGAATGTTCATAGCATGCTGCATAGAATGTCCATAGCATGCTGCATAGAATGTCCATAGCATGCTATGAGAATGTCCATAGCATGCTGCATAGAATGTCCATAGCATGCTGCGTGTGACTGTCCATAGCATGCTGCATAGAATGTCCATAGCATGCTGCGAGAATGTCCATAGCATGCTGCATAGAATATCCATAGCATGCTGCATAGAATATCCATAGCATGCTGCGTAGAATGTCCATAGCATGCTGCATAGAATGTCCATAGCATGCTGCGTAGAATGTCCATAGCATGCTGCATAGAATATCCATAGCATGCTGCATAGAATATCCATAGCATGCTGCGTAGAATGTCCATAGCATGCTGCATAGAATGTCCATAGCATGCTGTGTAGAATGTCCATAGCATGCTGCGAGAATGTCCATAGCATGCTGTGTAGAATGTCCATAGCATGCTGCATAGAATGTCCATAGCATGCTGTGTAGAATGTCCATAGCATGCTGCGTAGAATGTCCATAGCATGCTGCTTAGAATGTCCATAGCATGCTGTGTAGAATGTCCATAGCATGCTGCGTAGAATGTCCATAGCATGCTGTGAGAATGTCCATAGCATGCTGCGTAGAATGTCCATAGCATGCTGCGTAGAATGTCCATAGCATGCTGTGTAGAATGTCCATAGCATGCTGTGTAGAATGTCCATAGCATGCTGCGTAGAATGTCCATAGCATGCTGCGAGAATGTCCATAGCATGCTGCATAGAATGTCCATAGCATGCTGTGTAGAATGAACGTGGCAAGGGTTAAGTGGATTTCTATCAATGATGGTGAATTTAGCAACACAGTTGAATTTCTTTTGGCCTTGCATAATGAATGCAATACAATAAATATTTTAGGATTACAGGAAAGCAAACATTTTACTTGTTGAGGTTTATAATGTGTCCAGATCAACCCTTATGCTGTAGCTTCAACTCTGTATTCAGAGTACTTTTTGGTTTTTCAGGGCGCAAAGTTAGACGGCTTAGAGCAAACCATTACCATACGGAGCACTCTTTGTGGGCTGTATTGGACAAAGCCAGCAGACCTGTTCATGAGCCAAGTGTGCAGGGAATATGAGAAACAGATTTAACGTTTCAGGTCGAAGACCTTTCGTCAGAACACTTCTGACGAAAGGTCATCGACCTGAAACGTTAACTCTGTTTCTCTCTCCACAGATGCTGCCTGACCTGCTGAGTATTGCCAGCATTTTCTCTTTTTATTTCAGATTTCCAGCATCCGCATAATTTTGCTTTTGTATGCAGGGTAGTATTCCTTGTCCCCAAGCTGCCAGCTTCTCACTTGCTGTACAGGGGCAAAGAGGGAAGATTGGGGTAATATCTTCTTCTTCATAGGCAGTCCCTCGGAACCGAGGATGACTTGCTTCCACACTAAAAATGAGTTCTCAGGTGACTGATGAGTCCAATGCGTGACCTACAGTCTCTGTCACGGGTGAGGCAGCGGAAACGCTTCAAGGTGCAATATAAAAGTGTGATAGCAGCTGCCAGGAAAGCAAGCACAGACCTAAACAATGCGCTGCTGGTGATCACATACCAGTTACATATTAATGGAATGGAAGCCCTAGCGATTCATGAAAGCAGACAGCTTGTCTGAAGGAGCAGTTGGGGGAAGCCTGAAATCTGTACGAACCCCAGAGCCCCATCTTGCTGTTTCCAGTTGTCCATGGGGAAAATGATGAAAGTGTTTCTTTTAGTAAACATGGCATCAGTCAACTGTTTAATGCAAACACGAACGGCAGACTGATTGATGTACCTGCTATCCTCTGTGGCAGTCTAGTAGTAACTGGAGGCAAAGAAGCTCAGGGCTGCAGTGACCTTGACTGCAACTGACATTGCAGTGATATCTTATGGCAGTGGGTTGCAGGTCTTGTTGCAGGAAGCAACATAAGTCTGTGACAGCCTCTAGAAAAGCAGTCTCCTTATAAATTGCTCCTCAGATAAATGTAGGTATGTTGTCCTGATTTATACATTCTGTTGGAAGGGTAAGGATGCCTATGAGTCCACCTCCCAGCTGGTTTCCCCTGCAGCTGCAGCTCGCTTTGCTTCTTCCTCCTGTTGTTGCTGCTCCTCTTGTCACGAGGATCCCCATGTAGAGAAATGCACGTTGCCAGTAGGCCTGTAAGATTTCAGAAGGTTGTACAGCCACTTCAAGCGGTTTAAAATTGTCCAAGCCACCAAAACCCACTATCTAATACAAGCAAAATGTATCCCAAATCTCTGTGATGTTTTAAATGAGAGTAGGTTTGTATCCGTTTAAATAATGCTGCCTCCCAATCTGTACCGTCCATAGTTTGTGGGCCTGTTGAGGAAGCAGTGAAAGAAAGATTTGCATTTATATGGCGCCTTTCACGACCACTGGATGTCCCAAAGCGCTTTACAGCCAATGAAGTACTTTTGGAGTGTAGTCACTGTTGTAATGTGGGAAACGGGGCAGCCAATTCGTGCACAGCAAGGTCCCACAAACAGCAATGTGATAATGACCAGATAATCTGTTTTTGTTATGTTGATTGAGGGATAAATATTGGCCAGGACACCGGGGATAACTCCCCTGCTCTTCTTCGCAATAGTGCCATGGGATCTTTTACGTCCACCTGAGAGAGCAGACGGGGCCTCGGTTTAACATCTCATCCAAAGAAGGCACCTCCGACAGTGCAGCACTCCCTCAGCACTGCCCTGGAGTGTCAGCCTAGACTTTTGGTGCTCAAGCCTCTGGAGTGGGACTTGAACCCACAACCTTCTGACTCAGTGACGAGAGTGCTACCCACTGAGCCACAGCTGACACTGTGGAAGTAATGGAAGCGCTGAGTGACATGCAATAGTGTTGCGGATCCCAACGTCAATTCACTCTGTTTGAATATTTAAATTTTTTCCCCATCTGTTTCTGGCGGGAGTGCTGGCTGTTTAAATTAAGAAACCAGGATGGTTTAACCCCCAGTGGTACGTGAACATTTTTCTCCCCATTTTTGTCCTGCGACTGCTTCGTTTATCGGTGTAAAGGTGGTGAGATAAAAACCGCCCCATATGTTTCTGGTCTCCCCTCACCTCTCATTTTATGTGAAGTACCTTAGAACAATTGCTTTGTTAAAGATGCTAATTTGCTTGCAAATGGCTCATAACACCTGTCAGGAACCCACACACAGACACAGAGGTGCGATACAATCAGAGCCGTACCTCGAACAGAGGCCTGATTGAGCAAACCATCAGCCTCCTGAAACAAAGGTTCCGCTTATTGGATCGGCCTGGAGATGTTAAGCAATCTAACCCTGAGGGAATCTCTAGATTCGTTGCAGTCTGCTTCGTGCTCCATAATTTTGTTGGGCAAACCCATGGAGCCACCTGTGGAGGAAGCAGTAGAGGGGCAGGTGCAGGAAGAACAGCAGGAGGAGGAGCACTCCTGCCAGTTGCAAAAGCTGTACGCTAACAAAGCACTGGAGAAGATGTTGGCTGAATCATCCCTCCACCTCCCCCTGCACCAAAAATCCCTCCTCATATCAGACCCAGTCCTTCCATCTGCCCACAACTCAAAAACTAGCATGGGTATTTCTATCAGACCACATGGCATGGTCAACAATCGCTCACCCAAAGAAACTCTTCACAATAAGAATTTGGTCACATTGCCAGCAACATACAATAACTCAAGATCACCCTGGTGCAACCCTCCTGCAGTTGTGTCGTGCATAATTATATGCGAGCATTTATAAAGATAATACTTAAGTTGTGTATTGTGGCCAGCTAGTGTTGTTATTGTTTCGCTTATGAATATATACCTAAGTGAGGGCAAGACTAAGGGGGAAAAATTGGGTTGCTTTGCGCCTCCCGTTAGCGTCCCCCAGGAGCGTTAACGGGGCACAAATCCCCTAGCGCCCGGGCGTGGCGCCGCTAATGCCTCCCGCAAAATTCAGCGGGAGGTTAGTGGCAGCGGTAGCCAGTAGTGCCCCGCGGTGCCGTGTCTCCAGCGATGATGTCATCGCCGTACACAGCGCCACGCTCGCGCCCCAGCCGCAAACTTTGGCTGTGCCCCCAGACCTATCGCCGGACGATATGTCCGACAGGGTCAGGGGGGCGTTTTTGCAGCCACAGCGGCGGTATTTAAAGGGGCAGGTGTCGGGTGGCCATTTTTTTTCTGGCCGCCTGCCAGCACCTGCCCCCTTCCCCTCTTTCAGTCGGGGTGCCGGCTGCGATCAGCCCGGCACTCCTCTTGAGTGCCGGGCTGCTTTCCCGGCACCCCGCTCCCCGGTGGTCCAGCAGGGCCCCGGTGCTCGCAACACTAGGCCCCTCCCCTTTAATCAGGGGAGGGAGGCCTGCAATACGCGTGTGGAGCTGTTGCACGTAGCGCCGCGATATTCAGTGGTAGCGCCCCACGAAGGAGGGGGAACGCTTCCAGTAGCACCCCGCCTCCTGCTTGGGGCACTACCACTGAATTTACGGTGCAGGGGTGCTAACTTTTTCGGGGCGCTAAAGGTAGCCACCGAATTGTTCTCCCTAAGTTATCTTTGGATAACACAGTCTACTGCAGCACTGCAGAGTAGAGGAATACAGGTTTGATTCCCACCTGTCACTGAGCTCCTAATCTCAACTGTGGTTAGCTGTGATCTAATTGAGATCAGCCATGCTCTAACTGAATGGCAGAGTAAACCTGAGGGGCTGAATGGCCTTCTCCTGTTCCTGATGTTACTATGGTTAGCCACCAAATAGTGGAAGCGTCATTCTCAGGCTGCAATCTCATGCCTCCTGGCATTTGTTTCAGGATGGCATTAACAGAGTCCTGGAGAAGAGTGCCTCTCTGTTCTCAGTCATGGAAGGTTCCTAGGCTGGGGTGATGATGGGTGAGTTTGGGAAGAAATAGAGCTAAATAAAATACGACAAAAATTAAGCCATGTTTATTGCGTGTAAATGGTTCTAAGATGTTATGGCTGTGCACTGTAATATAGATGAAAAATTACTGGCAACATAATAAGCATGTTACTCTGCTTCGAGTATTTTAAACCATGCATGCTAAAGTGGAATCTAATGAAAGAAACTGAAGAATGTGTATTAGATTAGGCCCTGGAAGTGTATCTAAATAAGATATAAGCATAGCTTAGGGCTAAGTCAACAGCATGCGTTCCTCGTGATTTAAATAAACCACTCTTGTTTGTATCACAGATGCATTCAGCATTCCATCCAAACTTGGTGAAGGGGGAAGGTTAATGGCCAACATGGGACCAGAAGAGAGTGTGGGGGCTAAATTCGATAGCCCCTGAAAACGGGCGCATGGCTCGCGATGCACGATAACCCGCGCCCGTTGCTTCCGATGCAGGCAGCATGCCAACTTTATATTGCCTGCTAATTTGCATTTGCTGTGTGCAGCCAGTGCTAAACGTGCTGTTGAGTAGCTGCACACCTCAGCAGGAGGCCCAAGTTTGTGCGAGGCTAGCATCAAATAAAACCAGCCTGCTCGAATTAAAGCCAGCCTGCACCTCTTAAAGGGGAGGTACATTGTGGCTGGAGCAGGTGCTGGAACTGTTTCTGGAAGAGAGTCTGACCAGGAAGATGAGTGAATTATGGCACAACAGGCGAGAAAGCCTGCTCCAAGGTGCTCAGATGCTGCACTGGAGGTCTTGGTGGAGGAGGCGGTGAGGAGGAAAGAGGCCCTCTATCCACAGGGGGCCAGGAGGCCCTCCAGACAAACTCCGCGAAGGCAGTGGGGGCAGATAGCCATGGCGGTCAATGCCAGGAGTCACGCTCCGAGGACCTGGATGCAGTGCCGCAAGAAGTTCAATGATCTCACAGGTCAGAGAATTCATCTTCAAATGCCATATCCCACCAACTGCACCACTAGCCTCATACACTGCTCATTGTACCACAACCCCAGCACTCACCTACCAACAATCTCTATCAATCACGACTCATAGCTCACATTCATAGCTTCATCTCACCCTCACACAGTTAGCACTTCTGCGAGCCTCGCACCCGTATCTCACAGCTTGCGCACACTGCCAGCTATTAACCATGACAGGCACATCACCCAAACAGATTGCACCACACTCACTGACACACTTCACTCTCTCTTACAGGACAAGTTGGCGCATAACCGGAGGAAGCAGGAGCTAACTGGCGGGGAACAGGCATGGCTGCATGTCCTTACCCCAATGGAGGAGATGGTGGTCGCCATCATTGGAGCGACCATCGCTGAGGCCGTGGCCAGCGGTGGGGCTGAAACCATCGAAGATGATGGTATCCTCATACCTAATACTCCTTCTCACATCCCACTTCCCCCTCATCCCAAAATCTCTTCTGATTTACAAGATGGAGATTGTGTAAGCATGCACCTCTTGCTTTCCCCCCTCCCCTCACCACAACCTTACCCTTGTGCCTTTCTCCTTTCAGATACCCAAGAACTGCAACCTTACCAGGCAGTGGTGGAATCACAAGAGTTGGAAGAGCAGGAAGACAGTGGTGGAGAAGAAACACTCTCACTCGATTTCAAACTTGCAGCCACCAGCTCGAATACTGACATTGCACATAATTTAGAGGTTAGCTTAGAAGCGGGATCAGCACACGGTGAGACACCGGGCACAAGTGGCCTGCAGCCAGAGCAGGGGGGAAAGGGTAGCACAGGTGCCAGCTCGCCGGAGGGTGCGGTCGCACACGGGTTCTGCTGCGGAGGACTCAGATGAGCACTTCGATGGGGTGGGCTACAGAAGAAGGCTGATGGGTATGCACAATGAAAAATGTTTTGGTGCATTGGCAGGCCTGCCAGAAAGCCTGCGTGCAATGTGAAGGAGCATGGAGTCCGGCACCAACTTGGCACCGGGCTTTGCACAGAGCTTGGCACTCATCCTTTCCAGCGTGGAAGTGGTGGCCAACTCCACTGGCACACTTGCGGACCCAACCATGGTGCAGCGTCTGATGGCCGACTTCTCAGCTTCCATTGCAGCACAAGCAGAAGCCACGCAACGTCTGGGTGCTGCACTGGAAGTTCAGGCTTCTGTCACGCAAGGTAAGCTTGCTGTCATGCAAGCTCAGACTGCTGCCATCATGTCTGTGGATACCAGTGTTCAAAGGGGCTTGCTGGGTGTCACAGCAGTCCAGCATTTTGTCCTCTAACAGATTACTAGGATTGCAGAGGCGCCACCCCGGCGAGTGGCAGTGGTTCCACGGAGCATGAACCTGCTGTCCTCTCTCAGGATGACAGCATTCATCCTCCCACCCCTGCCACTCCGCTAGTGCCCTTGCTGTTGCCTGTCAGCCAGCCAGCCTATACTTGCTGCCGCCCATGCCGGGATGGTACAGTCCGAAGCCGGGCCTGCTAAGCCCAGAGATGCTCGAGGTCGTGCTCCGAGGCTATCTGCAGTCTCCCCCATTGAAAGTCAACAGTCTTCCACCAGCCGTGCTGCAGCCACTGGGGTAGCACTGCATAGGAACACTAGGACACAGGCAAAGGCACACAGAAGACAGGCACTAAGGGAATGCACAGGGGTGATTAGTTGACGTTTGTATGCAATATGGCATGCTATGATTTATAAATTTGGTTTGGAATGTTTATTTTGTGTTGGCTTTTATTTTTGCATTGTGGCCAAGCAGACAATGTGATGGTCAGTGACAGAGGCAAGGTAAGGTTTGGGACTGGTGCTGAATGGGGAATTTGGGTTGTGTTTACTGGTATCGCAGTCGAATGAGTCGGTCACGGACAGCCCGGCCAGAAAGGGGCTGTCTAAGTTGCCCCCTCCCTTCCTCCTCCTCCTCCTGCTCCTCAGCTGGTCACCATATAGCTGGTGGCAAGGGCTGTGCCCTCATGATAGCGAGGGTGTGCAGCATGCAGCAGACCACCGTGAATCTTGACATCTGCTCTGCCGAGTACTGCAGGGCTCCTCCAGAGCGGTCCAGGCAGCGGAAGCGTTGCTTCAGCACGCCAATGGTGTGCTCTGTCACATATCATGCGGCAGCGTGACTTTTGCTCTATGCATGTGCCCATGTGTGCGTGGGTTGCGCACTGGAGTCATGAGTCATGACTTGTCGCCCAGTAGCCACCCTCTGGTTTGTCGTGGTGGCTCAGATGACGATGGCACAGCGGACTGCCGCAGAATGAAGGCATCGTAACTGCTGCCAGGATACCAGGCATTGACCTGCATGTTTCGCTGCCTATGGTCACACACCAGCTGGACGTAGAGGGAGTGGAATCCCTTTCGGTTCCGGTATATGGCAGAGTTTACATGCGGCGCCCGCAAAACGACATGCGTGCATTCAATGGCACCCTGCACCATGGGGAAGCCTGCAATCCTCACAAAGCTGTGTGCTCACTCCGCCTGCTGCTCTTTGGCAAAGAGAATGAAATGTAATCAGCTCTCTTTGAATAGACAGCCTCAGTGACCTCCCTATGCAACGGTGGACGGCAAATGGGAGATGTTGCAAATATCTCCTGCTCCAGCCTGGATGGAACCCGACGCATAAAAGATCCTGCCCATGGTCATCTTCACAGCCACTGGTCCTCGCCCTGCTCTGAGGTTCCAGTTGTGGCTGCAGCAGCTGGCATATTTCAGTGAGGATGTCCTTACTGAAGCGCAGACGTCTAATACACTGATCCTCGCTGAGGTTCAGGTAGGTGAATTGCTCCCTGAACACCCTGGGTGAATATGGCCTTCTGCTGAGAGCCCTTCTCCCCCTCCTCCTCCTCCTCCCTCTGCCATCAACTTTTCCTGCTCTGTGTTGCCTCTGCTCATTCTCCCTGTCATGTTGTACTCAAGGGGAATGCCTGCTACTGCGCCCATGTCTGGGAGCAAGTGGTTTGTGCAGAATCCTTGAAGTCAGGACAAGGTACGTGCCACACCACTCCCTGTAGAATTTGGAAATTTTCAAGAACTCTAGAAAGCACTAAACATTTCTACAATCGCAGCAAGAGCCAGTAGAAATCAATCAGCAACTAACCTGAAAGTAGTTGATGATCTCTTTAAATAGCGCTGGTGGGGGATGCTTCCTGCTGCTGAACGCGTGTTCAGCTGTGTGACTTTAAGAGAGGGTGTTAGCTGGAGCGATGAGCTCCAAAATAGCAGCACTGGTATCAAATCAGCATTACACGCTGATTGACCACCATCTCGCCTGTCCGGCGGAGGCGGTGGTCCCCAATGGAGGGCTCTCTACGCGGGAGTCCTCCCTTTATCTATTGGGGACTTGGCCTGGAGGGTGTTGCATGGAGCAGTCCCGTGCAATAAAATTTTAAGCAGGTTCACAGACTGCCTGCCTTTTCTGTGGCCTGGAGGAGTCTGTTTTCCATGTTTATATGGAGTGTGAGAGGTTGCAGCCCCTCTTCCATTATTTGAAGGGGCTGCTCCTCGATTTTTGGTTGCACTTCAGTCCCACGCTCCTGATCTTTGGTCACCCGGTGCGGAGGGGAGCGGGCAGGTCGAGGGACCTCCTCATAGGACTGCTCCTGGGCCTGGTCAAAGTGGCCAAGAACTGGTCCAGGCAGCGAGCGGTCGAGGGGGTTGTTCGGCCCGACTGCCTGCCTCTCTTCCGCGGCCATGTTCGCGCCCGGGTGGCCCTGGAGATGGAGCACGCGGTGTCCGCCGGCACGCTCGAGGCCTTCCACAACCGGTGGGCGCCGTGGGGACTGGAGTGCATCATCACCCCGGCCGATCAAATTTTAATTTAAGTTGTTAAGTTTCCTTTAATGTTTTACTAGTTACAGTTATTTGGTTTACTGTGCACCCAATCAAAAGAGTACACGCTGATTGACGTCATGATCTGCCTACTCTGCATACTTCCGGCAGATGTTCACTGCGCGCGCGCTAACACCCTCAGCAAGATGGTTCGCACCAGAAGTGTGTGTGCATGCCGCGGATGCCAATTTGGATCCAGAAGGACACCCATAGCTCTGAAACAGCGGGTGCTAAGGAGCCGAATTCTGTGGCCAAACACTCCTGCTACACTTGGTTGGAGTCAAAGGGGCAAAAGGTTTATTCCAGCTCAATGACTCACTCGTAATGTAAGCAGTGGGTGGCCTGAAATTACCCAGTGTATCAGAAGCTGCAGTTATACTGCATTACCAAGCTGAGACTGATGACTGTAAGGTGTGATTGGCAATATCTGAGTTACATAGTGCAAATCACACGCTACCTGCAAGGACAAAGCACTGTGCAAGCAGGCTTACACACATAGCGGGAGAAACTGATACCCCTCATCCCCAATTTCTGGACAAGTAATAAGAGTTGGAGGGTCCAAATTCCAGGCACAACCTCTTGTACCCAATGCCTCTGGAAGTGCGCTGGCTGCCAAGTTATTAGATGACGGCATCTGAGTGCATGGGGTACCCACCTCAAACTGGTGTGAGGTTTCTTCAATATGTTAATCAGAGGCCTAATGCCTGTTTTAGGTTCCTGATGCCAAATTCGGTGAAACCTGTACAGAGTATGTGCAGTATATGTAGTTTTTCTGGGTCTAGAGCAGCCTGAACAACAGTCCTTCTAGAGACTACTGGAGGCTGCTAAAGAAAGGTTCATTTTTAAAATTTACCTCAATGTGGAGCCAGGAAGAGCAGGAGTGCAGCAATACAGCAGGCCGCTGCTGTCCTGTGATCGCGGCCCCCCACCTCCCCCCGAATAACCTCCCTTCCTCCACATTCCTTGATCTATTTAAGAGTGGTAACTTGGTGCAGTTTGAAGTGGGTTTATCACAAAAAAATCAGCATTTTTATTCACAGTGCCAATCCACCACCTGTGAGTAACCCCATTTTAAGTGACTGAAAATGACTTTTACAAAATGTACAAAACTATTTTCTAGTTTGATTGAATGTACCAGAGTAAATTTTTAAAAATTACATTTAAAACCTTTCAAAGCATTTCTATTAGTGTCCCTGCGCCCCAAAGTTCCAGCTTAATTTTTTGGAGTCTCCTCAAAGGCCCGCAAACGAACGCAATTAGCGGAAACTCCCAATGGCGATTAATACACCCGGGGGCGAGGCCAGTTTTCTGGGCAGGTCCTGCTTCTAGCGCAATGTTTTTAAAACTAGCACAAAAGATTGCGGAAACTCGATTTGCGCCGAACATAATTTGCGTTGAAAATGCCGCGATCTTTTGCGCCGGATTGCGCTGACAAACTGCAACCTGGGTCCTGAGTTATGCTGTCATACATTGCTGCATTGTCAAAACATCGACGCAAACTAGCAGTACAACTGTAGTTGGATACTTGCTCAGTAAAGTTTTAGGGCTAGAAATTCATGTACTTACCGCCACTCTGTAGTGCCAGGTGGTGGGGGCGACACTGCTGGCAGTGACAGCCTTGGTAATGTACTCGCACGTATTTCTTCACTTCACCTGACGAAGGAGCAGCGCTCCGAAAGCTTGCGATTTCAAATAAAGCTGTTGGACTATAACCTGGTGTTGTGCGACTTCTCATTTTTACTCCCACATAGTTCTTTCTGGAGAGCCTCTGGCCCCTGTGGGTAGAGGGCCGCTCTTGCAGTGTTGACCCCCTGCACAAAGCTGCAGTGCTGCGTGTGAGACCCTGGGTGCCCCTTCCCTGGCTTGCTGAGCCGTTTGTGGTAGTGCTGAGGCAGTTTTCCCATTTGTTGAAGTTAGGAAGGTAATTCAGCTTTAACAGCTGAATATTCGCATTTGGAACTTCTTTTAAATATTGAATATTTCTTAAAAGGCAGGAAGGGCTGAAAAATGTATTGATTCACTGCATTTTATTTTGTATTGCTTCAGTGTGCGTGGCCCCTTTAATTCTCAGACCTCTTCATTGCCCACAATTCCCTGTGAACTCCACAGCTTCGCTCAAAGAGGCTGTGGGAAGCTACAATGCTGGAGTTGGACAGAAACTTCATCCGGATCCCTCCAGCAATGCCACCAGGATGGTGTTGCACGGAAGGTGAGCGCTGCGCCACCTATCTCCATGTCACTCAGACCAATTTCACTCGGTTAGCGTTGCGGCCATTTCCTGCGTCCGTTAACTGTTGGCGAACACAAATTTTTCCCCTTTAATCTTTAGAACATTACTAAGGAGCTCCTGCATCTTAGTGCAGGTGAGCTGATGGGGCCACTGATGAGAGAACTTATTGAGCAGTAGTGCTTTAAATTTGGCTTTTAAAAACATGTCAAACCTATATTTGGTCACGGAGAAATAGTACTGCAATATTTTTTTAGAAGTAGAACAGGGTACTTTAGATGAAAATAAAGAAAAAATGAAATGGACTCAAGGATAAAAACAGGAGAAAATGAAATTCAACTGTTTAAAAGTGTTTCTCTGTTTCATTTTTGAAGTGCTTTTAGTTCAACTGGATTAACATTGCAGCTTTAAAGCCAAATGCCATATCTGAGTAGCTTCATTACTATAATGGAGCTTGCGTCAGCACCACACTGATGTTGTTTAAAGTTTAAGGTTACAGCTAGCCACTTGTGGAAAGGATCGTGATGAATTGTTTAAGGGAACAGAGAATCTTAAACCAGCTTTCACGCTTGTAATAATCCTCATGAAACCTGAACTTTAACAACAAATCAGTGAAACAGGAATTATTTTATTTTACACAATATCATCCTCGCACGTGTTGCATTCACAGAATGAACAATGAGAATCCATTTTATTCCACTTTCCAAGAAGACCTTCACAACCCACTCTTGACTTTGACGCTTGCAAGCTATCAGATCCTTTTGGTTCACTGAATTAACCAGATGGTCTACTGTATCCCATTTCGTCCTCTATATGAACTTGCCTGGTATGATTTTTAAATAAGTGTGTAGGCAAATACATGTCTCAGCGGTTACAGCAGAGGTGGCCAACACATTTGCTTTGAGATTAAAACAACTTGCAGCTGACAACAATATAATTCAAGCAATGCATCTTAAACCACAAGCCACCAAACCTCTCTGTGTATTGCATATCAAACAATAGGCTGAATTTCAGTAAGATTAAGAAACTGTGAAATGCTTCAAGATGGACAGTCAGTAATTTATCACATTTACAAAATAGTTGCATGAAACCACAAATAGCATGACATATACAGGGAATATTTCTATGGATGAAATTAACAGGTTTTTTTCTTACAAATTGAGACTGTTCAGCATTAATCTGCAATCAAAACTGCTCTCGATTTAATAAGGAGGCAGCATACTGCACTCTGGTAGTTTTTAATGTTAGAGAATTGTTGTTTGAAATTGTAATTACAAAAGGAATTAAAGCTTTGTTTGTGTTGACACAGTTGATCAAGTACAGTTGGTCAAGCTTTTCTTCGGAGAAAACTGAAATCATGTCTGCCTATTCCAGTGATTCAGGTGGATGTCTAAGATCTAGAAATGCCAAGAAGAGCAGGAAATTCTCCAGCATCTCAGCCAACATTTTTCAATCAATCAATATCACCGAAAATAGATTAACTGGTTATTCATCTCTCTTCTTGTGGGGAGTTATTGGTACAGAATGGCCACAGTGTTAGTCTACATAGCAACAGTTCCTGTAATTCAGAAAGTAATTATTTGTGTGAAACATTTTGACATGATAATGTGCTATATAAATGTAAGTATCATTTGCATGAATAGAACATGTCAACTTTTTGCACGTTTTAACCAAATATAAAAGATATATTTTCATTTTTTCAAAAAGGGGTCAAAAATAAAAAATATAAGCCACTAAATGAGACTAAAACAATTTCCATTGAGGTTGAAAAACACAATCTGTTGCCAACAATAGCAAACTGTAAAATACAAAATCAATATTAGTTGCTAAGAGATGAAGGAGGCAAGGCTGTCTTGGATGGTGGATGAATTGCAGAAATAATGTGAGCTTTGCCTCAGTTTTCACAGAGGAGGTGAGATTGAAATTCTGGAACCACCAGAGGTGAATGGAAAGCAATTAGTGGAGGTAAGAAAAATGGTACCAAAGTTACTCGAACCAAGAAAACAAATCACTGAGATCTGATGGTTTGCATTTGAGGAAGGAAAGAAAGAGCAGAGGCTCCGGCTATAACTTTCAAAAAGAAAATTGTGCCAGAGGACTTACAGGGTGAAGAATGTGACTTCCCTTCTTCAAAAAAGGAGATGGAAAAAATGCAGAAAATTACAGGCCAATTAGTATTACAGTGAAACCTACATAAACGGACCCTACTCAAAAAATGGACATCTGCAAAAAACGGACACTTATTGAGACCCCCAAATAACTTACATTGTAAAATATACAAGCGTTATTCTGAAACCACAGACACTCACAAATTACAAACTACGGACAGCTTTCTCAGTTGATTCTTCAAGATTGTTGGAACAATTTTTACCTGTTGGGACCTTATTGTGTGCAAATTGCTTGCTGTGTCTCCATTACAACATTGCCTATGCTTCAAAAGTACTTAATTGGCTGTGAAATGCTTTAGGAGATCCTGAGAATATAATAGGTACGATATAAAATTATTTCTTTAATAATATTGTATACGATTTTGTGCACCCCATTATAGGAAAGATACAAAAGCAATAGGTAAAGTACAGCATAGAGTCACTAGGATATTACCATGGGTGAGGTTTACAGTTATCAAGAGATACTGAACAGGTTAGGGCTTTTCTTGCAAGAGCTAAGAATGTTAAGGGGTGACCTTATAGAAGTCTTTAAGACAATGGAATTTGGGATAAGGTAAATAATGACTGGCTGAAAGAGCATCCATTTTAGATAATCACCAAAACAATGAATATGGAAAGTTACAAAACAATTCTTTGCACAGAGGGTGGTTAGAATTTGAAATTCTGTGCAAAAATCTGTTGTTGATGTAGTTCATAAATTAATTTAAAAGGGAATTAGATAGTTATCTGAAAAGAAGAACATTAAAGGGCACCAAGCAGAAGAGTGGGATTAGACCAGTAGATCCAGGGAGAAACACAGTGGTGCGGGCTTGATGGCTGAATGTACTGTGATTCTGAGTGAGAGTCTGAGTAATTTATACTGCTGGTATGATAAAGTTGGACAGACTTGAATTGGATACATTTTGTGTTCAATGGATTATATTTCTGTACTCTGTTTCCATGTATGATATGAAATATGATACAGTAAGAACATTCTATTTGATTTATTACACTGTCAATTTTATATTCATCTGGGTTATTAGAAATAAAGAGATAACATTAAAACTTCCCATATACAAAGGCAAAATACTGCAGATGCTGAAAATGAGTTGGTCACACCGCAGGTAAAGGCTGCACAGGCAGGAAGGGAATGGGTGACCGCCAGGCAGAGTAGGAGGCGCAGGCAGGTAGTGCAGGGGTCCCCTGTGGCCATCCCCCTCTCAAACAGATATACCGCTTTGGATATTGTTGAGGAGGATGGCTTATCGGGGGAAGGCAGCAGCAACCAACTTCCTGGCACCATGGGTGGTTCTGCTGCACAGGACGGGAGGAAAAAGAGTGGGAGAGCTATAGTGATATGGGATTCTATTGTAAGGGGAATAGATAGGCGTTTCTGCGGCCGCAAACGAGACTCCAGGATGGTATGTTGCCTCCCTGGTGCAAGGGTCAAGGATGTCTCGGAGCGGCTGCAGGGCATTCTGGAGGGGGAGGGTGAACAGCCAGTTGTCGTGGTGCATATAGGTACCAACGATATAGGTAAAAAATGGGATGAGGTCCTAAAAGCTGAATACAGGGAGTTAGGAGGTAAATTAAAAAATAGGACCTCAAAGGCAGTAATCTCAGGATTGCTACCAGTGCCACGTGCTAGTCAGAGTAGAAATAGAAGGATATTTCAGATGAATACGTGGCTAGAAGAATGGTGCAACGGGGAGGGATTCAAATTCCTGGGACATTGGAACCGGTTCTGAGGGAGGTGGGACCAGTACAAACTGGACGGTTTGCACCTGGGCAGGACCGGGACCGATGTCCTAGGGGGAGTGTTTGCTGGTGCTGTTGGGGAGGGTTTAAACTAAAATGGCAGAGGGTTGGGAACCTGTGCAGGGAGACAGAGGAAAGGGAAGCAAGGATAGAAGCAAAAGACAGGAAGGAGAAAAGCAAAAGTGGAAGTCAGAGAAATCAAGGGTGTAGATCAAATATGGTCACAGTAAATAATAATTCTAAACATAGAAACATAGAAGATAGGAGCAGGAGTAGGCCATTCGGCCCCTCGAGCCTGCTCCGCCATTCGATGAGATCATGGCTGATCATCTAAACTGAGTACCCTGTACCTGCCTTCTCCCCATATCCCTTGATACCTTTAGTTTTAAGAAATATATCTAACTCAACCTTGAATATATTTAATGACTTCGCCTCAACTACTTTCTGTGGTAGAGAATTCCACAGGTTCACCACTCTCTGGGTGAAGAAATTCTTCCTCATTTCTGTCCTAAATGGCTTACCCCTTATCCTTAGATTATGACCCCTGGTTCTGGACTCTCCGACCATCGGGAACATTCTTCCTGCATCTAGTTTGTCCAGACCTGTCAGAATTTTATATGTTTCGATGAGATCCCCTCTCATTCTTCTATACTCCAGTGAGAATAAGCCCAATTGACCCAATCTCTCCTCATATGTCATTCCTGCCATCCCAGGTATCAGCCTTGTGAATCTTCGCTGAACTCCTTCCATGGCAAGAACATCCTTCCTCAGATAAGGTGACCAAAACTGCACACAGTACTCAAGGTGTGGTCTCACCAAGGCCCTGTACAACTGCAGCAGGACATCCCTGCTCCTATACTCAAACCCTTTCGCTATGAAGGCCAACATACCATTTGCCTTCTTCAACGCCTGCCGCACCTGCATGCTTACTTTCAGCGACTGGTGCACAAGGACACCCAGGTCTCGTTGCACTTCCCCTTCTCCCAATCTATTGCCGTTCAGATAATAGTCTGCCTTTCTGTTTTTGACACCAAAGTGGATAACCTTGCACTTATCCACGTTATATTGCATCTGCCACGCTTCTGCCCACTCACCCAACCTGTCCAGATCATCCTGGAGTTTCTCGGTATCCTCCTTGCAGCACACACTCCCACCCAGCTTTGTGTCATCTGCAAACTTGGAGATATTACATTTAGTTCCCTTATCTAGATCATTAATGTATATTGTGAATAGCTGGGGTCCAAGGACCGATCCCTGCGGTACCCCACTAGTCACTGCTTGCCACTCGGAAAAAGACCCATTAATTCCTACTCTCTGCTTTCTGTCCGCCAACCAGTTCTCTATCCAAGTCAATACATTGCCTTCAATCCCATGTGCCTTAACTTTACCCGCTAATCTCTTATGTGGGACCTTATCGAAAGCCTTTTGAAAGTCCAAATACACCACATCTACTGGTTCTCCCTTATCTATTTTCCCAGTTACATCCTCAAAAAATTCCAGTAGATTAGTCAAGCACGATTTACCTTTTGTAAATCCATGTTGACTTTGTCCGATCCTGCCACTGTTTTTCAAATGCTCAGCTATTACATCCTTTATAATGGACTCTAGCATTTTCCCCACTACCGATGTCAGGCTTACCGGTCTGTAATTCCCCGCTTTCTCTCTACCACCCTTTTTGAATAGTGGGGTAACATTAGCTACTCTCCAATCCATGGGTACAGTTCCAGATTCCATCGAATGTTGGAAGATGATCAGCAATGCATCTACTATTTCTAGAGCCACTTCCTTAAGTACCCTAGGATGTAGATTATCAGGCCCTGGGGATTTATCGGCCTTCAATACCGTCAATTTCCCTAACACCATTTCCCTGCAAATACTGATTTCTTTCAGTTCCTCCCTTTCATCAGACCGTATGGTCTCCAACATCTCTGGGAGCTTATTTGTGTCCTCCTTTGTGAAGACAGAACCAAAATATGCATTTAATTGGGCTGCCATTTCTTTGTTCCCCATTATAACTTCCCCCGCTTCTGACTGCAAGGGACCTACACTTGATTTCACTAATCCTTTTCTCTTCACATATCTATAAAAGCTCTTACAGTCAGTTTTTATGTTCCCAGAAAGCTTACTTTCATATTCTATTTTCCCCTTCTTAATTAATCCCTTTGTCCTCCTTTGTTGAATCCTAAACTGCTCCCAATCCTCAGGGCTACCGCTTTTTCTGGCCAATTTATATGTCCTCTCCTTGGATCTTATGCTATCCCTAATTTCCCTTGTTAGCCACGGTTGAGTCACCCTTTTTGTTTTATTCTTATGCCAGACTGGGATGTACAAATTCTGTAGTTCATCCATGCAGTCTTTGAATGTTTGCCATTGCCTATCCACAGTCAACCCCTTGAGTGACATTCCCCAATCAATCCTACCCAATTCGCGCCTCATACCATCGTAGTTTCCTTTATTTAAATTCAGGACCCTAGTCTCTGATTCAACTACTTCACTCTCCATCCTAATGAAGAATTCTATCATATTATGATCACTCTGACCCAAGGGGCCTCGTACAACAAGATTGCTAATTAATCCTTTCTCGTTACATAATACCCAGTCTAAGATGGCCTGATCTCTAGTTGGTTCCTCGACATATTGTTCCAGAAAACCATCTCGTAAACATTCTAGGAATTCCTCCTCCACAGTATTTTTACTAATTTGGTTAGCCCAATCTATATGTAAATTAAAGTCACCCATGATGACTGCTGTGCCCTTACTGCATGCTTCTCTAATTTCCCTTTTAATGCCGTCCCCAACCTCCGTATTACTGTTTGGAGGTCTATATACCACTCCCACTAACGTTTTCTGCCCCTTGTTATTTCTCAGTTCTACCCATACAGATTCTGCATCATCAGAGCTAATATCCTTCCTTTCAATTGTGTTAATCCCCTCTTTAACCAGCAATGCTACCCCACCTCCCTTTCTTTTTTGCCTATCTTTCCTAAATATTGAATACCCCTGGATGTTGAGTTCCCAGCCTTGGCCACCCTGGAGCCATGTTTCTGTAATCCTAATCAAATCGTATTCATTTACCTCTATTTGCGCAGCTAATTCATCCACCTTGTTCCGAATGCTCCTTGCATTAAGACACAAAGCCTTCAGGCTTGTTTTTTTAATGCTTTCAGACCTATATGAATTATTATTTACTATGACTATGTTTGATTTAAACCATTGAGTTCTTTGCCTTCTACTTTTGTTTTTCTCTTTCCTGTCTTTGGCTTTTATCCTTATTTCCCTTTCCTCTGTCTCCCTGCTCAGGTTCCCAACCCCCTGCCACTTTAGTTTAAACCCTCCCCAACAGCACTAGCAAACACTCCCCCTAGGACAGCGGTCCCGGCCCTGCCCAGGTGCAGACCGTCCCATTTGTACTGGTCCCACCTCCCCCAGAACCGGTTCCAATATCCAAGGAATTTGAATCCCTCCCCCTTGCACCATTCCTCTAGCCACGTATTCATTTGAAATATCCTCCTATTTCTACTCTGACTAGCACGTGGCACTGGTAGCAATCCTGAGATTACTACCTTTGAGGTCCTCTTTTTTAATTTACCTCCTAACTCCCTATATTCTGCTTTTAGGACCTCATCCCGTTTTTTACCTATATCGTTGATGCCTATGTGCACCACGACAACTGGCTGTTCGCCCTCCCCCTCCAAAGTGTTCTGTAGCCGCTCCGAGACGTCCTTGACCCTTGCACCAGGGAGGCAACACACCATCCTGGAGTCTCGATTGCGGCCGCAGAAACGCCTATCTATTCCCCTTACAATTGAATCCCCTATCACTATAGCTCTTCCACACTTTTTCCTCCCAGCCTGTGCAGCAGAGCCACCCATGGTGCCAGGAAGTTGGCTGCTGCCGCCTTCCCCTGATAAGTCATCCCCCGCAACAGCATCAAAGTGGTATATCTGTTTGAGAGGGGGATGGCCACAGGGGACCCCTGCACTACCTGCCTGCACCTCTTACTCTGCCTGGTGGTCACCCATTCACTTCCTGCCTGTACACCCTTTACCTGCGGTGTGACCAACTCGCTAAACGTGTTATTCACGACGTTCTCAGCGTTGCGAATGCTCCAATATGCATTCATCCGCAGCTCCAGCGCCGCAATGCGGTCCGTCAGTAGCTGCAGCTGGATACATTTCCCACACACATGGTCGTCAGGGACACAGGAAGTGTCCCTGATTTCCCACATATTGCAGGAGGAGCACACCACAGTGCCGAGCTCTCCTGACATGACTTACCCTTTAATTAATTAATTAAAATTAAACTAATTGAATCCCACCAATTTCACTTCAATTAAATGATATACTCAAGGGCCCTTGCTTAACAGCAGTCCCCGCTACACCACAGAGACTCCAGAAACTATAAATCATAGAATTTAAGTACGGAAAAAAGGAGAAAAAGAGAAATACTCACCAACCAATCACTTACCTGCTTTCTGGTGACGTCACACTTTGATTATTTTCTACTTCTCTCTCTCCCGCTCTCGGGGCTCAGATTGGTAAGCCTGCCTGGTCGCTGCCGCCTTTTCTCAGCTCCGCCTCGTCGCAGCCGCTCCACCCAGGTCCGCAGCCTCTGTCTAAGAGTGTTAAAAAAACAAGCCTTGAGGCTTTGTGTCTTAATGCGAGGAGCATTCGTAATAAGGTGGATGAATTAGATGCGCAAATAGATGTAAACGGATATGATATAATTGGGATTACGGAGACATGGCTCCAGGGTGACCAAGGCTGGGAATTCAACATCCAGAGGTATTCAATATTCAGGAAGGACAGGCAAAAAGGAAAAGGAGGTGGGGTAGCATTGCTGGTTAAAGAGGAGATTGGCACAATAGTAAGGAAGGATATTAGCTCTGATGATGTGGAATCTGTATGGGTAGAGCTGAGAAATACCAAGGGGCAGAAAACGTTAGTGGGAGTTGTATACAGACCCCCAAACAGTAATGCTGAGGTTGGGGATGGCATTAAACGGGAAATTAGAGACGCGTGCAATAAGGGCACAGCAGTTATCATGGGTGACTTTAATCTACATATAGATTGGGCTAACTAAATTAGTGACAATACTGTGGAAGAGGAATTCCTAGAGTGTATACAGGATGGTTTCCTGGACCAATATGTCGAGGAACCAACTAGAGATCAGGCCATCTTAGACTGGGTATTATGTAATGAGAAAGGATTAATTAGCAATCTTGTTGTGCGAGGCCCCTTGGGGAGGAGTGATCATAATATGATAGAATTCTTCATTAAGATGGAAAGTGAAGTAGTAGTTGACTCAGAGACCAGGGTACTGAACTTAAATAAAGGAAACTACGATGGTATGAGGCGCGAGTTGGCTAGGATGGATTGGGGAATGTTACTTAAAGGGTTGACGGTGGATAGGCAATAGCAAATATTTAAAGATCGCATGGATGAACTACAGAATTTGTTCGTCCCTGTTTGGCATAAAAATAAAACAAAAAAGGTGACTCAACCGTGGCTAACAAGGGAAATTAGGGATAGCATAAGATCCAAGGAGAGGACATATAAATTGGCCAGAAAAAGCAGCAACCCTGAGGATTAGGAGCAGTTTATGATTCAGCAAAGGAGGACAAAGGGATTAATTAAGAGGGGGAAAATAGAGTATGAGAGTAAGCTTGCAGGGAACATAAAAACTGACTGTAAAAGCTTCTATAGATATGTGAAGAGAAAAAGATTGGTGAAGTCAAGTGTAGGTCCCTTGCAGTCAGAATCTGGGGAATTTATAATGGGGAACAAAGAAATGGCAGACCAATTAAATACATACTTTGGTTCTGTCTTCCCAAAGGAGGACACAAATAAACTCCCAGAAATGTCGGGGAACATAGGGTCTAATCAGAGGGAGGAACTGAATGAAATCAGTATTTGTAGGGAAATGGTGTTAGGGAAATTGATGGGATTGAAGGCCGATAAATCCCCAGGGCCTGATAATCTACATCCTAGGGTACTTAAGGAAGTGGCCCTTGTAATAGTAGATGCATTGCTGGTCATCTTCCAAAATTCTATAGACTCTGGAACAGTTCCCATGGATTGGAGGGTAGCTAATGTAACCCCACTATTTAAAAAAGGTGGGAGAGAGAAAACGGGGAATTATAGACCGGTAAGCCTGACATCGGTAGTGGGGAAAATGCTTGAGTCCATTATAAAAGATGTAATAGCAGAGCACTTGGAAAACAGTGACAGGATCGGACAAAGTCAACATGGATTTACAAAAGGTAAATCATGCTTGACTAATCTACTGGAATTTTTTGAGGATGTAACTGGTAGAATAGATAAGGGAGAACCAGTGGATGTGGTGTATTTGGACTTTCAGAAGGCTTTTGATAAAGTCCCACATAAGAGATTAGCATGCAAAGTTAAAGCACATGGGATTGGGGGTAAGTTACTGACTTGGATAGAAAACTGGTTGGCAGACAGGAAGCAAAGAGTTGGAATAAACGAGTCTTTTTCCGAGTGGCAGGCAGTGACTAGTGGGGTACGGCAGGGATCGGTGCTAGGACCCCAGTTATTCACAATATATATTAATGATCTAGACGAGGGAACTAGATGTAATATCTCCAAGTTTGCAGATGACACAAAGCTGGGTGGGCGTGTGTGCTGTGAGGAGGATGCAGAGAAACTCCAGTATGATTTGGACAGGTTGGGCGATTGGGCAGATGCATGGCAGATGCAGTATAATGTGGATAAATGCGAGGTTATCCACTTTGGTGGCAAAAACAGGAAGGCAGATTATTATCTGAACGGCAATAGATTGGGAAAAGGGGAAGTGCAACGAGACCTGGCTGTCCTTGTGCACCAGTCGCTGAAGGTAAGCATGCAGGAGCAGCAGGCGGTTAAGAAAGCAAATGGTATGTTGGCCTTCATAGCGAGAGGATTCAAGTACAGGAGCAAGGATGTCTTGCTGCAGTTGTACAAGGCCTTGGTGAGACCACACCTTGAGTATTGTGTGCAGTTTTGGTTGCCTTATCTGAGGAAGGATGTTCTTGCCATGGAGGGAGTGCAGCGAAGATTCACCAGACTGATACCTGGGATGGCAGGAATGACGTATGAAGAGAGATTGGGTCGATTAGGCTTATATTCGCTAGAGTTTAGAAGAATGAGAGGGGATCTCATTGAAACTTATAAAATTCTAACAGGACTAGACAGACTAGATGCAGGAAGGCTGTTCCCGATGGCGGGGGAGTCCAGAACCAGGGGTCACAGTCTAAGAATAAGGGGTAAGCCATTTAGGACTGAGATGAGGAGGAATTTCTTCACCCAGAGAGTGGTGAACCTATGGAATTCTCTACCACAAAAGGCAGTTGAGGCCAATTCATTAAATATATTCCAGAAGGAGTTAGATATATTTCTTAAGGCTAAGGGGATCAATGGATATGGGGAGAAAGCAGGGACAGGGTACTGAATTTGGATGATCAGCCATGATCACATTGAATGGCGGAGCAGGCTCAAGGGGCCGAATGGCCTACTCCTGCTCCTATCTTCTATGTTTCTATGTTACTCAGGATTACGCTTGTGAACTGAATGGAGGTGTTCAGCAAAGCGATCACCCAATCTGCGTTTGGTCTCCCCGGTATAGGGGAGACCGCATCGCGAGTAGACAGGAGTATTTGCAGCATTTTGTCTGCTGGGTGATCGCTTTGCTGAACACCTCCGTTCAGTCCGCAAGCGTGACCCTGAGTGTATATTAAAACTTCCCATGTCCTTGTATGAAGCGTAACCTTTATCTCCTTTTCTTTGGAGAATGTTACTACCCACTCATTAACGGAGTTGAAGTAATGGACAGCTGAAGTCCCAACGCTGATATCCACTTATATAAAAGACCAGAGTTGGTCCCACTTGAGGCATCATGGGGGGAATTTTTTTTTGGGGGGGGCAGCGGGCGTGTTTGGTGGCGGGTCGGGTGTGAAAACATTTTTTTTGACAGCGGGTAGGGAAACTGCTGTCAACCCGCCGCCACATTAGTTTCCCAGATGTCGGGTCTGTCAGCGCTGAACAGACCCGACACCAAGCAGTGGGGGATGCAATTTAGGTGATTAAGAGCTTGTTAACAGCCACTTAAAAACTATTTTGAGCTCACCTTTAAATTTTACGAGGTTGCCCATTGGTTCTACGCTGCTTGGGGATCACGTCAGGTAAGGAGGTCAGGAGTTGTGTTATCATGAAATCATCTCTTTACTTGACAGCTGCAAATGTGCTATAAAAGCTCCCATCTCACAGCTGTTCACTTTCCAAGGTCAGAAGCTGTTGCTTACTGCTTTTGGAAGACAGACTGAGCTTTATGCAGGTTGCAAGTGTTTGGAGTAAATGGTGAGAGTGTCAATTCATTGGAACAACCTCTCTCACCATTGACAGATCACTTCTGTCATCTCAACTTCACCTGCCATCTATTACATCAGCATCAGTGCCCATGAAACTATCTCACCTTTGTCCTCAGAATCCCACCACGATCAGCCCCAACACCAGCAGCACCAGGCACACCAGCAGCACCAACAACAACACCAACCTTCTCTGCAATCAACTGATGCGGCACAGGACACAGGGCATCAGCACCTGAGCATATTGCTGACCAGGAGGCCAGGGATGGCCTCACAATAGCCAGATTTACTTCACTTGATGCTGTACACCCTGGCTGCCACATGATGCGCCAGGTTAGCACCACCCCACACCAACACCATAAAGCATCCCTACAATGCCCAAGCCATTCCTTCCACACTCATCACCATTGCGGGGTGTACCGTTATGTCTCACCATTCAATGCAACTCACTAAGTCACTTCCAAAGGTGCACACAGATCTGTCTAAGAACGCAAAGTGTTGAAAATAACGATTTCAATGTTTGACAGCACATTAACAGAAACTTCACATGAACATTGGCTGAAACACCCAAGTGCCTACCCTTGTGTGTTGTTATTTGATATGATTGGACTAGGATGAGGGTGAGTGTGAGGAGTGGCTAGTGAGATGGGGAAGTGATAATGTAGATAGAGAGGGATGGGTGGAGGTGCAAGGTAAGTTGGTGTGAGTAAGGATGTGCAGGAACAGGGTAGGGAAGGCAGAGTGATGGGGATGTGATGAGTGGCACAGCAGGATGATGTTGAGCGTGGCTTTGCAGTAAAATTGTGATCTACTGAGATCATTGAAAGGTTTGCGCCACTGCAGCCTGGTCCTCCTGATGACATCCTTGCTTGTGTCCTCCTGTGCAATGTGCAACCAGGCTGCACTGATCTCCTGGGGGGGTCTCTTCCGCCCATTGGAAGGGAAGAGAACCTCCCTGCGTGCTGTGACTCCCTCCATAAGCATATGGAGGGAGTCATGGGAGAACCTGGGTGCAGCCGTGCACCTCTGTGCAGTCATTGTCAGTGTTTGCAGCACCTCAATGCTGTAGAATACTGACAGCACAACTGTCAAAATCATTTTGCG
Organism: Squalus acanthias; assembly: GCA_030390025.1. Lineage (NCBI taxonomy): Eukaryota > Metazoa > Chordata > Chondrichthyes > Squaliformes > Squalidae > Squalus > Squalus acanthias. The sequence goes on along the minus strand of CM059447.1, from coordinate 24,432,072 downwards.
CATGGTCCCTTTAAGGAAACTGTCTGATGCATCATCAAGTGACGTTATCAGACCAGCTTCCTTCAATTGGACGAGAAAGGTGCTGGGCGGGCTTAAAAAGCCCAATCAGCGTAAGATCACTTTGGACAGCGGGTCTGGAGCCAGCAGCGGGGTCGCAACCCGCCACCGACCCTGGCCACACCGGACCTGCTGAGGTAGGGGAAATCGTGGCCTAAGTTTCAAAATACTAAAAATATAAAAAAAGAGAGGAAGAAAGGCAATTACTTATTGTTGACTTCTTTTCACTTAAGGCTAGGGATTAACAAATACTTACCAGCCTGTAAACTTCCCTCATAAACAGCAATCAACCTTTAAATGACCACAAGATTTGGAATATTTAGCTTGTTGCCTTTTAGAGATATGTCACGCTAAACACAGCTGTAACTTAGCAGCAGAATAATGCATTGCGCATTAAAACATATAACAGATATGTTATACAGCAGTGTATCTGCGCTCCTCCAATTCTGGCCTCTTGAGCAACCCTGATTTTAATCACTCCACCATTGGCGGCCGTGCCTTCAGTTGCCGAGGCCCTAAGCTCTGGAATTCCCTCCCTTAAACCTCTCCGCCTCTCTACCTCTCTTTCCTCATTTAAGATGTTCCTTAAAACCTACCTCTTTGACCAAGCTTTTATTCATCTGCCCTAATATCTCCTTAAGTGGTTAAGTGTCAAATTTTGTTTGATAACGCTCCTGTGAAGTGCTTTGGAATATTTTACTATGTTAAAGGCACTATATAAATACAAGTTGTTGTTGTTGTTGACTTTGGCTGCAAAGTCCAAAATCAGCACCAAAGACCCCTGTGCTATAACCTTCTGAAGATTTTAAGTGAATAATAAAACAATTTTTAGACAGCTCCTTTGTGTACTTTTACTCCTACACAGATGTGCAAATTCAAATCTCTGTTCAACTTAACTTTGAACTCTGTTCTAAAACAGTTGGCTACACTAGTTATTGGTTAAATACGTTTTGTTGATTTTCTGGATAAGCTTCAACAGACTGCTGGTTTTGTCAGTGGCCATTCCGCAGGTATCTCAGTGGACAGTTGACTCGGCAATTCAAACGTATTTATTAGCATTTCTACTTTTTCTGTCTCGACAAGGGTTAAATGCCAATCCCCTGTGGAAAATCTATCAATTTATTTAAGTGACTTCTAACTGTTTGGTTCATGAGCGTATAAATTTAATTTTTTACTGACTGATGTAATATTATTAACCCTCAGCAAGCTTTGGATAAGTATAGCTGTCGGTCAGTAGCCCATTCCTGATTAAATGCATCAAAGTGTATCACATTGATCTGTTTGCATCTATGACGTGAGCAGGTCAATCTGGACACCTTTACCATTTGATTGGCTTTTTTATGTGGGATGGTATGTAACAGGCAGTGTGTGGAAAATGGCCTTTTGGTGCTGGCTCTTAGGCAATCAAGTAACATTTAATTATTTTGTTCGTTCAAAAAGTGGACAGTGGGAGCATGGAGGCAGAGAGAAAAGTAAAATGTTTAATCTAGTTTTTAAATTAATTATTTTAAGTTAGAAAAAGAGAAAAATTTAAAGTTGAAGAATGGACAGAATCGGGGCAGGGACAAATTGTTTTTATGTTTCATTATAATAATGAAGCTGTTCCTAATATTTAAGCAGCTAATATTACTGTAACTTTTGAAGCATCTCAGTGTGTGATCTAAAGACTTAGGGGGAAAAATTCAGCTGCTTGCGCCTCCCGTTAGCGCCTTAAGAGGGCGCTAATGGGGCGTAAAGCAGCTAACGCCCGGGCGCAGCGCCGCCCACGCCTCCCGAAAAATTTAGTGGGAGGTTAGCGGCGGCGGCAGCCGGTAGCGCCCTGTGGCGCTGTGCCGCCGGCGGTGACGTCATCGCCGTGCGCAGCGCCCCGCTCGCGCCCCGGCCGTGATCTTCAGTCGCGCCCCCTGATTTACCGCCAGACGCTATGTCCGACGGGTTCAGGGGGGCGTACGTGCGGCCGGGGCGGCGATATTTAAAGGGGAGGTGGCAGGCGGCCATTTTTGTTGCTGGCCGCCTGCCAGCACCTGCCCCCGTTGCTGTCCCCGGCCCCCGTGAAGCCCCCCCACCGTGAAGTGCCGGCTGCGCTCCAAGAGCCCGGCACTTCTCTTGAGTGCCGGGCTCTTTTGCCGGCACTCCCGATCCCCGGGGGCCCAGCTGGGCCCCGGTTCGCGCTGCGCAAGGCCCCTCCCCTTTAAGAAGGGGAGGAAGGCCTGCAATACCGCGGCACGTAGCGCCAGGATATTCACTCGCAGCGCCCCAAGAGGGATGCGGGGTGCTTCCAGTTGCGCCCCGCTTCCCTCTTGGGGCGCAACCACTGAAGTTCCGGCGCGGGGCCGCTAATTTTTTCGGGGCGCTAAAAGTCGCGCCCCGGCGAGGTTAGCGCCCCAAATGGGGCGCGACTCAATTTTTACCCCTTAAAATCAGTGAGCCCAAAGAGACAGGAATTTTCCTGGACTTGCCCCCAGTCTGAGTTAATGAAGACTAAACATCATCAGTTAACTATTCATTAACTTGCTCTTTGTTTTATAAAGTGGCGTGTGGCTCTATTTGATGCTGAAGCTTTTAAACAGTGTCACAGTAATTAAAATAGATATCTGACAGTCGATATGTCAACTTTGACGTTGACGTATCTATTGTGATTCAAATTTAAGAATGGGAATAGAGGCTCTCTTAAAGAATTATTTTTGTATGTGATATTGTGTGCCAGCTGTTGTGCTATGTTAACAGACGTGACACACAGCAAGTGCTTGTACCGGTGTTGAGGGAAATAATCCAGTGATTTACTGAGACTTGACAATTTTTAGTATTGGGCTAAAAAGAGCAGGTGATGCCGCCGTTCTAGTAGTTCATTGAGGTAGTTGCCTCGAAGGTATCTTTAGACTCTGCAAGGCACCAGTTCAAACTTGCAGAAGGGAATCCTGGAACATCTATCAATGCAATAAAATATGTTTATCCATTATATAGTGTGCTGAAGATTTGTTTTAAATTCTGGAATGCAATCCTGATCAATTAGCATCTAAAGCCACTGCTTTGAGTGTGCCTTTGTTACTTGTAGACTTGACTAGTCGAACGCACTCCTGGCTGGCCCTCCACATTCTACCCTGCATAAACTTGAGGTCATCCAAAACTCGGCTGCCCGTGTCCTAACTCGCACCAAGTCCCGTTCACCCATCACCCCTGTGCTCACTGACCTACATTGGCTCCCAGTTAAGCAACGCCTTGATTTCAAAATTCTCATCCTTGTTTTCAAATCCCTCCATGGCCTCGCCCCCTCCCTATCTCTGTAATCTCTTCCAGCTCCACAACCCCCATAAATATCTGCACTCCTCAAATTTTGCCCTCTTGAGCATGCCTGATTATAATTGCTCAACCATCAGTGGCCGGGCCTTCTGTTGCCACGGCCCTAAGCTCTGGGATTCCCTCCCTAAACCTCGCCACCTCTCTACCTCACTTTCCTCCTTTAAGACGCTCCTAAAAACCTACCTCTACCTACCTCTTTGACCAAGCTTTTGTATTTTATAAATGGTGTGGAATTGGTTCAGTTTTCTAACTATTGCTCATCAATCCTCTGAATATTATAAGATGATAATTATATTTAACAGTGGTAGAATTTGACCTTACCCCCAAGTCCCAGTAACAGGGATGTACTTTTACATCTGTTCTTTTCTAGGCTTTCTGATCGATTTACAGATCGGTCTGCACAGAGCGGGATTAAACGGAGTGCTTTGGTTGGGAATTTGGAAAGAGTGGGAATTTAGAGAAGAGGGGGAAGGAGTTGCTGCTTTTTGCCTACACTACTTGTAGTGCTTTGTGTTACAGGTAGATATTTAATTGCAGTACCCTTAACTTAATCGAGATCAAGTAAGTACTACATTGTAAACGAAGTTACCTAATTACAAATTTAATTAAATTTAATTAAATAAATCAAGGTCATATTGGGATGGCAGTGCAGGCGGTGTGCCGGAACTGCAGCATGTGGGAGTTTGTGGAGAGCATTGTGATCCCAGACAACCACGTTTGCAGTAAGTGTCTGCATCTTGAGGAACTTCAGCTCAGAGTTTTTGAGCTGGAGTCTGAGGTGCAGACATTGCGGGGCATCAGGGATGGGGAGAGTTACCTGGACACTTTGATCTGGGAAGCAGTCACACCCCTTAGGTTAGGTAGTGGTACAGGTCTGATTAGTGGTCAGGGACAGGAGGGTGTGACTGCAACTTAGGCAGGTAAGGGGACCCCAGGTGCAGTGCTGGAAGAGCCTCAGCCTTTGCCCTTGTGCAACAGGTATGAGGTTCTTGCTGCCTGTGTGGATGAGGGAAAAGCCTGTAGGATGGATGAGCAGGCTGACCATGGCACCATGGTGCAGGAGGCCATTCAAGTGGGGGGAGTGAAAGGGAATGTAGTTGTGGTAGGGGACAGTATAGTCAGGGGGATAGATACTGTTCTCTGCAGCTGCGACCGGGTTAAGGACATCTCCTCACGGCTGGAGAAGAACTTGGAGTGGGAGGGGGAGGATCCAGTTGTCGTGGTCCACATAGGAACAAACGACATAGGTAGAACTAGAAATGAGGTTCTGCTGAGGGAGTTTGAGGAGCTAGGGTCCAAATTAAAAAGCAGAACCTCAAAAGGTAATAATCTCTGGATTGTTACCTGAGCCACATGCAAATTGGCATAGGGACAAACAGATTAGAGGTTTAAATGCGTGGCTCAAAGAGTGGTGTGGGAGGAAAGGGTTTCGGTTCATGGGGCACTGGCACCAGTACTGGGGAAAGACAGAGCTGTTCCGTTGGGACAGGCTCCACTTAAACTGGGCTGGGACCAGTGTCCTGGCGAACCGAATAACTGGGGCAGTAGACAGGGATTTAAACTAATGAAGGGGGGCGGGTGGATTCAGGAAAGAGTAAATTTAAAAGCAGTGAGAGAAATGTCAAGGCTCTAGAGCAGAGTAGAGTTTTGGGTAAAAATAAACAGAGTGGTTCAGGAAGGGACAGAGAGAGTAACAAAGGTAATAAGGCATCAGTGACTAAGGTGACATCAGGAAGCAATGGCTAGCATTTAAAGAATTAATACATAATTTACAACAAATTTACATTCCTTTAAGGCACAAAAACCCCACAGGAAAAGTGATCCAACCGTGGCTAACAAGAGAAGTTAAAGATAGTATTAGATCAAAGGAAAAGGCTTATAATGTTGCCAAAAAGAGTAGTAAGCCTGAGGATTGGGAGGATTTTAGAATTCAGCAAAGGAGGACCGAGAAATTGATGAAGAAAGGGAAATAGAATATGAGAGTAAACTAGCGAGAGACATAAAAACAGACTGTAAAAGCTTCTATAGGTATGTAAAAAGGAAAAGATTAGCAAAAGTAAATGTGGGTCCCTTACAGGCTGAGACAGGAGAAATTATAATGGGGAATAAAGAAATGGCAGAGAAATTAAACAATTTGTTTCTGTCTTCACGGAAGAAGACGCAAAAAACTTCCCGGAAATAGTTGACAACCGAGGGTCTAGCGAGCATGAGGAACTGAAAGATATTAATATTAGTAAAAAAGTAGTACTGGAGAAATTAATGGTACTGAAAGCCAATAAATCCCCTGGACCTGATGGCCTACATCCTAGGGTTTTGAAAGAGTTGGCTATAGAGATAATGGATGCATTGGTTGTCATTTTCCAAAATTCCATAGATTCTAGAATGGTTCCCGCGGATTGGAAGGTAGCAAATGTAACCCCACTATTTAAGAAAGGAGGGAGAGAGAAAATGGGGAATTACAGAACAGTTAGCCTGACATCAGTAGTAGGGAAAATGCTAGAATCTATTATTAAGGACGTGGTTACAGGGCACTTAAAAAATATTAATAGGATTGGGCAGAGTGAACACGGATTTATGAAAGGGAAATCGTGTTTGACAAATCTGTTGGAGTTTTTTGAGGTTGTAACTAGCAGAATAGATAAGGGGGAACCAGTGGATGTGGTGTATTTGGATTTTCAGAAGGCATTTGATAAGGTGCCACGCAAGAGGTTATTAAACAAAATTAGGGCTCATGGGATTGGGGTAATACACTAGCATGGATTGAGGATTGGATAATGGACAGAAAACAGAGAGTCGGAATAAAAAGGTCATTTTTGGGTTGGCAGGCTGTAACTAGTGGGGCACCGCAAGGATCAGTGCTTGGGCCTCAGCTATTCACAATCTATATCAATGATTTGGATGAGGGGACCAAATGTAATATATCCAAGTTTGCTGATGATCCAAAGCTGGGTGGGAATGTAAGTTGTGAGGAGGATGCAAGGAGGCTTGAAGGGGATATAGACAGGCTAAGTGAGTGGGCAATAACATGGCAAATGGAATATAACGTGGAGAAATGTGAAGTTATCCACTTTGGTGAGAAAAATAGAAAAGCAGAGTATTTTTTAAATGGTAAGAGATTGGGAAATGTTGGTGTTCAGAGGGACCTGGGTGTCCTTGTACACGAATCACTGAAAGTTAACATGCAGGTACAGCAAGCAATTAGGAAAGCAAATGGTATGTTGGCCTTTATTACAAGAGGATTTGAGTACAAGAGTAAAGACATCTTACTGCAATTATATAAGGCCCTGGTAAGACCACACCTGAAGTATTGTGTACAGTTTTGGTCTCCTTACCTAAGGAAGGATATACTTGCCATGGAGGAAGTGTAATGAAGGTTCACCAGACTGATTCCTGGGATGAGGGGATTGTCCTATGAGGACAGATTGAGTAGACTAGGCCTATATTCTCTAGAGTTTAGAAGAATGAGAGGTGATCTCATTGAAACATACAAAATTCTTACAGGGTTTGACAGGGTAGATGCAGGGAGGATGTTTCCCCTGGTTGGGGAGTCTAGAACCAGGCATCACAGTCTCAGAATAAGGGGTCGGCCATTTAGGACTGAGATGAGGAGAAATTTCTTCACACAGAGGGTGGTGAATCTTTGGAATTCTCTACCCCATAGGGCTTTGGAGGCTCAGTCGTTGAGTATATTCAAGACAGAGATTGATAGATTTTTGAATATTAAGGGAACCAAGGGATATGGGGATAGTTGAGGAAAGTGGAGATGTGGTAGAAGATCAGCCATGATCTTATTGAATGGCGGAGCAGGCTCGAGGGACCAAATGGTCTACTCCTGCTCCTGTTTCTTTTGTATGTTCTTATGTTCTTACAGTGCTAGTGAGTCACAGTGCTGGAAGTTCAACTAGCTTTGAGGCAATTAAAATATACCATTTGATTGACACCATTCTGAGGAGAAGCAGAGCATAGAAAATAAGAGGCTGCCACAGCAGTTAAATGAACCATGCTAAAGACAAACAATTGAAAGACAAAAATGCTTTCAGCGGCTTTTCTCAACAGGAATTCAAAAACATTGATTACTGCATCTGTAGCATTGGGCCATTGATTCTAAATTCCCAAGTGTAAAAGACTCAGAAAATCATCAATACTATGGAGGTGGGTGAACTCTGATGGTCTGTCTAATGATAAACTCATGCATAATAATGCAATATATGGCACTTCAGTATTTAATAACAAATATGTGGATTAATCAAAAATGCACATTTTTAATAGACTTCAATGGAGAATCTGCTTATGGTGTTACTTAAGTACTTGGTATAATAGCAGTAGTGTGTTGGTATTTACACAAATGTACTGTTTTTTTTCCATGTGAAGGATCAGTGAAGCGGACAACATAAAATGGCATTAATATTCAGTGGGTAAAATTAATGAATTAGGTTTGGACATCAAACCTCCAGTTGGACAGTTCACAGACTAATTTGAAAAGGAGTGTTCGAAATCTATCACATTATTTTCTAAGTGACACCTAACAGTTTACGAGTATGCCATGAAGCAGAAGATTCTGGTTTTCTGTCATTTAATACTTTGAAAAATTCAATGCTTTAGATTCCGATTTCCTCACACTCAAAATGCTAATAACAAGCTGACATTTCAAAGGATGAGATTTGAGGGCAGATCTGTCAGCCACTTGGGTCCCAGAAATTCCCATGTGTATAGACTGTCAAGATAAATGAGCAAAATGTGAAATATGTGAGTAAAATAGATGTGAGAACTGTCAGTCCAATTCAGGGAACAGGGATCTTTGTTACTCAAGTGAACGAGTTAATGCAATAGGATAGCATGGACTACGAACGTATCTATTGCATGTACTATTAACTACAACTCAATCCCAGCATCTCACAACATAATAGGATAATTTTTATTTAAATCCATGTATAGGGTGGTTGAATATTAATTTGAAATTGCATCTCACAGGATTTTTTTTTTTTGAAACCACTTTAACTACATATTTCAAAGCATTGTGTTTCCCTTTCCGGCTTTTCACAGAAATCATAAAATCAGAGAAATTATAGCACAGAAAGAGGCTATTCAGTCCTTCAGCCCTCTGCCAGTGCTAGCTTGTCAACTGGAGCTATCTATTCTGATCCCATTTCCATTAGCTCTTGTTATTCTGATCTCTTCTGCATCTCCTCTTCTCTCACACTCCCATTTCAGCCATTTTGGCTCCACACTTGAATGCTGTTCTTAAGCCCCTCCACCTTGCTACCTCTTTCCCTTGCTTCAACAGCTTCCTTAAGATCTATCTCTTTGATCTTGCCTCAGTCAGCTCTCCTAATCCTTTTCCCTTCACTTCTCCATTCTGGCTATTTTAGCTTTGGTGAAGTGCTTTGAGTTGTTTTAATATGTTAAGTGGAAATTGTTGCTGTCTCAATAACCACTTACGGTAAAGCATTCCATGCTGTGTGTGAAAGTATATCTTTTACTCTGCCCCTTGATCCTTGTGATCATTTTGAGTTAATTCCACCTTGTTACCAATTCACCAGCCAGTGAACACAATCTTTCACTATCTATCCTCTGAAAAAAAGTCATAATTTTGAAAACATCTATTCATAAGAACATAAGAAATAGGAGCAGGAGTAGACCATTCGGCCCCTCGAGCCTGCTCCGCCATTCACTAAGATCATGGCTGATCTTCTACCTCAACTCCACTCTCCTGCACTATCCCCATATCCCTTGATTCCCTTAATATCCAAGAATCTATTGATCTCAGTCTTGAATATATTCAGCGACTGAGCCTCCAAAGCCCTCTGGGGTAGAGAATTCCAAAGATTCACCACCCTCTGTGTGAAGAAATTTCTCCTCATCTCAGTCCTAAATGGCCGACCCCTTATTCTGAGACTGTGACCCCTGGTTCTAGACTCCCCAACCAGGGGAAACATCCTCCCTGCATCTACCCTGTCAAGCCCTGTAAGAATTTTGTATGTTTCAATGAGATCACCTCTCATTCTTCTAAACTCTAGAGAATATAGGCCTAGTCTACTCAATCTCGCCTCATAGGACAATCCCCCCATCCCAGGAATCAGTCTGGTGAACCTTCGTTACACTTCCTCTATGAGAAGTCGCACAACACCAGGTTATAGTCCAACAGATTTATTTAAAATTATAAGCTTTCGGAGCTATCGCCCCTTCGTCAGGTAAAGTTACAATGAGTGAATCTACAAAAGTTCACAGAATATAAACACAGAAACTGCAGAGATACAATCTTTCAGGGAAGGTGTCCTTACATCAAAGACACACCAAGAGCACAGCCAAGACAATGAGATGTGTCCCAGGGGGTCCAACGTGTCAAATCCTGCTGTCTGCAGTGTTTTTTTTTGTGTTTGTTTTTTTTTGTGTTTGTTTTTTAAAAACTGGAAAGACAGACAACGATGTCAAGTCACTTTCTGTAGCGTGACATGAACCCGATATCCCTATTGAGGCCGTCCTCATGGGTGCGGAACTTGGCTATCAGTTTCTGCTCGATGATTTTGCGTTGTCGTGTGTCTCGAAGGCCGCCTTGGAGAACGCTAACCCGCAGATCCGAGGCTGAATGCCCTTGACTGCTGAAGTGTTCCCCGACTGGGAGGCAACAATCCTGCCTGGCGATTGTTGCGCGGTGTCCGTTCATATGTTGTCTCAGTGTCTGCATGGTCTCGCTGATGTACCATGCTCTGGGGCATCCTTTCCTGCAACGTATCAGGTAGACAACGTTGGCCGAGTCACATGAGTATGTACCATGTACCTGGTGGGTAGTGTCCTCACGTGTGATGACGGTATCTGTGTTCATGATCTGGCATGTCTTGCAGGGGTTGCCGTGGCAGGGTTGTGTGGTGTCGTGGTCGCTGTTCTCCTGACAGCTGGGTAATTTGCTGCGAACGATGGTACTTTTGAGGTTAGGCGGCTGCTTGAAGGCGAGTAGTGGAGGCGTGGGGATGGCCTTAGCAAGGTGTTCGTTGTCATCGATGACATGTTGAAGGCTGCGAAGAACATGGCGTAGTATCCCAAAAAAAAAAACCACTGCAGACAGCAGGATTTGACACGTTGGACCCCCTGGGACACATCTCACTGTCTTGGCTGTGCTCTTGGTGTGTCTTTGATGTAAGGACACCTTCCCTGAAAGATTGTATCTCTGCAGTTTCTGTGTTTATATTCTGTGAACTTTTGTAGATTCACTCATTGTAACTTTACCTGAGGAAGGGGCGATAGCTCCGAAATCTTGTAATTTTAAATAAATCTGTTGGACTATAACCTGGTGTTGTGCGACTTCTCATTTTTGTCCACCCCAGTCCAACGCCGGCATCTCCGCATCATGGACACTTCCTCTATGGCAAGTATATCCTTCCTTAGGTAAGGAGACCAAAACTGTACACAATACTTCAGGTGTGGTCTCACCAGGGCCCTATATAATTGCAGTAAGACGTATTTACTCTTATACTCAAATCCTCTTATAATAAAGGCCAACATATCATTTGCTTTCTTAATTGCTTGCTGTACCTGCATGTTAACTTTCAATGATTCGTGTACAAGGACACCCAGGTCCCTCTGAACACCAACATTTTCCAATCTCTTACCATTTAAAAAATACTCTGCTTTTCTATTTTTCTTACCAAAGTGGATAACTTCACATTTCTCCACATTATATTCCATTTGTCATGTTCTTGCCCACTCACTTAGCCTGTTTATATCCCCTTGAAGCCTCTTTGCATCCTCCTCACAACTTACATTCCCACCTAGCTTTGTATCATCAGCAAACTTGGATATATTACATTTGGTCCCCTCATCCAAATCAGTGATGTAGATTGTGAATAGCTGAGGCCCAAGCACTGATCCTTGTGGAACCCCACTAGTTACAGCCTGCCAACCCAAAAATGACCTGTTTATTCCTGCCCAATCCTATTATTATTTTCTAAGTGCCCTGTTACCACGTTCTTAATAATAGATTCTAGCATTTTCCCTACTACTGATGTCAGGCTAACTGGTCTGTAGTTCCTGGTTTTCTCTCTCCCTCCTTTCTTAAATAGTGGGGTTACATTTGCTTCCTTCCAATCCGCGGGAACTGTTCTAGAATCTATGGAATTTTGGAAAATGACAACCAAGAGATGACAACCATCTCTATAGCCACCTCTTTAAAACCCTAGAATGTAGGCCATCAGGTCCATGGGATTTATCGGCTTTCAGTCCCATTAATTTCTCCAGTACTATTTTTTTACAAACACTAATTTCTTTCAGTTCCTCATTCTCGCTAGACCCTTGGTTCTCCACTATTTCTGGGAGGTTTTTTGCGTCTTCTTCCATGAAGACAGACACAAAGGGCTCGATTTTCCAAGCCCCGAGGAGGCGGGATTGGAGGCGTGTGAGGTGGTAAAATCAGAGAAATTGGGGACGGGTGACACACCCGCCCCCATCCCGCCTCCGTGCCCTTTTGCCAGGAGGCGGGAAGATGTGCAGCTTTGGGTCCCGCCTCCTGGAGGCGGGAAAGGCTTTTAATCCTTTTAACTGCCTGTTAACAGGTAGTTAACAGGCAGAAAAAGGGATTAGTGCCATTTTACCTTCACAGGTGAAGGCTTCCTGACCTCGGAGAACCCCGCCGGGTTGGAGAAGACATGGAGGAGGTCTGCGATTGTCGGAGGCACCTGGAAGTAAGGTGTAGAGGTGAGTGATGGGAGCATTTTTTTCACACAGAGGTTTGTTAAGATCTGGAATGCATTGCCTGAAAGGGTGGTGGAATCAGATTCCACAGGTACTTTTAAAAGACAGTTGGACATGTACTGGAAGGGGACTCATTTTCAGAATTATGGAGAAAAAGCTGGAGTATGGGACTAAATTGGATAGTTCTTTCAAAGATCCAGCACAGGCACGATGGGCTGAATGGCCTCCTTCTGTGCTGTAAGATTCTATGATTTTATTCTAGTGTATCATCACTATACCCTTTCCCTGACTCAACTATCCTTCCTATCTGGAGGTGCCCAGAACTGCACAATACTCCAATTTTGGACCAATAAATGTCTCATAGAAACTCAACAATTTCCTTGACTTTTTTAAAACTCAATGCCCGTAGGTATAAAACCCAGAATCCCATTTACCTTTTTAATTACTTTATCAACCTGCACTTCAAACTTGAAATCTTGATGTATCTTGCATTCTTCCTCATAGTTTGCCATGGCCCTTCATTCTTTATAACAAGCAAACTTCAATATCATTTCACTTGTGCCTATATTAAATCACTTATAAAAATGGAAAACAAAACATCTCGGGTCAACTTCATAAAATCTGGTCAGCAGTTTAGTGTTCAGCCAGTTGTCAGTGAAAAGTTCAAGCTGTGTGGGTAGATACAGTCCTGTATCATTCTGTCCCTAAAGGGCACTTGAGTAAGGAAAGAGCAATGGCAACACTTCCAATTATATTTTCTGTTATTTTAAGTGAATAGTTCTATACAAGTGGGAGCAGTAAAGTTACTGCCCTCTTGCAGCTTTGTACTGTTGAAGATATTTTCCCAGACTTTATTGGTATTGATAGTCGAAGAGCTGAATAAAGTTCTACTCAGATGTTACATTTTTTTTCTAAAAAGAAAGTGTAAACTTTGGGGGGAAAATTTGGATGGTTTGCGCCTCCTGTTAGCGCCTTAAGAGGGCGCTAATGGGGCGCAAAGCAACTAGCGCCCGTGTGCGGCAATGTTTGCGCCGCTCACAAAATTAACTAGACATTTTGCGGTGGCGCTAAACACTACTGCCACGATCTTCTGCGCCGGCAGATCATGACGTCAGTCGAGAGTGCAACGCCCTGGTAGCGCCCCGGACCAGATATTGAGTGGCGCCCCCTGTCTTACCGCCTGCCGCTAGCAACAACAGGTTGAGGGGAGCGTTTTGCAGTCGGGAAGGGACTGGGGGAGCGCTATTTAAAGGCGACCTCTTCCTGCCTTGTTTTGTTGCCGAAATGTTTGCACCACGCATTCCTCGTGAGAGAGAGAGACTGCAGGAGATATTCAAAGCTGTGTTGAGGAGTTTTGGGTACTGAGCAGCACTTTGCAGGTTCTTTCTGACTTGATCTTCCTTGCATCGATTTAGAAGAGAATATGGGGGCTGCACTCTGAGCTCTTCCCCTGGGCCTCTCCGTTGTTCTTTCCAACAGATTTGATGTACAGGTCTCTCAAGGCCGAGATTCAAGGCTGCAATGAGCAGGGTGTGGATGGAGAGCAAGATTGACCCTTCCCTTTAAGAACTGGCCAGCGCCAGTGTGTCGGTGTTCCATTGCTGACTGACATCACATGAGCTTCGCCAGCGCAATGAGGTAGCGCCTCGCTCCTCGGCCTTTGCGCCTTAATACAGGTTTGTAGCGCCTGATTTAGCGCTCCAATCACCTCCAAGGGCGATAAAAGCCAAGTTTGCAGCCGGAGGCGATAATTAGCGCCAGGCTCTAATTTTTGCGCCCGGCCGATAATTGCGCCCCAAAAGGGGCGATACTGAATTTCTCCCCCTTTGTGCTTTACAGCTCCCCTTCGTGGCTGAAACCACCCTATGTGAAGTCCATGCGACTCTCACACAGCCCTGTTTCCACTTAATATCAGGGAGGTAGCATGATCAAAATAGCAAGGAAAGTGGAAACACCCACTTACTGCTAATTTCATGCCCATGCCAGTTTTTGGGTGAACCATGATCCAAGTGCCAGAACTCTCTCTGGAAACAGGTGGGCGTGGCATAAATAGATGGTCACCAGGGTCAAATAATGAGGTTATGACCCCCAATGCAATTTTCGCCAGATTAACAGCAGTTCCATTTTGAGTGTCCATTAAAGAGCTATGCACAGTGAAAGCTGGAAGCATGTTTGGCACACTTTTTTTTTTGCAGTCGCTTGTGGTTCCACATTTAATGTCCTCGCTGCTCTCTGGTGGTGGAATTTAATGGAGGAGGTTTCAAGACAAGAGGCAGTAAAAGTAAATATGAAATAATTTTTGATGGAGTCAATGGGCTGGATTTTGATACTGAGGTTGGGTTGGTGTCGTGAATCCCACATTTTGGCTTGTAAGCCCGCCTCCATCGAGATGTGGCCAACCCACTGTATTTTCCCTTGATTGACCTTGTTGAGCCCGCCCAGTGGGCTCAGCAGGCCAATTAAGGGCCACCCGGCAACAGGTGACGTCACAGATTGACATTTCATCTGTCAAGAGCTTTTGACAGATGAAATATCAGCGTTTGACAGCTCTGTGAAGCTGTCAAACACTGACAATATGATTTATAACTTCAGTCCTTCCTCTCAGGTTGAGTTAGAAATCATTCCACCACAGAAAACAGAAGGCTACAGTTTTTGACAGAACCACGGCTTTTCTGCTTTCTGTGCCGGTGAGATTTCTGACGCCCGAGAACTGAAGGGCTGACACCTGCAGGAGGAAGTTAAGGTAAGTAAAACTTTTTCCCACACTTAGCACTTACCTTACACACTTACCTCTGCACACATGCACCCATCACTCACCTGCCCACCGGACATATCGACCCCTCCAACCCCTGCAGACCCACAGTCCGCCCCGATAACTTGGCGTGGCTGCCACCTGTCGGGAAGCCCACATTTCACCTTTTAAAATAGGGATTATGCAAAAAAACTGCCTGTTAACTACCTGTTAACATGCAGTTAATTGTCACTAATCCCTTCCCGCCTCGGGGAGTCGGGTCCCAGCACAGGTCGGGTACCCGCCGCCAGCGAAACTGGCATGGAGGCGGGTTGGAGGCGGGATGGGGTCGGGATCCCCGAATCTGCAACTTTAACCCCCCCACCCCCCCACCGCCTCCAAACCCGACTCCACGGGTCATTGAAAATCCAGCCCAATGTCTTCAAAATTATAAAGACTGAAAAAAAAATCAAATATCAAATTTAGGAATGATACAATCGATATATTTGTCATGTACGAATGAGTAAAAATGCCTATCCATTAATATGCATTGTTTCTAGGCAGTGTCTGAATAGTTCAGATATCAAAACCTCTTAAAAGAGGAGCCGAGACCAAATCGATTTCAAGTCACTATCTTCAAAGGCCTTTGATGAAATGGGCCGGATTTTGTGGTCAGCGGCGAACGAACAGCATCAGCCGTTCATTAGACTTGCACTTGCCCATAGACTTTCTATGGGCTGCTGCATGGCAAGTTGCTGTCACCCAAACATTCAAACAGCGTGGCGCCCTGTACAGGGCATCTGGAACCTGTGTGAACAGGGCAAGCAACTGTGTATTTCCTTAACCAAATCAGATTGAAGAATCTTTAATGATCAGCGCAGAGCCTGAACGAGGAAGTCTCGGTTAGAATAATGAATTCAATGTCAAATGAGGTACAGAAAGCAAAATAAAGAGAGGGAAACAAAGATGGGATTGAGAGAGTAAAAAGAATCAGAAGGAAAATGTTAAAAAAATTATTATTTACATGTTTTTTTTAAATCTCCAACAATAATTAAAAACTGAAGGAATGAGACTCCACACTTATAAAAGTTAATTTTCAGTGCCAGAGAAGTTGGTTGGCAGTAATTAAGACTTACCACACCATTAAAAAAGGGTACTTGGACCAGAATGGACAAGCTCTTACTTTCTGTGACGAGTTTAGTCCATATCTATGATGTCAGTGTGGGAACTTTATGTCATTCAATACATTTGAATGGGGAGCCAGACAGCGAGATGCCATTTTCGCGCAACTTACTGAGAAGCCGTGCATCTCGGACAGTAATTTCCTGATTTTCCCGTTTAACTGCACATATGCAATCGCCGGAAGTTGCTGTCCAAATTGCGCATAAATAACGGTGAGTGCTGTTAGCCTCACCGTTATTTTCAAGGCAAAATCCAGCAGATGATGGCTCCAGAGTCCTTTGCATTCTGAAGAATTGGAATGCAATACAATAGTGATTGGTCCTACAATGGATCAGGGCTATATTTGCTCTCCAGGTCAATCCAGGATAGTTGGGGTTTTGACAGAGGAGAGTGAGGCCTAATAGCACAATGTAGTTCAGCCAGAACTGGTGATGGACGGCTTAGCAGTTGTGTAGCAGACACGCTCAAGACTGCATCCCTTGGATTTGAGGGAGGGAATATGGGGGCCATATCAGGGGGTTTCAACCGGGATGGGAAAGAGTAATGATTTTGGTGCGGACAAAGATATCAAAGGTGGAGGTGAGGATGTGGTTGAGCGGATCGACAACTACAGAAGTATTGTGACAAATGGAGAACCAAAGGCTAGTCAATTGGGATTTAGAAAGCGCAGGTGTAAGTTTATCTTAGGGGAGAGATTTTCCAGGGTGGAATGCCTTCTCAGTATCGAAAGAGATGGCTGAAATTGGTTGCTCTCTTTCTGATGCTTGCTGTAAAATATGAATTATAATCCTCATATTACTGGTTGAGTGACAGGTAAATTTAATTGTGCAGGCCCTGTGTTTCATTTGCTAGAATCTTAACCGGTAGGAGAATTGATCCATAACAAATGCCAGTCAATGGGTCTTTGATTTTTTGGGGGACTGAAACGCCATGTGATTCATTTTGGGAGGAAGCTTCCCAACCTCTTGGCCTCTTCGAAGACCATGGCTATCTTGAGAAACACTAAATCACCAACAGCCCTTCTAAATTCTACCGTGGAAGAGTTCCCGCGTCTAATTAGGAATATTTCAGACTGGCAGACCTCCACATTTTTTACCGTCCAAAAATAGCATTCCACTATATGAATTGTTGCATGAAGATGTAGTTTACAGTATATTAGCTGAGTGGTACTTTGAAGTGTAAATGCTGGAAAACCATTAAAATAATAGCTATTAGCTGAAGAACACTATTAATAAACAATGCCAATTTGTCTGGAGAGACAAGCTATCATTTTAAATTGATCAAAATGGCATATAAAATTTGACCTATGTAGTTAATAATATTTTTCTTATTTGATTTTTGAAATTCATGTTAGCTGTTCACCACATTTTACTGGAAATATCATATAATGAACCAGCTGAAATCTAGCCAAACTACACAGTAGTGCCGAATTGTAACCGAATTATAGAAAAGGAGAAACAGTTACTGACTACTCAGCTGTATGTCGTGCAGTTTTTTGTATACCTACCATGTACCCTGCTAGTGTTTCATCTGAGCTCTAATGCTAGTGGATAGTCAACCGAAAAGGTTACAATTCGGCACTGCTGTGTAGTTTGGCTAGATTTCAGCTGGTTTATTATATGATATTTCGAGTAAAATGCGGTGAACAGCTAACATGAATTTCAAAAATCAAATAAGAAAAATATTATTAACTACATTGGTCAATTTTTTAGTGAAGCAGGAAAAATTAAATGATACATCCCATGAAGTTATCATCTCTTTGGCCCAACAGGGGCCTTTTTATTGCCAAAGACAACTGTACTTGTCCCGTCTTTGCATGGCTGTGGTGATGATACAGCTCATCATTCTGAAATCACATGTTGGGGGTCATTTTAACCTAATCCGCCCAGCGGGGAACTGACGGGATTACATCGCCCTTTTTACAGCCGCCTGATTTTATTCGGGTAGGGTGTTAAACAGGTGCCCAGTCCAATCCAATCAGGTTCCCGCCTGGCGGGTGAGGTTAAAGTAACACCCTGGTCTACAATCATACCACTGCAAATAAAAACATGCAATAAGGACATCAGACAGAATGGAGGGGATAGACAACAGAGAGGAAGACAATTCTGTCATGAACTGAATATCAACAGATCCACCCCCTAGAAAAAATATATCTATTCATCTGTTAACAAACATGTCAAATCTGCTAACAAATGCTTTTTGAAATCTTAGAACAGTTTGAAAAGCTACGAGAAGTGCAGTTGCTGAGACTAATTGATCAGATCAAATTAACACTGTCTCATTACTAGCTCCTGGATTTGAACTGAGGTCCTTATTCAACTGGTCGAGAAATTTCTCCCAAGTATAGTTTGAGAAATTGGTAGGATCATGAGAGAGAGCTGGATAGCATTCTGGACCTGTCACCCTGATTTAGCAGAATCATAGTAGGACTACCACACTGATTGCTGATAGGTTTAAGATGTGCAGCTTAACGAAGTAAAGCTGGAAAACAGCCAATATCTGTGCTCTTGGAGATGTATAATTATAAATAGGTGAAATATACTTATTTTGTGAGCTGTAACCTTTTCTGTCCTCAGTTGATTGATCTCTTTAAGGTGCTTTGCAGTTTCTGGACTTTGATAATGTTCCACTTTCAGAGTTACTGCCAGTTGCTGTTTCTGGGGAGAATTTATAGACAGTGGAAGCCTTTTAACCATAATCTGTACTTTTCTCCTTTCTCATGGCATTGCTGATATAGTGAATCCAATGGTAGGAATCTTTGTGTTCCACAGTAGATGTGACCTTGCTGGCCTCCCTGTGTTTTTATGTGACACTTGTTTGCTTTTGGGAAGTTTTGTCAGTCAACATTAATTTGCATAAAATGCATTTTCTCTTTTCCTGCAGCACTACTGAAAAGCAATTTGGCTTTGGAGCAACACTGCAGATACAGTGAAAATGCAGTCTGAAACTGAAGTCAGGACCCAACTTGACACTGAGGTCAAGAGAAGTGAAACTCCGTGGGGCAGACAGTCTCGTTCCACTTTGCTTTGAAGTCAGTTCGGGTCTTGACCTCTATTGTACACTCCACAATTTAACTTCACGGCAATGCTAAACTTACCGTGTAAATTTACTTCTAAAGAAAAATTTGAAAGACTTAGATTCATATAGTGTCAGCTGTGGCTCAGTGGGTAGCACACTCGCCGCTGAGTCAGAAGGTTGTGGGTTCATAGTCCCACTCCAGGGACTTGAGCACAGAAAGCTAGGCTGACACTCCAGTGCAGTGCTGAGGGAGAGCTGCACTGTCAGAGGTGCCGTCTTTCGGATGAGACGTTAAACCGAGGCCCCGTCTACTCTCTCAGGTGGACGTAAAAGATCCCATGGCACTATTGCGAAGAAGAGCAGGGGAGTTATCCCCAGTGTCCTGGCCAATATTTATCCCTCAATCAACATAACAAAAACAGATTATCCGGTCATTATCACATTGCTGTTTGTGGGAGCTTGCTGTGCGCAAATTGGCTGCCATGTTTGCATCAGCGACTCCACTTCAGATAATACTTAATTGGCTGTAAAGCGCTTTGAGACGTCCGGTGGTCATGAAAGGTGCGACATAAATGCAAGTCTTTCTTTCTTTCACATGCTGAGGATGTCCCAAAATAGTCAATGAATTACTTTCTGAAGCATTGTCACTGTTGTTTTGTTGGCCAGCACGGCTCCCAATTTTCCACACGCAAGGTTCCACAAAAAGCTATGAGATGAATGAAGAGATTAGTAAAGTATATTAAATTAAATTCACCTTTTAAATTGTATTTAGATATCCTGTATTTCTTTGCAAATAGTTGATTAGACAAAGCACTGGAAATATACATGGTTGTTTTTACAGCTAACAATTGTACCATAATTGTGTTATTCATGCACTGAGAATTAATGGGTCTGTTTTGTTAAAGCTATTATTAGTTTGGGGATGGAGGATATGTTCTGCCTCTTTAACCTTCCAGTATCCGGATGTTATATTACATAATTTTTCCACCAAAATACTATCTCAGCTTTCTTATTTAGCTGTTGCATTTTGTGCCTTATTTTACATTTAAAGCACTGAGGAGAATTCATTAGATTAAATTATGGAAGCCTAAATCATTTCACTTGGAATCTTAATGTCTGTTAGAAAATAAGACACTCATTCAATCACTTTGGCTTGGATTCAAATCCTAGAGGTAAGAAGACAGCCTGCTAGCTCTGTGCACCACCTAATCTTGGCTACACTATTAACATTTAGATCTATGTTTTGTAACATTATTTTGCATTGCCATCCGGTTATAATATAAACATGGGATGGACTGGATATAGTCATCTTCCACTTGTCATTGTCGTTATGTTTCATTATCCCATGTACCAACTTGATGAAAGACCTTCGATCATTTCAATTCCTTAAGTGAAAACTGACTTTTATCCCCAAAAGATATTTTTCATTTGAAGTGGTAAAGCTGATAATCCTGAAATGTATTGGTCTGACCAACAGCTTTTCAGTTTCATTTCTACTGCTGTCAATCAATACAAAATGAACAGTGGTCAACTGGTGATTTCTTCAGCTTCCAAGTATGACTCTTAAAGCCGCTGGGATCAGATCATGCCAAACTATTTCTTACATCATGGATCGTTATTTCAAAAAGAGACCCAAAACAAAGATACCTGAAAGGATCCAAGAAATGAAAGTAAGATGGCACAAGAAACAAAATACTCTGTCAACTGTGCTGATATATTTATGTAATAAATCTGCAGTTAAACCTGCAAGTTTTACCATGCATTCCTGGGGATAGAATCATAGAATGGTTACAGAGCAGAAGGAGGCCATTTGGTCCGTTGAGTCCGTGCCAGCTCTCTGCAGGAGCACTTCAGCTAGTCCCACTCCCCCGCCCTTTCTCTGTAGCGATGCAAATTTTTTTCCTTCCGGTACTTAGCCAATTCCCTTTTGAAAGCCACGATTGAATCGGCCTCCACCACCCTTTCAGGCAGTGCATTCCAGATCCTAACAACTCACTGTGTAAAAAAGTTTTTCCTCCTGTCGCCTTTGGTTCTTCTGCCAATCACCTTAAATCTGTGTCCTCTGGTTCTTGACCCTTCCTCCAATGGGAACAGTTTCTCTCTATCTACTCTGTCTGGACCCCTCATGATTTTGAACACCTCTATCAAATCTCCTCTCAACCTTCTCTGCACAAAGGAGAACAATCCCAGCTTCTCCAGTCTATCCACGTAACTGAAGTCCCTCATCCCTGGAATCATTCTCGTAAATCTTTTCTGCACCCTCTCTTAAGGCCTTCACATCCTTGGATGGAACTGAAAGATACAACACAAGTTATGAGAAAAGAATTGTAGCTCAGATCAACTTGGTATAATCCATAACATTCAAATTTGTTCACTATTGTTGCTTGAAATTTAATTTTTTTGATCAAAGTTGCCAAGCTGATTGCTGATGAGGAGCAACTGGTATTTGTGAATACATGCTAATGTGCACGTATCTACCCTGCATGGGTACAAATCTCTCCCTTTACTTAGTTTTCACTCTGGAAGAAGCTTGCGTTGGCTGCTACTTTAGTATTTTTTAACCAATCATGATGACTGCAATTCATCTATTCTGAGCTAAATTCAGAGAACATTGTCAATGCGTAGGTGAGAAAGTTTTGTTGTGGATAGTAGATATGGAAGCTGTAATAGACCAGTATGGAAAGGGTTAATCAGGACAGCAGCAGAACTCCTGTGGTTGGCTCGATTGATGAGGGAATCTGCTAGTTTAGCATTTCATACAAGTGTAAATTTTAACTTTTATTTGTCAAACATGATAATGCAATCCTTAAGCCACAATACCTTAAAGTAACTAATTAATGCCTAATTGCTGTTTTGCTGCTGTTGCAAATAAATGGTTTAAACATATGGCTTTTGAGTGAGTGAATAAAGAAGTGGAATGTGTGGTTAGAGATGATATGAATGTTGAGGTTGGAAAAACAAGTCGGGTATATCGTTGCACGGTGTCAGTTGTGGCTCAGTTGGTAGCACTCTTGCTTCTGGGTCAGAAGGTTGTGGGTTCACGTCCCATTTAGGCTGGCACTGCAGTGCAGTACTCAGGGTGCGTTGGACATGCTGTCTTTTGGATGAAATGTTAAACCGAGGCCCTGTCTGCCCTCTCATTAGGATATAAAATATCCTATGGCGCTATTTCAAAGAAGAGCAGGGGAGTTCTCCCTGGTGTCCTGGTCAATATTTATCCCTTTATCATATTGCTGCTTGCTGTGTGCAAATTCCCTACACTACATTTCAAAAGTACTTAATTGGCTGTAAAGCGTTTGGGATGTCTTGCGGTCATGAAAAGCGCTATATAAATACAAGTCTTTTGTATTGCAATGAAATATTGTAATGAAATGAGATAGGCAGACTTGCAAGGTGACAAATATAGTGACCAGACTTAATAGTTAACAGATCCATATGTATGAACAACAATTGACTGCAGGAAGAATGTGCTGTGTGAGAGGCTAACTGGTGATATAAATTGCAAGGTTACCAGGGTGTTAATTCAGCAAAAGGGAACTGTTTCCTTCAACTTGACATCCTTTCTTCATGTAATAAAGTTTATGTAAAGCCTGGGAGACAAAGGGAAGTTGCTTCTGGAGCAGGATGCTGAGTGTCATGAACATTGTTAAGAAAAGATATAAAGAGAGAGGGTCTGACCTAGACTGGCTGGCTGCATTCCCAGGACAGAGATAATCACTGTTGGTCCTGATTGGTGAGGGATGCCTCATAATAGTGGGATGTCCTCTTACTGCTATGGTCAATGTTGCATGATTTGTTGGTATACATGACATCTGGCATTAATAAAGGTTAAATTGATTTTTTCAATACGTATATATGTAGTCATGTCTGATATGACAGGGCTGAACCCAAATTATAATTTAAAGCCACAGTGCATGATTATATAACACTGTGGACAGTGAAAACTACTTCATTACTTTTGTATAGCTTTGTTTTGTTCAGTTGGTTGGTGTTCGGAGTTGGGGAGATGTTCTAAGGTGACATATGGGTGCCCTGATCACCAAATCAATGGTTGGTATGGGAGGGGGGGTGTTGCTTGGATTATTGAGGTTGACTCTAAGTGGAGGCTGGGAGAGGGAATCTGGGGGTGATTTTAACCTTACTCGCTCAGTCGAAACCTGGCGGGTGAGCAGTTAAAATCACCCTGTCCGAAAGCCGCCATGATCGCAACATCTGCAATTTTAACCTGCTCTCCTGAGCAAGCAGCAAGGACACGCACCCAGAGCCAACAGAGTCCTCCTTTACATATGCATGTTGCGGCCCAATGACATAATTGAGACCCGACTGTAATTTTAACTCAGGCCCGAGCTAGGAGTCCACCTGGAGTTAAAATCGGGGCCAAGAGGGGCATATCAAGTTCAGGTTGGGAATTCCTTCCTCATATCTGTGGTCATTGGCAGGTTGCGGGGGGGGGGGGGGAAACGGAGGAGAGGGGTGTCAAGTGCAGGAAGGATATTAACAATATGTGCACTTTGAAGATCAGAAATCCAATATAGGGTTGAGGTATGGTAATAATGCATTTGCTCGATGGGGGTGGGGGGGTTCATTACTGGGGGCGAGGTTTGTGCACTCTCTGTTTAGTGTATAGAGGCTGCAGTGTGGGGGTTTGAGCTCCGATCTCAGTATTTGGGGGGGTGGGGGGAAGGAAGGTTGAATGTGGGCTTGTGGTCTGATTACGGACTTTCTGCTCAGTGAGTGGGTTAGGTTCAGTTTGAAATTCCTGCTTGGTTGTGGGGGGGGGGGGGGGGCGGGTGGGTTCACTCCAACCTTGGAATTTCTGCTCAAGCAGTGGGTGAGGTTTGGATGTGCACTTTTGGTTCAGTCCACAATTGCTGGGGAATAGGAGGGGAAGGTTCACTTTGTGTGTTTGCTTCCAGAATCGGCATTTCTGTACAGTGAGCGGGGGATAGTTGTCTGATCAAATGTTGGAAATTCTGCTCAGTTGGGGTAAGGTTGAGGGCTGTTTCTTCCACCTTGTATTTCTGCTTTGGAGGGGGGGGGGGGGGGGGGGGAGTTGAGGGTTCTTGAGTCTTGTATTTTTGCTCAGTAGTGATAGGGGAAGGGGGGAGATTGGTCTCCATTCCCATACTTTTGTTCAGTTACAGAGGTTGAAGGTTGTTTTTCAGTCCTATATTACTGTTCATTGGGAGTGTACGCAGTCCTGTATTTTGGTCCAGTCAGGGGAAGGTGGGATGAGTGGGAGCAGTATTATATTTCTGCTCAGTGGAGTAGTGGGCGTTCTTTTTGGTTTTATAAAATTAACAAATTTGCTCAGTTCAGGGTGTTGAAGATTAGCTTTCCAGTCCTGAATTTTTGCTCACTGGTGGGGTTCCAGAAATCTCTATTCTGTTCAGTGGAGGATGTTAACTTAGTTTGCTGTCCACATTCTTTAAGGGATTGCAGCTGTTCTTTCTTGGAAGTGGTCACGGAGTTATTCACCCGTTACATTGCACTAATTTTTTCTTTCAGCCGCTGCCAACTTGCGTGAAATTTTGCTCATCCTCTCAAACCACATCAATTAAGCTTAGCGGGGAGACTTCTGAATGCTTTGTGCCTCTTTGCTTTCTTGAGTGAAGTCTGTGCCGGGGCTGCATGACGGCTGTTAAGCGGGTGGTCTGCTGCTTCAACTCTCACTACTCCTTGAGTGTGGAAACTTTTTCTTCATAGGCCGTAGAGTTTAGTATCTGATTTTTTTCCTCTCAGAATTTTTCTCTCAGAATTTTATGGGGAATATGTACACTTACCTTTATTCACCTACAGCAGCATGTCCGATATTTTACAATTATATGTTTGCTACAGCGATCTCAGGTGGCCATACCATCAAGATTTCACAGAAAAGGTTTCAGATCAGTTGATTGGTCACGTAATGTCAGGTGGGGTGTGACGTAAGAAAACTACTAGGCACTTGGTCTAAGCGTTAAACAAAGCTTTAATCAACTGTTTTTCAACATGGAGGTCTAGTTGTGTCCTTCACTAGTTCCTGTTAAAGAATGTCCTGAGCAAGCTGGGCCCATGCCCGAGTATTTATACTCTCCCTGGACAGCGCCACCAGCAGGCCGCCCAGTATTATTTCATAAGTCATTCCCACATGAATGACAAGATTCATGTCAGGGTGCCACGTAATTAATGAGTCACATAATGTTACTCTGACAGCACCATCTACAAGCATAATAGCATTAGAATGTGGCAACTATACACTTAAAAAATATATATAATGGATATATCTACCTGTGTAGATATTTAATGATAATATGCTGTCATAGTTATATTACATAGTATTACATAGTATTTACAGCACAGAAACAGGCTATTCATCCAACAGGTCTATGCCGGTGTTTATGCTCCACATGAGCCTCCTACCACCTTACTTCATCTCACCCTGTCAACATAACCTTCTATTCCTTTCTTCCTCATGTACTTATCTAGCTCTCTTAAATGCATGTATGCTATTCGCCTCAACTACTCCATGCAAGTTCCACATTCTAACCACTCTCTGAATAAAGAGGTTTCTCCTGAATTCCTTATTGGATTCATTGGTGACTATCTTATATTTATGGCCCCTAGTTTTGGACTCCCCCACAAGTGAAAACATCTTCTCTACATCTACCCTATCAAAATCCTTCATAATTTTCAAGACCTCTATCAGGCCACTTCTCAGCCTTCTCTTTTCTAGAGAAAAGAGCCTCAGCTTGTTCAGTCTTTCATGATAAGCATAACCTCACAGTTCTACTATCATCCTTGTAAATCTTTTTTGCACTTTCTCCTGTGCTGTGAAGGAATTTGCCATATTCAGAAAAATACAACATCCTTTGAAAGAATTTTGACTTTATTAAAACATGATAAACTGGGCTTGAAAATCTGGAAGCCTCAACAATCTAAAGCTGTGAACAGCATACAGGCTGTTGAGATAAGATAAGTTGTTGACACTGAATCAATAGCCTTAATGAAACAAAAGGTTAGAGGTTCCAGAAAGTCTGAAGCCTTGGAAAGAACACAATGGTATACCCAGTTAAGGTGTCTTAAACCAACAGTTTGACATGAAACACAGAAAGATAAAGAAATATATGCCTTCATAAAAATGACATCAAATAGAACCACTGCTGTTACACTGTTTTTTATGATGAGCTTCGAACATCTTAATGCAACCAGTTGAGGTAACTAAGAAGACAATGGTGCATCCGATTGAGGTGTTCTAAATGCAAAAGATACAAACAGAAGACCTTGGTAAGAATGGCATCAAGTGGGGGAGGCACCACCCGTCATATTGTTTTTGTGTTGAACTTGAAACATCTAAAGGTAGAGACACGAGTCTGCTTGCTACCAGCTGACCTGACTGTAAGAATAGAAGCGGTCAACAGAAAAATAACTAGAGATAATTAGCTTACATCAGCAGAAAACTTCAAAGGAAATACCACTGAGAAAGGGTATAAAAATTGGACTTTCAAATGGGAAGATAGATTCGCTTGAAGGGGCAAAGCGATTCTCAGGCTTCAGAGGCAAGCTCTGTAAGTCTTCAACTCTTTGAGTCTCGGGGATCAAGGTACTTGTATTTGATTTTGGTGGATATCCTGGAATAGACTAAGAACTGTAAAAATGTAACAAAGTTAAGATTTGAGCATAAGGATCTCTGATAATAAGATTGTAAAAGCTTACTCTTTTTGGAATTGTTAAAGTTGCGATTGAAACATCAACTGTAATTACATGTCAGTTCTTTAATAAATCTATATATTTTTAGAATTGTCTCACATAATACTTCTGTATCAAACTCGCAAACTCAATCTCTGTACACTCTTTGGTGAGGAGTTGCAGAATTCTGAGGGAGTTTTCCGGACCCTCATAATATCCGGAAGGTTACAGTCTAGCTAAAACTTATTAAAAGTGCTATCTGAAGGACGGTAACATCTTCAGGCTGTTCCTTTCCTTTAGGGAGAGATAGTCTGGACCTTTAGACCCAATTAAGCGTCTTTAGAATTCGGCTACCTCTAACTTTAGTTGAAAGTGAACGTCTGGGGAATACGCCTGATCCGGGGTAGCCCAAAAGGGGCTAGGACTAGTAATTATCCCTTCAGTGCCTCTATATCCTTTTTGTAATATGCAGACCAGAACTGAGCACAGTATTCCAAGTGTGGTTTAACCAAGGTTCTATGCCGGCATTTGTGTGCAAGTCTAACTTTTAAAGTAGTTTTCTCAGTTCAATGTGAATATTGCAATACTATTATTTAGTCATTTTCCCTGAGATTTGCTGAGATGGAAAATATAATTATAGTGTTAGGACATAGATCATAGAACAATAAAGGTCATTTTGATCTGCAAGTCCTTTCCTGCCACTGAGCCATGAAAAGTGTTTCTCCTTGAGTTCTCCCAAAATTATTTAATCTCCTGAGGGAGGTGAAATATCACAGATAAACTAAATTTCTCTCTGACCCTCAATAAAGCAAAGCCACAAGCATTTAGTATTATACATGCCCAGACTGGCTGGAGTGCTGGGGTGATTTTCATCTGACTCAACCAAGTCTGGGGCCATAGTGTTGTGTAGAAAGTTTGATCAGATGTGTTGATAGTTAGCACGATAACCTTCAATCCCTTTCCTATCCAGAAATTCTTCCAGCTCTATTTTGTTTTCTCATTAGTTTCCTCCCCTCTTTTCCCTACTCCTGAAGGCATTGACTGCTTGCTGGGTAATGATTACAGAGCCCAAGTAGCCAGTATTTATAACCATGCATTAATGAGGGAATTATAGCTGAACCTGATTCTGAACCGCACATGCTCAACAGTTCACTGAAAAAAAAACTTGCAAAATTGGTGGAATCCCTCAAGTTCATTTTTAAAGCTAGTCAACATAATTTAAATTACTTCTGATGGGAGTCTGATCCACATCTTCCCTACTCATCAGGGGGGGATTAGATCTTTCCAAGTGACAATTTGAGCAGAGGTGGGCCACCTTTCTGAGCTCATGAGCTGAAAATAATTGTCTCTGACAAGAACTAGAAGTGTTCAGATGCTTACATTGTAACTTGGCTCCTGGGAGAACAATACCAAAAGTGGGTCACCGTGGCCATTGGCTCAATAGAACGTTGTTTTTCATGTTCAGCAGTACCACTGTCAGAAGTCCATGACACTATTATGGGAAATTAA
The DNA here is from genome assembly GCA_030390025.1 of Squalus acanthias. NCBI lineage: Eukaryota > Metazoa > Chordata > Chondrichthyes > Squaliformes > Squalidae > Squalus > Squalus acanthias. The sequence goes on along the minus strand of CM059447.1, from coordinate 24,403,925 downwards.
TTTACAATTGCATATATTTAGTACAGATATTTTCAATGTAACCTATGGGACACTTTTAGTTGAGTGGAGTTGACAACAAAAAATGCAATTATCATTGAAGGTTATTATTTTCCAAAAATTGCAATGTTCCTGGCAATATGTATTAACAATAAGAAAAAAATTGAATCATTTCTGTTAAATGATAAAACAAAATCACAACCAGTAGTAATACTAATATGTTTAGTGATATTCTCACTGACTGCAATAAAAACATGTCTGCATTGCACAAAGTATAATAAGGCACATGAACCGATGAAAGTTTGGATATGCTTTGTCTTTTACTATACCTTGAACTCTGGTTTGTATCCAGTTGTGCATGAACGTAACGACTCAGAAATGTGTCAGTTGGAACAAATCTATTCTTTGATTTTACATGCCCAAGAGCAGAATAAAAAAAGAGATTTGCACACACAGGTAAAACTGAATACAGAAAAAAAGGAGGTGCAGAGGTCCTGATGTTTGGGGATTGCTCATGTAGCACATTGACCCAAAATGTAATGTTTCCTTTTTTTAGAATTGGCTTCAAGCTATCACCTTTCTGGAGCTCAATCATTTCTAACTGACCAAGTGCTTCATCAAGCAATCTACCTCATCAGGATGATCGAGAAAAAATCTAACCTGAGGCAGTTTTGACTCCAAATCTTTAAACTGTTGAATGGAACTATGCTGCTATCTTGAAAACCCAGGAGAAGGGTAAGGGTAATCCTCATAGCTCTATGGGTCCATTACCTTATTTCAAATTCCTGAGCCGTAATCATAGATGGGATACGTGTCAGTTATGTTCACCTCTCTGCAACGGAGTTTGAATAGCTTTAGTTTGTTTACAAAGGAAAATTTATTTTGCATTGGTCCAAATACAGCAACATCTCTGCTGAATAGCACAAATACAAAACCAATGGAGGATCTATCAATTCACCATATAGTTTGCTCTTTTCTTTCATGATACTTTCACAGAGTTCTGCATTTCCAAGTAATGAACAATCCCTTTTCCTCTGGAGAGTTAATGCACTGCAGCATGAAGCCCAAGGTCTGAAGAAGATTTTCATAATTGAGTTCTTCTATCAGACTTTTGAAGTGGCTGTGATCAATACAGAAGAACATAAGAAATAGGAGCAGGAGGAGGCCATACGGCCCCTCAAGCCTGCTCCGCCATTCAATAAGATCATGGCTGATTTTCCACCTCGGCTCCATTTTCCCACTCGATCCCCATATTCTTTGATTCCCCATAGAGTCCAAAAATCTATCTATCTCAGCCTTAACTATACTCAACGACTGAGCATCCACAGCCCTCTGGGGTAGAGAATTCCAAAGATTCACAACTGTCTGAGTGAAGAAATTTCTCCTCATCTCAGTCCTAAATGGCCAACCCCTTATCCTGAGACTATGCCCCTTAGTTCTAGACTCTCCAGCCAAGGGAAATACATGGGTTTCAATACAGTTCACAATTTCCAGATCAATCTTCATGATGTGGTTCAAATTCAGATTCTTTGTCACCAGCTCAACCTCATGAATGATGAAATGCCCAGAATTTGGCAAAGCTGTTGTTATTACCCCTCTTACTAATCTTGCTGCTGCTCCATCCATAGCAATGGCAGTAAGATTTTGTAATAGTACCTTGCTTTCAGAATAACTGATATCAGGGCCTCCTTGATATCCACACCTTGAGTTTGACCTTTGAGTAACACTATTATCAGGCAGCTCTTCCTTCACAGTGTCACCATCAGACACAATACATACAGGCACTCCTAGCTGAGTCTTATCCTCAACATCGCAACACTCAAGACTCATCCAGTACAAGACTGAACTGCATTCTTCGTCCAAGAATGGCATATTTAGGATTCAATATTACTACTTGTATCAAAGATCTAGCGTTCTATTGTGTGACGAGACAGTTGCAGATTTGAAATTTGCTTTTGCAGTTGATTGTGTTCTGGACCATCAATGCACACTTTAATAATATCACTTTTTTGCATGGGTAACCCTCATTTCTGCTGTTGTGTACTGAAATGCCCAAATGTACATGCTAATTGCTGAGTGATTCTAACACAAGTCTAAGCTTGTATGGCTATGAGAGCAAGAGGTGGCATTATCATTTAATCTTGTTGTAGTCACTGGAATATAATTTTTGATACTACCCCTTAGATTCATCATGCACAGTTCCTACGGCAAGTTCATGTATTTTGTAATCTTTTAGAATGAATTAAAAAAAAATACTTACACTTCTGTCTAAGTTTTTTTAAGGGACTGCAGGACGTGGTGCCCCGGAGGTATACCATCTGTTCTGAGCCTTTGGGCCCTGGTAATCATATTATTCCAGCTCGTGCGAGCCTCCAGTGCTGAGCATCCCACAAATCAAAATGGACGTTAATCCCTTGGCTGCACTCCCACCAGCTGCTTGGGAAGCTAAGGGAACTGGTGGGGGTGCAGCTGTGTACGCTGAAGTATTTTAAACTGTTTGTACCTATGATGAAGGACAACTCTTACAGAAAGCACCAGCGACTATAGCCAGAGCTGGAAAATACCATAGATTAGACTATAGCATAGGGTGATCCTTGTAAACTGCTACATCGATATCAGCAAAAGTCTAGCAGATACATGGAAAAGGTATTTAATGCCTGAGATACTAGTACAATGTTTTCAAGAACAGTGTAACTGTACAAAATTTACAATGGAGGGGTGTGGGAGAGCTAAGCTAACAGCACTAACTGCATTACACACTGGGCAAAAGCAACAATTGCTGGTAGCTGATAATATAGTTTGTTTAATTGTAATTATTAACTTCTGCTATGATCTGGGTACAATGCACCAATTAGGAACTGATATTTGATATCAGGAGGGAAAAGCGTTGGTGACAAAGGAGCTTGTTTCAATTAGTACAACACCTTGCATAGATATGACAAATAGTACACACATTGCATTGTCTGTTTCCACCTAATGTGTTTACTGTCCCTTTATGCCTGTCACGAGAATTGAGATTAGAAGTTGAACACAGCACACTAACTAATACTCTTCCCAAAGCTATTTCAGTGAAAATGTTGTAGAATACACCCAAATAGGAGTGGGCAATACAAGATTTTTAAATAGATCAGTGGCCCAATTAAAGCTCACAAAATATACCACTAATTTGACTTGGTAAGACGTAAAAGTAAAGTAAGCAGCTAGCAAACAGTAAAAGCAAGAAGCTAAAAATCCAACAAAGCATTCACTGATCATTTATAACTCCTTTCTGCTATAGCTGTTGGAGTTGTTGACCTTTGGTTTACCACTGAGCAGTATATTATAATCACTATTTCACATGTTAACACATTTGTAAATTGTAGAAAATTCAATTATTAAAATATGCAATGACAGTATCATTTTTTCTGCTAGAAACAGAGTACGCATTCCTATTACACCTAAACATCAGCAGATAATTGCGTAAACAGACAAAAAAGATGTATTTGTAACATGGTCCAAAATTATATACTGCACACATTATTCTCGTATTTTGTAACATCTTTAACACAGACAGGTTAGAGAAGGTGAACCTCCAGTCTGGAGAGAGAAAGGTTAAAGAGGCTGGGGCTTCAGTAAGCTGTATAAAGTATGAAATGGTATAGATAAAGTAAACCCAGACTAGTTCCAGGGGACATATAAGGTGAATGTGAAAACTGAACTTAAGAGATATTAGAAAGAATTTATCCAAAATGTTTAGAATAATCTACCAGCCAATGTTGTAGAGTTAAGTGTCGATTTTCTGTTCAGAGTTATTTTAGTGACAATAGTAACCAATTTATTTCAATAACGCTGATTGGAAAACTCAGACATCAGTGTAGTAGCAGGATGAGCTGCGCTGGGCTGATTGGCCTCCTCTTGTTCTTACCTGTTGTTATGCCCAGGATTTTCTGCTTCTGCATTGCCTGCCTGCAATTTTTCTTCATTTGAAATAAATGGTTGGGAAATTATAGGAAATTAACTGAAGAGCACAGAAGCGCTAAATCCTGCTCTATGTACTCAATACCAGGATTGTCAATAATGCAAATAAGATTTGTCATCCTAAGTCTCTTTCTACTCAGATGATACAAAACAAAGAACTGGAGAAAAGATTCCTTTGGGCACTGTTATGAACAACATTTATAAATCCATTTAAAAAGAACACAGTGCACCAAGGAATGTTGGAAAATCTCATCTCATTGCTATCTGCATTTGATCATTGTATTTTTTGAATTTCTCATTCAGAAGTCATTCTAGAAAGATTTGGCAGTGATATTATCAGAGGTTACATGAAGAAGGAAGATGACAATTTATTTTCTGCAGGTGACTGCTCATTGTACTTGTGAAACATTCATCTACAGGCCTTTTTTGCTGATGAACACATTATCCTAATTTCAATAACATGACTCACAGTATACATTCAAAAAAATGATCCAGTCACTCAAGATTACAGTTGTGCATGGGGTTATATGCATGACAAGAGGGTTGTTCAATTCCCACTTCACTATAATTATTAGATACCCCTATTAGAGTTGCAAATATTTCTCTTTGTAAATGGTTGTATGTTCATCAATGTATCATTCGATACTGATGATTAAATGTGCATGTATATATGCAGGTAGTATAAAGAAAGAACATGCATCACCATCCAGGACAAAGCAGCCCGCTTAGTTGATTGGCACCCCATCCACCACCTTAAACATTCACTCCCTCCACCACCGGCATACCGTGGCTGCAGTGTGTACCATCTACAAGATGCACTGCAGCAACTCGCCGAGGCTTCTTCGGCAGCACCTCCCAAACCCGCGACCTCTTCCACCTAGAAGGACAAGGGCAGCAGGCGCATGGGAACACCACCACCTCCAAGTTCCCCTCCAAGTCACACACCATCCTGACTTAGAAGTATATTGCCGATCCTTCATCGGCACTGGGTCAAATTCCTGGAACTCCCTACCTAACAGCACTTTGGGTGTACCTTCACCACACGGACTGCAGCGGTTCAAGAAGGCGGCTCACCACCACCTTCTTAAGGGCAATTAGGGATGGGCAATAAATGCTGGCCTTGCCAGCGACGCCCACATCCCAGGAACTAATCATTAAAAAAAATTTATAAAGAAAGAACGTACATTTATAAAGAGCCTTTCACATACCGAGAATGTCCAAAAGTTTTTCACAACCAATGAATGATTATTATTCTGCAGACATATACAGTATGGTGAGGTCCCACGGGCAGCAAATGAGGTAAATAGCCAGTTAATTTGTTTCTGGAAGAGGGAGAAATGTTGGCAAGACATTCCATGCCATGTTTTGTAAAAAAAAAGGCCATGTCCAGAAGAGTGACACAAAGAAGTCAGGGCCTGAACTGATGACTAGGCTGGAAATTCAGCAGAATCAGAAATCTATATTGTAAGTGACCTGCTTAGCAGACCAAAACAACTTCTCTTGATTGGTCTGTTAAACTGACATTGTAATATACTAATTGGACCCCAAGCTCCTTAGGAAAAAATGCTAATCTGTTAGTTCACTTTGATCTGTGGCCAGAAAGAGTGTAAAATTGATGATGATGGAGTGGTATAATGTAAAAGCCTGAGCTGGCACAGTACCCTGTAAACCAACACACATTTTAATGCTCATTGAAACCACCATATCTATTTATCAACACAAATCTGATCCTGTCATTTTGCTAAGTAGATTTTTAATAGTGTGTCACTGTGTACAATCGGTTACAACGAGCACGTGATCAAAGTCCCTCCAAAACACGGAGTGCTAATGTGGATGCACCAATGTGAGATTTCCCATTATGCGTATGTCCCTTTGCATGTGCAGTGGTGCTGGAGAATGGAATATACTTTCCACCATTGGTATCTCGTATCAGCATCAAGTGCTCTCGGGCCAAGGACAGCACCTAAAACCCATGAAGAGAACTCCAGTTTCCATTTCCCACAACAGCCTTCATTGTGGTCTGTCTCAGTGAGGGTGCCGGTTAATGTCAATTTTGACGATTTAAGGGCTAGTTTTGAACTAGGAAGTGATTTAATGTAGCCAAAACTTTGAATTCATATTGGACTTTCAAAGTTTGCAAAGAAGAATTTTTAACCATTGGTTTGGGCTGCACTTGAACCCATGTCCCTTCACCCTGTTCTCTCAAAATGGTCTTCTGTTTTAAATGTAGCACAATTTTTTTCAAAAACTGAGTGCTACATTTTTCTCCAGACAGTTTTCTATTTCAGGAGGTATTATTGTAGATTTGTTGCAACATCCTGGCTGATCATGAATTGGTTCAGTCATTTAACTCTGCACTTTGGGGTATGTTTTGCTTTGTTACTGTTTCAGAGGTAGTATGAACTTGAGTCAGTAAGTTGCAGCATATTGACTAAAAATATACACTATACAATCACCAGAAACAGAGATAGAGAAGTCGAGGAAGGGGAGGGAAGAGTCGGAGATGGACCATGTGAAGGTGAGGGAGAGGTGCAAATTAGAAGCAAAGTTGACTCCAATTACAGTTTTTTACTCAAAGACTTTTATTTGAAGCTAATAGAAAGTATTCCTCTGGATTTCAAAATATGAACATATATATTGGGTCATGTATCATTTTTGACTTTCTTACTATTAAAAGCAATGACATATAATAATCTCGCTGCTTCACTAATCCTGTTAAGAGTTATCACATTAAGCACCAGCACTAAGAACTTATTACTTTGTGCATGTATAGTATAATAGTATAATCCTCTCAATGGAAAAGATGTGCTTGTGCATATAAGGAATTTATCATCAGGAAACTTGGCATAATGCACTACATTTGTTCGTTTATCTTTGAAAGCACATTATCTACTCTCTTGATGGCTCAGCAAGTTCCTCTCATGAGTAATTGAGCCTTACAGAAGAGAAAGTGCCATGTTCGAACTCCAGTTTATGCTGACTGTACTTATCTCAGCTAGTACCATGGCAAATTACTAAAGTTTGGAGTAGCACCCTGAGCTAGGAAGGGGGAAATGAGCCAAGGTTCCTGCTCCTGACCATTATCCAGCTACCAGTACTAGAAGTGCATGTGTGGATTTTGGGTGAGATCAGGATTGGGCTATGCTGATGCTAGGGGGAGCCTATCGTGGCAAAGGGGCGAGGGCAGAAGTGCGGGAATAGTACGGACACGGTCAAGGCCCGTTGGAGTCAACTTTGCTTCTAATTTGCACCTCTCCCTCGCCTTCACATGGTCCATCTCCGACTCTTCCCTCCCCTTCCTCGACTTCTCTATCTCTGTTTCTGGTGATTGGCTGTCCACCAATATCTACTATAAGCCCACTGAATTTTTTTTAATTCATTCTCGGGATGTGGCCATCACTGGCAAGGTCAGTATTTATTGCCCATCATCTAATTGCCCTTCAGAAGGTGGTGGTGAGCCGCCTTCTTGAACCGCTGCAGTCCGTGAGTTGAAGGTACTGCCACAGTGCTGTTAGGGAGGGAGTTCCAGGATTCTGACCCAGCGACAATGAAGGATCGGCGATATACTTCCAAGTCAGGATGGCTTGCTGCCCACCTGAACCCACAACCTTGGCCCTGCAGGCCATATGCACATAGGTTTCAACTAAGATGTTTAGCAACCTCACAGGCCAGTGAAGGAAGGATTATTCATCAGGTCCTTATATTAAGTAGCTCTGCTAAGAATGCATGGCACAAAATGTTTCCCGAGACTATTTTATAGTCCTTTGAATGTTTACCATTTAAATTTTAAATCTTCACTAATATCATAGCATAAACTAATTTGGCAGATGGAGGGGCACCAGGATGAAGCATTAGAGAGGAGAAATAAGGTACACACAGGACCAGGAGAGACAAACAGCATTAGAATAAAGAGTAATTAGGAAATAGGAAGGATCAGACTGGGGGGAAATGCGAGGCAGACTAGGATGGGTTTGGATTGCATGTGCATAAATGCACGGAGCGTGGTAGATAAGGTTGGTGAGCTGCAGGCACAAATTGCCGCTTGGGATTGTAATTTTGTGGCGATAATGGAGACCTGACTCAAACAAGGGGAGGATTGGCTCCTGGCTACAAGGTATTCAGGAAAGATAGGGAAGGTAAAAAAAGGAGGGGGATGGCAGTATTGATCAAAGTTACTGTTATAGTATTGGAAAGGGATGATGTACTTGTGGTTTCAAAGATAGAATCTATTTCCTTCGAATTAAGGAACAATAGAGGAGTTAATATGTTGCTGGGCAAATACTATAGGCCACCAAATAGTGGGAAGGAGATAAAGGAGCAAATTTACAGGCAAAGTTCAGAAAGATGTAAGAACTATAGAGTATTGATAATGGGGGACTTCAATTATCCTAATATAGACTCGGAAAATAACAGTGTAAAGGGCAAAGAGGGGGAGGAATTCATGAAATGTGTACGAGAACTTTCTTGATCAGTATGTTTCCAGCCCAACGAGGAATGAAGCAGTGCTGTATCTGGTTCTGGGGAATGAAGTGGGGCAAGTGGAGCTTGATTCAGTGGGAGAGCATTTGAGAAAAAGTGATCACAACATCACTAGGTTTAGAGTAGTAATGGAAAATGACAAGGAACAATCAAACATGAAAATACACAACTGGAGGGGGGCTAATTCCAGAGCTGAATGGGGTCTCACCCAGGTGGACTGGAATCAAAGATTGGCAGGTAAAACAGTAAATGATCAAAGGGAGGCCTTCAAAGTGGAGAAAGTTCGGGTACAGACTAGAAACATTCCCATGAGGGGGAAAGCAATGGCATCCAAAGCTATAGCTCCCTGGATGACTAACGATATAGGGGAAAAATTGAGTCGTGCCCCCTTTGGGGCGCTAACTTTGCCGGGGCGCTACTTTTAGTGCCCCGAAGAAATTATCGTCCCCGCGCCCGAAATTCATCGGTAGCGCCCCAAGAGGGAAGCGGGGTGCTACTGGAAGTGCCCCGCCTCCCTCTTGGAGCGCTGTGAGTGAATATCGCGGTGCTACGTGCCGCGGTACTGCAGGCCTTCCTCCCCTTCTTAAAGGGGAGGGGCCTTACGTAGCGTGACCCGGGGCCGAGCTGGGCCACCAGGGATTGGAGTGCCGGCAAAAAAGCCTGGCACTCAAGAGAAGTGCCGGGCTCATGGAGCGCAGCCGGCACTCGTGGGGAGGCTTCACAGGAGTCCGGGGACGGCAGAGGGGGACAGGTGCTGGCAGGCAGCCGGCAACAAAAATGGCCTGCCTGGCACCTCCCCTTTAATTAGCGCCGCCACGGCCGCAGGTAGGCCCCCCTGACCCCGTCGGATATAACGTCCGGCGGTAAGTCAAGGGGTGCGACCGAAGATCGTGGCCGGGGCGTGAGCGGGGCACTGCGCACGATGATGACGTCATCGCGGGCGGCGCAGCGCCGCTGGGGTGCTAACGGTTACCACTGCCGCTAACCTCCCGCTGAATTTTCGCGGGAGGCGCTGGCGATGCCGTGCACGGGTGCTAGTTGCTTTGCGCCCCCGTTAGCGCCCTTTTAGGGCGCTAATGGGAGGCGCAAAGCAACCGAATTTTTAGGCCATAGAGATTAACATGAAACAGAAAACGAAGGCTGTGTGATAAATGTCAGGCTCATAATACAGCACAGAGCCCAGCTGAATGCAGGAAGTACAGAGAAGAACTGAAAAAGGAAATAAGAGGGGTGAGGAGGGGTGAAGAGGGGCAAACCATCCCAAATCATCACACCCCCCAGGACATCGCTGCTGGAGTTCCTCAGGGCAGTGTGCTCGGCCCAACCATCTTCAGCTGCTTCATCAATGACCTTCCCTCCAACATAAGGTCAGAAATGGGGATGTTCGCTGATGACTGCACAGTATTCAGTGCCATTCACAACACCTCAGACAATGGAGCAGTCCATGTCCGCACGACAACAAGACCTGGACGATGTTCAAGCTTGGGCTGATAAGTGACAGGTAACATTCGCGCCACAGAAGTGCCAGGCAATGACCATCTCCAACAAGCGAGCATCTAACCACCTCCCCTTGACATTCAACAGCATTACCATCGCCGAATCCCCCACCATCAACATCCTGGGGGGTCACCATTGACCAGAAACTTAACTGGACCAGCCACATAAATACTGTGGCAACAAGAGCAGGTCAGAGGCTGGGTATTCTGTGGCGAGTGTCTCACCTCCTGACTCCCCAAAGCCTTTCCACCATCTACAAGGCACAAGTAAGGAGTGCGATGGAATACTCTCCATTTGCCAGGATGAGTGCAGCTCCAACAACACACAAGAAGCTCGACACCATCCAGGACAAAGCAGCCCGCTTGATTGGTACCCCATCCACCACCTTAAACATTCACTCCCTCCACCACCGGTGTACCGTGGCTGTAGTGTGTACCATCTATCAGATGCACTGCAGCAACTCGCCAAGGCTTCTTCGGCAGCACCTCCCAAACCCGCGACCTCTTCCACCTAGAAGGACAAGGCCAGCAGGCGCATGGTAACACCATCACTTGCAAGTTCCCCTCCAAGTCACGCACCATCCTGACTTAGAAGTATATCGCCGTTCCTTCATCGTCGCTGGGTCAAAATCCTGGAACTCCCTCCCTAACAGCACTGTGGGAGTACCTTCACAACACGGACTGCAGCGGTTCAAGAAGGCGGCTCACCACCACCATCTCAAGGGCAATTAGGGATGGGCAATAAATGCTGGCCTTGCCTGCGATGCCCACATCCCATGAACAAATTTTTTTTAAATTACCATTTTATATGTAAATTGGTATGGCACAGCACAATTCTGATGGCAAGGGAAAGAAAATGCTTGTGTCTTCACTTGTTTGCATTTACATTTAATTTTATTCTTTTAATAAGGCTCCTGTAGTTTTTGGCTGGAGTTTTCTGCCATCCAAGTTCTGCCTGACCAGAAATTATTAGGCAGTGCAACCAAAACAGCGGTCATATCCTCCATAGCTACAGTGAATATAATACAATTAATTACAATAGATACTGTGGATTAATACTTGAATTAGGAATTTGTATTAGGTTTTTAGGAAATAAAGAAAAATTGATTTTGGATTTGATAGCTAATTAATAACATCCGTACGGTGTTCCACTCACACATTGCTGGAAATATTTGCATTTTTAAAGGTCATGCAAGTATATTTTTTCCCATCGGCTTTGCTTTAACACCAGCAGTGACCTAAATATAGGGATTGGCACCAGTGTTGAAATAACACTAATTGATAAATGTCTTGCAAACCAGAAGCAGCCGGAGGTCTTTACTCTTTAATGTTTGTAATAGAGTCTAAATAAAATGCAGTCACACAGTCATGATCCAATTCCCAATGACATTCACAGCAGAAGCCAAAGCATAATTTGATATTAATTTAACTTTTACATTCTGAGATGATGCCATTAATATATTTGGCTGAAAAATGAAAAGGCTACACTCGTGTAATCACTAATGGAGTTGAAGTACATTGTTGGACAATGTTGGACAATGTCGTGGGATCTTCACTTTGCATCTTGTCTTTACTGCACTTAGCTGGACGTGTTGTGACCTTAGTTCTAGGCATAAGGAAAAATGGTTCCGTCTTCAAGCTTTGTTATCCTTAATATGAATGTTGTTATAATTTCCCATTCTCTCCCCTATTCCAAGTTAGCCCCTGACATCCATGCTATTCTCCTCAGTTTGGAAGTCCATACAGTTCACTGTACATTGGCGTACCTCAGGAGGTACACAAGCATACTGACAAAATGCATTTCTGTCTCCCTTGTACAGACGTCAAGTCAAGATTGGTCAAACTTGTTCTTCTAATCTTGAAAGATCCATATGAGAAAAAAGTACAAAAGAGACTTTCATCCCACTTAAAGTGTACTGGGCCCGAAAGCAAGCCACAGATATAAAGGTCCAATGACTCAATTCCTGGAGTCTTTTTTTTTGCTTATAATTAAAGAGCTAAATGAAATTCAGTGCTAAGTATTCTTATCTACACATTGCTAATTGTACCCTGAAGAATGCTTGCAATATTTTAATTTCACATGATGTCACTACCACAGCTTAACATTTTAATTCACTTAACATTGTCCTGTGATCAACCTCCTTGTCTGAAATTTAAGGGCTTTTGTTCTGGGAGCTAAATGCTGTTTATTTGTTGTTAATGATTATGTTCCAGATGCTCCAAAAAAGCTAATTTACATTCTATTATCTTGGCGCCTGATTCTACAATCCCTCAAAAACATAGATCAATAAATGCATATGTGAAGAATCGGTCTGCATACACTAAATGGTTTTCAACAGTTTGAGCACTGGAAATGTAATCATTCTGGGATTTAAAGCTTTGGAACATGGCATTTATTTATGCTAACCTATCAGTATATTGGCAGCATTCTTCAGCTGAGCAAATCCCTTTTGTATTCAGACATAATGCAGGGTTGATAAGCAAGACAAAATCACTCAAACCTACTTGAGAATAATGTGGGATGTGCATCAATCTTTGTTAACTTGTTTACATACATGCTGTATAAACGACTGCATGTGACAATCAAATCAAATTCTGATGTTCACAATAAATGTGGTTACAATAACTGATTGTTTCATCTTGCTGTGCTATGTAAGAAACTGTTAGAAAATAGCATAAAATATAAAAATGCATGGAAGAAGGTAAAACCCATTCAGCCAATTGAACCTATTCCTTCCACAGACCATATACAATCCATTCAACTATGAATCTAGTTAATCTCCTAAGGACAGGTTTAGTAGAGCTTCTCCCTACTTGCCTCTGGAATACTACTCAAATATAACATACATATATTACATTAAGCATCCTTGACCAGTTCCTGTAGCTATTCAGAGATTATGAGCTTCATTATACTGATAAAATAAAATACTGCCGTTGAAACTTTCTGCTAAATCACTTCTGCCATGGCTCTGGCTCCTCTGGTGATAATCGTACTTTCTCTGGTCATCGCATCGGGTACAATTCTTACTCAACCCGCCCGGCATAAACTGGGAAGGTGGGCAGTTAGATTCGCTCAGGTTACTTACCCGCCCTGTAGCCACCAGAAGCTGACAGGCTCTGATTTTTACCTACTCTCCCGAGCAGGCAGCACGAACACCCGCTCAAAGCCAGCGGGGTCCTTTTTAACATATGCATGCCGGGTCATGATGATGTCGTCAGGACCCCACTGCAATTTTAACTCGGCGGCCTGAGCGGGAAGTGGCAGTGAGTTTCCACCAGACCAATGCAGTGAGGGAGTGGATCGGGGGTCAGAAGAGGCCCCAAAAAAAGGTAAGTTTTTTAAATTGACTTTTTCTTTCCTTGTCGGGACAGGAGGAGCAGGACTGCTCTGCAAAAATGGCTGAGGTCTCCTCTGCCGCAATCTCCATCCACCCCCCTCAAGATCGTGGCACCCGCATGGGACAGCCTGGGCAGCCAATCCCGCCACTTACCTCTTGTTAGCGGGTGGTTGCTTCTCGCCAGCTTCCCGCCCAGAACAGGAGGGAAGTTGGCTGGCGAGGTTCAAGCGAGACCCTGCCATTAACATCGGCCAGGCCTCATTCTGCTGAGTGTAGGTGGGAAATTAACTCGCCAGCATGGTTTGCCACTTGAAGTCCGCTAGCAGTTAAAATTCAGGCCCATGGTTTTGTTTTCCTCGGCTCAGCTTTCCCAGCCCCATTGTCATCTTTGATATGTTGGCCCCTCGAAGTGTTTGAGGTGACAAACGGCCTCACCACCCCATTTTCCTGCCACTTCTGCCGCAATCCTGCCTGATTTCCAGGGATCGCAGTTGAAATCCCGTGTGTGTGTGTGTGTGCCATGTACTGTTATTAAGCAGGATATTAACCTTTAAATCTGCAGGTCATATAAATTGATGTTTATCAAGGCTTAGAAGATTGTGACAGATGTAGCTATGGGCTTTTGCAATATCCAGTATAATATTTGTAAACTCTAGCAATTGTTTATGTATTCGTATTTTTATAACTCACTGGGAAATGCATTTATTGAGTTACGACAAGAAATTAATAGTTGATGTTTACTATGTTTAAATATTCTGCTGTTTTCATAGATTCAAACTATTTGAATGCAGAATTAACCACAACTTGTTGAACTAGGGTTACTGGGGCATGCATTAAGCTTTGGCAGTATCTGCTTTCTGCTTTCCCACCTCAGTACAATTTCTTCAAGTCTTTCTGTTCTGTGCTCTGAACAGGTTTCAGAATTATATCAGTGATGTAGAGGCACCAGGCAGCCTCCAACTATTGACTTCCACCGTACTCTCTGCCATCTTTCACTGGACTAATTTTCTCCATCCTCCTTTCCAACCCCGCTTTCCTGTCATGCAAACAGCATGTGACCCTTTTCCTTCATATTGCCCTTCACGCCGTAGTTAATAAGTCTTTTGTTATCCATGACCTTGTTGCCGAAGAGATTGCCAACATCTTTAGACTTGGCTTTCTGATGACAATTGTTTTGTGTCATTGAGGCCAGCCTCCCCCACCTCCCAACTTCTCAATCCAAAATGTCCCCTATCAAACTGGTATGTTGTTGTTTGGTGAACCGACCTCTGCCTAGCGGAAGCTGAACGCCAACTCTCCGACACCTCCTCCTACCTCCACCTCGACCATGACCCCACTACCAAACATCAAGCCACCGTTTCCAAGACTGCCACTGACCTCATCTCCTCTGGCAATCTTCCCCCCACGGCCGCCAACCTCATAGTTCCCCAACCCTGCACAGCCCGCTTCTACCTCCTTCCCAAGATCCACAAACAGGACTGCCCTGGTAGACCCATCGTTTCAGCCTGTTCTTGCCCCACGGAACTTATCTCTTCCTATCTCGACTCTATTTTTTCTCCCCTTCTCCAGTCTCTTCCCACCAACATCCGCGACTCTTCCGACGCCCTCCGCCACTTTAACAGTTTCCAGTTTCCTGGCCCCAACTGCCTCCTTTTCACTATGGACGTACAATCCCTCTACACCTCCATCCCCCACCAGGATTGCCTGAGAGCGCTCCGCTTCTTCCTTGAACAGAGGCCCAACCAGTCCCCATCCACCACCACCCTACTCCGCCTGGCTGAACATGTTCTCACATTGAACAACTTCTCCTTTGACTCCACTCATTTCCTCCAAATCAAAGGTGTTGCTATGGGTACCCACATGGGTCCTAGCTATGCCTGCCTTTTTGTGGGATATGTGGAACACTCTTTGTTCCAGTCCTACTCGGGTCCCCTCCCTCACCTCTTTTTCCAGTACATTGATGACTGTATCGGTGCCGTCTCCTGCTCTCGCCCTGAACTAGAAAATTTCATTCACTTTGCTTCCAATTTCCACCCTTCCCTCACCTTCACATGGTCCATCTCCGACTCTTCCCTTCCCTTCCTCGACTTCTCCGTCTCCATCTCTGGGGATAGGTTATTGACAAACATTCACTACAAGCCCACTGACTCCCACAGCTACCTGGACTACACTTCCGCCCACCCCGCCTCCTGTAAGGACTCTCTTCCATTCTCCCAGTTTCTCTGTCTCCGCCACATCTGCTCTGACGATGCCACCTTCCATACCAGTGCTTCCGACATGTCTTCCTTTTTCCTCAACCGAGGATTCCCCTCTACTGTGGTTGACACGGCCCTCGACCGTGTCTGTTCTATCTCCCGCACTTTTGCCCTCACCCCTGCCCCTCCTTCCTGGAATCACGATAGAGTTCCCCTTGTCCTCACCTTTCACCCCACCAGCCTCCACATTCAACGGATCATCCTCCGCCATTTCCGCCACCTCCAGCGTGATCCCACCACAAATGCATCTTCCCCTCACCTCCCCTTTCAGCATTCCGTAGGGACCGCTCCCTCCACGACACCCTAGTCCACTCCTCTACCACCCCCAGCACCCCTTCCCCTTCGCCCGGCACCTTCCCGTGCAAGCGCAGGAGATGTAACACATGACTTTATACTTCCCCCCTTCCCACTGTCCAGGGCCCCAAACACCCCTTCCAGGTGAAACAGTGATTTACTTGTACTTCTTGCAATTTAGTATACTGTATTTGCTGCTTACGATGTGGTCTCCTCTACATTGGGGAGACCAAATGCAGATTGGGTGACCGCTTTGCGGAACACCTTCATTCAGTCCGTAAGGGGGACCCCGAGCTCCCGGTGGCCTGTCACTTTAATTCACCGCTCCACTCCCACTCAGACCTCACCGTCCTCGGCCTCTTGCATTGTTCCATGGAAGCTCAGTGTAAGCTCGAGGAACAGCACCTCATCTTTCGATTAGGCACTTTACAGCCCTCTGGACTCAACATAGAGTTCAACAATTTCAGATCATAACCTCGGCCCCTATCACATATATATATATCTTTTTTTTTTATCCACACTTTTTATTTGGCCTTTTTTTCTTCCCTCCCACATGGCAGCTGTCCTTCATTCTGCCAGCGCAATTCACACTTCATCTAGAGCCATTCTTTGTTCCTTAACCTGTCCCATTACCACCTCCTCTTGCCTTGAATATCTCTTAATGTCTCTCAATGTCTCTTAATCTCTCCTGCTTTCTATCCTATCACTGACCTTCCCTTTTGTTCTTTCATCCCCTTCCCCTTTTCCCAGCCCCTAAATTTGCTTTAAAATCTATTCCATTTCCTGCTTTTTTACCAGTTCTGATGAAAGGTCTTCAACCTGAAACGTTAACTCTGTTTCTCTCTCCACGGATGCTGCCTGGCCTGCTGAGTTTTTCCAGCGTTTTCTGTTGTTATTTTGGATTTCCGGCATCCACAGTATTTTGCTATTGTATTGGTGATTATATTATCAGCTCCACATTCCACCATGAACTATCTGTGTGTTCCTTTGGCTCTTTCCTCATTTTGAACATTTCACTCTTTGCCATCCTACCCAAATTTCTTTCATAATTCTCATTTTATTTTCAAGGGATGTGGGCAACACTGCCAAGACCACATTTATTGCCCATCCCGAGTTGCTCTGAGAAAGTGAAGCTGGGCCTGCTCATTGAACCACTGCAGTCTTTGCAGTAAATGTGCCTCCATAATGGTGTTAGGTCAAGGATTTCAGGATTTGATGCAGCAGCAAAGAAGGAACAGCGACATGTGTCCAAGTCACCATGGTGTGTGGCATGGAGGGGACTTTAGAGCAGATGGTGTTCCCATGATACTGCTGCTCTTGTTTTCTTTGGTGATTGAGGTTACGGGCTGGGAGAAGTAACCTTGGTGAATTGTTGCACTGCATTCTATAAATTGTACATACTGCAACCGCAGTGTGCCGATGATTGAGGCGGTGGATATTGAGTCCAACAGCAGGGGCATCAATCAAGCAAACTGCTCTGTCCTGGATGATGTCAAACATCCTGATTGTTGTTGCATCCATCCAGGCAAGTGGTGGATGTTCCATCACACTCCTGAATTGAGACTTGTAGATGATGGAGAGGCTCTGAGATGTCTACCTTAACTTGCCCTCCACCCCTTGATCTTGTTCTCATATGGGATCTTGAGACCTCAAAGATTTCTAACTCACAGTGCTCAGACCACTTTCTCATCTTCCTCCTTTATGTATGTTCCCCTAACAGTGTCAACCCACTCCATTTTTACTTGCCACCCCTCGAAAAACCAATTACTTCATTAGCGCTTCCCGTTATCCAGCCTGTCATTTGCAATAATACCAGTGCCTTCATTAATCTCCTCCACAACTGCCTCCTCACCACCTTGAATAATTTATCCCCACTTGACTGCCATTGTATCCCACCCCCAAAATAACAGCCACCTCGATGGCCTCAAATCCATGGCTTTAAATTTGTATGTACTTGGTGTGTCTGGTAGTTCATTGCCATGACCTGGCTTGAGCACTTCAAACCCTTAATGTTGCCCACTGTAGCTGAGACTCTAATCCATGCCTTTACTACCTTGAGGCACAACTTCTCCAATTGTCTCCTTGGCAGCCTTTCACTTCTATAAGCTGTAGCTTATTCAGAATGTTGTTCACATCCTTGCTCACTCAAAGCCCCACACTTCTAGGCTCCACTGACAAATCAATTTCAATCTCCTTATCCTCATTTTAAATACCTCCACAATAAAGAATGGATGATATGCAGTTTGATCTTGCTAAAGTGATGTAAAAATAACTGTTAAGCCCTGGTTCTTTAGAGTGTAGATGCACACTATATTATTCCTATTTTGATTGCAACACAATATTCTGACATACAGATCAGCCTGGGTATATAGACTGACGTACAGAGCCCGGGTTCCCATAACCTCCATGCTCTCCACGCTCTGTGGCTTTCCGTGCCTCAGCATGTCAATTTCAAAATTCCTTGGTTTGTTTTCAGATATCTCCATGGACTAGTGACCACTCTACCGCCGTGATCTTCTCCTGCCTTACATCCCTGCATGCACCCTCTGCTTCTCTACCACCAGACTTCTTCTCACCACTTGCTCCCTCCACCTTGACAATGGTGGAACTTTTTATCTAGTTCCCTCCACTCAGCCACCTCCCTCCCCCCCCTCCCCCCCCCCCCCCCGCTTTTAAAAACCTCCTTAGGAAACCCATTGCTTCAACTATGCCTTCAGTTCCCCTTCCGAGCCTCTGCAGTTCTCTCCCTTTTTGGTTGCCTGTCCTAGCCTGGCCATTCCCCTGCCCTTTCCCTAATCTCAGTGCCAACCATAATTTTTCCTCTCTATTGTAAAGTGCCGTGAGACATCTTTCTGCACAGGAGGAGTGCTAGATAAATGCAGTTTCCTGCTGCTGTTGTTCACCATAGAATTGTAACAGGATTCAATTTGTTTCCAAGTGCATATGCCACTCAATTCTCAGGGGGTGAAATTATTATTACACACAGTGCATTTGATAGCTATAATATTTTTCCACTTTTTATGCCCTTGCAAGAGTGCACAGCTTTACTCTGTGCCCTTTTTGGCAGATTGATGAAAGCAATGTATAACTGGGAGGCCAATCAGCAAACACCTGCAAGAATGCTTCTTGACTAACTGAATAGCCACTGAAGTGTTAAAAATAATGCACTCGGGGCCAATCCAGCTGGGGAGGTCACAGTTCTTTGTGAGAAATGGAAAGACATGCACCAAGTTTTAGAGCTCAAGATCTGAGTATCCTTGTTCTATGCAACAGCTCTGCTGATTATTACTACTTCCTCGATGCCACCTTTCTAGCAGTGTAATTAACAGAGTGTGGGCTGAAAGTAAAACATAAGTAAATTTGCACATTCACCTTTAATTTGTGCTTAAAAAGCTCAAAGAGCACTTAGCCTCGCTCTGTGTGTTACCGTGTGTTAAACCAATTCAGTCCTGGGATTTAAGAGCATGAGCAAAAATGTGTTAATGCCCCATTAGTGGTAACATACTAAATTAATGTGCATTAGTGCATGCATTAGCTCTAATGCACAGGCTAACTTCACTCACTAAGTGTAATTGCTTTTAATTCTGTAACCCGCATTAGATTATGGTTTTGTTAGTGATGCTTTGTGAATTTTGTAATCAAATATTTAAGAAGCCACAGGCATGCATTAAAAGCATATCATTTAATTGAAGATATGAACTGTTGGTTCTCCTACCTATGGGATGTGGTGAAAGAAAAGATAATCTGCGAGTTTGGAGCTCAATGGAGGCATAACATTATTTTTCTAATTGTTGGCGGGACCTGTTTCCACCATTGTGCCTCCCTTTTTAAAATCCCTGAAGCCGACAGTCTGGGTAGCAGTCTCCGATGCTATGCCTGCACCTTTACTGGCACACATGTCCTGATGAGTTGGTTGAGTTAAGAAGCCAATGTTCCCAGGCTGTGCATGCCCATTATTTCTTTCAGGGTAAGTTACTTGCATATAAATGAGATGCAGCCATCTCAGCAGCTGACCTGACCAGCAGAGGTGGGTCATGCCTGAATAAACACTGAAATTGGTGGGCTAATAACTAGCTATTTTTATTTCCATACCCTCTGGAACATTCATGTTAAAGAATAACAAAAGCAATATGCAAGTACCATACATATTGAAGTGAACCTTTTAAATGTTCCTACAGCATTGAAAACTTTTACCCATTTCACATATTTGCCAGCAACTTTGGAAATGTTTCTTTTTTACTTTGGGTAGCTACTGAGCTGCCCTTCAAACTGCCAGAGTGAGGGTGTCTCTGGTACCAACCCATTTTCAACTCCCACCCACAGTAAGCAGCATGGGTTTCCCATTGGGGATTCTTCTGTTTGCTATCCTAATGTAAGAGATGGAGGGAGAAGAGGAGAATGGCACAAAGGAAGATGGTTGTGGTGGTTGAAGGTCAATCATCACAGCCCCAGGACATTGCTGCAGGAGTTCCTCAGGGCAGGGTCCTAGGCCCAACCATCTTCAGCTGCTTCATCAATGACCTTCCCTCCATCATAATGTCAGAAATGGGGATGTTCGCTGATGACTGCACAGTGTTCAGTGCCATTCGCAACTCCTCAGATAATGAAGCAGTCCATGCCCGCATGCAGCAAGACTTGGATGTCATTCAGGCTTGGGCTGATAAGTGGCAGGTAACATTTGTGCCACACAACTGCCAGGCAATGACTATCTCCAACAAGCGAGTGTCTAACCACCGCCCCTTGACATTCAATGGCATTACCATCGCCGAATCACCCACCATCAATATCCTGGAGGTCACCATTGACCAGAAACTTAACTGGACCAGCCACATAAATATTGTGGCAACAAGAGCAGGTCAGAGACTGGGTATTCTGCGGCGAGTGTCTTACCTTCTGACTCCCCAAAGCCTTTCCACCATCTACAAGGCACAAGTCAGGGGTGTGATGAAATGCTCTCCACTTGCCTGGATGAGTGCAGCTCCAACAACACTCAAGAAGCTCGACACCATCCAAGACAAAGCAGCCCGCTTGATTGGCACCCCATCCACCACCTTAAACATTCACTCCCTCCACCATCAGTGCACCGTGGCTGCAGTGTGTACCATCTACAAGATGTACTGCAGCAACTCGCCAAGGCTTCTTCGGCAGCACCTCCCAAACCCACGACCTCAACCACCTAGAAGGACAAGGGCAGCAGGCGCATGGGAACACCACCACCTCCAAGTTCTCCTCCAAGTCACACACCATCCTGACTTGGAAGTATATTGCCGTTCCTTCATCGTCGCTGGGTCAAAATCCTGGAACTCTCTTCCTAACAGCACTGTGGGAGCACCTTCACCACACGGACTGCAGTAGTTCAAGAAGGTGGCTCACCACTACTTTCTCAAGGGCAATTAGGGATGGGCAATAAATGCTGGCCTTGCCAGCGACGCCCACATCCCATGAATGAATTTAAAAAATGAGGAAAGGAGGATGAGGCAGCATCAAAGGAGGATGAAGCTAACCTGCCATTACCCCTACAATGAGTTTCTAGGACTGCAGATTTTATGAGGGACTAGATGAGGAGTCCTGTCATGCCTTCATAGGCAGCGCGTGCATTAAAAATTCTGAATGTCAGGCCAATTGCCTCGCTGGCAGCAGCCTGAAGGTAAGCCCCAGTAGGGGTGTTGCAGTGAACAATTTGGCGAAGGTTGCGATCACAATGACTGTGGAGTCTGGCAGCAGTCCTGCTCCTGGCTCCACAGGAAGAGTGTTTTAAAAGATAAAACTTGCCTTACATTGGTGGCCGCAGCGGCTGCTGAAGAATTCTGAGCGGGGCAGATTTGTCACCTGTTCCGCTCATCGTAAACTAATTTTACACAGGGGTTCCTTCAACAGGCCTAAGGCCCCTAATTAACATATGCCAGGGGACAAATGCCTGTTTTAGGCGGCTGCCCGGGACACCTAAAAAATAGACGTGACAAATTTAGCCGCGGTCCGGACGTACGCGCAGATTGGGCACAGGCTGGTGCCGCTACTAATGTGTCAGTGGTGGTCCTGTTTCACGCCTGAAAAAATGGGTGCAATGAATACCAATTTTTACCCCAAAAGTATTTGGATGTAAGAAAAGCAGCAGAAGAAATTTCCACTGGAAGTATGTCCTGCAGGCTCTGAAACAAAATGACACCAACTGTGCGTTGATCACTGAGCACTGAACATGTGAGAGAAAGTGGTGTATTTTTGGATGAAAGGCCAAAGAGTTCATGGCATGTTGTTACACAATTACAGGCTCGTATCAGCCTTCTCTGTGCAATTAAGTGACATTCATTAAAATTGCTGGATGAGTCATGTTTTTCCAGGGAGTTGGCTTCAAATTATCAACAGTAGACTGTATAAAATGTAGAATTCCATTTGCCTTTACTGTCCTTTTCAACCTGGACTCCTAACTTTAAGCTTCTCTGGATATCTTCACCCCTAGATCTCTCTGTTCCTCCACTTCCTACATTACAACAGTGACTACACTTCAATAAGTACTTCACTGGCTGTAAGAATAAAATTTTTATATATATTGTCTGAAGTGAGTGTTTACTTCTGGTAGGAAGATAGTGCTAGATTCACCATTCTTTCTCTGTAGGAAATAATTCATTTTGATTGAGATTCAGAGATTAAGAATAATTTAGCCTGTTTTAAGAGTAAGGTAGCATCACAGTTGATTTTCTTTAATTTTGTGAGACTGTCCTGGACATTTTAGCAGTGGCAAAATCCTGTTCCTGGATTAATAAGAAGCTCTTGGCCCTCCTCAGAAGTAGTTGACTTTAAGTGATAGCTGTTCTGAGAATTACTGCAAATCGTTTCGATTGAGCAGTGCAGATATGAGCAGAATCCACAAAGCAGTTTTGAATGCCTCAGGCGTATTGGCAGTGGTAGCTTAGTCTTCCTTGTGCAAGTCGACCACTTTACTTTTGTAAATATGCCTTATTCCAAGTTGGCTGTATCACTGCCTACCAGACTGCCTGCTTCTCCTCAGATGTGTCAACTCATCTGACTCCAACACTCACTGCTGAAATCAGTCTAGATTTTACTGCTGCTTGGCAGGGTATCAAGCTCAACTTAACAGCAACAAAGAACCTGTATGGAATTTGTACAATATTAAATCAATTCATTCAGACAAGTTTCTATTGTGAATAATGAGGCACATTGTATCCCACAAATTGCATTGGATTGTCTGTCAAAATCTATACAATCCTCATCAGCTTGGACAAATAGGGCTGGATTTTGAATGACCCATGGAGTCGGGTTTGGAGGCGTGTGGGGGGTTAAATTTGCGGGGTCGGGGTTTCCGACCCCATCCCGACTCCATCCCGCCTCCACGCAATTTTGACAAAATCAGTTGCGAGGTTCACGACTCCGTCCCACCTCTTGGAGGCGGGAGAGGCCATTAAAGCACTTAACAAGCCCTAAATTGGGTCTGCAATGCTATTTTAAAACGTTGTAGCTAGTTTAACCCTTTTCTGACGTGAAGCACGCCTGGTGTGAAACACTCCAGTGAAACCTGGCGGGAGCACAAATGGCTAGCTGACTATCGGCTGCAAGTCCACTATTACAACGGAGATGTGATGAAGGTAGTAGTAGTATTAGGTGTGAAAGGCGCCTATGATACTGCTACATTCAATGTCATGGCATTTGGTGTAAGAGGACTTGGATGCAAAAAATATTCTCTCTCTCTCTCATATCCAGGTGCACTCACATCAGAAGCAATGCAGACACGTCCTCTCTCACCAGTATCCAGACAATCTCTGAGAGCAGGCAGTCAGCAATGATGACATCATCAGAGGCGGGTTTCAGACTGAAACCACTAATTAGTTCATGGGTTCCCACATGCTTCAACTCAATTGCCCAATTAAGTGAAAATTGCATCAGGCATCCACATTAATCTGGAGTCGGGGGGGAACACGAAATGCGGATTACACGACCCCAACCCGACCCCAAGACAAAATCCAGCCCATAGTGTCTATGATTCCCCTTTGGCATTCTATCCCTCTGATTTCCCACTCCCTCGCCCCTCCCCTGGTTTTAACATTCTCCGCATCATCCTTTAAGGCTGTTGTGTTATTCTTGAGGCCTGCTAGTATTCCTACTTTCCATTTATTTTGTATTGCCTGCAATATTCTGAATAAACCAATTTGCCTTGCTCTGTACTTCAGTCTCCTTCCTGCCATTCTATCAGTGATTGCAGTATTCAAAACTATGCTACACGTGACCATTTGGAACAATGTGATCGTTCCATTCTCAGCCTAAACAGTAGTTGGCCAAGGCAATAATAAGCATGAATGATCCTGCTACATTTATTTTGGCATACCATCTATGATTTTTTTTTAAATATATAAGTAAGGCTGATTTCATCCTCAGTACTTATTAAATTAATCTTCTTTTACCCCTTCTCTTCTAAATGCAGTGGCACTTGCTGGGGATATCATTCCCCAAGTACCAGCAACTTTCCTCTATGCCCCTAGATTGCTGTCCCTCGTATGTAAGTCTACACTGTGACCAGGCCGTCCTCAGGTAGTATTTACACACATACACTAGATAAAAATCATGAATGCTATTTAAGGCTGTTTATTTTCCTCTCCATAGTCGAGGTAAACTGAGGCCAATCGTGGTGCCATCAAAGAAGTATACATTTCAGGAAAAATAACAGTGAAGGAAGTACAGCCTAAATGGTAAGGTTATTACCAGAGAAAGGAGAAAGACAGATTTGCATTTATATAGCGCCTTTCACAACCTCAGGACATCCCAAAGTGCTTCACAGCCAATGAAGTACTTTTTGAAGTATAGTCAGTGTTGTAATGTAAGAAATGGAAGAACATGGAGAACTAGTGGTGAAGATCCATAGAAGCTTAAAGTTAGGAGGACAGAAAAGGCAAATGGAATTCTGCATTTTATACACTCCATCACCCCTGTGCTTGCTGACCTCCATTGGCCCCCAGTTATGCAACGCCTCGATTTCAACATTCTCATCCTTGTTTTCAAATCCCTCCCTGGCCTCGCCCCTCCCTATCTCTGTAATCTCCTCCAACCCCACAACCCCCCCAAGATATCTGCGCTCCTCTAATTCTGCCCTCTTGAGCATCCCTGATTATAATCGCTCAACCTTTGGTGGCCGTGTCTTCTGTTGCCTAGGCCCTAAGCTCTGGAACTCCCTCCCTAAACCTCTCCACCTCTCTACCTCTCTTTCCTCCTTTAAGACGCCCCTTAAAACCTACCTCTTTGACCATCTGCCCTTCTTTCTTCTTATGTGGCTCGGTGTTAAATTTTTGTCTTATAATACTCCTGTGAAACGCCTTAGGACATTTTACTACGTTAAAGGCACTATATAAATACAAATTGTTGTTGTTGTTGTTGTACTGTTGACAATTTGAAGCCATTTCCCTGCAAAAATATGAACCATCCAGTAATTTTAATTAAGCAACATAAATAGCACAGTAAAGTGAAAACTTAATGCTCAAAATTGAAATTATCAGAAATATTTGAGTTAAGTGACTTCTAATTAATAGGTTAAAATTGTACATTGAGCATTGAATATAAACGCAAGGGTGTGATGTTGAATTTCTACAAAAATTGTTAGGCCACAGATATTAGAGTCAAGGAAAGAGTACAGCAAAGATTCACTGCTGTGATACTGTCATGCTGTGATACTGTCATGCTGTGATTAGAGTAGATAACTTGAGTTGGAAAGCTTGGACTTGAAAAAGCATGCTGAGCTAACTGGCTTCTTTCTGTGTTGTATGATTCTGTGTCTATGATTTTATGAACTGCAAGTCCTGTAACATTCTGTAAATGGTTAGTCTTACTGTCAATTCTAAAATAAATCTGAGAATCATAGGCATTGATGAATTCTGGGTGCTATAGTTGGCTACCTTATTGAGTATCTTAAACTGACAGCAGTAGGTCTGGGAAGTCCCATCGACTCAAACCTCATCCTCCTCCGAGAAGCACTGACCTTCAGTGGAAGCCATTATGAGAGACATTCTGGACACAGAAAATGCTTTTGTGTAGGTAAAATTAATCAATTTTAGTGTGCCTCTATTACATTACAAACATTATTTCCAATAGTACGTCTTTAGCTTAGTGACAAAAAAAAATGGAGGCCAAAAGGATTTTCTGCTTTCTTTTATTGGAAGATTTTGCTGATTGTTCATACTATGTCCTCATTGGCAGCTTTCCAAACCATTCCTTGTGTTTCAGTCATACACTTCCAACCTCTTTGATTTTGATTCATTGCTATTTAATGAGTACAAAATTTGAGCCAATAAGCTGCAACAAGTTTGCGTATTTGCAGATGTGACACCCAAAGTATGACATAGGAAATGTGACTGAAAAAACCATTCTGGATATCTGATATAATTAGGAGGTACTCATTGTATAATGGTTTGTTGTTACACAATCGCTTTTTACCTTGGAAAGCTGAGAACATCACCTTGACTGAACTTATGTACAACGGGGAGATTTTCTAAGCATCGTAATTTTAGTGTGTGAATGATGTATAGTGAATTTGTGGCCACGTGTACTGACCCTAATTTAATATGTATTGAAAGCTCCCAGCCTTGATAGGACCTCCTCTTGGGAGTTCCCAGATTTGGTGGACTTTGTAGCTTGCAGTTAGATGCCTTTTCTCACCCTGAGCTGCTGCAAAGGTTTGTATTTTAAGACCCCTTTTTCATAGCCCCTCTTTTTTTAATGATCTTCCTATTGTCCTTAATACTTATAAAAGCTTAATTTGCTATAATAAAAACAGAAAATGCTGGAGACACTCAGCAGAT
Source organism: Squalus acanthias (assembly GCA_030390025.1). Lineage (NCBI taxonomy): Eukaryota > Metazoa > Chordata > Chondrichthyes > Squaliformes > Squalidae > Squalus > Squalus acanthias. The sequence goes on along the minus strand of CM059447.1, from coordinate 24,377,310 downwards.
CAGGCAGCATCTGTGAAGAGAGAAACAGAGTTAACGTTTCAGGTCGATGACCTTTCGTCAGAACTGGAAAAAAGCAGGAAATGGAACAGATTTTAAAGCAAGTTTAGGGGCTGGGAAATGGGGGAGGGGATGAAAGAACAAAAGGGAAGGTCTGTGATAGGATAGAAGGCAGGAGAAGTAAAGAGACATTAAGAGATATTCAAGGCAAAAGGAGATGGTAATGGGACAGGTTAAGAAACAAAAGATGGCTCTAGATGAAGTGTGAATTGCGCTGGCAGAATGAAAGACAGCTGCCATGTGGGAGAGAAGAACAAAAGGCACAAACAAAAAGTGTGGATAAAAAATATATATATGTGATAGGGGCCGAGGTTATGATCTGAAATTGTTGAACTCTATGTTGAGTCCAGAGGGCTGTAAAGTGCCTAATCGAAAGATGAGGTGCTGTTCCTCGAGCTTACGCTGAGCTTCTGTGGAACAATGCAAGAGGCCGAGGACGGTGAGGTCTGAGTGGGAGTGGTGTGAAGAATTAAAGTGACAAGCGACCGGAAGCTCGGGGTCCCCCTTACGGACTGAACGGAGGTGTTCCGCAAAGCGGTCACCCATTCTGCATTTGGTCTCCCCAATGTAGAGGAGACCACATCGTGAGCAGCGAATACAGTATACTAAATTGCAAGAAGTACAAGTAAATCGTTGTTTCACCTGGAAGGGGTGTTTGGGGCCCTGGACAGTGGGAAGGGGGGAAGTATAAGGACATGTGTTGCCTCTCCTGCGCTTGCATGGGAAGGTGCCGGGTGAAGGGGAAGGGGTGCTGGGGGTGATAGAGGAGTGGACTAGGGTGTTGCGGAGGGAGCGTTCCCTACGGAATGCTGAAAGGGGAGGTGAGGGGAAGATGCATTTGGTGGTGGGATCACGCTGGAGGTGGCGGAAATGGCGGAGGATGATCCATTGAATGTGGAGGCTGGTGGGGTGAAAGGTGAGGACAAGGGGAATTCTATCGTGGTTCCGGGAGGGAGGGGCAGGGGTGAGGGCAGAAGTGCGGGAGATAGAACGGACACGGTCGAGGGCCATGTCAACCACAGTAGAGGGGAATCCTCAGTTGAGGAAAAAGGAAGACATGTCGGAAGCACTGGTATGGAAGGTGGCATCGTCAGAGCAGATGCGGCGGAGACGGAGAAACTGGGAGAATGGAAGAGAGTCCTTATAGGAGGCGGGGAAGTGTAGTCCAGGTAGCTGTGGGAGTCAGTGGGCTTGTAGTGAATGTTTGTCAATAACCTATCCCCAGAGATGGAGACGGAGAAGTCGAGGAAGGGAAGGGAAGAGTCGGAGTTGGACCATGTGAAGGTGAGGGAAGGGTGGAAATTGGAAGCAAAGTGAATGAAATTATCTAGTTCAGGGCGAGAGCAGGAAACGGCACCGATACAGTCATCAATGTACTGGAAAAAGAGGTGAGGGAGGGGACCCGAGTAGGACTGGAACAAAGAGTGTTCCACATATCCCACGAAAAGGCAGGCATAGCTAGGACCCATGCAGGTACCCATAGCAACACCTTTGATTTGGAGGAAATGAGTGGAGTCAAAGGAGAAGTTGTTCAATGTGAGAACAAGTTCAGCCAGGTGGAGGAGGGTGGTGGTGGATGGGGACTGGTTGGGCCGCTGTTCAAGGAAGAAGCGGAGCGCCCTCAGGCCATCCTGGTGGGGGATGGAGGTGTAGAGGGATTGTACGTCCATAGTGAAAAGGAGGCGGATTGGGGCCAGGAAACTGGAAACTGTTAAAGTGGCGGAGGGCGTCGGAAGAGTCGCGGATGTAGGTGGGAAGAGACTGGAGAAGGGGAGAAAAAATAGAGTCGAGATAGGAAGAGATAAGTTCCGTGGGGCAAGAACAGGCTGCAACGATGGGTCTACCAGGGCAGTCCTGTTTGTGGATCTTGGGAAGGAGGTAGAAGCGGGCTGTGCGGGGTTGGGGAACTATGAGGTTGGCGCCCGTGGGGGGAAGATCTCCAGAGTTAGTATGTTAGTATGCAGGTGCAGCAGGTGATCAAGAAGGCCAACGGAATGTTGGCTTTTATTGCTAAGGGGATAGATTATAAAAACAGGGAGGTATTGCTGCAGTTATATAAGGTATTGGTGAGACCACATCTGGAATACTGCATACAGTTTTGGTGTCCATACTTAAGAAAAGACATACTTGCTCTCGAGGCAGTACAAAGAAGGTTCACTCGGTTAATCCCCGGGATGAGGGGGTGGACATACGAGGAGAGGTTGAGTAGATTGGGACTCTACTCATTGGAGTTCAGAAGAATGAGAGGCGATCTTATTGAAACATATAAGATTGTGAAGGGGCTTGATCGGGTGGATGCGGTAAGGATGTTCCCAAGGATGGGTGAAACTAGAACTAGGGGGCATAATCTTAGAATAAGGGGCTGCTCTTTCAAAACTGAGATGAGGAGAAACTTCTTCACTCAGAGGGTAGTAGGTCTGTGGAATTTGCTGCCCCAGGAAGCTGTGGAAGCTACATCATTAAATAAATTTAAAACAGAAATAGACAGTTTCCTAGAAGTAAAGGGAATTAGGGGTTATGGGGAGCGGGCAGGAAATTGGACATGAGGCTGAGTTCGGATCGGTCGAGGCCCTGTGAGTGGCATAGCGGGCCCAGGGGCTGAGTGGCCTGGGTCCTGCTCCTACTTCTTGTGTTCTTTAGATTTGAGGTGAGGATCAGATCAGCCATGATCTTATTGAATGGCGGAGCAGGCTCGAAGGGCCGATTGGCCTACTCCTGCTCCTATTTCTTATGTTCTTATGTTCTTATGTAGAGGAGATGAGGTCAGTGACAGTCTTGGAAACGGTGGCTTGATGTTCGGTAGTGGGGTCATGGTCCAGGCGGAGGTAGGAGGAGGTGTCGGAGAGTTGGCTTTCTAGTCATTTTGCAGACAATATTTGGCTTTTCTTTTAAAATGAATAATCCCTGCACGCTCTGATGAGGAAAAAAAAAAGACACAGGGAAATAAACAGCACTAAAAAGCTACTGAAAGAGACAAAAAAAAAACCCTTCAAAAACGTCTGTGCCCCTTTGGAAGCTTCTGTGTGCATGAACCATCCCTTTATCATCACAGGGAACTTCTGGAGCGAAGACAGCAACAATGCATGATATTAATTTAAATACCATTTAAATTAATTTTCATTTTATGATTCAAGAGCTCTTAAATCATGTCAAGAGCTGGCTAAGTGTTTTGTTGCCAAATCTCTCTGGGGGAATGATCCCACCAATCTGAAAATCTACCCCTGATGTCTCAAGTGATGAATACATCCACATTATCTGTTAACATAATGCACAATATTGAAATTCTAATACATTTACGCAATTATTTGAGCTGTTACAATCTAATGCATCATGTTGTTATTTAAATTCAATTTGTTTTCATTCAAATTACATTTCTGGAATTCAATAATCATATAGTTACTTCTTGTGGTCTGAATTTTCCATATTTTCTTATGGCAGGGGAGCTGAATGATTATCTATTTCCATCTGTGTGTTGACATAGAAGATTATAAAATGCCCAGATTAGCTTGCCTCTAAATTATCTCAAACCCAGTGCAAAGTATCTTAATAGTTATGCATTGAGATAATCATCACAGAATTAAAGTAAAACCATGAATGTAATCAGTCAAACTCTTACCAGAGTCACCAAAGTCGGACCCAGGGACAGGGTGATTTTGCCAATGGGGGTGCATTGGAGGCGGGACTGCTGCTTGTCGGGTTTTAGTCCCGCCTCCATCGACTTGTGGCCAACCTACGCTTGTTTCCCTTGATTGACCTTGTTAAGCCCGCCCAGGTTGCTTAGCAGGCCAATTAAGGGGAAGCCGGTTACAGAGAACGTCAGCGTATGACGTTTCATCTGTCACAAATTTTTGACGGATGAACTGTCATCGTTTGACAGCTCTGTGAAGCTGTCAAACACTGACATTCTCTGTAGTTTGATGAGTTCTTGTATTCAAGACTCATCAAACCTCTTTTGTGAGCAGAAAATAGATGGATGTTGCATCGCAGAATGCAGCAGCCATCTGTCATCTCTGCCATTGAGATGCGAGAGTCTCCGCATCCCCAACGGTTGAAGCCTGCAGGAAGAAACAAAGGTAAGTAAACATTTTCTATCACTTTACACTCACCTCACATACTCACCTCTCCACACTTGCACCCATCACTCACCTCCACAGCGCACTTTTGGACCCCTCTGACCCCCGCAGACCCACTGCTCGCCTCGATGACCCTGGCGGGGTTTCCCAATGTCGGGAAGCCCGCACCTCTGTTGGAAAAATGGGGATAATCCTCTTAACTGCCTGTTAACTACCTGTTAACAGGCAGATAATTGGCTGTAATCCCCTTCCCGCCTCCAGGAGACGGGACCCGGCGCGGGTCGGCTACCCGCCTCCTGGCAAGATGTCACGGAGGTGGGTTGGGGGCGGGATGGGCACCCGCCCCCAGATTCTGCCATTTTCCCGGCAGTCCCGCCTCCAAACCTGCCTCTCCAGGGCTGGCAAGATCGCGCCCAAGTTGACTAATAAACCTTTATTTGACACATCTATGCTAGCAAAACTAATTGACACGTTGGACCCCCTGGGACACATCTCATTGTCTTGGCTATGCTCTTTGATGTAGGGAAAGATTTGAATATATTTTGTCTGTGTTTAAATTGTGAATTCTGGGAGATTCTCTCACTGCTAAACTTACCTGACGAAGGAGCGAACTGCTCCGAAAGCTTGTAAAATTAAATAAATCTGTTGGACTATAACCTGGTGTTGTGCGACTTCTCATTTTTGTCCACCCCAGTCCAACGCCGGCATCTCCACATCATGGCAAGGTTAGACATTTCAAATTATAATAGGTACTATGTAGCTATTACTAACTGACAGGACTTAAATTGTTACAACCACAGATGTAATTTAAGTCTATGACAGCATCTCAGCAGTAGTTGGGTCTTTTTTTTATTCGTTTATGGGATGTGGGCGTTGCTGGCAAGGCCAGCATTTATTGCAGTTTAACAAAGTTAGGTTCAATGTCCAATGTCTAAGGAAGACCTGTCAAATCTATGAATTGAAATCGGCCCCAAAACAACACCTAAACTTCAAATACATTTTTTAAAAAACCATCACATTTTAAAAATAACTATAAGTTAAATAAATTAACTACTTTAAACAAAAATTTAAATTTTTGACAAAATTAAAATACTTTTTAACAGTGCTAAAAATAAACTTACCTTTCTTTAAAGTATCTAAAAAAGATAAACCTGTTGAAAATTTTTTTTAATTGTAATTAATTAACCACTTACCTTGTTAAAAACGGGTCTTGCGCCTCCTTTTTATAAAGCGAGCTTCTTCCATACTTACCTTCCCGGAGAAACCTGAAAAAAACCCTAAGTTCTCCTGCGCACGCGGTTCACCTCTCAACCCCTCCCTTCACGAGACCGGAAGTTCCGGTTTCCCACGCAGGCGCAGTGCATGCAGGAAACCGGCACTTTAGGAGGCCTTACGGGTGAGTACACATACTCACCCGGCAAGTGCCGAATTTTTGGCCCATTATCTTACTGGTAGATCAACTTTGTAAGACTCCCTCTGGGATGCCTGCAGTGGATCACCATCCATGGTCAACGTCTTCTTTCTTCAGTCACCTTCTTCTCCATCCTAGCTTAATTTACCATTCATATTATAGTGTTTCTCTGTATTGTTATATTGTTAATTTACTCCCACACTGTGCTCAAAATCTTGAGCTATTAAATGACATTTGTGATGCACTTTTTACAAGTTTACTTCTGTCAGATTAGGCAGATTAACCATTCTTAATTTTTCAGCTTTCACTCTTAACGCTTTCTCTGCTTGCTGCGTGTTCCTCAAATGTTCTCTCTTAGAAACATTCTTCAAGCATCTGCCTGCATTTTTTTTTCTTCCTTTCTATCTTTTTGCTTCTTTCATTCCAAAGATTTTTCTTGCTTAGGCAATTCAAACCAAACCTTTGTTTGTCTTTATTTTCACAAAGCAAAGCACATTTAGGCAGGCATAATTATTAGCAATCAACCAAGATGATGCATTCTGACACATGGATCTTTTCCAAGGTATCGTTCAAATGGACAAACACATGTCAGAAGTTATAATGGTCAAATTTCAAGTATCCTGATGAAGATCAGTCCTTTCTAATCCTCTCCGCACCTCAGTTATGACAAGAAATCTATCTCCTAATGTTAATTCTTCTTGAAAGCTTTGCTGTTTATTTCATGGTTGCTCACACAAACACGATTACCAATTTGCTTGTTAGGTTTGCAGTTTTGATAGGTTTTAGCATACGCTGGCTCCAGACTTAATTAGGAACATGTTAAAGAAGCATACGGGATCCTTGGCTTTATAAATAGAGGCATAGATTACAAAAGGAAGGAAGTTATGCTAAACCTTTATAAATTATTGGTTAGGCCTTAGCTGGAGTATTACGTCCAATTCTGGGCACCACACATTAGGAAGGATGCCAAGGCCTTGGAGAGGGTGCAGAGGAGATTTACTGGAATTACACCAGGGATGAGGGACTTCAGTTATGTGAAGAGACTAGAGTAGCTGGGATTTTTCTCCTTCAAGTAGAGAAGGTTAAGGAGAGATTTAATAGAGCTGTTCAATATTTACATGGGGTTCTGACAGAGTGAATAAGGAGAAACTATTTCCATTGGCAGAAGGGTCGGTAACCAAAGGGACAGATTTAAGATAATTGGCAAAAGAACCAGAGGGGAGGAGAAATGTTTTTAACGCAGCGAGTTGTTACGATCTGGAATGAACTGCCTGAAAGGCTGGTGGAAGCAGATTCAACAATAACTTTCAAAAAGGAATTGGCTATATACTTAAAAAGGAAAATTGTGCAGGGCTATGGGGAAAAAGCAGGGAAGTGGGATTAGTTGGATAGCTCTTACCTAGAGCCAGCACAGGCACGATGGGCCAAATGGCCTCCTGCTGTGCTGTATGAATCTATGATCAGGGCCTTTCGCTGTATGTAGATCCTTTGTTTCAGCTGCTTTGGGACACATTGTTTGCTTTCCCAGAATTCCAGTATTAACTCTATTTAGGGGGAAAAATTCGGTTGATTTGCGCCTCCCGTTAGTGCCCTCTTAGCGCCCGGGCGCGGCGCCGCTAACGCCTCCCGCGAAATTCAGCGGGAGGTTAGCGGCGGCGGTAACTGTTCGCACCCCGCGGTGCTGCACCTCCAGCGATGATGTCATCACCGTGCGCAGTGCCCCGGCCGCGATCATCGGTAGCGCCCCCTGACTTACTGCCGGACGCTATGTCCGACAGGGTCAAGGGGGCCTTGGTGCGGCCGGGGCGGCGCAAATTAAAGGGGCGGTGCCGGGCGGCCATTTTTGTTGCTGGCCGCCTGCCAGCACCTGCCCCCGTTGCCGTCCCCGGCTTCCTGGGCAGCCCCCCCGCGGAGTGCCGGCTGCACTCCGTGAGCCCGGCACTCCTCTTGACCACTGCACTAACCTTCTGTGCAACTGAATCTTTTTGTACAACAACAGGAGACATTACTTTGAGTGCCGGGCTCTCTTGCCGGCACTCCGATCCCTGGTGGCTCAGCCCTGGCCCCAGGTCGCGCTGCGCTAGGCCCCTCCCCTTTAAAAAGGGGAGGAAGGACTGCAGTACCGTGGTGCAGCGTGCCGGCGCATGTGGAGCAGCGGCGCATAATGCCGCGATATTCACTCGCAGCACCCCAAGAGGGAGGCGAGGTGCTTCCAGTAGCACCCCACCTCCCTCTTGGGCCACGATCCAATTTTGCCCTATTTGACTTTTCCCAGATGTCACAGGATGATTCAGAGGGCCAATTTGCTTCAAAGTAATATCTCCTGTTGTTGTACAGAAAGATTCAGTTGCACAGAAATTTAGTGCAGTGGTCATTTTTACTGTCATTGAGAGTGCTATCTAGACGTTGGTTCTTGTCTACAGGCCTGGCACAGGTCTTAGAATGTGCCTCTGTCAAGGAGCCTTGTTATCATCAAAGAAGGTGGCGTATTAGTGGCACTCACATTGCATCAGGCAGTACTGAGGACTCCAAATGTGTATCCTACACTCTCAAACCCTCTGGGCCATGGTCATCTACTGTTTCTGCTCTTCCAAAAGATCAGGAAAATATAAATTTGACACCATTTTCTGCAGAGTTAATCAAAAGACTCATCTTTTAACTCTTTAAGCTATCTCCTGCTGGCTCCCACCAGTGTTTATTCCTGTTTTAAATTGGAGAAAATAACTCAAGCTGAGGAAACAGTCAAAAGCTGAGTAAATTGATATGTTCTCTGTTAGTTAATAAGCAAAAAAAGTGTTAATAGCTGGTCTGTACATTTAACATGCGTGAAAAAGATTTAAGTGTGCTGAATTAATGCGAATGCATAACACTACTAAACTGCCATTAAAGTAATTCAATGTGAGTATTATGACAGTTAATGTTAAAGATTGTTTGATTTCCATGGTGGAAATAGATTGCACAGGATTTCCAATCCAGATGGTGTGGGAAGGATAGAGACTAACAGGTGCTGAGCTCACACTATATGATCACTTTACTGCTGGTTTGCCAGCTGTAGAGTATAAAAGTCAAAATGCCCTTGTCATGAACTGATACTCCTGGCTAAATACCTCACACATAGGAACCAAGTATGCACGTCTGGCATCTATTGTTGCATTTCCCATTGCAGAATACTTCAAATTATTGGGAAATGGTTGTAAACCGATATCAAAAGTTATTTTGTGTTCAATCTGCTCCTCTTTCTCTGCTGCGGGTAGAAACTCATGCTGAGGTGTGCTTCCATGGACCATGCGATTCTTGGATCACTCCTGTAACAGGCGATTCTTCATGTATGATTCAAGACGGTGAACATCAAAAAACGAATTCAATCATTACATAGAATTACATAGGATATACAGCACAGAAACGGGCCATTCGGCCCAACCAGTCCATGCCGGCGTTTATGCTCCACTCGCGCCTCCTCCCATCCTTCCTCATCTAAATCTATCAGCGTAACCCTCTATTCCTTTCTCCCTCATATGCTTATCTAGCTTCCCCTTAAATGCATCCATACTATTTGCCTCAACCACTCCCTGTGGTAGCAACTTCCACATTCTCACCACTCTCTGGGTAAAGAAGTTTCTTCTGAATTCCCCATTTGATTTCTTGGTGACCATCTTATATTGATGGCCTCTAGTTATGCTCTTCCCCCACAAGTGGAAACACTCTCTCTGTGTCTACTCTATTAGGTCACCCCTCAGCCTTATCTTTACAAGAGGATAGAAACCCAGCCTATTCATCCTTTCCTGATAGTTATAACCACGCAGTTCTGGTATCATCCTTGTAAATCTTTTTTGCACCCTCTCCAGTGCCTCTATATCCTTTGTATAATATGGCGACCAAAATTGTATGCAGTATTTCAAGTGTGGTCTAACCAAGGTTCGATACAAGTTTAGCATAACTTCTCTACTTTGCAATTCTATTCCTCTAGAAATAAACCCTATTGCTTGGTTTGCTTTTTTTATCACCTTATTAACCTACGTCGCTACTTTTAGTGATTTGTGTATTTGTACTCCCAGATCCCTTTGCTCCTCTACCTCATTTAGATTCTTATTTTCCAAGTAATATGTGATCTCCTTATTTTTCTTACCAAAATGTAATACCTCACACTTATCTATGTTGAAATCATGGGTGGTATTACAGTCGAGCCTAATTCCTTCCTTGCTCAATGTCCTCATGCACACACTTTTCCAGGAGGTATCACTGAATAGTGATCAGGAGTGGAAATCCTGAAGGAATGTTCTCTTCCCAAGCACAGCAGTGCTCAGGTCAATTGTACAGTGATTACTACCATGCTGGCTTAAATCAGTTAACATTGACACGGGATTGAACCTGTGAACTTCTGGTCTAGCTAGCTCAGTATCACAACACACTGCGCAATGGGATGGCATTTTCTGGATCGCACTTGCACAGAAATTACGCTGACATTTCCGTTGGTTTCTGCGCTGATCTTGTCGATGAGAACTTGCTCCCAAATTTCCTGGGACGCTCATTTGCCTGCACCAGAATGATAGAACTGGCATAAAACAAGTGCAAGTGCAGTGTCACCAATAGAGGAAATATATTGGGCTACTCTCTTCCACCATGCTACCTCACTCTCAGAGCCTCTTGCCTCTGCTGTTCCTCTTCCTCCTCCATTATTATGCAGAACTGAGGTAGGCCCAAGGCTGAAACGCTGCTTAGTCCTGCTAAACATGTGGGGAGGTCTAAAAATGTTGGTGCAGTGCGACTGACAGAACTTTGGTTCAGTATAGTTCCGGTCTCAGTAAGAACATTTTTCCCCAAAGAGAAATTTTGAACGTAAATCTATGTCAGCGCATTATTTGCGTAAATCCAGGAAACTCACGCGAGCCGGTCTTTTGCATGGGGCTGGGAGGGGGGTGGAGTTATGGAAATAATGGCAGAGGGTTTCGGTGGACCTATCTCCGGAGTGATGCTAGCGATCGAGGAAATTTGTGCGTAGCGCTGCTTTGATGTAAAACCGGCATAAATCAGTTATGCATGAATTTCCTCACGGAAAAGAAACAGCGCAACTCAACTCATGCTGTAGTTCCACCTAAACGTTCCAGGAAATTCCAGGGCAATGCATCTTAATTGCCGAGCCATTGAGGAAGGTCAGCCATTAAGTTTAAAGCCATTTCTAGCTTCCTGGCATCTCATGGATTCATAGGCATAAGAAGGGAAGTTGGGAACGTCCCTGTTGTTGCTACACTTTTAGCTCTTCTCGTACTTCTCCATCAGCTGTTCTAGGATTGGCAGAATAAACACTGAAAGGACAATGATTGGAACTAAATTCAAAAATAGGTTTGCAGAAGAAATAGCAATCCATATTGCTGGAAACACAAACCCTTTGTTCTTTAATTATGACATGGTTTCCTCAGCAGCATAACACTCCCTCCAGATACCTTCCTACATTACAACAGTGACTTCACTTCAAAAGTACTTCATTGGTTGTAAAGTGCTTTGGGATGTTCTGAGGTCGTGAAAGGCGTTATATAAATGCACATTCTTTCTTGCACTACCCTCAGTGAAAGTACTGTTAATTTTGCATGAGTACGCTGGCAAGAACAGTGGTATGTCAAAGCATTACCAACCTTTGCCCTTTCTGCAGTCAAGCCCTGCAAATGCCACATCACGATAGGCATTTCCATTTAAAAAAACACAGCTGTTTGGTGCAACAGGAAACTAAAGGGCATTGTGTACTGGGATTTATAGTCTCACATCAAAACATTCATGATGCGGAGATGCCGGTGTTGGACTGGGGTGGACAAAAGTGAGAAGTCGCATAACACCAGGTTATAGTCCAACAGCTTTATTTGAAATCACAAGCTTTCGGAGCTGCTGCTCCTTCATCAGGCGAAGGAGCAGCACTCCGAAAGCTTGTGATTTCAAATAAAGCTGTTGGACTATAACCTGGTGTTGTGCGACTTCTCACTTTTGTCTGAACATTCATGGCAGTGAGGACAGAAGACTTAAATTGGAGAAATGGAGATAACAATGGGCCAGAATGTGCTGGTAAAATAACGGCAGGTTTTATGTGCATGCTGCTATTAGTGTGTAAATAACCCCCACACTGCTATTAGCCTTGTGAAAATGGGGGCTCGCTGTCAACCATTCCGTGAGTTTTAAGAAATTGCTGCATTTGCGCTGTTAAAATGAATTAAACTCGCCTCAGAAAGTTAGAGCTGGTACATAACGACGTAAGGACCCTTTTAATGATGACATTTACGTCCCTGCAATGCCACTCAACCTCGACGGCCCATAAAGGGAACAATTGAAACTGTGGAGTCTCATTCCTGCAACAAGTAAATTGTTCTTAGAGATTTTTTAAAATTTTACATTTCAAATTTTTGCTTACTTTTACTTTGTCTCTTTTTCTCCCTCTCTTATTCAAATCATTCTCTCCCTCTCTTTATTTCTCTTTCTGTACCTAATTTGAGTCTAAGTAATCCTATTTCCTTCTCCGTCATTCTCTGCTTCTTTCTCTATCCTGAAAACGTTAAGGAGATAGACTGTTGCTCCCATCGTTCACCAAGGTCCCAGATGCCCTCGCCACACTTTCAGCAATTTGCGGCACAAAAACATTTTGAGCTGAAGGGTGAGAAAAAATAATCAAACCAACCGGTCACGCCGTGAGATGCCCCTCTCCAGAAAATTCTGGGCATATATGTCTCCTCACCTAAACCAAATATTGAATCCAATTGTTTCAACATATCAAACTGCAAAACAATTACTTTATACTTTGTCTTCTAGCCTGTTGGCCGATCTTAGTGGTTCACTGCTTAATGATTCATAAGCCATTCAATTAACAGAGGTGTTCGCCATTATAAATGGTTGTAATGTTTTTCATGCTGTGTGCAGTGTGGACACTATAGGGCTAGAAATTCGTTATAGCTAAGAAATGGGCAGTGTTTAGACTAAAAATAGTGAAGTAGCACCAGTTGAAAATCATCTAGGCTGCACGCAAAGTTCATCCTCACTCCTCATTAAAATGATTGCAGTCATGATTCTCATCTAAAAACCCAAGCTCATTGGCGTCACACTGAAAAGGTGGACCAATATCGATGGCAGTCTAAATGCGAGTAATAATTGCCACAAGCTTTTTTCACTACTTAAAGTGGAGGTTCATTGATGCTGCAGCACCTCATTCTCAGCATTGTTGGGTGTGCAGCTGCCTCAACAACCATAAGAAGAAGGACAAGGAGAAGGAGCACTTATTTACAAATCCTGATGGCAGATCTCCGCCCCAGGGAGAGAGCCTGGAGGTTTTCCGAGGAAGCTTTGGAGGCATTGGTTTTAGCGGTGGAGAGAAGGCGGGCGGTCCTGTACCCCCCAATTGGCAGGAGGCCCTCGCCACAAGTCTGCCAGACTATGTGGAGGGAGGTGAGACACCACATCAAGGGCAGCACTGTGGTCCCCAGGACCCACACACAGTGCAGGAAGAAGTTTAATGAGCTCACATGGGTGGTCAGAGTGAGTGAAGGCTTCAACAAATGCTACATACCACAAGCTTCACACACTGCTCAATGCATCACACCCCCAGCACTCACCCACCAACAATCTCTCCCTAGCAACACTCACACCCACATCTCACACCTTGCACACAATGACAGCTATTCAAATATGGCAGGCACAAGGGTCATTAGTTATTAGAATTCATGTGATATGTGTAATATGTTAATAGATAAATTTATTAATTGTGTTCGGAATATTTTTGTGGTTGGTCTCATTTCATTTTTGTGCCCAGGAGGACGCTGTGACATGGCATGAGACAGGGATTGTATGATGGGGTTGTGGTGAGCTACGGGGATCTGGGGTTTCATTCATGCAAATCAGAGTCTGATGAGCAGGTCACGGACAGCCCATCCACAAGGCCAATTGTCTTGCTGCCTCCGCCCTCCCTCCTCCTCTTCGTCCTCTTCCTCCTCATCCTCCTCTGCCTTGTCCTCTTCCTCCTCTTCCTCCTTTGCCTCATCATCCTCCTGAGGTAATCCCACAATCCCACAGCCCCCATGACTGTGAGGAAGTGACTTCTGCACTTGAATCAACACTCCCTGTCACCAAAAAAACTTGAAATAACTAAAGAAAACTGTTTCAGTTGCAGGAAGTAGCAAACAGGCACTGAAACTGCAGAACCTTGTTAGTTGGAGCTGATTGGGGATGGTACCTTTAAATATCACTGCTGCAGCCTGCTTCCTACTGGTAGACACCAGCTCTCCCTGTCATTGTTCTGCGCTGCTGTTAAGGTAAGTGGCTATAACCAAGTTGGGAGATCGGACGTCTAGTGAGCATTGCACACTCACTGATGTCACGAGCTCCATGATGGCGAGGTCCCTGGTGATCGAGTTTACCGGCAGCGCTACTGGCATGACGTGCTGCAGTGGAACCGGCATCAGCTGTCTTTACAGCTGTCAACGGCGATTTATCGCCATCTTGTGGCGCTAACGTGTGGCGCAAACCACACAAATTTCTCCCCCTATTGCCTTCTCACCAAAGAAGAAGCTTTCGGCAAAAAAAATCTTTGGTGGCTTATTTTTTCAGTGAAAGCAAGAAAGATGCTGTGATTACAAAATAAATTTGTGTTGAGACAGTAGCACGGGAACATAGTCCTTATTTGCGTGTTTGATAAGATTGGAAATTCTCAAGCATGAATTAAGAGAGTAGAATTGCCACCTATCTGGTTTACATTAAAACATAAACCAGACACCAGAACTCCGTTTTGAAACTGAAGATTATTTTATCCATCTACTCTTGTGCCTTACGATGCGGAGGCATCAGTTATTAAGGATGTCAATGAATTTTTATTATCAACAAAGAAACCCCCTCCCCTTCAGCATCTTGAACCCTGTCCAGTTTTAGACTTGGCAACATGATGACAACCCATAACAGAGGCTGGGACTTCTGTTGAATAATTCAGAGCTCCTGATTGTGCATGCAGATTAAACCAGAATTACCAGACGGCCACAAGTGAGATTGATGCAGCCCAGCCACATTCTTCCCTGTCTGGTTAGTATAACAATGCTTGTGCAGTTTAAAACTCTCCATAAGACTGTAGAACCATTCTACATATGATTCTACGCATGGTGAAACGCCACTGCAATTCTGCCTGTATTGCAAGGGAGTGTTTACTGGGAAGTAAGATACAAGCACAGAGAGTGAAGTTGGGATAACAAGACACAAACCGGATAGTGAAGAGCAATGGTTTTTATTGTTTTCCTCTCAATATAATGAAGTCTGCTTCATTCCATAACATTTAACATGATCTGATTACCATCAAAAATCCAAAACACAAATCATTTCCATTCAATTCATACATTATTCATTCTGTCCTAACCCAAAATAAAGTTTATTCAATATTCTTATTTTCTTCTAGATTAAAGAATATTAGCCATTATTGAGCTTAATCAACATAACTTGGTAAACCGTTTCATGTGTGGGTGTAAGCAGTGATATATTAGTATGCCACATTAATACATTAGCCTATGAATAATCCTGAGCAGTGTGGGAGCTCTTCAATTTCTTAAGACCATTTGTAGCATTTCGATAATTCCGACTCGCATTTCATTTTACATTTTCACAGTGCAAGCACTTCTCTATTTTTCTGTAAGCATTCCTTCTTTATTTCATATATCAGATAAAGAGACAAGAGAAGGAGAGAACTTCACAGTATTAAGTTTGAAATCCAATTTGATTGCTGTTTCATATCCTTGTTATACACAATTTTGTGCCACATTTATCCCTGTAACAATGTCAATGCAGCATGAAAGCTTTCTGAAAGCTGAATAAATGTTTACAAGTGGTTCTGGAGCCCTCTAGTGGTCCTTTCCTGCCAAGGGTTCAATGGTTAAAAACATTTGCAATTGGATCACAGTCCATGCTTTAGCTGCTAAGGGGGAGAAATTCGGTATAGCCCCGCTTGGGGCGCTAAAACTTTAAAAGTTGAAAAATTAGCGCCTCATTCTCGCCTCCCGGGAAATTCAGTTTTAGCGCTCCAAGAAGGAAGTGAAGCGCTAAATCAAGCGCTAACCACTTCTCTTAGGGCACTAAAGTCCGAGAGCGGGGTGGTAGCTGCAGAGCGTTGAACAATTTCGAGCGCATTGTGAACGGCACTCTTTCATCACAGAGGCTGCTTCCCTTGCACAAGCTAGTTGTCGCCAGCTCTGTTTTGCAAGGTGACCTGGGTGACTGCCATTACAGCCCCAAGCACTCTCACAAAGTGGAGGGCTTGGACATCTTGCACCAATGAAACATTAAAAACCATGTGCAGGCACCAGACTGATGCAAATAATAAAGGTTGCGCTAGCTGAAAAGCATTCCCTTTAATTACCGCTCCCGAAGTGACCAGTCAGTGATTTCCTCTTGTTACCCTTGTTCATTATAAATGCTTAATAAAAAGTGATGTATCTACTTATAAAAAACTATAAGGTATTCTGTCAGAACAAAGAACATAAATAATGCTCTTGGCCTGAATGACATTTCTGCTTGATTTCAAAGGCTGTTATACTTAGTATTTATTTATTTTTAATATTCATTCTCAGGATATGGACATCACTGGCAAGGCTGGCATTTATTGCCCATCTCTAGTTGACCTTGAGAAGGTGGTTTGGGGCAGCCTTCTTGAACTGTTGCTGTTCATGTGGTGAAGCTACTCCCACAATGATGTTAGGTAGGGAGTTACAGGATTTTGACCCAGTGACGATGAAGGAATGGCAATATATTTCCAAGTCAGGATGGTGTGTGTCTTGGAGGGGAACTTGGAGGTGGTGGTGTTCCCATGCACCTGCTGCCCTTGTCCTTCTAGGTGGTGGAGGTCGCTGGTTTGGGAGGTGCTGCCGATGGAGCCTTACTACAGTGCATCCTGTAGATGGTACACACTGCAGCCACAGTATGCTGGTGGTGGAGGGAGTGGACGTTTAAGGTAGTGGATGGACTGTCGATCAAGCGGACTGCTTTGTCCTGGATGGTGTTAAGCTTCTCGAGTTGTTTCATCTGCACTCATCCAGGCAACTGGAGAGTATTCCATTACATTCCTGACATGCCTTGCAGGTGATGGAGAGGCTTTGAGGAGTCGGGAGGTGAGTCACTCACTGCAGAATACCCAGCCTCTGGCCTGCTCTAGTAGATATAGCATTTATATTTTTGGTCCAGTTGAGTTTCTGGTCAATGGTGACCCCCAGGATGTTGATGGTGGGGGATTTGACGATGGTGATGTCTTGCATAACAAGGGGAGGTGGTTAGGCTTTCTCATGTTGGAGATTGCCATTGCCTGGCACTTGTGTGGCATGAATGTTACTTGCTACTTATCAGCCCAAGCCTGGATGTTATCCAGGTCTTGCTGCATGAAGGCATGGACTGCTTCATTATCTGAGCAATTGCGAATGAAGCTGAACACTGTGCAATCATCAGCGAACAGCCCCACTTCTGACCTTCATGATGGAGGGAAGGTCATTGATGAAGCAGCTGAAGATAGTTGGACTGAGGACAATTTATATTTTAACAAGTTATTTCTTCACACTAAATAAATAAGTACATATTGCATATTGGGGACTATATACATGAAAAATACATAAGTTTATTGCATAATTTACGACTAAAGTAATACCGGGTTAAATTATACAACCATTTGATTGCCTGAAATAACTGAGTGTGATATTTTGAACAATTTCGAAAGTTGCCTAAAGTTAAGGCACATGGGATTGGGGGAAAGGTATTGACTTGGATAGAGAACTGGTTGGCAGACAGAAAGCAAAGAGTTGGAATAAACGGGTCTTTTTCCGAGTGGCAGGCAGTGACTAGTGGGGTACCGCAGGGATCGGTCCTTGGACCCCAGCTATTCACAATATATATTAATGATCTAGACAAGGGAACTAGAGTTAATATCTCCAAGTTTGCAGACAACACAAAGCTGGGTGGGCGTGTGTGCTGTGAGGAGGATGCCGAGAAACTCCAGGATGATTTGGACAGGTTGGGTGATTGGGCAGAAGCATGGCAGATGCAATATAACGTGGATAAATGCGAGGTTATCCACTTTGGTGTCAAAAACAGGAAGGCAGATTATTATCTGAATGGCAATAGATTGGGAGAAGGGGAAATGCAACGAGACCTGGGTGTCCTTGTGCACCAGTCGCTGAAGGTAAGCATGCAGGTGCAGCAGGCGGTTAAGAAGGCAAATGGTATGTTGGCCTTCGTAGCGAGAGGGTTTGAGTACAGGAACAAGGATGTCTTGCTGCAGTTGTACAGGACCTTGATGAGACCACATCTTGAGTATTGTGTGCAGTTTTGGTCGCCTTAGCTGAGGAAGGAGGTTCTTGCCATGGAAGGAATTCAGCGAAGATTCACCAGGCTGATACCTGGGATGGCAGGAATGACGTATGAGGAGAGATTGGGTCGATTGGGCTTATACTCGCTGGAGTTTAGAAGAATGAGAGGGGATCTCATTGAAACTTATAAAATTCTGAAAGGACTGGACAGACTAGATGCAGGAAGGATGTTCCCGATGGTTGGGGAGTCCAGAACCAGGGGTCACAGTCTAAAGATAAGGGGTAAGCCATTTAGGACAGAAATGAGGAGGTATTTCTTCACCCAGAGAGTGGTGAACCTGTGGAATTCTTTACCACAGAAGGCAGTAGAGGCCAATTCATTAAATATATTCAAGAAGGAGTTGGATATATTTCTTAAGGCTAAAGGGATCAAGGGATATGGGGAGAAAGCAGGGACAGGGTTCTGAATTTGGATGATCAGCCATGATCGCATTGAATGGCGGAGCAGGCTAGAGGGGCCGAATGGCCTGCTCCTGCTCCTATCTTCTATGTTTCTATGAAAAAGAGGAACAGTTAGAGTACAAGGTTTTATTATTTACCATTTTTCAGGGAGGTTTATTATTTTTCAATTTTGATACTTGTCATTTGACAGGGTCTTACACAGTGATGCTGATTGGGAGACGGTTCCACATACAGGAGAAGTACTGTGTGAAGCATTGGCATTGTATTTTGTACAGATGTTTTAGCTCCAGGATGTTAGGATGCAGTTGCAACAATTCCTTCTGTTCTTGATAGAAACACGCAAGCCTCTTCTCGCAGTTTCATGTACCACCTCATATCTCTGTCCTGATCAAATGCCCAATATGTATTAGTTGACAGCAATAATATTAGTAAGTCATGCAGTGCTGCTCCAGTCCTAACCCTAAAAGGGCCAGAAAGCTTACCACATCTCTTCAGAGTTGGAAGAGGTGGCTCTGACATTGAACAGCTTAGTTCCCTGTTGTCTGGCACACACACATACACATAAAAATAGAAATACCAGAATCTCAAAAAATTCAGTAGTTCATTACATTAGAGCAGGCTAAAAATCTTCCCATGCCACTGATGGGAGGGGCTGGGAGCAAGGAAAGATTAATGCATGGAATCCACAAAGTATTTGGGCTAGAAATTCGCCTCCTTTGCGCCTCCGGGGGGTGATAACGGGGCGCTAACGATTTACCGCCTGGGTGCGGCAATAGTACTTCCGCCCGCGAAATTCACCTGGAGGTTTGCGGCGGCGGTAACCCCTAGTGCCACGATCTCCTGCGCCCGGAGATCGTGACGTCACCCGGCTGCGCAGCGACCCGGACCCGAAATTCGGCTCCGCCCCCTGCAGCATCGCCGGGCGATAACACCGACAGCTGCAGGAGGCGTTGTTCAGGAGGCCGGCCGCTTGGGGAGCGGTAATTTAAAGGTAAGGCCGCTGGTCTGCAGAAAAAATTTGTTTCCATCCCTTAGGTTGCCGTTTGAAAATTTGTAACTGCCGCAATTGATCAGCCCTGCATTCTGTTAGAGTGCTTGGGGCTGATCGTCACGGATCGCGGCTGCCGTCAGCGACGAGGGACATCATTGAAATGCAGAGCCTGCAGCGATGGCCCTTCCCTTTAAGGGAGGGAAGGAGCCTTGGATCCCGGCAGCGCTGCACCTCTACCGCCCCTCCTGCTTGATTTAGCGCTCCACCTCCTTCCTGGATCGCTAACACCCAATTTAGAGAAAGCTGAGAATCATTAGTGCCTGGCGCTAATTTTTCCAGCTTTCAAAATTTAGCGCCCACAACAGGGCGATCCCAAATTTCTCCCCCTTTGATTTTTATTTGCCAGCCATATATTTCTGAGAAGAATTTAAGAAAAATATACAAATTAAATATATTTTATAATACAGTCTGCCAGTAATAGTGATGACGATGACACAACTGTAGCAATCTGCAATACAGAATGCAAAGAATTATTGTGATTGTGTCGTGGCTGTACAAACTCAACTCAAATTAATGTTAGTTAAACATTCTGAATGGCTGGGTGGTGCCACACTGCCATTTCTATTTGAAGCTAGCAACATTAAACTACTGTATGGATTCAAAGTGGGGATTATTACTGATCTTTGTGCTGTTTTTATTTGGTGTTCCATGATGGGAAGAAAATGGGTCCTTTTAACCGGTAAGGATTGCCTAGTCATGCCAACCACATTCCAGTGGAAGCAAGCAAAAGCATATTAGGAAACTAGTGCAGGCAGTGCCAACGTACATTAGTTATTATTGCCAAGCCCCAGATAATCGAGTAGGATTGTTTCTCAGCATAAAGAAAAGATTTGCGTTTTAAGATTGGCCACGTTTTTTGGTGAACATTTAGTGGGCTTTGTAAACTAATCTTAGAGTGACATATTTTACCACAAAACGGACATATGAAAGATAACCCAGTTGATGGTGTAGTTGCAGCAACCTGACATTCTTTCCTCTGTCTACGTTTGTCTTCTGAGGCAATGTCAGGATTGTATAGTTTGACAATATAGTATAAAATTATGGAAAACAAGCTTGATTATTGCATCTGTAGTCATGCCAAAATAACGGTAATTACAGACTCTGATGCTTTAAACATTTAAGACATAGCATTTTTTAACTGAAAAATATAAATCCTCAAGTATAATAGAATGCTTGTTTCCAAAGTGAATATGCAAATTCTTCTCTCATTCGCTTTCTAGTTGCTTGATTTCCGCTTATGAAAGTTTAGATGAATAAACAGACCTTGAGCATTTAATCAAAGATTAGGTGCATGGACCAGTCAGAATGGAATAATTCATTAGTTGCCAGGTTCTTCAGTAATCAGGCTTTTAGATTGTTACTGAAACACATGATTACTAAAAGCTTTTATTTAGAATATTGCTTCTATTATTAAGCACTTTATGTAAAAGTATATTGGCAAAACGCTGTGGCCCAGAAATTCGTCTCGGCAGTGGAACAAAACGGGTGGTATCGGATCGGCTCCTGTTATACGCAGTGCCTGATATTCAGTTCGATTGCAGTCAATGTAAATTGCAGTTAAGGTAAATGTAACATGAGCTGGAGTAGATTTTCAGGAAGGTGGGGAAGGAATCTGGAGCCAAATGTCAGAATGGGAGACCTGAAAATAGTTCTAAGTCCAATCTTCACATTCTCTAAATGCATTGCCGCAATAGGAAGCACATTCATTGTAGCTGCTAATTGGGTGAGTTTGATTTTATTGGATGGTTGCACAACTTTTCTGATCATTTTCTTGCTGGCACCTTTTTTTGTTATGAGTCGAGGACCAGCAATAACTGAAATGAAAAATGTGCTATATTTCGTTTGCACTTAAAGATATGAGAGAATATTTTACCTTGGTTTGTAGAAATTCCATTCAGCTTTACTACAAATGTTCTACAAAATTTATTATTCTTACTATCTAAGTTATTTGACATCGGAGTTCTCAAAGCTCAGAATTGTGTAACAGAACAGACAAAATGCGAATGCGGATGGATAGAAATGGCCTACAGTTAATCATCTCCTACTGGTAAAAGAAAATAAATCTCGGAATTCAGCTGAGTGGTGTTAAGATGTCACTTTATTTATGGAAGTCACTGTCAGAGAGCAAATTTGAAAGCCTAAGCTGTCTATGCAATGTAGAACAACCTGTCACTCAAGCTAGGATCATGATGCTTGACAGGATATATTAGATTCATATTTCTTTCTCAATGATATTTATTTATTCCATATTTCCGAGGGACAAAGGAAGATTTCATCTTTGTATTCGAGTTTTGTGTATGTGCTAATACAGACACGAGTATGATCATTATAATGATTTTTATTATAATGTTTCTATAACATATTAAGACCATTAGGGGTAACCCTAACTGCCGTGTGGGTGGGTAGCTAAAATCACCCAGGTTACTTACATGCCCACAAGCCACCTGGATCCCGTCAACTGCAATATTTACACAGGCTTTTGATGGGCAGCTAAAAGGTCCTTCTTTAAATGTGCAGACCGGGCCCCGACTGCAATTTTAACAGGCCTGAGCAGGAAAGCCGCAGGGGCTTTCCCATGCTGAAGGGAGTCGGAGCCTATCAGGAAGTTTGAAGAGGCCCAAACAGGTCATTTAGTTTACTTTCTATTGCAGAGCCAGGAGGAGCAGGAGTATGGGCCCTCCCATTGGGCAGCCATGGGCAGCCCAGTTTTCCGCAGGAAGTGGACCGGCGGCATGTTAATGAGGCCCAGGAATTAAAATAACCATAAAAATCTGCCCAGAGTTAAAATCGGGGCCCAAGTTTTTTTCTTCAATCTCTTAGCTATGATCTATGTAATAATCCTAGAGTACTATTTACTGAGTTGCTGAACTATCATTTTAAACATAATTCTGCTTTATATAACCGATGAATAGACTCCGCAACATTTATTTGGTAGTTTAATGTTTCTACATTTTTGTTTTGGTCAGCTGGTTGTCTGAGATGGACGGAAACCCATCACCATGTTTGAGTGTCTGAACCAGACTATTGCAAAACCTACATGTGTAGATTTTCTGTTTGTCAGACACGAGTACACAGCAGGTGAAATTCAACTTTTTCAGGCGCACAAATCAGCCTGTAGTGAATCAGCTGACTCTTATGCACCCCATTTGATTTTCTTTTCCACAATGCACAAGGTGGCGTGTATAACAAGTGGCCGATTCTCTACCACCAATGTTGAACCCTTGATGAAGTTGAATTTCATCCTCACAGTCGCTCCTCACTGATCTAAGAGATTAGAAGCAGTGAGTCAGAATTAAGGCTTAGGGCTCCTTGGGTGCATGCAGGAGTGCTGCTAAATGCATACAGCTTACCAAAGAACATAAAAATTAGGAGCAGGAGTAGGCCATATGGCTCTTCAAGCCTGCTCCACCATTCAATAAGATCATAGCTGATCTTCGACCTCAACTCCACTTTACCGTCCGATCCCCATATCCCTTGATTCCGCTAGAGTCCACTTCCACTGCGTGTCCAGCTATAGACAACTTATCTGCTAGGGAATTGGCTTGCAGGGTTATCTGGTGCTCATTCAGAAGAATTGTGGCCCCCCAGTAACAGGTCTTCTCATTCAGGTTTAGCTGGTCAATCATTGAGAAGGCGATGGAGGACCGCAAACCTGCCTAATTCAGGTATCGGATTAACAAAGGGTTTAAAGTCAGTTTAAATAAATACATACCTGGAGCAGTAATTGAGTTCTATTCCATGCTACTTGTGTACTGTTTGAACGATAGTGTGGTCTCATTATTAGCACCTGGTATTTTACATATCAAACTGTGGCACTTGTACTGTATACTGGGAGTGCCATCTGTTCACTGGTTTGGTGTCATAGTCATATTGACTTTTAAAAATAAAGATCTTTTTCACACAGATGTGACTCCCCACAAGACGTGTCAATATTTGGCAGGAGTCTAATTAGTGTCTGAACTGGAAAAAAAGGAGCTGACTCCAATCAATCCAGACGGCAGAATCTTCTGTATCACCATCCTCTCTTTCTCTCATACACTTAGTATAGCTGGAGTACAGACAGAAATGAGTAGAAAGTATATCAAAAATAGCAAATAAGATATCTTGGTCTTCGACCTGAAACGTTAACTCTGTTTCTCTCTCCACGGATGTTGCCTGGCCTGCTGAGTTTTTCCAGCGTTTTCTGTTGTTATTTCAGTTTTCCAGCATCTGCAGTATTTTGCTATTGTGTAAGATATCTTGGTTGTTACATATTACTTTTCTAGAATAACATTTTACTTAGAAGAGGTGTAAAGTAAGGATTGATTTCGCTTGAAGCATTGCTGATAATTTTGAAAACGTTGGGAAGGATAATCCCTGCACCTGTTGTCTAACTTCAAAAGCCTCCCAAGAGGTTCCAAATCTCTGAAGTCCTCCCACCTTCTTTCTTTCAGACCTTCCCTACATCTCCCACTTACTCTGCATTCTGCTGATCAGCCCCTCTATATGCACAACACAACAACAACTTGCATTTATATAGCGCCTTTAATGTAGTTAAACATCCCAAAGTGCATCACAGGAACGTTAGAAAACAAAATTTGACACCGAGCCACGTAAGGAGATATTAGGTCAGATGACCAAATGCTTGGCCAAAGAGGTAGGTTTGAAAGAGCATCTTAAAGGAGGAAAGAGAGGTAGAGAGGCGGTAAGGTTAAGGAGGGCGTTCCAGAGCTTAGGGCCTCGGCAGCTGAAGGCACGGCCACCAATGGTGGAGCGATTAAAATCAGGGATGCTCAAGAGGCCAGAATTAGAGGAGCGCAGATATCTGGTGGCACGGAAAAATAAACTCTAACTATTTATTGCTATTGAAGATAGTGATTAATAACTGATAAGAATCTGTGACAGAAACATCTTTTCCTGTATTAGATTATTGATTTGGTTTTCTTTATTACGATTAACGGGACATGAGCAGTTAAAACCCACGTTCACATAGAACATAAAATCAAGCATCCTGGGGTGGTGGTTTTGATTGACAGCTGTGCCTCAGCCTGTGAGAAGGGGTAGGGTTAATGTTTGGCAGTAATCCTTTGGTGAAGAGCTTTGGGGGTTTATCATCAGTTGCTAGAGTCCAGTTAGACAGTTTACAACCAGTGGAGGATCTGGGCTAGTATAACTCTGGGATTGTTGCACCATATAAGAAGTGAACAACTGTTTTCAGGGATCTATGTTGAAAGATAGCTCACGGGAAGTTTCCTTGTTTTGAAATATTTTCAATGATAGCAATATTTGTAAATTACTATAATTAGACTATTTTGCGCAGATTACCATGCATTAGCCTGTTCTACATTAAATAAATATTCTATTGCTTTATACCCAATCTTCAATCTGATGGTGTAAGCTCAATCTGTCCACTGAAAAAGTGAAGAATCACGTGGTGAGTCCGATCGTGGGGGGTCAGTGATATTGCGGGTGGGGTCGGTGATATTGTGGGGGTGGGGGGGCGGTCCTATTGCATGAAGTGGGAAGCAGGTTAGCTTGGGGGTTCGGGGGTAAGCACTCCTGCTCCTCCTGACCATTTATACTGTCTCACCTTGGTCCTCAGAATCTGACCACGATCAGCCCCAACACCAGCAGCACCAGGCACACCAGCAGCACCAAAAACAACACCAACCTTCTCCTCAACGCCCTGATGCTGCACAGGACAAAGGGCATCAGCACAGGGCTGCACCGCACCTGAGGCGATACCCCCAACACAGGGTATACAGGCAGAGAATGAGCTTCCTCAACATGACTAAGCGGCAGTGCCAAAGGAGGCTCAGGCTATCGCACCAGGTCGTCGCAGACAATTGCAGATTGTTGGACCAAGACCTGCAGCCCAGAGGAGCGGGTGGACATGCCTTACCAGTGGCTGTTGAAGTCACCATTGCCCTCAACTTCTTCGCTTCAGGCTCCTTCCAGGGATCTGCAGCAGACATTTGCGGCATCTCACAGTCGGCCGCCCACAGATGCATCACATGGGTCACCGATGCCCTGTTCGACAAGTCAGCCAATTATATCAACTTTGCCACTGATGAAGCCAGTGTTACTGAGCGGGCGCTTGGCTTTGCCACTCTGGCTGGCTTCCCATGGGTGCAGGGCGTCATCGACTGCACACATGTAGCCATCAGGGCACTCCATCATAATCCAGGAGTCTTTGTCAACCGCAAGGGCTTCCACTCCCTCAATGTGCAGCTGGTCTGCAACCATAGGAAGATCATCATGCATGTGTGCGCCAAATTCCCCGGCAGCTGTCATGACTCTCTCGTCCTGCGCCAGTCCACCCTCCCTCAGCTGTTCGCACCTTCAAACACACTTACCGGCTGGCTGCCTGGAGACAAGGGCTATCCACTGAAGACAAGGGCTATCCACTGAAGACGTGGCTCATGAGGAAGCCAAGTACTGAGGCCGAGGAGAGATATAATGAAAGCCACATCTCCACCAGACAGTAGGCATGGTCAAAATACACTTCAGATGCCTTGACAGATCTGGAGGAGCCCTTCAGTACGCAGCAGCCAGGGTCTCCAGAATCGTCGTGGTCTGCTGCCCTGCACAGCATAGCACAGCAGCGAGGATTAGCGCTGCATGAGGAACAAGGCACAGATCACACAGCCTCTTCAGAGGATGAGCATCAGGTGGAAGATGAGGAGGAGGAAGAGCTGGAGGAAGCTGCGGTGCAGATGGCACCAGCACGTGAGCACATTGCTGCCCATGATGAGGCCAGGGATGGCCTCACCATGGCCAGATTTATTTAATTTTACACAGTACACCCATTTGGCAGCCACATGCCTCGCCAGGTTGGCAACACCCCACAGCCAGACCATAAAGCATCCCTACAATGACCAATCTATTCCTTTCACAGTCACCATCATTGCTGGAGGTAAAGTTAGGTCTGACCCTTCACTCCAACTAACTAAGCCACTTCCCATTGTGCACACAAATTTGTCCAAGACCAGAAAGTTTTGAAAATAAATAAATTTATGGTAAAGATTAAATTAACGGAAACTTCACAATAACATTGAACAAAACACCCAAGTGACTACCCTTGTGAATCTACTTGTGTGGCATCTTTCTTTTACTCGTGCTTCTACGTGGTGCTACCCCTGTGGCTTCAGCAGAGAGTAGAGGCAGTCTCCTCACTTCCCTGCTGCGCCTGCTGAGATACTTTTGGCAGTCGTCCTCTGGGTTTTGGAGCCTGTGAGGCCCTCGCCAAAGTCTGCTCCTCCTGCGACTGTGCAGGGGCAGACTTGGCCATCGCTGTCAGAGGCATCTGGGGCTCTGACTGAGGGGGAGGCAATGTGGGAGAAGTGTGTGGACTTGGAGAGGAGCCCCCACTTGCATGTCCCCTTTCACCATCATCCCTCTCATGGGCCACCCGCACTTCCCTGCTAGCAAGGAGCTGGAGAGCACCTTGCTGCACATCAGTGGGGCCATGAGGACCCACATCTACACTGACATCTCTCCTAGAGAGGATGTCTATGAGCCTCTCGAGCTATTCTCCATAGATACCCGTCTGTCCGCCATAGATACCCGTCTGTCATCCATAGATACCCGTCTGTCCGCCATAGATACCTGTCTGTCCTCCATAGATTCCCGTCTGTCCTCCATAGATTCCCGTCTGTCCTCCATAGATTCCCGTCTGTCCTCCATAGATACCCGTCTGTCCTCCATAGATACCCGTCTGTCCTCCATAGATACCCGTCTGTCCTCCATAGATACCCGTCTGTCCTCCATAGATACCCGTCTGTCCTCCATAGATACCCGTCTGTCCTCCATAAATACCCGTCTGTCCTCCATAGATAGCCACCTATTCTGCATAGACACCATGTGCAGCTGCGACTGGCGCATTAGCTGCTCCATGCAGGTGGCCATCCTATCCATGGAGGAGCATAGCAACATAGAAAAATAGGCCTGCAGTTACCATTGCCTGCTCATGTTGGAGAAGGACTCCTCCATTCTCTGAACAGTGGTAGTCATTGCGCTCGCAAAACCTGTCCGGGCTTGTTCCTGCAGCTCCAGGATCGCCCTCTTTCTGGATGGCCCCCGAGGCTCAGCGTCTGCATGCAGAGCTAGAAGACTCCTGCACCCGATGATGAGGAGTCTCCACTGCTGTCCCTGTCTCCACCATCTGCTCTTGCTCACTTGTGATTTATGAGACACCAGGTGACAACACTACTTTATATCGCGAGGGACCCACCGAGGTGAGTGTATCTATGCTGGTGTTGGGTGGGCTTATGTCAGGTGACACTGCGCCCTCAGAGACTGGAGGCTCCTACATAGAAACATAGAAACATAGAAACTAGGAGCAGGAGTAGGCCATTCGGCCCGTCGAGCCTGCTCCACTATTCAATACGATCATGGCTGATCATCCAAATCCAGTACCCTGTCCCTGCTTTCTCACACAGAATCCCCACATCGAGCCTGCACCTATCCCACCCTATCCCCGTAACCCCACGTATTTAATTCCCCCTAACATATCCCATCCTATCCCCATAACCCCACATATTTAATCCCCCCCTAACACTAAGGGTCAATTTATCATAGCCAAATCAACCTAACCCGCACATTTTTGGACTGTGGGAGGAAACCGGAGCACCCGGAGGAAACCCACGCAGACACGGGGAGAATGTGCAAACTCCACACAGACAGTTACCCGAGGTCAGATTCGAACCCGGGTCCCTGGCGCTGTGAAGCACCAGTGCTAACCACTATGCCACCGTGTTGCCCTCTGAGGAGTCATCTTCAGCTTCCTCCTGGAAAGTGGGGTGGGGGAGGCTCTTGATGAACCTATGGGAGAGTAAAGAGATGGTTTAGATGTGTCATATGTACATTGGTCACAGATAACATTATGCACATAATTATCATTCAGTGGCTGCTGACATCAGCCCCCAAATGAGTGACTGATGTATGCCAATGTAGCTGTATGAAAAGTGATTCTGTCACCAGGTTGCTGAGATATCCCCTTCTCTCCGTCTCCCACTTCCGGGTGCTCTGACACTCCCGAGAGCTCCAACGCAGCCTCCTCTGCAGTGGTCAGGGTTACGAGTGATGGTGGTCCTCCACCGGTTCTCCCCCTCTCCCTCTTATTGTGGGCTCTCTTTTCCTGCAAGGAGGGAAAGAAGAGACGGTTGAGTGAAAGTGATGGAATGAGTGTAAGGAATGGATGGGTTACTTGGGTAGAGCGTGACTATGATGGAGTGGCATGGCAATTCCAAGTGGCCTCCTTGTGTGTTGGTATGATTGCACTAGGATGAGGGTGAGTGTGAGGGGTGGCTAGTAAGATGGAGATGTGATAATGTAGATAGAGAGAGAGGGATGGGTGGAGGTGCAAGGTATGTTGGTGTGATTAAGGATGTGCAGGAGTAGGGTTGGGAAGGCAGAGCGATGGCGATGGGGATGTGATGAGAGGCAAAGCAGGATAAAGGTGAGTGTGGCTTTGTACTCCCCTTTCCTGATCTCACAAGATCGTTGAAGCGTTTGCGGCACTGCACCCAAGTCCTCCTCACAACGTCTCTGCTGTTCACCTCCTCGGCTATCAGGAGCCAGGTTCCTTTGCTTTGCTGGGGTGGTCTCTTCCACCCATCAGCAGGGAAGAGGAGCACCCTGCATGCTCTGACTCCCTCCACAAGCATGTGGAGGGAGTCATCGGAGAAGCTGGAGGCAGCCCTCTGCCTGTGTGCAGTCATTTGTGCCGCTGTGTGCAGCAGTGGAAATTAATTGCACTGACTGCACTATCCTAGATGAACCTTCAAATGCAATGTGGCCATGGTCCCTTTAAATATACCAGCTGAAAACACGTCATCGATGGCATCACCAGACACGCGCCATTTAATTGATCCGGGCAACACGCAAGGCCGGCTTAACGGAAAGTCATTCTGTGGAGCGGGATGGAGGTAGCAACGGGGTCGGGACCCAACATGGCGGCCGCCCGCCCTGGACCCGCCAAGGTAAGGAAAATTCCAGCCAAAATCTGAGGCACAGAGCCTCATTAAAATATTTAAATGAGCAACCCGCCTCCTGGGAGCGGGTTGGTTGCCCAACCCCGCCCCGCCTCCGGTAAAACCAGAAGTGGGTGTGTTCAAGGCAAGTTGGGTTCAGGTTTGCGATTTCTCAAATTTTTTACATCGCACCCGACCCAAACCCACCCGTTTTTGGGGTTAAAATTCCCCTTTATACCTCCCATAATGTGAGGGGACCAGAACTGGACATAATATTCTCAATTGGGCCGAATCAAGATCTTGTACCAGGACACTATGGTTTACAATGTAGAGCAGCTAGCCAATAAATATGATAAATATTCCTGCTGTCCTTAACTTGACTAGTTCGCCTCTGGCTATAGTGTATCCACATATAATAGATTTTTTTTTTCAATTCCAAGAAATGAAGTGTCTTCCTAAAGCATTTTACAGCCAAAAGCAGAACATTGTAATTTCACAGAATAATAAACTGTCACTCAAAATGACAGTGACATAATGACAGTGACATAATGACAGTGACATAATGATGCTCAAATTGATGGATGTATAAAAATCACAAACTAAAAGGTTGACCTGAATGAGTAATGGCTTGAATTCAATTTGATAACAATGAATAATTAACACCAAGCTTGGTGCTAACAACCCTTTCATAAATATGTCAAAGCTAAGTGTTTTTTTTAAACTGTTCTACATGTGTTTCAAGTGTATTATATCAGTATTATTGCACAATTATGCTCAGACATATTGGGGGGAATTTTAAGCTAAAAAGACGGGTGGGTTGAGGGGCGGGGGGGTAGTTAAATTGTTAAAAATAGGATTCCCGACCTGAACCCGCCTCCAACCCGCCCACTTCCGGTTTTAATGGAGGCGGGATGGGGGACGGGCGACCAACCCGCTCCCAGAAGGCGGGACGCCAATTTAAATATAATGAAGCTGGAAGCCTCTTTTTTAACCTCCATTTTGTTTTTAATTTCTTGTGGATGGGTTTTATACAATTCGTAAATCCGGCAGTTACAGCAAGGCGGGGGCTGTTGGAGCCAGGAGGTAAGTGCCTTTATACCTACCTCCTGAATCCAAGGTCCCTATCTAACCTACCCCCCATGATCGGAGACCCTCTCACGAGGCCTCCGATCATCCCCGCGCCCCCACCGATGATGCTGAGGCCAGCCACGATCCACCGGTGGCCGGCCATGATCGTCTCTTCACCCACCCAGATCATCCGGCTCCAATCCTTTCTTCCCCGCCACCACCCCCAATCCTTTTACCGGCACGGCCTGATCCATGGCCAACTGCCCCCCCCCCACCCCCCCGGCACCATCCTTTTAACAGCCCGGCCCGATCCCTCCCTCCCTCCTCTGTGCGGCCTAGTGCTGCAGGCCTATCGCCCACAGCCAGCCAGCCTCTCAATCTGGCTGGCTGCGGGCGGGAAACCGAGGCCTCGCATGCAAATCAGGCCCTGCCGTTAAAGTTGGCAGGGCCTGCGGAAAACCCGGCCTTCCGAGCTTCCCGACTGCCTCGGAGGCCCACCCCTCCATCCATAGATACATAGATACATAGAAGATAGGAGCAGGAGTAGGCCATCCGGCCCTTCGAGCCTGCTCCGCCATTTAATGAGATCATGGCTGATCCTCCAATTCAGTATCCCGTCCCCGCCTTCTCTCCGTAACCCTTAACCCCTTTTGCCTGTAGAAATATATCTAATTCCCTCTTAAATATATTTAATGAGCTGGCGTACACTGCCCTCTGTGGCAATGAGTTCCACAGGTTCACCACCCTCTGAGTGAAGAAATTCCCCCTCATTTCTGTCCTAAATGGTTTAGCCCTTATCCTTAAATGATGTCCTCTAGTTCTGTTCTCACCCGCCAAGGGAAACATTCCTTCTGCATCTAGTCTGTCTAGACCTGTCAGAATTTTATACACTTCTATGAGGTCCCCTCTCAATCTTCTAAACTCCAGTGTGTACATCCCTAAACTACATAGTCTCTCCTCATAGGTCAATCCCGCCATTCCTGGTATCAGCCTGGTGAATCGCCGCTGCACCCCCTCCATGGCAAGAACATCTTTCCTCAGATGAGGCGACCAAAACTGTACACAGTACTCGAGGTGTGGTCTCACCAGTGCCCTGTACAGCTGCAGCAAGGTATCCCTGTTCCTGTATTCCAACCCTTTTGCTATGAAGGCCAGCATACCGTTTGCCTTCTTGACCGCCTGTTGCACCTGCATGTTCGCCTTCAGTGACTGGTGTACAAGAACACCCAGGTCTCTCTGTACTTCCCCCCTCTCCCAATTTATTGCCATTTAAATAATAATTTGCCCTCCCGTTCCTGCACCCAAGGTGGATAACTTCGCACTTGTCCACATTATAGTGCATCTGCCATTTATCCGCCCAATCACCCAGTCTGTCCAAATCGCTCTGGAGCTTCCTGGTCTCCTCCTCTGAGCCCACCCCCCCCTCCTAGTTTAGTGTCGTCTGCAAATTTGGAAATGCTGCATCCGACTCCCTGATCCAGGTCATTAATGTAAATTGTGAACAGCTGGGGACCCAGGACAGATCCCTGTGGTACCCCACTTGTTACTGCCTGCCATTCAGAAAATGAGCCGTTTATTCCAACTCTTTGTTTTCTATCTGACAGCCAGTTCTCTATCCACGTCAATACTTTCCCCTTTATCCCATGAGCTTCAATTTTCCATGCTAATCTTTTATGTGGGACCTTATCGAAGGCCTTTTGGAAGTCCAGGTACACCACATCTACTGGCTCTCCCCCATCTATTTTACCAGTTACTCCCTCAAAAAATTCCAATAGATTAGTCAAGCACGATTTACCCTTTGTAAATCCATGTTGACTCTGTCCTATCCTGTCCCCATTTGCTAAGTGCTCCGCTATTTCATCCTTAATGATGGACTCCAGCATTTTGCCCACAACTGATGTAAGGCTTACAGGTCTGTAATTACCTGCTTTTTCCCTACCCCCCTTTTTGAATAGTGGGGTAACATTAGCTACCCTCCAATCCATGGGCACTGTTCCCGAGTCTAATGAATTCTGAAAAATCATACTTAGTGCATCCGCTATCTCTAGGGCCACCTCCTTCAGTACCCTAGGATGCATGTTATCAGGCCCTGGGGATTTGTCCGCCTTCAATCCCTTTAGCTTCCTTAACACCATATCCTTAGAGATATTGATTTGCGTCAGTTCCTCCTTTGCCAATGTCCCTATTTTTCCCGATATACCAGGGAGGTTTTTTGTGTCTTCCTTCGTAAAGACTGACCCAAAGTATGCATTTAGTTGGTCTGCCATTTCCTTATTTCCCGTTATATATTCCCCCGTATCTGACTGCAATGGACCAACTTTGGTTTTCACCAGTCTTTTCCTCTTGATATACTTATAAAAACTAACTCCAAAAGCTTTTATATTTTCCGCCAGCTTGCTTTCGTAAGCTATTTTGCCCCTCTTGATTAAGCCCTTTGTCCTCCTTTGCTCTATCTTAAACTGTTCCCAATCTTCCGCTCTGGCGCTTTTTTGGGCTATTTTATACGCCCTATCTTTGGATTTTATGCTGTCTCTAATTTCCCCTGTTATCCACGGTTGAGTCACCTTTTTAGATTTCCTTTTATGCCAGATTGGTATAAACAATTTTTGCAATTTTGTCATTCTATCTTTAAATGCTTGCCATTGTTTATCTACCTCCAGTCCTCCCAGGAACGTTGTCCAATCAGACCTACTCAGTTCCCGTCTAATGGCATCATAATTCCCCTTGTTTAAATTCAGGACCTTAGTCTCTGAGTCAATTTCTTCGCTCTCCATTTCGAGTGAGAAATCGATCATGTTATGATCGCTCTGACCCAAGGGTCCCCGTACAACAAGATTACTAATTAGTCCCTTCTCATTGCACAGTACCCAGTCCAATATAGCCTGTTCCCGAGTTGGTTCCTCGACATATTGATCCAGATAACCATCCCTTAAACACTCAAGGAATTCCTCCTCCTCATCATTCCAACCTGCCCTCTTCCTTAAAATCCAGCCCATTGGGGAGAAATTCAACATTGCTATTTTGGGTATAAAATCAATATTTGGGGATCAATTTTGAGTCAGAATCTCTCACACTCGATTCCTCCTGGAAGTGCGCCAGTGACTTCTACGTATGCAGGGTGCCTAATGGCTGAAACAGGCAGGAGGCGCCCTGCATATGCAAATCATACGGTGATTATAGGACCCCGATCGAAATTGGCCTGCAAGTGGGCGGAGCTTGCACTGCGTATGCTCTGCCCAATTGTTCCGGGTCCTGAATGGCCGAACCAATGCTCCTTAAAAGGACCACTCGAGGCTGCTCAACAAAGGCAAGGAGACTTATTAGTTTCATTTCTGTGGAGCCGGGCGGAGCAGAGGTGTGCTCCT
The DNA here is from genome assembly GCA_030390025.1 of Squalus acanthias. Lineage (NCBI taxonomy): Eukaryota > Metazoa > Chordata > Chondrichthyes > Squaliformes > Squalidae > Squalus > Squalus acanthias. Next base: position 24,343,574 of record CM059447.1, on the reverse strand, counting down.
CCTGGTTCCACAAAATTACTGCTGATCTAGCCTCACCCCCCCCTCACCCCCACTCCACTCCGCTTCGCCTTCCCCACTCCTTCCCAGGACCTATCTGTGGGCTGGCTGCCGGCACGCTCGAGGTCTTCCGCGACCGGTGGGCACCGCAGGGACTGGAGTGCATTATCACCCCCGGAAACAAAATTTTAATTTAATTTGTTAAGTCTCAGTCGTTGTAATTTTGGTTAAGTTACAGTTTTTAGTTGATACACCAAAACAAAAAAAAAAATCAGTGGGCCGACTCGGTGTTAGATCCGGAGCCGACCGGAATGAGTCAGGCCCTTATTGCGTGTTAAATCAGGACGCCTAATTGGTATCCGCAACGCACCAATTTAAAGCAATCTCGATTAAGCCTCAGGCCGATGACTTTGCATGCGGGCTCTGTTGTTCCAACCTCTTGAACCAGCACAAGTTGAATTTCTCACCCATTGTACCCATGTGCACGCCTATACCTGCTCTGTAAGCAAACCGTGCAGCTGTACCGGTATGTTAAGAAAGAAATGCAAGTGAATGAAATAAATAATTCCAACAAATTCCAGTGAATGCAGGAGCTACGAAAATGTACATATCATAAACTGTGAAAATCTCTGAAACCTAACTGTAGTGATAATTAGAATGAATAATGAGCTTACACTGACTAAGGTTTTGTGCACATCCAGATTCCTCGACACAATTTGAATAATCGAGCGTTAGGTGGAGGAGACTAAGTGATGAGGGACTTTGTGCTTCACTTGAAAATGATTTTGATCGGGTCACAAGTGCAAATTGAGGTATGATTATTAATTTTAAAAGAATAACATCGACAATGCAGAATTTTAACACTTTAGTAAAAACAGAAATTGCAGGAAATGCGCAGCAGATCGTTAGCATCTGAGGAGATTAAAGCCAGGTTAACAAATTATTTTTGCCGAGATTAATTTTGTGTAATGTGCATTCTTGTTGCTTTCCTTTACCCCTAAACTTGCTGTGAGATATTTGTGAAGTGATTTCAGTAGAAGGGGAGTTTAGCAATTATTTCTGAAACGTAAATTTAAACATGGGGGGTAGACGCTCCGCTTTGAGCGCGATCGACCATTCGGGTAGGACGGCGCCCAGAATTGCGCCCGTTTAGAGAAGTGTTTTCTTTTTAATCGAGTTTCCGTTCAAACTCATTTGCATATCGCTGAACGCAAAATCAGCAGAATCGGGCAGCCTTTTAAAACGGAAGTTTAAAAAAGAAAAATTTGCTTTAAAAAATGTTCCTTGATGTATTTAAGAGTGGTAACCTGGTGCAGTTTGATTAACACAGCTGAAAATGGGTCATCACAAAGTGTAAGCATTTTTAATCACAGTGTCAATCCACCATCTGTGAGTAACCCGATTTTAAATGACTGAAAATGACTTAAAAAAAAATATACAGAACCATTTGCTCGTTATATTGGGGTACTTTAGTCAGTTTCTTAGTAAATTTGTTTTAAAAATTATATTCAAAAGCTTTTCAAACATTCTTATTAGTGTCCCTGCGCCCAAAAGATCCAGCATAATTTCTGGAGCCTCCTCGAAGTCCCGCAAATGAGCGCAATGGTGATTAATTCATCCTGGGGGCGTGGCCAGTGTTGTGGGCGGAGCTGCACGATGTTTTTTTAAACTAGCGCAAAAGATCGTGGAAACTTGAACGTAATTTGTGCTTAAAATTCCACGGTCTTTTGCGCTGGTTACGCCGATTTTGGGCGAGTGGCACTGCAAAATCCAACGCAACCGAGTGAAAACCCTGCCCCATAATGCTCCTCATCACTGATGTAATCATATGGCATTGAATTAGTAACTTTTGATGGTCCCAGTGCTAGCTGCTATCTTGTTACATTCTAAAGAATTTCCTGAGCTCTGGTGATCTTATTGGAGTCGACGGTAAAGGAGATATAGATGGAGGGTGCAAAGGAGCAAGAACATTACTAACCAATGACATTTTTATTTAGAAAGCAAATCAGCAGTCGCACAGTTCTGTTGAGCATTAGCCACAGAGCTGGGACTGAGGCTCAATCCTTTGAACTCCTGATGTGAACTGTTTTGAGCTGGGAGATAGAGCAGAGACTGTGGCATTTCCGATCAAAGGACAAAGGGAGAGGTGGAGTGGGGGTGAGGGAGGGAGAGTTATTACTGGTAAGGGCATTGGTGACAGCGTTGGAGCAGGCCATGAATCTGCCCTTGCAGTTACAGGCCAGGCAGATGAAGGCAGAGAGTGACAAAAATGGGGAAACTTAACCAAGTACTGTACTCCGAGAAAACTAAAGTTTAAAATAAATTACAACTTGGGCATCTGCCAAATTGCCATAATGGAGAGCTTCCCCTCCCGATTGATAATTCAAATTGGCAGTAATTGAAAAGTGCCCCAAATTGAACTGCTCCAGCAATGCTAATTCCCGGCAGCTTCAACTATGACTGTTCTCCTAACCCAACCATAAGCTCCTATTCGACCGGTCGCTTGATTTGCATAGCCGTTCCCAAGCCAACCTAAAATTGCAGCTCAGCGTGAATTAACGGTACAGAGGAGCCCAGAAAATATTGGAATTTGATATCTATAATATATCAAATTTGTTATGTATGTCACATGCTCCTTGTTTGGGCATCACTATTTTGTGACACACAGTCACGCCTGCAGCCGTAAACTTCTACCACTTCATTGGTTCCAAGAGCTGCAGATCCCCAAACCTAAGCCTACAGCATCACTATGGCACTCAAAAAGAAATTTGCTTTATCTTTAATTTCCATGGGCAAAGCCGATCAACTTGTATTTAATAGATTTGTATTGCTAACACTCGCAGGTCCGCATTCATTAGTTATGTGTAACTAACAAGAGTTTGTATTTTAGTCTGTGTTGTTCTAAACATCAAGCCGTAAAGCGTGCAGTTTCATCTACACTTCGTGCAACTCTATCTGAACTGTAGCCCTGACCATTGCTGATCTCCCAGCCGGCCTTACCTGAATCCCTGACTCCCGCTGGTTCCAGCACTTCTTCAGTACTGCACTGAAGTGTCAGCCCACAATATGTGCTCAAGTCCTGGAGTGGGGTTTGAAACCACAACCATCTCACTAAGAGGTGAAAGTGTTACCACTGAGGTAAGCTTTCTGATTGGACCTTAATGATTTACAAGCAGCTACAGATATCTGGATTTGCTCATTTAGAGACTATACCACACAATTGTGCTCCAGACCCAAGACTACATGTCATCAACATTACAAGATATTGAACCGAAATATATTGAATACTTATTATTTATTTGATGCAAAAAAAGAGGGCTTTAAAAAGTAAGTGCAATCACTTTTCATAACACTGAAGACAAATCAAAGAAGAAATTAGGCAGATTCACCAACAGGTGGCACTACCTACATGGGAAGTGACATTTTTATTCATTCTCGAGATATGGATGTTGTTGGCAAGGCTGCCATTTACTGCCCATCCCTAGTTGCCACCCTCTTGAACCACTGCAGTCCGTATGGTGAAGGTACTCCCACAGTGCTGTTAGGTAGGGAGTTCCAGCATTTTGACTCAGCAATAAAGAAAGACTTGCATTTATATAGCGCCTTTCACAACCATCGGACATCTCAAAGCGCTTTACAGCCAATGAAGTACTTTTGGAGTGTAGTCACTGTTGTAATGTGGGAAACGTGGCAGCCAATCTGTGCACAGCAAGCTCCCACAAACAGCAATGTGATAATGACCAGATAATGGCCCAAAAATTTGTGTTGATACGCGAGAGTACGCACTGCGTACTCTCGCGTATTCTGTCTCCAATTGCCGGTTTTCTGCATGCACTGCGCATGCGCTGAAAACTGGCACTTGGTGAATGGAAAAGGGGGCGGTTCCTAAGTGAACCGCGTGCACGCTACAGGCTGCGCGCATGCAGTGCACTTAGTGGTTTCAACGCGCAGGTAAGTATGGAAGATTTTACACAAAAAAAGGAGGAGTAAGACCCACTTTTAACAAGGTAAGTAGTGAATTAAGTATTATTTTGAATTTTTTTTAACAGGTATATCTTTTTTAGAGACTTTAAAGACAGGTAAGTTTATTTTTATAACTTTTTAAAAGATTTTAAATTTTTTCAAAAATTAAATTTTTTATTTAAAATGGTTAATTTATTTAACTATACTTATTTTATTAATGTGATGGTTTTTAAAAAAAAATTAATTGAGGTTTAGCTGTTCTTTTGGGGGGCTATAGTATTCATAGCTTTCACAGCACTTATGTGAAAGTTATGAATGGAAGATGGTGTGCTGCCATTGGCTCTAACTGAGTCACGTGATCCCACAGCTCGCACGAATTAACTGCGCCTGTGGGATACGCAAGCCCAGCACAGCAGCTGTCCAGAACATCAAGTTCGTGCGAGCTGGAACTGAAAAAGCCAACGCGCAGTGAGAGATCGTGGGGAAGCCTTACCCTCGCACGAAGGCTTCCTCACGAATTTTTGGGCCAATCTGTTTTATTTTGTTATGTGGATTGAGGGATAAATATTGGCCAGGACACTGGGGATAACTCCCCTGCTCTTCTTCAAAATAGTGCCTTGGGATCTTTTATGTCCACCTGAGAGAGCAGATGGGGCCTCGGTTGAACGTCTCATCCAAAAGATGGCACCTCCGACAATGCAGCACTCCCTCAGTACTGCACTGGAGTGTTAGCCTAGATTTATATGCTCAAGTCCCATGGAGTGGGACTTTGAACCCACAACCTTCTGACTCAGAGGCAAGTGTGCTACCCACTTTTTTTTTAATACTTTATTGAACATTTACAACATCGTGATCATTTCATTGTATCATACAAATCAATTCCGCCGCTCTGCACAGCCATTCCTCCACCACATTTTAACATCAAAACCTGAAGTTTAATGTGTCTCCCGTAACATATATTAATCGATTGTTGAAGTAAGATATTCCCAACTTTTCGGCCAGCTGTTGCTTTTTCCTGCAGCCTCTGACTCCTTTTCACCTCCTGTTTGAACCTTTCCTGCTGTTTCAGCCTCTTCCTTGCATTAAGTTTGGGCCAAGGAGCTGCCCTTCTCCCTCCTTCTGCCCCTCACTAACCTTTCCCTTTCCACATGATGCCACCCCACCCCCCCACTTCCATATCTCTGTCCCCCTCTAATTCCTCACTCTCAAGCTCTTCTGTAACCTTCTGTGCCTGCTCCCTGTCAGATACATAATCCTGCTCCCCGTCAGATACATCATCTCCCATAGAGAGTCTTCCTGCTATCGCAGTTTCTCCAACAGTGCCGTTCCCTTCGACCACATCTCCACCGCTGACCCTTGCTCCCTGATCCTTCGCTCTCTGGGTCAATGGCGCACCTCTATTGCTCCCTTCTGCGTCTTTGTCTCGCCGCTCACTTCCTGCTGCCCCTTTAAGGCTCCTGCCTCTTGCACCAGCTCCTTGTCTTACCCCCTCCTGCTCACCGAGATGTCCGACTCCCCATCTTTCTTTGGAGTACTTACATTTACCACGCACCCCGCTCCCGCCTCCTCTCCCCCCGCGGACACCAGATTCTTTAGGGAGAGCTGAACCGTATTATGGCTCGCGTCTGCCCTCGACCCGTGCTGCCCTCTGCTGTCTTTGTTCTTTTCCACTGTACTTGGTGTGTTTTCCACCATCTCCATCCTGTTCTCTGCTCCGCAATTTTCTGCCACTTCCTGCGCTCTTTTCTCCTTCAATTTACCAGCTGTGTCCTCCGCCTGCTCCGCTCCTCCGGCCGTTCCACTCACACCTCCTGCTCCTTCTCCTTCTCCCATCTCCTCGTCACTCATAGAGCTTCCTTCTGCCTCATACTCACAGCGGGTGGGGCCTTTGTGACACACCCCACAGCTCTCCGCCTTGCAGCTCCGAGCGATGTGTCCAGACTCGCCGCAATTATAACAGTACAAGTCCAGACAGTTTCTTACAAGATGGTCGTGTCCAAGACAATAATAACAAACCTTCACTTGGTTATCATGCAGTACTCGGAAGTACTGCACTCCTTCCATTGTCTCGAATTTCATGCTGTACGGCAATGACTTCACTCCCTCTGGGAACTGCACCTTTACGTAACGGGTTCCATCTGCTACCCGTGTTCCTGGATAGTATCTCCTCTTTATTGCTGAGCAAATTTTAATGCCCCACGACTCCAACTTTTTGATTAGCACATCGTCCTTAATATAAACTGGCAAATTTAAGAATGAGACCACCACCTCTTCCGAATATAGCAGAGATACCTCCAAGAACTTATCGCCAACCTTTAAGCTGAGTAAAAGTCTTTCCACCTCGAACCCAACATTCGGCTTTGGTCGGCTGGCAAAGCAGCTTCCCTCGCCGCAGTCCTCATGTACCTGGATAATATCCCAAGCTCGTATCTCCTTATCCTCGCACTGAACCACCACTGTGTTTTCTTTTCCAAATCTCCTGGGGTCCTGGCCCAAATCTTTGGGCCTTTTTCTTTCCCTTCCAACCACAGTTTCCCCCCTGATTAAATTCATCTTGGGAACACGGTCCTCTGAGAGGCCCGGCACTCCGGACCCCTCAGCAGCCACCTGGCTGCTGTTTATGGGCCAAAAAGGCCCTAAAACCTGAAAAAACCCACCACCAACTTTTTACAAACTCACTCCACACTGTGGTGTTGAACTGGTTTCTCTCATGTGGAGTTTACTTTGAGATTTATTGTTTTAAATTTACAAAGTTGTGTGAGATTATTTAAGGGTATTTGTATATAAATTTGTTGATCTATTTGTAAAAATTTTATCATTGCATTTATATTGTTAATTATAAAGCTGTTTTTAAGGCTTTATTGTTTATTGTGATCAATGAATGTAATGGTTTATTATGTAATCGATGAGTCGTATAAGTACTATTGTACTTGAATAAATAGATTAACAACAAAAAAAACCTCACTCCAACTCCCTGCAGCAACCAGTAACACCTGCTCACTCCTAGCCCCTCCCACCTAGAGAGTGCTACCCACTGAGCCACAGCTGGCACAATGCTGAAGGAACGCCGATATATGTTGAACTCAGGATGGTACGTGATTTGGAAGGGATGTTAGTGGTCTCATCATTGATGGGTGGTGGGGTGGGGGTGGGGCAGTGGAATGATTACAAAGAGGGCCCCGAGCTCCGGGGCAACCACATTTATGAATGAAGCTGATCAGTGATAATTAAACATGCAGTAAAGAAAATAGAAGAATAAAAAGAAGTTTCCGAATTCCCCTATAATTTATCGTAAGATTTTCAATATATAACGTTGCAAATGAATCAATGATGTTATTGAAATCTACAGATCTTGCTGGAGCACTTGCAGAATATACCGAGCCCATCTGGATAGGGTTAATTAAGCTGCCCCATGAATTCACAACAGTAATAGAGAATGCATAATTTTATATTTTTAGTCACTAGCCAGGCTATCCCTTGACTTTTCTGTTAAATAAACTTAAAACCTTATAATTTATGAAATGATGAACATTACAAATACTAATTTCCTAATTTTCCATTTGCTTATAATCTATAGCAGATTTTCACATTAAACTCATTGGCAACAGAGCTCAGCATATGGGGTTGGGCCCTATCGAAGGTGATATACCGGGTTCCCACATTCTTCTCGAGGTGCATGGGAACACCCAGGCTCATGTTGCCCATGTCCTTCTGGGTGGTAGAGGTCGCGGGGTTGGGAGGTGTTGTCGATCAAGCGGACTGCTTTATCCTGGATGGAGCAGAGCTGCTTCAGTTTCATTGCAGCTGCATGGATTTAGGCAAGTGGAGAGTATTCCATCACACCCATTACTTGTGCCTTGTAGGTGGTGGAAAGGCTTTGGGGAGTCAGGAGGTGAGCCACTTGCCGCAGAATACCCAGCCTCTGACTTGCTCTGGTAGCCACAGAATTTGTGTGGCTGGTCCAATTGAGTTTCTGGTCAATGTTGATAGTGGAGGAATCGGCAATGGTAATGCCATTGCATGTCAAGAGGAAGTGATACATTTTGGTAGGAAGAACGAGGAGAGGCAATATAAACTAAAGTGTACAATTCTAAAGGGGGTGCAGGAACAGAGAGATCTAAGGATATATGTGCACAAATCATTGAAGGTAGCAGGGCAGGTTGAGAAAGTGGTTAAAAAAGCATCTGGGATCCTGGATAGAGGAAGTTATGATGAACCTTTATAAAACACTGGTTCGGCCTCAACTGGAGTATTGTGACAACTTCTGGGCACCGCACTTTAGGAAAGATGTGAAGGCCTTAGAGAGGGTGGCAGAAGGGTCAAGAACCAGTGGACATAGATTTAAAGTGATTGACGGAAGAACCAAAGGCGACATGAGGAAAAACTTTTTTACGCAGCAAGGGGGAAAAATTCAGTTGGTTGCGCCTCCCGTTAGCGCCTTAAGAGGGCGCTAATGGGGCGCAAAGCATCTAGCGCCCAGGCACGGCGATGTTTGCGCCGCTCGCGAAATTAACTAGACATTTTGCGGTGGCGCTAAATACTACCGCCACGATCTCCTGCGCCGGCAGATCGTGACGTCAGTCGAGTGCGCAACGCCCCGGTATCGCCCCGGAGCAGATATTGAGTGGTGCCCCCTGCCTTACCGCCTGACGCTAGCAACGACAGGTTGAGGGGAGCGAATTGCAGTCATGAAGGGACTGGGGGAGCGCTATTTAAAGTCGACTGCTTCCTGCCTTTTATTGTTGGTGCCATTTTTGAACCACGCATTCTGAGAGAGAGAGGGAGAGACTTCTGGAGAGATTCAACACTGTGTGAAGGAGTTTTGGGTACTGAGCAGCACTTTGCAGGTTCATTTTGATTTGCCATTCCTTGTATCGATTTAGAAGAGACTGTGGGGGCTGCACTCTAAGCTCTTTCCCTGGTACTCTCCATTGTTCTTTCCAGCAGATTTGATGTGCAGGTCTCTCCAGGCAGAGATTCAAGGCTGCAATGAGCAGGATGTGGATGGAAAGCAAGATTAACCATCCCCTTTAAGAACTGGCCCATGCCATTGTGTGTGTGTTCCATTGCTGACTGACATTACATGAGGTTCGCCAGCGCTCTGAGGTAGCTCCTCGCTCCTCGGCCTTTGCGCCTTAAGACAGGTGTGTAGCGCCTGATTTAGCGCTCCAATCACCTCCAGGTGCGATAAAAGTCAAGTTTGCAGTCGGTGGCGATAATTAGCGCCAGGCGCTAATCTTTGCGCCCGGCCGATAATTGCGCCCCAAATGGGGCGATACTGAATTTCTCCCCCCAAGTGTTTATGATCTGGAATGAACTGCCTGAAAGGGTGGTGGAGGCAGATTCAGTCGTGGCTTTCAAAAGGGAATTGGATAAGTACCTGAAGGAAAAACATTTGCAGGGCTACAGGGAAAGGGCGGGGGAGTGGGACTAGCTGAAGTGCTCTTGCAGAGAGCCGGCATGGGCTTGACGGGCCAAATGGCTTCCTTCTGTGCTGTAACCATTCTATGATTCTATGAGTTAGACTCTCTCTTATTGGAGATGGTCATTGCCTGGCACTTGTATAGCATGAATGTCACTTGCCACTTATCAGCCGAAGCCTGTATGTTTTCTAGTTCTTGCTACATGTGGGCATGGACTTCTTCATTATCTGAGCAATTGAGAATGGCGCTGAACACTGTGCAATTATCAGCAAACAGATCCACTTCTGATCTTATGATGGAAGGAAGGTCATGGATGAAGCAGCTCAGGATAGTTGAACCTAGGACACTGCCCTGAAGAAATCCTGCAGCATTGCTTGGGGCTGAGATGATTGGCCTCTAACAGCCACAACCACAACCTTCTTCCTTTGTGCCAGGTATGATTCCAGCCATTGGGGAGATTTCCCCCTTATGCCCAATGACCTCAGTTTTACTAGGGCTCCTTGGTGTCACACTCTGTCAAATACTGCCTTGATGTCAAGGGCAGTCACTCACACCTAACCTCTGGAATTCAGCTATTCAGAATTCCATGTTTGGACAAAGGCTGTAATGAGGTCTGGAACTGAGTGGTGCTGGCAGAACCCAAACCGATCATCAGTGAGCAGGTTATCGGTAAGTAAGTGCCACTTGATAGCAGTGTTGACGACTTCTTCCGTCACTTTGCTGATGACTGGGAGTAGACTGATAGGGTGGTAGTTGGCTAGGTTGAATTTGCCCTGTTTTTTGTGGACAGGACATCCCTGGGCAATTTTCTAAATTGTTGGCTAGCTGTTACTATTGAAGCTATACTGGAACAGCTTATCTGGGGGATTGGCCAGTTCTGGAGCACAGGTCTTCAGCACAACAGCCATGCATTCTCTCCAAATCGAGAAAGTACTGTAGTAAAAAAGCAAACAAAATCATTGAAAAGCTATTGGCCCAGAAATTGATCTCGCTCTGTTCCCGCGGGGGTAAGCCTTTCCCGCGATGTCTCACCTCGCTTATGCTTTTTCTGATCCAGCTCGCACGAAATTGATGTTCCAGACATCAGCTGTGCTGGGCTTGCGTATCCCAGCGGCGTAGTTAATTCGTGCGAGCTGTGGGATCACGTGACTCAGTTAGAGCCAATGGCAGCACACCATCTTCCATTCATAAGTCTCACAGCATGGCTGAGAGACTTATGAATCTTACACCCCCCCAAAATAACAGCTAAACCTCAATTAAATTTTAAAAAAAACCCATCACATTAATAAAATAAGTATAGTTAATTAAATTAACCATTTTAAATAAAAAATTAAATTTTTGAAAAAATTTAAAATCTTTTAAAAAGTTATAAAAATAAACTTACCTGTCTTTAAAGTCTATAAAAAAGATATACCTGTAAAAAAAAATTCAAAAAAATACTTAATTCACTACTTACCTTCTTAAAAGCGGGTCTTACTCCTCCTTTTTACATTTCCAAAATCTTCAGTACTTACCTGCGTGTCCAAAGCATGAAGTGCACAGCGTGCGCGCAGCCTGTAGCGCGCACGCGATGCACTCCGGCCCCGCCCCCTTTTCGGAAGAGCAATTGCCGGTTTTCAGCGCATGCGCAGGGCATGCAGAAAACCGGCAATTGGAGTGGGAATACGCGAGAGTATGCAGTGCGTACTCTCGCGTCCCGGGATCAATTTTCGGCCCAATAACTCACCAGTTTAAGTTGGGGTCATGCAAAATGTTAGAAATATGTGTTACTAATTCCATTAACTAACTATTCACTGTGCAGTAAAAGCTAAATATTATTTTTTAATCCCATTGCCCTGCTCTTTCTCCATTATCTTCCTCTGCTTAAAATATGTCTTCAATTTGCCCTATAGATTATATATAATTATCAAATTTCTCAAACAGAATGACAAGTGAGTTAAATATATGCGGTCTTCTCCAGAAAAATAATGCACCTCAATGCATGTTTTACAGGCTTTCATGATGCTTTCATTCCGAGGCAATCAAACCTGACACAGCTCAAACAATTTATATAACTCCTCTTCAAATGCTTTCAAATTATTTGGAAACTGGTGTAGCCTGTTTAAAGACACGCCTCATGTTTTCAACAGCAACAATTTGCATTTATATAGCGCCTTTAATGCAGAAAAATGTGCCAAGGCGCTTCACAGTAGCACAATCAGACAAAAAATCAATAATGAGCCAAAGAAGAAGATATTAGGAGGGGTGACTAAAAGTTTGGTCAAAAGATGGGTTTTGGGGAGGCACTTAAAAGTGGAGAGCTAAAAGCTGTAGGGAGGGAAATCAAAAGCTTAGAGCCTAGATGGATGAGGGCACAACCACCGATGGTGGGCGAAAGGATTTCAGGATGCACAAGAGATCAGAGTTGGAGCAACACTGAGCTCTTGCAGGTTTGTAGGGCTGGCGGAGGTCACAGAGATAGGGAGGTGTGAGGTCACGAAGGGATTTAAACACAAGGATGAGAATTTTAAATCGAATGCATTGGGCGACTGGGAACCAATGCAGCACAGGGGTGATCGGTAAGTGGGACCTGGTGCGGAATAGGATACAGACAGCAGAGTTCTGGATGAGCAAAAGTGGCAGCTGAAAGGATTTTTTTTTTAGTGAGCAACTTCATATCTTGAGTTTCAGATTTAATGAATTTTTATGCGTTTGTATAGTTATAGGTGGGGTGTGATATTTACAGGATTGTGATTTGGTTTTATTTTATGTGAGCTAACTAAAATGTTTGATGGGGAAGGGTAGCATGGACATGAAATGTGAGCTATTGTACCACTTTTAATATAACGATGGATGGATATGTAAAGAGAGTGGGGTAATCTTTTTGAGGTTATTGATTTTAACAGAATATTAACACATTCAGAACTGCTTTGTTGTACATTGGAATTCACTTAAACTTACATTTTGAAGAAAACTGAAACTGAAAACTGAAACTATTGATATGCATTTCAGTGAACTAAGAATTCATTTTACTCACTTTTTAAACTGTAACTACATCTTAAATTGCAAACAGCCACTTTCTAGGAATGTAACACAATACAGAAAATTTAAAGTAATGACAAATGGTAAATATTCCACGTTAAAAGCATGTGAGAAGTTCTGCAACAGAAATTTATTTGACTATTCCTTTAAGTTCCTTCTTGGTTAAAAATTTCAAGAACAGTTGCGGGAAACAAGATAAGAGTAACTGGCATTACCCAGGGGAATGATAGCTTTATTCATTGTCTACTGAGAGGTTACCGGAATTTTAATATTGGAACAGGAGTGGCCGTGTTAAACGGGTTTGGCAGGATAATTGTGTGGGCGATACTGATGGAAACGAATGACTGAGGAATAAGAAAAGAGAGAGAGAGAGAGAGATAATAAACTTTTATGACCTTGGGATATCCAGAAGTGCTTCACACTCAGTGAAGTAGTTTTGAAGTTTAGTCACTATTATAATGTAAGCAATTCAGTTTGGGTTGCGAAATAGTAAATAAATACAACAGCTATTTCCGTTTCAGTGTCTCTCATTTTGTATTCATTTATTATTCAGCAATACCTCAGAACAGTTTCCTTGCTTTATCGAATCATAGAATGATACAGCACAGAAGGAGGCCCATCGTGCCTGTGCCAGGTTTCTATACTTTCCTTTGCATAGTTTCTTTCGTGCGTACTCAAATGAAAAATTACAGGATCTGTGCAATTTACAGGTAACTGTAATCCCGAGCTGCAGAGCAGTTACTCACTTAGCATGAACTGACTAGGGTACTGTAATAGGATTCTGTTGTGTCGTGTGATACAGTTTCTTCCGTCAGGTTTATCAGAAATAGTTTCTTTTAACCAGGCCGCGTGCTGAAAGATTCGCACATTTGCACCCATTTCAGGAGCCGTAAGTCGCTGGGCCTGTCACATGGCCAGAAAACATGGCTGCCTCCACCTCAAACAATAATGTTTATATTGCTGTGGGTGCCCTGCGAAAACATCTCTTTCAGTGGGTTTCAGAGGTCCTGCCTTGCTCGCTTCACCATACTGCTGCCGAAGTCAGGGTTGTTGGTAGCAGCAGCATAGAAAAGTAAATGCAGTAAGTTACAGATCACTCTACTTGCTTTTACATTTCTAACGTAGCAACATAGGAACAGGAGTTCCTATATTCAGCCCCTCGAGCCTGTTCCGCCATTCAACTACATCACAGCTGATCTGTACCTCAACTCCATTTACCTGCCTTTTCTTCCATATCCCTTGACACCCTTATCCGCCAAAATCAAATTCTCCCATGGCAATGGTAGAGGATCCATATGATCATCTACTTTATTTTATTTTTTGTTTCCCAATTTTGGTTATTTTGACTCCTCTTTTTGGTCTTGTCCCATTGCATGCACCAGTCTCAGGTGACAATGATAAGTGATCCACTCCAATGCCTAGAAATTTGGCTCTGTTGCGTCCGGTTTTTCTGCGCTACAGGTGCCATTTTGTGTCCAAAATGGCGTCCGAGCTGTGCGCGCACAATTCTGGTGCGGGCCGCGCCATACGCCCTCTTGGTAAAGGCCAAACAAGAGGCGTCCTTTACCCATGCCTGAAGCAAGCGTTAGGTCATTAACATATGCAAATAAGGGGCCTAACTCCTGCTTCTGCTTCCTCTTGCAACATGCAACCAGTGCTGATTGCCTCCGGGAATACCAACGCTAAACAGCACGGAATTAAAAAAAGTAAGTACTTACCATAATCACTGCCGCTCCCGGTCCCGAGACCTCCGGCCTCACTCATGACTCCGACCTCCAGCCCCCCCAATCTCCCCCGGCCCGGACCTCCTAGCCCACCCCCGACAGCATTTGCGACCCCCAACAATACTCTAGACCCCCACGATCTTTTTCCCTGACCCCTGACAGCACTCCGAGACCCAGTCGTTCCTCCTCTAGACCCCCATGATCTTCTTCCCCGACAGCTCTCTGATCGCACTCCAAGGCCCAGGCATTTTTCCTCCAGACCCCCGCGATCTTCTTCTCCATTCACTTACCCGAAAATTGGCGCACGAACCTTTGTGGGCCATCTATATGATAATAGGGTCCGAGCTCCAAAATCCTGGGCTCCTCGGACTTCCCCATTTGAGTGCGGGCTGTTAGCACTCTGCGGGTAAGGCGTCTAAAACTGGACGCTTCCGAATTTCTAGGACCAAGTCTTTTGCCAGTTCCATCTTATAATTGGTGTTCAAGAGAGATAAGACTAATTCCCTTCCTTTGCGAAGTGTTTCATTCCCACATAAAATATCAGAAGCTCAAATGGCTTAATGTTATATGTTAAATTGCAACCCTTCACACGCTCTTTGCCATCTTACTTTTCTATGTTGTACACCATGATCTCAATAAAGTTTAAATCAAAATGATAGTTATTAAAGTCCCTAAAAATTAGTATGCATGTCTAAATTAGAATTGTGAGGTAATCAGGAGCCTGGAATATATAATTATAATGAAATTATTGCCCATCTAAATATTATCATAAAACAGCAGAATGCAGCTCAAAGATCCAATGAATATAATGCTTTGTCTTGAAACACTAACATGATGAGGTAAGATTGTCACCCAATTGTGAAGGGTGTTTCAGTACTAGAACCTACTACAAATAGAATAATTTTGCCCAGCGGCAATTGTTAAATGGATCAGGAAGACTAAGTTTCGACAGTACAATTACTGACATCTCACGCCTTCCCAAACATGAGATACATAAAGAGGTGAAGCCAATTCTAATTTTCTGTTATCTACATTGTAAACATCATCACTTTGAAATTCAGCATAAAATTTCAAGGAACTAGGGCTATGATTTGTCTTTCGCACAATGAGTTTGGTACCAAAATATATCTTTGAGGCCTGTTACACATTTTCAGTCTACACTAGATATTCTCTAGGGTTCACTGTCACAGATCCCACCTGCTTTGTGATCGATTTACCTCTCGCAAGGCTTTCTGCCCATTATCTAGTCATATGATGGTATGACTTATGCTTCTATGATTCTATTACCTGGGGGAATAACGAGGAAAAGCCATTTTACGTGAACTGGACACTGTAATCGCACCACATGTGTTTCTCCAATCTTCCGAAAGGATGTCTGTACGCATCTCAAATTTGGGAAGTCAGGAGAGGAGTCAGTAATTGCACTGTCGACAATTAGTCATCCTGATTTATTAACAAATTAACTGTCAACGTTGCTGCCAGGTAAAATGATTCTTTAATGAGACAAGGTCGATTATAAAACAAAAGACACCGATTTATTTTATAAACAATAAGTCAATAAACAGAGTAACATTTTATAGCAAACCTCACTTTTTATTTCAACTTGTTTTTGGAACAGTTCCCATAACATGGAAATGACCGAGTGTGGCATCAAGGAGCCCTAGTAAAACTGAAGTCAATGGGAATCGGGGAAAACGCTCCACTGGCTGGAGTCCTACCTAGCACAAAGGAAGATGGTTGTGGTGATTGAAGGTCAATCATCACAGCCCCAGGACATCGCTGCAGGAGTTCCTCAGGGCAGGGTCCTAGGCCCAACCATCTTCAGCTGCTTCATCAATGACCTTCCCTCCATCATAAGGTCAGAAATGGGGATGTTCACTGATGACTGCACAGTGTTCAGCGCCATTCACAACACCTCAGATAATGAAGCAGTCCATGCTCGCATGCAACAAGACCTGGACAACGTTCAGGCTTGGGCTGATAAGTGGCAGGTAACATTCGTGCCACAAAAGTGCCAGGCAATGACTATCTCCAACAAGCGAGAATCTAACCACCTCCCCTTGACATTCAACGGCATTACCATCGCCGAATCCCCCACCATCAACATCCTCATCCTGGGGGTCACCATTGACCAGAAACTTAACTGGACCAGCCACATAAATACTGTGGCCACAAGAGCAGGTCAGAGGCTAGGTATTCTGCGGCGTGTGTCTCACCTCCTGACTCCCCAAATCCTTTCCACCATCTACAAGGCACAAGTAAGGAGTGTGATGGAATACTCTACACTTGCCTGGATGAGTGCAGCTGCAACAACACTCAAGTAGCTCAAAACCATCCAGGACAAAGCAGCCCATGTGACTGGCACCCCATCCACCACCTCCCAAGTCACACACCATCCTGACTTAGAGGTATAGTGCCGATCCTTCATAGTCGCTGGGTCAAAATCCTGGAACTCCCTCCCTAACAGCATTGTGGGAGTACCTTCACCACAAGGACTGCAGCGGTTCAAGAAGGTGGATCACCACCACCTTCTCAAGGCCAACTAGGGATAGGCAATCAATGCTGGCCTTGCCAGTGATGCCCAGATCCCATAAGCGAATTTTTAAAAAATCATGAGAATTAGAAGCAGGCATAGGCCATGTGGCCCCTCGAGCCTGCTCCGCCATTCAATAAGATCATGACTGAACTTCTACCTCAACTCTACTTTCCCACCCTATTCCCATATCCCTTGATTCCCTTAGTGACCAAAAATCTAGCGATCTCAGTCCTGAATATACTCAATGACTGAGCATCCACAGATCTCTGGGGTAGAGAATTCCAAAGATTCACGATCCTCTGAGTGAAGAAATTTCTCCTCATCTCAGTCCTAAATGGCCGACCCCTTTGCCTGAGACTATGAGCTCTAGTTCTAGACTCTCCAGCCAGTGGAGACAGCCTCTCAGCATCTACCCTGTCAAACCTTCTGAGATTTTGATACGTTTCACTGAGATCACCTCTCATTCTTCTAAACTTCAGAGTATATAGGTCCATTCTACTCACGCTCTCCTCATAGGACAACCCTTGCATCCCAGGAAATAACAAAATATTCCACACTGTCCTGTTACTGTGCTAACTGCACTCTTGACCAGAGGAGTCTCTGAAACTGGTTAGCCACATCTCACAGACTGCCCTTGACCATGTGCTTCTTGACCTCTAACCATCTCCCAGCTCTTTATGCCCAGGAATTGATCAGCTGAGCTGCCAATCTTCTTGGTGAAGGTTTTTGGGTAGCTACCCTCTGCTGCCCTGACATGAATGGGACATCCTAACTTTATAGGTGTGAACTTTTACTTTCATTGTCTCAAAAAACCTAGGTAGACGATACGGGATAGATATTGGTATGCAATGTGCCCATTTTTTTTGTTCATTCATGAGTTGTGGGCCTTGCTGGCAAGGCCAGCACTTATTGCCCATCCCTAGTTGCCCTTGAGAAGGTGGTGGTGAGCTGCCTTCTTGAACCGCTGCAGTCCATGTGATGAAGGTGCTCCCACAGTGCTGTTAGGTAGGGAGTTCCAAGATTTTGACCCAGCAATGATGAAGGAATGGTGATATATTTCCAAGTCAGGATGGTGTGTGACTTGGAGGTGAACTTGGAGGTGGTGGTGTTCACATGCGCCTGCTGCCTTTGTCCTTCTAGGTGGTAGAGATCGGGGTTTGGGAGGTGCTGCCGGAGAAGCCTTGGTGAGTTGCTGCAGTGCATCTTGTAGATGGTACACACTGCAGACACGTTATGCTGGTAGTGGAGGGAGTGAATGTTTAAGGTGGTGAATGGGGTGCCAATCAAGTGGGCTGCTTTGTCCTGTATGGTGTCGAGCTTCTTGAGTGTTGTTGGAGCTGCACTCATCCAGGCAAGTGGAGAGTATTCCATCACACTCCTGACTTGTGCCTTGTAGATGGTGGAAAGGCTTTGGGGAGTCAGGAGGTAGAATCATAGAATGGTTAAAGCACAGAAGGAGGCCATTCGGCCTGTCGAGCTCATGCCAGCTCTCTGCAAGAGCACTTCAGCTAGTCCCACTCCCCTGCCCTTTCCCCATAGCCCTGACATTTTTTTTCCTTCATGTACTTATCCAATTCCCTTTTGAAAGCCATGATTGAGTCTGCCTCCATCACCCTTTCAGGCAGTGCATTCCAGATCCTAACCACTCGCTGCGTAAAATAAGTGGGACACTTGCCGCAGAATACCTAGCCTCTGACCTGCTCTTGTTGCCACAGTATTTATGTGGCTGGTCCAGTTAAGTTTCTGGTCAATGGTGACCCCCCCAGGATGTTGATGGTGTGAGATTCGGCGATGGTAATGCCATTGAATGTTAAGGGGAGGTGGTTAGACTTTCTCTTGTTAGAGATGGTCATTGCCTGGCACTTGTGTGGTGCGAATGTTACTTGCCATTTTTCAGCCTAAGCCTGAATGTTGTCCAGGTCTTGCTGCATGCGGGCACGGACTACTTCATTATCTGAGGAGTTGCAAATGTAACTGAACACTTCAATCATCATCGAACATCCCCACTCTGACCTTATGATGGAGGGAAGGTCATTGATGAAGCAATGGAAGATTGTTGGGTCTAGGACACTGCCCTGAGGATGAGATGATTGGCCTCCAACAACCATTTCCCCCCGATTCCCATTGACTTCAATTTTACTAGGGCTCCTTCATGCCACACTCTGTCAAATGCTATCTTGATGTCAAGGGCAGTCACTCTCAACTCACCTCTGAAATTCAGCTCTTTTTTCCATGTTTGGACCAAGGCTGTAATGAGGTCTGGAGCATCGGTGAGCAGGTTATTGGTGAGTAGGTGCCGCTTGATAGCATTGTCGATGACACCTTCCATCACTTTGCTGATGATTGAGAGTAGACTGATGGGGCGGTAATTGGCCGGATTGGATTTGCCCTGCTTTTTGTGGATAGGACATACCAGAGCAATTTTCCACTTTGTCAGGTAGAGGGCAGTGTTGTAGCTGTACTGGAACAGCTTGGCTACAGGTGCGGCTAGTTCTGGAGCAGAAATCTTCAGCACTACAGCCAGGATGTTGTTGGGGCCCATAGCCTTTGCTGTATCCAGTGCTAAATTTGTTGCGCCCATTTTTTAGGCATCGCAGGCAGCTGCCGAACACAGGTGTTATGCCCTTTGCATATGCTAATTAGGGCCCTAACACCAGTTTAAGGATCCCTCTGGGAAATTTGTTTCCACTGAGCGGAGTTGATGGCGGGCCTGCCCCATTCAGGTTACTTTAGTGCCTGCTGCGGCCGCCAATGAAACGTAAGGAATTTTTAAAATAAAAAACTTAAAAAAGAAAAACCTTCCCCTGGAACTAGGAGGAGCAGGACTGCCTTCCCTCCCCCCGCCTTTTACCTTCTTCAACCCCCCTCCTGGGACTCACCTTGGAGCTACTGTCAGTGAGGCAACCGACTCGGCATTGGCTCACCTTCAGTAGGTGAGCTGATGCAGGCATGAGCAGCCCGCGCATAAATGTTAATGAAACCTAAGGCCCAATTTTGGGCCAGACTCGGTCCCACTGGTTGGGGGCGGGATGTCAGCGCAGCACCAGGCCTGAGCAAATTTCCACCGCTATATCTGACTTCTAATTTGTGTTCCTTATTATGGATTTAACCTCTTGTGCGTTGAATTTAACTCTATCAATTCAATATAAATTATATAAATACTGAAATCCAAAATAGGCAGAAATCTCAAAAACAGCACACTGCCCAATGCAACAAGTTCGTCTATGTAACATCATGCAAACTATACACTTACATATTGGTTTATATTTTAGTCTGGCACCCTAATAATGCGCTATCAGTGTTTTCGCTCCCCTCTAATTTTGACTTTCTGCAGTTCTTGCAGTAAGCACCAGACATAAGTATGTTGATGTTTAGCCCACAGTGATCAAACAGTGTGGTAACCATTTTTCAAGGCACAGAGAAGAGGACCCACTTCAGTGGAAAGTAATGGCCAGGTTTCAACTCGTGAAATACACTTTTAGCACTGGATTGTCAGAATATTCTGAACACATAGATGGGGGTCCTATCCTGCTAAGGCTTGAAAAATATTCAATTTTGTGCATCACCCAAGACCCAGAGCAATTTCTCAAGTTGGAAGGTTTCTGCCCCAACTCTCATAGACGTGACGCTTATTCCAAGGAATGGGTGTTGTTGTGAAATACCTGCATGGAAACATTCACCACGAACCAGGTTCACTACCTGCCAAGCAAATCATATTTTGACACACAGACAACCTGACTGACATTATTTATGGACAAATGAGACTGAAAGAAATTAAAGGATTTTTTTTTCCTCATTCTCTTAGAAGAAAGGCTGCACATAAAACAAAACTTTTTTTTTCTTGTTCAACATTTCCTTGGCAAGGACTCAATTACTGGCATGCTGGCGGTTAGTTGTGATGCTAGCTGAGATAGATTGCACACAGAGTACGATTGTTGCAGGCTATTATTACTTAACAGCGCAGGGACATTTTTTTGGACAGGAAATTTGGGGCAGAAGCCGTTTCTCGAGTCCCTTTGCTCTTTTTGACCCTGCTTGCGAACTGCCCACCGAGTCCCGACTGACCTCATTAAGATAGACCATAATGAGGGCCAGTGGCATTACAGCTCCGAGTTTCTTGCTTTTATACTGGGATTGCACACTGTGTAACCTATTTATAAGGCACAACCGCTGCCAGGATCAGCTGAGACAAGCGGAAGTGATGACTTTCTGAGCCTGAAGAGTCCGGTTAGTTTTACTTGCGACTTCTGCATCTGGGAAACACTTGATACAGCAATTTTTCTTTTTGCTGTTCTGTCTATAGACAACTGGCTTTGCTTCTGGCAGGGTCTAATCATTTTGTATGATCAGTGAATGACTGTAGTCACAATGGTCCTTTAGGATAGAAATTGGTATGCGTTGCGCCCATTTTTTGGCTATAAAATGGGCACAAAGCATACCAATTCAGCAGTGAGAGAGCCTGCACCCAATCTGCGCAGGCACTGCTATATTCGTGGGGCTGAACGTTTTGACATGTTGGGCGGCCACCGAAAATAAGCGTTAGGCCCCTTGAATGTGTTAATTAGGAGCCTAATGTCTGTTGAAGGACCCCTATGTATAATCTGTTACCGACGAGTGAGGCAGAGGTCGGGCCTACCACAATCATGATTCTTCAGCGGCCCCTGTGACCACCAATGACGGGGCCGTTTTATTTTATTCATTTGTTTAAAAAAAACTTTTTATGTGGAGCCAGGCGGAGCAGGCTAGCTTCCCCTCCTCCTCCTGTTTCCAGCTCCAACCCCATCCCCTGCCCCCCCCCCACCCCTCAGAACTTTCCACGATTGATTATTATTGTTGATCGAGCTGCCTTTGGAGGCGTGACCGGAAGCGGACCCCGAATATGTAGATCATTCCTGATGATCCTTGGGCCAATTGGTTCGGGTGCGCTCTGCCTCTACCCCTTAATTACGAGAGTCAATTCAGTTGAAGCCTGGCTCCTTTGAATTCAATTCACTGCTTTGAGTAGCTGAAGTAGATTGTCCACTTGCCGTGGATTGGCCACCCGTCCCTAAAACAGGCGTTGGGGACTGTCCGCTATAGAAACTACCCGATTTTCATTTCTGTAATGGGCGGCTGATCCACAACGCTAGTTTTACGTCCGGGTGGCAAGTTGAAAATCCACACCACTGACTCAGTAATGCAGCAGCTGGCTCTGAAAATAACTGTTACTGTGTCATTCTGATATCTTCGCCAGTGGCTTCGGGGCAGTGAGGGTTGTTGGCAGCATATAGTGTCAGCTGTGGCTCAGTTGGTAGCACGCTCGCCTCTGAGTCAGAAGGTTGTGGGTTCAAAGTCCCACTCCAGGGACTTGAGCGCATAAAGCTAGGCTGACACTCCAGTGCAGTGCTGAGGGAGTGCTGCACTGTCGGAGGTGCCGTCTTTCGGATGAGACGCTAAACTGAGGCCCCGTCTGCTCTCTCAGGTGGACATAAAAGATCCCATGGCACTATTTCGAAGAAGAGCAGGGGTGTTATCCCCGGTGTCCTGGCCAATATTTATCCCTCAACCAACATCACGAAAAAACCCAGATTATCTGGTCATTATCACATTGTTGTTTGTGGGAGCTTGCTGTGTGTAAATTGGCTGCCGCGTTTCCCAGATTACAACAGTGACTATGCTTCAAAAGTACTTCATTGGCTGTAAAGCGCTTTGAGATGTCCGGTGGTCGTGAAAGGTGCTATATAAATGCAAGTCTTTCTTTATATGGCCATTACCTTCTAGCACTGAATTTTAGACATTTATATTTCTTAAACAGTAGAAGACAAGTCTGAGGAAGTCATGGCCAAACTGTAAAGTGCTATGGTCAGACCACACCTTGAGTACTGTGTCCACTTCTGGTCGCTGAGACACAAGGAAGACATTCAAGCTCTGGAGGCAGAACAGAGAAGAACCACCAGGCTAATTCCTGGTGTCAATGGTCTGAGTTGTTGAGGAAAAACTGGAGAAACCTACAGCTTGGAAAGGAGGCATCTAGGAAGTGATCTTAACATAAGAACATAAGAACATAAGAAATAGGAGCAGGAGTAGGCCAATTGGCCCCTCGAGCCTGCTCCACCATTCAACAAGATCATGGCTGATCTGATCCTAACCGCCAATCTACTATCACAGAACCATCTCCTGAACCTAACAGAATTGGACACACGAAATAGGAGCAGGATCAGGCTACACGGCCCCTGGGCCCGCTACGCTACCCACAGGGCCATGACCGATCCGAACCTAGACTCATGTCCAAATTCCTGCCCGCTCCCCGTAACCCTTAATTCCCTTTACTTCTAGGAAACTGTCTATTTCTGTTTTAAATTTATGTTATGATGTAGCTTCTACAGCTTTTTGGGGCAGCATATTCCATGGACCTACCACCCTCTGAGTGAAATAGTTCCTTCTCATCTCAGTTTTGAAAGAGCAGCCCCTTATTCTAAGACTATGCCCCCTAGTTCTAGTTTCACCCATCATCGGGAACATCCTCCCCGCATCCACCCGATCCAACCCCTTCACAATCTTATATGTTTCAATAAGATCGCCTCTCATTCTTCTGAACTCCAATGAGTAGAGTCCCAATCTACCCAACCTCTCCTCATATGTCCATCCCCTCATCCCTGGGATTAACCGAGTGGACCTTCTTTGTACTGCCTCGAGAGCAAGTATGTCTTTTCTAAAGTATGGACACCAAAACTGTATGCAGTATTCCAGGTGCGGTCTCACCAAAACCTTATATAACTGCAGCAATACCTCCCTGATATTATAATCTATCCCCCTAGCAATAAAAGCCAACATTCCGTTGGCCTTCTTGATCACCTGCTGCACCTGCATACTAACTTTTTGATTTTCTTGCACTAGGACCCCCAGATCCCTTTGTACTGCAGTACTTTCCAGTTTCTCGCCATTAAGATAATAACTTGCTCTCTGATTTTTCCTGCCAAAGTGCATAACCTCACATTTTCCAATATTGTATTGCATCTGCCAAATCTCCGCCCACTCACCCAGCCTGTCTATATCCCCTTGTAGGTTTTTTATGTCCTCCTCACTTTCTACTTTCCCTCCCATCTTTGTATCATCTGCAAACTTTGATATGTTACACTCAGTCCCCTCCTCCAAATCGTTAATATAGATTGTAAAGAGTTGGGGACCCAGCACCGACCCCTGCAGAACACCACTGGCTACTGGTTGCCAGTCCGAGAATGAACCATTTATCCCAACTCTCTGCTTCCTGTTAGATAACCAATCCTCCACCCATGCCAGAATATTACCCCCAATCCAGTGATTTTTTATCTTGAGCAATAATCTTTTATGTGGCACCTTGTCGAATGCCTTCTGGAAGTCTAAATACACTACGTCCATTGGTTCCCCTTTATCCATCCTGTACGTTATGTCCTCAGAGAACTCAAGCAAATTTGTCAGACATGACTTTCCCTTCATAAAGCCATGCTGACTTTGTCCTATTAAATTATGTTTATCTAAATGTTCCGTTACTGTCTCCTTAATAATAGACTCCAAAATTTTACCCACCACAGATGTTAGGCTAACTGGTCTATAATTTCCAGCCTTCTGCCTACTACCCTTTTTAAATAAGGGTGTTACATTAGCAGTTTTCCAATCTGCCGGGACCTTTGCAGAGTCCAGGGAATTTTGGAAAACTATTACCAAAGCATCCACAATCCCTACTGCCACTTCCGTCAAGACCCTAGGATGTAAGCCATCAGGTCCAGGGGATTTATCCGCCTTGAGTCCCATTATTTTACTGAGTACCAATTCCTTAGTGATTTTAATTGTATTTAGCTCCTCCCCCCCTAGAGCCCCCTGTTTGTCCAGTGTTGGGATATTCTTAGGGGTAAAAATTGAGTCGCGCCCCATTTGGGGCGCTAACCTCGCCGGGGCGTGACTTTTAGTGCCCCGAAAAAATTAGCGGCCCCGCGCCGGAACTTCAGTGGTTGCGCCCCAAGAGGGAAGCGGGGCGCCACTGGAAGCACCCCGCATCCCTCTTGGGGCGCTGCGAGTGAATATCCTGGCGCTACGTGGTGCTGCGGCACGTCGCGCCGCGGTATTGCAGGCCTTCCTCCCCTTCTTAAAGGGGAGGGACCCTGCGCAGCGCGAACCGGGGCCCAGCTGGGCCCCCAGGGATCGGGAGTGCCGGCAAAAGAGCCCGGCACTCAAGAGAAGTGCCGGGCTCTTGGAGCGCAGCCGGCACTTCACGGTGGGGGGGCTTCACGGGGGCCGGGGACAGCAACGGGGGCAGGTGCTGGCAGGCGGCCAGCAACAAAAATGGCCGCCTGCCACCTCCCCTTTAAATATCGCCGCCCCGGCCGCACGTACGCCTCCCTGAACCCGTCGGACATAGCGTCTGGCGGTAAATCAGGGGGCGCGACTGAAGATCACGGCCGGGGCGCGAGCGGGGTGCTGTGCACGGCGATGACGTCATCGCCGGCGGCGCAGCGCCACAGGGCGCTACCGGCTGCCGCCGCCGCTAACCTCCCACTAAATTTTTCGGGAGGCGTGGGCGGCGCTGCGCCCGGGCGTTAGCTGCTTTACGCCCCATTAGCGCCCTCTTAAGGCGCTAACGGGAGGCGCAAGCAGCTGAATTTTTCCCCCTTAGTGTCCTCTACCGTAAAGACTGAAACAAAATATTTGTTCAGCATTTTTGCCATCTCCATGTTTCCCACCATTAATTTCCCGGTCTCATCCTCTAAGGGACCTACGTTTGCCTTAGCCACCCTTTTTCTTTTTATATAACTATAGAAACTCTTGCTATCTGTTTTTATATTTTTTGCTAATTTATTTTCCTAATCTATCTTCCCTTTCTTAATTAATCCTTTAGTTACTTTTTGCTGTCTTTTGAAGACTTCCCAATCTTCTATCCTCCCACTAAGTTTGGCTACCTTATATGTCCTTGTTTTTAGTTGGATACTATCCTTAATTTCTTTACTTAGCCATGGATGGCTGTCATTTCTTTTACACCCTTTTTTCCTCAGTGGAATATATTTTTTTTGAAAGTTGTAAAATAACTCCTTAAATGAACACCACTGCTCATGTACCGTCTTACCCTTTAATCTATTTTCCCAGTCCACTTTCATCAATTCCGCTCTCATACCATCATAGTCTCCTTTATTCAAGCTCAGTACGCTTGTTTGAGAACCAACCTTCTCACCCTCTAATTGGATATGGAATTCAACCATGTTATGGTCACTCATTCCAAGGGGATCCTTAACTAGGACATTATTAATTAATCCTGACTCATTACACAGGACCAGGTCCAAGGTTGCTTGCCCCCTTCTAGGATCAGTTACATACTGCTCAAGAAATCCATCCCTAATACACTCAATAAACTCTTCCTCAAGGCTGCCCTGCCCAATTTGATTTGTCCAGTTAATATGATAGTTAAAATCCCCCATAATTATAGCTGTTCCCTTATTACATGCCCCAACTATTTCCTGATTAATACTTCTTCCAGCAGAGTTGCAACTATTAGGAGGCCTATATACTACGCCCACTAGTGTTTTTTTCCCCTTATTATTCCTTATCTCCACCCAAACTGTTTCATTATCCTGATCCTTTGACCCAATATCATTTCTCTGTATTACAGTGATTCCTTCCTTTATTAACATAGCCACCCCACCTCCCCTTCCTTCCTGCCTGTCCTTCCTGATTGTTAAATACCCTGGCATATTTAATTCCCAGTCGTTGTCACCCTGCAGCCATGTTTCTGTAATGGCCACAAGATCATACCCATACATAGTTATTTGTGCCGTTAACTCGTCCATTTTGTTACGAATGCTATGTGCATTCAGATAAAGAACTTTCAAATATGTTTTGTGACGCTTAGTTCCTGCTTTTTCCTTTTTTAACACTTTACCTTTTACTCCATCCCTTCTGTCCCTTCCTGACATGCTTACCTCTGTCTCCCTGCTCAGGTGCCCAACCCCCTGCCACTTTAGTTTAAACCCTCCCCAACAGCACTAGCAAACACTCCCCCTAGGACAGCGGTCCCGGCCCTGCCCAGGTGCAGACCGTCCGGTTTGTACTGATCCCACCTCCCTCAGAACCGGTTCCAATGTCCCAGGAATTTGAATCCCTCCCCCTTGCACCATTCCTCTAGCCACGTATTCATTTGAAATTTCCTCCTATTTCTACTCTGACTAGCACGTGGCACTGGTAGCAATCCTGAGATTACTACCTTTGAGGTCCTATTTTTTAATTTACCTCCTAACTCCCTATATTCTGCTTTTAGGACCTCATCCCCTTTTTTACCTATATAGTTGGTGCCTATGTGCACCACGACAGCTGGCTGTTCGCCCTCCCCCTCCAAAATGTTCTGTAGCTGCTCCGAGACATCCTTGACCCTTGCACCAGGGAGGCAACACACCATCCTGGAGTCTCGGTTGTGGCTGCAGAAACGCCTATCTATTCCCCTTACAATTGAGTCTCCTATCTCTATAGCTCTTCCACTCTTTTTCCTCCCAGCCTGTGCAGCAGAGCCACCCATGGTGCCAGGAAGTTGGCTGCTGCTGCCTTCCCCTGATAAGTCATCCCCCCCAACAGTATCCAAAGTGGTATATCTGTTTGAGAGGGGGATGTCCACAGGGGACCCCTGCACTACCTGCCTGCACCTCTTACTCTGCCTGGTGGTCACCGATTTACTTCCTGCCTGTACACCCTTTGCCTGCGGTGTGACCAACTCGCTAAACGTGCTATCCACGAGGTTCTCAGCATCGCGAATGCTCCAATACGCATCCATCCGCAGCTCCAGCGCCGCAATGCGGTCTGTCAGTAGCTGCAGCTGGATACACTTCCCGCACACATGGTTGTCAGGGACACCGGAAGGGTCCCTGATTTCCCACATCGAGCAGGAGGAGCATAACACGGGGTTGGGCTGTCCTGTCATGACTTACTTAGTGAAGAGAGTCAGTTCAAACTGTCACAGGACAGAGAGTGGATAGAGTCAGTTCAAACTGTCAGTGGACAGAGAGTGAAGAGAGTCAGTTCAAACTGTCACAGGACAGAGAGTGAAGAGAGTCAGTTCAAACTGTCAGTGGACAGAGAGTGAAGAGAGTCAGTTCAAACTGTCACAGGACAGAGAGTGAAGAGAGTCAGTTCAAACTGTCAGTGGACAGAGAGTGAAGAGACTCAGTTCAAACTGTCACAGGACAGAGAGTGAAGAGAGTCAGTTCAAACTGTCACAGGACAGAGAGTGAAGAGAGTCAGTTCAAACTGTCACAGGACAGAGAGTGAAGAGAGTCAGTTCAAACTGTCACAGGACAGAGAGTGAAGAGAGTCAGTTCAAACTGTCACAGGACAGAGAGTGAAGAGAGTCAGTTCAAACTGTCACAGTACAGAGAGTGAAGAGAGTCAGTTCAAACTGTCAGTGGACAGAGAGTGAAGAGAGTCAGTTCAAACTGTCAGTGGACAGAGAGTGAAGAGACTCAGTTCAAACTGTCACAGGACAGAGAGTGAAGAGAGTCAGTTCAAACTGTCACAGGACAGAGAGTGAAGAGAGTTGATTCAGGACTGATATAAATAGTGATCAACGTATGGAATGGATTTCCAAGAACAACAGCATAGACAAAATCCCTGGAATCTTTTAATAAACAGTTGGATGCTAAGATGGGAGAACTTTAGAATCTTTATGGATGGATAAATTAAGACGGATTGAATGGCTGGATTTAAGTGTCTTGTGATCGGGGGCTGCAGATTACTATCCCAGCTCAACTTAAGAGGATCACATGAATGTGGAGGAGGATAACTGTTGTATTGGTGAAAGCATAAAGAAAAGACAGAGCCAAATAATGCCACAGCGTGCCTGCCAGTGCAAGCTGTGGATGTGTCTGGCACTTTAATATTTGAGAATTGACTGTGCGCGAGCTGCAGACTTGCATCTGGTATGAATCAACAGTTGCGGAAGGAAACTGGTTTCTTTTTCTCTACATAGTCCAGCACATAATAGTGGGCCAGATTTTTTTAAATCTTTCAGTACAGGGAATACGTATCTCCATTTGATGTGGTTTCATTTTATGAAATTGTCAAGAAATACAAGTTTTTCTGTTAACTTCAAATAATTAAATGCTTAGTAGAAAAATCTTACCATCTAATAACTAGAATGATAGAATGATACAGCACAAAAGGAGGCCATTCGGCCCATTAGGCCCGTGCCAGCTCTTTGAAAGAGTTATCCAATTAGTCCCACTCCCCTGCTCTTTCCCCATAACCCAGCAAATGTTTCCTTTTCAAGTGATTGAGGCTCATGGAACAGGTGGGTCAGTGGCAGCTTGGATAAGGAATTGGCTTAAGGACAGAAAACAGTGAGTTGTGGTAAATGGCTGTTTTTCAGACTGGAGGGTGGTAGACAGTGGTGTTCCCCAAGGGTCAGTGCTGGGGCCACTGCTTATATATATATATATATATGAATGACCTGGATATTGGAATCCAGAGTAGAATTTCTAAATTTGCCGATGACACCAAACTTGGGGGGTGTGGCAATCAATGAGGATGATACCAATCGACTGCAACAGGACATAGAAAGGCTAGCAGAATGGGCAGACAAGTGGCAGATGGAATTTAATACAGAGAAGTGTGAGGTGATGCACTTTGACAGAAGGAACAGGGAGAGACAATATACACTTAATGGCATAGTTTTAAAGAGTGTGCAGGGACAGAGGGACCTGGGAGTTATTCTGCATAGGTCCCTGAAGGTGGCAGGACATATTGAGAGAGTGGTTAACAAAGCATATGGGATCTTGGGCTTTGTAATTAGAGGTATTGAGTACAAAAGTAGAGAAGTTAAGCTGAACAACAACAACTTGTATTTATATAGTGCCTTTAACGTAGTAAAACGTCCCAAGGCGCTGCACGGGAGTATTTTAAGACAAAAAATTTGACACCGATCCACATAAGGATAAATTAGGGCAGGTGACCAAAAGCTTGGTCAAAGAGATAGGTTTTAAGGAGCGTCTTAAAGGAGGAGAGAGAGGTAGTGAGGTGGACAGGTTTAGGCAGGGAATTCCAGAGCTTAGGGCCTAGGCAACAGAAGACATGGCCACCAAAGGTTGAGTGATTATAATCAGGGATCCTCAAGAGGGCAGAATTAGAGGAGCGCAGATATCTCGGGCGGGGGGGTGGTGGGGGTGGGGGCGGTGTTGTGGGGCTGAAGGAGATTACAGAGATAGGAAGGTGCGAGGCCATGGAAGGATTTGAAAACAAGGATGAGAATTTTGAAATCGAGGCGCTGCTTAACTCGGAGCCAATGTAGGTCAGCGAGCACAGGGGTGAACCTTTATAAAGTGCTGGTTAGGCCACAACTGGAGTATTGCGTCCAGTTCTGGTCACCACACTTTAGGAAGGATGTGAAGGCCCTTGAGAGGGTGCAGAGGAGATTTACCAGAATGCTTCCGGGGATGGGGGATCTTAGCTACAAGGACATGTTGGAGAAGCTGGATTTGTTTTCATTAGAACAAAGGAGGTTGAGGGGTGATTTGATAGAGGTGTACAAGATTATGACGGGTTTGGATAGGCTAGACGGGGAAAGGCTGTACTCACTAGTTGATGGTACAAGGACTAGGGGACACAGATTTAATGTTTTGAGCAAGAGATACAGGGGGGATGTGAGGAAAAACTTTTTACACAGCGAGTGGTGATGACCTGGAATTCACTGCCGACGGAAGTGGTGGAAGCGGAGACACTCAATGTTTTCAAGGGGAGACTGGATAGGCACTTGAGGGAAATAAACTTGCCGGGCTACGGGGATAGAGCCGGGGAATAGGACTGACTGGATTGCTCTACAGAGAGCCAGCATGGACTCGATGGGCCGAATGGCCTCCTTCTGTGCCGTTATGATTCTATGGGGGAAAAATTCGGTTGCTTTGCGCCTCCCATTAGCGCCAAGCAACTAGCGCCCAGGCGCGGCGCCGCCAACGAAATTCAGCAGGAGGTTAGTGGCGGCGGTAACTGTTAGCGCCCTGCGGCGCTGCGCCACCGGCAATGACGTCATTGCTGTGCGCAACGCCCCTGACTTACCGCCGGACGCTATGTTCGATGGGGTCAGGAGGGCCTACCTGAGGCTGGGGCAGCGCTAATTAAAGGCGAGGTGCCAGGCGGCCATTTTTGTTGCTGGCCGCCTGCCAGCACCTGCCCCCATTGCCGTCCCTGGCCTCCTGAACAGTCCCCCCGCGGAGTGCCGGCTGCGCTCCGTGAGCCCGGCACTTCTCTTGAGTGCCGTGCTCTTTTGCCAGCACTCCGATCCCTGGTGGCCCAGCTGCGCAAGGCCCCTCCCCTTTAAGAAGGGGAGGAAGGCCTGCAGTACCGCGGTGCCCCAAGAGGGAGGTGGGGCGTTTCCAGTAGCGCTCCGCTTCCCTCTTGGGGCGCTACCGATGAATTTTGGCCGAGGGGGCGCGACTCAATTTTTCCCCTATGACTCTATCCAATTCCCTTTTGAAAATTATTGTTGAATCTGCTTCTATGCAATTATTTACAATCTTATATTAATTGCCAGTAATAAATAGAAACTAGAATCAAAAACTGAAAGAACTCTGGCAGTCTCACAATATATTTCTAAACAATATTTTTAAATTCATAATTGCCCCCCGCCCCAAACCTTATACTATTGTTTCATTTTTTGACCATCCTCTTCCTAGGACATTGAATTAAATTGAACATTTTACATCTTGAGAAGAAGAACGATTGACATAATCCAGCAGCTTGTATTTCCCCATGACACAGACTTTCATTTGAGGGAAGCCTTTTTAATTTTTGGAGGAGGAACAGAAACTGTGATTTCGCCCACATAAGGCTTTAGTCTAAACCTATATGTACGGCCTTCAGGGTCTTATCCATCCACTGCCCTGCAGTAACATTTCATTGGTTAGTCTTGCGTGCTCTTCAAAACTACCCTGCACCCACACCTGATATTTTTCCTTGAAAAGGTTGTATGATTCAATTGGCCACAAACCAAGTGCTCCATTAGTCACACACATTTCTTTTATTAAAGCTTTGCATACAGAGAAGCCATGACTTTTCAAAGAATTTCAATTAGCCTGGGGTGCAAAAGGTATAGTTGCTCACGCCTGTTGATGCAAAAGGGTAAACCACAAATACGCAAAGAAGCAGCAGCTGCAAATGCTGAAGGCATGAGCGACAGTGAAATGGCCTCCGTTGGATTATTGAATGAGAAGAGTTAAAAATCCTTCCATCCAGACAAATCCCGGTGAGAGAGAGTCAGAGACTAAAAAAAGAAAGAAAAAACCTGAAAATCTGAAAAAAGAACAGAAAATGATGGAGATACAGGGGGCAAAATTGGGTCGCGCCCCCTTTGGGGTGCTAACTTCGCCGGGGTGCTACTTTTAGTGCCCCGAAAAAATTAGCGCCCCCGTGCCCGAAATTCACTGGTTGCGCCCCAAGAGGGAGGCGGGGCACTACTGGAAGCGGCCTGCTACCCTCTTGGGGGCGCTGCAAGTGAATATCGCGGCGCTACGTGCAGCAGCGCCACGCGCTACGGCACGTCACACCGTGGTACTGCAGGCCTTCCTCCCCTTCTTAAAGGGGACCCGGGGCCCTGCTGGGCCACCAGGGATCGGTGTGCCGGCAAAAGAGCCCGGCACTCAAGAGAAGTGTCGGGCTCATGGAGCGCAGCCTGCGCTCCGCGGGGGGGGGGCTGCAGAGGAGGCCGGGGATGGCAACGGCGGCAGGTGCTGGCAGGCGGCCAGCAACAAAAATGGCCACCCGGCACCTCGCCTTTAATTAGTGCCACCCCGGCCGCAGGTAGGCCCCCCTGACCCCATAGCGTCCGGTGGTAAGTCAGGGGGCGCTACCGAAGATTGCGGCTGGGACGCGAGCGGGGCACTGCGCACGGTGATGACGTCATCGCCGCAGGGCACTAACGGTTACCGCCGCCGTTAATCTCCCGCTGAATTTCGTAGGAGGTGTTGGCGGCGCCGTGCCCGGGCGCTAGTTGCTTGGCGCTAATGGGAGGCACAAAGCAACCAAATTTTTCCCCCATAGAATCATAACGGCACAGAAGGAGGCCATTCGGCTCATCAAGACCATGCCAGCTCTCTGTAGAGCAATCCAGTCAGTCCCTTTCCCCCGCTCTATCCCCGTAGCCCTGCAAGTTTATTTCCGTCAAGTGCCTATCCAGTCTCCCTTTGAAAACATTGAGTTTCTCCGCTTCCACCACTTCCGTTGGCAGCGAGTTCCAGGTCCTCACCACTCGCTGTGTAAAAAAGTTTTTGCTCACATCCCCCCTGTATCTCTTGCCCAAAACCTTAAATCTGTGTCCCCTAGTCCTTGTACCATCAACTAGTGGGAACAACTTTTCCCCGTCTAGCCTATCCAAACCAGTCATAATCTTGTACAGCTCTATCAAATCACCCCTCAACCTCCTTTGCTCTAACAAATCCAGCTTCTCCAACCTGTTCGCAAATCAACCGAAATTTTCCCCCACACAGTCAGCATCTGAAAAGAGAAAAGATTGAAAATTACAACAACAACTTGTATTTATATAGCGCCTTTAACATAATAAAACGTCTCAAGGCACTTCACAGGAGTATTATAAGACAAAAGATTTGACACCGAACCACATAAGGTGAAATTAGGGCAGGTAACCAAAAGCTTGGTCAAAGAGGTAGGTTTTAAGAAGCGTCTTAAAGGAGGAAAGAGAGGCGGCGAGGCGGAGAGGTTTAGACAGGGAATTCCAGAGCTTAGGGCCTAGGCAACAGAAGGCACGGCCACCAATGGTTGAGTGATTATAATCAGGGATGCTCAAGAGGGCAGAATTAGAGGAGCACAGATATCTCGCGGTGGGGGGGGCGGGGTTGTGCGGCTGGAGGTGATTACAGAGATAGGGAGGGGTAGAGGCCATGGAGGGATTTGAAAACAAGGATGAGAATTTTGAAATCGAGGCTTTGCTTAACCGGGAGCCAATGTAGGTCAGCGAGCACAGGGGTGATGGGTGAATGGGACTTGGTGCGAGTTAGGACACAGGCAGTTGAGTTTTGGATGACCTCAAGTTTACGTAGGGTAGAATGTGGGAGGCTAGCAAGGAGTGCATTGGAATAGTCAAGTCTAGAGGTAACAAAGGCATGGATGAGGGTTTCAGCAGCAGATGAGCTGAGGCAAGGGTGGAGACGGGCGATGTTACGGAGGTGGAAATGGGTGGTCTTAGTGATGGCGCAGATATGTGGTCGGAAGCTCATTTCAGGGTCAAATATGACACCAGGTTGCGAACAGTGTGGTTCAGCCTCAGACAGATGTTAGGGAGAGGGATGGAATCTATGTCTGGGAATGGAGTTTGTGGCGGGGACTGAAAACAATGGCTTTGGTCTTCCCAATATTTAATTGGAGAAAATTTCTGCTCATCCAGAACTGGATGTTGGACAAACAGTCTGACAATTTAGAGACCGTGGAGGGGTCGAGAGAAGTGGTGGTGAGGTAGAGCTATGTGTTGACAGCATACATGTGGAAACTAACGCTGTGTTTTCAGATGATGTCGTCAAGGGACAGCACGTGGATGAGAAATAGGAGGAGGCCAAGGATAGATCCTTGGGGGACACCAGAGGTAACGATGCAGGAGTGGGAAGAGAAGCCATTGCAGGTGATTCTCTGGCTACGATTAGATAGATAAGAATGGAACCAGGCGAGTGCAGTCCCACCCAGCTGGACAACGGTGGAGAGGCGTTGGAGAAGGATGGAGTGGTCAACCGTGTCAAAGGCTGCAGACAAGTCAAGAAGGACGAGGAGGGATAGGAATGAAATAATTACAACCATTTATACTCAGCCAAATTTACTATTTAAACTTCAGGA
Source organism: Squalus acanthias (assembly GCA_030390025.1). Classification (NCBI taxonomy): domain Eukaryota; kingdom Metazoa; phylum Chordata; class Chondrichthyes; order Squaliformes; family Squalidae; genus Squalus; species Squalus acanthias. The sequence goes on along the minus strand of CM059447.1, from coordinate 24,309,090 downwards.
TCAACAATTGCGGAAGGAAATGGATTTGTTTTTATCTACATACTTCAGCACATAATGGTGGGCTAGATTTCTTTTTTAAATCTTTCTGTACAGAGAATACATATCTCCATTTGATGTGGTTTCATTTCATGAAATTGTCAAGAAATACAAGTTTTTCTGTTAACTTCAAATAATTAAACGCTTAGTGGAAAAATCTTACCGTCTAATAACTAGAATGATAGAATGATACAGCACAAAAGTAGGCCATTCGGCCCATCACGCCTGTGCCAGGTCTTTGAAAGAGCTATCCAATTAGACCCACTCCCCTGCTCTTTCCCTATTACCCAGCAAATATTTCCTTTTCAAGTAAATGTTTCCTTTTCACGTAAAACAAATGACTTTCTTCCCCACTTTGTAAACATGGTAGACACATGAAAGTGACCAAAAGTTTCTTCAATGGCTAAATGTTTTGGCCAAAGAATTTACAAAATTGCAGCATATATATATTGGGACACATCGGGGGTAAATTTAGCCCCCAAAAGCGGGTGGGTTTGGGTCGGGTGGGGAGTTAACATTTTTAAAATTTCAAACACAAACCCAACCCGGGTCGTACCCGCCCACTTCGGTTTTAACATAGGTGGGACGGGGGTCGGTCATTGAAAGCTTTTAAGGAGGCTCATTGAAAGCTTTTAAGGAGGCTCCGCGCCTTGTAAGGGTTTGCGTGCGTGTCTCTCAGCCTGTGAGATTCGCGCGGCTCTGTGCAGCCTGTATGTCAGTGCGGGTTTAGGCCTTGTTGCCTGTTCTGGTCTCCAGCCAGTCTGGGAGCACTAGACACACCTGTGAGTGGTTCGAATCACTCGCCCTTACGGTTCTAGACACTGGACTTAGATGCGAGAGCGGTAATGGAGATGAAACTCATGTAGACTCGGTTGAATGGTACGAAATGGAAAATCTTTATTGCATGATATTTAAGATTACGAAATACATGTCATAAGCACAGATTAATGACAGTACAATCTTACACACAGTTATATAGCTAATTCTAGGGAAACGAGGAACGAACGACACACCGTAAATAGGGGCACACATTACAAGTATCCTTAATACTTAAACCCTCCCCTATCAATATCTGTCCTAGCTAGATTCGTAGGATTCGAGACTCATGCTCACCACTCGTGATAACTCGGAGAAATTCCGACTAGCTGATCGGATGTTTTCACCACAGCACCCACGTGTCGATCAGGGGGTCTCCTGGTCCCACTTGTTTACTTGCTTCTGCTCCGGCTAGCAGGCTGGAACGTCTGCTGTGATGAAGATCTGTGTTGGTTGGTTTAACAGGCACTGTCCTGATGGGTTTCACAGACCTGTCAATATCTTCTTGGAGGATCTTCCGAGGTCCGTTCTTGCAAGTTCAAAGAAGTCTCCCTGGCAAGGAAACTTGGCTATTCGACCTACAGGCGCGGTCGGGGCTTACTGACCGTGGCGATGAGTATGGTCTTCCTCTCTTCTCATCTCATCTCATCTCATCTCATCTCGGGCCTTCGGTTCCGATGCCAGTTACCAACATAGGTCTTCGTTACACGACACGAGGTGGATCCGACCGGATCACAAAGTTCAACAGTCTTTTTAAAAGAGACACCAGGCAAGCAGGAACAAGACGGCGAGTCAAGAACACAGGAGCAGCCACGAGGATACGAGTCGATCGGATAAGAGAAAGATGGACAGTTGGAGCTTGTAATTATAGTACAAAATCTTCCGTTTCCCGCCCAACCTTAATGTCCTTTCTTTTGTTTGGGTTTGGCGCTCAAATGTCTTGTATGGGTGATCTCCGTTCTTAATGGGTTTCGGGGCTACTCGTAAATGCCTGAGTACCTGTTAATATTTCTCCCATTGTTAAATCGGTCGGTGTTCTCCCTGGAGGGGTTTTGGGGCTTCCAAGTGTTTTGTATAACTACCCGCTAACGGCTCTCTCATCGTAGAGTCGTTTGGGATTTTACATATTAATGTCTTTGGATGGGCCCTTGATTACTTGGTACAATAGCTTTCATTCGTACCTGGGAGACCGATTTCAGTATTTATGTGTATACTGCAAACCCATAATGTCTCGTGTATTATCTTCAATGTGCTGAATCTTAATCGATCTTGCACAAATGTTTATTGGAACGCCATCTTGTCTGCCTGTTGAAAAGTCTAGAATGTTCTGCCACGAGGTGCGGCGGCCATTTTACAGGCTGCTTGTGTCCACTTTGAGAAACCTGACAGCATTCTGCTGAAATAAAAGCTGTTTGAACGAAACTCTGTGTTTTCTCCTTATTAATAAAATCGCGATATATTGCGAATTCTACAACCTCCATTTTAACATGTTTTCTATTTTTAACTAATGTTGGCCGGGTTTTCCTGGCCTCGGGGAAACCCGGCAGGCAAAAGGAGGCGAGAAGGGCTGGATCCGTAACATAAAGTGACTTTACAGCACGGCTTGCGGGCGAGGAGGAGCAGGAGCGTTTCCTCCCAGCCCGACAAGCTACCCAGTAAACCCCCACCCCAACATCACCGACCACCTCCGTGATCTACCTCCCTCCGCGACCACCATCTCACCTGCCCCCCCCGCCGACCACACTCTAACCCCCTGCAACCTCTTTCCCCAACACCACTGGGCCTACCTGCTCCACCAGCCTCGGTGCTGCAGGCTTTCCTGCCTGATAAGCAGCCAGCTGGCCAATCAGGCTGGCAGTCGGGTGAGAAACCTGGGAAAAATTGCAGTAAAAACCTGCAGCACACTCGGGAAACCTGTACTTCTGGGTTTCCCATCCATAACTCATCCCCCCATCTCCACACCCTGGCTCCAAACGCATGACGTAAATATTGGGGCCTTAGATTGGGAGAAGCAGAACCGCTCAAGACAATGAATTTCTAAAATATATTCGGGACAGTTTTCTAGAACAAGATGTTTTAGAATTGACACGTCATAATAGATTTAGTGATTTATTAATGAAGCAGAATTAGTTAACAATCTGATGGTAGGGGGACATCTTGCAAATAGTGACCATAATATGATTAAATTTGATAGTAAGTTTGAGAGGGAGAAGAGAGAGTCACAAGCCACGGTTTTAAATTTAACTTTAAGTAAGGCAAATTTTGAAAGGATGAAAAATGAATTGACCATTGCAAACTGGTCAGTAATACATGAGGGTTACTTTGCTGCTCCATTTTTAAATTATGAGGTGACCTTTTTCATTTTGCTTGGGTAAGTAAGTGGGACTTTGAAACTTCACTCTGTGGACATCTGTCCTGTTGCTCATTTAAAGAACTCTCTCTAAAAATGGGAGAGAGAAAAGCCAGGAATGAAAAGAATCTGAGAGAGAGACAAAAATAAAGTTAGAGTGAGAAAGAGTTGCAGAACATGAATGGTACATACAGGGAGAAAGTCATAATCAAGGATAGCAATAACCCAAGAGGAATAACAAGGAAAGGCGACATCACAGGAGAGAGAGTAGGAAGAAGGATTGGAGAAAGAATGAGTGTGACAAGGAAATCTTTCAGCATTATTAGGAAATGCATTCATGGTACAAGTGAGGTGAAATAGACTGCAGAGCACATATTTACACTGACATGCTCCCTATTGCCCTTGTTTTACTAATCTGGCTAGCATCAGTGAGATGCATTAAGTAATGTTACCACCATCATACTAAACAGGTTATTCTGTAGGGAAAGCTGTTTTAGCTTTCCCGACAACTCCAATAACCATTGTACATGTGGAGGTTGTTCTTCATGCACTGTGTACTTAATGCATGTGTGATGATGCTCCAAGTTTTAGAGGAGGAACACGGACACATCCATTGCACATTATCTACTGACTCGAGGGGTCTGGCTCACAGTGTTATGTAGGTATAATGCAGCTTCAATGCACATCATGAAATTTTAATGTACTTTTGATTCTGAAGCATTGTGCTGGTTCCGGTTGTTAAACTGGAGCTGACACAACAGAGACGATTTTAACCCTACCCACCCAATGGAAACCAGGCGGGTGGGCTATTAAAATTGCCCCGGTTACTCCCACCTTGGAGATGCGGGGAGCTGACGGTTCCCGATTTTAACCTGCTCAACTGAGCAGGCAACAAGAACACCCGCCCAAAGCCAGTGGGTCCTTTTTTACATATGCATGTTGTGTCTTGATGATGTCATTGGGACCCGACTGCAATTTTAACTCTGCAGCCTGAACGGGAAGCCATAGTCGGTTTCGTGCCAGGTGAAGAGAGTGGAGAAGAGGATCAGGGCCAGGAGAGATCCTGCATTGTCTTTGCGGGTGGCCACTAAATGAGGCTTGATAGTTAATATACCCCAGGCGAGTTTCTGACACTGCCAATCAGCTGGGAAAATTGGTCCAGAGTTAAAATTGGGCCTCTATTTCTCCAATGCCAGGCTAAAAATTGTGAAGCAAGTTCAGATTCAGTAGGCTAGATTTTGCGGGGATCAGCGGGCACGATCAGTGGTGGGTTGGGTGGGAAAGTGTTTTTTTGACCCAGTGAGTCAGGACCCGACTATGAACCCGCCGCCACGCGTCTTTACCAAATGTTGGGTCTGCCAGCGCTGAGCAGATCCGATATGCAGCGGCGGGGGAGGCAATTAAAATCATTAGTGGCTTGTTTACAGCCACTTAACAATGCTTTTTTCCCAGCTTTTTGGATTTGACAGGTCGCCCACTGGTTTCCCGCTGTGCCTAGACATCATCTGTGAAGCTGAGGCAGGAGGTCAGTGGCCATTGAATCAGCTGATGAGTTGACAGCTTCAAATGTCAAGTCAAAGCTCCCAGCTGATTGAGAAATGTTCCCTTAACCACTAACTTCTCTAAACTGCATTTCCACTACAGATTCAGGAAGCTGCAAGTCTTTACACAAGTCTCTATCCAGTCTGACCTCATTACCTCTGCCACCATTGACAGATCGCTTTGGTCATCTCCCATCACCTGCCATCTATTCCATCAGCATGGGTGCCCTTGAAACTCTCTCACCTTGGTCCTAAGAATCCAACCATGATCAGCCCCAACACCAGCAGCACCAGGCACACCAGCAGCACCAGGCACACCAGCAGCACCAACAATAACACCAACTTTCTCCACAATTAACTGATGCTGCACAGGACACAGGGCATCAGCACCCGACCACATTGCTGCCTGGGAGGCCAGGGATGGCCTCACCATGGCCAGATTTACTTCACTTGATGCTGTACACCCTGGCTGCTACATGATGTGCCAGGTTGACACCACCCCACACCAACACCATAAAACATTCCTACAATGCTCAAGCCATTCCTTTCACACTCATCACCATTGCAAGGGGTACAGTTATGTCTCACTAAGCCATTTCCAAAGATGCACACAAATCTGTCCAAGAATGCAAAGTGTTGAAAATAAAGGTTTCAATGTTTGACAGCACATTAACAGAAACTTTACATGAACATTGTATAAAACACCCAAGTGCCTACCTTTGTGTGTTGTTAGTTGGTATAATTGCACTAGGATGAGGGTGAGTACCTGGAGTACTGTGTACAATTTTGGTCTCCTTACCTAAGGAAGGATATACTTGCCATAGAGGGAGTGCAACAAAGGTTCACGAGATTGATTCCTGGGATGGCGGGACTGTCGTATGAGAAGAGATTGAGTAAACTAGGCCTGTATTCTCTTGAATTCAGAAGAATGAGAGGGGATCTCAATGAAGCATACAAAATTATTACAGGGCTTGATAGGGTGGATGCTGGGAGAATGTTTCCCTTGGCTGGGGAGTCTAGAACCAGGGGCCACAGCTTCAGGATAAAAGGTAGGCCATTCAGGACTGAGATGAGAAGAAATTTCTTCACACAGAGGGTGGTGAATCTTTGGAATTCTCTACCCCAGAAGGCTGATGAGGCTCAGTCATTGGGTATATTCAAAACAGAAGTCGATAGATTTCTGACTAGTAAAGGCATCAAGGGATATGGCGATAGGGCCGGTGAATGGAGTTGAGGCAGAAGATCAGCCATGATCTCATTGAATGGCGGAGCAGGCTCGAAGGGCCGAATGGCCTACTCCTGCTCCTATTTCTTATGTTCTTATGTGAGTGTGATGGGTGGCTATTGAGATGGGGAAGTGATAATGTAGATAGAGAGGATGGGTGGAGGTGCAAGGTAAGTTGGTGTGAGTAAGGATGTGCAGGAGTAGGGTAGGGAAGGCAGAGTGAGGGGGATGTGATGAGAGGCACAGCAGGATGAGGTTGAGTGTGGCTTTGTACTAACGTTTTGTGATCTACTGAGATCATTGAAACATTTGCGGCACTGCACCCAGGTCCTCCTGACCACATCCCTGCTTGTGCCCACCTCTGCAATGTGCAACCAGGCTGCGTGGACTCCTGGGGAGGTCTCTTCCGCCCATGGGAAGGGAAGAGGACCTCCTTGCATGCTGCGACTCCCTCCATAAGCATATGGAGGGAGTCATGGGAGAGCCTGGGTGCAGCCCTGCACCTCTGTGCAGTGCTTGTCAGTGTTTGCAGCACCTCAATGCTGTAGAACACTGACAGCATAAATGTCAAAATAAATTTGGACATGGTCTCTTTAAGGAAACTGGCTAATGACGTGTCATCAAATGACCTCACCAGATTCGCTTCCTCTAATTGGCTGGGAAACGCGCTGGGCGGGCTTAACAAACCCAATCACGGTGAATTCATTTTAGAGGCTGGGATGGAGACAGCAGCGGGGTCGGGACCCGCCACTGACGTCACCCGCCACGGACCCACCGAGGTTCGTAAAATCGCGGCCAGTGGTTCTATACTGTTAGTTTCATAGTATCACAGAATTTTACTGCACAGAAAGAGGCCATTTAGCTGATTGTAGACTCGCTGAAAAAGTTATCCACTTAAGTCTCCTTATTTAAGGAAGGGTATACTTGCATTGGAGACAGTTCAGAGACGATTCACTCAGTTGATTCCTGAGATGAGGGGGACTTATGAAGAAAGGTTGAGCAGGTTGGACCTATACTCATTGGAATTTAGAAGAATGAGAGGTGATCTTATTGAAACATATAAGATACTGAGGGGGCTCGACAGGTGGATGCAGAGAGGATGTTTCCCCTCGTGGGGAAATCTAGAACTCGGGGGCATAGTTTCAGAATAAAGGGTCGCCCTTTTAGAACTGAGATGAGGAGGAATTTCTTTTCTCAGAGGGTCGTAAATCTGTGGAATTCTCTGCCCCAGAGAGCTGTGGAGGCTGGGTCATGAAATACATTTAAGGTGGAGATAGACAAATTTTTGCAAGACAAGGGAGTGAAGGGTTATTGGGAGCGGGCAGGGAAGTGGCTTTGAGCCCAAGATCAGCCATGATCTTATTGAATGGCGGAGCAGGCTCGAGGGGCCAAGTGGCCTATTCCTGCTCCTATTTCTTGTTATGCTCTTGTTAGTCCCTTTACTCTGCCCTATCCCCATACCCTTTTAAATTTTTATTTTTTTCAAATATTTATCCATTTCTCTTTCAAAAGCAGTATAGTTTGTGTTTCTCATAGGGCAGGTTATGCCCTAATAACCCTTTGCATAGTATTAAAAAAAAACCTTTAACCTCTCCCAATGTTCTTTTGTTGTTGACTAACTGACCAATGCAAATTGTTTTTCCCGAGTTACTTTATCAAAACCTCTCAGAATTTTGAATACTCCTATCAAATCTCTTTTTAATATTTTGTTTCTTCTAATGAAGGCCACACACCAAACTTTTGCTACTCATGGCATAAATTCTAATAATGTATAACAAGGGGACAGTTCTGATTTTTACACTGAATGTATGGGGATGGGGGAGGAGGGAAAAATTCAGCATTGGGGGCCCTTCTGGGAATTGAACCAAAACAAAGAAATGCACAAAATATTTGCTTTATGAAGTGATTGATATATTTTATTTCTCTCATCAGACTGTGGGAAACCTAAAATTGTGCAATGACTAAGTTTTATAGACTACCAACTGGGAAATTAATAGCAGGCACAGTTCTTTTCCATTTACAGATCATAGTAATAAAACTGTTGCAATTCTGTCTTCCTGCCAACACTTTAGTTAAATGGTTCTGCTGTAACCTCGTACGCCTCCTCTGGACCGATCTTTTATTTCTTTACTTGTCCCATTACCACCTCCTTTTGCCTTGCACCCTCATCTCTTTTGTCATTACTCACTCCTGCCCTCCAACCTGTCACAGATGTTCCCTTTGTTCTTTCCACGGCTCTGCACTTCCTTAAACACTGTTAAAGCTCTAACTTCCTTCCAGTTCTGATGAAAGGTCATGGATCTGCAATGTTAACTCTCTCCACTGATGCTGCCTGACCTGCTGAGTGTTTATAGCATTTTCTGTTTTTATTTCTGCTTTATTCAATGTTCACAGCAAATTGCACTTTCCACAGGCGGACCCCATCTTTTATGATGCGAAGCTTACACCATAATACATGCCATGAATTTTAATATTGTGCCACCATTTTACAGCAATATTTTGCACTGGCGAATGCTTGGACTGCTCACCATGCACTCCTGTCCACTCCAAAAGGTGGAAAGCACCATACCGTCAGACCACACCATTCAGGTCCAAACTAATAGTTGAATTTAGTTACAAGATTTCTAATTACACAGAAGCAAAGGGAAATATAGCAGATAATTAGCAATAAAATGCTGGACTCAAAACAATATCTTAAAATGTTTCCAGACTTGGAGAAATCTTTTCAGAATCTTTTACCTGGGGGGAAAAATTCGGTTGCTTTGCACCTCCCATTAGCGCCCTAAGAGGGCGCTAACTGGGCACAAAGCAACTAGCGCCCGGGCGCGGCGCTGCCAACGCCTCCCGTGAAATTCAGCAGGAGGTTAGCGGTGGCGGTAGCCTTTAGCGTCCCGCGGCCACGATCTTCGGTATCGCCCACTGACTTACCGCCGGTCGCTATGTCCGACGGCGTCAGGGGGGCCTACCTGCGGCCAGGGTGGCGCTAATTAAAGGCGAGGTGCCAGGCGACCATTTTTGTTGCTGGCTGCCTGCCAGCACCTGCCCCCGTTGCCGTCCCCGGCCACCTCAGCAGCACCCCCGCGGAGTGCCAGCTCTGCAAGGCCCCTCCCCTTTAAGAAGGGGAGGATGGCCTGCAGTACCGCGGCGTGACGTGTCGCGCTATTCCCTCGCAACGCCCCAAGAGGGAGGCGGGGCGCTTTCAGTAGCGCCCCGCTTCCCTCTTGGGGCGCTACCGATGAATTTCGGCCACGGGGGCGCTAATTTTTGCGGGGCACTAAAAGTAGCGTCCCAAAGGGGGCGTGACTCAATTTTTCCCCCCTTGTCTTTTGATGAATGTGACATATGTACATGGATCTGCTTCCTGGAGTCTCATCTCACTACAGTAATATGGAAACAAGTAGGATTAACAGAATAGGGGGGAAAAAACATTTATACTGCACCAAGCAAGCTTACGACATCCCAGATTAAAGCTGTTCTTTCCCACTAGGTAAGTGATCATGTCACTGACCACAACATAATTCAGTTTAAAGTAATTATGGAAAGAGACCAGGAAATATTGAAGGTAAAAATGCTCAACTGGGGAAGAGCAGATTTCAGTGATTTAAGAAGGGACCGAGCACAAGTAGATTGAAAAAGGTGATTGCAGAGTAAAGCAGTAACGGAGCAATGGAGGGCATTCAGGGAAGAGCTAGCTCAAGTACAAACTAGACATATTCTTTGAAGGGAAATGGTAGAGCATCCAAAGCTAATGCGCCATGGATGACAAAGGGAATAAAAGTTAAAATAAAATTGAAAAAGGAGGCTTATGACAAATGTCAGGAGCAAGATTTAGTTAATAACCAGGAAGATTAAAGAAAGTACAGCAGGGAATTGTAAAAGTTAATACGGGATTCAAAGAAAGATTACTTGAAAAGACAACATTAAATTGAACCCTAAAACATAGTGGGCCAACATTTGCAGTCGGAGGCTTCCCGCGGGCAGATACCTCCGACCTGCAAAAATTCTATGAATGTACCTGGTGGCCCGGGAGTACGGAACTCCAATAAGCATGAATGGGAATCACTTAAAAAATACACCAACACATGTAATATATTTTTTTTTAAATTACATATTTAAAATTAATTAAAATGCCATTTAATTAAATATTTTAAACAAAAATTTAATTTTTTAAAAAAAAATTATATGTTTTTAGGGGGCTAAAAATAAACTTACCTTATTGAAGAGTATTTTTAATTTATAAATGAGTGATAACATTTATTTTTCTATTTTTTAAAACTCTTATGGTGGTAAAAGTAGGCCTTGCCAGGCGTAAGAATTTGACAGGCATTCAGTGGGCGGAAGTTGTGCAAATAGAGCAGCTCTCCACCCGCAGAGGCCCTTCTCCTGGGGATGTGGAGGACCTGTCAAGAGAATTCTTCACAGATCGCAAGTGCTGGATTTTAGCGGATGCGCTTCACATGCGTCCGCACCTCCTATGCACCCGTAGGGGTCGCAAAATACGGCCCATTAAGTGTAAGCAGTTAGCTAGGGAAAAGGTTGGGTCTATTTAGGACCCAAAGGGAAATCTTCATGTTGAGGCAGAGGATATGGCAAAAGTAGTAAATGAATACTTTGCATCTGTCTTCTCAAAGGAAATGGATGATGTGAAGGTTACACTAAAAGAGGAGAGGGAAGTTATGGATAGGATAATAATAGACAGAGAAGATGTACTAAAAAGATTAACATTACTGAAAGTTGGTAAGTCACCTGGTCCAGATGGAATGCAACCTAGGTTGCTGAAAGAAGCAAAGGTAGAAATAGCAGAGGCATTGGTCACAATTTTTCAATCCTCATTTCATACAGGAGTAGTGCCGGAGGACTGGAGGGTTGCTAATGTTATACCACTATTCAAGAAAGGGAAGAGGGATAAACCAGGAAACTACAGGCCAGTCAGCCGAACATTGGTGGTGGGGAAGTTATTGGAAACCATTATCAGGGACAAAATAAACTTTCATTTGGAACGGCATGGGTTAATCAAGGAAAGCCAGCATGGATTTGTTAAAGGAAAATTGTGTCTGACTAACTTGATTGAATTCTTTGATGAAGTAACAGCAAAGGTTGATCAAGGTAGTGCAGTAGATGTTGTGTATATATGGACTTTCGGAAGGCATTCGACAAAGTGCCACACAAATGGCTTATTAAGAAGATGGAAGCCCATGGAATTAAGGGGAAAATGGTGGTATGGATATAAAGTTGGCTCAGTGAAAGGAAGTAAAGGGTGGTGGTGGATGGATGTTTTTCAGACTGGGAGGTGGTTTGCAGTGGTGTTCCCCAAGAGTTCATTACTCTTTGCAATTTTTATAAACGACCTAGACTCGGGTGTAGGGAGCAGCGTTATAAAGTTTGCAGATGGTATGAAACTTGGCAAAGTAGTAGATCATGATGAGGATAGTTGTGGACTTCAGGATGACAGGATGGTGAAATGGGCAGAAGCACGGCGGATGGAGTTCAATGCGGAGAAGTGTGACGTGATGCATTTTAGGAGGACTAATATGGAAAGATGGTACACTATAAATGGCATGATTTTGAAACAGAGAGACCTTGGTGTTCATATACACAAATCCTTAAAGGTGGCAGGGCAAGTTGATAAGGCGATTAAAAAAGCATATGGGTTACTTGGGTTTATAAATAGAGCAATGGAATATAAAAGCAAAGAGATCTTTATAAATCACTGGTTAGGCCTCAGCTGGAGTATTGTGGACAATCCTGGGCACCACCTTCAGGAAAGATGTAAAGGCAACACGGTGGCATAGTGGTTAGCACTGGTGTCTCACAGCGCCAGGGACCCGGGTTCGAATCTGACCTCGGGTGACTGTCTGTGTGGAGTTTGCACATTCTCCCTGTGTCTGCGTGGGTTTCCTCCGGGTGCTCCGGTTTCCTCCCACAGTCCAAAAATGTGTGGGTTAGGTTGATTTGGCTATGATAAATTGACCCTTAGTGTTAGGGGGGAATTAAATACGTGGGGTTACAGGGGTAGGGTGTATTGTGGGGATTAAAGCAGGGACAGGGTGCTGGATTTGGATGATCAGCCATGATCGTATTGAATGGTGGAGCCGGCTCGACGGGCCGAATGGCCTACTCCTGCTCCTTGTTTCTATGTTTCTATTAGAAAGGGTACAGAGAAGGTTTGCCAGGATGTTACCAGGGATGAGGGACTTCAGTTATGAGGAGAGGTTGGAAAAGTTAGGACTGTTCTCCTTGGAACAGAGAAGGCCAAGAGGTGACCTAATAGAGATTTTCAAGATAATGAGAGGTGTTGACAGAGTAAAAAGGAAAAAATTATTCGCTCTGGTGAGTGGGCCAATAACTAGAGGTCATAGATTGAAAATCATTGAAAAAAGAGCTAGAGGGGAGATGAGGAGAATTTTTTCCACTCAGGGAGTTGTTGGGATCTGGGACGCTCTACCTGAAAAGGTGGTGGAAGCTGATTCCATAAATAATTTTAAAAGGGAGTTGGACAGGTACTGGAGGATGAGGAACTTACAGGGTTATGAACAAAAAGTGGGGATGTGGGACTAAGCACGACTGCTCTTTCAAAGAACCAGCACAGGTACGGCGGGCCAAATGGTCTCCTTCTGTGCTGTAACTATCTATGATCTATGATTTTATCGAATCAATTTTACCTTCCAGACTTCCAGCTTTCTGGTGAGTTGATTGATTTTAAAATATGACTTTCATATCAAATAGCTTTCTATTCTCAAACAGAGAAACTTGGCACTGACATGAGACAGCAAGCTTACAAATATTATCATATCAAAAGATTAGAGAACTTCTGAAGTAACCAACTTGTAATTACAGGCAATTAACAGCACAGGGAACCAGATAATTCTTTCTCCCGAAACCTGTATGTTCTCGAGAGTTTTGTGTATTGCCTCATTTCCTCAGACAAAGACAAAATAATTATTTTCCTCGTGGAATTACCAGAGTTCAATGTTTAATTCATAACATATTGATATATATTTCATATAAAACAAATATAATATGGAGTTGTTTGACTGGAAGCAAGTGTTTATGTTGGTAATTACACTCTTTGAAATTCTTCCTGGGCCAAAACTGCCCTGGAAAATTGTGCTGTGCCAGTGATGAGAGTGTGACTAGATCCATTAGGGAAGTTTGACAGTAGAAGATGCTACATGTTCAAACTTGCATAAGGTGCCTCACGTACTGACACACACTAGCCTTGCCATCTGATGAGACATGAATCAAATGATTACACTCTCTCAAGTAGACGGGCGTTTTCCCGGTGTCCTTTCCAACATTTCTCTCTCAACCAACACTTAAAACATATGATTTGGTCATTTATTTCAATGCTATTTGTGCGACCTCGCTGTGCATAAATTGATCGCCGTGTTCCGTGCATTACAACAGTGATTACACTTTGAAAAAAAGGACTAAATTGGCTGTAAAGCGTTTTTGGGCAGCCTGAGGTCATGAAAGGTGCTAAATAAATACAAGTTCTTTGTTTCCAGACATGCTTCATTGCCGGCATTCTAAAATGTGCTTTCTCCTATTCCACCTGGTGGCCTCGAGTAGGAGTTGGGAGAGTCCCGTGTCCAGCCTCACCTAAGCACAGCACCCAGCAACATCCACCCCTGCAGTGGCAAGCACCACTCAGGAATGGTCAGTTAGTAGAAGGGAGCACTGGGTGAAGCATAAAGCACAAGTGAGGAGAAGCAAGCACAGGTGAAATTGAAGGAGCCATACCCTGCTGCCCAGTTCAAGGGCTCCTTCAGGATTCAGAGCTCACAGAGCCTGCTTACAAGTGTAATGTTGTAGGCCAGCATCAGCAGTTCATGCAGTCATTTGAGAGCATCCCCAGCAACTTGTTCATTTTAGGGCCGCGTCTGTGCAGAGTTGCATTAATTCCTGCCTTAGTCACCGAATGCCTCTCTGGTCGGGTCTGGAGGTGACGAAAAGGGAGATCGTGGGGGGCTGGAGAGATTCCAGCAGGTTTGCTTGAGTGGCCAGCGGGAAGCACTGCTGCTCCTTCTGGCCCCCAAGCAGTGCTGGAAAAGCACTTACCTGCTGGATCTGGCAGCTCCCACCTCCTTTTAGCTGCCAGTTTTCCAAACCCCAGGGAAACCCGTGCTGAAGGTATTAATTCCAAACTGCTGACCAAATCTGAGGCACGGAGCCACATTTAAACATTGTAATCACTGACCCACCTCTCCAGAGCAAATTATTCGTCGACCCCAAACCCGCCACGATTAAACCGGATGTAGGTGCAATCGCGCTGGATTGGGTTTGAGTTACCCATTTTTAGCAATTCAACCCGACACTGTCCCATTCATGATTCTATTTAATCAATTTTACCATTCAAGTAGATCTCAGACTTCCAGCTTTCTGATGAGTTGATTGCTTTTAAAATATGGCTTTTATGTCAAATGGGAACGGTAGCATAGTGATAATGTCACTGGGCTAGTAATCCAGAGACTTGAGTTCAAATCCCACCAAGGCAGCTGGGGAATTTAAATTTAAATAAATCTGGAATAATTACTAGTATCAGTAATGGTAACCATGAAACTATCAGATTGTCGTAAAAACCCATCTGGTTTACTAATGTCCTTTAGGGAAGGAAATCTGCCATTCTTACCTGGTCTGGCCTATATGTGACTCCAGACCCACAGCAATGTGGTTGACTCTTAATAGCCCTCTGTTGTAACAAACTGCTACGAAACAAAATAATAAAAATGAAACCGGACGGATCAACCTCGGCAACTAACTGCCCTCTGAAATGGCCTACCAAGCCACTCAGTTGTAACAACCGCTACGAAACACAAAAATAAGAATGAAACTGGACAGACCACCCGGCATCGACCTCGGCATTGGCTACGGACACGACAACGGCGCACCCAGCCCAGTCGACCCTGCAAAGTCCTCTTCACCAACATCTGGGGACTTGTGCCAAAATTGGGAGAGCTGTCTCACAGACTAGTCAAGCAACAGCCTGACATAGTCATACTCACAGAATCATACCTTTCAGCCAATGTCCCAAAACTCCTCCATCACCATCCCTGGGTATGTCCTGTCCCACTGGCAGGACAGACCCAACAGGGGTGGTGGCACAGTGGTATACAGTTGGGGAGGCGTGGCCCTGGGAGTCCTCAACATTGACTCTGGACCCCATGAAGTCTCATGGGTTCAGGTCAAGCATGGGCAAGGAAACCTCCTGCTGATTACCACCCACCGCCCTCCCTCAGCTGATGAATCAGTACTCCTCCATGTTGAACACCACTTGGAAGAAGCACTGAGAGTAGCAAAGGCACAGAATGTACTCTGGGTGGGGGACTTCAATGTCCATCACCAAGAGTGGCTCAGTAGCACCACTGCTGGCCGAGTCCTGAAGGACATAACTGCCAGTCTGGGCCTGCGACAGGTGGTGAGAGAACCAACACAAGGGAAAAACCTACTTGACCTCGTCCTCACCAATCTATCTGTCGCAGATGCATCTGTCCATGACAGTATTGGTAGCAGTGACCACCGCACAGTCATTGTGGAGACGAAGTCCCGACTTCACACTGAGGACACCCTCCATCATGTTGTGTGGCACTACCAACATGCTAAATGGGATAGATTCAGAACAGATCTAGCGGCTCAAAACTGGTCATCCATGAGGCGCTGTGGGCCATCAGTAGCAGCAGAATTGTATTCCACCACAATCTGTAACCTCATGGTCCGGCATATCCCTCACTCTACCATTACCATCAAGCCAGGGGACCAACCCTGGTTCAATAAGGAGTGTAGAAGAGCATGCCAGAAGCAGTAACAGGCGTACCTAAAAATGAGGTGCCAACCTGAGGAAGCTGCAACACAGGACTACATGCATGCTAAAAAGCGGAAGCAGCATGCTATAGACAGGGCTAAGCGATCCCGCAATCTACGGATCAGATCAAAGCTCTGCAGTCCTGCCACATCCAGTCGTGAATGGTGGTGGACCATTAAACAACTAACTGGAGGAGGAGGCTCCATGAATATCCCCATCCTCAATGATGGTGGAGCCCAGCACGTGAGTGCAAAAGACAAGGCTGAAGCGTTTGCAACCAGCTTCAGCCAGAAGTGCCGAGTGGATGATCCATATCGCGCTCCTCCTGTGGTCCCCACCATCACAGAAGCCAGTCTTCAGCAAATTCGATTCACTCCACGTGATTTCAAGAAACGGCTGAGCGCACTGGATACAGCAAAGGCTACGGGCCCCGACAACATCCCCGTTATTGTGCTGAAGACTTGTGCTCCAGAACTAGCCGCGCCTCTAGCCAAGCTGTTCCAGTACAGCTACAACACTGGCATCTATCCGACAATGTGGAAAACTGCCCAGGTGTGTCCTGTCCACAAAAAGCAGGACAAATCCAATCCGGCCAATTACCGCCCCATCAGTCTACTCTCAATCATCAGCAAAGTGATGGAAGGTGTCATCGACAGTGCTATCAAGCGGCACCTACTCACTGATGCTCAGTTTGGGTTCCACCAAGACCACTTGGCTGCCGACCTCATTACAGCCTTGGCCCAAACATGGACAAAGGAGCTGAATTCCCGAGGTGAGGTGAGATGAGAGTGACTGCCCTTGACATCAAGTCAGCATTTGACTGAGTGTGGCATGAAGGAGCCCAATAAAACTGAAGTCAATGGGAATCAGGGGGAAAACGCTCCACTGGCTGGAGTCATAACTAGCACAAAGGAAGATGGTTGTGGTGATTGAAGGTCAATCATCACAGCTCGAGGACATCGCTGCAGGAGTTCCTCAGGGCAGTGTACTAGGCCTAACCATCTTCAGCTGCTTCATCAATGACCTTCCCTCCAACATAAGGTCAGAAATGTGGATGTTCGCTGATGATTGCACAGTGTTCAGTGCCATTCACAACACCTCAGATAATGAAGCAGTCCATGCCCGCGTGCAACAAAACCTGGATGACGTTCAGGCTTGGGCTGATAAGTGGCAGGTAACATTCGCACCACAGAGGTGCCAGGCAATGACTATCTCCAACAAGCGAGAGTCTAAACACCGCCCCTTGACATTCAATGGCATTACCATCACCGAATCCCCCACCATCAACATCCTGGGGGGTCACCATTGACCAGAAAATTAACTGGACCAGCCACAAAAATTCTGTGACAACAAGAGCAGGTCAGAGGCTAGGTATTCTGCGGCAAGTGTCTCACCTCCTGACTCCCCAAATCCTTTCTACCATCTACAAGGCACAATTAAGGAGTGTGATAGAATACTCTCCACTTGCCTGGGTGAGTGCAGCTCCAACAACACTCAAGAAGCTCGACACCATCCAGGACAAAGCAGCCCGCTTGATTGGCACCCCCTCTACCACCTTAAACATCCACTCCCTCTACCACCGGCGTACCGTGGCTGCAGTATGTACCATCTTAGATGTATATCGCCGATCCTTCATCGTCGCTGGGTCAAAATCCTGGAACTCCCTACCTAACAGCACTGTGGGAGTATCTTCACCACATGGACTGCAGCGGTTTAAGGAGGCGGCTCACCACCACCTTCTCAAGGGCAATTAGAGATGGGCACTAAATGCTGGCCTTGCCAGCGACGCCCATCCCATAAAAACGAATTAAAAAAAAATTGCTTTCTATTCTCAAACAGAGAAACTTGGTACTGACATGAGACAGCAAGATTGCAAATATTATCATATCAAAACATGAGAGAATTTCTGAAGTAACCAACTTGTAATTACAGGCATTTCACAGCACAGGGAACCAGAATGTTCTTTCTCCCGAAACCTGTATGTTCTCGAGAATTTTGTGTATTGTATTGCCTCATTTCCTCAGACAAAGACAAAAGAATTATTTTCATAGTAGAAGATGCCTCACGTACTGACACACACTAGCCTTGCCATCTGATGAGACATGAATCAAATGATTACGCCCTCAAGTTGACATAAAAGATCACATGACTATTCCGAGCAGGGAAGATTTCCCAGTGTCCTTTCCAACATTTCTCTCTCAACCAACACTTAAAACATATGATTTGGTCATTTATTTCAATGCTATTTGTGCGACCTCGCTGTGCGTAAATTGATCGCCGTGTTCCGTGCATTACAACAGTGATTACACTTTGAAAAAAAGGACTAAATTGGCTGTAAAGCGTTTTTGGGCAGCCTGAGGTCATGAAAGGTGCTAAATAAATACAAGTTCTTTGTTTCCAGACATGCTTCATTGCCGGCATTCTAAAATGTGCTCTCTCCTATTCCACCTGGTGGCCTCGAGTAGGAGTTGGGAGAGTCCCGTGTCCAGCCTCACCTAAGCACAGCACCCAGCAGCATCCACCCCTGCAGTGGCAAGCACCACTCAGGAATGGTCAGTTAGTAGAAGGGAGCACTGGGTGAAGCATAAAGCACAAGTGAGGAGAAGCAAGCACAGGTGAAATTGAAGGAGCCGTACCCTGCTGCCCAGTTCAAGGGCTCCTTCAGGATTCAGAGCTCACAGAGCCTGCTTACAAGTGTAATGTTGTAGGCCAGCATCAGCAGTTCATGCAGTCATTTGAGAGCATCCCCAGCAACTTGTTCATTTGAGGGCTATCTAGAGGGTCCATAGTCCGCGTCTGTGCAGAGTTGCATTAATTCCTGCCTTAGTCACCGAATGCCTCTCTGGTCGGGTCTGGAGGTGACGAAAAGGGAGATCGTGGGGGGCTGGAGAGATTCCAGCAGGTTTGCTTGAGTGGCCAGCGGGAAGCACTGCTGCTCCTTCTGGCCCCCAAGCAGTGCTGGAAAAGCACTTACCTGCTGGATCTGGCAGCTCCCACCTCCTTTTAGCTGCCAGTTTTCCAAACCCCAGGGAAACCCGTGCTGAAGGTATTAATTCCAAACTGCTGACAAAATCTGAGGCACGGAGCCACATTTAAACATTGTAATCACTGACCCACCTCTCCAGAGCAAATTATTCGTCGACCCCAAACCCGCCACGATTAAACCGGAGGTAGGTGCGATCGCGCCGGATTGGGTTTGAGATACCCATTTTTAGCAATTTAACCCGACACTGTCCCATTCATCCCGGGGGGAGGTGAGTTAAAATCTCCCCTCCCCCTTCCCCGTGGTGTTGCAAACTCAGCTCAGGGTCAAATAGGACATCAAGGTTGCGGACTGTCTGGATCAGCCTGAGACCATGGCTGAGACGGGTTTGGAATTGATGGAAAGGGTGTAGAGTTTGTGGTGGGGGCTGAAGATAATGGCTTCGAAATTCCCTGTGTTTAACTGGAGCAAATGGTGACTCATGCAAGACTGGGTGTCAGTTAAGCAGTCGGGCCACATAGATGTAGTGAAGGAGTTGGAAGAGATGGTGGAGATGTAGAGCTGGGAGCCATTATGTGGAAGCTGATCCGATGTCTGCAGATGATGTTGCCAAGGAGCAGCAACTAGATGAGGCAGAGGAGGGTCTAAGTAACAGTGCAGGGCCGGAAGAGAATCCATTGCTTGAAATGCTCTAGTTACGATTGGATAGGTTGCAGTAGAACCAAGAAAGATAATCCCACTGAGCTGGACAACAGAGATGAATCATTGGAGGAAAAAGTGTGATTGCCTGTGTCAATGGGATAATGCACCATGGTCACAGTCATAGAGGGTGTGATTTGTGACTTTGCTTAAGGTCATCACCGTGCTAAAGCAGAGGAAAAATTGGAAGTTGTGGAAAAGATGGGCATGGATTTGGGAAGTGAAAACATGTTCAAGGACATTAAAGAAGCAACAGCGGGCTAGAAATTTGGCTCCTTTGCACCTGCCGTTAGTGCCTCTGGGGGCGCTAACGGAGCGCAAAGGGCTTATCGCCTTGGGGGTGGGGGGGGGAAAGCGCCTCCCAAGAAATTCGGTGGGGCGTTGCTGAGGCGCTACCCGATAGCGCCATGCCCCCGCCGGTAGCTCCCCAAGCCGCTGCGCCACCGGCAGTGATGTCATCGCTGTGCGCCGTGACCCCTTACCGCCCCGTGGCAGAAATTTGGCTGTGCCCCGCGAGGCTGCCGCGGGCGATGTCAAGCTGAATTTAGCGACCAGGGCGGTACTTCCGCTCCAGGCGCTAAATGTCCGTCCTTAACTCGGGTACTGCCCCTAAACGCCCCCAAATTTTTGAATTTATAATGTAAGTCATTCTGAAGCCATAAAAATGCATTCAAAAATACAAACAAATACATGATGGTGTCAGTGAGGAGAAATATTGAAACATCACCTAAACAATCTCCATAAAACACTAAAAATATGACTTTGGACTCTGCCTTGCTTAAAATTTTGGCGTAAATTTATAACCCGTTCAGAATGGCGTTAATGCAAGAAACTCGCATTCTCTGGGGAGTTTTGCACGGGGAACTGTGTCAATGAGCAGGAGAGGTTTTCAGCAGCGGTTTGCTGAAAGATCCAGGAAAGTCGGATATAGCATAAAAGCTGGTGTAAGTCACGTGCAACTTTCCTCGCTCTTCTGTACTGACAATCAGCATTACGCCGTACTAATGCCGTCGTTGCTCCAAAAATTACGAGGAAATTCCGGGCCTGAATGTCCAAAGCCTGCTTTATCAAATAACACAATTTCACAAGCTGATCTGTACAGTGAGCGTAAAGGACTCTTTGGACTTGTCAGTAACCATTGTTATCAAACAGGTGACTCAACTCCCAAAATAGTCACAGCAATATTTTAGTAGGTGTCGGAGACATTGCAGTACGTGCTCATTACTCCAAGAGTTAAGGACAAACTTCATCACACTCATTTGCTGACTTTGCTTACATAAGCCATTTTAGACAAAGGGAAAGGAGTGGCAAGCACGTGACTGCAGAAACAATAATGGTTTAAAGTGCTGCAATGTTTTCTGATAATGGTGAAAGGTAATTGAAGCAGTACTCTGCAGAATATTCATAAACCTTAGCATAACACTTGAAAGGGGCATTATCTTCATGAAAAGCTTTGGCAAACATTTTGTTTTCACTATGTAAGTTAAAAGGACCATAGAAAATGCAAACACAGCACTGGAATTCATTTCTGGAGGAATAGAATGAAAAGCAGGGAAATTTGGTTAAACTTGTTAAGAACCTTGGTTAGACCACACTTGGAATACTGTGCACAGTTCTGGTCTCCATATTACAAAAAGGATATAGAGGCACTGGAGATGGTTCAAAAAAGATTTACAAGGATGATAACAGAACTCAGAGGTTATAACTATCAGGAAAGATTGTACAGGCTGGAGCACTTTTCTCTAGAAAATTCAATCTGGAGAAGTGTAAGGTAATGCATTTGGGGAGGGCTAACAAGGCAAGGGAATACACAATAAATGGTAGAATACTGTGAAGTGTAGAGGAACAGATGCCTGAGGGTAGCAGGACAGGATGTTGCCAGGACTGGAGAATTTTAGCTGTGAGGAAAGTTTGGATAGGCTGGGGTTGTTTTCTTTGGAACAGAGGAGGCTGAAGGGAGATTTAATTGAGGTGTATAAAATTATGAGGGGCCCAGATAGAGTGGATAGAAAGGACCTATTTTCCTTAGCAGAGAGGTCAATAACCAGGGGGCATAGATTTAAAGTAACTGGTAGAAGGGTTAGAGGGAAGTTGAGGAGAAATTTATTTACCCAGAGGGTGGTGGAGATCTGGAACTCACTGCCTGAAAGGGTGGTAGAGGCAGAAACCCTCATTGCATTTAAAAAGTACTTGGATATGCACTTGAAGTGCCGTAACCTGCAAAGCTACGGACCAAGAGCTGGAAAGTGGGATTAGGCTGGATAGCTCTTTTTTTGGCTGGCACAGACACGATGGGCTGAATGTCCTCCTTCTGTGCCATAAATTTCTATGATTCTATGACCCTCCTGACGCACGTCCGTGGCTGGACAGGCCCGCCAATCACACGGTTGCCATCAAGGTTAGGTTAGAGTGCAGCTGCCTGCCTGGAGTTAGGGTTGCCGGGGCAAGGGTTCAGTGTGCAGTGGGAGTGAGAGTGCGGCCCAAGGGGGTTATTAGACAGTCAAAGGCAAGTCAGTAAGTACCTCAACAACCCGAGTGTTTATCAGCACGCAATCCTGGCCAGTAACAAGCGTAGTTTTAACTATTCAGGTTACTTCTTCTTCTTCTTCTTAGGCAGTCCCTCGGAACCGAAGATGACTTGCTTCCACATTAAAAATGAGTTATCAGGTGACTGAGTCCAATGCGGGACCTACAGTCTCTGTCACAGGTGGGGCAGACGGTGGTTGAAGGGGCGGGTGGGTGGGGTGCTTGGGTTGACGTGCGCTCCTTGCGCTGCCTGCGCTTGACTTCCGCTTGCTCCCGGTGAAGAGACTCGAGGTGTTCGGCGCCTTCCCGGATGCTTCTCCTCCACTTTGTGCGGTCTTGGGCTAGGGATTCCCAGGTGTCGGTGGGGCTGTTACACTTTTTCAAGGAGGCTTTGAGGGTGTCCTTGAAGCATTTCCTCTGCCCACCTGGGGCTCTCTTGCCGTACCGGAGCGCCGAGTAGCGCGTTTGTTTTGGGAGTCTCGTATCGGGCATGCGGACAATGTGACCCGTCCATCGGACCCTCTGCCCGGCAGCCTGATTGTACTGTTATCAATCTCAGAGCTTCAGTAATCTTCTGATTACAGTAATAGGATATGTAAAAGAAAGAAAGACTTACATTTATATAGCACCTATCATGACCACCGGATGTCTCAAAGCACTTTCCAGCCAATGAAGTACTTTTTTGAAGTGCAGTCACTGTTGTAATGTGGGAAACGCAGCAGCCAATTTGCTCACAGCAAGCAATGTGATAATGACCAGATAATCTGTTTTAGTTATGTTGATTGAGGGATAAATATTGGCCAGGACACCAGGGATAACTCCCCTGCTCTTCTTCGAAATAGTGCCATGGGATCTTTTACATCCATCTGAGAGAGCAGACGGGGCCTCGGTTTAACATCTCATCTGAAAGACGGCACCACCGACAGTGCAGCCTTCCCTCAGCACTGCCCTGGAGTGGGACTTGAACCCACAACCTTCATGACTCAGAGGCAAGTGTGCTACCAACTGAGCCACAGCTGACACTGTGTGTACAGTATAATAACATTCTCTTTAAAGCTTATTTTAGTTACAATCCATTACTGTCTATTTCTCACAGGGGCTTTGTTGAAGGTGCAGTGCTACCCGGCTTGCTACCGACTAGAAATTCAAGGTCATAAATAATACCTACCCATGATCATTTTTCTTAGTTAAATATTGCAGATGTGTATTTCATCACGGAGTACTGGATTCAGATATTCAGTTGGTTATCAAAATCTTCATGAAAGAAGAAGCATGCATGTTTCCATGTAGGAGAAGCATCCGGGAAGGCGCCGAACACCTCGAGTCTCTTCGCCGGGAGCAAGCGGAAGCCAAGCACAAACAACGGAAGGAGCGCACGTCAACCCAAGCACCCGACCCACCCGCCCCTTCAACCACCGTCTGCCCCACCTGTGACAGAGACTGTAGGTCCCGCATTGGACTCATCAGTCACCTGAGAACTCATTTTTAGTGTGGAAGCAAGTCATCCTCGGTTCCGAGGGACTGCCTAAGAAGAAGAAATTGAATGTTATCCTTGATTTAAAAAAAAAACCTCCTCTTCCCCTCCCGACACCCCCATCCCACCCCACACCTAGCAATTATGTAATTTGGTGAACTAGGAGCCAGCAACAGGGGGTTGGTTTCTGCTTGAGATTGTTTTCTGCTTGGCTCACTGGTACATCTTCAGGGGGTTGCGTAATTGGATTTCACGAATATGCCCCATTAGTTTAACCTCTATGCCTTAGTTGAGTCAATCTCTCCTGAGATTATTTCACCTTTTAAAACGTAACTAAAGACCTTGCTCTCGCTTGTACAGAAAACAATACTAGTGTTGTGTTACAGGGGGTCCGTGGAATTTTTATAACACGGGAGGAGGGCCTCAGAAGTCAAAAGGTTGAGAACCCCTGCTCTATGGCCCTATTTATCAAAAATGCAATTGGATTTTTTTATGGCTTTATCCACCTGCACTTCCATACCTTCAGTGTCTTTCCATTGAATTTATATTTTCATTCCTTGTTTTTCCTCTCGAAATGCAACAACAGCACAAATGAAAGCCCTCTATTAAGACTGGGCACACTTCTTGTTGTGTTTAACTGTTGGGCACTGAGGGCAGGAAGGTGGTTCAGGCTGTATGGAGGGAAAAAGCTGTCAGTGCAACTTTCAGCAGCCCAAGAACTATAGCACAGTCAGGAAAGGTTCAGTGACCTCTCAAGAGTGGCCAAGGTGGTGTTGCTAATCCATGCCCTGTAATCACTGATTGACGCTTTATTCACCTCCTTACCTCTCATACTGTTTCTTTGCTATCACCTACATGTTGCAAAAGGCCATCAGTGTGAACACTCAAGCACCGTCTGAACTCACAACCACTGTCTGCTCACAGAGCCTATGACAAGGCCTTCCACTAGTCATCAAGGATACTTGATTTAAAGGGACAATGCACCTGCATCTCTTGTCATCTTAGGAATTATGCACTCTATACCACTCACAATCCTTAAACAATGTCTTCCGTCCTCTCAAACGGAAAAGTGGCACATAACCACTGATGAGTCGCAACTCGTGGAGGAATATTAAGACTGAAAACCTTGGGGAGAATTTTAACCCCAAAAAACAGGCGGGTTTGGGTCGGGTTGAAAGTTCAAGTGGTAGAAATATAAATCCTGATCCCAACCCACCTCCAACCTGCCCACTTCCGGTTTTAACAGAGGCAGGATTTGGGGGGTGGGGGGGGCGCAGGCGGGGGGCGCAGGTGGCCAACCCGCTCCCAGGAGTCGGGTTGGCACTTTAAATATTACAATGAGGTTGCGTGCCTCCTTTTGAATCTCCATTTTACATTTAACTCTGGGCAGCCGGGTTTCTCGGGCCTCGGGGAACCCGGCATCTAAAGGAAGGCGAGGACAGCTGGATCCAGGAGGTAAGTGCCTTTCCATTTACCTGCTGGGTCCAGCGTCCCTATCTCGCCAAACCTTCGCGATCGGACACCCACCCCCCTGACCCTTCTGACCACCCACTGACCTCTCCCTCCCCCCACAAGGACTCCGGTCTCAGACCCCCCCGCCATAGAAACATAGAAGATAGGAGCAGGAGTAGGCCATTCGGCCCCTTGAGCCTGCTCCGCCATTCGATGAGATCATGGCTGATCATCCAAACTCAGTACCCTGTACCTGCCTTCTCCCCATATCCCTTGATACATTTAGATTTAAGAAATATATCTAACTCATTCTTGAATATATTTAATGACTTAGCCTCAACTACCTTCTGTGGTAGCGAATTCCACAGGTTCACCACTCTCTGGGTGAAGAAATTCTTCCTCATTTCTGTCCTAAATGGCTTACACCTTATCCTTAGATTATGACCCCTGGTTCTGGACTCTCCGACCATCGGGAACATTCTTCCTGCATCCAGTCTGTCCAGACCTGTCAGAATTTTATATGTTTCGATGAGATCCCCTCTCATTCTTCTATACTCCAGTGAGTATAAGCCCAATCAACCCAATCTCTCCTCATATGTCATTCCTGCCATCCCAGGTATCAGCCTTGTGAATCTTCGCTGAACTCCTTCCATGGCAAGAACATCCTTCCTCAGATAAGGCGACCAAAACTGCACACAGTACTCAAGGTGTGGTCTCACCAAGGCCCTGTACAACTGCAGCAGGACATCCCTGTTCCTATACTCAAACCCTTTCGCTATGAAGGCCAACATACCATTTGCCTTTTTCACCGCCTGCTGCACCTGCATGCTTACCTTCAGCGACTGGTGCACAAGGACACCCAGGTCTCGTTGCACTTCCCCTTCTCCCAATCTATTGCCATTCAGATAATAGTCTGCCTTTCTGTTTTTGACACCAAAGTGGATAACCTCGCATTTATCCACGTTATATTGCATCTGTCACGCTTCTGCCCACTCACCCAACCTATCCAAATCATCCTGGAGTTTCTCGGTATCCTCCTTGCAGCACACACTCCCACCCAGCTTTGTGTCATCTGCAAACTTGGAGATATTACATTTAGTTCCCTTATCTAGATCATTAATGTATATTGTGAATAGCTGGGGTCCAAGGACCGATCCCTACGGCACCCCACTAGTCACTGCTTGCCACTCGGAAAAAGACCCATTAATTCCTACTCTCTGCTTTCTGTCCGCCAACCAGTTCTCTATCCAAGTCAATACCTTGCTCCCAATCCCATGTGCCTTAACTTTACCCGCTAATCTCTTATGCGGGACCTTATCGAAAGCCTTTTGAAAGTCCAAATACACCACATCTACTGGTTCTCCCTTATCTATTTTCCCAGTTACATCCTCAAAAAATTCCAGTAGATTAGTCAAGCACGATTTACCTTTTGTAAATCCATGTTGACTTTGTCCGATCCTATCACTGTTTTTCAAGTGCTCAGCTATTACATCCTTTATAATGGACTCTAGCATCCGGCCTCTGATCCCGAGCTCCCGACCCACCCCCCCTCGCTCCAGCCTACGATCCCCAGTTCCCAGCCCCTGCCCAACCCCCCACCCAGTCTGCAATCCCCGACCCCGGCCTCTGATCCCCGGCCTTCCGATCCTGACCTTCCGACCCCCTCATCCCGATCCCGGCTTTCCGATGCGTCCTGGTACCGCAGGCCTACCCCCACCCTCCCCACCCCAACAGCCAGCCAGCAGGGGGGCGGGGGGGAAAGAAAGAATTTTTTAAAAATCAGGGCCTACCTTTAAATTCATTCTCTCAGGTTTCCCGACAGCAATCCATCCCCCTACTGCCTACACGCCTCCAAGTTAAAATCCTGCCCCTTGAATCTGCATGAAGCGGAAGCTCTGCAAATAATAGGCAGGGAAACAGCTGTGGGAAATAGCAAGTTTGGAGGCAATGGTTGAAGTAGAAGGTTGTAAAGCCAGGGCAAGGCACATCATAAATATGTGCTCTCTCAATGCATTGCAATGCTTTTGCACTCAGTTACTATTTTATTCAAGGGAGAATGTTACTGTGTGCATAGCTAAATAAGATCTTCTGTGCTTACCTCATAGAGGGTGCGATGTAGGAAGAGGCCAGCCAATATGATGACCGCCCGGGCACATCCTGAGACGCAGCCACTGCCACTTTCATATCTGCAAATTCTGCTATTTTATCACCCATTCTCTCACAGAATTTTACCCGCACAAGCATCAGCAGTAGACGCCCACTCAGGAGGAAGTGGTTACTGAGTCATAGGGGTTTTCACTGCATGAAGCATTAAGCATTAGTGAGGGAGAGTGCCGGTCCTCCATGGAGAAAGGAGAAATGACCACTCTCAACTGAGGAGCCTAAGGACCCAGATCTCAGGGGCTAAATCTTCAATAGCACTATGATTAGGGAAGATCGATGTCATGCGCAGACAGTGGAGATGATTTCCATGCATATGGCTGAGATGTTAGAAAGAAAAACAAAAGAAGCACTTGCATTTATATAGTACCTTTCACGACCTCAGGACATTCCAAATCATTTTACAGCCAATTAAAAACTTCTTTTTTGAGGTGTTGTTACTGTTGTAATGTAGAAAGCAGCAGCCAATTTGCGCACATCAAGGTCCCACAAACAGCAATGCTATAATGACCAGATCATCTGTTTTTACGTGTTGATTGAGGGACACCGAGGAGAGGTCCACTGCTCTTCTTTGAAATAGTGCCATGGGATCTTTTACAACCACACAAGAGGGCGACAGGGTCTCAGTTTAACGTCTCACCTGAAAGGCGGCACTTCCAACAGTGCAGCATTCCCTCAGTACTGCACTGGTCACCCTGGAACGGGACTTGAACCCACAACCTTCTGACTCAGAGGAGAGAGAAGTGGACGAATCTCCTATTTGCGTCTGCAACACTTTGTAGGAAGCCTCCCATGACATCTAGAACACTCTGGAGAGAGTGATAGTTCAGCAGCTTTCTGCAGCAATGTGGCCCCTGGAGAAGATACTAAGAACAGTGATGATTGTTTGACGTGGCAATTACCGCTGCTTAAATAGATGCTTTGACCAGGACACTTTATCAGGGCACTGACCAATCTGAGTCTGCATAGAGTGGTCACAGATGTCAGTATTTCTCTGGAGCTTGGCAATGATCCTGCATCCTTTAGGCCCCCCTCCAATATGTGCATGGGAGGGAGCTTCTGACATGGGTCTGGCACACTGCAAGAGAAAGGCTGCAGGAAACCGGTATCTCTGGGACAGCTGCTTCCCTCAGACAAGAGTCACCACCGGTCTCTGAAGCTCCAGGGAAAACTGGTCAGCTTAGTTTCACTGAGGGAGAACTTCATGGAAATAACAGGTTAGGATCACGAGGAAGTTGGTAGCTAGCACAATGTGTACAAACAATGTTGAGAAAACGTGGCTTGGCCACATAGAGTTACGTGATAAATTCTGTACATACTTGCAACTTTTGGGAGTTGGATGATAGCAGAGAAAATGAAGGAATTTGGCAAACGTCCTTGACAATGAGGGACTTTGTGAAGGTATGGGGAGGGAGAACAGGTAGGTATTACGTGACTTTATGTTAAGTGTCAATTTTTATTAATTGAAAGCACTGGGCTGGAAGTTGTGTCCTTTCTCTGGCTGCTGCCTCTCCTATTCTACATCCTCAACTTCCTGTGCATCCTCCTCATGCCGTGGGGATGGAGATGCTTCATAACATCGCCCACCTCTGCCCCAACCTCAGCCATATCGTGCTGAAACCCTCATACTTGACTGTTCCAATGCCGGTCTCCCCTCCTCCTCCCCCTTTCAAAAACCCAGCTGCCCATGTCCTTTCTCCACCAAATTCCACTCACTCATTGCCCTTGTCCTTACTGACCTATGTTGGCTCCTGGCCCTCAGCGCCTCCAATTTGAATTCTCATCCTTGGATTTAAATCCTTTCGTGGCCTTGCCCCTCCCTATCTCTGTAACCTCCTCCAGGGGCGCAACGCTCCTCCAAGCTATCCATTCCTTTAACTCAGCCTCTTGGCATTCCCTCCTCCCTTCACCCCACCATTGGCAACTGTGCCTTCAACCACTTAGGCCTCATGCTGTGGAATTCCCTCCCTAAACCCTTCCGCCTCGCCACCGCTCTTTCATCTTTTAAGACCCTGCTTAAAACACACACCTTTGCCCGCATGTTTAACCAGTCCTATCTCATTTTCTGGCTCAGCACTTTTATTTTTGATCATACCTCTGTGAAGGGCCTTGAGATGTTTTTTCTATGTTAGAAGCACTAAATTAATGTGAGTTGATCCTTGATAAGTAAGCACCATTTTTCAGCTGAGTCAGTGCCCAGTTACTTCCAAAGAGATCTGACGCCCGGAAATCTGACATTAGAACTTTGGTGTCGGCCAATAAATTCTTTTAAAATGATTGTGCTTCATCACCACCTTCCTTTGCTGCTGTAAGGCAGCTGCTGCAGAAATGGATAAACTAATATAACGCTAACTAACACCGTTAAAAGATTCTGTTTAATCCGACTTGAATTGTAACTTCTATCACATACATTGCTGTTTGATGCATAACATTACTGATTGGCTTACTTTCGTCAGGCTTATCACAGAATAATTGGTTTAGTTCGCTTTTTACTCCTTGGAGG
This sequence comes from Squalus acanthias, assembly GCA_030390025.1. Classification (NCBI taxonomy): domain Eukaryota; kingdom Metazoa; phylum Chordata; class Chondrichthyes; order Squaliformes; family Squalidae; genus Squalus; species Squalus acanthias. The sequence continues at coordinate 24,279,523 of CM059447.1, read as the reverse complement.
TTTCGTTTCTTCTGGCAGTGCATTGGTTCGTGCATTTGCTTAAAGTTCCTTTGTGCACTGTTTTAATGCAGTTGTTAAAGTGTTTAAATTAAACAGGCAAATGCTCGTGAAAATAGTGCACAAAAGTAATTTTATGTGAATAAATTAACTAATGCCGCCCCAGGGAAATAAAACCCTGTGATTAACAGTACAAAATGCAAATTTGTGGATACAAGTCAAAAGTAAGGTAAATGCTAAAATAAGGTTAGCATTTGACTAAAGTGCTAGATAGGTAATAATGTTATTGCAGGGAAGCTAATGTCATCCCTGCTTACTGAAGTTAAAATAGGTCAAAAGTTAACAGTGACCATGAGAAAGGAAACATCATATGAAAAGAATTCCTTTCCAACATTGAACCTCTCATAAAACTGATTGCTAAAATTTCCAAAGTCAGTTATTCTTTCAGTACTGACTCAAAAAGCCACTGGGGCTTTTTATGTTTTGGAATTTTAGTCTACTTGCATCAAACAGTTTATATCATCATGAAGCAAGGAAGTTTAATGTTCTTTGGCACTATATAAATAGATTTTTTCCCTGGACTTTCCGTGATCATCCAGTTAAGCTTGTGGATCAGGTTTAACTTCAAGATGTTTGCGGCTGTAAGAAGTTAATTGCTTTCTCATCTTGAGTATTAAGACTGGCCATTGTAAAGCAGGTTAATTAACATATCAGGTGATACCAAGAACCAGATAATCTGCTGACTAAAAATAAAAGAAGCAAATATTTAATGCTTGTTGTGCTCCCTTTGAACTCTTTTTTTAAGTTTCGCTATTACACATGAGTGAATTCCACAGTATTTTATCCAAACTGCAAGGCAGACTATCCTAAGATAGAAAACTGCTCCATCTTGGGTTTAGGGCGCCTGGGGAATTGACAAATAAATCTGGGTTGCTTAAAGCAAAATAGCATCGGTAAAGCTAATAAAGATAATGGGCCAGGAGTTGCGGTGGGTATGACGGCGCTCTCTGAGAGTTCGCAGTCATACCGCATTTGAAATGGACACCAAGTTTGGGATTTCCACATGCACATGGCGCTAAATCCTGAACTTGCGATCTGTCAAGTTCCGACTTGACAGATCATCCGCACCGACACCGCACTGTCATTGAAAAGCTAATTGCTGGCGCAGAGTTGGGCTAATTGCCCACCAATTGCCCAGCAATTACGTCCGAAAATTTTATGGCTGGTGGAACAGGCGCAGGGCCTGTTTCCACAGCGTAAGGGGATACCTCCCGACAAATCCAAGTAATTAAAAAAACTTATGAGGCCGGAAATGGAGGCATTTTAGGATTTTGTCCGTGGAAAGTATTTATTTCTCCATGAAACGTTCGGAGGAAGCGATTGCTACATTGATAAAAAAATTTTTTTTTTGCATCTATGTGGAGCATAAGCTTAAAAAAAATCCAAACTGAAAGTATAGATGTTTATCCCAGAAGGCTCCAGTAATGAGGGTTTACTTTTTTATCTTTACCAGCGATCATCAATGAATGACAGACCAGGGGCTCGATTTTTATAGCCCTGAGGAGGCAGGTTTGGAGGCGGGTCTATAGCGAAAATCGGACAAAATGGCTTCAGACACCCAACCTGCCTCCATCCCACTTTCATTCCGCCCCCACCCAATTTTCGTGAGTGTCTGTTCAACCGCTCCCAAACTGACCCGACTGGAACTGGTTGGACAGGTAGTTAAGGCGGTTAAGAGCCTGTTAACTGCCTTGTTAATCCTATTTTGATAGTGGTTTCCTATTTTCGTGCTTCTGGCTTCTGTTTCCCATCTTGTCAGAAACAGGCCAGCTGGAGGACATGGTTTGTATGCATTGGTGGAGTGCTTTAAAAGCGCTCCTGTAACATGGCTGACAATCAAATGCAACAACTTTGCTGTTGTAGGTATAGGATAAGATTTTGAACATCTACTGAACTTGTGACTGTTCAAGCTGACACCCATCTGCAGTGTGACCTGAATGGAATAATTTCAGACCACTTCGACTGTGCGCTTGCAAGATTGTTGCCTCAAATGAAATCTATAGCAAGGGGATGGGAAAAATTTATGTCCTCTCATCCTAGTCCTCATAATCGGAGGAGCAGCAGCCGCGTGGCTCAGCACAGATCTTCCTGGGAAGAGGAGAAGGACGAGGGGCGCCTTGCGTGCCCTGTTGTGACCAATGCAGCATCCCTCCAGTTCACTGCTGCCCGTCAAACAGGGTATGCACACTGCCATGCCACATTCACATAAGCTTACTCTTCAACCATAGGTGGCTATCATATGGCTTTGTAATTGTAGGTGACATTTGTCCAACATCATACATCATCATCTCTGCTATACCCGGTTATTTCCTATCATTTTCACCATCAGCATTACAAAAGCAAGTCACCCTGAGCCCTCAATGCGCATTTGCCATTTCCCAGAACACATAGACCACACAATCAACTGTTTGCCATAATTTTTCTTTACAACATGAGAAAAGGATCACAAACCAAGAACATTCAGAAAAAAAAAAAACACTCAAGTGAGTCCCCTTGTGATCATGGCCCAAAAATTAGACCTAATACGCGAGAGTACGCACTGTGTACTCTCGCGTTTTAGGTCTCCAATTGCCGGTTTCCTGCATGCACTGCGCATGCGCGGGAAACCGGCACTTTGTGAATTCAAAAGGGGGCGGTTCCTAAGTGAACCGCGTGCGCGCTACAGGCTGTGCGCACGCAGTGCACTTAGTGCTTTGAACGCGCAGGTAAGCATGGAAGATTTTACACATAAAGAAAGGAGGCGTAAGACCCTCTTTTAACAAGGTAAGTAGTTAATTAAGTATTATTTTAAAAAAATTTCAACAGGTTTATCTTTTTTAGAGACTTTAAAGAAAGGTAAGTTTATTTTTATAACTTTTAAAAAGATTTTAAATTTTTTCAAAAATTTAATTTTTTGTTTAAAGTGGTTAATTTATTTAACTATACTTATTTTATTAATGTGATGGCTTTTTTTTAAAATTTAATTGAGGTTTAGCTGTTCTTTTGGGAGGGTGTAGGATTCATAGCTTTGACAGCCCTTGCTGTTAAAACTATGAATGAAAGATGGTGTGCTGCCATTGGCTCTAACTGAATCACATGATCCCAGAGCTCGCACGAACTAATTGCGTCTCTGGGTCACGCAAGCACTGCACAGCTGCAGCCTTGAAACTAAAGTTCGTGTGGGCCCGGAGGAAAAAGGTAGGCGCGGAGTGAGATATCGCGGGGAAGCCTTACCCCCGCGTGAACACTCACTGTTTAATTTCTGGGCCTATATGTGCTTAATCTTTCTCTTACACGTGCTTCTACATGGTGCTACCCCTGTGGCTTTAGCAGATGTAGAGGCACCTTGCTGATTAGGATGCTGCACCTGCTTAGACCCCTTTGGCAGGCGTCCTTAGGTTTGGGAGCCTGGGAGGGCTCTTCAACAGTCTGCTCGTTCTACAGCTGTACAGGGGCTGAAATGGCCATCTCAGTTGGCTCTGCAAAGTGGGTCTCTGACCGAGGGCTCCGCAGTGGCATGGTCATGTGAGCACTTGGAGAGGAGCCCACACTTCCTTGTGTCCTGCACAAAACATCCCTCTCATGGGTCAGCCGCACCTCAGTGCTGTCAAGTAGCTGGAGAGCACCTTGCTGCACATCAGGGGGGCCATGAAGACCCGTATCTGCACTGGCAGTCCTCATCACAAGGACGTCCATGAAGCTCTGGTCTCTCTGCTCAATAGCTGCCCATCTCTCCTCCAGAGATGACAATCTATTTTGAACACTCACCATGTTTTCCTGACTCTGGCAACTTATTTCCTCCATGGTGGTAGCCAGCCTTTCCATGGAGGTTGCCATCCTATTCATGGAGATTGCCATCCTATCCATGGAAGTGCATTCATGTGCCATTGCCTCCACCTGTGCTGATGTTACAGATGGACTCCTCCATTCTTCCACACTCACATTAACCCTGGAGGCAAACCCTTCCAGAGACTCCTGCATTTGTTCCTGTATTTTCGAACTGCTCTCTTTCTGGATGGCCCCAGAGGCACAGCGTCTGCATGCAGCTCAGCAGAGCTAGGAGATTGCTGTGACCTCCGCCGATGACTCCCCACTGCTGTCGCTGTCTCTGCCATCTGCTGATGCTCACTTGTGCACTGCGGTAGACCAGGTGGCAACACTACTCTAACTTGCGAGGACCCCACCGAGGTGTGCGTTGCTGCGCTGGTGCTGGGTGCACTGGTGCTGGGTGCGCTGAGTCCTGGTGACACTGCTCCTTCAGAGGCTTCAGGTTCCTCTGAGGAGTTGTCCGGGTTTTCATCCACGATCGTAGGGAGGGGGGTGCTCGATGGTCCTGTGGGAGAGGAAAGGCATGATTTAGACATCGGATATTGATGTAGCAGACACAGCCTTTTGTGCAGATGATACAACGTGATTCTCTATGAGCAGCAGCGAGAGCGGACCGACCTATGAGGGAACAGGCAAAGGAGGAGCAAGGAAATAAAGCCCGAGGCCCAGACTGAGCTATTGGGAGCAGCAGCGAGAGCGGACCGACCTGTGAGGGAACAGGCGAAGGAGGAGCGAGGAAATAAAGCCCGAGGCTCGAGGCCCAGACCGAGCCATTGGGAGCAGCAGCGAGAGCGGACCGACCTGTGAGGGAACAGGCGAAGGAGGAGCGAGGAATTAAAGCCCGAGGCTCGAGGCCCAGACCAAGCCATTGGGAGCAGCAGCGAGAGCGGACCAACCTGTGAGGGAACAGGCGAAGGAGGAGCGAGGAAATAAAGCCCGAGGCTCGAGGCCCAGACCGAGCCATTGGGAGCAGCAGCGAGAGCGGACCTCAACAGGCAACATTCGAAAGTGACGTCAGAGATTAAAAATGACGTCGGCACAAGGGAAGGAGCTGATTGGTAAGTAGGACCTGGTGAGTATTTCTACAGTCCAGTCGTTAAAGTAAAAGTAAGGTCTCTAGTTTAGAGTAAGTAGTGTTTAAAGTGAAGTAAGGTCCCTAGTGTATTTAATATTCTTTAATTTAAAGGAAGTAAAGGGAGTAAATTAAGGGTAGGACATGGCAGGGCAGCTCGGCAGCGTGGAGTGCTCCTCCTGTGCTATGTGGGAAGTCAGGGACACTTTCGGTGTCCAGGGCGAACATGTGTGCAGGAAGTGTCTCCAGCTGCAGCTACTCGAAATCCGCGTTTCAGAGCTGGAGCTGTGGCTGGAGTCACTGTGGAGCATCCGCGAGGCTGAGATCTTCGTGGATAGCACGTTTAACGAGGTGGTCACACCGCAGGTAAAGAGTGCACAGACAGACAGGGAATGGGTGACCGCCAGACAGAGTAAAAGAACTAGGAAGGTAGTGCAGGAGTCCCCTGGGTCCATCTCCCTCTCCAACAGATTTTCCATTTTGGATACTGTTGGGGGAGATGGTTTCTCAGGGGAATGCAGCAAGAGCCAAGTCGTGGCATTACGAGTGGCTCAGCTGCACAGGAGGGGATGAAAAAGAGTGGGAGAGCAAAAGTGATAGGGGATTCTATCGTAAGGGGAACAGATAGACGTTTCTGTGGCTGCAGACGTGACTCCAGGATGGTATGTTGCCTCCCTGGTGCCAGGGTCAAGGATGTCACTGAGCGGCTGCAGGACATTCTGAAGTGGGAGGGTGAACAGCCAGAGGTCGTGGTCCATATCGGTACCAACGACATAGGTAGAAAGAGGGACGAGGTCCTGCAAGCAGAATATAGGGAGCTAGGAAATAAATTAAAAAGCAGGACCTCAAAGGTAGTAATCTCAGGATTACTCCCAGTGCCACGTGCTAGCGAGAGCAGAAATAGGAGAATAGACCAGATGAATGCGTGGATGGAGAGATGGTGTAGGAGGGAGGGATTTAAATTCCTGAGGCATTGGGACTGATTCTGGGGAAGGTGGGACATGTACAAGCTGGACGGGTTACACCTCGGCAGAAATGGGACCAACATCCTCGCAGGGGGGGTTGCTAGTGCTGTTGGGAAGAATTTAAACTAGTTTTTCAGGGGGCTGGGAACCTAAGTGTGGGCCCAGAACGAAGAGAAACAAAGCTGGAAGTGCAAGTTAGAAAAGTAGTCAGCAAAACTAGTAGGGAGCAGAAACAAAGGCCAACAGTAAAGAGGGTCAAAGTGCAGAAAAATATTAAACAGGCAAAGTTGAAGGCACTTTATCTAAATGCACGTTGCATTCACAACAAGATGGATGAATTAATGGCACTAATAGAAGTAAATGGGTATGATGTAATTGCCATTACAGAGACATGGTTGCAGGGTAACGAAAGCTGGGAACTGAATGTTCCAGGGTACTCAACATTTAGGAAGGACAGACAAAAAGGAAAAGGAGGTGGCGTAGCGCTGTTAATAAGGGATGTGATCGGTACGGTAGAGATAAAAGATCTTGGCTTGGCAGATCGTGATGTAGAACTGGAATCAGTTTGGGTGGAGCTAAGAAACAGCAAAGGGCGGAAAACATTGGTGGGAGTTGTGTATAGGCCACCAACAGTAATGGTAATGTAGGGCACAGTATCAATCAAGAGATTAGAAGTGCATGTAACAAGGGAAATACGGTAATCATGGGGGTCTTTAATCTACATATTCACTGGGCAAATCAAATTACCACTAATGGTGTGGAGGACGAATTCTTGGAATGCATGCGAAATGGTTTCCTGGATCAGTATGTGGAGGAATCAACCAGGGAACAAGCTATTCGGGATGTGGTACTGTGCAATGAGAAAGGGCTAATCAAGAATCTTGTGGTAAAGGGGCCTTTAGGGACAAGTGACCATAATATGATTGAATTTTACATTAAGTTTGAGAGTGATGTAGTCCAATCTGAAACTAAGGTCTTCAATCTAAACAGAGGAAACTACAAGGGTATGAGGGACAAGTTGGCCATGGTAGATTGGGAGACTACACTAAAAGGTATGAAGGTGGACATACAATGGCTAACATTCAAGGAAATAATGCATAATTTGCAACAAACATATATTCCTCTCGGGCATAAAAACCCAAAAGGAAAAGTGATCCAACCATGGCTAACAAAAGAAATTAAAGCTAGTATTAAGTCAAAGGAGGAAGCTTATAAAGTTGCGGTCAGCCTGAGGATTGGGATCTTTTTAGAAATCAGCAAAGGGGGACCAAGAAATTGATAAAGAAAGGGAAAATGGAATATGAGCACAAACTAGTGAAAAATATGAAAACGGATTGTAAAAGCTTCTATAGGTATGTGAAAAGGAAAAGACTGGCAAAGGTAAATGTAGGTCCTTTACAGTCAGAGACGGGAAAATTTATAATGGGGAATGAGGAAATGGCAGAGAATTTAAATAAATACTTTGTTTCTGTCTTCACGGAGGAAGACACAAAAAACCTCCCAGAAATACGTGAAAACCAAGGGTGTGACGAGAATGAAGAACTTAAGGAAATTATTATTAGTAAAAAAACAGTACTAGCAAAATTAATGGGACTAAAAGTCGATAAATCCCAAGGACTGGATGACCTACATCCTAGGGTTTTGAAAGAGGTGACCATTGGAATAGTGGACACATTGGTTGTCATCTTCCAAAATTCTATAGATTCTAGAACGGTTCCTGCAGATTGGAGGATAGCAAATGTAACCCCGCTATTTAAGAAAGGAGGGAGGGAGAAAACGGGGAACTACAGACCTGTTAGCCTCACATCAGTAGTTGGGAAAATGCTGGAATCTATTATAAAGGATGCAATAACTGGGCACTTAGAAACTAATAGTAAGATTGGGCAGAGTCAACATGGATTTATGAAAGGGAAATCCTGTTTGACAAACCTATTGGAGTTCTTTGAGCATGTAACTAGTGGAGTAGACAAAGGGGAACCAGTAGATGTGGTGTATCTGGATTTTCAGAAGGCCTTCGATAAGATCCCACACAAGAGGTTGGTGAACAAAATTAGGGCACATGGAATTGGGGGTAATATACTAGCATGGGTTGAGAATTGGTTAACAGACAGAAAACAAAGAGTAGGGATAAACGGGTCTTTTTCAGGATGGCAGGCTGTAGAATTCGCAATTATCGCGATTTCATTTTAATAAGGAGAGAACACAAGTTTCGTTCAAAAAACAGCTTTTATTTCAGCGGAATGCTGTCAGGTTTAAATTGGACACAAGCAGCCTGTAAAATGGCCGCCGCACCGCGTGACAGAACATTCGAGACTTTTCAGCAGGCAGACAAGATGGCGTTCCAATAAACATTTTTTTGCAGGATCGATAACGATTCAGCACAGTGAAGACAATACACAGGACATTATGGGTTTACAGTATAAACATCGATACTGGAATCGGTCTCCCAGGTACAAAGGAAAGCCATCAAGGGCCCATCCAAAGGACATTAATATGTAAACTCCCAACGGCTCTACGATGAGAGAGCCGTTAGCAGGTAGTTATACAGGACACTTGGAAGCCCCAAACCCCTCCAGGGGGAACACCGACCGATTTAACAATGGGAGAAATATTAGCAGGTACTCAAACATTCAGGAGTAGCCCCGAAACCCATTAAGGACAGAGATCACCCATACAGGACATTTTTGGGCGCCAAACCTTAAACAAAAGAATGGACATTGTAGTTGGGCGGGAAACGGAAGAACTGTGCACTATAATTGCAGGCCCAAACCGTCCATTCGCTCTCTTGCTCTTTTGCTCTTGACTCTTGCCGCTTGCTGCTGTTATCATCGTGGCTGCTCCTGTGTTTTATCCGGTCGATTCGTAACCTCGTGGCTGCTCCTGGGTAAAAGACTGTTGCAAAGACCTATGTTGGTAGCTGGCAGCGGAACCGAAGGCCCGGGATGAGATGAGATGAGATGAGATGAGAGGAGAAGAGAAGAAGACCTTATCCATCGCCACGAGGTCTTCACTACAGCGGACGGTCCAGCCGACTGACCGAGCAGCAGAAGCAGTAAACAAGTGGGACCAGGAGATCTCCTGACCAACACGTGGGTGCTGCGGTGAAAAACATCCGATCAGCTATTCGGGATTTCTCCGAGTTATTACGAGTGGTGAGCATGAGTCTCGGGATCCTACGAAGCTAGTTTTAGGATAGTTATTGATAGGGGAGGGTTTAAAGTTTAAGGATATTTGTAATGTGTGCCCTATTTACGTTGTGCTGGTCGTTCCTCGTTTCCCTAAGAGTGATTATAACTGTTTGTAAGATTGTACTGTCATTAATCTGTGCATATGACATGTATTTCATAATTTTAAGTATCATGCAATAAAGATTTTCCATTTCGTACCGTTCAAACCAAGTCTACATGAGTTTTATCTCCATTACTGCTCTCGCATCTAAGTCCAGTGTCTAGAACCGTAAGGGAGAGTGATTCGAACCACTCACAGGGGTGTCTAGTGTTCCCAGACTGGCTGGAGACCAGGCCTAGACCCGCACTGACATACAGGCTGCACAGAGCCGCGTGAACCTCACAGGCTACGAGACACGCAGGGTCAGGAGAGAATCCCTTACAGAAAATGGCGACCGCGGCAGGACACTGGCAGCGAGAGGGTAGTGTGTTAGATTTTGGAATGACTGTACGAAATGTGATGCAGGAAAAGATAGCGGATTACGTATTTGGAAAGGTTAATCTAACGAAAAAGTGGATAAGCGAACTGTTAGCGGATAAGAGCCCACTAGAGGCAGCTGAAAGGTGGACGGATAGTAAGGAGCATAAAAAGGCAGTTGAGAAAGCAGTCTGGCTTATGTGCTACAAAAGGCAGGTTCAGATTTCAAACCAGACCAATACAGCGCTAACCGCTCGAATCAAGCATCTAGAGGAGGAAATGGAGGAGAAGGTTTCTGGAGGGGAGGCGCTCATTAAGAGTTTAAATGAGTTACGCCAGGAAAGCCAGGAAGTCTCCAGCTACCTTAAAACAAGGGTAGAGTATCTCGAGTGCCAGATCACTGAAGCAAAATTAAACGAGAGTAGGATGAAGGAAAGATGTAACCGTCAAGCTGCCCAGATAAGAACTCAAGAAGAGAGCTTAATGGGGGTTAGGTCGGCGTATAAGTTGGCCCTTGAGGATAAGTTTCAGGGAGCCGACCATAGCGCCTGCGAAAAAGAGATAGAGAGCCTCAAAAAGGCCGTGAATAATGCGAACGGCATGGTGTGCCTTATTAATCCGTCGGCACGCCAGCCGCTAGTAAATGAGAGATTTAGAAATTCCCCACCAAGTAAAGCAGAAGAAGTAGTAGCCACTGCGCCCTCCGCGCCACCCAGCTATTCAGAAACCTGGGTTAGGGAGGAAGCAACGGAAGAAACAAAAGAGCCCGTTGAAAAGGAAGTAGAAAAGGGATCGTTGTATCCAGTAACGGGGATTAAAAGGGGCCCAAGCAGAAACGGTGGGGAAGAACCGGGGGATCTCCTCGGACAGCTGGTGTTGCCTCACAGTTCACATCAGCTGAGAGCCATGATAAACCACGTAAGGAAGCTGACCGAGATAGACGACCCTTCCGTACATTTAGGGAAGTTGAGCAAGCCGCAGCCATCAACGGCTGCGATGATGGGGAGACAGCAAAAATGCTGCTGTTCTCTTTAGACAGCTCGGTCCTTCAGTGCCTCTCAGGCGATAGCAAGAGGGGTAATAAAAGTTATGAGGAATTGAAAAATGAGGTCCTAGAAGTAGTGGGAGCGAACGACGGAGGTCCGTTTGCTAGAGTGGGACAGACAGTGCAGATGGAGGGAGAACCCCCGAAGGTTTTTGCCGACAGGCTGTGGCCAGTATATGAGCGCAGCTGTCTAGGTGCGCCCGAGCGCGAAGATGTGGAAGGCGCCGCTTTAATTCATTGGCTTAGGTGCATAATAGCCAACAGTTTACCAGCCGTTAGAGAGCAGGCAAAAGCCTGGTTCGATCCCAATGACCTCAACCTTACGGAAGAGTCGGTCTTGAATCGACTCACGTTAGGTTACCGTAACATAAGGGGTATGGCAACACGTCCCTTTAAGGGAAGAGTACATGAGGTACGACCCGCAGCCCCGGCTCAAAGAGAGTGGCATCAGGAGGGTAATCGCGCCCCACAGGCAAGTAATGCCTGTTACGGGTGTGGGAAGACAGGGCACTGGCGCAAGCACTGCAGGAACCCTTGGAAGGATTCCAAGGATAAAAATCCCGCGGTCCGAACCCAGGCGCCTGTCCCGGCTAAGGAAGCAAAGGCACCCACCTCTCCCGAAGACCTCGAGGCAGTGTTAGGAGTCATGCGCAAGATGGTTTTGAATGCGCGTGGACAGGTGGCGGTCGCAACCGGCCCCGTAGGTGCCGCAGGACCGTCTAATAGTACCCAATGACTAGAGCCCACGCAGCCTGCCTACCTGTGTCCTTTTAAAAGACACGCACAGGAGGGGGTCTGCGGTGAGGAGGCCAGGTTAAAAGAGCAGGCCTTGCGGGAGGAGAACGCCCGCTTAATAGGGAAAATAGATGGGCTGGAAGGGCAGCTTAGAGAGCAGACCCTGCGGGAGGAGAATGCCCGAGAAATGGGAAAGTTAGACGTGCTCAGGCTAGAAGGGCAGCTTAGAGAGATAAAAGCAGCCTACAGGGTAGCCAGGAGCAGGGAGTATGAGTATTTAAAACAGGATAGAAATCTGCAGCCTCCAGCAGGTGAGATTTCACAGAAACAAGCAGGGGCGGTGGCCTGTCTTAAGGGAGGGGCCAGACCTGCGAGTGGGAAGCACAGCCCCAGGTAGGACCACAAGGCACACAGGCAGGCGTAGCAGCTTGCATCAGGGGAAGGGACATCCCGGACGATCATGCAGCGTTTTTCTGGAGTTGGGGGTTAGATGACGAGGACCCCAGGGTACCCTGGTCAGATGAGGATAGTGCAGATGAGCATAGTGATGATGACGGGTGGTTTCAGAGGAACGGTCTGGAAGGATTGGGGCCGCTAGGTAGAGATCCATACGGGGTGGACACACAAGCTGCAGGTCCCGACAGCAGGAGGAAGGAGCTAGAGGAGGCCGGGCCAGCCGCTATGTGGTTCCCAGAGGTGTGGCCGCCCGCTTTGAACGTCCAGTCCTCAGGGGAGGCAGAGTTCGCGAGTGAAGGGCCGCCTGCTGGGCCGAGCAGGGCGGGGCCCCGAACTGCCAGCCCCGAGGTTAGGGAGGCGGAGTCAGCGGAGGCGGGGCTGGCGCCTGTGATGGAACCCCAGGTCATCCCGTTGAAGGTCTCGGGACCCGGTCCGTCCGTCACGGAGCCCCCGCCCATAGCAATTCCCCGTAGGTCAAGCAGAGTACCCCAGCCCAGGAAGATGTGGTCAGGTCCCCAGGCTGCCCCAGGGCGTAAGTTTCAGGTTAAGATAACCCGGGTAGAGACAGGCCACATCGAAGCAGTAACAGGCTGCGGCAGATCAGAGGAAAGGGTCAGCGCAGCAACAGGCTGCGGCAGATCAGAGGGAAGGGTCAGTGCCCTCCCACCGTCGGGAAGAGCTCGCAGCAGCCTTCTCAGGATTTAAAGGGGCCGCCCTGAGAACGGGCGGCATTGTAAAGTTATTAGTTTAAGGTTTTAAGTTTTAGTTTAAAGTTTTAAGTGGTTTTAATAAGGTTAAGTTTGTAGTGTTTGTAACAGAAAACGATAAAATGATGGGAGTTTTAAGGCTAGGTTTAGAGGAAGTCTATTTAGCAAACGTTGAAGTTTACGTGAGGCGAGGTCAGGGGACCCGCTCACCCTTCACAAAAGCCAGAGACTTTTTGCGAGGCTGGCTACCTCATTCTATCTGATCACAGGAACCAAGGAAGGATGGAACGACTCATAGTATTGCTCGCGGCAATCGGATGTGGATTGGCCTATCGGGGCCTCACCAAGGATGTCGTGGTGTTTGGATGTTCCGGGGACACGGCCCCCATCGCGGTGGATGGGACCGGGAGACGGAAGGCAGAAGGGACCAGCACCTATTTCCACAAGGGAAGGTGGCCAGGATGGCTGGGAACGAACTCAACGGAGTATTCCAGCACATCGGGGTTCGCCTACAAAGAGACTTCTTTAATGTGCCCCAAAGTACGGATCATCGCACCCAGGATCAGCGTCACCGTCGGCAAACGGATTTGTTTGACCTGCAGTGGGAATGTCCCATTGAGCCGATGGTGGTGGCTGCGAAAGCTGAGCAAAACTATGAGGAACTCTTCGGTTGAGTGGGAGCGACTGGGTAATAATACCCATCGGACAATTACGGGGACAGATGGACAAGTGAAAGTCTGTTGGGACAAATGGTGGGAACCAGATGAGGGGATTTATGTTTGTATGTGGGGGTCAAAGTACGTTTGCCCCAAAGGCATCTCCATATTCTTTATTAACCAGTGGCAGGATAACGGACAGGGGATGAGGTGGGATGCGAGCACCAGGGGGTGCGGAGCCCCATACTCTCCGATCCCAGTAAATGCCACTGAGCTCATTACGCGCCCACGCAAAGCCCCGCCCACGATTCCGGTAGTTCTAACTGAGGAAGAAGGGTGCCCTAAAACTAGTAAGGGACCCGGGAACGGTTTGGTACTGGTCCCCACAGACCAGATACTATTTCAGGGGGTACATTACGCGGTGGCCTCGGTGATTTTAAATCTCACTGAGGTACGGTTACCAGAGTGGTGCCCCAAAAAGACGGAACAGTTGTACCAGATCCTGTTGACCAAGATGTTCAGGCAATTTTACGAGTTTGATTTTGCAGAAATCGATAAGACAAGTTTATACACCGCACCGCAGGAAGTTTTGGACCAAGTAGGGAGGCAAAGAAGGGGTTTGGTGAACGATGCGTTCACTGCTTTTAACACAGGGACATCTGTGGTCAACGCTCTAGACAGTGTGGAGCTGCAGACCCAGATTAATGGTTTAAAAACACAGTTAAAGGATATTCTTACAGATGAGAATAAAGTGGTAGGGTCGGGTCTGCACGAGGACCAAGCCATGACACTACACTTAAAAGAGATTATAGCAGAGCTGGAGAAACATGCGCGTACGGTAAATGCCCTGATTAGGGAAGATCGGAATGCATCCGATCAAGCTGCGCAGAACGAGGTGTGCGTGCTTTACGGGGCGTGGTTACTGGGCGAGGGCCGCAGTAATTTGGAGGATTTAAAACAAGGTTTGGTCCCGTCCTGGATAAGTAACAAACACCTGCGGGCGCTCCACCCTTTTCAGAATGCATTAAGTCCGTGCCAGCTCAGGCTAGCTTCAGAAGCTTACCCAGTCCCCGTGGACTGCGGACGTTCAAACCATACTATTATGGGAATAGTATTACGCATGCCGGTTTTGGGCAACACAGCAAAGCCCGCCCCGGTATATCGGGTAGAGAACATTGGTGTCATTCAGGGGGGAGCCCACATTCGTTATGCAGCGGTTCCACCTTACGTCATCCGCTGGGAGCAAACGATGACAGGTACAGATCTCTCTGGTTGTCGTGGCAGGGGAGCACACATAATACTGTGCCCCCAGCACTTGAATGCCTTTTTAACACCACAGTGCGGGTTCAGAACGGCTGGCGCCAAGTCCATGAATTGCACCATGGAGGCAATGGCACAAGATCATGTGCCTCCGCAGGTAGCATACATCGGGGGTGGAACATATTGTGTTACCACTGCAGCGCAACACTACCAGCATGGAAACCGTAGCCGGTGTCCGGTGAGTGACAGCAGTTTCTGTTTTAAACCCAGGGCTGAAGTTCAAGTAGCACAACAGCGAATTATCCCAATCCCTGAACCATCCACTGTTCATCTCACAGTAAAAGAGAATTTTACCGACTTGCAGCGATTTGTCGCACATTTTGGGTACCTCATTCCCCCTCTCCCCGAGCATTTAACCAAACTTCTAAAAGCCGTCGCGGTGTCACAAAAGCATTTCTATACATTAGAACAGAAAACCGTCGAGATAGGTACAGACATTTTGGACATAGTGGTTCCACCGTGGTGGAATCTGTTCACGAATATTGAAGTGCCCTCATGGGTCAGAATAGCCTCCCACATTTTAGTCGTCTGTCAAGTGTTTATTGTAGTATACCTTTTGTTCATACATTGTAAAAGAGACAAGCGCCTCACCAAGCATGAGAACACGGGAGAGTGGCGAGAACGTTACGTGCGCGTGCACGATGAGAGCGCAGTGTAATGGGAAAATGGCGTCACTCCCGCTCGCCACGTGCGCCGCGGAAGTTTGTACCCATTGTAAATACGTTGGAAACTCGACATGTTTAAGAGTCGGGATTTGTTTATTTTGGTGATGGTGTTGATTGTTTGGTTTTTGGGTTTTGTTTTTCCTTCCCTTGAATAAAAGACAAATATACAGGTGATGCGTGAGGTATCGGCCTGGTTACGCCGGGAAGGAAAACAAGTGGTGTAAGTTTAAGGGCAAATGATGCCTACGGTGATATAAAGTGTGATTTTTTCTTGGGAAATGAGGACGACACAGAGACCCTAGTGAAGTTAAAATTTTATGGGATTAATTTACTGGATTCGGAGTGAAATCGAGATAAGATTGCTCACCACTGAGATTTTTGATACGATAAGCGGAGTTATTCGCATCAACAGGAGGGACTGTAGAATTCGCAATTATCGCGATTTCATTTTAATAAGGAGAGAACACAAGTTTCGTTCAAAACAGCTTTTATTTCAGCGGAATGCTGTCAGGTTTAAATTGGACACAAGCAGCCTGTAAAATGGCCGCCGCACCGCGTGACAGAACATTCGAGACTTTTCAGCAGGCAGACAAGATGGCGTTCCAATAAACATTTTTTGCAGGATCGATAACGATTCAGCACAGTGAAGACAATACACAGGACATTATGGGTTTACAGTATAAACATCGATACTGGAATCGGTCTCCCAGGTACAAAGGAAAGCCATCAAGGGCCCATCCAAAGGACATTAATATGTAAACTCCCAACGGCTCTACGATGAGAGAGCCGTTAGCAGGTAGTTATACAGGACACTTGGAAGCCCCAAACCCCTCCAGGGGGAACACCGACCGATTTAACAATGGGAGAAATATTAGCAGGTACTCAAACATTCAGGAGTAGCCCCGAAACCCATTAAGGACAGAGATCACCCATACAGGACATTTTGGGCGCCAAACCTTAAACAAAAGAATGGACATTGTAGTTGGGCGGGAAACGGAAGAACTGTGCACTATAATTGCAGGCCCAAACCGTCCATTCGCTCTCTTGCTTGCTCTTTTGCTCTTGACTCTTGCCGCTTGCTGCTGTTATCATCGTGGCTGCTCCTGTGTTTTATCCGGTCGATTCGTAACCTCGTGGCTGCTCCTGGGTAAAAGACTGTTGCAAAGACCTATGTTGGTAGCTGGCAGCGGAACCGAAGGCCCGGGATGAGATGAGATGAGATGAGATGAGAGGAGAAGAGAAGAAGACCTTATCCATCGCCACGAGGTCTTCACTACAGCGGACGGTCCAGCCGACTGACCGAGCAGCAGAAGCAGTAAACAAGTGGGACCAGGAGATCTCCTGACCAACACGTGGGTGCTGCGGTGAAAAACATCCGATCAGCTATTCGGGATTTCTCCGAGTTATTACGAGTGGTGAGCATGCAGGCTGTGACAAGTGGGGTACCGCAAGGATCAGTGTTTGGGCCCCAGCTATTCACAATCTATATCAATGATTTGGATGAGGGGACTAAATGTAACATTTCCAAGTTTGCTGATGATACAAAGCTAAATGTCAATGAGGGATGAAACTCTATTACGTCACCAGCTTCCTCTAGTGTGCCCGTCTCTCCATTGCCCACTTCCTGACCCTCGTCACCTCCAACAATTTTGTGTGCAGCCTCCTCAGCACTTGTCAATGTTGCTAGGGTTGGTGTACCTCCTCCAGTTAGTGCTCTCTCTCTCTTATTGTGGGCTATCTTTTCCTGCCAGGAGGGACACATGCGGAGTTTCAACCACAGTGAAGGAGTGAATGTGAATAATCCCTACCATAGAAGCTTTGAGGGAGACGAAGATGGGGTAAGGTGCCAAGAGGAAGCTAGCTCCCTGTGCGTTGTTAGTTGTTGTCACTGCATGACAGTGAGAGCGAGTCTAAAGGGTGCATAGGCAGGATGCTGAAGTGATTCAGTACAGAGACAGGGATGGATAGGTAAGGGTGCAAGGGATGTAAGGGTAAGGTGGGATGTGGAGGAGGCTTACAATGCAGAGTGCTGGTAATGAGAAGAGAAGGGAAGTAGATTGAAGGTAAATGTGATGGGATACTCACTTTTGATGTTCGCACAAGATCATTAAACCGTTTCCTGCACTGGATCCATGAGCGTGAACAAATGGACCTTGCGCTGACCTCCTCAGCAATGTGCAGCCAGGCTGCCTTGGTCTGCTGAGGAGGCTTCCTCCGGCCATCCGGAGGGTAGAGAATCTCCCTGCGCCTTCTTACAGCATCGACAAGAGCATGGAGGGACTCATCAATAAATCGTGGAGCTGCCTTGCCTCTGGAAGAACTCATTGTGATTGTAACAATATCACAGACTATCAGAATGCAGAAGAGAAAGGCTTAGGCTGAATGGGAACTTTAAAACCAGCTGCTATGATGACATCATCAGAGGCGGCCAGCCGACCCGATCGCACTCATTGGACCAGCCAGCGCGCCCCAATGAACTCAACAAGCTGATTAAATTAAAATCGGACATCAACAGCTGATCCCGCCGGAAGCGGCTCCGGAACCTGCCCACCACGCAACCCGACTCCAACCCGCATCGGGAATAAAAATCGAGCCCCACCTGTTTGCTGATTGGAGCTCCAGGCCCATGTGATCCCAGATACACTTCCCCACATGCTACGCCCCAGGCATCCATGGGCCATTATGCTGTCCTCTAGTACACGGCGTCAAACAGCAAGTTTGCGAAGGAGGGTCCCCATCAGGTAAGTTCACATTCCATTCAGATGCCAACGGTGTAATCCATAGTTACGCCGCCGACCGCAAAATCCAGGCCAACATGGTGTCAGCCATGGCTTAGTGGGTAGCACTCTCGCCTCTGAGTCAGAAGGTTGTGGGTTCAAGTCCCACTCCAGAGACTTGAGCACATAAAGCTAGGCTGACACTCCAGTGCTAGTACTGAGGGAGTGCTGCACCGTCGGAGGTGCCATCTTTTGGATGAGACATCAAACCGAGGCGCTGTCTGCCCTCTCAGGTGGATGTAAAAGATTCCATGGCACTATTTCAAAGAAGTGTAGGGGAGTTATCCCCGGGGACCTGGCCAATATTTATCACTTGATCAACATCACTAAAACAGATTATCTGGTCATTATCACATTGCTGTTTGTGGGAGCTTGCTGTGCGCGAATTGGCTGCCGTGTTTCCTTCATTACAACAGTGACTACACTTCAAAAAGTACTTCATTGGCTGTAAAGCGCTTTGGGACATCCTGAGGTCATGAAAGGAGCTGTATAAATGCAAGTCTTTCTTTCTTTCTGTTAATGCAGCAAGGCTTTTTGCAAAAAAGGAGGGAAATGGACACTGAGCAAGAGTTAGGAGAAGGGTTGGCGATTGACTTAAGGGTTGGTCAAAGAGATAGGTACGTTTCTGAAAGTAGGGAGATATGTGGCGAGATACAAGGGCCCTGATATTTACTGGGGCGGAATGTACGAGCAGGGGGGAGGAGTTATGGTCGGGAACTCGGACTTCCGGATTTCCCCGAACGCCATGGAGTTTTGGCGTGCGTGATTTTTTTTAACAAGATGCCCTGCCCGAAGCCAGTCTGATTGACGGGCTTGGCTCCCTGTCAGGTGGGGAACGCTGCAGAAGAGGCTGCAGCCCAGAAGCAGGTAAGTTTAGTGCTGTTGGGAGTGGAGATCGCGAGGGGTGGGGGGGTGGGTACAGCGTGGTTTGGAGGGTCGGGGTGATTGCGGGAGGTTGGGGAGAGATCGGAGGCAAAGATGGGGGGGTGTCAGGGAGAGAACGGAGGAAGAGTCAGAGATCACGACGGTTGGTGATCGCGTGGTGGAGTCGGAGATTAGGGGGGTCGGGGGAGATTGTGGAGGTGGCGGGGGGTGGGTGGGAACTTACTGGGTAGCTTGCTGGGCCTGGAGGAAACACTCCTGCTCTTACCAAAGCTGCTGTCAGTCAACTATTTGATTTTATCTTGAGATAAGTTGAGAAGTTTATAATGTGAAAACTGTTATCTTAACACTGTATAACTCATTCACAATACTATACTTGGAATATTGTACGTAATTTTGACTATCCTACCTCGAAAAGGACATTGATATATTCGGTGAAGATTGGGGAACTTTACTCTCAAGTTATTCTATTCGATGAGACAGTTAGTTTATGAGAGTAGAGTGACGGATAAAATAAAACTGAAAAGGAAGATGAAATAAATCTTGAAAATAGTGAAAGGCAAGCATAATATGGATGTAACCAGGCTATTTAACATGAGCTTTAATTGAAGAACTTGGACACCTGAGCATAAATTTGGCTTGCTGCATACAAATCAAGAAATTAGAAGAAATTGTTTTTACACAGAAGAGTAATTTTGTGGAATAAATCTCCTTCAAACCCAGTTAATAATATGTGCATATCTTCCTTGAAAACAGAGTTGAAAGTATATTTGCTTTGAAGCTAGATTGAAACTAATAGGGATAAGTATTTACGTGGGTGTTTAAATAGTTCTGAATACTAATTATGCTGGAGTCCTGAAATGTCAACTTTGATTACTGTGGTTTATACAGATAAATTTACGTTCTCCTCAATTGCCTTTAGGGACAGTGGAAGATTTTGTTCTTTCTCTAGAAATATGCTGGATTATTCATGTCCATTAGGACAATTAAACTACTGAGAATTCTTGGCAGTGCAAAATGCGCGTAAATTCTGAAAGTAACTTATTTTTGTTTATAGGGTCAGCGTGAAACTAATGGTAAAAGGATGTTTTGGCATGTAGTTACTGTTTTAACACAAACTGTGGGAAATTCAATGGAGATATTCGATTGGGTAATGGAACTGTGGCTGTTGGAGTGCTGCCAGGCCTTGACAGGATATACAGCCACTCATGTCTGTACTGACGTCACATATCTTTCCTCACTACTAGATCTGTAGAATAAAACACCGTGGGACATTTTACTACATTAAAGGCGGTATATAAAAGCAAGTTGTTGTTTTTGTTGAATGAAAGAATACACATTCTTAAGCTTTTATAAGTATATCAAGAGGAAAAGACTGGTGAAAACCAAAGTTGGCCCATTGCAGTCAGATACGGGGGAATATATAACGGGAAATAAGGAAATGGCAGACCAACTAAATGCATACTTTGGGTCAGTCTTTACGAAGGAAGACACAAAAAACCTCCCTGGGATATCGGGAAAAATAGGGACATTTGCAAAGGAGGAACTGACGCAAGTCAATATCTCTAAGGATATGGTGTTAAGGAAGCTAAAGGGATTGAAGGCGGACAAATCCCCAGGGCCTGATAACATGCATCCTAGGGTGCTGAAGGAGGTGGCCCTAGAGATAGCGGATGCACTAAGTATGATTTTTCAGAATTCATTAGACTCGGGAACAGTGCCCATGGATTGGAGGGTAGCTAACGTTACCCCACTATTCAAAAAGGGGGGTAGGCAAAAAGCAGGTAATTACAGACCTGTAAGCCTTACATCAGTTGTGGGCAAAATGCTGGAGTCCATCATTAAGGATGAAATAACGGAGCACTTAGCAAATGGGGACAGGATAGGACAGAGTCAACATGGATTTACAAAGGGTAAATCGTGCTTGACTAATCTATTGGAATTTTTTGAGGGAGTAACTGGTAAAATAGATGGGGGAGAGCCAGTAGATGTGGTGTACCTGGACTTCCAAAAGGCCTTCGATAAGGTCCCACATAAAAGATTAGCAGGGAAAATTGAAGCTCATGGGATAAAGGGGAAAGTATTGACGTGGATAGAGAACTGGCTGTCAGATAGAAAACAGAGAGTTGGAATAAACGGCTCATTTTCTGAATGGCAGGCAGTAACAAGTGGGGTACCACAGGGATCTGTCCTGGGTCCCCAGCTGTTCACAATTTACATTAATGACCTGGATCAGGGAGTCGGATGCAGCATTTCCAAATTTGCAGACGACACTAAACTAGGAGGGGGGGTGGGCTCAGAGGAGGAGACCAGGAAGCTCCAGAGCGATTTGGACAGACTGGGTGATTGGGCGGATAAATGGCAGATGCACTATAATGTGGACAAGTGCGAAGTTATCCACCTTGGGTGCAGGAACGGGAGGGCAAATTATTATTTAAATGGCAATAAATTGGGAGAGGGGGAAGTACAGAGAGACCTGGGTGTTCTTGTACACCAGTCACTGAAGGCGAGCATGCAGGTGCAACAGGCGATCAAGAAGGCAAACGGTATGCTGGCCTTCATAGCAAAAGGGTTGGAATACAGGAACAGGGATACCTTGCTGCAGCTGTACAGGGCACTGGTGAGACCACACCTCGAGTACTGTGTACAGTTTTGGTCGCCTCATCTGAGGAAAGATGTTCTTGCCATGGAGGGGGTGCAGCGGCGATTCACCAGGCTGATACCAGGAATGGCGGGATTGACCTATGAGGAGAGACTATGTAGTTTAGGGATGTACACACTGGAGTTTAGAAGATTGAGAGGGGACCTCATAGAAGTGTATAAAATTCTGACAGGTCTAGACAGACTAGATGCAGAAGGAATGTTTCCCTTGGCGGGTGAGAACAGAACTAGAGGACATAATTTAAGGATAAGGGCTAAACCATTTAGGACAGAAATGAGGGGGAATTTCTTCACTCAGAGGGTGGTGAACATGTGGAACTCATTGCCACAGAGGGCAGTGTACGCCAGCTCATTAAATATATTTAAGAGGGAATTAGATGTATTTCTACAGGCAAAAGGGGTTAAGGGTTACGGAGAGAAGGCGGGGACGGGATACTGAATTGGAGGATCAGCCATGATCTCATTAAATGGCGGAGCAGGCTCGAAGGGCCGGATGGCCTACTCCTGCTCCTATCTTCTATGTATCTATGTATGTATCTATGTATCTATGTAGTAGGGGGACCTTTAAGCCTGGATTCTAATTGTCTGTGAGTGTATAGATAACCAAGACAATAATGGTGTGTAAATGACTGAGGAAAACAATATGCAGAAGATTGGAATTTTTTTTGCACCATTACTCTCACTGGAGGATAAAATCAGTAGTATTCTCTTGATGGTGATTGAAAGGTTAATGTTGTCAATGATGCATTTGAGATCATGTAAGTTTAAAGTGGCCATTTAAATTGGGAAGGTTGAATGTTCATAATAAACCAGGGCCAGATAGAACATCTGTTCTGAAATAATTGGCAGTAAAATAGGAGAAAAGCTGTGACAGAAATTGTTGAGAAAATAGCTGCTTTTCAGAAAAGGCTTGGGGGAAAAATTCAGTTGGCTGCGCCTCCCGTTAGCGCCTTAAGAGGGCGCTAATGGGGCGCAAAGCAACTAGCGCCCGGGCGCAGCGATGTTTGCGCCGCTCACGAAATTAACTAGACATTTTGCGGCGGCGCTAAACTTTACCGCCTGCGATCTCCTGCGCACGCAGATCTTGACGTCATACGAGGGTGCAATGCCCTTGTGGCGCCCCGGAGCGGAAATTGAGTGGTGCCCCCATTCTTTCCGCCTGGCGCAACCAATGACCGGAAGACTGGAACGCTCCCCAGTCGCTGTGGGGCTGGGGGGGCGCTATTTAAAGGGGGCCTCTTCCTGTCTTTCTCTGTGGTAGACATTTTTGCACCACTCGTTCTGAGAGAGAGAGAGAGAGAGAGATTCTGAGAGAGAGAAAGAGAGACTTCTGCATTGAGTCAACGCTGTGTGAGGTAGTTTTGGCTACTGATCATAACTTTGCAGGTATTTTGGTTTTTGACCTTCATAACTTTGATTGCCAAGAGACTCTGGGAGCTGCACTGATTGGGGGCGTCGTCCTGCGCCACCAGAATCGGAGGACACAGAGATGCAGAGAGAGAGTGGCAATCATGGCCAGACGGAAGAGGGCCAACAGGCCTCTGTACAGGAGACCTTACCCTCCCAGGGTATATCGGCAACAATTCACATATATTAATATGTCTGAGGAGCAGTGTTTGCGAAGGCTGCGCTTCAGCAAGGAGGTAGTCACTGAGCTCTGCCACCTGCTGCAGCCAGATCTGCAGCCTCTACTGAGGTCCAGGACGTCTCTGTCAGTGGCAGTGAAGATCACAGTGGCTCTGAACTTTTATGCCACTGGCTCATTTCAATCAGCTACTGGGGACATTGCCAATATCTCCCAGTTCGCGGTGCATTGCTGCATCCGTCAGGTCACAAATCCCCTCTTTAAAAGGAGACAAGAGTACATCTCTTTCCCCATGACCCCAGACAAGCAGCAAGAACGCGCAATGGGCTTTGCTAGGATAGCGGGCTTCCCCATGGTGCAGGGCGCCATTGACTGCAAGCGTGTAGCTTTGCATGCTCCGCATGAGAATGTCGAGGATTTCCGCAACAGAAAGGGGTTCCATTCCTTAAACGTTCAGTTGGTCTGTGACCACAGACAGCTGATACTCGCTGTCAATGCCCACTATCCTGGCAGCTGCCACGATGCATTCATCCTGCGCCAGACTACTGTGGCAGAACTTTTCCAGGCACCGCATCAGCCAGTTGGTTGGCTTCTCGGGGACAAGGGATATCCACTGAGCACCTGGCTGATGACACCGCTCCGTACGCCCAACACCCCTGCTGAGCTGCGGTACAATGAGAGCCATCAAGCTACCAGGAACATCATTCAGCACACAATCAGCGTGCTCAAGCAACGGTTCCGCTGTCTGGACCATTCTGGAGGAGCCCTGCAGTACTCGCCTGAGCGAGTTTCCCACTTCGTAGTTGTGTGCTGCATGCTGCATAACCTGCCAATCCTCAGGACCCAGCCAATGCCACCAGGCCTTGGAGCACCACCAGAGGAGGAGGAGGAAGAGGAGGAGGAAGAGGAGGAGGATGATCATCAGCAGCACCAAGGCGGGAGGGAGGCCCACAATGCAGAAACTGGAAGGGCCATCCGTCAACGGCTAATAGCAAGCCGCTTCTAGGCCCCTGCTGAGGAAATGGCTTCTGCCATTGAGAACAACATGAATGAAACCAACCCGCAAACCCTAAGCCGACCAAGGCAGCAATGATTCCAAAGACCAAACATGTACATTTTGAATACAAAAACGTATTTATTTTACAAACTCTGTGTGTGTCATTTCCTCATGACAAACTAATAGAAAGAAACACAAAAAAACAGTCATTAACATAATTGGTTCTTCACAACCTGGAGATAATGTCCAAAACACTAAACAAAAGTTTGACCATGAACCTCGGCCTTTAATAAAAAAATGACCAACATTTTGTCACACCTCCTACTTTTTGCCCTTCAAGGGTGATCTCCTTCCCTTGCGCACTGCACCCCTTCCCACCCTACTGCTCCTCCGTAATGGGACCCCAGTGGCTGCAGCAAGGCTGGTGGAAGGCTGCTGATTGTCAGAACTTGAGACTGCAGATGCTCTTGAAGGACGGCCTCGACCAGCTCTGGGCCTGGAGGGCCCGGCTGCAGACTACACCAACTCTGCATGGGCGGCAGCAGTCTGTCCTACAAGCGGTGGCAAGTGCAGTGGAGAAGTGACAGTGGTGGCAGCAGGAATGCTGTCATCTTGAGAGAGGACAGCAACTCCCTGCTCGACCGACACACTGGCACTCCCACGGGGCAGCACTTCAGCATCCGGAGCAATCTGCTGGAGCACAGATTGCTGGCCTGCTGCGGCGCGGTGAGAGCCCCGGGGAAATGTGTCCGAACCAGTGAGGATGGCTGCAGTCAGTGCTCGCGTGGCCTCAATCTGAGTCTGCATGAGAGCTGTCAGAGATGGGGTCATGGCAGCCAGTGACTGAATTGCAGCACTAAACATTTGCGTGGCATCCGCCTGTGCTACAGCAAAGTGCTCCACACTCCTTGCCAGTGATTCAATGCATTCGGGCACCCTTCCCACTGCACCCATGAGCTCAGTGTGCATATCCACCGCCTGGGTGTTCATTTCAGCGATCATCCGATCCGATCCTCCTCTGCGTCCAGTGCAGTAGGACTCGCTGGCATACTCTCCCTCCGGGGGGAAGGCCCCCGAGCTTCCCTATCCCCATCACGTTGCTGCAGCCCGCTGGGTCCTGGAGCTTCACCCTCATCAGACCCTTCCCCCCTGCTCCCCTCCAGGGAAGGCGTGTTCCCAGTATGGGCATGGGCTTCCTCAGGAGAGGGTGGCGCTGATGCTCTGCCTTCATCTTCCTTCTCACCTGCAGCTTCACTCCCACTGGCAGCTTGAGGGCCCGTCTCCTCAGCTGGTGAATCACCATCTGAAAGCAGGGAGGTACAAGCGTGGCTTTAGCATGAGGACAGGGGGGCAGCAAGGGAGGAATGAGTGCAGCGATTTAGTAAGTTGGATTGAAAGTGTCAAAGGCTGGTGTTGTGAGGGACAAGTGGAAGGACAGAGGACAAAAAGGTGATGTCCTTACCATTGCTGTCCAGAACGGGGTCGGTGTCTCCAGTGGCGACGGGACCGATCACCCGGCTTGCCACAATCCTGTGGACGCGCGCCTCAAGATCGCTGAGGGGTTGCAGCTGAGGCCGCCCTCCACCCGTCCGTTGCTGCTGTCTCCTATTATGAGATAGCTTGGCCTGCAAGAAAAAGGACGGCGTCTGAGTAAATATACAGCCATGGTCTTGCCTGATGTGCTTCCCATAGGTGAATAGCCCTTACTGTATGCAGCCATGGTCTTGCCTGATGTGCCTCCCATAGGTGAATAGCCCTTACTGTATGCAAAGTGTGGAATGTGCATGTGTGTTTCATGAGAGGGCCATAGGTGTTGGATGAGTGTTGGACATTGGGGTTTTAAGACCCTCTGGCCATAGAGTGAGGTTGAGATGGAGGGATGGAGAGGTATTGAAAAAAAAGCCACTCACCCTGACGACCCGAGTGAGGTCGTTGAACTTTTTTCGACATTGTATATGGGTCCTGGGCACCATGCTCCTGGAGGAGACGCTCTGAGCCACCTTTGCCACACTCTTCTGTACTCGCGCGGCAAAGGCGTCCTGCCACTCTCAGGGAAGAGTATAGATCTTCTGCGCTCCACCGCGCCAACCAAAGCATCCAAGGCCCGCTCGCTGAAGCACTGAACTCATTCTCTCACCCTCTCCATAGTCCTTGGCTGGAAGATTTAGGCACAGGTCTCTCCAGGCCGAGATTCAAGGATCCAATGAGCAGGGTGTGGCTGGAGTGCAAGATCGACCCTCCCCTTTAAGAACTGTCCGGCGCCAGTGTGTCTGTGTTCCATGGCTAACTGACAGCACCTGCGCTGCGCCCGCGCTCTGAGTTAGCGCCTCGCTCCTCGGCCTTTGCGCCTTAAGACAGATGTGTAGCTCCAATCACCTCCAGGGGCGATAAAAGTCAAGTTTGCAGTCGGAGGCGATAATTAGCACCAGGCGCTAATTTTTGCGCCCGGCCGATAATTGCGCCCCAAATGGGGCGATACTGAATTTCTCCCCCCTAGAGTTTAACCGTGTGAAATCCTGTCATCTCATCATCTGTGATAGGAAAAATATTGGAACTATTACTAAAGAAGCAGTACACAAGTGCTTAACAGAAATCAAATCAATGATTCAATGATAAAAAATTATGAAATAATATTGA
Source organism: Squalus acanthias (assembly GCA_030390025.1). NCBI lineage: Eukaryota > Metazoa > Chordata > Chondrichthyes > Squaliformes > Squalidae > Squalus > Squalus acanthias. The sequence continues at coordinate 24,252,854 of CM059447.1, read as the reverse complement.
GGCTGCAAATTTAAAAAACTATATTTTGCTATGTGTTTCAAATCGTAAACTCTTTCTTTATCAATACTACTGATTTAACTATGTATAATGAACAAGAAATCGTTCTTCAAGAAAACTAATCGGAATGCAACTATCTATTTCCATCCCATGACATGTATGATCCTGCAAATCTGTTTCCATTTCTGGGTCCAGTATTCCAGCTCTGAAGTGGGGACAGATAACCATCTGGCCTCAACATTGAATTCCACAACTTCAAATCATAACCACTGCTCCCATTTTTTCAGACAGCAAGTGCTGATAATATAGTAGCAAAATACTGCGGATGCTGGAAATCCGAAATAACAACAGAAAACGCTGGAAAAACTCAGCAGGCCAGGCAGCATCCGTGGAGAGAGAAACAGAGGTAACGTTTCAGGTCGAAGACCTTTCGTCAGAACTGGAAAAAGCAGGAAATGAAATAGATTTAAAGCAAGGATAAAGCTGGGAAAAGGGGGAGGGGATGAAAGAACAAAATGAGAGATTAAGCGACATTGAGAGACATTAAGAGATGATCAAGGCAGGAGGAGGTGTTAATGTGACAGGTTGAGGCTGAAAGAAGTGTGAAATGCACTGGCAGAATGAAGGACAGCTGCCAGCTTCTGGGAGGGAAAAAAAAGGGGGGGGCCAAACAAAAGGGTGGATGAAAAAATAAAATATAAATGTGATTGGGGCAGAGGTTATGATCTAAAATTGTTGAACTCGATATTGAGTCCAGAAGGCTGTAAAGTGCCTAAACGAAAGATGAGATGCTGTTCCTCGAGCTTACGCTGAGCTTCCGTGGAGCAATGCAAGAGGCCGAGGACGGTGAGGTCAGAGTGGGAGTGGAGCGGAGAATTAAAGTGACAGGCCACCGGGAGCTTGGGGTCACCCTTACGGACTGAACGGAGGTGTTCCGCAAAGCGGTCACCCAATCTACGTCTGATCTCCCCAATGTAGAGGAGACCACATCGTGAGCAGCGAATACAGTATACTAAATTGCAGGAAGTACAAGTAAATCGCTGTTTCACCTGGAAGGGGTGTTTGGGGCCCTGGACAGTGGGAAGAGGGGAGGTATAAGGGCACGTGTTGCCTCTCCTGCGCTTGCACGGGAAGGTGCTGAGCGAAGGGGAAGGGGTGCTGGGGGTGGTAGAGGAGTGGACTAGGGTGTCGCGGAGGGAGCGGTCCCTGCGGAATGCTGAAAGGGGAGGTGAGGGGAAGATGCGTTTGGTGGTGGGATCACGCTGGAGGTGGCGGAAATGGCGGAGGATGATCCGTTGAATGTGGAGGCTGGTGGGGTGAAAGGTGAGGACAAGGGGAACTCTATCGTGGTTCCGGGAGGGAGGGGCAGGGGTGAGGGCAGAAGTGCGGGAGATAGAACGGAAACGGTCGAGGGCTGTGTCGACCACAGAAGAGGAGAATCCTCGGTTGAGGAAAAAGGAAGACATGTCGGAAGCACTGGTATGGAAGGTGGCATCATCAGAGCAGATGCGGCGGAGACGGAGAAACTGGGAGAATGGAATAGAGTCCTTACAGGAGGCGGGGTGGGAGGAAGTGTAGTCCAGATAGCTGTGGGAGTCAGTGGTCTTGTAGTGAATGTTTGTCAATAACCTATCCCCAGAGATGGAGACGGAGAAGTCGAGGAAGGGAAGGGAAGAGTCGGAGATGGACCATGTGAAGGTGAGCGAAGGGTGGAAATTGGAAGCATAGTGTGCTGATAATGGTTCTGCTGTTGCCAGTTACACCTCCACCAGACCCATCGTTTGTTTCTTTATTGTCCCATTACCACCCCTTTTTGCCTTGCACCATCATCCCTTTTGTTATTTAATCACTCCTGCCTTCCACCCTATCACAGATCTTCCCTTTTGTTCTTCTCTCGCTCTCCCCCACCACACTTTATTTCCCCTGGGTCTGTACTTGCTTATAAATGGCTAAATCTCTAACTTTTTCCAGTTCTGATGAAAGGTCACGGCCCAACATATCTCTCCACAGAAACAACAACAGAAAACACTGGAAAAACTCAGCAGGCCAGGCAACATCCGTGGAGAGGGAAACAGAGTTAACGTTTCAGGTCGAAACCCTTCGTCAGAACTGTTTTTAAAACGAGAGCTACTGATTTGTGTTCACCTCTCATGTAAATATTCGTCCCCTTGAAGCATTCACAAGAGACACATTTCCAGTTCAGCAGGGAGTAAAGGATATATATTTTGTTTAAAAAATGGTTGAACCAACTCCAAAACGAGACCCTAGTTGATAGGACAGGTAGGATGAGCTAATTGACCTTTTCCTCTTCCTACATTAATACCATGTACTGCCGCATACAGTCGAAAGAATACGCAGAATAGGCGAAAACTCTGGAATCATTCAAGAGACGGTTGGATGCTATGATGGAGGTACTGTAAGTTTCCTTTGGGAGGTTAAACTAAATGGGTCAAATGGCCTCCCACACATGCTTATCTTTGTTATTTTTGCAAATCTACATATTTTTGTGATGCAATATATTAAATGATTTTAATTAATGGAGTTTAGTCATTCTCTTTAAGGAATGCGATAGCCTGTGGCTTGTTTCCATAATGCGCAAAAGAAAAATTTTGAAATGGCAATGTTGAATTTGTTTTTCCTGGAATCATGAAAGTGTGGTTTGGCACTTAGTTCCTTTCTCAGCTCGTACCGTGGGAAAGTCAATTGAGGTATTTGATTGAGTAATATAACTGTGATTATTGGGGTGCAACTAGGTATGACAGGATATACAGCTGCTAATTTCTGTGTACCAACTTCACATACCTTTCCTCACTGCTAGATCTGTAGAATAAAATAATACACATTTTGTAACTCAGTTTGTACAGATGCATAAGGAATGTGTCCCTTAAGACTGGATTCTCAGTCCATTGTTTGTGAGTGTACAGAGAGCCAAGATAATAACAGTATGCCAATGGCTTAGGAAAACAATGGGGCAGAATTCTGACACAAAAGCAAAATACTGCGGATGCTGGAAATCTGAAATAAAAACAGAAAATGCTGGAAATACTCAGCAGGTCAGGCAGCATCTGTGGAGAGAGAAACAGAGTTAACGATTCAGGTCGATGATCTTCCATCAGAACATGTTTCCGGCATTTTCTGTTTTTATTTGGGAAGATTGAATGTTCATAATAAATCCAGGCCGGGCAGAACATATTCCAAAAGTTCTGAAGGAATTGGCAGTCAAAGAGGCACAAAGCTATGACAGAAATTGCTGTGAAAATAGTGATCAACCATGTGAAAGACTGTCACCTCATCATCTGTGGTAGGGACAATATTGGAGCTATTATAAAAGAAGTACAGAAGTGCGTAACAAAAATAAAATCAGTAGTTTAATGAGAAGATATAAAAGGGATATTGATGCTGAAAACAAAAAAAACGATGTATCGGGCCAAAAATTGATCCCGCTGTGCGTACTCTCGCGTATTCTCTCTCCAATTGCCGGTTTTCTGCATGCCCTGTGCATGCGCTGAAAACCGGCACTTGGTCTTTGGAAAAGGGGGCGGTTCCTCGGTGCATCGCGTGCGCGCTACAGGCTGCGTGCACGCTGTGCACTTAGTGCTTTGGACGCGCAGGTAAGGACGGAAGATTTTAGAAATGGAAAAAGGAGGAGTAAGACCCACTTTTAACAAGGTAAGTAGTGAATTAAGTATTTTTTTGAATTTTTTTTAACAGGTATATCTTTTTTAGAGACTTTAAAGACAGGTAAGTTTATTTTTCTAACTTTTTAAAAGATTTTAAATTTTTTCAAAAATTTTATTTTTTATTTAAAATGGTTAATTTATTTAACTATACTTATTTTATTAATGTGATGGTTTTTAAAAAAAATTTAATTGAGGTTTAGCTGTTATTTTGGGGGGGTGTAAGATTCATAGCTTTCACAGCACGTATGTGAAACTTATGAATGGAAGATGGTGTGCTGCCACTGGCTCTAACTGAGTCACGTGATCCCACAGCTCGCACGAATTCACTACGCCGGTGGGATACGCAAGCACTGCCCAGCTGATGTCTGGAACATCAAGTTCGTGCGAGCTGGATCTGAAAAAGCCAACGCGGAGTGAGAGATCGCGTCTGCTCCTTACCCCCGCGGGAACAGAGCGAGATCAATTTCTGGGCCATCATTAAATATGGTGAGTCAGAAAGATAAACAGTTGCCCTTGCACTGAAAGTGTCATTGAAAGAAAAAAACAAAGGCCGGAAAATTCCCATTGCCGAGCGTGCAGGTTTGGGGCGGGTCGGCAGTAAAAATCCCGTAAATTGCAAGCGCGTCGGGAACCCGCCATCATCCTGCCGCCTCGCGCATTTAACTCGGGCGGCTTTGAAGGCGCGACATTGACCCTATCAGCAGAGGCGGGCGACCTCATTCAAGTCATTAACTGCTTGTTGAGAGACCCTTAAGAGGGTTTCTCATGCCAGCTTTTGACTTTTACTGCAGGAGCACGGGATTCACGCAGCTCGGGTACCTCAACTGTGAAGGGGAGGCGAAAGCTCAGTGGCCATTGGCGAGTCCATTCACTGAGAGCTGGACAAAGCACATAAATACTGCAACATTACACCTCATTACTTGCCTCATGGAAAGGCTCTTGCTCACTCCATTTTGTCCACAGATTTAGGTATCAGCAGTTTGCAGGTCACTTCTGAAACCTTGGAAGCCACTCTCACCACATTGCTACTCAGTATCACAACATTGAGGGATTGGCCCTCTGATCTCCAATTTACCTTCCATCTATTACATCAGCATGGGGGCCGCTTATACTGTCTCACCTTGGTCCTCAGAATTGGACCAAGATGAGCCCCACCACCAACAGCAGCAACCACAACAGCAGCCTTCTCCTCAATGACTTGATGCTCCACAGGAGAGAAGGGGGCACCACAGGGCCGCAGCGCGCCGGAGGCAATACCCCCAACACAGGGTGTTCAGGCAGAGGATGAGCTTCCTCAACATGACTGAGCAGCAGGTGCTTCGGAAGGCTCAGGCTATCGCGCCAGGTCATCGGAGGCATTTGCAGCTTGCTGGAACAAGACCTGCTGCCCAGAGATCCTGGTGGACACTCCGTACCAGTCGCTGTCAAAGTCACCACTGCCCTCAACTTCTTTGCCTCAGGCTCATTACAGGGATCTGCAGCAGATATTTGCGGGATATCGCAGTCGGCCACCTACAGATGCATCACCCAGGTGACCGATGCCATGTTTCACAAGTCAGCCAATTATATCAACTTTGCCACTGATGAGGCCAGTGTTACTGAGCGGGCGCTCGGCTTTGCGGCTCTGGCTGACTTCCCACAGGTGCAGGGCGTCATCGACTGCAAACATGTGGCCATCAGGGCACCCCATCATCACCCAGGAGTGTTTTTGAACCATAAGGGCTTCCACTCCCTCAATGTGCAGCTCGTCTCCAACCATAACAAGATGATCATGCATGTGTGCGCATGATTCCTTGGCAGCTGTCATGACTCTTTCGTGCTGCACGAGTCCATCCTCCCTCAGCTCTTCGCACCTCCAAATAGACTTACCAGCTGGATGCTTGGAGACAAGGGTTATCCACTGAAGACGTGGCTCATGATACCCTTGAGGATGCCAAGTACTGAGGCCGAGGAGCTTTATAATGACAGCCACATGTCCACCAGATGTGTCATAGAGCAAGCACTAGGCATGCTGAAGATACGCTTCAGATGGCTTGACAGATCTGAAGGAGCCGTTCAGTACGCACCAGCCAGGCATCTCCAGAATCATCGTCATTTGCTGCGTGTAGGTGGTTTGCCCTGGTGGTTCGAATCACCCCTCCTACTTAGTTCTAGACGACAGGAATTACGGTGAACAGGATTGGAAAACAGACAAGCTTTTCGGACTCAACCGTACGGTGTTTAATAAGGTTAACACACACACCTGCCTCCAGTACGTAAAATGCCTGGTGGCGTAAAACAAACAGTACAATAATACAACTTGGCTCGTCGAACAGGCTTGTATTAAGACGCCTAAAATCACACTGTGTTGCTATACAGAGTATAACATGGACTTGTCCCACAAACCCCAGAACATACACTATATAATACACACAGAACCTCCCCACTAAGCCCCTCTGGATTGGTTGGGACACACAACACCCCCTCACACAGTACCGGTGGTCTTAAGGATGCGTGGGCTTGGACAATGCTCACCCCGATTGTCCGTTTTCTTGCTCGCTGCTTCCCTGTGTAGAGCGTGTCTCCTGGTTCTGTATCGCCGATGCAGTATCCAAGTCCCAGTTTCAAGGTTTGTTCCTACAGTCGAAGAGCAAGGCGAGGCTCTTGTCGCTCGTGGTGGTTTTTTCTCTCCATCTCGGACAGAGTGCTCGGTTCTTGGTTCAGAGATGAGGGCACGCGAAGGCGAGACTGGGCGAGAGAGAGCCAGAATGGCCAAAGCTGCCTTCTCTTATACCCTAAAAGTTCAGTGATGTCTTTTTAATCACCCTTCTTTGTCTGGTTTCCCGCCTTTCGGGGCTATCCCATCTAGGTGCTGGTGTTAATGGCAGATGATGGGCCACATTTCTCACCCGATCCTGGGTTAAGTGGTTTCCCATTCATTTACAATGGCCCTCCATCTTCTGCCCATTGTTTCCCAGAGAACTCTGTCTGCTAAGACATTCCCCATAATCAGTTTGTAGGCCTGGCTGGAATCTCCTGTCCATCACAAACACCTAGGCCCCTCCCATCTTCTCCAAATAGGCTGCTGGTCAATCAGCAGTATCAATCATACAAAATGTCCGATACAAAAATCCTTGGGGCCTGCGCTGATGCTTACAGCGCGCTGCACAACTTAGCACAGCAGCGAGGATTGGCGCTGCAGGAGGAGCAAGGCACCGAGCGCACAGCCTCCTCAGAGGAGGTGGAGGAGCAGTTGGAAGATGAGGAGGAGGAGGAACCTGAGGTGAAGATGGCACCAGCAGTGGCGCACATTGCTGCCCGGGAGGCCCGGGCTGGCCTCAGCATGGCCAGATTTACTTAACTTGCTCCAATGCAGCCATATGGCTGCCACATGCTGTATTAAGTCCCCCCCAACCTCCCCCGCTCCCCCACCCCCCACAACAACACCATAAAGCATCCCTACAATGAACAAGCCATTCCTCTCACCCAAACCCCCAGTACTCGAGGTTAAGTAATGTCTCACCATTCATTCCAAGTGACAAAGCCACTTCCAAGGTAGCAGGCAAAAATGGACAAGACCGGAAAGTTCTGCAAAGAAATACATTTACCTGTGTCATCAAAAGAACTGACATTTTTTCATACACCCTTGTGCATCTACTTTGGTGTCTTTTTTCTTTCCCGAGTGCTTCTACGAGGTGCAACCCCTATGGCTTCAGCAGAGGTGGAGGCAGGCTGCTCACTTCCCTGCTGCGACTGGTTAGACACTTTTGGCGGACGTCCTCTGGGTTTTGGAGACTCTGATGGCTCCGCCAAAGTCTGCTCCACCTGCAACTGTGCAGGGGCAGACTCAGCCACCGGGATCCTAGGAAGCATGTGGGGCTCTGACTGAGGGGGAGGCAATGGGGGAGAAGTGGGAGCGCTTGGAGAAAAGCTCCCACTTCAATTTCCCCTCTCACCATCATCCCTCTCATGGGCCACCCGCACCTCCCTGCTAGCAAAGAGCTGGAGAGCACCTTGCTGCACAGCAGTGGGGCGATGAACGCCCAAGTCTAAGTTTATATCCCTCCTAGAGATGAAGTCTATGAGCCTCTGCCATCTGTTGTCCACAGCTAGCATGTGCTCATGTGACTGGCGCATTAGCTGTTCCATGCAGGTGGCCATCCTTTCCATGGAAGAGCCTACTGTCACCATCACCTGCGACATGGTGGTGCTCATGTTGGAGAGGGACTCCTATATTCTCTGAACATTTGCAGACATCGCGGCTGCAAAAGATGCCAGAGCCTCCTGCAATTGTTGCTGCCCCTCCAAGATCACCCTCTTTCTCGATGGCCCCTGAGGCTCAGCGTCTGCATGCAGCTGAGCAGAGCTTGGGGCGTCCTGCACCTTCCGGCGAGGAGTCTCCACTGCTGTCCCTGTCAACACCACCTGCTCTTGCTCACTTGTGAATTGTGAGACACCAGGTAACAACACTACTCTGTGGCGCACAGGACCCACTGAGGTGTGCGTATCTGCGCTGGTGCTGGGTGCGCTTGGGTCTGCTGACGGTGCACCCTCAGAGGCTGGAGGTTCCTCTGAGGATTTGTCTTCTTTCTCCGGCTGAACAGTGGGGGGCACTTGATGGATCTGTGGGAGAGAAAGAGATGAATTAGAAGTGTCATAATAAGAATGGGTAACGTTACCAATATGCACATGATGGCAGTTCACTGGCTGCTGGCATCAGTCACCATATGAGTGACTGCTGTATGCCATGTGGCTGTATGAGATGTAATTTTGTCACCAGTTTGCTGTGTTGTCCCCCTCTCTCCATCTCCCACCGCCAGCAGCTCTGCAACTCCCGATCTCTCCAAGGTCCCCTCCTCTGCTGGTATCCGGTTCTCTGCCTCTCCCACGTGTTCTGGGCTCTTTTCTCCTGCAAGGAGGGAAAGAAGAGAACTTTGAGTGAGAGTGATGGAATGAGTGTAAGGAATGGATGGGTTACATCTATAGATGGTGACTATGAGGGAGTGGTGTGATTTTGCCAAATGGCCTCCTTGTGTGGTGTTACTTGCTATGATTGCATTAGGATGAGTGTGAGTGTCAGGGGTTGTTAGTCCGACGGGGATGTGAGTAGGTGCATAGACAGAGAGGGATGGGTGGACGTGCAAGGTAGGTTGGTGTGAGGAATGATGTGCAGGAGTAGGCTTGGGAAGGCAGAATGATGGGGATGTGGTGACAGGCACAGCAGGGTGAAGGTGAGTGTGGCATTGCACTCACCTTTCCTGACTTCATGAGATCATTGAATCATTTCCTGCACTGGATCCCGCTCCTGCTGACCACATCCCTGCTGCTGACCTCCTCTGCTATCTCCAGCCAGGCCCTTTTGGTGTCTTTGGGAAGTCTCTTGCGCCTATCTGCAGGGATCAGGATGTCCCCACGTGTTCTCACTGTCTCCGCCAGCGTACGCAGGGATGCATCAGAAAACCATGGCGCAGCCCTCTGCCTTTGAGTATCCATCATTGATAGTTTAGAACAGTACTCAGACCTTTGTATTTCAGCTTCCACACTCCTCTAGCAACCTTCAAATGAGTTGAGTGCAAGGCTGCTTTAAATATCGGCACTGGAAACGAGTCATCGATGACATCATCAGACCCGCTCCATTTAATTGGGCTGGGAAACGCGCATGACTGATTTAAGTGGGGTCATTATGTTAAAGTCGCCCTGAAGAGCGCGCTGAGCAGATCATCACGTTCCCGACCCGCTATGCGGCCCGCACGCACCCAACCCGACTCCACGGCAAAAATTCCGGCCAAAAACTTGCATTTATATAGAGCCTTTCAAGACTTCAGTTCCCAATGTGCTATACAGCCACTGCAGTGCATAATAGAGGAGGAAAGGACCAATACAAATGTAGGGCATGTGAGTAGATCCATAGAGGCTAAAAGTCAAAGGAATTGATACTGGCACTCTGTAAAACAGTAGCAAATCCATGCATGGAATATATTGGATCTAATTGTGGTCAGCACACTTGTAAGAAAGCATGGAAAGGTTTTACAGAAAGGCAACAAGAATGATATCTAGTTTTTGATCACTGAGCTAGTAAAGGCTTGTAAACTAGTATTTCTTTTCATTGGAAAAAAGCTTAAATTTCGTAAGAACATAAGAAATAGGAGCAGGAGTCGGCCATTCAGCCCTTCGAGCCTGCTCTGCCATTCAATAAAATCATGGCTGATCTTCTACCTCAACTCCACCTTTCCACACTATCCCCATATCCTTTGATTCCCTGAGTATCCAAAAATCTATCGATCTCCGTCTTCAATATACTCAACGACTGAGCATCCACAGCCCTCTGGGGTAGAGAATAACAAAGATTCACAACCATTTGAGTGAAAAAATTTCTCCTCATCTCAGTCCTAAATGGCCAACGCCTTATTCTCAGACTGTGACCCCTGGTTCTAGACTCCCCAGCCAGGGGAAACATCCTCCCTGCATCTACCCTATCAAGCCCTGAAGAATTTGATACATTTCGATGAGATCACCTCTCATTCTTCCAAACTCTGGGGAATATAGGCCTAGTCTACACAATCTCTCCTCATAGGACAATCCCCCCCATCCCAGGGATCAATCTAGTGAACCTTCGTTGCATCCCTTTAAAGCAAGTATGTCCTTCCTTCGGTATGGAGACCAAAACTGTACACAGTATTCCAGATGTGGTCTCACCAAGGCCCTATATAATTGCAGTAAGACTTCTTTACCCTTATACTTCAATCCTTTTGTAATAAAGGCTAACATACCATTTGCTCTCCTAATTGCTTGCTGTACCTGCATGTTAACTTTCTGTGATTTGTGTACAAGTATACCCAGGTCCCTCTGAACACCAACATTTCCCAGTCTTTCTTCATTGAAAAAATATACTGCTTTTCTATTCTTCCTTCCAAAGTAGATAACTTCACATTTCTCCACATTATATTCCATTTGCCATGTTCTTGCCCACTCACTTAACCTGTCTATATCCCCTTGAAGCCTCTTTGCGTCCTCCTCACAACTTACTTTCTCATGATGATGGGAGAGTAAGCTTTTCTGTTGCATACAGAATTTAAGCACATGGGGTCATATTTACAAATTAAGGACAGCAAAAGAAAATAGGAGATGAAGGAAGAACATTTTTACTAACAGGGTGGTAAGTATGTGGAACTGATTGGTGGCATGGGTGGTGGAACAATAAACTTAATTGGTTTCAAGAAGTAATTAGATAGATTCCTGTCAACAAATGGGTTTCAGGGTGATTAGAAAGGCACCAAGGGAATGCTGCGGGTAGTTGGGATAGATGGCCCACTCCTTCCATTAAACTTTTAACATGCTACTATGTGCCACAAAATCGTAAACTCTTTCTTTATATAAATACTTTAGATTTAACCACACATACTGAACAGTAAATCATTCTTCAAGCTAACTAGTCAGCCTGCAATTACCTATTTCTATTCCCAGTGACATGTATGATGTTGCAAAACTGTTTCCACTTCTGGGTCCAGTATTCCAGCTCTGAAGTGGATACAGATATCCTTCTAACCTCAACGTGAGTTCCACAACTTCAGATTGTAACCACCGCTCCCATTTTCTCAGACAGCAGGAGTTGATAATGGTTCTGCTGTTGCCATTTACACCTCCTCTGGACCCACCTTTTGTTTCTTCATTATCCCATAACTAATCCCCCTTTTGCCTTGCAGAATTATCCCTTTTGTCGTTTAATGACTCCTGTACTCCACCCTATCACAGACCTTCCCTTTTGTTCTTTCCTGCCCTCTTCCCCACGCCACCCCCCACCCATCTTTACTCCTGGCTCTGTACTTGCTTATAAATTGTTAAATATCTAACTTCTTCCAGTTCTGATGAAAGGTCAATCATGCTTGACTAATCTACTGGAATTTTTTGAGGATGTAACTGGTAGAATAGATAAGGGAGAACCAGTGGATGTGGTGTAGTTGGACTTTCAGAAGGCTTTTGATAAGTTCCCGCATAAGAGATTAGCGTGCAAAGTTAAAGCACATGGATTGGGGGTAAGGTACTGACTTGGATAGAGAACTGGTTGGCAGACAGGAAGCAAAGAGTTGGAATAAACAGGTCTTTTTCCGAGTGGCAGGCAGTGACTAGTGGGGTACCGCACGGATCGGTGCTAGGACCCCAGCTATTCACAATATATATTAATGATCTAGACGAGGGAACTAGATGTAATATCGCCAAGTTTGCAGACGACACAAAGCTGGGTGGGCGTGTGTGCTGTGAGGACGATGCAGAGAAACTCCAGTATGATTTGGACAGGTTGGGTGATTGGGCAGATGCATGGCAGATGCAGTATAATGTGGATAAATGCGAGGTTATCCACTTTGGTGGCAAAAACAGGAAGACAGATTATTATCTGAACGGCAATAGATTGGGAAAAGGGGAAGTGCAACGAGACCTGGGTGTCCTTGTGCACCAGTTGCTGAAGGTAAGCATGCAGGTGCAGCAGGCGATTAAGAAGGCAAATGGCATGTTGGCCTTCTTAGCGAGAGGATTCGAGTACAGGAGCAAGGATGTCTTGCTGCAGTTGTACAGGGCCTTGGTGAGACCACACCTTGAGTATTGTGTGCAGTTTTGGTCACCTTATCTGAGGAAGGATGTTCTTGCCATGGAGGGAGTGCAGCGAAGATTCACCAGACTAATACCTGGGATGGCAGGAATGATGTATGAAGAGAGATTGAGTCGATTAGGCTTATATTCGCTAGAGTTTAGAAGAATGAGAGGGGATCTCATTGAAACTTATAAAATTCTAACAGGACTAGACAGACTAGATGCAGGAAGGCTGTTCCCGATGGCCGGGGAGTCCATGACCAGGGGTCACAGTCTAAGGATAAGGGGTAAGCCATTTCGGACTGAGATGAGGAGGAATTTCTTCACCCAGAGAGTGGTGAACCTGTGGAATTCTCTACCATAGAAGGCAGTTGAAGCCAATTCATTAAATATATTCAAGAAGGAGATAGATATATTTCTTAAGGCTAAAGGTATCAAGGGATATGGGGAGAAAGCAGGGACAGGGTACTGAATTTGGATGATCAGCCATGATCTCATTAAATGGCGGAACAGGCTCGAGGGGCCGAATGGCCTACTCCTGCTCCTATCTTCTATGTCTATGTCTATGACCCAAAAAGTTAACTCTGTTTTTCTCTCCACGGATGTTGCCTGACCTGCTGAGTGTTTCCAGCATTTTCTGTTTTTATTTGATGATAATGACTGATTTCCAGTAAAATTGGATTCTTTTTTTAAACTAGAGAGCTACTGATTTGTGTTCACCTCTCATGTAAATATTCGTCCCCTTGAAGCATTCACAAGAGACACATTTCTGGTTCAGCAGGAAGTAAAGGATATATGTTTTGTTTACGAAAATGGTTGGACCAACTACAGAACGAGACCCTAGCTGATAGGACAGGACGGATGAGCTAATTGACCTTTTCCTCTTCCTACATTAATACCGCATACAGTCGAAAGAATATGCAGAATAGGCAAAAACTCTGGAATCATTCAAGAGACGGTTGGATGCTATGATGGAGGTACTGTAAGTTTTCTTTGGGAGGATAAACTAAATGGATCAAATGGCCTCCCCCACATGCTTATCTTTGTCATTTTTGCAAAACTCCACAAATCTATGTATTTTTGTGATGCAATATATTAAATGCATTTTATTAAAGGAGTTAAGTCATTCCCCTTTAAGTGATAGGTTGTTCTGTAGCTTGTTTGCATTATGCCTGAAAGAAATATTTTAATTGGCAATATTGAGTTCTTTTTTTAACTTTTTGTTACTCAGAACCTTTGACAAGCAACTCCACTGAAGAATAAGCTTGAGCTAGTCACAAATATTTTTCTCCATTCATGTCTATCGTGCTGATTTTCTGTAGCTGTATTTAAAACACACCTTGATAATCGGACATAAAAATCAAATTGTTTCTAAGTTGAAGAATGCACAACTGTTTCTACACAAGAAGGTTCAGCAAGCACATTCCAAACATTAGCACAAGGTGAACGAGTTCTGATGGGACAGACACAATGGAGTTCTTTCATTTCCTTATGGCCTCAAAGCAGCTTCCTCATTCTGTGGGGAAGGGAATAACTCAGATGTCAGTAGAAGGCAAAGCTTTTTAAAAAAACTTTTGTGAACTACAACCATGGAGGCAGAATCACTCTGCTCCCTATCAGTAGTGAAATTATAAAGTACATTCAAAATGAATATATTTACAAGGATCATCCTCCGCCATTTCCGCCACCTCCAGCGTGATCCCACCACCAAACACATCTTCCCCTCACCTCCCCTTTCAGCATTCCGCAGGGACCGCTCCCTCCGCGACACCCTAGTCCACTCCTCTACCACCCCCAGCACCCCTTCCCCTTCGCCCGGCACCTTCCCGTGCACGCGCAGGAGATGCAACACATGCCCTTATACCTCCCCTCTTCCCTCTGTCCAGGGCCCCAAACACCCCTTCCAGGTGAAACAGCGATTTACTTGTACTTCCTGCAATTTAGTATACTGTATTCGCTGCTCACGATGTGGACTCCTCTACATTGGGGAGACCAAACGCAGATTGGGTGACCGCTTTGCGGAACACCTCCGTTCAGTCCGTAAGGGGGACCCCGAGCTCCCGGTGGCCTGTCACTTTAATTCACCGCTTCACTCCCACTCTGACCTCACCGTCCTCGGCCTAATACACTGTTCCACGGAAGCTCAGCGTAAGCTCGAGGAACAGCACCTCATCTTTCGTTTAGGCACGCTACAGCCCTCTGGACTCAATATCGAGTTCAACAATTTTAGATCATAACCTCAGCTCCAATCACATTTATATTTTATTTTATCCACCCTTTTATTTGTCCCCCCCCACCTTTTTTTTCCTCCTAGAAGCTGGCAGCTGTCCTTCATTCTGCCAGTAGATTTCACACTTCATTCAGCCTTAATCTGTCACATTAACACCACCTCTAGCCTTGCATATCTCTTAATGTCTCTTAATGTCTCTTCATCTCCTCCTTTGTTCCTTTATCCCCTCCCCCTTTTCCCAGCTTTACCCTGGCCTTAAATCTATTTGATTTCCAGCTCTTCCCAGTTCTGATGAAAGGTCATCGACCTGAAACGTCAACTCTCTTTCTCTCTCCACGGATGCTGCCTGGCCTGCTGAGTTTTTCCAGCGTTTTCTGTTGTTATTTCAGATTTCCAGCATCTGCAGTATTTTGCTATCATATTTACAAGCTTGCTGGACATAGAAACCAGAGCAATCATCCCCCTCTCCCTATCTGAATGAAGCAGGAAACAAAAAATAAATCAAAAAATTAAAGGAAATAAGCCCAACTAAGAAGTTCTTTACTGGATGTGTAGCTAATTCTAATGCCCGTTCTGAAGTAGTTATTATAAACTTGAGAAAGAGGAAAGCATTTACAGATACATGTTGCAAAAAGAAAATACTGCAGATGCTGGAAATCTGAAATAAAAACAGAAAATGCTGGGGATACTCAGCAGGTCAGGCAGCATCCGTGGAGAGAGAAACATAGTTAACCGGCTGGATTTTGCCAGGCCCGAGGAGGCGGGAATGGAGGCGTGTGGGGTGTTAAAATAGCAAAAAATGGCAGGCGGGCCCGACCCCGCCTCCATCCCGCCTCCGAGCAATTTTCCCCAATGCGTGGTTTCTGATCCCGTCTCCGTCCCGCCTCCAAGAGGTGGGATAGGCCTTTAAAGCCCTTAACAACCACTTAATTGCCTCTATAATCCCATTTTGAGAGGCCTTTCCGATTTTAACACTTTTCCCACGTGATGCACGCCTCTTCTGAAACATGACGGTGAAACCTGGCGGTAGCAGAATTGGATTGCTGACTATCAGCTGCAGCTCCACCATTAAGAAGATTTGATCAATCATCATTTGCAGGTGGAAGAACTTTGTTGTCTCAGGTCTGGGGGAACTTTTAACAGGCATAACCATTGCTGTGGAAGTTTGGAGCCTGACACCCATCTCCAGTGTGACCTCCTGGGAAACCCCTCTCCCCACTTTGAATGAGCGCATCCTCAACTGAGGCATATATCAGAAGCATGGGAACCATTTATTTCCTTTCCTCCTGGACATCAGATGAGGACGAACACCAGCTGCGGCAGCAGCAGAACCCGGAACACCAGCAGCACTAACTGCAGGAGCAACAGCAGCAGCTCTAAGCTGCTGCTCACCCACCTGAAGCTGCACAGGCCAGAGGGCGCCAGTGCATGGAAGCACGTCGGCGCAGGAGAGACCCCCAAAACAGGGTCTACAGACAGAGGATCAGCTACCTCAGCATGACTGAGCAGCAGTGTCAAAGGCGGCTACGACTTTCGCAAGAGATAGTGGGTGACTTCTGCGCAATGGTGCAGCAAGACCTGGAGCCCAGAGGAGCAGGTGGACACCCCTTACCAGTGCCCATCAAAGTCACCACCGCACTCAACTTTTTTGCCTCAGGCTCATTCCAGGGATCAGCAGCAGACATCAGCGGCATCTCCCAGGCGGCCGCACACACTTGCATCACGCAGGTAACCGATGCCCTCTTTGCTATCGCGCACAATCACATGCATTTCTCAAGGTCAAGCCAGTGTAACTGCACGGGCGGTTGGGTTTGACAATCTGGCAGGCTTTCCAACGGTGCAGGGCGTTGTTGACTGCACACATGTGGCCCTTAAGGCACCCCATCACAATCCAGGTATTTTTGTCAACCACAAGGGCTTCCACTCCCTCAATGTACAGCTGATGTGTGACCACAAGAAGGAAATTTTGCATGTTTGCGCCAAGTACCCTGGCAGTTGCCATGACTCCTTCATCCTGCGCCAGTCTAGTGTGCCTCCGCTCTTCAGTCCGCCAGACCAACTTCACGGATGGCTACTTGAAGACAAGGGCTATCCCCTGAAGACGTGGCTAATGACGCCATTTAGGAGCCCATCCAACGAAGCTGAGGAGAGCTACAACTACAGCCACATTTCCACCAGATCCATAATCGAGCAAACCATCAGCTTGCTGAAGATGCGCTTCAGATGCCTGGATAGATCAGGTGGAGCCCTGCAATACTCAGCAGCCAGGGTCTCCACAATCGTCGTGTCTTGCTGTGCACTTCACAACATGGCACAGTGTCATGGCTTGCAGATTCCTGAGGACCAAGTGGCTCCTCACATATCCTCCTCAGATGAGGATGAGGAGGAGGAGGAGGAGGAGGGCGAAAACGCTCATCTTGCAGAGGCGCATCAACCAGCGGCAGCAGTATGCGAGAACATTGCTGCCCGGGATGCAAGGAACGCACTCTTCTTGGCCAGATTTGCTTAGCCTAGCCAATCAAGCACTTTTGCCTCGCAGCTTCTTACCAGAGCATCGACAATGGCCAAGAACCAGCACAATCCTAGCACTCTGACCAGCATACTGACAATTGCAAGTCATCCTAAGCCCTCAATGTGGAAGTCCCATTAGCGATATGACACACGCCACAACTGCAACAGTTGCCATCAGAATTTTTATTTACAGTCACCAACTGATGGCTTTTCAACATTAAACATCACATTTCACCCAAGTGACTCCCCTTGTGACTATTTGTGCAGTATCTTTCTCTTACGCGTGCTCCTACGTGGTGGTTCCCCCTTGGCATCAGCACATGTGGAGGCCCCTTGCTTACTTTCTTGCTGCTCGTGTCTCGACACCTTTGGCGGGCGTCCTCTGCGGTTGCGAACCTGTGAGGGCTCGGCAACAGTCTGCTGCTCCTGTGGCTGTGCAGGGGTTGAGACGCCGATCTCAGTTGGGTGGGGACTCTGGTGGGGCTCTGACCAAGGGCTTTGCAGTGGCATGGTCGTGTGAGCATTTGGAGAGGAGCCCCCACTTCCTTGTTGTCTGCCACCAACATCCCTCTCATGGGTCAGCCCCACCTCAGAGCTAGCAAGTGGCTTGACAGCACCTTGCAGCACTTCAGGGGGGCCATGAGGACCCGGTTCTGTACTGGAAGTCCTACTCCCGAGGACTTGCATGAAGGTTTGGTTTGTATGCACAATAGCTGACCATCGCTCTTCAAGAGATGTCAGTCTATTCTGAACAATGACCATGTTTTCCATACCCTGGCGACTAAGCTCCTCCATGGACGTAGCCATCCTCTCCTCTACCGTAGCCATCCTCTCCTCTACGGTAGCCAGCCTCACCATGGAGGTAGCCATCCCTTCCACGGAGGTTGCCATCCTTTCCATGGTGATGTGTTCATGCGCCAACGCCGCCACAAAGGCTCTGCTCATGTTCGCGATGGACTCCTCCATTCGCTCCACACTTGCAGTGACCCTGGAGACAAAACCTGCCAGAGACTCCTGCACCTGTTCCTGGAGTTCCAGCACCGCTGTTCTTCTGGATGGACCCAGAGGCAGAGGGTCAACATGCAGATGAGGCGAGCAGGGAGAGTCCTGCGCCCTCCGACTAGGACTCTCCACTGCTGTCCCTGTCTCCACCATCTACTGATGCTCACTTGTGAGCTGTGATACACCAGGTGACAACACTACTCTATCTCGCGATGGTCCCACCGAGGTGTGAGTGTCTGCGCTGGTGCTGTGTTGGCAGAATTCTGCTGACGCTGCGCCCTCAGAGGTTGCAGCTTCCTCTGAGGAGTCTGGAGGCTCAGGCTGGTCCTCCTGGATAGTGGGGACGGGTGCTTGCGATGGTCCTGTGTGGGAGTAAAGGAAAGAGTCAGAGATGTGAGGCCAAGGTTACATGCACAGTGCATATTACAGATGATGCGGAGATGCCGGTGTTGGACTGGGGTGGACAAAAGTGAGAAGTCGCACAACACCAGGTTATAGTCCAACAGCTTTATTTGAAATCACAAGCTTTCGGAGCGCTGCTCCTTCATCAGGTGAAGTGAAGAAATACATATGGGCACAGCATAAATAGTCAGAGGACAATGCCAGACGACTACAGTTAATCTTTCTAACTGCCCTTTATCACACCTCGGCAGAGAGACAATCAGGGCAATCAAAGGTATGGATGGTGTCCAACCAGGTCAGTCAGGAAGACATTACATCAAAGACGATAGCAAAATACAACAAAGACAATGAGGTGGGGTCACAAGGGGTCAAATGTGGCAGATGCTGGGGTCTGTATGGAAAACAAGAAATGTTTTTACTCTTTTTGCTGGAAATTACAGCAGGTCCGGCCGCATCTGTGTAGAGAGAACAAACCAGCAACGACTCAAGTCTGGATGACTCTACGTCAGGTGGGGTTACATGTAGCGTGACATGAACCCAAGATCCCGGTTGAGGCCGTCCTCATGGGTGCGGAACTTGGCTATCAGTTTCTGCTCAATGATTTTGCGTTGTCGTGTGTCTCGAAGGCCGCCTTGGAGAACGCTTACCCGAAGATCGGAGGCTGAATGTCCTTGACTGCTGAAGTGTTCCCCGACTGGGAGGTAACACTCCTGCCTGGCGATTGTTGCGCGGTGTCCGTTCATACGTTGTTGCAGTGTCTGCATGGTCTCGCCGATGTACCATGCTCCAGGGCATCCTTTCCTGCAACGTATGAGGTAGACAACGTTGGCCGAGTCACATGAGTATGTACCATGTACCTGGTGGGTAGTGTCCTCACGTGTGATGATGGTATCTGTGTTGATGATCTGGCATGTCTTGCAGAGGTTGCCGTGGCAGGGTTGTGTGGTGTCGTGGTCGCTGTTCTCCTGAAAGCTGGGTAATGTGCTGCGAACGATGGTACTTTTGAGGTTAGGCGGCTGTTTGAAGGCGAGTAGTGGAGGCGTGGGGATGGCCTTAGCTAGGTGTTTGTCGTCATCGATGACATGTTGAAGGCTGCGAAGAACATGGCGTAGTTTCTCTGCTCCGGGGAAGTACTGGACGACGTAGGGTACTCTGTTGGTTGTGTCCCATGTTCGTCTTCTGAGGAGGTCTATGCGATTTTTCGCTGTGGCCGTCGGAACTGTCGATTGACGAGTCGAGTGTTATATCCCGTTCTTACAAGGGCGTCTTTCAGCGTCCGTAGGTGTCCATCGCGTTCCTTCTCGTCTGAGCAGATCCTGTGTATTCGCAGGGCTTGTCCATAGGGGATGGCTTCTTTAACGTGGTTAGGGTGGAAGCTGGAGAAGTGGAGCATCGTGAGGTTGTCCGTGGGCTTGCGGTAGAGTGAAGTGCTGAGGTGTCCGTCTTTGATGGAGATTCGTGTGTCCAAGAATGAAACCGATTCTGAGGAGTAGTCCATGGTGAGTTTGATGGTGGGATGGAACTTGTTGATGTTATCGTGTAGTCTTTTCAGTGATTCTTTGCCGTGGGTCCATAGGAAGAAAATGTCATCGATGTATCTGGTGTATAGCGTTGTTTGGAGGTCCTGTGCAGCGAGGAAGTCTTGCTCGAACTTATGCATGAAGATGTTGGCGTATTGGGGTGCGAATTTGGTCCCCATGGCTGTTCCATGTGTTTGGGTAAAAAACTGGTTGTCGAAGGTGAAGACATTGTGGTCAAGGATGAAGCGGATGAGTTGTAGGATGGCGTCTGGAGATTGGCTGTTGTTGGTGTTGAGTACTGAGGCTGTCGCAGCGATGCAGTCATCTTACAGATGGTCAGAAATCCATCTGTTAGAGCTTCAGAATCATTATCAGCGACTCATGCAATGTCAATGAGAGAGATGAAAAACTCTTCTGTCACCAGCTTGCTCTGATGCACCCGTCTGTCCGTCCCCCACTTGCGCATCGTCCTCGACTCCCACGATCTCTAGGGCCGCCTCCTCCCAAGGGGTGAGGTGGGCTACTCAGGGTGGCCCTCCTCCTGTCGTCGCTCTTTCCCTCTTATTGTGAGCTCTCTTTTCCTGCAATGAGGGAGAGAAGTGGAGTTTGAGTGAGAATGAAGGAGTGAGTGTAGAGAATCCATAGCATAGATGCTTAGAAGGAGTCAAAGATGGAGTGAGGTGGCAGGACCAAGGGCCCTCCCTGTGTGTTGTAAGTTGTTTTCATAGCATCACAGTGATAGGGAGTGTGAGGGCTGCATATTCGAATAGTTAGGTGAATGTGAACATACAGAGAGAGGGATTGGGTAAGGGTGCAGGGATGTCAGTGTCAAGTGGGATGTGGAGGAAGAGGTTGCTAAAGCTGAGTGCTGGTGAGGAGAGGCAATGGGGATCAGATTGAAGGTGATGGGAAAGTCATACTCACTTTTCCAGTGTGCAGAAGGTCATGAAACCTCTTCCTGCACTGAAGCCAGGTTCTGCGGATCAGCGACAACGAGTTGACCTCCTGTGCCACCTGGACCCACACAGCCTTTGTCTGCTGGGGAGGCTTCTTCCTCCCTAAAGAAGGGAAGAGCACCTCCTTATTAACTTTTGCTCCCTCCACCAGAGCTTGCAGGGCGACGTCATCAAATCTGGGAGCAGACTTAGGTCTCCTGCTGCTAATTTTGCCTCCAGGTCCCTCTCACAGCAAAGGACAAAAGGTTGTCAGTCTGCAGAAGAAGCAAGGCTTCTTGCAGACCTTAAATGCAGCAGCAATGACGACGTCATCGGAGGCGACTTTCAGACTGAAAAAACTAATTGGGCCATGGGTTCCCACACGCTGGAACTCAAGTGCCTAATTAGGGGAAAATCGAATAATTCTCCCACCTCAACTTGGAGTCGGGTGGCTAACACAAAAAGCGGATTGCATGACCCCAGCCCGCCCCAATGACAAAATCGAGCCCAACGTTTCAGGTCGAGACCTTTCGTCAGAACTGGAAAAAAGCAGGAAATAGAGCCATCCTTTGTTTCTTAACCTGTCCCATTACCATCTCCTTTTGCCTTGAATATCTCTTAATGTTTCTTAACCTCTCCTGCCTTCTATCCTATCACAGACCTTCCCTTTTGTTCTTTCATCCCCTTTCCCAGCTCCGACACTTGCTTAAAAATCTGTTCCATTTCCTGCTTTTTTCCAGTTCTGACGAAAGGCCTCGACCTACAGATACATGTTGTCCAGCTGATGTCCTGGATAGCTTATTTGTCTTGCTATCAAGAGTTATCTTTGATTGGATGGATGCCAAAACAAGTTTTAAGACTCAAAAAATCAAGGACTTGAACAAGTTTAAGCACGTTTTTGGCAAGTAGAAATGAGAGAAACAAAAACAAGTGAAAATGCTGTCCGACTGAGATGTTTCAGATCAGAGCGTTTTTTTTCTCTACCGAGCCGTATCTTGCAGATATTTTCCGACCAGTACTCACCTTAGTGGCCAAATAACCCACAGACAGCTGAGATATAAATAGATCTTGTTTTGTTTAATTTTATTTATTTGAGTTGTTCTCTTGTATAATGCAGGTCATGTGAGATAAGGAATGTAACAACAAGCTTCACCTCTTAAGTAGTTTTTTAAAACTGCAAACATACTGAGAATGTCTAAAAGATAATTTTTTTAAAGCATTTGTGTTGATGCATGTTGCTGGATACACTCACACGCACCCACACACACACAAACTCACACTGCGCCCCGCTGCAGTTCACCAGTTGGGAAGGGCGAGAAATCAGCCAAATCTCACATGGATTTGGCCGGCAGGTCAGGTCTTGAGGGGGCGGGGGGGCGGGATGGAGATGATCTAGGGGGGTGGAGTGGGGATGATCTGGGGAGGGGAGATGATCTGAGGGGAGTGGGGGAGAGGAGATGTTCTAGCAGGGAAGGAGATGTTCTGGTGGGGGGACAGTGGTGGGGATGATCTGGGGAGGGGTGATGATCTCGGGGGTGGGGGGGGAAGGAGATGTTTCGGCGGGGGAGGAGATGTTCTGGGGGGTGGGGATGATCTGGGGAGGGGTGATGATCTCAGGGGTGGGGGGGAAGGAGATGTTTCGGTGGGGGAGGAGATGTTCTGGGGGGTAGGGATGATCTGGGGAAGGGTGATGATCTCGGGGGTGGGGGGGAAGGAGATGTTTCGGCGGGGGAGGAGATGTTCTGGGGGGTGGGGATGAACTGGGGAGGGGAGATGTTCCGGGGGACTAATTCACATGGAGCTAATTCTAATGTTCTTTTCAAAATAATTATTATCAACATGAGAAAGAGGAACGAACTTACAGAGACATGGAGCACAGAATTCGGATCAGTTTTTTGGGCGTTTTGCGGTCCAAAATGCGTCTGTGGCACGCACCCACACTGTGGGGTGAATCGCGCAGACGCCATATTGGTGAGGGCGATAGCATACGCACACAGTCCAAAGATGTGCGGGTTAGGTTGATTTGGCTATGATAAATTGACCCTTAGTGTTAGGGGGATTAAATACGTGGGGTTACGGGGATAGGGTGGGATATGTGTCGGTGCAGACTCGATGGGCCGAAATGGCCTCTATCTGCACTGTGGGGATTCTGTGATTCTGTGATTCTGTGATTGAGCGTCCACTGGAAGTAGGCAGAGCAGGCAGATCACGCGTCAATCAGCGTGCAACGCTAATTTGACGCCAGCGCTGCCATTTTGGAGCTCAACGCTGCAGCTAATGCCCTATCCTAAGCTCGCACAGCTGAACACATGTTCAGCAGCAGGAAGGACACCCCACCAGTGCTATTTAAAGGGATCATCAACTACTTACAGGTTACTTGCTGGTTGATTTCTTCTGGCTGTTGGTGCGATTCTACAAGTGTTTGGTGCTTTCTATAGTTGTTTCAAGTTGCAAAAGTCTAAAGGGAGTGGGGTGGCAGCTGCTGAAGGACTTTTTCCTCCTTTCAAGGCTTCTGCACAATACACTTGCTTACAGACATGGGTGTACTAGTAGGAATTCGCCTTGGAATACAGCATGTAGAAAGTATATACAGACCCTTCATTTTAATATTTCTTGAAATGCTTTGCCAGGCAAAAAGGTTTTACAAAGTGAAATAAAGTTGGTAAATGTAACAAGCAGTCTTTCACTGATAAGGCAGTTGTGACTGCAGGGGGTAGTGATAGTCGATAGTCAACAGAGATAAACAAACCCCCTGAGTGTTGTAGACATGGTGTCTCTGGTGACCTTTCTGAGGTGAGAAGTCAAACCTTTGAAGTTTTGAAATGCAGAATACGACGTAACTCATGAACCGAACTAAGTGGTTTTCTGCCACTTTTGTAAACTTCAGGAGTGAATGAACAATTTTGGGCTGTGATAAGGATAAGCCACACAGGATGAGTTAATGTAAACGTTTGACAGATCAAACAGCTCAGACCAACATTAAAGGAACATTTCACTATCTCTGAATGAATGATTTTACTGCAAAAGACAAGGAAAGCTGCATAAAGCACAATGGCTATAAGAATATCACAGTGGCTATAAGTGTGTCTTTGATGTAAGGAAAGATTGTATCTCTGCATTTTCTGTGTTTATATTCTGTGAACTTTTGTAGATTCACTCATTGTAACTTTACCTGAAGAAGGGGCGATAGCTCCGAAAGCTTGTAATTTTAAATAAATCTGTTGGACTATAACCTGGTGTTGTGCGACTTCTCATTTTTGTCCACCCCAGTCCAACGCATGCATCTCCGCATTATAAGAATATCAGCACTGCAGTCAGAAGAAGGTGGCTTGGCCAGTCATCTCGCCTACGAGAATCAAGCTGCAGTCAGAGGAAGGAGGGGCCTGGCCAGTTTTTTCGCTTACGAGGACCTACAATCAACGCTGGACCGATCATCGGCGGGTGGTTGTATGTATGATGTCCTGGTGAACTGCTCGAATAGTGGTTGGGGTTTTGAATCTGTGTTAGGAACAATAAAAGGTTAAAGACAGAACCCGTGTGTCTGGTGTAATTTCTCATAAGTCTCAAGTCCGAACTCTATAACCTGTTGGACGGGGCGAGGGGTAATTCCGCACGTCTTACAAGCATGACTTGGAGAATGAACAGAGGCCACGCAGAGCAGGACAAGCTGCTGGAAGAGGGAGGAGGAGGAGGGGAAGAAGAGCTCTCAGCAGGAGGCCATATCTGCCCAGGTCCATGAGACCCACCTCCTGCTCCCTCGACCCGATTCCCACTAAACTGCTGACCACACAACTTCCCTTCCTGGCTCCCATGTTAGCTAATGTTGTTAACAGTTCTCTCTCCTCAGGTACTGTCCCCCTCTCCTATTAATCTGCCGTCATTACCCCTCTCCTCAAAAAACAACCCTTGACCCCTCTATCCTTGCAAACCAACACCTCAGCTCCAACCTCCCTTTCCTCTCCAAAGTCCTTGAACATGCTGTCACCTCCCAATTTCGTACTCATCTTTCCTGGAACTACTTGAATGCCTCCAATCAGGTTTCTGCCCCTACCACAGTACCAAAACGGCTCTTATTAAAGTCACAAATGACATCCTATGTGACTGCAACAAAGGTAAACTAGCCCTCCTCGTCCTTCTCGAACTGTCTGCAGCCTTTGAAATGGTTGACCACACCGTCTCATCCTCCAATGCCTCTCCACTGTCATCTAGCTGGGTGGGACTGCACTCACCTGGTTCCATTCTTATCTATTCAGTTGCAGCCAAAGAATCACCTGCAATAGCTTCTCTTCCCACTTCCACACCGTTACCTCTGATATCCCCCCAAGGATCTATCCTTGGCCCCCTCCTATTTCTCATCTACATGCTACCCCTTGGCAACATCATCTGAAAATACAACATTTTTTGACACATAAATTGTCAGACTGCTTGTCCGTCATCCAGTACTGGATGAGCAGAAATTTCCTCCAACAAAATATTTGGAAGACTGAAGCCATTGTTGTCAGTCCACACCACCAACTTCATGTCAGCTGTGGCTCAGTGGGTAGCACTCTCTAGGTGGGAGGGGCTAGGAGTAAGCAGGTGCTGCTGGGTGCTTGATTACTGCAGGGAGTTGGAGTGAGTTTGTAAAAAGTTGGCGGTGGGTTTTGGGGGTTTTATTTTCAGGTTTTAGGGCCTTTTTGGTCCGTAATCAGCAGCCAGAGTGCCAGACCCCTCGGAGGACAATGTTCCCAGGATTTTTTTTTATATTTGCTTATGGGATCTGGGCATCGCTGGCAAGGCCAGCATTTATTGCCCATCCCTAGTTGCCCTTGAAAAGGTGTTGCTGAGCCGCCTTCTTGAACCGCTGCAGTCTGTGTGGTGAGGGTACTCCCACAGTGCTGTTAGGGAGGGAGTTCCAGGATTTTGACCCAGCGACGATGAAGGATCGGCGATATACTTCTAAGTCAGGATGGTGTGTGACTTGGAGGGGAACTTGGAGGTGATGGTGTTCCCATGTGCCTGCTGCCCTTGTCCTTCTAGGTGGTAGAGGTCGCGGGTTTGGGAGATGCTGCCGAAGAAGCCTTGGCGAGTTGCAGCAGTGCATCTTGTAGATGGTACACACTGCAGCCACGGTACGCTGGTGGTGGAGGGAGTGAATGTTTAAGGTGGAGGATGGGGTGCCAATCAAATGGGCTGCTTTGTCCTGGATGGTGCCAAGCTTCTTGAGTGTTGTTGGAACTGCACTCATCCAGGCAAGTGGAAAGTATTCCATCACACTCCTTACTTGTGCCTTGTAGATGGTAGAAAGGCTTTGGGGAGTCAGGAGGTGATACACTCGCCGCAGAATACCCAGCCTCTGACCTGCTTTTGTTGCCACAGTATTTATGTGGCTGGTCCAGTTAAATTTCTGGTCAATGGTGACTCCCAGGATGTTGATGGATGGGGGATTCGGCGATGGTAATGTCATTGAATGTCAAGGGTAGGTGGTTAGACTCTCGCTTGTTAGAGATAGTCATTGCCTGATACTTCTGTGGCGCAAATGTTACCTGCCACTTATCAGCCCAAGCCTGAACATCGTCCAGGTCTTGTTGCATGCGGGCATGGACTGCTTCATTATCTGAGGAGTTGTGAATGACGCTGAACACTGTGCAGTCATCAGCGAACATCCCCATTTCTGACCTTATGTTGGAGGGAAGGTCATTGATGAAGCAGCTGAAGATGGTTGGTCCTAGGACACTGCCCTGAGGAACTCCTGCAGGGATGTCCTGGGGCTGTGATGATTGACTTTCAATCACCACAACCATCTTTCTTTGTGCTAGGTATGACTCCAGCCAGTGGAGCATTTTCTCCCTGATTCCCATTGACTTCAGTTTTACTAGGGCTCCTTGATGCCACACTCGGTCAAATGCTGCCTTGATGTCAAGGGCAGTCACTCTCACCTCACCTCTGGAATTCAGCTCCTTTGTCCATGTTTGGACCAAGGCTGTAATAAGGATGAATTTAATCAGGGGAGAAAATGTTGGGGAAAGGGAGAAAAAAAGGCCCAAAGATTTGGGCTGGAACCCCAGGAGGTTTGGAAAAGAAGACACGGTGGCGGTTCAGTGTGAGGATTAGGAGATATGAGCTTGGGATATTATCCAGGCGGTACATGAGGACTGCGGCGAGGGAAGCTGCTTTGTCTGCCGACCAAAGCCAAATGTTGGGTTCGAGGTGACGGTCAGTGACCGAGAGGAGGTGGAAAGACTTTTTCTGAGTTTGAACATACATAGTGCAAGGAACAATGTGTGAGACATCTGCGCTTCAGTAAGGACGTCCTCACTGAAATCTGCCACCTGCTGCAGCCACAACTGCAACCTCAGAGCGGGGCATGGGCCGCATCGCCAGTGGCTGTGAAGGTGACCATGGCGATGAACTTTTATGCGTCTGGCTCCTTCCAGACTGGAGCTGGAGATATTTGCAACATCTCGCAGTTTGCCGTCCACTGTTGTGTAAGGTAGGTCACTGAGGCTCTGTATTCAAAGAGAGCTGACTACATTTCATTCTCTCTTGCCAGAGACCAGCAGGCAGAGCGAGCACACGGCTAGGATTGCAGGCTTCCCCATGGTGCAGCGTGACATTGACTGCACGCACATCGCTTTGCGGGCACCACATGTCAACTCTGCCATATACCGGTACCGAAAGGGATTCCACTCCCTCTACGTCCAGCTGGTGTGCGATCATAGGCAGCGAATCATGCAGGTCAATGGCCTGTCAATGGTTGCATTTACCGGAACCCAGCTGCATTTCAGCCACCACGGCAAACCAAAGGGTGGCTACTGGGCGACACGGGCTATCCGCTGATGACATGGCTCATGACTCTGGTGCGCAACCCATGCACACGTGTGCAGCACGCATACAATGAAAGCCATGCTGCCACACAAAATGTGATAGAGCAGACCATTGGTGTGCTGAAACAATGCTTCCGCTGCAGTACTCGGTAGAGCGGGTGTCAAGATTCGTGGTGGTCTGTGGCATGCTGCACCACCTCGCCATCATGAGGGCACAGCCCTTGCCACCAGTTATACGGTGAGCAGCTGAGAAGGAGGAGGAGGAGGAGAAGGAAGAGGAAGGGTGGAGGCAATCTAGACAGCCCCTTTCTGCTCAGGCTGTCTGTGAAGAACTTGTCCGAGTGCAATACCAGTAATTGCAACCCCAATTCCCCATTCACCAACAGTCCCACACCTTACCCTCCCTCTGTCACTGACCATCACAGCGTCTGCTTGGCCAGAATGCAGAAATAAACATTGCAAACCAAATTTATGAATCAAACCATGCCATATTGCATACAAACAAACTAATCACCCTTGTGCTTTCCCTTGGTGCTTGTCTTCTATCTGCCTTTGCCTGTCCTAGTGCTCTTACGTCGTGCTAGCCCAGTGGCTACAGCATGGCTGGTGGAAAGGCTGCTGACCTTCAGTGGAGGAGACTGCAGATGGCCTTGGCAGACAACCTCAAGCAGCTCTTGGTCTAGGAGATCCGGCGGTGGACTGCACCATCTCAGCATGGGCGGCAGCAGTCTGGGCTGGCTGACAGTCAACAGCAAGGGCACTGGTGGAGTGGCAGTGGTGGGAGGACGAATGCTGTCTTCCTGAGAGAATTGAGAGGTCGCACAGCAGGCTTGTGCTCAAGGGAGCCACTGCCACTGCCCTGGGGCAGCGCATCAGCAATCCAAGTAATCTGTTGGAGGGCAGATCGCTGGACTGCTGTGATACCTTGCAAGCCCCTTTGCACACTGTAATCCACAGCCATGATGACAGCAGTCTGAGCTTCCACTGCAGCACTCAGATGTTGAGTGGCTGCTGCGTGTACTGCAATGGAAGCTGCGACATCGGCCAACAGATGCTGCGTCATGCTTGGGTCCACAAGTGTGCAAACGGAGTTGGCCACCAGTTCCATGCTGGAAAGGATGGGCTCCAAACTGTGCCCAAAGCCCAGTGCCAATTTGGTGCCGGACTCCTCCATGATCCTTGACATTGCATGCAGGCTTTCTGGCAGGATTCCCTATGCACCAAGCATTTCATTGTGCATACCCATCAGCCTTCTTCTGTAGCCTGCTCCATTGAGGTCCTCATCTGAGTCCTCTGCAGCAGAACTTGTGTGCGACCTTGCTCTCCAGTGAGCTGGCACCTGCACTATCCTTGCCCCCTGCTCTGGCTGCAGCACACTTGAGCCCAGTGCCTCACCATGTGCAGATCCCACCTCTATGCTATACTCTAAATTATGCGCAGTGTCAGTATCCGAGCTGGTGGCTGGGAGTGTGAAATCGAGTGATGGTGTGTCTTCATCATCACTGTCTTCTTGCTCTTCTACCACTGTCTGGGCAGGTTGCAGTTCTGAAAGGAGAAAGGCATGAGGGTAAGGTTGTGGTGTGGGAAAGGGGCGGGGGGGGGCGGAAGCAAACGGTGCACGCTTACACCACCTGCAGTTTGTAAACCAGAAGAGAGTGTAGGATGAGGAGGAAGTAGGATATGAGAAGCAGGGTTATTATGAGGATACTGTCATTGTCGATGTTTTCAGCCCCGCCACTGTCCACGGCCTCAGCAATGGCCATTCCAATAATGGGCAGCACCGTCTCCTGCATGGGGGTTAGGACATGCAGGCATGCCTTTCACCCGGCAGTTAGCTCATGCTGCCTGTGGTTGTGCACCACCTTGTCCTGTAAGAGAGAAGGAAGTGTATAAGTGAGTGTTGTGCAATCTGTTTGGGTGATGTGTCTGTTATTGTTGAATAGCTGGCAGTGTGTCCAAGCTGTGAGATGTCAGTGTGAGGCATGCAGCAATGCTAAGTGTGTGAGGGCGAGGTGAAGCTATGAATGTTAGGTATGAGTCCTGATTGATGGAGATTGTTGTTCGGTGAGTGATGGGGGTGTGGTGCATTGAGCAGTGGCTGAGGCTAGTGGTGCAGTTGGTAGGATATGGTATTTGAAGATGCATTCACTGACCTTGGCCACTCGTGTGAGCTCATTCAACTTCTTGCGGCACAACATTCAGGTCCTGGGGCTTGACTCCTGGCATTGACCTCCATGGCTATCTGCTCCCTCTGCCTTCTGAGCATGTGTCTGGAAGGTCTCCAGGCCCCCTGCAGATACAGGAAATCTCTCCTCCTTTCCACCTCCTCCACCAAGGCCTCCCGTGCAGCATTCGAAAACCTTGGAGCCTGCTCTCTCCCATGTTGTGCCATTCTTCACTGTTTCCCAGTTCAAATTCACTTCCTCAATGACTTGCAGCAACTGCTCCAACCACAATGCCACCCCCCCCCCCCTTTAAGAGGTGCAGGCTAGCTTTAACTGGTACTTGCAAGTAATGATTTTGGGCCCCCTGCTGATGCATGCAACCAATCAACAGCGCAGTTAGCGCTGGCTACACGCTGAAATCATTGAAATGAGCAGACAGTATGACATTGGCATGCTGCCTGCATTAGACCGCACGGGTGCGGTTAATCACGTATCGTGATCCCTGCGTCTGTTTTCGGGGGTTATCAAATTTAGTCCCCGTGTTGCCCAGCTGGTGTCTCGGATAGCTTATCTGTCTAGCTTATCTGTCTTGCTATCAAGCGTAATCTTTGATTGGATGATGCCAAATAAAGTTCTAAGAATCAAACAATGAAGGACTTGTACAAGCATAAGCACATTTTGTGCAAGTAGAAATGTGGAAAATAAAAACAAGTGAAAAATGCTGTCCAAATGAGATGTTTCAGATCAGATCAGATCGTCTTTTTTTCTACTGAGCCTTATGTTGCAGATATTTTCTTATCAGTACTCACCTTGGTGGCCAAATAACCCACAGACAGCTGAGAAATAAATATCATCCATACTACTGCTTCTAATATGTCTTCCATTTCCCTCAACTGAGAATTCCCCTCTATCATGGTTAATATGGTCCTCGACCATGTCCATTCTATTTCCCGCACTTCTGCTCTCACCCTTTCCCATCCCTCCCAGAACCACGATAGGATTTCCCTTGTCCTCACCTTTCACCCCACCAGCCTCCACATTCAACGGATCATCCTCCGCCATTTCCGCCACCTCCAGCGTGATCCCACCACAAAACACATCTTCCCCTCCCCTCCCCTTTCAGCATTCCGAAGGGTCCGCTCCCTCCACGACACCCTGGTCCACTCCTTAATCACCCGCAACACCCCTTCTCCTTTCCCACTGCACCTTCCCATGCAAACGCAGGAGATGCAACACCTGCCCTTTTACCTCCTCCCTTCCCACTGTCCAGGGCCCCAAACACTCCTTCCAGGTGAAACAGCAATTTACTTGTACTTCTTGCAATTTAGTATACTGTATTCACTGCTCACGATGCGGTCTCCTCTACATTGGGGAGACCAAACGCAAATTGGGTGATCGCTTGGCGGAACACCTCCATTCAGTCCGCAAGCTTGACCCCGAGCTTTCGGTTGCCAGGCACTTTAATTCTCCGCTCCACACCCACTCTGACCTCTTTGTCCTCAAATGTGAGAAGTCGCACAACACCAGGTTATAGTCCAACAGCTTTATTTGAAATCACAAGCTTTCGGAGCGCTGCTCCTTCGTCAGGTGAAGTGAAGAGATGCATATAGGCACAGCATATATAGTCAGAGAACACTGCCAGATGATTACAGTTAATCTTTCCAACTGCCCTTTATCACTCCTCGGCAGAGAGATAATCACGGCATCAAAGGTGTGGATGGCGTCCAAACAGGTCAGTCAGGAAAACATTACATCAAAGACAATGTGGCAGATGCTGGTGTCTGTATGGAAAACAAAAAACTTTTTTTGCTGGAAATCACAGCAGGTCCGGCCGCATCTGTGTAGAGAGAACAAGCCAACGACGACTCGAGTCTGGATGACTCTACGTCAGGTGGGTTACATGTAGCATGACATGAACCCAAGATCCCGGTTGAGGCCGTCCTCATGGGTGCGGAACTTGGCTATCAGTTTCTGCTCAATGATTTTGCGTTGTCGTGTGTCTCGAAGGCCGCCTTGGAGAACGCTTACCCGAAGACCGGAGGCTGAATGTCCTTGACTGCTGAAGTGTTCCCCGACTGGGAGGGAACACTCCTGCCTGGTGATTGTTGCGCGGTGTCCGTTCATACATTGTCGCAGTGTCTGCATGGTCTTGCCGATGTACCATGCTCCGGGGCATCCTTTCCTGCAACGTATGAGGTAGACAACATTGGCCGAGTCACATGAGTATGTACCACGTACCTGGTGCGTGGTGTCCTCACGTGTGATGACGGTATCTGTGTTGATGATCTGGCATGTCTTGCAGAGGTTGCCGTGGCAGGGTTGTGTGGTGTCGTGGTCGCTGTTCTCCTGAAAGCTGGGTAATTTGCTGCGAACGATGGTCTGTTTGAGGTTAGGCGGCTGTTTGAAGGCGAGTAGTGGGGGCGTGGGGATGGCCTTAGCGAGGTGTTCATCGTCATCGATGACATGTTGAAGGCTGCGAAGAACATGGTGTAGTTTCTCCACTCCAGGGAAGTACTGGATGACGTAGGGTACTCTGTTGGTTGTGTCCCGTGTTTGTCTTCTGAGGAGGTCTTTGTCCTCGGCCTCTTACACTGTTCCAACGAAGCTCAACGTAAGCTCGAGGAACAGCACCTCATCTTTCGATTAGGCACTTTACAGCCTTCTGGACTCAACATCGAGTTCAACAATTTCAGACCATAACCTCGGCCCCTATTTTTTTCCCCACATGGCAGCTGTTGATGTTTCTGCCATTCCCATTTACACCTCATCTAGACTCATCTTTTGTTTCTTAACTTGTCCCATTACCATCTCATTTTGCCTTGCACCATCATCCCCTTTACCTTTAAACTCTCCTGCCTTCCATCCTATCACAGACCTTCCCTTTTGTTCTTTCCTCCCCTCCCTCCTTTCTCTGCCCCTGCACTTGCTTAAAAATCTGTTACATCTCTAACTTTTTCCAGTTCTGACGAAGGATTATCGACCTGAAACGTTAACTCTGTTTCTTGACAGATCCTCCGCATCCCCGGGAGATGGGCCTCTGCGGGCGGAGAGTTGCGTTATTTGCCCAACTTCTGCCCGCTGAATGCCCGTGAAATTCTTACGCCTGGTAAAAGCCAGGTAAGTTTATTTTTAGCTCTGTTAAAACATATAATTTTTTTTTTCCAACAATTAAATTTTTGTTTAAAATATTAAATGGCATTTTAATTAATTTTAAATATGTCATTTTTAAAATTTATTTCATGTGTTCGTGTATTGTTTAAGTGATCCGTACGCACCCAACTCCCATAAATATGAATGGGGATTCCCTTCTTTTATTGGTTGGGCTGGCCCACATGATCCCAGGGGCGCTTGTGAACCACATACTCCCCTAGGATACGTGGGCCTCTGCCCGCGCATCTGCCCGCGGGAAGCCTCCGATCGCAAATTTTGGGCCATTAATTGTGCTGTTAGGTTGATTTGTGTTTTGACAGGATGGGATTGTTGTTTGAACGCTGTGCAATTATTCAACATACAAAGGCTTTATGTCAAAATAATTTTGGCATGTCATTCTGAAAGTCCTCTATTGTCATGAAAAGTAATGATAATTCAATAGGACTATAAAGCACAGTAGTTTCATAAGTAACCAAAGACATAAGATTTGTGACTAAACTGCAGATAGTATTGAACTCTAATTCAAAAATACCTTATACCGTGCATGTCTATTTCACAAAAGTTTGTAAATATTAATCATCATCTTATGATCCTGATGGAGACACTCCCCTTTAAGGCTATTGTGGTTTAATCGTTCGTGATAAGATAAATGGAGTGCAGTGGGGAAGGCATCCATGTTACAAGACTTTTGAAAACTTTGTTGGAGGTTGCTTTCGGTTGAAGACTAGTGGAATGGTGAAATAGTAAAAGAAAGGCTTCACATGTCTGTATAAATGTTGAGTACTTGCTCAATGAATATAAAAGCAAAGAACTTATATTAAATTTTTACAAGACATTTGTTAAGCTACAGTTGTGAGTATCCATGGGCATTCCAGTATAGGAAGCCATGGAAAGGGTATGACAAACATTCACTGGAATTATACCAGGAATACGAAGAAAGGCTTGAAAAATTGTATTTTTTCCACTGGAACAGACAGGTTAAAGGAGGATTCAATATAGGTTTTCAAAATTGTGAAAGATTTTGGAGATAAATAGTGAACAAATTGTTTCCACTCATTGGTGATTTGGTAACACAATAGAATAGACTTCAAGATTATTGTTTGGAAGAAGGAAGGGGAAAAATAGAGGAAAAAATTCAGACAGAAGGTTAGAAGAACATGGAATGCTTTACCACAAATGTTTTTTGAGACAGAGACTATACTATCAATTATAAGGGAATTGGATAAGTAAAAGAAAGAATATAGAAGAATATTGGGAAAGGACAGGGAAGTGGGACTAGAGTAGACATTCGAAGAATAAGTACTTGTTTGATGGGCCAAGTGGCCTCCTTCTTTGTAAAATTTCTATAATTCTGTGAGACTCATTTGGCAAACTCTAGACTAGGGAAAAGGACGATTAATATTTTGGAAAATGAGGATGAGTAACTATTGCCAGGAAAGAAATAGCAATAGATAACAGTGAAACGATGTATGGTTCAGCTAACTCTGTAGTAGCTACTTTTAAGTTCAGTTAAGGAAACATAATTCGATAAAACTGAGATTGCAATGATAATACTGAATAAAATGTTCACCTGTTCCACTGTTTTGAAGCTACTATCTGTCAGTATGATTAGAACTTTGATGGTTAAGTTATCTTGGAATATTGATAGGTTTAACTCTTCATTGAAGATAAGCAGGACTTTATCCAAATTTAATAGTCACCTTATCATCATGCTACAGGTGACTCTTTCTGTGCTTGCCAATCTTTTTCTACCAAATTTCCCCTCTCCTTCTCTCCTGGAGATGACTTCTTGCTTGGTTATAGTTCCATGGGTGTTTGCTGGTCTTCAGTACCTTGTCCAAGTATTCATCATTCGTGTGTGATTCTTGACAGTGAATGCCATTCAATTGCAAGAGGCATCGTGGCTGAGCCTGATGCTGTCCATACCTGACAACCACACATACTCAGTTCTAGTGCAGCTGCTCAATAGTAGTTAGCAACAGGAGCCTCAACTTATTTTTCCCATCCAAAACTGACCCTTCTGCCACTGGAAACAGTTTCTTGTTTAGTCTATCAAAACCCTTCCTGGTTTATTCAACCTCTATTAAATCTCCCCTTAAACTTCTCTGCTCCGAGAACAACCCCAGCTCCTCTATCTCTCCACATAACTGAAGTTCCGCATCCCTGGCCCCATTCTAATAAATCTCCTGCACCATCTCTAAGGTCCTTGACATCCTTCCTAAAGTGTGGTGCCCAGAATTGGACACAATATTCCAGCTGGGGTTTAACCAGTGTTTTATAAAGGTTTAGCTTTTGTACTCTATGGGGGGAATTTTTCGGGGGGGGGGGTCAGCGGGCGCGATCGGTGGCGGGTCGGGTGGGAAAATGTTTTGTTTTTGACAATGGGTCGGGACCCCACTGTCAACCCGCTGCCACGTGCCTTTCTCAAATGTCGGGTCTGTCATCGCTGGGCAGACCCAACATGCAACAGCAGGGGAGGCAATTCAGGTCCTTATGACCTTGTAAACAGAGGATTAAGAACTATTTTCAGCTCACCTTCAGAGTTTACCAGGTCACACACAGGGTCCACGCTGCCCGGGGATCACGTCAGGTAAGCAGGGCGGGAGATGGCATCATCTCATTACATGACAGCTGCAAATGTACTATAAATCACCCATCTCACAGCTGTTCAATTTCCAAGGTTAGAAGCTGTAGCTTACTGCATTTGGAAGACAGCTTGAGCTTTATGCAGGTTGCAAGTGTTTGGAGTAGACTCTCTATTCAATGTCACCTCATTGGAACAACCTCTCACCATTGACAGATTGCTTCTGTCATCTCAAGTTCACCTGCCATCTATTACTAGAATGGATACGGTTTATACTGTCTCACTTTGGTCCTCAGAATCCCACCACGATCAGCCCCAACACCAGCAGCACCAGGCACACCAGCAGCACCAACAACAACACCAACCTTCTCCGCGGAATCAACTGATGCTGCACAGGACTCAGGGCATCAGCACCCAACCACATTGCTTACTGGGACACCAGGGTTGGCCTCACCATGGCCAGATTTACTTCACTTGCCGCTGTACACCCTGGCTGCCACATGATGCGCCAGGTTGGCGCCGCCCCACACCAACACCATAAAGCATCCATACAATGCCCAAGCCATTTTCTTTCACACTTATCGCCATTGCGGGGGGTACCATTATGTCTCACCATTCACTGCAACTCACTAAGCCACTTCCAAAGGTTCACACAAATCTGTCCAAGAACGCAAAGTGTTGAAAATAAAAATTTCAATGTTTGACAGCACATTAACAGAAACTTCACATGAACATTGGCTAAAAGACACAAGTGCCTAACCTTGTGTGTTGTTAGTTGGTATGATTGGACTAGGATAAGGGTGAGTGTGAGGGGTGGCTAGTGAGATGGGGAAGTGATAATGTAGATAGAGAGGGATGGGTGGAGGTGCAAGGTAAGTTGGTGTGAGTAAGGATGTGCAGGAGTAGGGTAGGGAAGGCAGAGTGATGGGGATGTGATGAGTGGCACAGCAGGATGAGGTTGAGTGTGGCTTTGCAGTAACATTTCATGATCTACTGAGATCATTAAAAAGGTTTGCACCTCTGCAGCCTGGTCCTCCTGACGAACATCCCTGCTTGTGTCCTCCTGTGCAATGTGCAACCCGGCTGCGTTGGTCTCCTGGGGAGGTCTCTTCCGCCCATTGGAAGGAAAGAGAACCTCCCTGCATGCTGTGACTCCCTCTATAAGAATATGGAGGGAGTCACGGGAGAGCCTGGGTGCAGCCGTGCACCTCTATACAGTGCTTGTCAGTGTTTGCAGCACCTCAATGCTGTAGAACACTGACAGCAGAACTGTCAAAATAAATTTGCACATGGTCCCTTTAAGGAAACCGGCTGATGACACATCATCGAATGGCGTCATCAGACCTACTTCCTTCAATTGGCCGGCAAACGTGCTGGGCGGGCTTAACAAGGCCAAACAGGGGAAAATCATTTCGGACAGCGGGCTGGAGCCGCCACCGACGTCGCCCGCCACGGACCCGCCGAGGTTGGTGAAATCCAGCCCTGCATCTCTGTTTATAAAGCCAAGGATCCCGTATGCTTTCATAACAGCCTTCTCAACTTGTCCTGCCACCTTCAAAGATTTGTGTATGTACATCCCCAGGTCACTCTGTTTCTGTACCCCCCTTTAAAATTGTAGCATTTAGTTTGTATTGCCTCTCCTCAACACAGACTGGAGAACATACATGGGATTTCAATGTAGGGAAAGCAGGTAGATTGAGCAGGATGAACAATAAACTAAACTCGTGCCGAAGATGGAAATCTAAAACAAAAACCACCGGAGACGCTCAGCAGGTCAGGCAGCATCTGTCAAGAGAACCTGAGTCAGTCGCTGGTTTGGTTACAGGATTCCTCTTTCTCTAAACAATGAATTTCTCGTTAAATATGGCTAATGCAGGGAAATAAATACAACTGGTGCGTTATGAATTAAGGCTGACTGTTCAGGAGAGGTAGTTTAACTCTGCACCTCACCTGTGCTAAGATTAGCCTGGGAGTGCTGGATTAAAACAAAATGGAGAAATGTTCTATTCACCAGCATCTGTGAGTTTAAGGAACAACCCCGTTTAAAAAAAAGTCACGTTATAAATTTGGCAACAAATTAAAAAACTGGAGAAGTGAAAGCTTCAATGTGGTTCTGAAAACTCTTGTACAGGATTGATCAACAACCGCGGACTGGAAGTATGAAAAATGCACAATTAAGCTTATATAATGAATACGTGTGGGAAATCCATAATCCTCTTACAGAGAAGCTAAGGAACAATTAGCTTAACAGAATGTTTGATGGAAGTTTCGCTCGTCGCTATAATTAGTGACTGCAAAGCACACAAGAAAAATTGTACTGGCAGAAGCAATGAAGAAACTGTGATGGTTCCAATGGCATTTAAATTTGATTAAATGAATGCACATTCACTGAGTAAAACAGAATAAGGAGTAATTTGAATAATTAATGGCTCAGTCAACAACAATAAATCTCTCTCGACAAAGGAGTACCATACAAGAGAATGTAAACTTTGCAATAAGCTATATTCACACTCCGGTCTGCAGTTAGTTTTCTTTCTTTAATATGTGCTTGGCTGTTTACTTTTAGTGATATGCCTTAAACAGGTTACCAGAAGGATTGTGCTTAGAGTTTGTTGTACTGACTGAACACAGTATGAACAGAAAGAACAATTCCACAATTTAAGTATTGCCTCCTCGGGTAGCAGCTCAGGCATATTACCCTGTAGTCATGGTGAGGCCTTTGATTGTTTTGAGTTACTTTCACGTGTAGGATTAGTACTAAACTAGAATAACCACCAGAGGAGAAGAAACTATAATTAGGGAGTAATTCACTGAGCTGCCTTCAGATAGCAATCTTACATGAGATAGCAATCTCCCATCTCAGAACCCCACTTTTGTGTGTATGTAAACTAGTGCTGTCAACTCTCCCAGAATTGAGGATTGATTTCCGGGCACTGCTGTGAGCACCCGGGAGAAGCATTTACAAGCTCGCCTGGTGACCACCCCTGCTGCATCTGGAACGGTAAAGTTTTAACTTTCCCGGCTCCTTCCCAACTTGGTGCAGTTTCTCCCATAGACTAGAGTGGTTTCAACAGTATGGGGCATTGTGGGCATCCAGTGCCACTATTGCAGTCTCACTATTTTTGGCTTCAGTGACAGGGAGGGGGTTCAGTTGGATATGGGAAGAAACACTACCCAAAGTCAAAACACGATCAGAAATTCTCTCTGACTGAAAACCAGGGAGTGACATTATCTCTAACACCCTCCTTGCCCAACGGCATAACCTCCTAATGGTATACCACACAATTCTTTTCTCCTCAACCATTCTTGGCTCCACCTCTGTCACACTTCCAGTCTGGATCCAACTGAATCTCCGTCTCACCTCTGACCACCCATTCCATCATTTCCTGTCTTTTCATTGCATCAATACTGTTACGGTCATGTCAGCTTTCTTGTTCCTTCTGAATTCCAGATACACCTATACATTCCTCATTCTACTTGCATCCCCCCTGTGCTGAAAGAAAGCCTTGCCTTTGAGTCTTCCACTCTAATTCCTTCCCAGGATGTCATTACTTTCGAGCTTCATGCCTGTGCACTTTCTTTGCCTACTTGCAGGCAGCCTTCTGGTTATCAGAACTTCTCACGTGACAACTGTAGGCACAATACCATGAACAAAGACACTCAACTACAGGGGACCCAACCTTCGCAATAACATTTGCAAACTGCAGGCAAGTGTTATGTGATCAGATGTCATGTGATCAAACCTCCAGGAATGCATCCAAGGAGAGTTGGCAACCCTAATATAAGCTGTAACAGCAATTCCCAACACTTCTCAAGAGAGAATGCTATGTAGGTGGTGCTATCCTAGCATCCATAGTGGTAGTGACGGTCCTCTTTTAAAACTAAAGGCACAAAAGTTCTAATACAGGCTTTTCACTATTGCTGTGGACACAGGTATAGGATTTCCTCCATAGTTGCAACAGAAAACATTCTCAAATATCACAGCCGGATAGACTGTGAAAAATGAATGAGAAATGCTATATAGGAAAAAGGAAAGAGCATTAGAAGAAATGAACAGTAAGATAGAGAAAAGAGGATGAGAGAGAAGAATACATTAATGTTCGGCAGTATCCTGTGGTCTATAAGAACATAAGAACATAAGAAATACAAGCAGGAGTAGGCTATACGGCCCCTCGAGCCTGCTCCGCCATTCAATAAGATCATGGCTGATCATTGACCTCAACTCCACTTTCCCGCCTGATCTCATATCCCTTGATTCTCCTAGAGTCCAAAAATTTATCTATCTCAGCCTTGAATATACTCAAAGACTTAGCATTTACAGCCCTCTGGGGCAGAGAATTCCAAAGATTCACAACCCTCTGAGTGAAGAAATTCCTCCTCATCTCGGTCTTAAATTGCCTACCCCTTATCCTGAGACTATGCCCCCTAGTTCTAGACACTCCAGACAGGGGAAACAACCTCTCAGCATCTACCCTGTCAATCCCCTTCAGAATCTTGTATGTTTCAATGAGATCACCTCTCATTCTTCTAAACTCCAGAGAGTATAGGCCCATTCTACACAATCTCTCATCATAGGACAGCCCTCTCATCCCAGGATCTATGTGACAGATGCAGGTTGCCTTTTTTATTCTTGGACCTTTGGTGTGATGTAGTGTGGCAGGTATCTTGCTCATAACTAATATTCTCACACCAGCATACAATTCAACCCAGTTAGCTCTTTCTTCCCCCAGTTTTATGGCGGCACTTTCTCCCCCCTCCCCTCTACCATTAGCACCACTTACGGTTTCTCCCTTCTCTTCCCCCTCCACCTCCCCCCCCATGTTAATTGGCCGCAGACCAATCCGAGTCTTGTTGCAGCTATTGTAAGCTGACGTAATGAAATGTGGCTGCAACGGTGTTCAATACCTTCAGCTACAGCCGCAGCAATGACAGGACTTGGTCAGGAGCCCAAGCTGAGTTGGGAGTAGGCCAGCCCAACCTTATTTTTATCTTCAAATTGTATTCCAAAACAAAGACTCTATCAAACTGGACAGTTGCCATATATACTTAAGGTTTGTCCAATGTTAACAGCTCTGGTTGTAATTAGGATAATTTGAACTAAATATGACCTATGAATTATTTTTTGGCATTTACAGGAAACTCTTTGGTATCCGGCACCGACGGGACCGACGTGGTGCCGGTTGATCAAAAGTTCCGGATAACGGAGAGTTATATCTACCGAGGCTATTTTTAACAAACAAAAATAAAAAAATCAAGAAATGTGCAGTATACAGTATTTGGGTACTCACCTACAGAATGTTGTGTTAAATGGATGGTGGAAGATGCTTGATTAAGTACAGTACTGCCAGTTGAGGGTAATCCATAACTCTTTAATTACTTAACAGTAAAACAAAACTTACACACAGTAAAATGGCCGATCAGAAGAGACTCCCGGCAGCGCGGGAGAATCAGACTCCTGTTACTGCAGTGTTCGGACTTCCGACAGCGCCAGGAGGCCGAGTAATGGCACTTTGGAGAACTACCCCCCACTGACTAACTCGGCGTTCGCGGGAGACTCGGACTCGGACTCGGCAACATTGCCGGTTATTTGAGAGGAGTTTTCGGAGTATGATTTTTGCCGGTTAAGAGAGAATTCCGGATATTTAGGTGCCGGTTAAACAAGAGTTTCCTGTATGCCTCAAACCAGTTTGCACCGTAGGCCATGGCTCTGGTGCCAGTGTTGCTTTGTACAGGGGAACTAAATGGTAATGCAGGTTTCATTCAAACTGTTCAGATCAGCCTGGTAAATTACTTTTCTTTGTTAACAGGATCAAATTAGCTAAAGGTAACAACATTTTTTCCTCTTTATTTGAACACACATTGGAAAGAAATAATGTGTGTCGTACATCAATTCAGAACAAATCACCAACACCTGTTTACACTGCAGGTGTCGCGGTCAATGCCCGATTATTTTTCTACCCAGTATACAAAAGATACGTGCAATCGAGTGTAGAAAGAATGTCATGCTGCCTGTGGAAAATTTCTGGAAAACTGCAGTGTAATGTGGCTTCCCATTTCTCTGACGCTGGACTCACTCAAGAAACAAGAAAATACTGGAAGATAAAGAAATGAGGGCGGATATTGTGGAAGGGACAGATCAAATGGGCCAAAGGGGCTTCAATATCTAAACATACTGTGTGATAATATCAGGAGCAATTTGAAACATAAAAGCATTCCTGAATTGACATTTCGGCTGAAGCATAGAAAACACTGCGTGCTTGCTATCGGGAGTGTTTTTTGAGTAAAAGAGAGAGGAAGTAACAACTGGAGAGCCACAGGGTTCAGTGCTGGGGCCCCTACTGTTCCAAATATACATGAATAATTTCAATCCAGAAATCCCATTCAAACTTATCAAATGTTTAGATGATATTAAACTAGGGAGCAGTGGAGACAGAGCCAGGAGCCTACAAAAGCAGTTAGATAAAAATATGCTTCTGAGCAAATTAGTGGTAGATGAAATTCAATACAGCTAAGTGCAAGGTGCTATATTGGCAAGCAAATTTTATGCACCAGGTATACTATGAATGGTGTAAAAATAACTAAAGCTGACACAGAAAGTGATCTGGGAGTGGTAGTAGGTTCAGCATGTAACATGTCCAATTACTGTAGGGAAAAATAATCTAAACAAATAAATTATTGCTAGATCAGTTAAATGTAAATCGATAGATGTGATGACAAAAGTGTGCACCTTTCTATTTTTTTCTCTTTATTTCCTTCTTTTTTTCTTGTTACGAGAAGGATACAGTCATGAGGCATGCAGGCAAGCGAGTTGACAGTTAAGTGATGAGCCAAGCACCACTCCTTACTTATCTGCTGCTCCAGTCTTTAGCCACAACCGGCTTTTTAAAGTAAAAACAGAAAATGCTGGAAATATTCAGCAGGTCAGGCAGCATATGTGAAGAGAGTAACAGAATTAACGTCTCAAGTCGATGACCTTTCATAAGAACTGGAAAAAGTTAGAGATGTAACAGGTTTTAAGCAAGTACAGAGGCAGGAAAAGGGGGGAGGGGAGGAAAGAATAAAAAGGGAAGTTCTGTGATAGCGTGGAAGGCAGGAGAGATTAAATGACAAAAGGGATGATGGTGCGAGGCAAAAGGAGATGGTATTGGGACAAGTAAAGGTGGATCTAGAGGAGGTGTAAATGACAATAAAAGAATCATTACCAACAGCTGCTGAAAAAATGGAAGCGGTGATTATGATCTGAAATTGTTGAACTCAATGTTGAGTCTGGAAGGCTGTAAAGTGCCTAATCGAAAGATGAGGTGCTGTTCCTCAAGTTTCCGTTGAGCTTCATTAGAACAATGCAGGAGACCAAGGACAGAGAGGTCAGAGTGGGAGTGGGGTGGAGAATTAAAATGACAGGTGACCGGAAGGTCACGCTTACGGACTGAACGGAGGTTTTGTGCAAAGCAATCACCCAATCTGCTTTTGGTCTCGCCAATGTAGAAGAGACCGTATCGTGAGCAGCGAATGCAGTATACTAAATTGAAAGAAGTACAAGTAAGTCGCTGTAAGGCTTTTTAAAGGCTGCACAGAAAGTAGGAGTGGGAAGCTGCTGAGTAACCAAAGACAACTGAAGGAGGAGCAAGATAAAAATGGCAAACCTTGAAGAATGATTCACGGCCATTGTATAGCAGGAGCTGACAGTGGTAGGCTCTGACCCAAATCCAGAGACTCTGGCTGAGAACTGTCAAGACCCACACAAACATAGAATCATAGAATGATACAGCACAAAAGGAGACCATTCAGCCCATTGTGCCTGTGCCAGATCTTTGAAATAGCTATTCAATTCGTCCCACTCCCCTGCCCTTTCCCGATAGCCCTGCAAGATTTCCCCCTTCAATTATTTATTCACCTTCCAGAGAACAGAATTGAAGCCAGTGGAGAAAGATCTGAAAGAAAGAAAGACTTGCATTTATATAGCGCCTTTCACGACCACCGGACGTCTCAAAGCGCTTTACAGCCAATGAAGTACTTTTGAAGTGGAATCACTGTTGTAATGTGGGAAACGTGGCAGCCAATTTGCACACAGCAAGCTCCCACCAACAGCAATGTGATAATGACCAGATAATCTGGTTTTGTTATGTTGGTTATCTGGGTGATATAGTGCATCAATCTCCAAAGGTTCGTGACCAATGCCGTGAAGCTATAGCTAAAGCAAACAGAGGTCCAGATTATATTCACAGGACTACAAAACAAAGCATAGCATTTTGTCCTTGTACAAGATCTTGGTTAGGCCTCTGTTAGAATACTGTGTCCAGTTATGGTCTCCTCACATGGTGGTGGATATTGAGGCTGGGCACAAGATTAATTGCCAATTTAAAACACCTTAATTACCCAGATTGGCTTAAAGAGCTGCGTCGGTATACTTTAGAAAAGCGTGGATTCGGACGATTGAATCGATGTTTATAAAATAATGA
This sequence comes from Squalus acanthias, assembly GCA_030390025.1. Taxonomy (NCBI): domain Eukaryota; kingdom Metazoa; phylum Chordata; class Chondrichthyes; order Squaliformes; family Squalidae; genus Squalus; species Squalus acanthias. The sequence continues at coordinate 24,208,848 of CM059447.1, read as the reverse complement.
AGGGACTAGATTGTGTTTATGTGGGCCAATTATTTCTTGATAGGTTAGGGGGGACAAGCTATGTATGTGCAGAACTAGGTTAGATGTTAGGTGGTTGTTGTTTTCCCATAGAATAGTGGAACTGTGGAACAGGGTTTCGGCTCGTGTGGTGAACACTGATTCGTTTAATTCCTTTGAGAGAGAGGTGCACCTGTTTCTGACACCGGCGGAGATCACATCGTACAAGAGGTAGGTATCTTGTTAGATAAATCAAAGTCGATTTAATCTCTTGGACTAGTTTCGATTGCCTAAAGGGGTTGGTGAGGAATTTTCCAGATTTCCTTATTTAATTATCGTAGGTTTTTTTTAAACTGGTTTTTCTTATCCTCCAGGAGATTACGTGGCTCCAGGTGGGTAGGGAGTGTCAGTATTGTGATGCATAAGGCACCAGGACTGTATGGGACAGACTAGATAGACCAGTGCATCTTTTCCTGCCTGTCATGTCCGTATGCATAATCTGGTGTATATTTAATTGTATTAGCAGCTGCAAGAAAGGCAATTTACCCTGCAGACTATAGGTTATATCCTTCCATTTCTAGTTTCATCCAGTTCTTTCTCTGCTTTCTCAATGCTTACTGGCCATTTCAGTCGTTCCCCAAATCACTGACCAGTGATTTGGGCATTCACATTTGGTTAGTTGAAATCCCCCCACCCCCATTAATAAACTTTCCTGTATTTCTAATGCAAACCCCTATTTCCATTAGAAACATCCAGCCAGAGTCATTTGTGTGGCAGTTTTTTCACATGTCGCACTATCTAAGTCCTTTACTTTCCTAACATAAAAAAAATCCCATCTCTTATCTGTTCCATTCTTTTTTGAATATTCTAACCCTTCCATTTTGTGTTAAGAATGTACTTGAATTGTTTTTTGTGAGGCTTAATTTTGTCCGGTTAATTTGAAGCTGCAGTTTCTGGCAAATTGAATAAAACTTTCTTCATTGAATGAGAAGCAAATTTCAAAGCACTTCTCTGGAATGGCCAGAGTTCAAATCTGACTTTGGCAGACCGAATTTTTTTTTAAAAAACCTGACATATGGGAAATAAAACATAGGATCAGCAACAACAATGCCTGCCACAACAGACCAATGACTATCACATGAATTTGGTTAATAGGGAACTTGTGAAATTAACGTACTTTTCTTTCAAAGCAGAACCAAAGCAAAAAAAGGAGAAGATGAATCTTAAAGGTGCACATAGAGGAATGTGTAATAGAATGACTGAACTTGAATCTGTTGTAGCAGTAAGGAGCTACGATGTAACAAGAATAACGGAAATGTGGCTTACCCCAGTAGATGGAGGTGAACACAAAATGGAAGGGTTAGAATATTAAAAAAGAATAGAACATATAAGAAGAGATGGGACTTTTTATGTCAGGAAAGTAAAGGACATAGATACTGCGAAATGTGAAAAACTGCCACACAAGTTACTCTGGCTTGATGTTTCTAATGGAAATAGGGCTTTGCATTAGAAATACAGGAACGTTTTTCTAATGCAAAAATGGGAAAGTTTATTAATGGGGGTGGGGGGGATTTCGACTAACCAAATGGGAATGCCCAAGTGATTTAAGGTCTGAATTAGGAAATGTAATGCATGATTGCTTCAGCACCCTGTGCGTCATGGGAAGTCAAGGGAGGCAGCTGTCAGCTGGGCTTGCTGGTATGTGATCCTGATAGCATACAGGAAATGAAATTCATGAGATCCCTGGGGATAGCAACTATAACATAATGGGCCAAAAATTCATCCCGCGACGCCAGAGTACGCACTGCGTACTCTCGCGTATCCTCTCTCCAATTGCCGGTTTTCTGCATGCCCTGCGCATGCGCTGAAAACCGGCACTTGGTCTTTTGAAAAGGGGGCGGTTCCTCGGTACATCGCGTGCGCGCTACAGGCTGCGCGCACGCTGTGCACTTCATGCTTTGGACGCGCAGGTAAGTACGGAAGATTTTAGAAATGGAAAAAGGAGGAGTAAGACCCACTTTTAACAAGGTAAGTAGTGAATTAAGTATTTTTTTGAATTTTTTTTAACAGGTATATCTTTTTTAGAGACTTTAAAGACAGGTAAGTTTATTTTTATAACTTTTTAAAAGATTTTAAATTTTTTCAAAAATTTAATTTTTTATTTAAAATGGTTAATTTATTTAACTATACTTATTTTATTAATGTGATGGTTTTTTTTAATTTAATTGAGGTTTAGCTGTTATTTTGGGGGGGTGTAAGATTCATAGATTTCACAGCACGTATGTGAAACTTATGAATGGAAGATGGTGTGCTGCCATTGGCTCTAACTGAGTCACGTGATCACACAGCTCGCACGAATTCACTACGCCAGTGGGATACGCAAGCACTGCCCAGCTGATGTCTGGAACATCAAGTTCGTGCGAGCTGGATCTGAAAAAGCACAAGCGGAGTGAGAGATCGCGGGGAAGCCTTACCCCCGCGGGAACAGAGCGAGATCAATTTCTGGGCCAATACTGTTCGACATGATCTGGAATTCAACATTGCCTCGGACCAAGATATCTACACTTTCAGAAACCTCAACCTCAATCGTATGAGGTATGAGCTACAGCAGATTGACTAAGGAAATTGTTCATTCATAACTCAGCTTATAGAATATCTTAATACAAAAAGAAAATACTGCAGATGCTGGAAATCTGAAATAAAAACAGAAAATGTTGGAGATACTCAGCAGGTCAGGCAGCATCTGTGAAGAGTGTAGAATTCACAAAATTATCGCGATTTTATAATAATGAGAAGGAGACATAAGGTTTCGTATAAACAGCTTTTATTTCAGCAAAATGCTGTCATGTTTCAAAAAGGACACAAGCAGCCTGTAAAATGGCCGTCACGCATCGTGGCAGAAGGTTCTAGACTTTCAGTAGGCAGACAAGATGGCGTTTCAATAAACATTTCAGCAAGATCGGACAGGACTCAGCACATTGAGATAATGACAAGACGCGATGGGTTTGCATTTTAAACATGAATACTGGAATCGGTCTTCCAGGTACAAACGAGGGCTATTGTACTGGGCAATCAAGGACCCATCCAAAGACATTGATATGCAAACTCCCCACGGCTCTACGATGAGAGAGCCGTTCGCGGGTACTCACAGCAAGCATTTGGAAGCCCCAAAACCCCTCCAGGGAGACTCCTAGCCAGTTCCACAATGGGAGAAATATTAACGGGTACTCAGACAGTTACAAGTATCACCGAAACCCATTAACGACAAGTACCACCCCATACAAGAAGTTTGAGCGCCAATACATGACAAAGATGAACATTTAGATTGGGCGGGAGATAAGGAATTACAGTACTATAACTGTAGTGTCCAAACGTCCATCTTTCTTATGCTCTTATGCTCTTATCCCTGACGACTCTTATCTCTGGGACTCTTGACTCTCATTCTCTGATCCGCTAATTTTCCGGGAGTCAACCTCGTGGCTTGCCGTGAAGATCTGTGGAGAACCGGTCTGCGAAGGCCTGAAAGCGGGCGCACCATCCCGAGAAGTCGGTAAACGGTGTTGGAACCGAAGGCCCGAGAGGAGATGAGATGAGAAGAGAAGAAGACGACAACACGTATCGCCACGGTCAGTAAGCCCCGACCGCGCCCGAAAATCGATTAACCACTTCTTTGAATTCTATCGGCTACTCCACAACTGGCCCTGGAAGACTTTCCTTCGAGTTCTACAGACAACTGGTGTAGGGCACAGGAAGACTCTTTTTCGAGTGGTGTCCGAACTCCGAGACCAACACAGATCTTCATGGCAGCAGACGGTCCAGCCTGCTAGCCGGAGCAGAAAGCGAGTAAACAAGTGGGGTACAGAGACCCCTGATCAACACGTGAATAGTCAGGTGCTGTGGCGAAAACATCCGAGCAGCGTTTTAGAATTCTCCGAATTATCCCGATTGGTGAGCATGAGTCTCGATCCTACAGATCTATATTAGGACAGGCATTGATAGGGGAGGTTGTGGTTTTAAGGATAATTATAATGTGTGTCCCCTTTTACGATGTGCCGTGCGCTCCTCGTTTCCCTAAAATTAGTTTCATAACTATGTGTAAGATTGTACTGTCATTAATCTGTGCTTATGACATATATTTCGTAACCTTGAACAATATGCAATAAAGATTTTCCATTTCGTACTATTCAACCGGGTCTACCTGAGTTTTCTCTGCATTATTGCTCTCGCACCTAAGTCCAGTGTCAGAACCGTAAGGGCGAGTGGGTCGAACCACTCACAGGTGTCTAGTGTTATCAGGCTGGCTGGAGACCAGAACAGGCAACCAGGCCTAACCCCGCACTAGCACCCAGGCTAAGCACAGAGCAGCCTTCGGCACCGAGCACGGTATCCCTTACAAGAGAGAAACAGAGTTCACGTTTCAGGTCGATGACCTTTCGTCACTGATGAAAGGTCATCGACCTGAAACGTGAACTCTGTTTCTCTCTTCACAGATGCTGCCTGACCTGCTGAGTATCTCCAGCATTTTCTGTTCTTATTATAGAATACCTTCGCAGGTATACTAAGAAGAACGCAGATTAAATATATACCCACGATTTGCAAGCACAGACTTAAAAAGCATAATTTTAAATGAACTAAGGAGACAAGCTGAAGTGAAATAAAAAAAATGAACTCCACAAAACTAGCAGGGGAAACGTAAAGGGATCCACTGGAAACAATAAAGAAACTTGAGAAGCATGTTGATAGGTAGTCAGAGGGGATATAGTGAGTGAGTATAACTGGATACGCTAAACACAACGGCAAGAGATTCATCAGAGGCCATCACTCAGGATGAGAGAAACAGGACTGTCAGAACTTTAAAGGGCGTGTTAAAACAGAATAGCTAATATATTCAATGATTACTTTTTTGAAGTTTTTAACTACAGAAAATCGTGGTACAATGCCCTCCATTATCAGAGAAAATCCAAGCAGACTTAAGAATTGTACCATCAACAAGTTGGCTCGAGACAGGCTTAAGGGACTGAAAATAAACAAATCCCTAGGGATGAATAGTATTTACCCTCCTCCCCACTCCCCCCACCCCGACTATGTAGGGAGGCTGAGGATGAGATTTGTCACAAACTCAGGATGCCCTAAAGTGCTTCACAGCCAATGGCATACTTTTGAAGTGTCATCACTGTCTCATTGCATAGGAACACAACAGACAATTTATGCACAGCAAAGTCCCACAATGACCAGATCATCTGTAGTTGGTGGTGGTGTTTGAGGAAACCAGGAGAACTGCCCTGCTCCGCTTTGAATATTGCCATGGGATCTTTTACATCCATCTAAGAGCGTCGAGATGCCAGCCTTGATTATGTGCTCAAGTGTCTGGCGAAGTGGGGCTTGAATCCACGACCTTCTGATTCAGAGGCAAAATGCTACTACTGAGCCAAAGTTGATGCCTCAATTTTACATCAGTAGCTGGTATGACAATGGAATCTGTTGTTTGGCCCAAATATAAGCATTGCCTGTAAGATGACAATATGATAAATAGCTGCCAATTTGGTTTTGGAATTTGGAATCATAAAATCATAGAAATTTAAGTAAAAATGTAGGCAATTTTAGCACATCAACCAAGTGCAGATGTGATGATTAAGGAGGCAGCAATTGAAGGGTTCTGCTTTGAGGCTTCTCATTTTATCCAAGGTGGGATGGAGTCATTGTATGGTCAGGGGGAGGGAGGATTTTTGCTTTGTTGTAGGGATACAGGCACTGGTGGCTCAGGAGAGGATCATAGGAACTTCTTCAGCAACTGTCGAGGGGACTTGTGGCTGGCTCTCCTTCTGAAAAGCCAATTGCAGAAGGTAGGGGGGGGTGGGCGGGGTGGGGGGGGGCACCATTCTGAACACGGCCTCCATCGCTAATTGTAAGAGACGAGCATCATTCAGCAGCAAGCAGAATGCCAACGATAAAGACATTTCTTGACAATACCAGTCTACCACTTCAAGATCAAAGGCTCCTACACAGCAGCTCAGGAAGCAGTACCAGCAGGTTTAAAGCAGCAGTCTGCTCCGGATCTGTACCCAGCACTTTTAAAGGAAATCTGTGTGCAGACCCACTTGACATCTACTCGCATCTCATTTCCATTCCTGCATATTCTTTATGGAACAGTCAGTTACAGACACCAGAATTTTTGCTTTCTTGTAGAGATGCTCTCTTGAGCCAAAAGTAACCGTATCCCAACGACAAAACAAAAATCCTCCGTCCCCCTGGGCATTCAACTATTCCATTCCACCCTGAATAAAAAGAGAAGCCTCAGAGTCAAACCAGCACCCTTCTATTGCTGCTTCCCTACTCTTCATGTACACATTTAGTTCCCCTGGTTCTCTACTCTGCAAATGTACTGATATCACGATGATAGAAGAAGTTCAAGGGCTCAAGGACAGTGCTAGTCAGGTGCAAAACAAGGGAAAAGCAATAGCGTCCAATTTTCTTCTGCCTAGCACCTATTTTTCAATGATGTTTGGGAGTAATTAAGAGGACAATCTGCTGTCTCTACTCTCGTCCCATTTTCCTGCGCTTTCCCTGTACCCTTTAATATTGTTTAATAGTACTTAACTAACTCCGTCTTTAAACATTGTGATTGACTTGGCTTCAATAGCCACTTGTGATTATGGCCCAAAAATTCATCCCGCTGCGCGAGAGTACGCACTACTCTCGTGTATTCCCTCTGCAATTGCCGGTTTTCTGCATGCACTGCGCATGCGCTGAAAACCGGCAATTGCTCTTTTGAAAAGGGGGCGGTTCCTCGGTGCATCGCGTGCGCGCTACAGGCTGCGCGCACGCTGTGCACTTCATGCTTTGGACGCGCAGGTAAGTACTGAAGATTTTAGAAATGTAAAAAGGAGGAGTAAGACCCACTTTTAAGAAGGTAAGTAGTGAATTAAGTATTTTTTTGAATTTTTTTTTACAGGTATATCTTTTTTAGAGACTTTAAAGACAGGTACGTTTATTTTTATAACTTTTTAAAAGATTTTAAATTTTTTCAAAAATTTAATTTTTTATTTAAAATGGTTAATTTATTTAACTATACTTATTTTATTAATGTGATGGTTTTTTTTTAAAATTTAATTGAGGTTTAGCTGTTATTTTGGGGGGGTGTAAGATTCATAGATTTTACAGCCGTGCTGTGAAACTTATGAATGGAAGATGGTGTGCTGCCATTGGCTCTAACTGAGTCACGTGATCCCACAGCTCGCACAAATTCACTATGCCGGTGGGATACGCAAGCACTGCCCAGCTGATGTCTGGAACATCAAGTTCGTGCGAGCTGGATCTGAAAAAGCACAAGCGAGGTGAGAGATCGCGGGGAAGGCTTACCCCCGCGGGAACAGAGCGAGATCAATTTCTGGGCCAATGTATTCCACTTTCTGATTACTGTTTCTGTGAATATTTTTATCTAACCTCCCCTTTTATGCTCAGTACTAATCCAACATTTATGGCCCCCTTGTTAGCAATTCACCAAGCAATAGAAATAATTTTGTACTATTTACCCTCCCAGACATTTTCATAATTTTGACCTCTATTGGGCCTCCCCTTAACCTTCTCTGACGCAGTGAATACAGCATTAATATTTCAAGTGACTCATTATAACTCTATTTTTTCATGCCAAGTATCATCCTAGTGAATCTGAGTTGCACATTTTCCCTGGAAGATTCTTGACAGATCGCAAGTGCCGGGTTTCAGCGCATGAGCTTCGCATGCTTAAACCCGGCACTTGTGCGGCCCCTACGGGCGCGTGCGCACCTCGTACGCACCCGTAGGGGTCGCAAAACACGGCCCTACGACTCTAACTCTGACTAAGAGGCTGCGTCTTCACGCCCACTGATCACACTCTCACAAGAAGCTGCATGTCACAAGAGCGATTAGGCTCTTGAATCAAAGCATCTTATGTCAAAATCTAATTGAAAGAAGCATCTGCCCAGAATGAACAAAAGTCAGGCCAAGAAAGTGAACTGGTATTCAGCCAAAGCCCAATTTCACTGCTGGCCCTATTACATCACTTGAAGAATGAAGTCTCACAAGAATAGCTTCAAAAAGAATGCGTGTCCATGAGTTGCTAGAATCTGTGAGCCACATGCTAAAAGCCAATTCAAGTACACTGGGGAAAGTCTGGTTCTTAATAGCAATGTGCTTGATGTTGTGATGGACCAGCTGCCTGTTCATCATGCTGCCAGGACATAAAAATTTTGGGCCAATGGCAGGAGGCCTACCAGCAGGGGACCAGATTCACTGGGAGAGCCCAGAAAATTCAGGAGGGGTGGGGGAGAAAAGGGTACCACACCCATACTTAAGGCCTGAAAACAGGTGCGGATACCTCGATGTGAAATATGCCCGCGCCCGTTTAAAAATTGCAGGCAGCACGTCAGTTTGGTGCTGCCTGTTAATTAACAGCCTAGCGACGAACGCGCTGATGACAGGCTGTGTGCTCAGCAGGGTGCCCGAATATGCGTTGCTTAAAACTTTACTTAAAGCTAGCCTCTTCCTTTTCAAGGCAGTCTCCAGCTCTTAAAGCTGAATTGCCTTCTGCACACAAAAAAATTAAAAATCCTTCAGCACTAGGCAGTCTGCAACTCTGAAAGCTGAGCTGCCTTCTGCACATAAAAAAAAATTAAAAAATCTTTCAGAACTAGGCAGTCTGCAGCTCTGTACATAGAAAAATGGTAAAAGTGCTTCAGCAATAACACAAATGGCTCAACAGGCCAGGGAAAAGGCACCCAGGGTCTCGGACACAGCACTCCAGCTTTGTGCAGGGGGTCAACACTGGAAGAGAGGTCCTCTACCCACAGGGGGCCAGGAGGCCCTCCAGAAAGAAGGATGTGGGACCAGATCACCGAGGCAGTCGCTGACAGCAGTGTCACCCCCAGGACCTGGCTCCAGTGGCCAAAGAAGTTTCATGACCTCAGATGAATGGTCAAGGTCAGTGAATGCATCTTCAAAAGCCGTCTCCTACCAACTGCACGACTAGCATCACACACTGCTCAATGCATGACTCCACCCACCCCCCCTGCCCCCATCACTCACCTACCAACAATCTCTACCCAACTCGAGGCACACCTCACATTCCTAGCTTCATCTCATCCCTTTGAAGAGACGGTGCTGGCCATTCTTGGCAGGGGCATGGCTGAGCCCTTGGCCAGCAGCGCAGCTGAAAGAGTACAAGATGCCAGTATCCTCATACGTTATCCTCCTTCTCACATCCCACTTCCCCCTCATCCCTTAATCGCTTCTGATTTACAAGCTGCACATGGTGTAAGCATGCACCTCTTGCTTTACCCCCTCCCTCACCACAACCTTACCCTTGTGCCTTCCTCATTTCGGACACCCAAGAAATCCAGCCTGCCCAGCCACTGGTAGACCAAGAAGCGGGAGAGGAGAGTGAAGAAGAAGAATCACCATCACTTGATTTCACACTCCCAGCCACCAGCTCCTCGAGGTCGTCCTGCAAGGCCATTTGCAGTGACCCCATTGAAAGTCAGCAGCTTTCCACCAGCCATGCTGCAGCCACTGGGGTAGCACTGCATGACATCACTAGGATAGGCAAAAGCACACACAAGACAGTCACTAAGGGAATGTACAAGGGTTAGGAGTTCATTTTTTGATGTAATGTTGGATGTATATATGGATAAAGTTGGATTGGAAACTTTGCTTTGTGGTGGCTTTTATTTCAGCATTGTGGCCAAGAGGATGCTGTGACAGTCAGTAACAGAGGGAAGATAACGTGTGGGACAAATGTTGAAAGGGGAATTGGGGTTGTGGTCACTGATATCACAGGTGGATGATTCAATCCCAGATATCCCGGCTGGAAAGGGGCTGCCCGAGTTGGTTCCTTCCTTCTACTTTTTCCTTATCTGCTTCCTCCTCTTCTGCTTCGTCCTCCCTCTGCGAGCAGCTTGTCCCCTTTGCTGCCTCTGCTGCATCTCCATGTGATGATGCAGCCCAAGGGGGGCTGCAACTACAGCCTCCAGGACTGGGAACAAGTGGTCTTCTCAGAGGCCTTCCTTTAACAGCCAAAGCCTTACAAGCGTCCAGCAGCACTCCCTGCACACTTTTAACAACTTTTTTTAATGTATTGCACCAAGCCACTACTCCAATAAAATATTTTTTTAAATGTCCAAAAGCAAAAATTTAAACTTACCTGAAAGTTGTTTGTGTCTCTTTAAGAAGTGCTGGCAGCATCTCTGTTGTACAACTGCACGCCATTCTTCTGTGTGTGGTTTGGAGAGGACGGTATCAAGAGTGGCGATATCAAAAATCAGAGATCGTGCGTCAATTCAGGCATTGCATGGCGATTGACGTCACGTGTGCATCAGTGGGCGGAAGTGAGGCGGCCGTCATTTTATCTGCAAAATCCAGCCTTAATGGCCGGCACTAAACTCTCAATTTCACGGCCCATGTTCCGTGTCCCAAGCAACATCACTTGGCAGCACCATGTTAAGTGTCTCATATCCTGTGATGAATATTAGCACACTGAAGTTGCACAGCCTAGGTCGTTGCTTCCCTACATCTGCTCGTTACCACAAATCCACAAAAGCTGACTGATTGTGACAGCAGGATCTGGTAACTATGCATTCTTCCTGCAGGATAAGACAGCACACAATGCCAGAGAATACCAGCCTACAACATCTGGCATTTGACAGTACATGAAGAGGAAGTAATGATCATAATTGGCTTCCACTATGGCCCGGCAGTTGGGAATGGAGATGTGGGAATCTCTCTGTCTTCAGTGAGAATGTCTACCATTTCTTATTTAATGTTTCTATGTGTTCTTCAATCTCTTCACTAGCTACCACTTTCCTCATAAGAGCTCCACAAAATAGCTGATGAAGATAGAATGCCAGTCAAGCACACCAAAGTTAACAGTACTGTTCTTTCCTCCAGAGGCTACAAGCCGAGAAGATTGCTTGAGAGCAAGACCCTGCAGTCTCTTTTACCTCTGAAAACACTGACAACCTTACTCCCACACTGTCATTCACCCTTTCCCTTGCAATCAGCAGCCCAGAGACATTGATCGAGTACATATAGTATAGATTAGGAATTGACGCGTGATGAGGCACAGAGCACAAGGAAGCCAGTGGCTGCAGGTGGTGAAGTGGAGCCTGATGTAGGAAAGCAGAGGCATAAGACATGTCAGCTCCTGGCTGTAGAGCAAATGAATGGTCAAGAGAAGGATGGTAGCAGAGCATCAGACACATCTGGAGGTTCTGTGTGGCTTCTTCCAAGGTGTGCGACAAATGGCTGGGATAATGGTGGAGTCCACTGCCCTGCTGTGCACCAACATCCAAGAGGGGCTCAACTCATTGCAGGGCAACTTACAGACAGTGGCTGCTGCAGGAGCATCTAGGAACATAGGAACAGGAGTAGGCCATTCTGTACCTCTAACCTGTTCCTCCATTCAATAAGATCATGGTTGATCTGCATCCTAACTCCATCCGCCCGCTTTGGCTCCATATCCATTAATACCCTTGGCTAGCAAAAATCTATCGATCTCCGATTTAAAATGATTAATTGAGCTAGCATCTACAAACCTTCGCTCACTTCATGAGAGATCCAAGCAAGTCAGTTAACTCAATGCGCAGACACTGAATGAAGGACTGCCAGCCTTGGGGATGGTCAGGAGAGGCCAATGTCCTGTATACTACAGGTCAGTTTCTCAGAAAATATTTGATTGACTCTCCCAGTTATTTAATGATCTTTCTAATTCCATTTTTCCAGTGAATAAGCTTGTGTCTGTGCCTCATGGGCTGCTTCTGCCCAGAACAGCAGCAGAAAGAAGTGCTCCATCAGTTTCCTACAGATAATGTTTGGATCAGTGCCACACTTTGAGTTAGCCAGATTTTGTAGGATGTTATTCCTAGCTCCAACTTTAGCTTTGGTTTTGATGATATGTTCCTTGTAATTAAAAGTGGGATCCAGTGTCACACCAAGTTAGACAGTGTAGAAACAATGATTTAGGGGGAAAAATTTGATGGTGCCTCCTTTGGGGCGCTAATTCGCTGGGGCGTTACGTTTAGCGCCCCGAAAAAGTCAGTGCCCCTGCGCCGTAAATTCAGTGGTAGCGCCTCAAACAGGAGGCGGGGCGCTACTGGAAGCTCTCCCCCTCCTTCCTGAGGCTCTACCACTGAGTATCGCGGTGCTACGTGCAACAGCTCCACGCGCGTTGGCATGTAGCGCCGCGGTATGGCAGGCCTCCCTCCCCTGAGTTAAGGGGAGGGCCTAGAGCTGCGCGCACCAGGGCCCTGCTGGACCACCAGGGAGCGGGGTGCCGGGAAAGCAGCCTGGCACTCAAGAGGAGTGCCGGGCTGAGCGATCACGGCCGGCACCCCGAATGAAAGAGGGGCAGGGGGCAGGTGCTGGCAGGCGGCCAGAAATTAAATGGCCGCCCGATACCTGCCCCTTTAAATACCGCCGCCGCTGCTGCACAAACATCCCCTTGACCCTGTCGGACATATCGTCCGGCGAGCTGGGCGCTGTGTACGGCGATGACATCATCGCCGGAGGCGCAATGTCGTGGGGCACTACCGGCTACCACTGCCACTAATCTCCCACTGTATTTTGTGGGAGGCATTAGAGGGGCGGCGCCTGGGCGCTAGGGACTTTGTGCCCTGTTAGTGCCCCCCGGGGGCGCCAACGAGGCACAAAACAACCTAATTTTTCCCCCTTAGTCTTTTCCCGTAACACTCAATATGTAATTCCTGTTTGGTTTCTCTATTCTTAACATTGAATGCATCGATTGACCAGCAGTTGATTGGAGGTATTGGCAGCGAATTTAATTCAGCTGAGAGGGCAGGTTTGGAGGCGGGTCGGCAGCAAAAATCAGAAAAACTGCCAGCGGGATGCGATCCCGCCTCCGTCCCGCCTCCACGCAACTTTCGCAAGTGTCGGGTCAGCCACTTCCGAGCTTGTTAACTGCCTTGCGAAACCTATTTTAATAGGGGTTTCCGATTTTGGGGCATTTTGTCCGTGCTTCCTGTCTTCGGAGAAACACGTCAGCTGCAATGAGTTGGGTTTCTCGAGGTCATGAATTGGTGTCAGTTGTTGAAACAGCTTAAAAGCGCTCCTGCAACAAGGCTGACATTCAAATGCCACAACGCTGTTGTTTGATGTTTTGGCAAAGATTTTGCAACTCTGCTGAACTTGTGAGTGTTCAAGCTGAGAGCCATCTGCAGTGTCACCTGTTTGGAATATCCTCAGGCCACTTTGACTGTGCGCTTGCAAGCTTCTTTCATCAACTCAAATCTATGGCAACAGTATCGGAACCATTTACACCCTCTCATCCTGGTCATCAGATTCTGAGGAAGAGCAGCCGCGGCAGCAGCACAACCAGACACAACAGCAGCACCAGCACCAGGGGCGCCAACCTCCTCCTCACCCACCTGATGCTGCACAGGGCAGAGGGCCTCAGCGCAGGGCTGCACCTCGCTGCAGGAGATACCCCCAACACAGGGTTTATAGGCAGAGGATGAGCTTCCTGAACGTGACTGAACAGCAGTGCCAAAACAGGCTGAGACCTTCGAGAGACGTTGTCACTGACATCTGCGCAGTGCTGCACCAAAACCTGGAGCCCAGAGGAGCGTGTGGACACTCCTTACCACTGGCTGTCAAAGTCACCACCGCAATAAACTTCTTTGATTCGGGCTGCTTCCAGGGATCAGCTGCAGACATCAGCGGCATCTCCCAGTCAGCCGCACACACCTGCATCATGCAGGCTACCGATGCCCTCTTTGCAAACTCGCACAATTACATCCACTTCTCCTCGGATGGCCAAAGTGTGACCGCGCGTGTGGTTGGGTTTGCAAATATGGCAGGCTTGCCAATGGTGCAGGGCGTCATAGACTGCACACATGTAGCCAATAGGGCCCCCTATCACAACCCAGCTGTATTTGTTAACCGCAAGAGATAACACTCCCTGAACCTCCAGCTGGTGTGTAACCACAGGAACATCATCATGCATGTTTGCGCAAAGTACCTGGCAGTTGCCATGACTCGTTCATCCTGCGCCAGTCCACTGTGCCTCAGCTGTTCAATCGATCAACCCAACTTTCCAGATGGCTACTTGGCGACAAGGGCTATCCCTTGAAAAAGTGACTCATGACACCGATGAGGAGGCCATCAAACGAGGCTGAGGAGCGGTACAATGAGAGCCACATTTCCACCAGAAGCATCATAGAGCAAACCATCGGCTTTCTCAAAATGCCTGGACAGATCTGGTGGAGCCTTGCAGTATGTACCAGCCAGGGTCTCCAGAATCCTCGGGGTCTGCTGTGCCCTGCACAACATCGCACAGCAGTGTGGCTTAGTGCTGCCGGATGACCAAGTGGCTCAGCGCACACACTCCTCGGAAGAAGAGGAGGAGGACGAGGACGAGGATGAAGACGAGGAGCCACGCCTTGCGGGGCCGGATGTGGCCAATGCAGCATCACGCGACCACATTGATGGCCGTCAGGCAAGGGATGCGCTCATCCATGCCACATTCGCGTAAGCTTACGCTTCAAACATAGGTGGCTGGCAGATGGAGATGAAGATAAAGTCGAGATTCTTAACACACCATACATCATCCGTCCAATAAACAGTGCTTTCCAATCACTCTCACCACCATCATATTAAATGGAATTAGCCCTGTGCCCTTACTGTGCAACTTCCATTTCCCACAACACATAGACCAGAACTTCAACTGCTTGCCATCACTTTTGTTTAATGACAACACAAAAGGAGGACACTCGATACTTTACAGCCCAATAAAACACCTACGGGATTACCCTTGTGACTATTTGTGGGTTAACTTCCTCTTACGCGTGCTTCTACATGGTGTTTCCCCTGTGGCTTCAGCAGATGTAGAGGCACCTTGCTCATGTTGATGCTGCGTCTGCTTAGACGCCTTTGGCGGGCATCCTCTGGGTTTGGGAGCCTGGGAGGGCTCCTCCACAGTCTGCTCTTCCTGTGCTGCGCAGGGGCTGAGACGGCCATCTCAGTTGGGTGAGGACTCAAGGGCTCTGACCGAGGGCTCCACAGTGGCATGGTCATGTGAGCCCTTGGAGAGGAGCCTACACTTCCTTGTTGCCTGCCACCAACATCCCTCTCATGGGTCAGCCGCACTTCAGTGCTAGCAAGTGGCTGGAGAGCACCTTGCTGCACCTTGAGACCCGTCTCTGTACTGACAGTCCTCATAACGGAGACGTCCATGAAGCTCTGGTGTCTCTCCTCAATAGATGCCCATCTATCCTCCATAGCAGCCGATCGATTTTGAAGAGTCACCATGTTTTCGTTAGTCTGGCGACTTATGTCCTCCATGGCGGTTGCCACCCTCTCCATTGCAGAATGTTCATGCGCCATTGCCTCCACAAAGGCAGTGCTCATGTTAGAGATGGACTGCTCCATTCTCTGCATGCTCGCAGTTACCCTGGATACAAACCCTGTCAGAGAGTCCTGCACTTGTTCCTGGAGTTCCAGCACCGCTCTCTTTCTGGATGGCCCCAGAGACACAGCGTCTACATGCAGCTGAGCAGAGCTAGGAGAGTCCTGCAACCTCCGACAAGGACTCTCCACTGCTGTCGCTGTCTCCACCATCTGCTGATGCTCACTTGTGAGCTGTGATACACCAGGTGACAACACTACTCTATGTCGCGAAGGACCCACCAAGGTGTGTGTTTCTGCGCTGGTGTGGGCTGCGCTGAGTCCTGGTGACGCTGCTCCCTCAGAGGCTCCAGGTTCCTCTGAGGAGTCGTCAGGCTCTTCCTCCTGGACAGTGGGGTGAGGGGCTCTCGATGGTCCTGTGGGAGAGTAAAGATATGAGTTAGACATCAGATTTTCATTTAGCAGACACACCCTTTTGTGCAGATAATCAGAAGTCAATCTCTATGAGCATCATATGCAATTGCACTCAATCATGAATTGTAAATGCGAGGGATGAAAATGCATTCTGTCACCAGCTTCCTCAACTGCGCCCGTCTCTCCGTCCCCCACTTCCAGCTCCTCGCCACCTCCCACGATGTCGTGAGCAGCCTCCTCAGCGTTTGTTAATGTGGCCAGGGATGGTGGGCCTCCTCCTGTCTTTGCTCTCTCCCTCTTATTGTGGGCTATCTTTTCCTGCAAGGAGGGACACAAGTGGAGTTTCAGCGAGAGGGATGGAGTGAGTGTGAAGAATCCAAAACCTAGAAGCTTAGAAGGAGACCAAGATGGAGTGAGGTGGCAAGAGGAAGCTGCCTCCCTGTGCGTTGTTAGTTGTTGTCATTGCATAACAGTGAGAGCGAGTGTGAGGGCTGCATAGTAGGACGGTGAAGTGATTCTGTACATAGAGAGGGATAGGCAAGGGTGCAAGGGAAGTAAGGGTAAGGTGGGATGTGGAGGAGCAGGCTGACAATGAAGAGTGCTGGTGATGAGAAGAGTAGGGAAGCAATTTGAAGGTAAGTGTGATGTGATACTCACTTTTAATGTTCGCAGAAGATCATTGAAGCGTTTTCAGCACTGGACCCAGGTGCATGTACATAGCGACCTTGCGCTTACCTCCTCAGCAATCTGCAGCCAGGCTGCCTTTGTCTGCTGAGGAGGCTTCCTCCGGCCATCAGGAGGAAACAGGGTCTCCCTGCGTCCTCTTACTCGCTGCACAAGAGCTTGCAGGGACTCCTCATTGAAACGTGGAGCAGCCTTGGCTTTCGCAGTACTCATGGTCACCTTGACCCATTCATTATGCAGCAGTAACAAGAAATGAGAGGCTGAGGCTCTCATTAAAAGCAAATGCAGCAATGACCTCATCAGTGCAGACCAACAGACCCGCTCCCACGCATTGCAGCAGGTAGCACGAACGATGGGACGAATTGGTCCAATTAAACCAAAATGGGATATCGGGAGCGACGGAAACTGGCAACGGGTCCGAAACCTGCCCACCAGGCAACCCGACTCCACCCCGCCTCCTCCATTAAAATCGAGCCCATTGTGTCAGGCCAGCTGGGGCATGGCTCAGGGTTAACTTTGATCCTATCAAAAGTCAGGCTTTGAGCACTAACAATGAGATGCATAACTAGTTAATCGGTTTTGGTGGTGTTGGTTGAGGGATGAATTTTAGCCGGGACAACAGGAAAACTCTTTCAATAATGCCAGGAATCTTTAATATCCCACGGAACATTTCACTTCTGGAACACAAACATCGCAGCAGGCTCCAGCTCTTGGCCAGATCCTGTTACGGGGTTTGTTGTTTTTTGATAACAATCAGAACATTTATGTGTTGTCCAACAGAGATTAATGTTAATATAATGGTGACTAACAGCAGCTCAGATTATTGGCACTAGAATGACAATACACAAATCAACAAAAGAACATTTCATTAGTGCAATAAATCTCTGAGAGCTAAATAAGAGTGCTATAGAAAAGGATACGTTATAATAGGTCCACTGTCAATGTCAGCATGAACTACAGCCTTAAATTACTTTAAAGTGCCTTCCTGTAAAAGTCACCTAATGTGCTCTTTAAAGGGGGGAATGCTATGTAGAATTCGCAATATATCGCGATTTTATTAATAAGGAGAAAAACACATAGTTTAGTTCAAACAGCTTTTATTTCAGCAGAATGCTGTCAGGTTTTTAAAGTGGACACAAGCAGCTTGTAAAATGGCCGCCGCACCTCGTGGCAGAACATTCTAGACTTTTCAACAGGCAGACAAGATGGCGTTCCAGTAAACATTTGTGCAAGATCGATTAAGACTCAGCACATTTAAGATAATACACGAGACATCATGGGTTTACAGTATACACATAAATACTGAAATCGGTCTCCCAGGTACGAATAAAAGCTATTGTACCAAGTAATCAAGAACCCATCCAAAGACATTAATATGTAAAATCCCAACGACTCTACGATGAGAGAGCCGTTAGTGGGTAGTTACAGAAAACACTTGGAAGCCCCAAAACCCCTCCGGGGAGAACACCGACCGATTAAACAATGGGAGAAATATTAACAGGTACTCAGACATTTACGAGTAGCCCCGAAACCCATTAAAACGAAGATCACCCTATACAAGACATTTGAGCGCCAAACCCTAACAAAAGAGAAGACATTAAGGTTGGGCGGGAAACGGAAGATTTTGCACTATAATTGCAAGCTCCAAACCGTCCATCTTTCTCTTGACTCTTGACTCTTATCTTGCTGGTGTTTATCCTCGTGGCTGCTCTTGACTCGCCGTCTTGTTCCTGCTCGCCTCGTGTCTCTTTTCAAAAGACTGTTGAACTTTACGATCCGCTCGGATCTACCTCGTGTCGTGTCGCGAAGACCTGTGTAGAACTGGGCTCTGAAGCCTTGAAGCGGGCGCACCATTCCGATAAGTCGGTAAACGGTGTTGGAACCGAAGGCCCGAGATGAGATGAGATGAGATGAGATGAGATGAGAAGAGAAGAAGACCATACTTATCGCCACGGTCAGTAAGCCCCGACCGCGCCTGAAGGTCGAATAGACATTTTCCTTGCCAGGAAGACTTCTTTGAGTTCTACAGAACTGACACAGGAAGACTCTTCTTCGAGTTTTATCGAACCGGTGTGGGGGCACAGGAAGACTCTTTTTTGAGTAGAGTCGGAACTCCGAGGACAACACAGATCTTCATGACAGCAGACGTTCCAGCCTGCTAGCCGGAGCAGAACGAGTAAACAAGTGGGGCCAGGAGACCCCCTGATCGACACGTGGGCGCTGCGGTGAAAAACATCCGATCAGAGTTTTCGGAATTCTCCGAGTTATCACGAGTGGTGAGCATGAGTCTCGAATCCTACGAATCTAGCTTAGGACAGATATTGATAGGGGAGGGTTTCAAGTATTAAGGATAATTGTAATGTGTGCCCCCATTTACGATGTGTCGTTCGTTCCTCGTTTCCCTGAAATTAATTACATAACTGCGTGTAAGATTGTACTGTCATTAATCTGTGCGTATGACATGTATTTCGTAATCCTAAGTACTATGCAATAAAGATTTTCCATTTCGTACCATTCAACCGAGTCTACCTGAGTTTCATCTCCATTACTGCTCTCGCATCTAAGTCCAGTGTCTAGAACCGTAAGGGTGAGTGGGTCGGACCACTCACAGGTGTGTCTAGTGCTCCCAGACTGGCTGGAGACCAGAACAGGCAACAAGGCCTAAACCCGCACTAGCACCCAGGCTGCACAGAGCCACACGAATCTCACAGGCTGAGAGACAAAAACCCTTACAGAAAATGGCGACCGCGGCAGGACACTGGCAGCGAGAGGGTAGTGTGTTAGACTTTGGTGTAAATGTTATGCAGGAAAAGATAGCAGATTATGTGTTCGAAAAGGTAAATTTAACTAAGAAATGGATAAGTGACCTGTTAGCGGATAAGAGTCCACTAGAGGCAGCCGAGAGGTGGACAGATAGTAAGGAACATAAAAAGACAGTCGAGAAAGCAGTCTGGTTAATGTGTTACAAAAGGCAGGTCCAGATTTCAAACCAGGTCATTACAGCGCAAACAGCTCGGATCAGGCATTTAGAGGAGGAAATGGATGAGAAGGTCTCTGGAGGGGAGTTGCTCATTAGGAATTTAAGTGCGCTGCACCGAGAACGCCAGGAAATCACCAGTCACCACAAAGCAAAAATAGATTACCTCGAGTGCCAGGTCACTGAGGCAAAGTTAAGTGAGGGCAGACTAAAGGAACGATGTGCCCGCCAAGCTGCCCAGATAAGAGCCCAGGAAGAGAGCTTAACGGGGGTTAGGGCGGCATATAAGATGGCCCTTGAGGATAAATTTCAGGGGGCCGATCATAGCGCCTGCCAAAAGGAGATAGAGCACCTTAAAAGGGCCGTGAACAAAGCGCACGGCATGGTGTGCCTTATCAGTCCGTCAGCACACCAGCCGCTAGTAGATGAGGAGTTTCAGAAATTCCCACCAAGTAAAGCAAAGGAAGTAGTAGCCACTACGCCCTCCGCGCCACCCAGCTATTCGGAAACCTGGGTAAGGGAGGAAGTAGTAGAAGAAACAAAAGAGCCCACTGAGGAAGAAGTGGAAAAGGGACCGTTGTGTCCAGTTACGGGTATAAAAAGGGGCCCAAACAGAAACGGTGGGGAGGAACCAGGGGTTCTCCTCAACCAGCTTGTGTTGCCTCACAGCTCACACCAGCTGAGAGTTATGATAAATCACGTACGGAAGCTGACCGAGTCAGACGACCCTTCCGTACACTTCAGAGAAGTTGAGCAAACCGCAGCCATTAACGGCTGCGATGATGGGGAAACAGCAAAAATGCTGTTATTTTCGTTAGGCAGTTCAATCCTTCAGTGTCTCTCGGACGAGAGCAAGAGGGGAACCAAGACATATGAGGCATTAAAAAATGAGGTCCTAGAAGTGTTGGGGACGGACGATGAAGGTCCGTTTGCTAGAGTGGGACAGACAGTGCAGATGGAGGGAGAACCCCCGAAGGTTTTTGCCGACAGGCTGTGGCCAGTATATCAACGCAGCTGTCCAGGTGCGCCAGAGCGCGACGCTGTGGACGGCGTCGGTTTAACTCATTGGCTCAGGTGCATAGTAGCCAACAGTTTGCCAGCCATCAGAGAGCAGGCAAAAGCGTGGTTTGATCCCACTGACCCCAACATTACGGAAGAGTCGGTCTTAAATCGACTCACGGTAGGATACCGCAATATAAGGGGTATGGGAACACGTCCCCTTAAGGGAAAAGTACATGAGGTACGACCCGCAGCCCCGGCTCAAAGGGAGTGGCATCAGGAGGGTAACCGCGCCCCGCAGGCAAGTAATGCTTGTTACGGGTGTGGGAGGACAGGGCACTGGCGCAAGAACTGCAGGAACCCTTGGAAGGATTCCAGGGATAAAAATCCCGCAGCCCGAGCCCAGATGCCTGTCTCTGTTAGGGAAGCTAGTGCACCCACCCCTCCCGACGACCTCGAATCAGTGTTGGGAGCCATGCGCAACTTCATGAGTGCACATGGAAAAGTGGCGGTTGCTACCGGCCCCGTAGGTGCCGCAGGCCCGTCTTACCATACCCAATGACTAGAGCCCGCGCAGCCCGTCTACCTGTGTCCGCTCAGCTATGATGCGTGGAAGCGACCCTTGGTGGAGATGGAGGTAGAGAAACAGAAGGGTAGTTATTTGTTGGACACGGGAGCTTCTTGCACCGTGATTCATACAGATAGCCCTTTTGACTCACCGCTATCTACCAAGGTCCCTTTCACATTAGCGGGGTTCACGGGAAAAGAACAGGCTGGCGCGTTCTCCCTTCCGCTATCCATTCGTTTGGGGGCACTTCACATCAAGTGGAAGTGCATATTGATGGAATGGCAGGAGGGGGGTGGTAGAGGTATCCTCGGGTCCGATCTCCTATCAGGACACGGGATCCTCGTGGACCTCAGAAATCATTGTCTCTGGGGGGCTAAGAGTGAAAAAGGTAAGGTAGTGGTAATTCCGGGGGAGGAAGAAACAGGGGTCCTGTGTACCATGCAGCCATCCGGAGGCTACGACCTCGGGCTTATGGTCGCGGATGTCCCAACGGACATGCAGACGTACGTGTCAGATAATATGCACGCGTTTGCAACCCACAAGCACGATTGTGGGAGGGTTGCCGGGTTTGAGGTCAGCGTAGATGGGGACCCCATGACCCGGCCCCAAAAACAGTATAACTTCCCCAAAGAAGCAGAACCCGATATGGAGACAGCAATGTCCTCCTTGGTGCAGCAGGGCGTGTTGAGGCCGATAGCCACACACGTGAACTCCCCATTATGGCCGGTCAGGAAGCCGAATAATTCGTGGAGGGCCACGGTGGACTACAGAGTCCTTAACAGTAACATTCCCGCCTGCGCGCCCACGGTAGCAGCAGTTGCTGACCTAATAGGGAGTATCCCAGCGTCCGCGACCACGTTCACGGTGCTGGATATCTCGAACGGTTTTTGGTCCATCCCGCTGCGGCGAGAGGACCAGTACAAGTTTGCCTTTACTTTCAAAGGACAACAGTACACATGGAACTGTCTGCCACAGGGTTTCCACAATAGCCCCAGTATTTTCCATCAGTGTATGGCAGGAAGTTTAAAGGAGTTTAGTCAGCCCAATCAGATAGTGCAGTACGTGGATAATTTGCTCCTATTTACGGATTCAAGGGAGGAGCATGGACCACTACTGGCCGAGTTATTGGAGCTGCTAGCGAGAAAGGGTTTTAAAGTAAACCCTAAGAAAGCACGTATCGGTCAGCAGGAAGTAAAATTCCTGGGGCTGACCATTCGCGCTGGGGAAAGAGCCATAGATAAGGCTAGGAGGGAGTCGGTGCAAGAGTTACCGATTCCTAACAACATAAGGGGTGTGAGGTCCTTCTTGGGACTGACCGGTTACTGCAGGGATTTTATCGAAGACTATGCGGCCACAGCGGCGCCGCTCCTCCGACTCCTCCATAAGGGAGTGGAGTGGTCTTGGGACGAGGGCTGCCAAGCAGCCTTCGAGAAGTTAAAAAGGGATCTGCAGACCGCGCCAGCCTTAGGGGCCATAGATGGGGGGACGGAGTTTTTCCTGGAGGTAGCTGCCAGCGGGAACAGCTTGAGCGCTGTGCTGCTCCAAGAGCGCCACGGCAAGCTGAGGCCGGTTGTCTATTCGTCCAGGGTGTTAACGGATGTGGAGAGGAGTTTCTCCAATTGCGAAAGGCACCTTTTAGCCACGCATTGGGCTGTGAAAAGATCAGCGATCTTCACAGGGCTCTCTCCCATCACTCTCCTCACCCATCATACACCAACTAAGATGCTTTTAGATGGGAGGATCAAAGATGGGACCGTAAGCAGCGTGCGTATTGCGCGCTGGACCCTTCTTCTTTCCCAGATGGATCTTAGAGTAAAAGGTCTTTGCGAGCCCAGGCTTGCGGCCAATTTGGTATACCCCGGTACAGCCCACCGATGTTCGGTGGAAGGGGTGTGGGACGTCAACATAGGTTTGCGGGCCGGGATACATCCCACTGGGCGCGAGATTTATGTTGATGGTTCTAGCACAGTATCTGCTGGCGAACGACTCACAGGGTGTGGAGTTTATGACCCTGCGGCAAACCTTGCCCTGGCGATCAAGCTCCCTAGCACCATGAGCGCGCAGCAGGCTGAGCTGTCTGCAGTGGTGTACGTTGTTACCCACCCAGACATTTTCCCAACCCCATACACGATTTGCTCGGACAGTATGTTCACATGTAATTCGTGTACGGAATACCGCGGACGGGCGACCTTTAACGGTGAAGCCCTTGCTGGAAAAGATCCTAGCAGCAGTAGGGGAGGAAGGGGAGATTTTCATCCATAAGGTGAAGGCTCACTCCTCCACAGAGCCCCGTGGGGAGGGCAACCAGCAGGCGGATGCGCTAGCCAGGGAAGGTGCCCGCAACGGCATTTTCTGGGACCCCTATGGGACCAGACCCATGGCAGCGATCCAAGGCAGGGATGGGAATCCCGGGAACTCCAGGGTAGCATTGCCCCTAGACCTTAAGACCGTCCAGAACCAGGATCCCGCCCTAAAAGCAGTCCTAAAAACCATTGCTGAGGGGAAGCAGGTAGAGGGTCCGTACAGTACGGCAACCCTCTCAGTTAAGGAAGGCATGCTGTTCCGCGAGGAGCAGTGGGTTGTGCCGCAGCAGCACAGGAGGGAATTCCTCCAGTTGGCTCACGAGGGACCAGGGGCAGGGCACCCCGGGCCCGAGGTTACCTGGCAACGGGTAGAGCAAGCGGGATGGTGGCCAGGGCTCAGGGAACAGGTCCGAGAGTTCTGTGCAAACTGTCTCGTGTGCGCTGCAAACAACCCAGACACCCAGAAAAGGAAAGTGCCCATGGGGCACGTAAGAAGGGTAGAGGGACCATGGCAGTCGATACAGATCGACTATATAGGGCCCCTGCCCACCACCCAGGGAGGCTATAAATACTGCCTCGTCTTGGTGGATGTGTTTTCCAAGTGGGTGGAAGCCTTCCCCTGTCGAACAGCTACGGCACTGGGTACTGCAAAAATCTTGGTCCGGGAAGTGTTCTCGCGGTGGGGACTTCCCCGTTTTGTGGAGTCAGACCAAGGGAGTCATTTCACCGGCCAGGTGATGCAGAACACCCTCATGCTTTTGGGCATTGAAGGGAAGTGGCACGTAGCACACAATCCCCAGTCATCCGGGATTGTTGAACGCATGAACCGGACCCTGAAGGAGAAATTGAGGAAAGAGACTAGGAACTCGCCCCAAAAATGGGCGGAGGTTCTGCCTTTAGTCCTCATGGGGGTCCGGGCCAGTCAGTCGAAAAGTACGGGGTATTCCCCGCACGAGGTGATGACTGGGAGGATCATGCGAACCCCCACCCATGTGCTAGCGCCGGTGCTCACTGAGGGTCAGCTCCAAGAGATAAGCAGGGACAAGTTCGCCCAGACCCTCTTGGAGCGCCTGAAGCAGGTTTATGAGCAGGCGGCTGGGAACATGGGAAGGCAGCATCAGGGCAATCGCCTGTTGCTGGAACCCCGCAAAACGCGGGAGTGGGAAGTAGGAGACCAGGTTATGGTCAGAAACTACGCCAGAGTAGGGAGTCTGGAACCACTGTATATGGGACCCTGCAACATTGTAGATAAGGCGAGTCCCATGGTTTACGCCGTAAAGGTACCTCGGCGCACTAAGTGGTTCCATGTAAACCAGTGCAAACTGTACAAGCCAGGTGCACAAGGGAAAGCCACAGGGGCAAACCCTGCGAGTGGGGACTCGCAGCCCCAGGTAGGACCACAGGGCACACAGGCAGGCAAAGCAGCTTGCATCAGGGGAGGTGACATCCTGGAAAATTGTGAAACATTTTTGTGGGGTTGGGAGTCAGATGAGGGAGAGTTCCAGGAACTCGAGTCAGATGAGGATAGTGATGAGGACGAGTGGGAATCGGGGGACGCAAGGGTCGCCCCCAATTCAGGTATAGGGAGGACAGGGGCTGCAGATAGAGATCCACACAGGGTGGACACCGAGGCTGCAGGTCCCGAACACAGGAGGGAGGAGCTAGGGGAGGCGGAGCCAGCCACTGTGAGACCACAGGGCGTGACGGTGAAAACCTCAGAGCCCGAGCCGCCCACCTTGAACGTCCTGCCCTCGGGGGAGGTAGGGATTGCGAGTGAAGGGCCGCCTGCTGGGCCGAGCAGGGCAGTGCCACAAGCTGCAAGTCCCGAGGTCAGGGAGGCGGAGTCAGGGGAGGCGGAGCCAGCGACTGTGGTGGGACCACAGGTCGTCCCGGCGAAAGTCTCGAAACCCGGTCCGTCGGTCCTGGGATTCCTGCCCCCGACAACTCCTCGTAGGTCAAGTAGAGAACCCCAGCCCAGGAAGATGTGGTCATGGCCCCAGACTGTCCCAAGGCGTAGACTCAAGGTTAAGGCAGCCCAGGTAGGACCCGGTCCCATCGCAGCAGCAACAGGCTGCGGCAGATCAAAGGAAGGGGTCAGTGCCCTCCCACCGTCGGGAAGAGCTCGCAGCAGCCTTCTCAGAATTTAAAAGGGGCCGCCCTGGGAATGGGCGGCGCTGTACAGTAATAAGTTTAAGTTTGTAAGTTTATAAGTTTAAGGTAATAAGTTTATAGTTTTAAATAAGGTTAAGTTTGTAGTTTAATTTTAACAGAAAATGATAAAATGATGGGAGTTTTAGACAGGTCTAGTTAAAGTTTATTTAGTGAACATTGAAGTTTACGTGAGGCGAGGTCAGGGGACCCGCTCACCCTTCACAAAAGCCAGAGACTCTTGCGAGGCTGGCTACCTCATTCTATCTGATCACAGGAACCAAGGAAGGATGGAACGAATTCTAGTATTGCTCGTGGCAATCGGATGTGGGTTGGCCTATCGAGGCCGCACCGAGGATGTCGTGGTGTTTGGATGCTCCGGGGACACGGCCCCCATCGCGGTGGATGGGACCGGAAGACGGGAGGCTGAGGAGACCACCACCTATTTCCACAAGGGAAGGTGGCCAGGATGGCTGGGAACAAACTCAACGGAGTATTCTAGCACATCGGGGTTTGCCTACCAAGAGACTTCTTTAATGTGCCCCAAAGTAAGGATCATCGCACCCAGAATCAGCGTCACCGTCGGCAAACGGATTTGTTTGACTTGTAATGGGAATGTCCCATTGAGCCGATGGTGGTGGCTGCGAAAGCTGAGCAAAAACATGAGGAACTCTTCGGTCGAGTGGGAACGACTGGGTAATAATACCCATCGGACAATTACGGGGACAAACGGACAAGTGAGAGTCTGTTGGGACAAATGGTGGGAACCGGATGAGGGAATTTATGTATGCATGTGGGGGTCAAAGTACGCTAGCCCAAAAGGCATCTCCATATTTTTCATTAACCAATGGCAGGATAACGGACAGGGGATGAGGTGGGATGCGAGCACCAGGGGGTGCGGAGCCCCATACTCTTCGATCCCGGTAAATGCCACTGAGCTCATTACGCGCCCACGCAAAGCCCCGCCCACGATTCCGGTGGTTCTAGCTGAAGAGGAAGGGTGCCCTAAAACTAGTAAGGGACCCGGGAATGGTTTGGTACTGGTCCCCACAGACCAGATACTATTTCAGGGGGTACATTACGCGGTGGCCTCGGTGATTTTAAATCTCACCGAGGTGCGGTTACCAGAGTGGTGCCCCAAAAAGACGGAACAGTTGTATTAGGTCCTGTTGACCAAGATGTTCAGACAATTTTACGAATTCGATTTCGCGGAAATTGATAAAACAAGTTTGTACACCGCACCACATGAAGTTTTGGATCAAGTAGGGAGGCAAAGAAGGGGTGTAGTGAACGACGTGTTCACTGCTTTTAACACGGGTACATCTGTGGTCAACGCTCTAGACAGTGTGGAGCTGCAGACCCAGATTAATGGTTTAAAGACGCAATTAAAAGACATTCTAACAGATGAGAATAAAGTGGTTGGGTCGGGTTTACACGAGGACCAAGCCATGACTCTCCATTTAAAGGAAATTATAGCAGAGTTGGAGAAACATGCAAAGACGGTAAATGCCCTGATTAGGGAAGATCGGAATGCATCCGATCAAGCTGCGCAGAACGAGGTGTGCGTGCTTTACGGGGCGTGGTTACTGGGCGAGGGCCGCAGTAATTTGGAGGATTTAAAACAAGGTTTGGTCCCGTCCTGGATAAGTAACAAACACCTGCGGGCGCTCCACCCTTTTCAGAACGCATTAAGCCCGTGCCAGCTCAGGCTAGCTTCAGAAGCTTACCCAGTCCCCGTGGACTGCGGACGATCAAACCATACTATCATGGGTATAGTATTACGTATGCCGGTTTTGGGCGACACAGCAAAGCCCGCCCCGGTGTATCGGGTAGAGAACATTGGTGTCATTCAGGGGGGAGCCCACATTCGCTATGCAGCGGTTCCACCTTACGTCATCCGCTGGGAGCAAACGATGACAGGTACAGATCTCTCTGGTTGTCGTGGCAGGGGAGCACACATAATACTGTGTCCCCAGCACTTGAATGCCTTTTTAACACCACAGTGCGGGTTCAGAACGGCTGCCGCCAAGTCCATGAATTGCACCATGGAGGCAATGGCACAAGATCATGTGCCTCCGCAGGTAGCATACATCGGGGGTGGAACATATTGTGTTACCACTGCAGCGCAACACTACCAGCATGGAAACCGTAGCCGGTGTCCGGTGAGTGACAGCAGTTTCTGTTTCAAACCCAGGGCGGAAGTTCAAGTAGCACAACAGCGAATTGTCCCAATCCCTGAACCATCCACTGTTCATCTAACAGTAAAAGAGAATTTCACCGACTTGCAGCGATTCGTCGCGCATTTCGGATACCTCATTCCCCCTCTCCCTGAACACCTCACCAAGCTTTTAAAAGCCGTCGCGGTGTCACAGAAACATTTTTACACATTAGAACAGAAAACTGTCGAAATAGGAACAGACATTCTGGATATAGTAATTCCACCGTGGTGGAATCTGTTCACCAATATTGAAGTACCTTCATGGATCAGAATAGCCTCCCACATTTTAGTTGTATGCCAAGTTTTTATTGTAGTGTACCTATTGATCATACATTGTAAAAGAGGCAAACGCCTCACCAAGCATGAAAACACGGGAGAGTGGCGAGAACGTTACGTACGCGTGCACGACGAAAGCACCGTGTGATCGGAAAATGGCGTCACTCCCGCTTGCCACGTGCGCCGCGGAAGTTTGTACTCGATCATGATTTTCAAAGACTGTAAATACGTTTGGAACTCGACATGTGTTGAGAGTTGGTGTTGGTTATTTTGGTGATGGTGTTGTCGTTAAAAATGATTGTTTGGTTTTGGGTTTTGTTTTTCCTTTCCCTAAATAAAAAGATGAATATACAGGTGATACGAGAGGCATCGGCCTGGTTACACCTGGAAGGAAAACAAGTGGTGTAAGTTTAAAGGCAAATGATGCCTACGGTGATATAAAATGTAATTTTCTTGGGAAATAAGGACGACGCAAAGACCCTAGATAGTTTAAGTTATGGGATTAAATTCTCTGGATTCGGAGAAAATCGAGATAATATTGCTCACCACAATATTTTTGATACGATAAGCGGAGTTATTCACATCAACAGGAGGGACTGTAGAATTCGCAATATATCGCGATTTTATTAATAAGGAGAAAAACACATAGTTTCGTTCAAACAGCTTTTATTTCAGCAGAATGCTGTCAGGTTTTTAAAGTGGACACAAGCAGCTTGTAAAATGGCCGCCGCACCTCGTGGCAGAACATTCTAGACTTTTCAACAGGCAGACAAGATGGCGTTCCAGTAAACATTTGTGCAAGATCGATTAAGACTCAGCACATTTAAGATAATACACGAGACATCATGGGTTTACAGTATACACATAAATACTGAAATCGGTCTCCCAGGTACGAATAAAAGCTATTGTAACAAGTAATCAAGAACCCATCCAAAGACATTAATATGTAAAATCCCAACGACTCTACGATGAGAGAGCCGTTAGTGGGTAGTTACAGAAAACACTTGGAAGCCCCAAAACCCCTCCGGGGAGAACACCGACCAATTAAACAATGGGAGAAATATTAACAGGTACTCAGACATTTACGAGTAGCCCCGAAACCCATTAAAACGAAGATCACCCTATACAAGACATTTGAGCGCCAAACCCTAACAAAAGAGAAGACATTAAGGTTGGGCGGGAAACGGAAGATTTTGCACTATAATTGCAAGCTCCAAACCGTCCATCTTTCTCTTGACTCTTGACTCTTATCTTGCTGGTGTTTATCCTCGTGGCTGCTCTTGACTCGCCGTCTTGTTCCTGCTCGCCTCGTGTCTCTTTTCAAAAGACTGTTGAACTTTACGATCCGCTCGGATCTACCTCGTGTCGTGTCGCGAAGACCTGTGTAGAACTGGGCTCTGAAGCCTTGAAGCGGGCGCACCATTCCGATAAGTCGGTAAACGGTGTTGGAACCGAAGGCCCGAGATGAGATGAGATGAGATGAGATGAGATGAGAAGAGAAGAAGACCATACTTATCGCCACGGTCAGTAAGCCCCGACCGCGCCTGAAGGTCGAATAGACATTTTCCTTGCCAGGAAGACTTCTTTGAGTTCTACAGAACTGACACAGGAAGACTCTTCTTCGAGTTTTATCGAACCGGTGTGGGGGCACAGGAAGACTCTTTTTTGAGTAGAGTCGGAACTCCGAGGACAACTCAGATCTTCATGACAGCAGACGTTCCAGCCTGCTAGCCGGAGCAGAACGAGTAAACAAGTGGGGCCAGGAGACCCCCTGATCGACACGTGGGCGCTGCGGTGAAAAACATCCGATCAGAGTTTTCGGAATTCTCCGAGTTATCACGAGTGGTGAGCATGAGTCTCGAATCCTACGAATCTAGCTTAGGACAGATATTGATAGGGGAGGGTTTCAAGTATTAAGGATAATTGTAATGTGTGCCCCCATTTACGATGTGTTGTTCGTTCCTCGTTTCCCTGAAATTAATTACATAACTGCGTGTAAGATTGTACTGTCATTAATCTGTGCGTATGACATGTATTTCGTAATCCTAAGTACTATGCAATAAAGATTTTCCATTTCGTACCATTCAACCGAGTCTACCTGAGTTTCATCTCCATTACTGCTCTCGCATCTAAGTCCAGTGTCTAGAACCGTAAGGGTGAGTGGGTCGGACCACTCACAGGTGTGTCTAGTGCTCCCAGACTGGCTGGAGACCAGAACAGGCAACAAGGCCTAAACCCGCACTAGCACCCAGGCTGCACAGAGCCACACGAATCTCACAGGCTGAGAGACAAAAACCCTTACAGAAAATGGCGACCGCGGCAGGACACTGGCAGCGAGAGGGTAGTGTGTTAGACTTTGGTGTAAATGTTATGCAGGAAAAGATAGCAGATTATGTGTTCGAAAAGGTAAATTTAACTAAGAAATGGATAAGTGACCTGTTAGCGGATAAGAGTCCACTAGAGGCAGCCGAGAGGTGGACAGATAGTAAGGAACATAAAAAGACAGTCGAGAAAGCAGTCTGGTTAATGTGTTACAAAAGGCAGGTCCAGATTTCAAACCAGGTCATTACAGCGCAAACAGCTCGGATCAGGCATTTAGAGGAGGAAATGGATGAGAAGGTCTCTGGAGGGGAGTTGCTCATTAGGAATTTAAGTGCGCTGCACCGAGAACGCCAGGAAATCACCAGTCACCACAAAGCAAAAATAGATTACCTCGAGTGCCAGGTCACTGAGGCAAAGTTAAGTGAGGGCAGACTAAAGGAACGATGTGCCCGCCAAGCTGCCCAGATAAGAGCCCAGGAAGAGAGCTTAACGGGGGTTAGGGCGGCATATAAGATGGCCCTTGAGGATAAATTTCAGGGGGCCGATCATAGCGCCTGCCAAAAGGAGATAGAGCACCTTAAAAGGGCCGTGAACAAAGCGCACGGCATGGTGTGCCTTATCAGTCCGTCAGCACACCAGCCGCTAGTAGATGAGGAGTTTCAGAAATTCCCACCAAGTAAAGCAAAGGAAGTAGTAGCCACTACGCCCTCCGCGCCACCCAGCTATTCGGAAACCTGGGTAAGGGAGGAAGTAGTAGAAGAAACAAAAGAGCCCACTGAGGAAGAAGTGGAAAAGGGACCGTTGTGTCCAGTTACGGGTATAAAAAGGGGCCCAAACAGAAACGGTGGGGAGGAACCAGGGGTTCTCCTCAACCAGCTTGTGTTGCCTCACAGCTCACACCAGCTGAGAGTTATGATAAATCACGTACGGAAGCTGACCGAGTCAGACGACCCTTCCGTACACTTCAGAGAAGTTGAGCAAACCGCAGCCATTAACGGCTGCGATGATGGGGAAACAGCAAAAATGCTGTTATTTTCGTTAGGCAGTTCAATCCTTCAGTGTCTCTCGGACGAGAGCAAGAGGGGAACCAAGACATATGAGGCATTAAAAAATGAGGTCCTAGAAGTGTTGGGGACGGACGATGAAGGTCCGTTTGCTAGAGTGGGACAGACAGTGCAGATGGAGGGAGAACCCCCGAAGGTTTTTGCCGACAGGCTGTGGCCAGTATATCAACGCAGCTGTCCAGGTGCGCCAGAGCGCGACGCTGTGGACGGCGTCGGTTTAACTCATTGGCTCAGGTGCATAGTAGCCAACAGTTTGCCAGCCATCAGAGAGCAGGCAAAAGCGTGGTTTGATCCCACTGACCCCAACATTACGGAAGAGTCGGTCTTAAATCGACTCACGGTAGGATACCGCAATATAAGGGGTATGGGAACACGTCCCCTTAAGGGAAAAGTACATGAGGTACGACCCGCAGCCCCGGCTCAAAGGGAGTGGCATCAGGAGGGTAACCGCGCCCCGCAGGCAAGTAATGCTTGTTACGGGTGTGGGAGGACAGGGCACTGGCGCAAGAACTGCAGGAACCCTTGGAAGGATTCCAGGGATAAAAATCCCGCAGCCCGAGCCCAGATGCCTGTCTCTGTTAGGGAAGCTAGTGCACCCACCCCTCCCGACGACCTCGAATCAGTGTTGGGAGCCATGCGCAACTTCATGAGTGCACATGGAAAAGTGGCGGTTGCTACCGGCCCCGTAGGTGCCGCAGGCCCGTCTTACCATACCCAATGACTAGAGCCCGCGCAGCCCGTCTACCTGTGTCCGCTCAGCTATGATGCGTGGAAGCGACCCTTGGTGGAGATGGAGGTAGAGAAACAGAAGGGTAGTTATTTGTTGGACACGGGAGCTTCTTGCACCGTGATTCATACAGATAGCCCTTTTGACTCACCGCTATCTACCAAGGTCCCTTTCACATTAGCGGGGTTCACGGGAAAAGAACAGGCTGGCGCGTTCTCCCTTCCGCTATCCATTCGTTTGGGGGCACTTCACATCAAGTGGAAGTGCATATTGATGGAATGGCAGGAGGGGGGTGGTAGAGGTATCCTCGGGTCCGATCTCCTATCAGGACACGGGATCCTCGTGGACCTCAGAAATCATTGTCTCTGGGGGGCTAAGAGTGAAAAAGGTAAGGTAGTGGTAATTCCGGGGGAGGAAGAAACAGGGGTCCTGTGTACCATGCAGCCATCCGGAGGCTACGACCTCGGGCTTATGGTCGCGGATGTCCCAACGGACATGCAGACGTACGTGTCAGATAATATGCACGCGTTTGCAACCCACAAGCACGATTGTGGGAGGGTTGCCGGGTTTGAGGTCAGCGTAGATGGGGACCCCATGACCCGGCCCCAAAAACAGTATAACTTCCCCAAAGAAGCAGAACCCGATATGGAGACAGCAATGTCCTCCTTGGTGCAGCAGGGCGTGTTGAGGCCGATAGCCACACACGTGAACTCCCCATTATGGCCGGTCAGGAAGCCGAATAATTCGTGGAGGGCCACGGTGGACTACAGAGTCCTTAACAGTAACATTCCCGCCTGCGCGCCCACGGTAGCAGCAGTTGCTGACCTAATAGGGAGTATCCCAGCGTCCGCGACCACGTTCACGGTGCTGGATATCTCGAACGGTTTTTGGTCCATCCCGCTGCGGCGAGAGGACCAGTACAAGTTTGCCTTTACTTTCAAAGGACAACAGTACACATGGAACTGTCTGCCACAGGGTTTCCACAATAGCCCCAGTATTTTCCATCAGTGTATGGCAGGAAGTTTAAAGGAGTTTAGTCAGCCCAATCAGATAGTGCAGTACGTGGATAATTTGCTCCTATTTACGGATTCAAGGGAGGAGCATGGACCACTACTGGCCGAGTTATTGGAGCTGCTAGCGAGAAAGGGTTTTAAAGTAAACCCTAAGAAAGCACGTATCGGTCAGCAGGAAGTAAAATTCCTGGGGCTGACCATTCGCGCTGGGGAAAGAGCCATAGATAAGGCTAGGAGGGAGTCGGTGCAAGAGTTACCGATTCCTAACAACATAAGGGGTGTGAGGTCCTTCTTGGGACTGACCGGTTACTGCAGGGATTTTATCGAAGACTATGCGGCCACAGCGGCGCCGCTCCTCCGACTCCTCCATAAGGGAGTGGAGTGGTCTTGGGACGAGGGCTGCCAAGCAGCCTTCGAGAAGTTAAAAAGGGATCTGCAGACCGCGCCAGCCTTAGGGGCCATAGATGGGGGGACGGAGTTTTTCCTGGAGGTAGCTGCCAGCGGGAACAGCTTGAGCGCTGTGCTGCTCCAAGAGCGCCACGGCAAGCTGAGGCCGGTTGTCTATTCGTCCAGGGTGTTAACGGATGTGGAGAGGAGTTTCTCCAATTGCGAAAGGCACCTTTTAGCCACGCATTGGGCTGTGAAAAGATCAGCGATCTTCACAGGGCTCTCTCCCATCACTCTCCTCACCCATCATACACCAACTAAGATGCTTTTAGATGGGAGGATCAAAGATGGGACCGTAAGCAGCGTGCGTATTGCGCGCTGGACCCTTCTTCTTTCCCAGATGGATCTTAGAGTAAAAGGTCTTTGCGAGCCCAGGCTTGCGGCCAATTTGGTATACCCCGGTACAGCCCACCGATGTTCGGTGGAAGGGGTGTGGGACGTCAACATAGGTTTGCGGGCCGGGATACATCCCACTGGGCGCGAGATTTATGTTGATGGTTCTAGCACAGTATCTGCTGGCGAACGACTCACAGGGTGTGGAGTTTATGACCCTGCGGCAAACCTTGCCCTGGCGATCAAGCTCCCTAGCACCATGAGCGCGCAGCAGGCTGAGCTGTCTGCAGTGGTGTACGTTGTTACCCACCCAGACATTTTCCCAACCCCATACACGATTTGCTCGGACAGTATGTTCACATGTAATTCGTGTACGGAATACCGCGGACGGGCGACCTTTAACGGTGAAGCCCTTGCTGGAAAAGATCCTAGCAGCAGTAGGGGAGGAAGGGGAGATTTTCATCCATAAGGTGAAGGCTCACTCCTCCACAGAGCCCCGTGGGGAGGGCAACCAGCAGGCGGATGCGCTAGCCAGGGAAGGTGCCCGCAACGGCATTTTCTGGGACCCCTATGGGACCAGACCCATGGCAGCGATCCAAGGCAGGGATGGGAATCCCGGGAACTCCAGGGTAGCATTGCCCCTAGACCTTAAGACCGTCCAGAACCAGGATCCCGCCCTAAAAGCAGTCCTAAAAACCATTGCTGAGGGGAAGCAGGTAGAGGGTCCGTACAGTACGGCAACCCTCTCAGTTAAGGAAGGCATGCTGTTCCGCGAGGAGCAGTGGGTTGTGCCGCAGCAGCACAGGAGGGAATTCCTCCAGTTGGCTCACGAGGGACCAGGGGCAGGGCACCCCGGGCCCGAGGTTACCTGGCAACGGGTAGAGCAAGCGGGATGGTGGCCAGGGCTCAGGGAACAGGTCCGAGAGTTCTGTGCAAACTGTCTCGTGTGCGCTGCAAACAACCCAGACACCCAGAAAAGGAAAGTGCCCATGGGGCACGTAAGAAGGGTAGAGGGACCATGGCAGTCGATACAGATCGACTATATAGGGCCCCTGCCCACCACCCAGGGAGGCTATAAATACTGCCTCGTCTTGGTGGATGTGTTTTCCAAGTGGGTGGAAGCCTTCCCCTGTCGAACAGCTACGGCACTGGGTACTGCAAAAATCTTGGTCCGGGAAGTGTTCTCGCGGTGGGGACTTCCCCGTTTTGTGGAGTCAGACCAAGGGAGTCATTTCACCGGCCAGGTGATGCAGAACACCCTCATGCTTTTGGGCATTGAAGGGAAGTGGCACGTAGCACACAATCCCCAGTCATCCGGGATTGTTGAACGCATGAACCGGACCCTGAAGGAGAAATTGAGGAAAGAGACTAGGAACTCGCCCCAAAAATGGGCGGAGGTTCTGCCTTTAGTCCTCATGGGGGTCCGGGCCAGTCAGTCGAAAAGTACGGGGTACTCCCCGCACGAGGTGATGACTGGGAGGATCATGCGAACCCCCACCCATGTGCTAGCGCCGGTGCTCACTGAGGGTCAGCTCCAAGAGATAAGCAGGGACAAGTTCGCCCAGACCCTCTTGGAGCGCCTGAAGCAGGTTTATGAGCAGGCGGCTGGGAACATGGGAAGGCAGCATCAGGGCAATCGCCTGTTGCTGGAACCCCGCAAAACGCGGGAGTGGGAAGTAGGAGACCAGGTTATGGTCAGAAACTACGCCAGAGTAGGGAGTCTGGAACCACTGTATATGGGACCCTGCAACATTGTAGATAAGGCGAGTCCCATGGTTTACGCCGTAAAGGTACCTCGGCGCACTAAGTGGTTCCATGTAAACCAGTGCAAACTGTACAAGCCAGGTGCACAAGGGAAAGCCACAGGGGCAAACCCTGCGAGTGGGGACTCGCAGCCCCAGGTAGGACCACAGGGCACACAGGCAGGCAAAGCAGCTTGCATCAGGGGAGGTGACATCCTGGAAAATTGTGAAACATTTTTGTGGGGTTGGGAGTCAGATGAGGGAGAGTTCCAGGAACTCGAGTCAGATGAGGATAGTGATGAGGACGAGTGGGAATCGGGGGACGCAAGGGTCGCCCCCAATTCAGGTATAGGGAGGACAGGGGCTGCAGATAGAGATCCACACAGGGTGGACACCGAGGCTGCAGGTCCCGAACACAGGAGGGAGGAGCTAGGGGAGGCGGAGCCAGCCACTGTGAGACCACAGGGCGTGACGGTGAAAACCTCAGAGCCCGAGCCGCCCACCTTGAACGTCCTGCCCTCGGGGGAGGTAGGGATTGCGAGTGAAGGGCCGCCTGCTGGGCCGAGCAGGGCAGTGCCACAAGCTGCAAGTCCCGAGGTCAGGGAGGCGGAGTCAGGGGAGGCGGAGCCAGCGACTGTGGTGGGACCACAGGTCGTCCCGGCGAAAGTCTCGAAACCCGGTCCGTCGGTCCTGGGATTCCTGCCCCCGACAACTCCTCGTAGGTCAAGTAGAGAACCCCAGCCCAGGAAGATGTGGTCATGGCCCCAGACTGTCCCAAGGCGTAGACTCAAGGTTAAGGCAGCCCAGGTAGGACCCGGTCCCATCGCAGCAGCAACAGGCTGCGGCAGATCAAAGGAAGGGGTCAGTGCCCTCCCACCGTCGGGAAGAGCTCGCAGCAGCCTTCTCAGAATTTAAAAGGGGCCGCCCTGGGAATGGGCGGCGCTGTACAGTAATAAGTTTAAGTTTGTAAGTTTATAAGTTTAAGGTAATAAGTTTATAGTTTTAAATAAGGTTAAGTTTGTAGTTTAATTTTAACAGAAAATGATAAAATGATGGGAGTTTTAGACAGGTCTAGTTAAAGTTTATTTAGTGAACATTGAAGTTTACGTGAGGCGAGGTCAGGGGACCCGCTCACCCTTCACAAAAGCCAGAGACTCTTGCGAGGCTGGCTACCTCATTCTATCTGATCACAGGAACCAAGGAAGGATGGAACGAATTCTAGTATTGCTCGCGGCAATCGGATGTGGGTTGGCCTATCGAGGCCGCACCGAGGATGTCGTGGTGTTTGGATGCTCCGGGGACACGGCCCCCATCGCGGTGGATGGGACCGGAAGACGGGAGGCTGAGGAGACCACCACCTATTTCCACAAGGGAAGGTGGCCAGGATGGCTGGGAACAAACTCAACGGAGTATTCTAGCACATCGGGGTTTGCCTACCAAGAGACTTCTTTAATGTGCCCCAAAGTAAGGATCATCGCACCCAGAATCAGCGTCACCGTCGGCAAACGGATTTGTTTGACTTGTAATGGGAATGTCCCATTGAGCCGATGGTGGTGGCTGCGAAAGCTGAGCAAAAACATGAGGAACTCTTCGGTCGAGTGGGAACGACTGGGTAATAATACCCATCGGACAATTACGGGGACAAACGGACAAGTGAGAGTCTGTTGGGACAAATGGTGGGAACCGGATGAGGGAATTTATGTATGCATGTGGGGGTCAAAGTACGCTAGCCCAAAAGGCATCTCCATATTTTTCATTAACCAATGGCAGGATAACGGACAGGGGATGAGGTGGGATGCGAGCACCAGGGGGTGCGGAGCCCCATACTCTTCGATCCCGGTAAATGCCACTGAGCTCATTACGCGCCCACGCAAAGCCCCGCCCACGATTCCGGTGGTTCTAGCTGAAGAGGAAGGGTGCCCTAAAACTAGTAAGGGACCCGGGAATGGTTTGGTACTGGTCCCCACAGACCAGATACTATTTCAGGGGGTACATTACGCGGTGGCCTCGGTGATTTTAAATCTCACCGAGGTGCGGTTACCAGAGTGGTGCCCCAAAAAGACGGAACAGTTGTATTAGGTCCTGTTGACCAAGATGTTCAGACAATTTTACGAATTCGATTTCGCGGAAATTGATAAAACAAGTTTGTACACCGCACCACATGAAGTTTTGGATCAAGTAGGGAGGCAAAGAAGGGGTGTAGTGAACGACGTGTTCACTGCTTTTAACACGGGTACATCTGTGGTCAACGCTCTAGACAGTGTGGAGCTGCAGACCCAGATTAATGGTTTAAAGACGCAATTAAAAGACATTCTAACAGATGAGAATAAAGTGGTTGGGTCGGGTTTACACGAGGACCAAGCCATGACTCTCCATTTAAAGGAAATTATAGCAGAGTTGGAGAAACATGCAAAGACGGTAAATGCCCTGATTAGGGAAGATCGGAATGCATCCGATCAAGCTGCGCAGAACGAGGTGTGCGTGCTTTACGGGGCGTGGTTACTGGGCGAGGGCCGCAGTAATTTGGAGGATTTAAAACAAGGTTTGGTCCCGTCCTGGATAAGTAACAAACACCTGCGGGCGCTCCACCCTTTTCAGAACGCATTAAGCCCGTGCCAGCTCAGGCTAGCTTCAGAAGCTTACCCAGTCCCCGTGGACTGCGGACGATCAAACCATACTATCATGGGTATAGTATTACGTATGCCGGTTTTGGGCGACACAGCAAAGCCCGCCCCGGTGTATCGGGTAGAGAACATTGGTGTCATTCAGGGGGGAGCCCACATTCGCTATGCAGCGGTTCCACCTTACGTCATCCGCTGGGAGCAAACGATGACAGGTACAGATCTCTCTGGTTGTCGTGGCAGGGGAGCACACATAATACTGTGTCCCCAGCACTTGAATGCCTTTTTAACACCACAGTGCGGGTTCAGAACGGCTGCCGCCAAGTCCATGAATTGCACCATGGAGGCAATGGCACAAGATCATGTGCCTCCGCAGGTAGCATACATCGGGGGTGGAACATATTGTGTTACCACTGCAGCGCAACACTACCAGCATGGAAACCGTAGCCGGTGTCCGGTGAGTGACAGCAGTTTCTGTTTCAAACCCAGGGCGGAAGTTCAAGTAGCACAACAGCGAATTGTCCCAATCCCTGAACCATCCACTGTTCATCTAACAGTAAAAGAGAATTTCACCGACTTGCAGCGATTCGTCGCGCATTTCGGATACCTCATTCCCCCTCTCCCTGAACACCTCACCAAGCTTTTAAAAGCCGTCGCGGTGTCACAGAAACATTTTTACACTTTAGAACAGAAAACTGTCGAAATAGGAACAGACATTCTGGATATAGTAATTCCACCGTGGTGGAATCTGTTCACCAATATTGAAGTACCTTCATGGATCAGAATAGCCTCCCACATTTTAGTTGTATGCCAAGTTTTTATTGTAGTGTACCTATTGATCATACATTGTAAAAGAGGCAAACGCCTCACCAAGCATGAAAACACGGGAGA
Organism: Squalus acanthias; assembly: GCA_030390025.1. NCBI lineage: Eukaryota > Metazoa > Chordata > Chondrichthyes > Squaliformes > Squalidae > Squalus > Squalus acanthias. Next base: position 24,169,711 of record CM059447.1, on the reverse strand, counting down.
GTGGCGAGAACGTTACGTACGCGTGCACGACGAAAGCACCGTGTGATCGGAAAATGGCGTCACTCCCGCTTGCCACGTGCGCCGCGGAAGTTTGTACTCGATCATGATTTTCAAAGACTGTAAATACGTTTGGAACTCGACATGTGTTGAGAGTTGGTGTTGGTTATTTTGGTGATGGTGTTGTCGTTAAAAATGATTGTTTGGTTTTGGGTTTTGTTTTTCCTTTCCCTAAATAAAAAGATGAATATACAGGTGATACGAGAGGCATCGGCCTGGTTACACCTGGAAGGAAAACAAGTGGTGTAAGTTTAAAGGCAAATGATGCCTACGGTGATATAAAATGTAATTTTCTTGGGAAATACGGACGACGCAAAGACCCTAGATAGTTTAAGTTATGGGATTAAATTCTCTGGATTCGGAGAAAATCGAGATAATATTGCTCACCACAATATTTTTGATACGATAAGCGGAGTTATTCACATCAACAGGAGGGACTGTAGAATTCGCAATATATCGCGATTTTATTAATAAGGAGAAAAACACATAGTTTCGTTCAAACAGCTTTTATTTCAGCAGAATGCTGTCAGGTTTTTAAAGTGGACACAAGCAGCTTGTAAAATGGCCGCCGCACCTCGTGGCAGAACATTCTAGACTTTTCAACAGGCAGACAAGATGGCGTTCCAGTAAACATTTGTGCAAGATCGATTAAGACTCAGCACATTTAAGATAATACACGAGACATCATGGGTTTACAGTATACACATAAATACTGAAATCGGTCTCCCAGGTACGAATAAAAGCTATTGTAACAAGTAATCAAGAACCCATCCAAAGACATTAATATGTAAAATCCCAACGACTCTACGATGAGAGAGCCGTTAGTGGGTAGTTACAGAAAACACTTGGAAGCCCCAAAACCCCTCCGGGGAGAACACCGACCAATTAAACAATGGGAGAAATATTAACAGGTACTCAGACATTTACGAGTAGCCCGAAACCCATTAAAACGAAGATCACCCTATACAAGACATTTGAGCGCCAAACCCTAACAAAAGAGAAGACATTAAGGTTGGGCGGGAAACGGAAGATTTTGCACTATAATTGCAAGCTCCAAACCGTCCATCTTTCTCTTGACTCTTGACTCTTATCTTGCTGGTGTTTATCCTCGTGGCTGCTCTTGACTCGCCGTCTTGTTCCTGCTCGCCTCGTGTCTCTTTTCAAAAGACTGTTGAACTTTACGATCCGCTCGGATCTACCTCATGTCGTGTCGCGAAGACCTGTGTAGAACTGGGCTCTGAAGCCTTGAAGCGGGCGCACCATTCCGATAAGTCGGTAAACGGTGTTGGAACCGAAGGCCCGAGATGAGATGAGATGAGATGAGATGAGATGAGAAGAGAAGAAGACCATACTTATCGCCACGGTCAGTAAGCCCCGACCGCGCCTGAAGGTCGAATAGACATTTTCCTTGCCAGGAAGACTTCTTTGAGTTCTACAGAACTGACACAGGAAGACTCTTCTTCGAGTTTTATCGAACCGGTGTGGGGGCACAGGAAGACTCTTTTTTGAGTAGAGTCGGAACTCCGAGGACAACACAGATCTTCATGACAGCAGACGTTCCAGCCTGCTAGCCGGAGCAGAACGAGTAAACAAGTGGGGCCAGGAGACCCCCTGATCGACACGTGGGCGCTGCGGTGAAAAACATCCGATCAGAGTTTTCGGAATTCTCCGAGTTATCACGAGTGGTGAGCATGAGTCTCGAATCCTACGAATCTAGCTTAGGACAGATATTGATAGGGGAGGGTTTCAAGTATTAAGGATAATTGTAATGTGTGCCCCCATTTACGATGTGTCGTTCGTTCCTCGTTTCCCTGAAATTAATTACATAACTGCGTGTAAGATTGTACTGTCATTAATCTGTGCGTATGACATGTATTTCGTAATCCTAAGTACTATGCAATAAAGATTTTCCATTTCGTACCATTCAACCGAGTCTACCTGAGTTTCATCTCCATTACTGCTCTCGCATCTAAGTCCAGTGTCTAGAACCGTAAGGGCGAGTGGGTCGAACCACTCACAGGTGTGTCTAGTGCTCCCAGACTGGCTGGAGACCAGAACAGGCAACAAGGCCTAAACCCGCACTAGCACCCAGGCTGCACAGAGCCACACGAATCTCACAGGCTGAGAGACAAAAACCCTTACAGCTATAAATTCTGTGACCTGTATGAAATATGGACAAAATTCGAGGAACTGTCTTCACACAGAACATTGTGACATTATGGGCCCTATTTAAGAGGTGCAACCAGAAAGAATGGCGCGGCTTAAAAGCCGAGGGTGGCTGTTGTATAACCAGAAGTTCAGATCTCCGGTAATTTCAGATCAATATTATTATAAAAGTTCCCTAGTGTTCTATATATGACCTCAATTGACTATCATGCACTTTAGAAAGTCTGGACCATGGACTTTATAATATTCAGTCACAAAAGCAACACAAAAGCAGTTGTTCTTAGTAAGCTCAAAACTGTGCACCTTGTCAGAGCTACAATTAAGTGGAGTAATTTATAACTAAGGAAAATAACTAGCTAGAAAAGCTACCACGTTTCCTCTAACTGATGTAACCAACACTTTGTCGGGCACAGTTTGCCTTCTTCAAGCTATAGCAATATCCTTCCTAACAATTTTTAATATAGGCTCTGGCCGTATTTTTAGTATGTTTTACTATGGCAAGCATAATAATAATAATCCTGTCATTCCTTAATGAGGAATATATTTAAATGAAAGAATTTAAGGGGAAGCTAAATAGGCACATGACGGAGAAAGGAATAGAAGAATATACTGACAGAGTGAGATGAAGAGGGGTGGGACGAGGCTCGTGTGGAGCAGAAACCAGTTGGGCCGAATGGCCTGTTTCAGTGCTGTAATTCTATGTAGTGCTACAGCCTCCAAGAAAAACTTTAATGGGCCAGAAATTCGGCTTTCCGGCTTCCTGCAGGTGCAAGCATCGCGCGCGTATTTGCCTACCGCGCCTGCAGTTGTGCTTTGGGCCTACGAGGCACGAGGACTTCGGGTCCTGGGCCTTCTCCAGCTGCTGGCGGGCAGTGCTTGCGTATCCCAGGGGCGCAGTTAGTTCGAAGCGCCCCCTGGGATCACGTGGGCCATGGAGAGCCAATCCTAGCAGGGCATTTTCATTCATAGATTTGACAAGAAGACCTGTCTAATCTATGAATAGAGATCGGCCCCAAAACCACACTTAAACTTCAAATAAATTGAAAAAAAAAATCACATTTTTAAAATAACTATAAGTTAAATAAACTAACTACTTTAAACAAAAATTTAAATTTTTGAAAAAATTAATTATACTTTTTAAGTGTGCTAAAAATAAACTTACCTTTCTTTAAAGTATCTAAAAAAGATAAACCTGTTGAAAAAATGTTTAAATTGTAATTAATTAACCACTTACCTTGTTAAAAACAGGCCTTGCGCCTCCTTTTTAAAAGCGCAGCTTCTTCCATACTTCCCTTCCCGGAGAAACCTGAAAAAAAAACTGAAGTTCGCTGCGTGCGCGCAGCCTCTCCCGCGCACGTGTTCGACTTCTGAACCCCTCCCTTCAGGGGAACGGAAGTTCCGGTTTCCCGAGCATGCGCAGTGCATGCAGGAAACCGGCACTTCAGGTGGCCTTACGGGTGAGTACACAGCGCGTACTCACCCGACAACAGCCGAATTTCTGGCCCAACATTTATTGTCTTTGGTGCTCCTATGCATGTTAATGTTCCTGCCCTATTTTACAGCAGGTTTATGGCCTAGCTGACCTACATTGGCTCCCGGTCCGGCAATGCCTCGATTTCAAAATTCTCATCCTTGTTTTCAAATTCCTCCATGGCCTCGCCCCTCCCTATCTCTGTAATCCCCTCCAGCCCTACAACCCTCCGAGATCTCTGCGCTCCTCCAATTCTGGCTTCTTACGCATCCCCGATTTTAATCGCTCCACCGTTGGCAGCCGTGCCTTCAGCTGCCTAGGGCCTAAGCTCTGGAATTCCCTCCCTAAACCTCCCCACCTCTCTCTCCTCCTTTAAGACTCTCCTTAAAACCTATCACTTTAACGACGCTTTTGGTCACCTTTTCTAATATCTCCTTATGTGGCTCGGTGTCAAATTTAGTTTTATAATGCTCCTGTGAAGAGCTTTGGGATATTTTGCTACATTGAAAGCAGTATATCAATGCAAGCTGTTGTTATGTTTTAAACTCTCTCATGTAGAACTGTATTATTTCAATGCTAGCACTGATGTTAATGTGTTACAACCTGCATGAGTGGAATGCTGTGGTAAGGGAAGGGTCAGTGAGTGCTATAATTCCTGAATCAGAAATACAGTCCGTGTTGGTTCTTTCTGTAAACCTTGTATCCTCTGACAGAGGGAGAATCTTTAATTTGAGAGCCAGCTGTCAGCTTTAAATTTCGCAATGCAAAATTTCCCGATTTACAGGAAGAAATCTAAATATATTTTACATTGACAGTTTGAAAGCTTAAATATTTAACTTAACTAGCCATTGAAGCAAATGTGCTTACAACTGCAACAGCTTAACTAAACTCATTTAGAAAATATACATACATTGTTATGAAATATTGTATTTAATTCATAAATAGAACAGTGTGCTCAATTGGATTATCAGTTCCTTTAACTGGAGAATCCATTTCATCTCGTGGCCCTGTCATTCTAGTTATCAGTATTGCATGCCGTAGTAATAACTATTAAAGCAATTTCAAGTTCCCCTGAGAGGTGAAATTTCAAATACGGTCTAAAGTACAGAGGTAATAAATTACGTGTACATGAACACTGCCAGCTGTCTTTACCGTGTCAATAGTTCTCAACAAATATTGATTCCAAAATGACTTCCTAATTACATTTGGAAACACAGCAGTGTAAACCTAATATTTTAAATTATGAATGCAAGTATTGGATTCATAACTAGCTCAAATCAACTGAGTTTCACATTGTTCATTCAGTTCATATTACCTGAGCTAAGCAACTAACTGTGTTGTGAAACTAATGGAACCAAAGACCAGTATAACTATAGCTGCATAATAAGGAAATATTCAAACTGTTCCTGAGCTGTGCGCTGGGAATTGTTGTACGGATCATTGTAGCTTGCTATACAGCATCTCATGTATATTGTTGCCAAAGATGTTTGATGTTGATTAAAATGTTTACAAGGAGAAGGATTTTATCTGAGCTATTTTCATTCTTTCATATCACACAATCACACAGGATGCAAAAAGTAGTTTTACATATTTCTGTAAATCTGTTTTAGAAATCACTTCATCTGAGGCTCCATAATGGAAGTATTTTTCTGTGTCCTGCAATGTTGTAAACATCCTCAACAATAATAACTTGCATTTATATAGCACCTTTAATGTAGTGAAACGTCCCAAGGTCCTTCACAGGAGCGTTATCAGACAAAATTTGACACCGAGCCACATAAGTATATATTTGGACAGCTGGTCAAAAGTTTGGACAAAGAAGTAGGTTTTAAGGAGCGTCTTAAAGGAGGAGAGAGAGGTAGAGAGGCAGAGAGGTTTAGGGAGGGATTTCCAGAGCTAAGGGCCGAGGCAGCTGAATGGTGGTGCGATTAAACTCGGGGATGCGCAAGAGGCCAGAATTGGAGAAGCACAGAGATCTCGAAGGCTTGTAGGGCTGGAGGAGGCTACAGAGATAGGGAGGGGCAAGGCTGGGGAGGGATTTGAAAACAAGGATGAGAGTTTTAAAATTGAGGCATTGCCAATGCAGCTCAGCAAGCACGGGGGTGATGCGTGAATGGGGCTTGGTGTGAGTTAGGATACGGGCAGCAGAGATTTTGATGAGCTCAAGTTTATGGAGGGTGAAAGGTGGGAGGTCAACCAGGAGAGCTTTGGAATAGTCAAGTCTAGAGGTAACAGAGGCATGGATGAGGGTTTCAGCAGCAGATGAGCTGAGGCAGGGGCAGAGACGGGCGATGTTACGGAGGTGGAAGTAGTGGGTCTTGGTGATGGAGCGGATACGTGGTCGGAAGCTCATCCTGGCGTCAAATACAACACCAAGGTTGCAAACAGACACTTGCCAAAAACAAGTCTGGTTTTCTATTTATCATCCAATATTTTATTCTTCTCTTCATTTGGGATTTGCCAATTTTCATTTTTATGTGTTTACTATTGCTAAATATCAGTTTCTCAAAATTGGCAGATTTAATGGAAATTAATTTTTGATGTCTGTGATACTTTGCTGTATAAAAATGTTGAACTCAGGAAGGGCGCCAAACAGATATGCAACTTCATCGGTGGTAATCACAACACAATTGTACCTTTACAAAAGCAAAATACTGCGGATGCTGGAAATCTGAAATAAAAACAGAAAATGCTGGAAATACTCAGCAGGTCAGGCAGCATCTGTGGAGAGAGAAACAGAGTTAACGTTTCAGGTTGATGACCCTTCGTCAGAACTGGAAAAAGCTGGAGATGGAACAGGTTTTTAAGCAAGTGCAGGGGCAGGGAAAGGGGGGAGGGGAGGAAAGAACAAAAGGGAAGGTCTGTGATAGGATGGAAGGCAGGAGAGGGCAGAAGGCAGTCTCTCCTGCCTTCCATCCTATCACCGACAATTGTACCTTTATTCACCACATGCTAAGGTTTAATAATTGGCTGAATTGGTGTTTTTAGCCCAGGGATTACCACAGATCCAAGTCCATATCAGAAAGTACAACTTGACATTCATGCCATCTAAATGAATGCTATGATGATATCATCTATTTTCCAGGCGATACCAGTTCAGCATAAAAATAATTGATTCTAGGAATGTAGGATGGAAACTATGTCAGATCAGATGTTAAAGCTAAGAATGGCATATTGACAAAGAGTTAGTGCTTGGACTTGTTAAGCAATACTATCTTAAGTTGTTGATTGATTTGTTTTTGCAAAATTAATATGCAACATAATCATTTTTTTCCATTGCATCATAATTTAATGAGCCTTTAACTTGTTGTCTATCACGTCTGTAATATATGATGTTTATTTTACTGATGTAGGCAATAACAAAGATTTTCATACTGAAAGCAGCTCAACAGAGAAGGGTGTTCAGAACTGGTGATTATAAACTGGAGTTACAGGACTGATAAGTCCTTCAGTACAGCTGTACTTTACTACAGGTAATTGGCAGCAACAACTTAAAAACATCTCTAAAAGTTGTAGTTTATTTTTGTTATCGCTTTGGGCTATCTGGGTTTAGCTATAATTATAGATACTAATCTCCTGTGGTACATGTTCTTGTACTTTCCCTTGTATAGTATTGCCTGTTCTCTTTGTCTTTTTATAGCTTATTTCACCTCTACCATTCCTGTTCCCAAGATACTGGGTAGTCCCTGAAACTTTTTCTGCCTTCTTCCTTTTTCTTGTTTTAAGTATTCATTTAGTTTCATTGCATGTGGTTCAAATTGTCTTCTAAATGCTGCACAAATATTGAAAAGAAATCAGTGCATACTCCTTTGTGTGTTGATACCGGTGCTTCCAGCAAGTTTCAAGACCTAATTTATGAAGACGTGGTCTAGCTGAGACCTTTTGTTCCTCTAGGGGGCGATTTTCCCACTGGAGGCGAGATGGAGGCGGGTTTCAGTTTGGGTGGGTTTGAAACTCGCCTCCACTGATAGGTTTCAAAAATTTGCGATTTTCCCATGATTGCCCACTTGATTTCAGAGGTGTTGGATGCCCTTGCTCAATTAGTGTTTTGGGACTGAAACTCGCCTCTGTTGACAGCACTTTTCCAGTCTGATTTTATGACTTCTTGCTCCCTTGGCTCATTCCACAGCATTTCTGCGTCTCCTGCACCACGTCCAACATCTTTTGAGAAACCACTATGTCCAATTGCAAGGCAAGGGCCTACCCGAGGCTCTCGGATGAGGCGCTGCAAATGTTGTTTGAGGGGGTGACAGCTAGCAGGGAGGTGCTCTTCCACTCATCTGGGAGGATGGGGCCTGCCAAAGAAACCAAGGCTGTGCGGGTACAGCTGGCAAGGGATATAACCTCCAGATCTGTGTGCAGATAGGGAGACTTTCTGTGTATTGATGAAATGCCACCCTTGTTGGAAAGTATTAAAATGATTTGAAGCCAAAATGTTGGCGTTATGCCATCTGTTCTTTCACCTTAGGCAGCTCCAAATTGCACGCACCGGCACATTTGCGTTGTCAGGTTGGTGGCCTGAGTGAAAGGAGGCCAGAGAGTCATGTCCATTGTCAATGATGTCCTAGGATGGAGCCAAGGACATGTGTCAACTTGGGCAACCTATGCAAATCGCCCCCTACATGTCCAACAGAAAGAACCAGATTTTAAACTTGATCTGCTCCAAGGTTGTCACTTTTTACATTAAGCCTCATCATTGAGTTGCTAAAAGATAACTTAAAAATATAGCCCTGTTTGTGTGTCATGTGTGTTATGGGAAAGCACTCATAAACAGATTAAAATATTTATCATTAGAAGATTAGAAGTTGTCAGCTGTGGCTCAGTGAGTCAGAAGGTCATAGTTTCAAGTCCTACTCCAGAGATTTGAGCATATAATCATAGACATTTGTAATCATAGGAATTTACAGCACAGAAGGAGGCCATTCAGTCCATTGTGTCTGTGCCGGCCATAAAAGAGAGCTATCCAGCCTAATCTCACTTTCCAGCTCTTGGTCCGTAGCCTTGTAGGTTACGGCACTTCAAGTGCATATACAAGTACTTTTTCAATGTGATGATGGTTTCTGCCTCTACCACCCTTTCAGGCAGTGAGTTCCAGACCCCCACCACCCTCTGGGTGAAAAAATTTCTCCTCAACTCCTCTCTAATCCTTCTACCAATTACTTTAAATTTATGCCCCCTGGTTATTGACCTCTAGGGGAATTAGGTCCTTCCTATCCACTCTATCTAGGCCCCTCATAATTTTATACACCTCAATCAAATCTCCCCTCAGCCTCCTCTGTTCCAAAGAAAACAACCCCATCCGATCCAATCTTTCCTCATAGCTAAAATTCTCCGGTCCTGGCAACATCCTCATAAGTCTCCCCTCTACCCTCTCCAGCGTAATCACATCTTTCCTGTAATGTGCTGACCAGAACTGTACGCAGTACTCTAGCTGTGGCCTAACTAGTGTTTTATACAGTTCAAGCATAAATCTCCCTTCTGGGAGAGTGCTGCACTGTCGGAGGGGCTGTCCTTCGAATGAGACGTTAAACTCAGGCACTGTTTGCTCCTGCTTCCTACATTACAACAGTGACTACACTTCAAAAAGTACTTCATTAGACGTAAAGCACTTTGTGACGTCCTGAGTCGTGAAAGGGGCTTTATAGCCAGAGCAGTTCTGACGAAAGGTCATCGACCTGAAACGTTAACTGTGTTTCGCTCTCCACAGATGCTGCCTGACCTGCTGAGTATTTCCAGCATTTTCTGTTTTTATTTATAATTGCAAGTCTTTTTCTTTTTTTCTTTATTTGCAGTACCACTGCGCTGCCTGTTTTTGTTTCACTTTCTCCTGATGAAAACCACTTGAATGGGGGTTGCAATAGGCCTCAGCACTCCTAAGCTAGGGAGGGAGAAATCTCTCCAAGGTTCCCGCTCCTGATTGCTGTCCAGTGACTCCTACTGGAAAAATGTGTGTGTGGACGTTAAATGAGGCTTGGTTTTAACGTCCTCTGTGGCTAAATGGCCTGCTGTCCTTCACTGTACAGGCTGGTTCATGGAGAAAATATCTACTTACACAAGCTATCAGCAAGCTGCTGGCACCCGTGGAACCCCAACACGAATCGGCAACTTCAGGAAAGGCGGGGGCGAAACCAGCAAAAAAAAATCACATGAAAGTAGATTTCCTGTGAAAACCATTTGAAAAAGAGAACAACTGCAGGAGGACAACAGGCAAGCAGGCCAGTCGTGCTTATTTAAATTTGCCAGTGCAGATTTGAACACACAGCCCATCTACATCCATTCTCATGCAAACACTACAGTTATAAAATTCTCTAAGATCTGTGTTATATCCATAAATAAGAAAAGGCAGAGACATTAAAATAAAGGCTTTGGCTGGAATTTTGTCCAGGTAGGCAGGTTGGGGGCGGGCGGGAAACCCGGATGGCCTGATTTGCATGTGAGACCTCGGATTCCCACCCGCAGCCAGCCAGATTGAGAGGCTGGCTGGCTGTGGGCGGGTAGGCCTGCAGATGCGGTGAGGGAGCGAGGGGTTGGTTCGGGGGAGGGAACGCGGGGTGGGAGGGGGGTCGGGCAATGGCTGGCTCAGTTTGGGATCACGGAGGGGCACGGACAGGGATCAGGAGGGGAGGATCAGGGATGGGGGGGGGTGTCGGTGATCAGAAGGTTGGCCAGGGATCGGCGGGTGGGGGGGGGGTGGTGGTTGGAGTATCAGCGGGGGGAGGTCGTCCAGGGATCAGGGGGCTCAGGGATCGCCGGGGGGGGTGAGAGGATCGGGGCCGGCCTTCAGTATCATCAGGGGGGAGGGGGAGGCCTCATGGTGGGGATCGGAGGCCTGGGGGGTGATCGGAAGCCTAATGAGGGGGTCTCTGATTGCGGGGGTGGGTTAGGTAGGGACCCTGGATCCAGGAGGTAGGTATAAAGCCAGTTATATCCTGGATGCAGCAGCCCCCACCTCGGTTTAACTGCTGGGTTTCACGAATTGTGTGAAACCCATCCACATACAGTTAAAAACAAAATGGAGGTGAAAAATGAGGCTTCCAGCCTCATTACAGTATTTCAATTGAGGTACCGCCCCCGGGAGCGGGTTGGTCTCCCGCCCCGGCCCTGTCCCGCCTCCTTTAAAACCGGAAGTGGACGGGTTGGAGGCAGGATCAGGTCGGGAATCCCATTTTTAACAAGTTAACTGCCCCCACGCTCCAAACCCACCCGTTTTTTTTAGGGGAAAATTCCGGCCTTTGTATCTGTCTTCAAGGAAGAAGACACAAAAAACATTTATGGAAATAATGGGGAACCAAAGTTCTGGTGAAAATGAGGAACTTAAAGAAATTAGTATTAGTAAAGAAATAGTACTGGGGAAAATAATGGAACTAAAAGCCCACAATTTTGGTCTCCTTACCTAAGAAAGGATATACTTGCCTTAGAGGGAGTGCAACAAAGGTTCAATAGACTGATTCCTGGAATGGGGGGATTGTCCGATGAGGAGAGATTGAGTAGACTAGGCCTATATTCCTTAGAGTTTAGAAGAATAAGAGGTAATCTCATTGAAACATATAAAATTCTAAAGCAGCTTGACAGGGTAGATGCTGGGAAGATACTTCCCCTGGCTGGGGAGTCTAGAACTAGGGGTCACAGTCTCAGAATAAGGGGTCAGCCATTTAGGACTGAGATGAGGAGAAATTCCTTCACTCAAAGGGTTGTGAATCTTTGTTATTCTCTACCCCAGAGAGCTGTGGATGCTCAGTCGTTGAGTATATTCAAGACAGAGGTCGATACATTTTTGGATACTAAGGGAATCAAGGGATATGGGGATAGTGCGGGAAGGTGGAGTTAAGGTAGAAGATCAGCCATGATCTTGATGAATGGCGGAGCAGGCTCGAAGGGCCAAATGGCCTACTCCAGATGTTGAACCTAAATGTTACAGCAGTTTTCCTATTGCTGCAATACAGCAAATTTAGTGAAACAATATATCACATGACTCAAAATAAAAATATTACACACCCGTTGATAATGAAAGATTCAGGCATCACAGTTACAAAGATTGTAGTACTATTTACCAAACGCTTTATAAAACTTGCTTTTAAGATGCAAATAACTTGCTTTGTTCTTTCCTCCCTAAAACCTATTTTGCCTCATTATTTACATTATAAAAACCTTCCTTCTTTCCCTCTGTTACTGGCAGGATTATACAAGATCCTTTTCTGCCCGTTAGTTCCCACAGTGGATTTGTAGATTTGCTGAACCCGTCCTTAATATAGCAAGGCCCAGGGATGTTTGTCCCACTGTCAAGTCTCCAGTGACCAGAACCTGAAGAAGCAACCAGTCCCCATCGCCTGGGCCTGAGTGACGAACTGACTTCAGCTTCACTGTTTGAGGTCAGCACCTCTTGAACATCCTGCGACTCCAGCACCTCATCCCAAACAACACTGTTGGCTCAGAGTTTCTATTGAATGGCATAAACTGTACAAAACACTAACAAAATTACACCTTCCCCCCATCTCCCTACCACCCCCCCCTCCTCCCCCCACCCTCACCCCACTACTCATGCCTTATGGTGCTTATGTGCTTATTTGTACATTTTCTGCTTGGTTGTTACAGTACACTCTGGTATTGTAGTTCGTGGGCTCAGACTTAAAGCTGGAACTCCCGTGAGGCATCGCTCGCCATCCACCCATCTCACGTTCCTCACTCAGGAGAAGAGCTTCCAGCTGTTGGGTCCCATGTTTCGAATTCTCCCCTTCCCTTGGAGGGGGGTGGATGATTAGGCTAGTGGGTGAAGTGCCGATCAAGTGCCGGACTGCTTTGTTCTGGAATGTGCCGAGCTGCTTGAAAGTGTTGTTGTAGCTGCAGCCTTCTGGACAAGTGGAGAGTATTCCATCACATCCCTGACTTGTGGAACGGGCTTTGGGGAGTCAAGAGGTGAGCCACTTACCACAGAATACCCAGCCTCTGACCTCTGACCTACTCTAGTAGCCACGGCATTTATGTGGCTGGTCCAATTGAGTTTCTGATCAATGTTGATAGTGGAGGACTCAGTGATTGTTGGAGATGGTCATTGCCTGGCACTTGTGTAGTATGAATGTTACTTGTCACTTAGCAGCCAAAGTAGCTAGCAAAACATACCAATGAGGAACGAGTAACTAGTGAAAAGCAATCAAATTCTGTAACTTTTTCCTCTATTCACTGAGCAGCAACACATAATTGGTTAATCACATTTTTCAAATAATTTGACTGCTGTTTTCCTTCTTCACTCAGGTCATTGTGTACAATAAAATTAGCATTTCTTTAGAATACTTAATATAACAAAACACCCCAAGGTCAATGATCTCAGCCCCAGGAGCTCCTCATGGCAGTGTCCTAGGCACAATCACCATCAGCTGCTTAGAAACATAGAAACATAGAATCTAGGAGCAGGAGTAGGCCATTCGGCCACCATTCAATACGATCATGGCTGATCATTCAAATCCAGTACCCTGTCCCTGCTTTAATCCCCACAGTACATATATCCCACCCTAGCCCCGTAACCCCACGTATTTAATTCCCCCTAACATATCCCATCCTATCCCCATAACCCCACATATTTAATCCCCCCCCTAACACTAAGGGTCAATTTATCATAGCCAAATCAACCTAACCCACACATTTTTGGACTGTGGGAGGAAACCGGAGCACCCAGAGGAAACCCACACAGACACGGGGAGAATGTGCAAACTCCACACAGACAGTCACTCGAGGTCAGATTCGAACCCGGGTCTCTGGCGCTGTGAGGCACCAGTGCTAACCACTATGCCACCGTGTTTCATCAATGATCTTCCCTCCACCATAAGGTCATAAGTGGGGCTGTTCACTGATGATTGCACAGTGTTCAGCTCCATTCGTAATTGCTCAGATAATAAAGCAGTCCATGTCCACATGCCCCGAGGGCTCCGGGTCACCCCCCTCGAAAGTGGTGGATTGTGGCCCCAATGGCGGCCCCATCTGTCAGCGGGCCACATTAAGGATTCCAACACACCCAGCCCCTCGATCAGGCTTAGGTGAGATTCTCCCTGGGTCTGCACAGCGGATATCTGAAAATCAGGCACATTGTAGCACACAGCTGTAAAGGAGCCCACCTGATCTTCCATCCATTGAAATGAATGGAGGGCAATCAGACGGGTCGTTTAGAGGCGTGCTGACTGACCCGTCCAGTTGTCCGATATTCGCTGCGCCCAGGTGATCCAGTGCACCTGTGTGCAAAACCAGGAGGAGGACTCCCCATCCCCGGGCTACACTCCACTTATGCTGATGACCCTGTAGGGGGCAGGCCCCTTCAAGGCTATCCTGAGTGTATCTGGGTCCCGGACGAATTTATGGCCGTTCACGTGGCCGATATGCTAGAACTGTATAAAACACTAGTTAGACCACAGCTAGAGTACTGCATACAGTTCTGGTCACCACATTACAGTAAAGGTATGATTGCACTAGAGAGGGTAGTGAAGAGATTTACGAGGAGATTGGAGAATTTTAGCTATGAGGAAAGATTGGATAGGCTGGGGTTGTTTTCTTTGGAACAGAGGAGGCTGAGAGGAGATTTGATTGAGGTGTATAAAATTATGAGGGGCCTAGAGTGGATAGGAAGTGCCTATTTCCCTTAGCAGAGAGGTCAATAACCAGGGGCCATAGATTTAAAGTAATTGGTAGAAGGATTAGAGAGGAGCTGGGGAGAAATTTTTTCACCCAGAAGGTGGTGGGGGTCTGGAACTCACTGCCTGAAATGATGGTAGAGGCAGAAACCCTCATCGCATTTAAAAAGTACTTGGATATGCACTTCAATTGCTGTAATCTACAAGGCTACGGACCAAGAGCTCGGAAGTGGGATTAGGCGGGATAGCTCTTCTTCGACCGGCACAGGCACGATGGGCCGAATGGCCTCCTTCTGTGCCGTAAATTTCTATGATTCTATGGTGGGAGTCCGCACGAATGACCATGGATTGGTGTGGTCATAATGCACACATTGATTTTGTTTTTGATACATGGAAGTATAAATGTAAACCATCTCAGTACTGGGCACAACAACTTGTGCTCCAGGTAGAGTGAAACAGAAACTCAGTTTATAGTAATTACAAGAAGATTGGCAAGAGCAAAGTCCTTCAAACTGGTTTGGTGAACGGAGTGATACCAAAGGCTGATGATTTTTCTTCCCACGCGAGTTTTGATGGGAGAGTAAAATAACAGTCAGAATGGATGTCCTGAAACGGGATTGACTGATCGGCAGAAATTCCCGGCAGCCACAAGATACTACTGAGTCTGTTGATCGTTCGGATATATCCGTCTTTATTTCGCTGGTGGCAAAGCTTGGGACATTTGCAAATAAGGTGAAATGATCTCAGATATCCGGGTGGTTCACAATAGATCGGGACATGGCTGTTTAAGTGAAACGGTCTGCATGATCCAAATGTTGATATGGTGAATGAAGTGACCCGATGAGTTCGGTGCGTGCGGAAAGCTGTTTGAAGTGGCGCTGGGCGGGAGATTCCGGGAAATCGCTGTTTCTGGAGTTCTTGTAAACAGGTTTGCGATATCTCATTGCATCTGCTCAATATTGCTTTTTTCCTTTCTCTCACGAAGGATCCTGGTCCGTGGACGCACCGGTTGTCTTTCAAACACTTAAGTCCGAGTATATTTCTGGATAAAAGGGAATCTTCACCAGACATCAGGATCCAATTGGAGGTCAGTGCCCTACCTTCCTTCGCTGAGTTTTTCATCTGATTATTTAATATTCAGCATTATGCTTTTTACAATTTTACAAAGGCTCACTCTCATCATGAGAAATGTTTGGCAGTTTTTAATATTTTGCTTCTTTGGAGACAGGTGAAGAAGCGCCTGTCACCTTGGGTCTTTGTGATATTGGGGTTAACTTGTGGTTTTGGCGCAGGTGGAAAACAAGCGGATTTTCCGCCCATTATACACACCGGTTTTCCTTTCCATTTTGGGTGGTTGTATAACGGGCGGCCAATACGCAACCAACAAACGGGACAATTCCGACCACCAACTCCGCCACCCCCTCCCCCTTTTATGTAGCCATGATGCGGAGATGCCGGTGTTGGACTGGGGTGGACAAATGTGAGAAGTCGCACAACACCAGGTTATAGTCCAACAGCTTTATTTGAAATCACAAGCTTTCGGAGCGCTGCTCCTTCGTCAGGTGAAGTGAAGAGATGCATAGAGTCACAGCATATATAGTCAGAGAACACTGCCAGATGATTACAGTTAATGTTTCCAACTGCCCTTTATCACACCTCGGCAGAGAGACAATCACGGCATCAAAGGTGTGGATGGTGTCCAAACAGGTCAGTCAGGAAAACATTACATCAAAGACAATGTGGCAGATGCTGGGGTCTGTATGAGAAACAAAAAACTTTTTTTGCTGGAAATCACAGCAGGTCCGCATCTGATTAGAGAGAACAAGTCAACGACAACTCGAGTCTGGGTGACTCTATGTCAGGTGGGGTTACATGTAGCGTGACATGAACCCAAGATCCCGGTTGAGGCCGTCCTCATGGTTGCGAACTTGACTATCAGTTTCTGCTCGACGATTTTGCGTTGTTGTGTGTCTCGAAGGCCGCCTTGGAGAACGCTTACCCAAGGATTGGAGGCTGAATGTCCTTGACTGCTGAAGTGTTCCCCGACTGGGAGGGAACACTCCTGCCTGGCGATTGTTGTGCGGTGTCCGTTCATACGTTGTCGCAGTGTCTGCCTGGTCTCGCCGATGTACCATGCTCCGGGGCATCCTTTCCTGCAACGTATGAGGTAGACAACGTTGGCCGAGTCACATGAATATGTACCATGTACCTGGTGGGTAGTGTCCTCACGTGTGATGATGGTATCTGTGTTGATGATCTGGCATGTCTTGCAGAGGTTGCCGTGGCAGGGTTGTGTGGTGTCGTGGTCGCTGTTCTCCTGAAAGCTTGTGATTTCAAATAAAGCTGTTGGACTATAACCTGGTGTTGTGCGACTTCTCCCTTTTATGTAGAACCTTATTGAATGCCTTCTGGAAATCCATATAAATAACATCCATAGACACTCCCTTATCTGCCACATTAGTTACATCTTCAAAAAGTTCAACTAAATTTGTTGGACATCACTTGCCCTTTACAAATCCATGCTGTCTCTCTCTTATCAGTTCATATTTGTCCAAGTACTCAGTCACTCTGACCATAATAACAGATTCTAGTAACTTCCCCACAACAGACGCTAGACTATTATTTCTTAGTTTTTCTCTCCTACCCTTCTTAAATAATGGAGTGACATTGTCAATTTTCCAATCCAAGGGGACAATTCCTGAATCAAGAGAGTTTGGGAAGATCATGACTAGAGCATCTACAATTTCCTCACCTACTTCTTTTAATACCCCGGGGTCCTGGAGATTTATCTGTCTTTAGTATCGTTACTTTCACAATTACCATTTTTTAACTTCCAATAAATCTAGTAAGTTCCTCCTTTGATTTATTTTTAGTTTTCCTCGTATCTCTGGAACTTTTTCCTCATCCGTTACTGTGAAGACCGATACAAAGTAAGTATTTATCAAGTCTGTCATTTGCTGATTTCCAGTTACAATATCGGCCCGAAAATTAGACCTAATGCGGGAGAGTACGCACTGTGTACTCTCGCGTATTAGGTCCCGAAGTGCCGGTTTCCTGCATGCACTGCGCATGCGCGCAAACCGGCACTTCGGGTATTGCGAAGGGGGCGGTTCCTAAGTGAACCGCGTGCGCGCTACAGGTTGTGCGCACGCAGCGCACTTAGTTTTTTTTTCAGGTTTGAACGCGCAGGTAAGTGTTGAAGATTTTACACATAAAGAAAGCAGATGTAACAAGGTAAGTAGTTAATTAAGTATTATTTTAAATTTTTTTCAACAGGTTTATCTTTTTTAGACACTTTTAAGAAAGGTAAGTTTATTTTTATAACTTTTAAAAAGAATTTAAATTTTTTCAAAAATTTAAGTTTTTGTTTAAAGTGGTTAATTTATTTAACTATAGTTATTTTATTAATGTGATGGCTTTTTTTAAAATTTAATTGAGGTTTAGCTGTTCTTTTGGGGGCTTGTTGTATTCATAGTTTTGACAGCTCTTGCTGTCAAAACTATGAATGAAAGATGGTGTGCTGCCATTGGCTCTAACTGGCCCACGTGATCCCAGAGGTCGCATCAAATTAACTGCGCCTCTGGGACACGCACACACTGCGCGCCGGCACCGGGGAGAGGCCCAGGAACTGAAGTTCGTGTGGGCCAAAACCATAAAGGTAGGTGCGGAGTGCGATATCGCGGGGGATCCTTACCCCCGCGGCAACCATCGAACTCCAATTTCTGGGCCATCGTCTTTAAGGGCCCCAAATTACTCTTAGCCACTCTCTTTCTCTTACTATACTTGTAAAATATCTCTTCTCTCTGAAAAGATATTTAAAAATGTGAGGCTCCAATAAGTAGATTTCTAATATCTGATCTCAGTGCATTAGTGCAAAATTCCACTGATGTAAGAAAATTACTAGGCACTTGGTCTAAGCGTTAAACAAAGCTTTAATCAATTGTTTTACAACATGGAGATCTAGTTGTGTCCTTCACTAGTTCCTGTTGAGGAATGTCCTAAGCAAGCTGGGCCCATGCCCGAGTATTTATACCCTCCCTGGACAGCGCCACCAGCAGGCTGCCCAGTATTACTTCATACATGAATGACAAGATTCATGTCATCCACCATTAAGTATTTCAGGGTTGCTCTATGTAAAGTAAAACTTTTAAATTTGCAAGCCACTGGACCTGTGTCAATAACCAACTGTATAGAATTTTCAAGTTAAAACAATAGTAAATACTATGTGGTGCACATCTGAATAGAGAATGTCTAAAAATTGTTAAAATATGGTACTTTACAGGTATTAGTGAGGCGATAGCTATAGGCTATCGTTATATTGCATTACCACCATAAGACTGATAGGTGCACAGTGTGATTCAGAATTGAAAAAAACACTAGTATATAGAATCATGACAGCATTTTGCTGAAATAAAACTACTTAAACGAAACTGTATCTCTCTTTCTCGTTATTTCGAATCGCGATAATTTGCGAATTTTACACTCCCACTTGGACCTCTCCGTCCTCAGCGTCTTGCACTGTTCCAATGAAGCTCAACGTAAACTCGAGGAACAGCACCTCATCTTTCGATGAGGTACTTTACAGCCTTCTGGACTCAACATCGAGTTCAACAATTTCAGATCATAACCTCTGCCCCTATCTTTTTTTTCCCTCTTTCACATGGCAGCTGTTGATCATCCTGCCATTCCCATTTACACTTCATCCAGAGTCATCTTTTGTTTCTTAACTTGTCCCATTACCATCTCCTTTTGCCTTGCACCACCATCCCTTTTGTCTCTTAATCTCTCCTGCCTTCCATCCTATCACAGACCTTCCCTTTTGTTCTTTCCTCCCCTCCACCCTCTCCCTGCCCCTACTATTGCTTAAAAACCTGTTACATCTCCAACTTTTTCCAGTTCTGACGAAGGGTCATCGACCTGAAACGTTAACTCTGTTTCTTTCTCTACAGATGCTGTCTGGCCTGCTGAGTATTTCCAGCATTTTCTGTTTTTATTTCAGATTCCCAGCATCCGCAGTATTTTGCTTTCAGATTTAATGAAGTCACTTTCAAACTCAGTATAAAATTCTATCATATTATGGTCACTCTTCTCTAAATGCCCCTTTACTACAAGGTTATTAATTAACCCTTTCTCGTTGCATAATACTAGATCTAAAATAGCCTGTTCCCTAGTTGGTTCCTCAACATACTGATCTAGAAAACGAACTTGCATACATTCCATGAATTCCTCCTCCACACTATTACTGCAAATTTGGTTTGCCCAATCTATGTGTAGATTAAAGTCCCCCATGATTACTGTATTACCCTTGTTACATGCACCTCTAATTTCCTGATTTATACTCTGCCCTACATTACAACTACTGTTGGGGGCCTATAAACAACTCCCACCAATGTTTTCTGCCCCTTGCTGTTTCTTAGCTCCACCCAAACTGATTCTACTTCTTGATTTTCAGAGCTAAGATCCTTTCTCGCTACTGTCTTTATCCCAGTTTTTATTATCAAGGCTACCCCTCCTCCTTTTCCATTTTGCCTATCCCTTCTAAAAGTTATGTATCCTGGAATATTTAGTTCCCAGCATTGGCCACTTTGCAACCACGTCTCCATAATGGCTATTAGATCAAACCTGTTTATTTCTATCTGCGCTATTAATTCATCTATTTTGTTGCAAATGCTTTGCGCGTTCAGATATAGTGCCTTTAGCTTTGACTTATTTCTCTTTTTCCCTGATGTCACCTTAGTCACTGATGCCTTATTACCTTTGCTACTCGCTCTGTCCCTTCCTGACCCACTCTGCTTATTTTTACCCAAAACTCTACTCTGCTCCAGAGCCTTGACATTTCTCTCATTGCATTTAAATTTACTCTTTCTTGAATCTTCCCCCTCTTCATTAATTTAAAGCCCTGTCTATTGCCCTTGTTATTCTGTTTGCTAGGACACTGGTCCCAGCCCGGTTTAAGTGGAGCCCATCCCAACAGAACAGCTCCCTCTTTCCCCAGTACTGGTGCCAGTGCCCCTTGAACTGAAACCCCTTCCTCCCACACCACACTGAGTCACGCATTTAAACCTCTAATCTGATTGTCCCTATGCCAATTTGCACGTGGATCAGGTAACAATCCAAAGATTATTACCTTTGAGATTTTGCTTTTTAATTTGGATCTTAGCTCCTCAAACTCCCTCAGCAGAACCTCATTCCTAGTTCTACCTATGTCGTTGGTTCCTACATGGACCACGACAGCTGGATCCTACCCCTTCCACTCCAAGTTGTTCTCCAGCCGCGAGGAGATGTTTTTAACCCTGGCACCGGGCAGGCAACACAACCTTCGGAACTCTCGGTCGCGGCTGCAGAGAACAGTATCTATCCCCATGACTATACTGTCCCCTACCACAACTACATTCCCTTTCACTCCCCCCACTTGAATGGCCTCCTGGATCAAAGTGTCCAGGTAACTCTCCTCATCTCTGATGCCCTGCAATGTGTGCACCTCAGACTCCAGCTCAAAAACTCTGAGCTGAAGTTCCTCAAGATACAGACACTTACTGCAAACGTGGTTGTCCAGGATCACAATGCTCTCCATAAACTTCCACATGCTGCAGTTGCGGCACACCACCTGCTCTGCCATCCCTATATGACCTTGTTTTATTGAATTAAATTTGTTATTTGATAACTGAGTTTACAGTGCAGTTTCCTGACTACTTACTTGATCTAGATTAAGTTATGGGTGCTGAAATTCAGTATCTGCCTGTAACACAAAGCACTCCAAGTAGTGTAGGCAAAAAGCAGCAACTCCTTCCCCCTCTTCTCCAAATTCCCACTCTTTCCAAATTCCCAAACAAAGCACTCTGTTCAAGTCCACTCTGTTTAATTCCTCTTTGTGCAGACCGCTCTGTGCTCTGCAGAAATGTGTATTTTTATATACTAGGAGCCTCACCCAATTTACAATCGATGATTCAGCACCCCTGCTCCTGGTGATTAGCGCCTATTCAAGACAAGCACTTACACCTGATTGATAGTTAACTGCCACTTGCAGTTAGCTTCTGTTAACTACAGTTTTTAAAGTTTTAAAGTTCTAGGTTAAAATCAAAATCTTAAACTAAATTTCACTTTTTACAGCTTCTACTTACCCAATACTTACCAGAAATTCCCACTCGTTCCAAATTCCCAAGCAAAGCACTCTGTTCAAGTCCACTCCATTTAATCCCGCTCTGTACAGGATATTGGGTCAAGCCCTACTGCAGGCTCAGGTATCAGATCTAGGCAGACACATTGATCCATTGCTGAGAGTTCTCTGAGTTTCCTGACTTTTCTCCCAGGTGAGCTGTTAAACCGAGGTCATGTTTGCCAGCTCAGTAAATATAGCATTTGAGTACATGCAGGGTCAAAAACAAACTGTCTCCAAAATGGATTATTCGCCAGTAATGTTTTGTGTATTATTCTAATGTTTTAAACAGGTTTTTAAAAGTCCCAAAGAAAAGGATGACCACTCATTATTTTCCAAAAATTCTTTGTTTTATTGTGTTTTACTTCTGCCCGACCATTATAGCAAACGGTGAGTATTACATGGTTTCTGCTTTAGACAGAATTTCTGTTATGTGCTTCTTTACCATGAAGTGTAAGTGTTAACAAATAGTCATATTTGTTTCAGACCAACTTGTATCTCTGCAGTGCAAGAATCCAGTCACAGGAATATATAACTGCCTCACTGTCTTGTCCTGTGAGTACAAGACACAAAGCAAGAAGAAATGTAATATTAACTGGTGTTACAGTCCAGAGACTTCTAATAATTGCACCCAAATCCCATGTGCATCAGATAACAAAACAAATGCTCAGAAACAAAGAAAGTGCCATACA
Organism: Squalus acanthias; assembly: GCA_030390025.1. Lineage (NCBI taxonomy): Eukaryota > Metazoa > Chordata > Chondrichthyes > Squaliformes > Squalidae > Squalus > Squalus acanthias. The sequence goes on along the minus strand of CM059447.1, from coordinate 24,147,553 downwards.
GATTTTGAAAATGCATCGTTGATAATTGAGAAGACGGAAATTTCAGACCAAGGGATATATCAGATTTTTGTAGACTGTGGGCCAGGTGGCTACTCTAAGGAAGACGTGAATCTTCTAGTTAAAGGTACGCAAAGAAAATCTATTTTCTGTCAACAGAAGAATAGAAGAGAAAGCAATGTTTCAGATCAGACACTGAAGATGAAAGCATAGAAGCATAGAAGATAGGAGCAGGAGTAGGCCATTCGGCCCCTCGAGCCTGCTCCGTCATTTAATGAGATCATGGCTGATCACTGAAGTGTTTGTAATATAATCAGATCAGTAAAGGAGCGGTTTATAATAATGGTCTTTTCTGGTCCAGTACAGTCCTAAGTTCCTAAGGGCACTGGGACATATGGGGGAGGTTAAGTACTTGTGATGATGTATCATAGGTAACCATGTGCTTCTGGAATTGGCTGTAATGTCCCCAGGGTACAAACGGCCTGAGTTCCTATTCCTGATTGCTGTCAAATGATGCCTTCTGGAAGTGTGCTTGTGTGGACATTGGATGAGGACAAGATTGAGCTTGCCTTTAAGGCCCCTGTGGTTGAAGCTCCTGCCACCACTTACTTTCTGGATTCAAACATGAAGAACGGCCACCCTGGCTGAGGCAATGGAGAGCTGCTGGCACACATATCACCATGCTCCAGCATTAGTCACTGCTTTTAGTAGAGAAGAGGAAAAGAAATTGAAATAAATCATCTAAAATTGCATAGTACTGTTTTTAGTTTGCCATGCTCTTTTGGTTCATTTGGAGAAATAATAAAACTTCAGATGCAATGAGTAATGTGGATGCAGGCCATTGCCGTCTGTATAAAAATATTGGGAAAATAGTGTTTGTGATGCGACTGTAAAGATTGGTGTTAGTCCTGTTTGATGCAGCTGTACATCACTTGACTTAGGGTCGCACGATTAAACTTGTAAAGCATGCTTTTCAGCTCCATATACTGGGCCACAAATAACCAAAAAGGACCAAGGTGGTGAAAAAGGTCTTGCTTGTACTACACTTGGATATCCGCGGGCAAAACTTCACTGGCAGATTGAAAATGGAACTGAGCTGGCTGCTAATTCTACAATACGATTTACAGAAGAGAAGTTGCACAACATCACTTCTTATATTTCAGTAGTTGGAGATTGGTGTTCCGTAAATTATAATTGCTCCGTATGCACGGAAAATGGATGTATATATGCAAGTAAGTTTTGGTTTTATTTACTTCTGATTGAAACGCAAGTTGTTTTGATGTTGCCAGCCATCCCCAGCATCGTTCTGTACTTCTAAAGCTCTGACCAGGGCTGTTGTATCAAGGTGGCTGTCTTGAATTTCTGAGCCACTCCAGCTGGCAAACACAATGGGGGGAGTTTTTCAGGGGGTCAGCGGGTGCGTTCGGTGCTGGGTCAGGTGGGAAAATGTTTTGTTCCTGAACAGACCCTACACGTAGCAGCGGGGCAGCCAATCGGGTCATTATGACCTTGTTAACAGCCCATTAAAAAGTATTTTGAGCTCACCTTACCATTTTACGAGGTCACCCATGGGGTCCACACTGCTCAGGGATCACGTCAGGTAAGCAGGTCGGGAGTTGTATAAGCATGGGATCATCTCATTACTTAACAGCGGCAAATGTGCTATAAAAGCTCCCATCTCACAGCTGTTCACTTTCCAAGCTCAGAAGCTGTTGCTTACTGCATTTGGAAGACAGATTGAGCTTTATGCAGGTTGCAAGTGCTTGGAGCAAACTCTCTATCCAGTGTCACCTCATTGGAACAACCTCTCTCACCATTGACAGATCGCTTCTGTCATCTCAACCTCACCTGCCATCTATTACATCAGCATTGGTGCCCTTGAAACTATCTCACCTTGGTCCTCAGAATCCCACCACGATCAGCCCCAACACCAGCAGCACCAGGCACACCAGCAGCACCAACAATACCAACCTTCTCCGCAATCAATTGATGCTGCACAGGACACAGGGCATCTGCACCCAACCTGAGGCCAGGGTTGGCCTCACCATTGACAGATTACTTCACTTGATGCTGTACACCCTGGCTGCCACATGATGCGCTAGTTTGGCACCACCCCACACCAACACCATAAAGCATCCCTGCAATGCCCAAGTCATTCCTTTCACACTCATCACCATTGCGGGGGGGTACCGTTATGTCTCACCATTCACTGCAACTCACTAAGCCGCTTCCAAAGGTGCACACAAATCTGTCCAAGAACGCAAAGTGTTGAAAATAAAGGTTTCAATGTTTGACACCACACTAACAGAAACTTTACATGAACATTGGCTAAAACACCCAAGTGCCTACCCTTGTGTGTTGTTAGTTGGTATGATTGGACTAGGTTAATGGTGAGTGTGAGGGGTGGCTGGTGAGATAAGGAAGTGATAATGTAGATAAAGAGGGATGGGTGGAGGTGCTAGGTAAGTTGGTGTGAGTAAGGATGTGCAGGAGTAGAGTAGGGAAGGCAGAGTGATGGGGATGTGATGAGTGGCACAGCAGGATGAGGTTGAGTGTGGCTTTGCAGTAATGTTTCGTGATCTACTGAGATCATTGAAAGGTTTGCGCCACTGCAGCCTGGTCCTCGTGCCGACATCCTTGCTTGTGCCCTCCTGTGCAGTGTGCAACCAGGCTGCGTTGATCTCCTGGGGAGGTCTCTTCCGCCCATTGGAAGGGAAGAGGATCTCCCTGTGTGCTGTGACTCCCTCCATAAGCATATGGAGGGAGTCATGGGAGAGCCTGGGTGCAGCCATGCACCTTTGTACAGTGCGTGTCAGTGTTTGCAGCACCTCAATGCTGTAGAACACTGACAGGACAAATGGCAAAATCAATTTACGTATGGTCCCTTTAAGGAAAACGGCTGGTGATGCGTCATCAAATGATGTCATCAGACCCACTTCCTTCATTTGGCTGGGAAACTTGCTGGGCGGGCTTAACAAGCCCAATCAACGTAAGATCATTCTATGGAGCGGGCTGGAGCCAGCAGCGGGGTCGGAATCCGCCACCGACTTCGCCCGCACTGGACCCGCCGAGGTAGGGGAAATCACGGCCCTCATCTCCCTGGTAGCTGGAGAATGGGAAGTCCAGCACTGAGCTTGAGAAAGTGAGAAACTCGGCGGTAAGGCCACGAAAATGGAGGTCCAATGGCTCTTGATCTGGTGTGGTCAGGCATAGGGAAGGCAGCTCTGGGTGGAAGTTGAAGGCTGGAGATGTCAAGGGAGGACAAAGATTAGGGTCCCAGCCTGGGGCTGGGTAAGAGAGGAGTCCCTGATTGGGTTGGGAGAAAAGTCAGGAAACTCACAGCTGCTGAGTGGGGATCAGTTTAAAGTAATCACTTGATCAAAAATACTGATGATCATGTGGTTCCCATGTGCCATTCAAATTACAAGAAGATACTTACTCATTTTTAAAGTTATATTTGTAATCTAATGGCAATAGTGAACCCAGCATCTACTATGCCACTCAGCTATGCTTCGTCTCCAAACACAGCCTAATATGAACTGTCAACCTATTTATGCTTCAATTATATAATTACATTTTTCTTTGCTTATTAAGCTATGGACATGCATAGACTTATTTCGATTGCAGGTATTTTTTCTAAATTTGAAATCATATTTAAATTGTTAAAAGTTTGTATCATTTCTGCTCCTCATTACACTCCAGGCAACAAGTCCCAGCGTCTACTGGGTATGTTCTGTTGCCAATTGACAAACCCAATCCAGAGTTGAATCCCTGTCAATTTTTTCCCGTTTCCTATGTCTAAGGACCTCACATCCATTAAGTGCCACATCTGGCAACTTGGCCAAGAGCAACAACTAATCATCTGAAGGAAGTCCCTATTCAAAGTTAGCTGAGGCTCGCACTCAATTCCCTTGGCCCATGACACTGTGATCTCATGAATTAATATATGCTGCCTTCCACACAAAAAATGTTTGAATTAAAGTTTTGGTAGTGCATGATGTAAATTGTAATGAAACATCTCAATTATATATTTGTCATTTCAGGATTTGAGTGTCCTAAAATTGAAAATATCTATCAGTTACCAGAACAAAAAAACAGAGGAGCTCTTGGTGTTTTTTTATTTCTGGGCTTCATCGTGCTTTTGGCACTTTTGGCACTTCTTTACTGGAGAAATCAAATACCTCAAGGTATAATATCAATACTGATAAAGGAAATGGCAGAACTGTTGTTACATAAGAGCTTTCCAAGATTCTGTTTTCCTACTCCAATGCTACATTAAAGTTCCCCTTCCCCCATCTTGCTCTTCCCCCACTCTCTGTGTAAAATTGCACCACCCTCTATACCTTGTTCAAGTGACCACTCTTCATTTAAGAGTCTAGACAGTAAGCATGGTCAGGCTATATAAAAATGAAGGTGATCATAGCTGAGCTCAGTCCTGTCTTCTCCCAATGCCAACACACATTCACTTCTGAACAACAACAAATTGCAATATAGTGCTTTTAATGTAGTAAAACCTCCCAAGGCACTTCACAGGAGCGTAATCAGACAAAAATTGACACCGATCTAAAGAAGGAGACATTAGGCCAGATGACCAAAAGCTAGGTCAAAGAGGTAGGTCTTAAGGAGTATCTTAAAGGAGGGGAGAGAGGTTGAGAGGTGATGAGGTTTAGGGAGGGAATTCCAGAGCTTAGGGCCTAGGCAGCTCAAGGCACAGCCACCAATGATGGAGCGCTGAAAATTGGAGATGCACAAGAGGCTAGAATTGGAGGAACGCAGAGTTCTCGGAGGGTTGTGGGGTTGGAGGAGATTGCAGAGATAGGGAGGGCTGAGGCCATGGAGGGATTTTAACACAAGGATGAGAATTTTAACTTTGAGGCATTGGTGGACTGGGAGCTAATGTAGGTCAGCGAGCACCGGGAGTGTTGGGTAAACAGGATTTGGTGCTAGTTAGGATATGGGCAGCGGGATTTGATGAGCTCAAGTTTATGGAGGATGGAAAATGGGAGCCCGGCCAGGAAAGCACTGGAATAGTCGAGTTTGGAGGTAACAAAAACATGGCAGATAGGTGAAGGGATAATTACTAGTCCTAGCCCTTTCGGACTACCCCAGATCAGGCATATTCCCCAGACGTTCACCTTCAACTAAAGTTAGCAATAGCCGAACCCCATAAGACGCTTAATTGGGTCTAAAGGTCAGACTATCTCTGCCTAAAGGAAAGAAACGGTCTGAAGATGTTACCGTCCTCCGGATAGTACTTTTAATAAGTTTAACTAGACTGTAACATTCTGGATATTATGAGGGTCCGGAATACCCCCCAGAATTCTGTAACTCCTCTCTGAAGAGTGTACAGAAATTGAGTTTGCGAGATGATACAGAAATACTCTGAGACAATTTTAAAAATATATAGATTTATTAAAGAACTGACATTTAGTTTAACATTTAGTTATGGCAATCGCAACTTTAACCGTTCAAAATACAAATAGCTTACATTTCTTATCAGACATCCTTATTCTCAAATCTTAACTTCGTTACATTTCCACACTTCTACTTATTTCTTAATCCAGAATATCCACCAAAATCAAATACCTTGATTTCACGAGACTCAGAGTTGTAAACTTACAGAGTGTGACTGTGAAGTTGAGAAACGCTTGCCTTCCCAGTGACTTCTGACTTTCCATCTGAAAAGCTCTTATTTTTATATCCTTTTTTTGGTGGTTTATCCTTTGAAGTTTTCCTGCTAATGTAAACTAATTGTTTCAAGTCATTCTTTGCTGACTTTCTTCTATTCTTTATTGTCATTTCAGCTGTTAGCTTTTAGACTTGTCTCCTGTTTAGGTGTTTCAAAAACCATCATAAAAAACAATATGACAGTAGTATTTATTTGATGTGATTCTTAGGAAGTCTTTCTATTGAATTTCTAATATTACTTAACTACTTGTAAGCCAGACGTCGTGTCTCCTAACTTTTCCATTTTCAATACAAACACAAATGTAATTGCTTGGTGTCAACTATTGATGTTATATTTTCAAAGTCTCTCTGTAGGTACTTTTTACAACTTGTACATTGAAAACACTTCTCTTAGGGTGTTCCATGCATTTCTTATTTACTTCAATTGGTTGCATATTTAATCATGTTTCCTGTTTCTAAGTTTAACATAAAACTATTTTCTGGCGGGTATTTCTTTTACTTGATGTCATTTTTTCAAAGGCACTTGGTTTTTTTAATGTTCTGTGCACCTGTTCGATGTGTTAGATTGTAACACTTTACTTGGGTCATTCCTATTGTCTTGTTCCAAACTCCAGACATTCTGGAAGCGCCAATGGTTTGCTTCAATAGGGGCTTTGTCTTTGTATTTACAAACCAATTCCCATTTCAAAGCTTGTTTTCACAGCTTTGTGTTAACAAACCATCTTATCTCATAAGCCTGTATTTCTGTTTTACGGCCTGTGTCACCGAGGCTTTCAGACTTTTAAACCCAGTATATCTTGTATTAATAATATCAAAAATCTGTTTATACAAAGGTGTATTTTTCTGAAATATGGCTATTCCATTACATGGGCTGAGGCAGGGGCAGAGACAGGCAATATTATGAAGGTGGAAATAGTTGGTCTTGGTGATGGAGAGGATATTCCAACTGAAGTCAGTGAATAGCAATCAGCAGATGGATTTTGATTGATTTTTGCCCTCCTTAGATGAAAGGCACTGAGTCTAATTGTAATGTCCCCAGTTGCTGCTCTGGCTGAGAGCAGCTGATTTAATTCAAACCACTACATGGGACCATCTGGTCTATATTAGTTTGTATTGCATTGGATGTTGCATTGGGTCATCAAGGGTGCTTCTTCAAATGTGCCAACTTATCTTACTAAGCTCGGGGGTGGGGGGGGCAGGGGGCGGGGGGCGGGAGAGCGACAAGGAACTGATTTTCAGTGTCCATGTTTTATTTTTCAAAGCACAGTTTTGTCATTAAGCTAAAATCTTCAATAACTTGATAACCACCTATAAATAACAGTATTTGGGGCTCTAACATTGTAGACTGATCCACTTCCTAACTAATAGATAGTGTCTTGTTCATGATTTAATAACCAAAAGAATAATTAAAGGAAAGTTTTACAATGTGTGATTTTACGAATGCAAACTAATGCTAATATAAAAGTTACTTGAATGCTAATGTTTTCATTTGCTCAGAATTATACAGACTGAATCAACAGTAGCTAATTTAGTAAGTATGTAAGTTTTTAAGAATATATTTTATAATATGAAATAAGAAGTATTACTTTACTTTTTATTAATGAGCTTTCTTTCCAACAGATGATGCAGAATGAGGAAGGATGCCATTGAAGTGCCACGACCTTACATGATCTTTACACTGAATTTTCCAGCATGCCTAATCACAATGAGAAATATGTGTCATTTCAAATTCTGCCATCCAAAATACTTAGTAGAAATTCTCCTGGTGCTAAGAGGTGTATGAGCATATCTTATTCATAAAAGTGATCAATATAATGGAACAAATTTCTGGCTACATTTAACAGCGCCAGCGAATCACCATTTAGTCTGCTAATCTGACTGAGTCATCTTCATCTGCAAATTGATGTACTGAATGGACTGAAGACTGAACTGTGAGAAGGACAGAGGAGAAATGAAGAGAAATGAACCATAGAGGAGTCAGAGCAGGAACAGAGCTGGAAGTCTGAAGGTCGTGATCCAGATACAACTGCAGCTAAAGTTAATTAAAAAAAGGATCCTTGCCGTTTGTACACTCAAGTTTCTTGGAAATGTAGTGAAATTCTGATGATTAATTTAAATGTAATGATTCATAAAATAAAATGGCATCAAAATGTCACACCATTTTCAGCATGTCTCTGGCTGCAATTTTCCCGGTGCCATGCGTGTAGGTTTGGAGGTGGGTTGGCAATAAAATTTGCAGAAAATGGGAGTGCGTCGGGAACGCTCTGCCATCCCGCCTCCTCGCGCCTTTAACTCAGGCACGCTTGCCAGTGCACCACCGACCCGAACAACAGAGGCAAGCGACCTAATTAATCTAATTAAATCCTTGTTGTGAGACCCTTAACAGTGTTTTTAACCAGACCTTTTGAATTTCACTGGATGACCACGGGAATCACGCAGCTCAGGAACCTCGTCTGTCAACCTGCGGCGGAAGCTCAGTGGCTATTGTGCGAGGTCATTAATACAGAGCATGGAAATCCCAATAAATACTCCCACATGACACCTCATTACTTGCCTATGGGCAAGGCTCTTGCTGACTCCATTTTGAGAACAGATTTAGGTGTCTAGAGTTTGCAAGTCTTTTTTGCAACCTCGGAAGCCTCTCCAAATTGCTAGTAACTATCACAACATTGACAAATTGCTCCTTTGATCTCGACTTGACCTGCCATCTATTACATCAGCATGGCTGCCGCTTATACTGTCTCACCTTGGTCCTCAGATTCGGACCAGGATGAACCACAACACCAGCAGCAGCAGGCACACTAGCAGCAGCAGCAATAACACCAACAACCTTCTCCTCAATGACCTGATGCTCCACAGGACAGAGGGCATCAGCGCAGTGCTGTACCGCACCAGAGGTGATGCCCCCAACACAGGGTATACAGGCAGAGGATGAGCTTCCTCAACATGACTGAGCAGCAGTGCCAAAGGAGGCTCAGGCTATCGCGCCAGGTCGTCGCAGACATTTGCAGCTTTCTGGAGCAAGACCTGCAGCCCAGAGGAGCAGGAGGACACACCTTACCAGTGGCTGTCAAAGTTACCAGCACCCTCAACTTCTTCACCTCAGGCTCCTTCCAGGGATCTGCAGCAAGCATTTGCAGCATCTCGCAGTCGGCCGCCCACAGATGCATCACACAGGTGACCACCGATGCCATGTTTGACCAGTCAGTTAATTATGTGAACTTTGCCACTGATGAAACCAGTGTTACCGAGCATGCACTCAGCTTTGCCGCCCTGGCTGGCTGCCCATGGACGCAGGGCATAATTTACTGCACACATGTGGCCATCAGGGCACCCCCTCATCACCCAGGAGTGTTTTTGAACCACAAGGGCTTCCACTCTCTCAATGTGCAGCTGGTCTGCAACCATAAGAAGATTATCATGCATGTGTGCAGCAAATTCCCTGGCAGCTGTCATGACTCTTTCGTCCTGCGCCAGTCCACTCTCCCTCAGCTCTTCACACCACCAAACACACTTACCGGTTGGCTGCTTGGAGACAAGGGCTATCCACTGAAGACATGGCAAATTACATCCTAGAGGAGGCCAAGCAATGAGGCTGAGGAGCACTATAATGAAAGCCACATGTCCACCAGATGTGTCATAGAGCAAACAATAGGCATGCTGAAGATGCTCTTCAGATGCCTTGACAGATCTGGAGGAGACTTTCAGTACGCACCAGCCAGGGTCTCCAGAATCATCGTTGTTTGCTGCGCCCTGCACAACATAGTGCAGCAACGAGGATTAGAGCTACATGAGGAGCAAGGCGCAGAGCGCACAGCCTCTTCAGAGGAGGAGGAGGAGGAGCATCAGCTGGAAAATGAGGAGAAGGAGCAGGAGGAACCTGAGGTCCACATGCCAGCAGCACCAGAGCACTTTGCTGCCCGGGACGTCAGGGATGGCCTCGTCATGGCCAGATTCACTTAACTTCCTGCATTGCACCCATATGGCTGCCACATACTGTGCCAAGTACCCCCCCCAACCCCCAACAACAGCATAAAGCATCCCTACAATGACTATGCTATTCCTTTCACACTGACCCCTATTACTGGAGGTAACGTTACGTCTCACCATTCACTCCAACTCACTAAGCCACTTCCAAAGTAGCAGACAATAATGGTGAAAATAAATACTTTTATATGTACCATAACAGTAACGGAACCGTAACAATAACACTTCTTTAAACATCCATGTGTTTACCCTTGTGCATCTACTTCTGTATCATTTTTCATTTCCAGGTGCTTCTACGAGGTGCAACCCCTGTGGCTTCAGCAGAGGTAGAGGCAGGCTGCTCTCTTCCCTGCTGCAACTGCGTAAACACTTGTGGTGGACGTCATCTGGGTTTTGGAGCCTCTGATAGCCCTGCCAAAGTCTGCTCCTCCTGCGACTGTGCAGGGGCAGACTCGGCCATCGAGATCCTAGGAGGCATCTGGGGCTCTGACTGGGGGGGGGGGGGCAGGGGACAATGGGAGAGAAGTGTTAATGCTTTGAGAGGAGCCCCCACTTCCATGTCCCCTCTCACCACTGTCCCTCTCATGGCCACCCGCACTTCCCTGCGAGCAAGGAGCTGGAGAGCACCTTGCTACACAGCAGTGGGACCAGGACTCAGGTCTATGTTTAGATCCCTCCTAGAGAGGAGGTCTGTGAGCCTCTGCCATCTGTTCTCCATAGCTAGCATGTGCTCATGTGAGTGGTGCATTAGCTGCTCCATGCAGGTGGCCATCCTTTCCATGGAAGAGCACATCATTGCCATCGCCTGCGACACGGTGGTGCTCATGTTGGAGATGGACTCCTCCATTCTCTGCACATTTGTAGACATCACAGCTGCAAAACCTGCCAGAGCCTCCTGCATTTCTTGCTACCCCTCCAGGATCGCCCTCTTTCTCGATGGCCCCCGAGGTTCAGCGTCTGCATGCAGCTGAGCAGAGCTGGGAGCGTCCTGCACCCTCCGGCAAGGAGTCTCCACTGCTCTCCCTGTCTCCACCATCTGCTCTTGCTCACTTGTGCCTTGTGAGACACCAGGTGACAACACTATATCTCGCGTGGGACCCACAGATGTGTGCGTATCTGTGCTGGTGCTGGGTGCGCTTGGGTCTGCTGACGGTGCACCCTCAGAGGCTGGAGGCTCCTCTGAGGAGTCATTTTCCTCCTCCGGCTGGACAATGGTGGGGGGTGGTGGGTGCTTGATGGACCTGTGGGAGAGTAAAGAAATGTTTTCGAAATGTTATATTAAGAATGGGTAACAATACCATTATGCACATGATGAGCATTCACTGGCTGCTGACATCAGTCACCATATGAGTGACTGCTGTATGCCATGTAGCTGTATGAGATGTAATTCTGTCACCAGGTTGCTGGGAGGTCCCCCTCTATCTCCCACCGCCAGCAGCTCTGCAGCTCTTGAGACCTCCATGGCCACCTCCTCTGCTGGAGTTAAAGAGCTGAAAGGTGGAGGGCCACCTCCGGTTCTCTCCCTCTCCGTGTTGTTCTGCGCTCTCTTCTGCAAGGAGGGAAAGAAGAGAAGTTTGAGTGAGAGCGATGGCACGAGTGTAAAGAATGTGTGGGTTACATCTGTAGAGGGTGACTATGAGCAAGTGTGGTGCCAATGCCAAATGGCCTCCTTGTGTGGTGTTAGTTGGTCTGATTGCATTAGGATGAGGGTGAATGTGAGGAGTGGTTAGTAAGAGGGGGATGTGAGTATGTACATAGAGAGAGGGATGGGTGGATGTGTAAGGTATGTTGGTGTGAGGAATGATGTGCAGGAGTAGGCTTGGGAAGGCAGAGTGATGGGGATGTGGTGACAGGCACAGCAGGATGAAGGTGAGTGGGGCTTTGCACTCACCTGTCCTGATCTCATCAGATCATTGAAGCGCTTCCGGCACTGCACCCAGGTCCACGTCACCACATCACTGCTGTTCACCTCCTCAGCTATTTGGAGCCAGGCTCTTTTTGTCTCCTGGGGAGGTCTCTTCCATCCATCTGCAGGGAAGAGGACCTCCCTGTGTGCTCTGACTCCCTCCACAAGAATATGTAGGGAATCATCGGAAAACCTGCGTGCACCCCTCTGTTTTGGGGAAATCATGTTTACAAGTCTCAGCAATAACAAGATCCTCCAATACTCCCTCCACACTCCTAGATGAACCTTCAAATGCGATGTGGCCAAGGCTGCTTTAAATATCCTCACTGGAAATGAGTCATCGGATGATGTCATCAGACCCGCACCATTTAATAGGGCCAGGAAATGCGCATGTCTGCCTTAATAGGGGCCATTAACTGAAAGTCACTCTGAGGAGCGGGATCATGAATACAACGTGGTACCGACCCGCCATGCGGCCCATATGCACCCGACCCATCTTAGTAAGGAAAATTCCGGCCTCTGTCTCTGATGATAGATTCCAGTAACTTCCCCACAATTCATGATAAATTGACAGATCTATAGTTACCTTGTTTCTCTCTCCATCTTTTCTTAAATAATGGAGCGACATTTGCTATTTTCCAAACCAAAGGCACAATTCCTGAATCCAGAGACCTTTGGAAAATTATGATGGATGTATTTGCAATTTCCACACCTTTTTCTTTTAATTCCCTGGGGTGGAAACCATCAGATCCTGAAGATTTGTCTACCTTAAGTCCCAATATTTTCTCAGTTACCATTTTTTAACTTATATTAAATCCACTAAGATCCTCCCCAAGACTTATTTTGAGGTTTTATTCATTCGTTCCTGGGATGTGAGCATCACTTGTTAGGCCAGCATTTATTGCCCATCCCTAATTGCTCTTGAGAAGGTGATGGTGAGCCGTCTTCTTGAACCGCTACAATCCATGTGATGAAGGTACTCCCACAGTGCTGTTAGGAAGGGAGTTCCAGGATTTTGACCCAGCGACGATGAAGGAACGGCGATATATTTCCAAGTCAGGATGGTGTGTGACTTGGAGAGGAACTTGGAGGTGGTGGTGTTCCCATGTGCCTGCTGCCCTTATCCTTCTAGGTGGTAGAGGTCGCGGGTTTGGGAGGTGCTGTTGAAGAAGCCTTCGCAAGTTGCTGCAGCACATCTTGTAGATGGTACACACTGTACTGGTGGTGGAGAGAGTGAATGTTTAAGGTGGTGGATGGGGTGCCAATCAAGCGGGCTGCTTTGTCCTGGATGGTGTCGAGCTGCTTGAGTGTTGTTGGAGTTACACTCATCCATGCAAGTGGAGAGTATTCCATCACACTCCTGACTTGTGCCTTGTAGATGGTGGAAAGGCTTTGGGGAGTCAGGAGGTGAGACACTTGCCGCAGTATACCCAGCCTCTGACCTGCTGTTGTAGCCACAGTATTTATGTTACTGGTCCAGTTAAGTATCTGGTCAATGGTGACCCCCCCAGGATGTTGATGGTGGGGAATTCGTCAATGGTAATGCTGTTGAATGTTAGGGGGCGATGGTTAGAATTTCTTGGAGACAGTCATTGCCTGGTACTTGTTTGGTACAAATGTTACTTGCCACTTATCAGCCCAAGCCTGAATGTCATCCAGGTCTTGCTGCATGTGGGCATGGACTGCTTCATTATCTGAGGAGTTGCGAATGGAACTAAACACTGTGCAATCATCAGCAAACATCCACACTTCTGACCTTATGATGGAGGGAAGGTCATTGATGAAGCAGCTGAAGATGTTTGGGCCTAGGACACTGCCCTGAGGAATTCCTGCAACGATGTCCTGGGGCTGAGATGATTGACCTCCAACAACCACAACCATCTTCCGTAGTGCTAGGTATGATGCCAGCCCCTGATTCTCATTGTACCGTTGTACTGCTTGTATTTTGTTCTCTTCCTCCACTGTGAAAATAGATACAAAGTATTAATTTAACAAGTATGCTATTTTCCTATTATTCAATATAGTCTCACATGCAACTGTCTTTAGTGGACCCACATTTCCCTTTACTACTCGCTTTCTCTTAATATATTTATAAAAACTTTTGCTGTTAGCTTTGATATCCCTTGCAGGATTTTTTTCACGTTCCCCTTTGCAACTCTTATTACTTTGTTTGTATCCCAATGTTGCTTTTTATAGCTCTCCCAGTCCACTTTTCCTTGCTTTTGTGCCAACCTTTCCTTTTAGCTTGATACTGTCTCTTACTTTATTTGTTAACCATGGCTACTTAACTGCACAAGTGGAGCTTTTGCCTTTTAGGGGTATGTACTAATTTTGTATCATATCAAATACTTCTTTGAACAATTCCCACTTTTTACATAGGATTACATAGCATATACGGCACAGAAACAGGGCATTCGGCCCAACCAGTCCATGCCGGCGTTTATGCTCCACTCGAGCCTCCCCCCATCTTTCCTCATCTAAATCTATCAGCATAACCCTCTATTCCCTTCTCCCTTATTTGCTTATCTCACTTCCCCTTAAATGCATCTATACTATTTGCTTCAACCACTTCCTGTGGTAGTGAGTTCCACATTCTCACCACTCTCTGGGTAAAGAAGTTTCTTCTGAATTTGCCTGTAGGTTTGCCCAGTAACAGTTCAGCCCAGTTTACTGTGGTCAATTTATTTCTTATCCCTTCGATGTCTGCCTTACTTAAATTTGAAACCTTGGTTTGTGACTCTCCCTTTGCCCTTTCAATCCTAATATCAAATTCAATCATATTGTGGTCGTTATTCGCAAGGTGCTTCCTTACCGTCAGATTGTTGACTAATTCTGGTTCATTACTCATCACTAAACCTAGTATGATCCATTCCCTTGTCGGCTCTAAAAGATATAGGGGGTAAAATTCGGTATCGACCATTCTGGGCTGCTAACATCGCCTGGGCGCTAATTAGGACCGGCGACCGCGAAATTGAATTTTGGCGCCCCAAGAGGGAAATGGAGCATTAAGTTAAGCGCTCCACTTCCTTCTTGGAGCGCAACTGGCAGCAGGCGGGGTGGAGACTTCAGCAACGCTGCACACTGGGCCGTGCCGCGCTGCCGCGTTCAAACACTCCGTCCCTCCCTTAAAGGGAAGGGCCATCACTGCAGGCTCTGCAATAGAAAAATTACCTACCTGGAACACCAAGGCAGCCGCGATCCCGCGTGATCAGACTGGCACTGAAGCTGAGTGCCGGGCTGATCGACCATGGGCAGGTACCCACGAAACAAACTTCAACAGGAAAGGTAAGTTTTTTTTTTACTTGCTTCGGCCACCTCGCCTTTAATCATCGCCCTGAAGCGGCCGGCCGCCCGATCCACGCCTCCTGCAGCTGTCGGTGTTTTCAACCAGCAAGGCGGCAGAGGACGAAAGTCAATTTTGGGTCCGGGGCGCTGTCGGGGCGATGCGCACACCGAAGATGTCACAATCTCCAGGCGAAGGAGACCGGGGCGCAACACCATAGTACCACCGCAAAACTCCCGCCGAATATGGCGGGAGTCGATGTCAGTGCCGCGCCCGGTCGCAAAGCCATTTGTGCCCCGTTAGCACCCACCGGGGACAATAACGGGAGGCACAAAGGCACCCAATATCTGGCTCCCAATTTCTCGCCCAGAGGGCCTGAATTTGCTACTCACGTTTTGCATCCTTTGCTTTTCCTTTACCCATACTGTTTCCATTACTTGATCACCCTGACTGAAATCCCTTCTTTCTACTGCGGTAATTATGTCTTTTAGCAATATTTCTGGGGAATTCATCTGGTTTGATATCACAGCAAGGCAGCAGTGAGACAGGCTCATCCAATTTTACTGGGTTGCGCTCATGTTGCTTTACAAACTTCGACAGCCAACAGATAGGACTTCCAATCCCTGAATATACAGATTCTGTGTGACAACATGTGAAGGAGCCTGCATGTCAATGTCAGATTTTTTGCAAGTTGTCACAATGCATTCATCCTTTGGAATGCAACCCTCCCTGAGCCCTTCAAGGAAAAAAGTTAGAAGAACATAAGAACATACGACGTAGGAGCAGGAGTAGGTCATTTGGCCCCTCGAGCCTGCTCCGCTATTCAGTAAGATCATGGCTGATCTGATCTTGGCCTCAACTCGACTTCCCTGCCCGCTCCCCAAAACTCTTGACACCCTTATCTGTCTATCTCCGCCTTAAATATATTCAATGACCCAGACTCCACAGCTTCTGGGGCAGAGAATTCCACAGATTCACAACCCTCTGAGAGAAGAAATTCCTCCTCATCTCCATTTTAAATGGGCAACCCCTTATTCTGAGACTATGCCCCCTAGTTCTAGATTCCCCCACGAGGGGAAACATCCTCTCAGCATCTACCCTGTCAAGCCCCTTCAGAATCTTATATGTTTCAATAAAATCCCCTCTCATTCTTCTAAACTCCAATGAGTATAGGCCCAACCTGCTCAACCTTTCTTCATAAGACAACCCTTTCCTCTCCGGAATCAACCTCATGAACCTTCTCTGAACTGCCTCCAATGCAAGTATATCCTTCCTTAAATAAGGAGACCAAAACTGTACGCAGTACTCCAGGTGTGGTCTCACCAACGCCCTGTACAGTTGTAACAGGACTTCCCTACTTTTATGCTCCATTCCCTTTGCAATAAAGACCAACATTCCATTTACCTTCCTAATTACTTGCTGTATCTGCATGCTAACTTTTTGTGATTCATGTAAAAGGATCCCCAGATCTCTCTGTACCTCAGCATTTTGTAATCTCTCCCCATTTAAATAATAATTTGCTTTTTTATTTTTTCCTACCAAAGTGGATAACCCCGCATTTTCCCACATTATACTCCATCTGCCAGATTCCTTCCCACTCACTTAGCCTATCTATATCCCTTTGGAGATTCTTTGCGTCCTCCACACAATTTGTTTTCCCACCTATCTTTGTATCATCAGCAAATTTGGCTACATTACACTCGGTCCCTTCATCCAAGCCATTTATATAGGTTGTAAATAGTTGAGGCCCCAGCACTGAACACTGCGGCACCCCACTAGTTGCAGTTTGCCAACCATGTCAGTGGATGGTTTATGGGTGACAAGGCTTATCTCCTGTTCACATGAATGTAAAGTTTCCAAAATTTGCAGATCCCCAAAAATCTAAGGGAAAAAAAATAAGGACTTTGGAACTTTAAAGGAACATGTCTGGACATGCACAGCACGTGGGATCTACCTCTGTAAATAGCAGTCTTGAGGATTGGATTGTCTGGGAATTCAAGCCCCAGCAAACATTAACATTTGGACAATAGGCCCTGGGAGAAGGCCGCCCCACCCAAAACACAGAACCCATTAAAGGAGACGCATAAAGATGGGAATGCTAGGCCCAGCAAGAAACCCAAAACATGAGGACAATGCAAACTTCAATAAAACAACAGATCAACAGGACGCAAGCCATTTGACTCTGTAAAAGCCGTTACTGGTAACGAGGTTTTTCAATTGACCAGGATTTGATTTGGTTTGGCATAGTTGAAGGCCCATCAAAATTTTACAAGACAATGAACAGGCCTCACCTGAAACCAATTCACTTCATCACAAAACCAGTTTTAGTGAGGAGTTTTGGGAGGGGGGGGGCGGCGAAAAGGACTATAATTGCAGCATGACCCAAGACTCTTTCTCTTTTGGACTCGCCGACAACGCTGGCACAGCTCTCTCTCTCTCTCTCTCTCTCCGCTCTCTCCGCTCTCTTCTCTCTCTTCTCTCTCTCTCCGCTCTCTCCGCTCTCTCTCTCTCTCTCTCTCTCCTCTCTCCTCTCTCCTCTCTCCTCTCTTCTCTCTTCTCTCTCTCTCTCTCTCTCCGCACTCTCCCTCTCAGCTCTGCCCAGAAGCAGCATGTTGAAGGAAGACACTCGATGACCAGAACCACCATCAACTTACCTGGCTGGATTTTGCACTGTTAAAACCCCTGTTTGGTGAGCATTATCCCTGATCTCCTGAAACTGAAACCTAGCTAGATAGTGGGAGTTTTGGGAGGGATAAGGGTTTTTTTTGTATATTGTCATTCTCCCTCGCCTGTAACCGTGTGTTCCCCAAACCTGTTTAAGTGTGAAGTGTGTTTTAAGTTTGTTACCTTTTATTTTTAATAAAGGTTAAAATTCTTTCATCGGAACCTGTTGTCTACTGCATCTTTATTCACAACCCCTAAATAAGTCCAAGTTTTGAACCTGGGGCGTGGGAGCGATTCGAACCGCTCACTGAGTCAGGGGTAAGGCTGAACCCTACCACCACCACCCCATACATGAATAACACCACCACTAAGATCTGCACGAACAGCAGCAGAGGAGCATTGCAATGAGGACCAGGCCTCTACTAGAGTGCTCATTGAAAAAGCAGATCTTGAGAAATCTTCCTTTAGGACTAGGTGCTAATTCAAGAGAATATAATGTCCGCAAAAGCATAGTTTGTTGTGTGGTACTACAACCCAATAGATCATCAAATTAAGCAGCCTGAAGAAGTCAAAACAGTTCTTAAATTACTTAGAGTCAGGTCTGTTCATGCTCAATGAAACATTTCTATGATGGAAACCACAAGCTTAGAAACTGACCTGCTCATGAAGGGGTTCGAGATATTGAATGACAAATAATGACTATCTCACCTTTTATTACACTACAGTACAGAGTACACTAAAGTATTGTTCTACAGCTCCATTTACTTCCAATGTAGAAAGTTATCTGGCAGTTTATTTAGATTTCACAAAAAATACTAATTAGGTAGTTGTAAAGCATCTGTTGGAGTTAGGTCTTGAATGGTTTACTGTAGTTTGGTTTAAATTCAAAAAACATCTAATAGTGCGGAACTTCAGTATGTTGGTTAGTTGGTTGGTGTTCTGCTTGTACAGTGAAGTTGCACTATTTTACCGCATACATTATTGCCTTTGTAAGAATACCATCAGTGGCATACATCAACCCATATACACATAGATCATAAGAATACTGGAGTGTTTTCTTGCAATAATTCAGCTCCACGGTATGCAGCAACCAGAATCACTTTCATTCATAGTTGGACTCTGGAACGATTGGTGCTCTGGGGAGTGAAGGTTGATCTGACCTAATGTTTATTAACAAAAACACTGACACATGGATGAAATCCCCAGAAATTCGTCTCGGGCGGTGGCGCACAACGGGCAGTATCGGATCGGCCGTCCATTATACACAACACCTGATATTCAGTTCCATTGCAGTCAATGGGCCTAAGTTTCTGATCGGAGACTTCCTGCGGGCGGATGCCTCCGATCGGAAAAAATCTACGCACTTGCCTGCTGGCTCCGTAGGTCCCGAGGCTTGCGATCCTGGGCCTCTGCTCTACGAAATGCGCAGAGGCCCAGGTATCCCAGGGGCACATGCGGTTCGCAAGCGCCCCTGGGATCACATGGGCCATGGGGAACCAATCAAAGAAGTGAATCCCCATTCACACTTTTGACAGGTCTCTACGCGCAGATCTGTCAAAAGTATGAGTGGGGATCACTTAAAAAACACAGTAAAACATTAAATACATTTTTTTAAATCACATATTTAAAAATAATTAAAATGACATTAAATTAAATATTTTAAACAAATTTAATTAAAAAAATTAATTATTTATGGGGCTAAAAATAAACTTACCTTTTTTAAAAGTATTTTAAAATTATAAATCAGTGAAAATGTTTTATTTTTTAAAAACTCTTATGCTGGTAAAAGCAGGCCTTACGCAGGCTTTTACCAGGTGTGAGATTTTTAAAGGCTTTCAGCGGGCGGAGGTTGTGCAGAAAGCAGAACTCTCCCCCCCCCCCCCGCAGAGGCCCTTCTCCAGGGCAGGCGGAGGATCTGTCAAGAGGATGATGGCAAGTGCCGGTTTTCAGCACTTGCGCGGCCCCTATGGGTGCGTACACACCTTGTACGCACCTCGTACGCACCCGTGGGGATCGGAAAATCCGGCCCATTAGAACTGAATATCAGGCGCTGTGTATAACGGGCGGCCGATCCGATACCGCCGCCCGAGACGAACTTCTGGGCCTTCGTGTCAGTGTGAAATGTTTGTGTGTGTAACTGGTTGAGATATGATAAGCTCAGAATATTAATTCAAAGTAGGTCGACTTAATAGGACAAAAATTTGAATTCGTAAAACTAAAAAAAGAAGTCGGAAGAACTTCTTTAGATAACATATTTGGAATAACCTCCCTGATCGGATAATAATGGGAAAGTACAGATAATGTTGATTTGTGAAAGGAGTGCAGCTTTCTTTTATACAAGTGGGATTTCTGATATTGCACAAAGCCCGGGTATTTCCCACCGAGTTGCTTTCAGTTTCCTGTGTATCGCAGTGCAACCAGTCTGGACTGACAGTTCCTATTACTTCCTGGAGCATTCTGCTAAGAAGGAGTTTGGGGATTCATTGTCCATTAACTGCAAGTTAACAGCAGTGCTAGTGGGGAAAGTTCGGTGACAGTTCAGACACATTTGGGTTATTTTTCGATCGAAACTCTTCCTTTGCCAACTCGGCTGCTATCCACTCATATCGAAACAGTAAGTTTAAAGACAAGGAAGGAGGGGGGAAAGCGGGAGAGCCAGCTGTTTGTTGTGTTCATTTTCAACAGCACAGATGTGCAGAGAGACAGTGGAGGAGCTCCAGACAACCTCGGTCACTGTTTCTATCGACACAAGGTAACAGGTGCTGGTCGCTTTCCCAGATTGGAGAGTGGATCGAGCCGACAGTCCCACTCGCACCCCGCAGATCCCAGCGCTTGGTTCCGGGTTCATCTGAGATTCCGAGATCCCGGAATCATTCGCAACAATAGTCAAGGCCTCGGAATTTGAATGGTGACTTTTCTTGAGTCAATTTGAACCCCTGTTTCGTGTTGAGCTGGCTGGATCTCCGCATTGTGGTTGGAACTAAGGTACAGTCTGACATTCAGAAACTTAAAGCATATTGCTTCCTTGATACTTCTGTAAAACATTGTGTGTGTGTGAATATGTGTGTGTGTCGGTCTCTGTGGCTTGCTTTGGGAAGGTCGCTGTACTAAAATCAGAGATAAATGAGCCCCTACATTTTGGACTTTAAAACAGTAACTCACATCAAACAAATAAGCATCTGTGAGCAAACTATCTCTCAGCAATCTCTGACATACTGTTACTTTCACTGCAATATATGAAAGGGTTCAATTCCCTTAACTTTATTTTCAGATTTAGAAGTTAAAAAGCCCGGATGTTTGGAACCAGAAACTGCCTCTTGCAACCGCAAAATAATTGAGGAAAATTGGGTTAAGGGATGGTGGAGGGGAGGGGGGGGGGGGGGATATTGGTTCAACAGAAATAAATGCAGTAAACAGTTTAACATTTTCAGTACAATCAGCCTCAGTATTCCTGTAACGAGAAAGGAGTAAAAGCAGCCAGAGATCCCACTGCTGGTCTCTATCAAATAACTCGTGCTGGAAAGTGGAAAGCTAAAAAAAAACAATCTCAAGCGCAGTCCATTAGTTTCTGTGGCTCCATTAGAGAGCAGTAGTTCATCAGTAATCTGTATTGCTTCTTATGCCAGAAACATCAACAGATTTATGCCCCAGTTACCTCTTGCATTGGTGCAATGTGGACATTGGCCTCCTCACTGACTTAAGATGTGCAATAAAACTGCTGAACTGGCTTAATTTCTTGGGTACATAGCCCGAAAAATGTAGCCTTGTTGCATTAGCACCATGCACCACCTTAAATTATAAACTCGGGCAGCCGATGGAACTGCTGGGAAACATTCAGAGATTGTTAAACACAGAGATAAACTAGAAAAGTATTAGGTTAGTTAAATGAGTCATTACTGATTGCACATTGTGTTTATCCAGTAATTGCTGAGCTGTAGAGAGACCAGGAAGGTCTGGGTTTTAATCCCTGGTTGTGGAGCTCTAGGATTGTCCTGACTGTTCAGTTGCAATGCAACCTGTGATGGAATAACCTGCCAACACTCACTCCTCCAAACAGGATTTCCACTGATCTTCCACTGAGGTTATGGTGGGAGATCGGGGAACCTCCACGAAAAATCTGCCCTTTTATATCAGGGCTTGCACAATGAATAATGGCCAATTGAGTGAAGTATCAAAAACCAACTCTTGCCAGTGGAACTGAATACTCTCTCTCATGGAGTCAACGACTACAGAGGAGGAGGGCAATGGAGAATATTACCAAGAAAAGAAGTGCTAATAATAAATGAAGTATGGAGTTATTACCGATTTCATTTGTATACTGTTGTCAGTTCACAGATTCTGGGATTCTTGCTGTGAGAATTGTAGGAAAACACTACAAAATGCACTTAGTTTTAACAGTAACACGTGAAATAATTCTGATCATTCAAAATTTTCTAGCACTACAAGTGTATCTGATGTGAGTTTTAGTTCAGTGATATATGGTTATTTGAAATTCCTGTCAAAACCTAACTAATGATACAAAGGAAAAGTGAAATCAGGTTTGATTAGATCCCTGAGTGTTTAATGATTTTTCTGTATTGTCCTTAGATCAGCAGGTGAACTGAAGTCTGGAAATGGGTTCATACCATACAATAAGTCTTCTTTATGTCATCTTATACGCAAGCACACCTTCTGCACAGAGTAAGTACTGAAGTGCTTCTCAGTATATAACTCATTCAACACCGATTGTCATTGAGGTAATCTGACTTAATGAAAATGATTGTTTTTCAGAGTTCGTGACTTTAGATTGTGACCATTCAGTGACAGGAATATTTAATGAAGACACCATACTACCATGCACATTCAAATCAACAAAGGTGAACAAGTTTAGTTTCATCGAACTGAGTAAATATGGAGAAGGTGAAAAAATAACACCTGTCTTTAACTCAGAGGGAAGTGTCGAAGGAGCTCAGGGTCGAATTAAATTCCTTCAAGATTCACAAGATATATCACTGGTAATTGAGAAAACACAAGTGTCAGATAGTGGAAGCTATCAATATTATTTGGAAACTGTTGCTGGTTACGACAGTCAAGACATCACACTGAAGGTTAAAGGTGGGTTAAAGTGTACTTTCTCTGCTAGTTTTTCTTGTAGAATATTGGTTGCCTCTAATTGGCAACAAATTCCAGTTTTATTCTAATCCTATAAAAGCTTGACATGTGCATTAGGCAAACAGAATGTTATAATGTGGGTCATGATTGGGGAGGAAAGAAAGAATAATTATGCATTTGTATAGCACCTTGCACATCCTCAGAACATCCCAAAACCTATTACAGCAACTGATTGCTTTGAAGTGCAGCCAATGCTGTTATGTAATCAATTACAGCAGCCAACTTGCATATAGAAAAGTTCCACAAAGAGCAAATGACTGAATGAATCCTCAGCTCATCTGTTTTTTGGTGGTGATAGTTGAACAACAAATGTCGGGCAGGATACCTGGAGAACACCTGCTCCTGTTTCAATAGTGCCACAGGATCTTTTCTATCCACCTGAGCAGGTAGATGGGGATCCCAATTTAATATCGCATCCGAAAGATGACATTTTCAACAATGCATGCTCCCTCAGTACTGCATTGAAGTGCTAGGCGAGATGATGTTCCTAAGTGCATAGTGGGACATTAAATGCACAGCCTTCTTACTCCGAAGTGGGATTGGTTCCAACGCAAAAGCAAAATACTGCGGATGCTGGAAATCTGAACTAAAAACAGAAAATGCTGGAAATGCTCAGCAGGTCAGGCGGCATCTGTGGAGAGAGAAACAGAGTTAACGTTTCAGGTCATTGACCTTTTGTCAGAACTGGAAAATGTTACAAATGCAACAGGTTTTATGCAAGTACAGAGGCAGCAAAAGTCGGGGGGGTGGGAGGAGAGAGGAAAGAACAAAAGGGAAGGTCTGTGATAGGGTGGAAGGCTGGAGTGATTAAATGACAAAAGGGATGATGGTGCAAGGCAAAAAGGGATGGTAATGGGACAAGTAAAGAAACAAAAGATGGGTCTAGAGTAGCTGTAAGTGGCAACAACAGTACCATTACCTGCTGTACGAAAAAATGGCAGCGGTGGTTATGATCTGAAATTGTTGAACTCAATGTTGAGTCCAGAAGGCGGTAAAGTGCCTAATCGAAAGATGAGGTGCTGTTCCTCGAGCTTCCGTTCAGCTTCATTAGAACCGTGTAGAAGGCCGAGGACAGAGAGGTCGGAGTGCGAGTGGAACAGAGAATTAAAATGGCAACTGATTCAAGCTAATACATTCATCTATTTTCAATCAGCAGCAACATTAAAAAAAAACTCCCATTCAATAACACGATTTTGTAATGCTGCTAAACAGTGCTGTGGCGAGTGAATGCTACAGTATATTTTTTTTGAGTTTACAGTTTAAGAAAGCAATTTCTTATTTTCCATTTTTAATATTGTTAAAACATGGCAAATGTGTGAGTTAACATGGGCGTTAGACTGTACCAGATTAAATTATGGTGGATTTTGGGATTTATAAAATCCTGCTTCATTCCTTACCTATCCATACTAATTAAGCAATAATATCAGTGCAAATCCATCACTAGATTGGCAGAGGACAGAGATGTACACCAGAAAAATATGCAAGATGTATGAACAAGCTACTTTCCAAATTAGACAAAAATGATAGAGAAAGGTGCAGCCTAATCTGAAACTCCCTGAACAGTTTCAAATTCAGGTATTCAGAAATCAGATCAAAATGACAAATTGGTACCATGAAATGTTTTCCTCTATCACAGCCCTAACCTAAGGTAACCTGAATATAACCAGACTAATGTCATAAATCTAGGAATTATTGTTTACCAAGAATAGTTTGTTATTTTTTGCTGGGTTGGGCGGGGCAGTGTAAAAGCCGCCCCTGCATTATTCTACAGCTCTCTCTCATTACATTAATATCAATGTAATTGTCTTTTTCAGCACCGTACAGTTTGCCAGAAGTGACCTTATTCCCAAATCTCACAAGAACAATGAGAACAACAACCCTCACTTGTGAAACGACTGGATACCCACTAGCTCAGATTCACTGGTTTGTCTATGATAAAAGGAATCTCACATTCGAGGCTAAAAGTAGTAGTGTGAAAACCAGACAGGGGCTGCTCAAGATCACCAGCACGCTTCCAATCAAAGTAGCAGAAAGTGCCCTGGAAGGTAATTATACTTGTGCCGTGTGGAATGTGGAAGAGGAGAAATACGAGGTGCAGAAACACTTTCCAAGTAAGTTCATAGTATTTATTCAAAACAATCTCAGAAAATGGCTGTTTAAGGAATTGATATTGTTTTTATTTGTTCTCAAGATGTGGGCAATGCTACAAGACCGTACTTAATGCTCATGACTATTTTCCCTGAGAAGGTTGTGGGGCTTCTTTTTAAACTGTTGCAGTCCTTTTCCTCAGTGTTGTTTGAACTTCAACATATCTATTGATAATTAATATAGTCATAGAGAATAGAAATGAATGACATCATTATGCATACAAAGATTGAAGCTGGAATTTACAATTTATTATGTTTTTCTCCGAAAATTTTCAGTTCCAGTCTTGGATCTACCTAATCATGGTCGCCAAAGTGAAGAGAAAAAGAATAAGGTTATCACAGCAGTCTTTGTCATTGTTGGAGCACTTTTATCTGGAATAGCCATCTTGACAGTTTTGCGATTGAGGAGAAAATTCTGTCCAGGTATGATGGTTGTGTAAATGTTTCTGATTTCTTTTAAAACATTTGAGTCTTTATTACATAAATTATGACATCATCTTATGTTTTAAAATACTTTTGGTTAGTGCTTCTTTTGAATAAGCCCATCATCTGGCAGCCTGACAATTCAGTTTAACCATATGTTGTGCCAACCGTGCAAGTTCCAAGGCTTAATAAAAAGAAAGATGCAACAGAATCTGAAACACTTTGAATGTTTTCTGTCCTTCTAATTCACTTCCCAGAGTTGTGTGACTTAGATAAGCTGTTGACTGAACCACTGGAAGTTCAATACCCTTATCTTACTGAGCAGGAAAACGTTTGCTGAATAGTTTGCTCAAGTGAAATATAGAGGCGTCTAAAGCTAAGAATGTTGCCGAATTAGTTACAATCTTCAGATTTCCTTATGTTGTAGTTGGATAAAGTAGTTGGGTGAAGAGGGAGTAGGTAATGTGCCAACATAAGCCATGCATCCCCCCCCACCGACCTCTCTCCCACCGAGAGAAGGAAGAACAGCCGCAGATGAGTCACACTGAGCTGCTCTGGTGCACCTTCTATTGAGCCATATCCAGCCATCGAGCAGCGTTGGAAGAGATGTGGGAAAAAGTCCCCTGTGGTGTCTCAAGTACCAAGTTATGGTGTTTGGTATAGGGAAAATTAAATGGGTGAGGGGAAGGAAGGAAACATTCTTTAAGTAGGAACTGAAACTTAAAAAAAAAAAATTCTCTAGTTGTGGGTGTCGCTGGCAAAGCCGGCATTACATCCTTATACATGATTAGAAGTTTTGGAACTATAAGAAATAATGAACTGCAAATTTTCACAGCTGGAAACTTTAATTTAAATCAGATTTTGTGTACCAGAAATAATTATTTTTTTTTGCTTTTTCTTTCAGTAATTGGGGAAGAATCCACAATCCCAATGGTAGGTGTGATTTCAAACATTAGCTTATTTTTTGAAGGACTTGTGTCACTGTTTTCATAATTTCTATTTTTTTTTTAACAGATGCCAAGTGACCAGAAGGCTGATGTTTAATAGTGATCGAAATGAATAATTCTTATTTCTATTTGTGAAGAATGCACTGACATCAATGTCATGGACTACTTTAAGAACATTTCGTGACATGATGCTTCAAATGTACAGCCCAGCCATGTCCTTTTGTAACCTGTGAATAATGAAATGTGAATTTACATCACACAGATTAATTCAAGCACTGTCACTTTCCTCTCCAATGACAACTATTTTTTTAAATGCAGTTACTGTCCAGGATAGTAAACCTGATTGACCTGTGGCACTTTGCTGAACTCTTCACTATTAGTTTTGTCTATAAAGAGACAATGCCACATATTGGTTGTCTACTAGCGCCATTGGTAAATCACTGGGTCCCCAAACAGAAGACTGCACACGAGAGAGCTTCGCCCTCAATCCTGGCTGGTCTCATTCAAGGAGTATCATTATTTTACAGCTGGGATAGTAAATGGATCAGTGCGTGACATCACTACACTGTAAAAGGGGAAGAAAATTTAGGCCCAGTTGTACTTTGAGAATATGCTTCCTGTTGGTTGATTACAGAAATATCGTGAAAAGGTTTGTGTGCTGGACTGGACTTCTCTCTCAGTGAAAGGGGAAATGTGGTTGCTGGCGGCTACATGGGAAAACTGAAGTAGAGAGAGGATCGCCTTATTTTCAAAATTGTGCAAATGGACAATTATATTTACATATTAATAATGACTGTAAATCACTTTAATGTAAATCAAGTTGATCTTCTACTTTGTCCTCCAACATATTGATTTACTGCTTTGTCCTATGGCACAGTTGAAGCCAATCGATACAAGCGAATAAATGTACAATTTTATTGTAAAATCCGATTTGACTGAGATGCTGGGTCGTATTTTTTGGTGACTAACATAAGTAAATACATTTTTAAAAAGTATGAATTTTTTTACTTTATCACTGTTTTGTATTATAGATTATGTGCAAAGATGACATACCTTGTAAAGTTTAATAAACATGATTATCATGTTTATCTGCTTTGTTCATTTGCTAAAATTCTAGACTATTTTTCCCACAATAGATGTATCTTTCTCCTTAAAAGAAAAAGAGACTTGCATTTATATAGCGCCTTTCACGACCACCAGATGTCCCAAAGCGCTTTACAGCCAATGAAGTACACTGTTGTAATGTGGGAAACGCAGCAGCAAATTTGCGCACAGCAAGCTCCCACAAACAGCAATGTGATAATGATCAGATAAACTGTTTTAGTGATGTTGATTGAGAAATAAATATTGGCCAGGACACCGGGGGATAACTCCCCTGCTCTTCTTCGAAATAGTGCCATGGGATCTTTTATGGCCACCTGAGAGGGCTGACGGGGCCTCGGTTTAATATCACATCCAAAACACGGCGCCTCTGACAGTGCAGCACTCCCTCAGTACTGGAGTGTCAGCCTAGATTTTTATGCTCAAGTATCTGGAGTGGGACTTTGAACCCACAACCTTCTGAGTCAGAGATAAGTGTGCTACCAACTGAGCCACAGCTGACACTTTAAACTGATGGGAATTATAGGCGGCAGTATACGAACCTGCGCTGGGAGGCCCCAATGGATTTCTATTCCATCGCCTTAACCACTCGGCCATGACTACTCGGTACACTAATTACAGCAAATGCTGTGTAAGAATCTCGAGGAAAACCTTATCACGAAGAGATTTACAAAATAACAGAGTCTCTGATTTAAGTTAAAGCTCCACTAAAATCATGGAGTCTGAGCCCAGTTTTGCTCTTAGTATAAACTAACTTTGATGATCCCATACCTGTATCAGAATGAGCAATCGTTAGTGCTTTCCAGATATTCCTGAACAGGAAATTAATTATTCAGAGTTTGTCAAATAAGAATTCCATAAAACCAGTTCTAGTTCATGCAAATCTTGCATCCTGCCTTTGGAAAATGTGTGCTTTGAAGCTCATTATCTTAGCACAAACACTTGGATAGCTAATTTCATACATAGTGTCACTTGTATGTTAATAGCTTTCCTTTTAACAGATTCTACCCTTCCCTCTGTAGAAGGCATTGACTCCTTGCTGCATTATTGTTCTATGGTTGCCCAACATGCTCTATTACTCCTGTGTCGGCCTTGGCTATGAATGTTAGCAGGCTACTTAACAATGGGATGCTTCACAACCATGCCTGACACTTAAGGGCCAATTTTAACTTGGCGTCACTGGGTCTGTAGTGGCCTTAAAATGGGGTTTGTAGTCAGCGTCCCGTTAATGCTGATGCTTTGGGACCCCGCCATTTTTACAAGTGCTTACTCCTGGGTTGTCGAAGCGTCTGCCTGTTTCAGACAATTGGCCCGTTTTAATATATAAATCGGGGTCTGATGACGGGGGCGGGCATAGGACACCGATTGCCATTTTATGACAGAACTGATTGAGTGTACGTGTGCACGTTTTATTGCCACTACAGCCAAAGAGGTCCAAAAACATAAGTTTGAATAATTTTGTGGGCTATACTCCTTCTTTCGTATGACAGGAAAACCTTATTATGGCATGTGGGGCAATGAGGAGCAGGAGTGCTCTTCCAAGCCAGACAAAAATAATTTGGTCAACTGGCGCTCTGGGTTTCACTCTCTTCCCCCCACACTGTCCCCACTTCCCCGTGATTGCTATCCCTCCAGGGCCTACCTTGGCTGCTGGCTGGGCCACGTGATATTGCACCAGGCCAAATCCAGCGAGCTGCAGCCCGTTCACGTTGCTTCTATTTAAATGAGGGCCTTGCCTCAAAATGGCTCCATCCTCTTCACTGCCGGAACAGGTAGCTGGCTGGCGTGCTCCACCGGTCGCCTGCTCAATAGTTCAAATCTAGCCCTTATGCACTTCTAGCAGCAGTCCTGGCCAATTCCCACCACAATAGTGCAGGGGTGCTGAGGTCAATTGTGGTCTGCCCACTCCTTCCCCAGCTGAGATCAGCTAACTGAGCATAAACTTTCTCCCTCATGTCCGCCCCCCTGCTCTATCCAAGCTCATTCCAGCTGAGACCTACCTGCTGCTCCCTCCCTTAACTCCATCCCACTAAACTCCTGACTACCCAAACTCCGTGCCTGCCCCATTTTGCTTAACATTGTAAATATCTCCAACGAGAGAGTCTAACCACCTCCCCTTGACATTCAATAGCATTACCATTGGCGAATCCCCCACCATCAATATCCTGGGGCGTCACCATTGTGCAGAATCTTAACTTGACCAGCCACATAAATACTGTGACTACAACAGCAGGTCAGAGTATTCTGGGTATTCACCTCCTGACTCCCCAAAGCCTTTCCACCATTTACAAGGCACAAGTCAGGAGTGTGATGGAATATTCTGCACTTGCCTGGATGAGTGCTGTTCCATCAACACTCAAGAAGCTTGATACAATCTACGACAAAGCAGCCCGCTTGATTGACACCCCATCCATCACCTTAAACATTCACTCCCTCCACCATGCACCGTGGCTGCAGTGTGTACCATTTACAAGATGCACTGCAGCAACTTGCCAAGGCTTCTTCGCAGCACCTCCCAAACCTGCGACCTCTACCACCTAGAAGGACAAGGGCAGCAGGTGCATGGGAACACCACCACCTCCAAGTTCCCCTCCAAGTCACACACCATCCTGACTTAGAAATATATAACTGCTCCCTCATCATCACTGGGTCCGAATCCTGGAACTCCCTCTCTAATAGCACTGTGGGAGTACTGTAAAATTCACAAATTATCGCAATTTTGAAATAACGAGAAAGAGAGATACAGATTCGTTAAAACAGTTTTATTTCAGCAAAATGCTGTCAGGTTTCAAAACGGACACAAGAAGCCTGTAAAATGGCCGCCGCGCCTCATGGCAGAAGTTTCTAGACTTTTCAGTAGGCAGACAAGATGGCGTTCCAATAAACATTTCAGCAAGATCGGACAATACTCAGCATATATTGATATAAGACAAGACGCGATCGATTTGCATTTTGACACAAAAGCAAGAAATATAAGTGCTGGAAGCATTTTCCAGGCACAAGCAAGAGACTATTGTACTGGGCAATCAGAGGCCCATCCATAGACATTAATCCAAAAACTCCCCGCAGCTCTACAATGAGAGAGCCATTTGCGGGTGCTTACACAAGAATTTGGAGGCCCCCAAAACCCCTCCAGGGAGACTCCTAGCCGGTTCCACAATGGGAGACACATTAACGGGTATTTAGCCAGTTACAAGTATCACCGAAACCCATTAAAGACAAGAACCACCCCATACAAGAAGTTTGAGCGCCAAAACATGACAAAAGATGAACATTAAGATTGGGCGGGAGATAAAGAATTACAGTACTATAACTGTAGTGAACAAACGTCCATCTTTCTCTTATCCTCTCGACTCTTATCTCTGCTGACTATCGACTCGGGCCGAACTCGCGTGCTCTTGCTGTCCATCGAACTCTTGTTCCACGGATCTTTTCTGGAGTCGACCTCGTGGCTTGCCGCGAAGATCTGTGAAGAGCTGGACTGCGAAGGCCAGTAAGCGGGTGCACCATCCCGAGGGTCGGTAAACGGTGTAGGGACTCGAAGGCCCGACGAAACGAAACAAGACAAGAAGAAGAAGACGACTACACGTGCCGCCGCGGTCAGTAAACCCCGACCGCGCCCGAAAATACATTGACCATTTTTGAACTCTATAGGTTACTACACGAACTGGCCCAAGAAGACTTTTCTTCGAGTTCTACCGACAACCGGTGTCGGCACAGGAGAACTCTCCTTCGAATTCTATCAGGAATCCGAGGTCAACACAGATCTTCATGACAGCAGACGTTCCAGCCTGCTAGCCGGAGCAGAGCGAGTAAATAAGTGGGGTACAGAGACCCCTGATCAACACGTGAATAGTCAGGTGCTGTGGCGAAAACAGCCGAGCACCGTTGTAGAATTCTCCGAGGTGTCACGAGTGGTGAGCATGTTTCTCGATCCTACAGATCTAGATTAGAGCAGGCATTGATAGGGGAGGGTGATTTTATTAAGGATAATTATAATGTGTGTCCCCTTTTACGATGTGTCGTGCGCTCCTCATTTCCCTAAACCTAGTTTTATAGATTTATGTAAGCTTGTACTGTCATTAATCTGTGTTTATGACATGTATTTCGTAATCTTGAACAATATGCAATAAAGATTTTCCATTTCGTACTATTCAACCGAGTCTACCTGAGTTTTCTCTGCATTACTGCTCTCGCACCTAAGTCCAGTGTCAGAACTGTAAGGGCGAGTGGGTCGAACCACTCACAGGTGTCTAGTGCTACAAGGCTGGCTGGAGACCAGAGCAGGCAATAAGGCCTAACCCCGCACTAGCACCCAGGTGAAGCACAGAGCCGCAAATCCCTTACAGTACCTTCACCACACGGAGTGCAGCGATTCAAGGCGACGGCTCACCACCACCTTCTCAAGGGCAATTATGAATGGGCAATAAATGCTGGCCTTGCCAGCGACGCCCACATCTCGGAAATGAATTTTGTTTTTTTTATCTCTCTTCAGCAATCAAATCTTCTAGTTTTATTTCCGGAAATAAAATCACCAAATGACGTTCTCTGACTGTGACTGTGGTACATTATTCTTCCTTCATGACCTGCAACCTTCGACATAGTCAACCTTGCCTTCCTCCTCCAGTGCCTCCACTCTGTTGTCCAGCGCTGTGCGACTGTCCTGACTTGTTTCAACACAGCTCCTAATTGCGATTTCGGGCCTGAGCTGACTCCACAGTGACGCAGAGAGAGACTCCCTGGATTATAAAAAAGCAGCAAAACTTTATTTTTTCTCTTTAAGCAAAAGTTCTTACAGAAAGAACACAATGAAGATTATTTTCAGTAGGAAAGTTACAATTTTAGAACGAACATTATTGTCTTTTATATTTTATATTGACAGATCTCATTCCAGCTAATGATATAAATGAGAAGTCGCACAATACCAGGTTATAGTCCAACAGTTTTATTTAAAATTACGAGCTTTCGGAGCTGTTGCCCCTTCTTCAGGTAAAGGTACAATGAGGGAATCTATTACACAGCTAATGATATGGCTGCATTGGGCTTGCACTCCATCTAGTGTTTTCAGTAAAGGAACCGTTCGACTTTTTTCAACGTGAGAGAATAGCTCCCCTTGCTGGAATGAAAACTATCAAATTCTGTTATTGAAATATGTTTCGAAGGATGTTTTATTTATCATATTCATCTGGGTAATTCAAGGTTTATCACAACCAACAGTGCTGGTGGGGAAAGTTCAGTGACACCTCAGGCACATTTGGGTTATTTTTCCATCGAAACTCTTCCTTTGCCAACTTGGCTGCTATCCACTCATATCGAAACAGAAAGTTTAAGGAGGGGGGAAAGCGGGAGAGCCAGCTGTTTTCTGTGTTCATTTTCAACAGCACAGGTGTGCAGAGAGACAGTGGAGGAGCTCCAGACAACCTTGGTCACTGTTTGTACTGACACAAGGTAACAGGCGCTGGTCGCTCTCCCAGACTGGAGAGTGGATCGAGCCGACAGTCCCACTCGCTCCTCGCAGATCCCAGCGCTTGGTTCCAATTCATCTGAGCAGATACTCCGCGCCGAGATCCCGGAATCATTCGCAACATATGTCAAATTCTCGGAATTTGAATGGTGACTTTTCTTGGGTCAATTTGAACCCCTGTTTCGTGTTGAGCTGGCTGGATCTCCGCATTGTGGTTGGAACTAAGGTACAGTCTGACATTCAAAAACTTAAAGCATATTGCTTCCTTGATACTTCTGTAAAACATTGTGTGTGTGTGAATATGTGTGTGTGTCGGTCTCTGTGGCTTGCTTTGGGAAGGTCGCTGTACTAAAATCAGAGATAAATGAGCCCCTACATTTTGGACTTTAAAACAGTAACTCACATCAAACAAATAAGCATCTGTGAGCAAACTATCTCTCAGCAATCTCTGACATACTGTTACTTTCACTGCAATATATGAAAGGGTTCAATTCCCTTAACTTTATTTTCAGATTTAGAAGTTAAAAAGCCCGGATGTTTGGAACCAGAAACTGCCTCTTGCAACCGCAAAATAATTGAGGAAAATTGGGTTAAGGGATGGTGGAGGGGAGGGGGGGGGGGCGGATATTGGTTCAACAGAAATAAATGCAGTAAACAGTTTAACATTTTCAGTACAATCAGCCTCAGTATTCCTGTAACTAGAAAGGAGTAAAAGCAGCCAGAGATCCCACTGCTGGTCTCTATCAAATAACTCGTGCTGGAAAGTGGAAAGCTAAAAAAAAACAATCTCAAGTGCAGTCCATTAGTTTATGTGGCTCCATTAGAGAGCAGTAGTTCATCAGTAATCTGTATTGCTTCTTATGCCAGAAACATCAACAGATTTATGCCCCAGTTACCTCTTGCATTGGTGCAATGTGGACATTGGCCTCCTCACTGACTTAAGATGTGCAATAAAACTGCTGAACTGGCTTAATTTCTTGGGTACATAGCCCGAAAAATGTAGCCTTGTTGCATTAGCACCATGCACCACCTTAAATTATAAACTCGGGCAGCCGATGGAACTGCTGGGAAACATTCAGAGATTGTTAAACACAGAGATAAACTAGAAAAGTATTAGGTTAGTTAAATGAGTCATGACTGATTGCACATTGTGTTTATCCAGTAATTGCTGAGCTGTAGAGAGACCAGGAAGGTCTGGGTTTTAATCCCTGGTTGTGGAGCTCTAGCATTGTCCTGACTGTTCAGTTGCAATGCAACCTGTGATGGAATAACCTGCCAACACTCACTCCTCCAAACAGGATTTCCACTGATCTTCCACTGAGGTTATGGTGGGAGATCGGGGAACCTCCACGAAAAATCTGCCCTTTTATATCAGGGCTTGCACAATGAATAATGGCCAATTGAGTGAAGTATCAAAAACCAACTCTTGCCAGTGGAACTGAATACTCTCTCTCATGGAGTCAACGACTACAGAGGAGGAGGGCAGTGGAGAATATTACCAAGAAAAGAAGTGCTAATAATAAATGAAGTCTGGAGTTATTACCGATTTCATTTGTATACTGTTGTCAGTTCACAGATTCTGGGATTCTTGCTAGAGAATTGTAGGAAAACACTACAAAATGCACTTAGTTTTAACAGTAACACGTGAAATAATTCTGATCATTCAAAATTTTCTAGCACTACAAGTGTATCTGATGTGAGTTTTAGTTCAGTGATATATGGTTATTTGAAATTCCTGTCAAAACCTAACTAATGATACAAAGGAAAAGTGAAATCAGGTTTGATTAGATCCCTGAGTGTTTAATGATTTTTCTGTATTGTCCTTAGATCAGCAGGTGAACTGAAGTCTGGAAATGGGTTCATACCATACAATAAGTCTTCTTTATGTCATCTTATACGCAAGCACACCTTCTGCACAGAGTAAGTACTGAAGTGCTTCTCAGTATATAACTCATTCAACACCGATTGTCATTGAGGTAATCTGACTTAATAAAAAATGATTGTTTTTCAGAGTTCGTGACTTTAGATTGTGACCATTCAGTGACAGGAATATTTAATGAAGACACCATACTACCATGCACATTCAAATCAACAAAGGTGAACAAGTTTAGTTTCATCGAACTGAGTAAATATGGAGAAGGTGAAAAAATAACACCTGTCTTTAACTCAGAGGGAAGTGTCGGAGGAGCTCAGGGTCGAATTAAATTCCTTCAAGATTCACAAGATATATCACTGGTAATTGAGAAAACACAAGTGTCAGATAGTGGAAGCTATCAATATTATTTGGAAACTGTTGCTGGTTACGACAGTCAAGACATCACACTGAAGGTTAAAGGTGGGTTAAAGTGTACTTTCTCTGCTAGTTTTTTCTTGTAGAATATTGGTTGCCTCTAATTGGCAACAAATTCCAGTTTTATTCTAATCCTATAAAAGCTTGACATGTGCATTAGGCAAACAGAATGTTATAATGTGGGTCATGATTGGGGAGGAAAGAAAGAATGATTGTGCATTTGTATAGCACCTTGCACATCCTCAGAACATCCCAAAACCTATTACAGCAACTGATTGCTTTGAAGTGCAGCCAATGCTGTTATGTAATCAATTACAGCAGCCAACTTGCATATAGAAAAGTTCCACAAACAGCAAATGACTGAATGAATCCTCAGCTCATCTGTTTTTTGGTGGTGATAGTTGAACAACAAATGTTGGGCAGGATACCTGGAGAACACCTGCTCCTGTTTCAATAGTGCCACAGGATCTTTTCTATCCACCTGAGCAGGTAGATGGGGATCCCAATTTAATATCTCATCCGAAAGATGACATTTTCAACAATGCATGCTCCCTCAGTACTGCATTGAAGTGCTAGGCGAGATGATGTTCCTAAGTGCATAGTGGGACATTAAATGCACAGCCTTCTTACTCCGAAGTGGGATTGGTTCCAACGCAAAAGCAAAATACTGCGGATGCTGGAAATCTGAACTAAAAACAGAAAATGCTGGAAATGCTCAGCAGGTCAGGCAGCATCTGTGGAGAGAGAAACAGAGTTAACGGTTCAGGTCATTGACCTTTCGTCAGAACTGGAAAATGTTACAAATGCAACAGGTTTTATGCAAGTACAGAGGCAGGAAAAGTCGGGGGGTGGGAGGAGAGAGGAAAGAACAAAAGGGAAGGTCTGTGATAGGGTGGAAGGCTGGAGTGATTAAATGACAAAAGGGATGATGGTGCAAGGTAAAAAGGGATGGTAATGGGACAAGTAAAGAAACAAAAGATGGGTCTAGAGGAGCTGTAAGTGGCAACAACAGAACCATTACCTGCTGTACGAAAAAATGGCAGCGGTGGTTATGATCTGAAATTGTTGAACTCAATGTTGAGTCCAGAAGGCGGTAAAGTGCCTAATCGAAAGATGAGGTGCTGTTCCTCGAGCTTCCGTTCAGCTTCATTAGAACCGTGTAGAAGGCCGAGGACAGAGAGGTCGGAGTGCGAGTGGAACAGAGAATTAAAATGGCAACTGATTCAAGCTAATACATTCATCTATTTTCAATCAGCAGCAACATTAAAAAAAAACTCCCATTCAATAACACGATTTTGTAATGCTGCTGAACAGTGCTGTGGCGAGTGAATGCTACAGTATATTTTTTTTGAGTTTACAGTTTAAGAAAGCAATTTCTTATTTTCCATTTTTAATATTGTTAAAACATGGCAAATGTGTGAGTTAACATGGGCGTTAGACTGTACCAGATTAAATTATGGTGGATTTTGGGATTTATAAAATCCTGCTTCATTCCTTACCTATCCATACTAATTAAGCAATAATATCAGTGCAAATCCATCACTAGATTGGCAGAGGACACAGATGTACACCAGAAAAATATGCAAGATGTATGAACAAGCTACTTTCTAAATTAGACAAAAATGATAGAGAAAGGTGCAGCCTACTCTGAAACTCCCTGAACAGTTTCAAATTCAGGTATTCAGAAATCAGATCAAAATGACAAATTGGTACCATGAAATGTTTTCCTCTATCACAGCCCTAACCTAAGGTAACCTGAATATAATTGAGAGGTCGCACAACACCAGGTTATAGTCCAACAGTTTTATTTGAAATCACAAGCTTTCGGAGCTATCGATTGCTCCTTCCTCAGGTGAAGTCAAATAAAACTGTTGGACTATAACCTGGTGTTGTGCGACCTCTCAATTTTGTCCACCCCAGTCCAACACCGGCATCTCTGCATCATAACCTGAATATAACCAGACTAATGTCATAAATCTAGGAATTATTGTTTACCAAGAATAGTTGTTATTTTTTGCTGGGTTGGGCGGGGCAGTGTAAAAGCCGCCCCTGCATTATTCTACAGCTCTCTCTCATTACATTAATATCAATGTAATTATCTTTTTCAGCACTGTACAGTTTGCCAGAAGTGACCTTATTCCCAAATCTCACAAGAACAATGAGAACAACAACCCTCACTTGTGAAACGACTGGATACCCACTGGCTCAAATTCACTGGTTTGTCTATGATAAAAGGAATCTCACATTCGAGGCTAAAAGTAGTAGTGTGAAAACCAGACAGGGGCTGCTCAAGATCACCAGCACGCTTCCAATCAAAGTAGCGGAAAGTGCCCTGGAAGGTAATTATACTTGTGCCGTGTGGAATGTGGAAGAGGAGAAATACGAGGTGCAGAAACACTTTCCAAGTAAGTTCATAGTATTTATTCAAAACAATCTCAGAAAATGGCTTTTTAAAGAATTTATATTGTTTTTATTTGTTCTCAAGATGTGGGCAATGCTACAAGACTGTACTTAATGCTCATGACTATTTTCCCTGAGAAGGTTGTGGGGCTTCTTTTTAAACTGTTGCAGTCCTTTTCCTCACAGTGTTGTTTGAACTTCAACATATCTATTGATAATTAATATAGTCATAGAGAATAGAAATGAATGACATCATTATGCATACAAAGATTGAAGCTGGAATTTACAATTTATTATGTTTTCCTCCGAAAATTTTCAGTTCCAGTCTTGGATCTACCTAATCATGGTCGCCAAAGTGAAGAGAAAAAGAATAAGGTTATCACAGCAATCTTTGTCATTGTTGGAGCACTTTTATCTGGAATAGCCATCTTGACAGTTTTGCGCTTGAGGAGAAAATTCTGTCCAGGTATGATGGTTGTGTAAATGTTTCTGATTTCTTTTAAAACATTTGAGTCTTTATTACATAAATTATGACATCATCTTATGTTTTAAAATACTTTTGGTTAGTGCTTCTTTTGAATAAGCCCATCATCTGGCAGCCTGACAATTCAGTTTAACCATATGTTGTGCCAACCGTGCAAGTTCCAAGGCTTAATAAAAAGAAAGATGCAACAGAATCTGAAACACTTTGAATGTCTTCTGTCCTTCTAATTCACTTCCCAGAGTTGTGTGACTTAGATAAGCTGTTGACTGAACCACTGGAAGTTCAATACCCTTATCTTACTGAGCAGGAAAACGTTTGCTGAATAGTTTGCTCAAGTGAAATCTAGAGGCGTCTAAAGCTAAGAATGTTGCCGAATTAGTTACAATCTTCAGATTTCCTTATGTTGTAGTTGGATAAAGTAGTTGGGTGAAGAGGGAGTAGGTAATGTGCCAACATAAGCCATGCATCCCCCCCCACCGACCTCTCTCCCACCGAGAGAAGGAAGAACAGCCACAGATGAGTCACACTGAGCTGCTCTGGTGCACCTTCTATTGAGCCATATCCAGCCATCGAGCAGCGTTGGAAGAGATGTGGGAAAAAGTCCCCTGTGGTGTCTCAAGTACCAAGTTATGGTGTTTGGTATAGGGAAAATTAAATGGGTGAGGGGAAGGAAGGAAACATTCTTTAAGTAGGAACTGAAACTTAAAAAGAATTGTCTAGTTGTGGGTGTCGCTGGCAAAGCCGGCATTACATCCTTATACATGATTAGAAGTTTTGGAACTATAAGAAATAATGAACTGCAAATTTTCACAGCTGGAAACTTTAATTTAAATCAGATTTTGTGTACCAGAAATAATTATTTTTTTTTGCTTTTTCTTTCAGTAATTGGGGAAGAATCCACAATCCCAATGGTAGGTGTGATTTCAAACATTAGCTTATTTTTTGAAGGACTTGTGTCACTGTTTTCATAATTTCTATTTTTTTTTTAACAGATGCCAAGTGACCAGAAGGCTGATGTTTAATAGTGATCGAAATGAATAATTCTTATTTCTATTTGTGAAGAATGCACTGACATCAATGTCATGGACTACTTTAAGAACATTTTGTGACATGATGCTTCAAATGTACAGCCCAGCCATGTCCTTTTTGTAACATGTGAATAATGAAATGTGAATTTACATCACACCGATTAATTCAAGCACTGTCACTTTCCTCTCCAATGACATCTATTTTTTTAAATGCAGTTACTGTCCAGGATAGTAAACCTGATTGACCTGTGGCACTTTGCTGAACTCTTCACTATTAGTTTTGTCTATAAAGAGACAATGCCACATATTGGTTGTCTACTAGCGCCATTGGTAAATCACTGGGTCCCCAAACAGAAGACTGCACACGAGAGAGCTTCGCCCTCAATCCTGGCTGGTCTCATTCAAGGAGTATCATTATTTTACAGCTGGGATAGTAAATGGATCAGTGCGTGACATCACTACACTGTAAAAGGGGAAGAAAATTTAGGCCCAGTTGTACTTTGAGAATATGCTTCCTGTTGGTTGATTACAGAAATATCGTGAAAAGGTTTGTGTGCTGGACTGGACTTCCCTCTCAGTGAAAGGGGAAATGTGGTTGCTGGCGGCTACATGGGAAAACTGAAGTAGAGAGAGGATCGCCTTATTTTCAAAATTGTGCAAATGGACAATTATATTTACATATTAATAATGACTGTAAATCACTTTAATGTAAATCAAGTTGATCTTCTACTTTGTCCTCCAACATATTGATTTACTGCTTTGTCCTATGGCACAGTTGAAGCCAATCGATACAAGCGAATAAATGTACAATTTTATTGTAAAATCCGATTTGACTGAGATGCTGGGTCGTATTTTTTGGTGACTAACATAAGTAAATACATTTTTAAAAAGTATGAATTTTTTTACTTTATCACTGTTTTGTATTATAGATTATGTGCAAAGATGACATACCTTGTAAAGTTTAATAAACATGATTATCATGTTTATCTGCTTTGTTCATTTGCTAAAATTCTAGACTATTTTTCCCACAATAGATGTATCTTTCTCCTTAAAAGAAAAAGAGAGACTTGCATTTATATAGCGCCTTTCACGACCACCAGATGTCCCAAAGCGCTTTACAGCCAATGAAGTACACTGTTGTAATGTGGGAAACGCGGCAGCGAATTTGCGCACAGCAAGCTCCCACAAACAGCAATGTGATAATGATCAGATAAACTGTTTTAGTGATGTTGATTGAGAAATAAATATTGGCCAGGACACCGGGGGATAACTCCCCTGCTCTTCTTCGAAATAGTGCCATGGGATCTTTTATGGCCACCTGAGAGGGCTGACGGGGCCTCGGTTTAATATCACATCCAAAACACGGCGCCTCTGACAGTGCAGCACTCCCTCAGTACTGGAGTGTCAGCCTAGATTTTTATGCTCAAGTATCTGGAGTGGGACTTTGAACCCACAACCTTCTGACTCAGAGGTAAGTGTGCTACCAACTGAGCCACAGCTGACACTTTAAACTGATGGGAATTGTAGTCGGCAGTATACGAACCTGCGCTGGGAGGCCCCAATGGATTTCTATTCCATCGCCTTAACCACTCGGCCATGACTACTCGGTACACTAATTACAGCAAATGCTGTGTAAGAATCTCGAGGAAAACCTTATCACGAAGAGATTTACAAAATAACAGAGTCTCTGATTTAAGTTAAAGCTCCACTAAAATCATGGAGTCTGAGCCCAGTTTTGCTCTTAGTATAAACTAACTTTGATGATCCCATACCTGTATCAGAATGAGCAATCGTTAGTGCTTTCCAGATATTCCTGAACAGGAAATTAATTATTCAGAGTTTGTCAAATAAGAATTCCATAAAACCAGTTCTAGTTCATGCAAATCTTGCATCCTGCCTTTGGAAAATGTGTGCTTTGAAGCTCATTATCTTAGCACAAACACTTGGATAGCTAATTTCATACATAGTGTCACTTGTATGTTAATAGCTTTCCTTTTAACAGATTCTACCCTTCCCTCTGTAGAAGGCATTGACTCCTTGCTGCATTATTGTTCTATGGTTGCCCAACATGCTCTATTACTCCTGTGTCGGCCTTGGCTATGAATGTTAGCAGGCTACTTAACAATGGGATGCTTCACAACCATGCCTGACACTTAAGGGCCAATTTTAACTTGGCGTCACTGGGTCTGTAGTGGCCTTAAAATGGGGTTTGTAGTCAGCGTCCCGTTAATGCTGATGCTTTGGGACCCCGCCATTTTTACAAGTGCTTACTCCTGGGTTGTCGAAGCGTCTGCCTGTTTCAGACAATTGGCCCGTTTTAATATATAAATCGGGGTCTGATGACGGGGGCGGGCATAGGACACCGATTGCCATTTTATGACAGAACTGATTGAGTGTACGTGTGCACGTTTTATTGCCACTACAGCCAAAGAGGTCCAAAAACATAAGTTTGAATAATTTTGTGGGCTATACTCCTTCTTTCGTATGACAGGAAAACCTTATTATGGCATGTGGGGCAATGAGGAGCAGGAGTGCTCTTCCAAGCCAGACAAAAATAATTTGGTCAACTGGCGCTCTGGGTTTCACTCTCTTCCCCCCACACTGTCCCCACTTCCCCGTGATTGCTATCCCTCCAGGGCCTACCTTGGCTGCTGGCTGGGCCACGTGATATTGCACCAGGCCAAATCCAGCGAGCTGCAGCCCGTTCACGTTGCTTCTATTTAAATGAGGGCCTTGCCTCAAAATGGCTCCATCCTCTTCACTGCCGGAACAGGTAGCTGGCTGGCGTGCTCCACCGGTCGCCTGCTCAATAGTTCAAATCTAGCCCTTATGCACTTCTAGCAGCAGTCCTGGCCAATTCCCACCACAATAGTGCAGGGGTGCTGAGGTCAATTGTGGTCTGCCCACTCCTTCCCCAGCTGAGATCAGCTAACTGAGCATAAACTTTCTCCCTCATGTCCGCCCCCCTGCTCTATCCAAGCTCATTCCAGCTGAGACCTACCTGCTGCTCCCTCCCTTAACTCCATCCCACTAAACTCCTGACTACCCAAACTCCGTGCCTGCCCCATTTTGCTTAACATTGTAAATATCTCCAACGAGAGAGTCTAACCACCTCCCCTTGACATTCAATAGCATTACCATTGGCGAATCCCCCACCATCAATATCCTGGGGCGTCACCATTGTGCAGAATCTTAACTTGACCAGCCACATAAATACTGTGACTACAACAGCAGGTCAGAGTATTCTGGGTATTCACCTCCTGACTCCCCAAAGCCTTTCCACCATTTACAAGGCACAAGTCAGGAGTGTGATGGAATATTCTGCACTTGCCTGGATGAGTGCTGTTCCATCAACACTCAAGAAGCTTGATACAATCTACGACAAAGCAGCCCGCTTGATTGACACCCCATCCATCACCTTAAACATTCACTCCCTCCACCATGCACCGTGGCTGCAGTGTGTACCATTTACAAGATGCACTGCAGCAACTTGCCAAGGCTTCTTCGCAGCACCTCCCAAACCTGCGACCTCTACCACCTAGAAGGACAAGGGCAGCAGGTGCATGGGAACACCACCACCTCCAAGTTCCCCTCCAAGTCACACACCATCCTGACTTGGAAATATATAACTGCTCCCTCATCATCACTGGGTCCGAATCCTGGAACTCCCTCTCTAATAGCACTGTGGGAGTACTGTAAAATTCACAAATTATCGCGATTTTGAAATAACGAGAAAGAGAGATACAGATTCGTTAAAACAGTTTTATTTCAGCAAAATGCT
This sequence comes from Squalus acanthias, assembly GCA_030390025.1. NCBI lineage: Eukaryota > Metazoa > Chordata > Chondrichthyes > Squaliformes > Squalidae > Squalus > Squalus acanthias. The sequence continues at coordinate 24,104,812 of CM059447.1, read as the reverse complement.
GTCAGGTTTCAAAACGGACACAAGAAGCCTGTAAAATGGCCGCCGCGCCTCGTGGCAGAAGTTTCTAGACTTTTCAGTAGGCAGACAAGATGGCGTTCCAATAAACATTTCAGCAAGATCGGACAATACTCAGCATATATTGATATAAGACAAGACGCGATCGATTTGCATTTTGACACAAAAGCAAGAAATATAAGTGCTGGAAGCATTTTCCAGGCACAAGCAAGAGACTATTGTACTGGGCAATCAGAGGCCCATCCATAGACATTAATCCAAAAACTCCCCGCAGCTCTACAATGAGAGAGCCATTTGCGGGTGCTTACACAAGAATTTGGAGGCCCCCAAAACCCCTCCAGGGAGACTCCTAGCCGGTTCCACAATGGGAGACACATTAACGGGTATTTAGCCAGTTACAAGTATCACCGAAACCCATTAAAGACAAGAACCACCCCATACAAGAAGTTTGAGCGCCAAAACATGACAAAAGATGAACATTAAGATTGGGCGGGAGATAAAGAATTACAGTACTATAACTGTAGTGAACAAACGTCCATCTTTCTCTTATCCTCTCGACTCTTATCTCTGCTGACTATCGACTCGGGCCGAACTCGCGTGCTCTTGCTGTCCATCGAACTCTTGTTCCACGGATCTTTTCTGGAGTCGACCTCGTGGCTTGCCGCGAAGATCTGTGAAGAGCTGGACTGCGAAGGCCAGTAAGCGGGTGCACCATCCCGAGGGTCGGTAAACGGTGTAGGGACTCGAAGGCCCGACGAAACGAAACAAGACAAGAAGAAGAAGACGACTACACGTGCCGCCGCGGTCAGTAAACCCCGACCGCGCCCGAAAATACATTGACCATTTTTGAACTCTATAGGTTACTACACGAACTGGCCCAAGAAGACTTTTCTTCGAGTTCTACCGACAACCGGTGTCGGCACAGGAGAACTCTCCTTCGAATTCTATCAGGAATCCGAGGTCAACACAGATCTTCATGACAGCAGACGTTCCAGCCTGCTAGCCGGAGCAGAGCGAGTAAATAAGTGGGGTACAGAGACCCCTGATCAACACGTGAATAGTCAGGTGCTGTGGCGAAAACAGCCGAGCACCGTTGTAGAATTCTCCGAGGTGTCACGAGTGGTGAGCATGTTTCTCGATCCTACAGATCTAGATTAGAGCAGGCATTGATAGGGGAGGGTGATTTTATTAAGGATAATTATAATGTGTGTCCCCTTTTACGATGTGTCGTGCGCTCCTCATTTCCCTAAACCTAGTTTTATAGATTTATGTAAGCTTGTACTGTCATTAATCTGTGTTTATGACATGTATTTCGTAATCTTGAACAATATGCAATAAAGATTTTCCATTTCGTACTATTCAACCGAGTCTACCTGAGTTTTCTCTGCATTACTGCTCTCGCACCTAAGTCCAGTGTCAGAACTGTAAGGGCGAGTGGGTCGAACCACTCACAGGTGTCTAGTGCTACAAGGCTGGCTGGAGACCAGAGCAGGCAATAAGGCCTAACCCCGCACTAGCACCCAGGTGAAGCACAGAGCCGCAAATCCCTTACAGTACCTTCACCACACGGAGTGCAGCGATTCAAGGCGACGGCTCACCACCACCTTCTCAAGGGCAATTATGAATGGGCAATAAATGCTGGCCTTGCCAGCGACGCCCACATCTCGTAAATGAATTTTGTTTTTTATCTCTCTTCAGCAATCAAATCTTCTAGTTTTATTTCCGGAAATAAAATCACCAAATGACGTTCTCTGACTGTGACTGTGGTACATTATTCTTCCTTCATGACCTGCAACCTTCGACATAGTCAACCTTGCCATCCTCCTCCAGTGCCTCCACTCTGTTGTCCAGCGCTGTGCGACTGTCCTGACTTGTTTCAACACAGCTCCTAATTGCGATTTCGGGCCTGAGCTGACTCCAGTGACGCAGAGAGAGACTCCCCGGATTATAAAAAAGCAGCAAAACTTTATTTTTTCTCTTTAAGCAAAAGTTCTTACAGAAAGAACACAATGAAGATTATTTTCAGTAGGAAAGTTACAATTTTAGAACGAACATTATTGTCTTTTATATTTTATATTGACAGATCTCATTCCAGCTAATGATATAAATGAGAAGTCGCACAATACCAGGTTATAGTCCAACAGTTTTATTTAAAATTACGAGCTTTCGGAGCTGTTGCCCCTTGGTCAGGTAAAGGTACAATGAGGGAATCTATTACACAGCTAATGATATGGCTGCATTGGGCTTGCACTCCATCTAGTGTTTTCAGTAAAGGAACCGTTCGACTTTTTTCAACGTGAGAGAATAGCTCCCCTTGCTGGAATGAAAACTATCAAATTCTGTTATTGAAATATGTTTCGAAGGATGTTTTATTTATCATATTCATCTGGGTAATTCAAGGTTTATCACAACCAACAGTGCTGGTGGGGAAAGTTCAGTGACACCTCAGGCACATTTGGGTTATTTTTCCATCGAAACTCTTCCTTTGCCAACTTGGCTGCTATCCACTCATATCGAAACAGAAAGTTTAAGGAGGGGGGAAAACGGGAGAGCCAGCTGTTTTCTGTGTTCATTTTCAACAGCACAGGTGTGCAGAGAGACAGTGGAGGAGCGCCAGACAACCTTGGTCACTGTTTGTACTGACACAAGGTAACAGGCGCTGGTCGCTCTCCCAGACTGGAGAGTGGATCGAGCCGACAGTCCCACTCGCTCCTCGCAGATCCCAGCGCTTGGTTCCAATTCATCTGAGCAGATACTCCGCGCCGAGATCCCGGAATCATTCGCAACATATGTCAAATTCTCGGAATTTGAATGGTGACTTTTCTTGGGTCAATTTGAACCCCTGTTTCGTGTTGAGCTGGCTGGATCTCCGCATTGTGGTTGGAACTAAGGTACAGTCTGACATTCAAAAACTTAAAGCATATTGCTTCCTTGATACTTGTGTAAAACATCGTTGTGTGTGTGTGTATGTACAGTTATATGTGTCTGTGTGTGTGTGTATGGATGTCTATGTGTGTGTGTGTGTGTGTGTCGGTCTCTGTGGCTTGCTTTGGGAAGGTCGCTGTACTAAAATCAGAGATAAATGAGCCCCTACATTTTGGACTTTAAAACAGTAACTCACATCAAACAAATAAGCATCTGTGAGCAAACTATCTCTCAGCAATCTCTGACATACTGTTACTTTCACTGCAATATATGAAAGGTTGCAATTCTCTTAACTTTTTAATAGTTAAAACGCCTGGATGTTTGGAAAGAGTAACTGCCTCTTACCCTCGCAAAATAATTGAGGAAAATTAGATAATGGAATGGGGGGAGGTAAGTATTGGTTCAACAGACTGGGGAGGGATCTACAAGAAATGAAACAAGCTTAAATATAAATGAAACAGAGAAAAGGAGAGCATGGGACAGACTAAACTAAGGGGGGGACATAAATGGCCAGGGAATAAATAGAGTTGTAGAACAGGAGAGTAAAAAGATGGTTAAAATAAAGTGAGAGGAACTACTATCAAAAGTGAGTTAAAACTGTACAGCAATGCACACAGTGTCCATAATAAAACAGGGGAACTGGAGGCAATAATAAATTGCGAGGAACCAGATATAGTCGGGATTACTGAGACATGGCTACAGAAAAATCAAAACTGGGAATTAAACATTGCATGGTATACCATATTTAGAAAAGATAGAGTGGAGAAAAGTGGAGGTGGAGCACAACAAGGGATGACCACTGTTGTTCACAATTTATTTCAATGATTTATACTTTGGAATCATAAACACAATTTTTTAATTTGTGGATGACACTAAGATGGGAGCGATAGTCAACACTGAGGAGGACTGCAAGAAATGAAAAGAAGACATTAATAAACTTGCAGAATGGGCATAAATTTGGCAAATGAATTTCAACGTAGATAAGTGTGAGGTATTACATTTTGGTAAGAAAAATAAGGAAGGTCACATGCTACTTAGAAAATAAGAAACTAAATGGGGTAGAGAAGCAAAGGGATCTGGGAGTACAAATACACAAATCACTAAAAGTTGCAACACAGATCCATAAGACCATAATAAAAGCTAACCAAGCACTAGGGTTTATTTCTAGGGGATAGAATTGAAAAGTAAAGAAGTTATGCTAAACTTGCATCGAACTTTGGTTAGACCACACTTGGAGTACTGTGTGCAGTTCTGGTCACCATATTATAAAAATAACATAGAGGCACTGCAGAGGGTGCAAAAAAGATTTACAAGGATGATACCAGAACTGTGAAGTTATACTTTTCAGGAAAGGATGAACAGGCTGGCAAGTGGAATGCTAAAAAGAAAGAAAAAAAAAGCACAATACAGTTTATTAGTTTGATAGCAAAATACTGCGGATGCTGGAAAATTGAAACAACAACAGAAAACGCTGGAAAAACTCAGCAGGCCAGGCAACATCCGTGGAGAGAGAAACAGAGTTAACGTTTCAGGTCGAAACCCTTCGTCAGAACTGAGAAAAAAGCAGGAAATGAAACAGATAAAAAAGCAAGTGGGAGGCTGGGGGGAGGAATAAAAGAACAAAAGGGGTGGTCTATGGTAAGTAGAGACATTAAGAGATGCTCAAGGCAAGACGAGATGGTAATAGGACAGGTTAAGAAACAAAAGGTGGCTCAGAAGTGTGAAGTGTGAAATGCTGGCAGAATGAGAGACATATATATACATTTTATCCACCCTTTTGGTTTGTGCCTTTTCCCTTTTTTTTCTCTCTCTCCCCCACAGCAGCTGTCTCTCATTCTGCCAGCATTTCACACTTCTGAGCCACCTTTTGTTTCTTAACCTGTCCTATTACCATCTCGTCTTGCCTTGAGCATCTCTTAATGTCTCTACTTACCATAGACCACCCCTTTTGTTCTTTTATTCCTCCCCCCAGCCTCCCCCTTGCTTTTTTATCTGTTTCATTTCCTGCTTTTTTCTCAGTTGTGACGAAGGGTTTCGACCTGAAACGTTAACTCTGTTTCTCTCTCCACGGATGTTGCCTGGCCTGCTGAGTTTTTCCAGCGTTTTCTGTTGTTGTTTCAGCTTCTCAAAGCTGTCAAACGCTGACAATTCAGCTGTCCAAAAATTTTCGACAGATTAAGTGTCATACGCTGACGTCATCTGTCACCGGCTTTCCCTTAATTAGCCGGTAAGCCCGCAGGGGCGGGCTTAACCAGGCCAATCAAGGGAAAATAGCGTGCGTTGGTCAGACGTCGCTGGGGGCGGGACTGAAACCCGGAAACCAGAATTCCCGCCTCCAGCACGTCTCCATTGAGAAAATCCAGCCCATTGAATCAGGGACTAATGCAGAAGATTCATTTCTGTGGGATCTGGTTAAAAACTGCAATTTTCTGTCAGCTTTGTACGTTAATATTCACTGGCAGTGGGAAAGAATGGCCTTAATGTGTGAGAACATGTAAAAGATGTTTTTTATTGTCTACAAAATCTGGTCAAGGAAACAGAAACCTCCTATTATACTGTAATCTAGCCACACAATATAATATAAAAATATATTTAAGTTACTTCCAAAAATATGTAAATTTAATTCTTTACCTGAATTGCTTGCCAATTTCTTATTTTTGGAGGAGATTGCCAAATTAAAACAAAACTTTCTCGGACGGATTTTTTTGAATTGCCTGGAGCGTTAAAGCATTTTCAAGATTCCTATGCTGATATGTGGAACATTAGAGATTGTGTCGGTGCAAATGGTGATATGTTTGCTGAAAGAATGGCCGAAAAATAAATTTTGTACGCGTGGAAACATTTAGAGATAAACTAGAAAAGTATTAGGATACTTAAATGTGTCTTTCCTGATTGTTCATTGTGTTTATCCAATAAGTAGCTGAGCTGTAGCAAGACCAGGAAGGTCTGGGGTTTAATCCCTGATTGTGGAGCTCCAGAATTGTCCTAATTATTCAGTTGCGATGCACCCTGTGTCAGAATAGCTCACTCCTGGAATTTACGCTGTTTCTCCAGGGTTTCCACAGATCTTCCACTGAAGTTACGGTGGGAAATCAGGGAACCTCCATGGATATTCTACCATTTTATATCAGGGCTCGCACAATGAATAAAGGCCATTTGGGTGAACTATCAGAAACCAACCAGTGCCAGTGGAACTGTATCCTCTCTCTCTCTCTCTCTCTCTCTCAGAGTCAATGGCTGCAGAGGAGGAGGGCAGGGGAGAACATTAGCAAGAAAAGAAGTACTAATAATAAATGAAATAGGGAGTTATTACCGATTTCATTTGTATACTGCTGCCAGTTCACAGATTCTGTGATTCTCGCAGTGAGAATTGTAGGAAAACACAACAAAATGTATGTTAGTTTTAACAATAACATGCAAAATAATTCAATAATTTCTAACAATATAAATGCATCTGATGTGAGTTTTAGGTCAGTGATATATGGTTGTTTAAAGTTCTTGACGAAACCTAACTTATGATACACAAGAAGAATGAAATCAGGTTTGATTAGATCCGCGAGCTTTTAATTTTTCTGTATTGTCCTTGTATCAGCAGGTGAACTGAAGTCTGGAAATGGGTTCATACCATACAATATGTCTTCTTTATGTCATCTTATACACAAGCACATCCTCTGCACAAAGTAAGTACTGAAGTGCGTCTCAGTATATAACTCATTCAACACCGATTGTCATTGAGGTAATCTGAGTTAATGAAAATGATTGTTTTTCAGAGTACGTGACTTTAGATTGTGACCATTCAGTGACAGGAATATTTAATGAAGACACCATACTACCATGCACATTCAAATCAACAAAGGTGAACAAGTTTAGTTTCATCGAACTGAGTAAATATGGAGAAGGTGAAAAAATAACACCTGTCTTTAACTCAGAGGGAAGTGTCGGAGGAGCTCAGGGTCGAATTAAATTCCTTCATCAAGATTCACAAGATATATCACTGGTAATCGAGAAAACACAACTGTCAGATAGTGGAAGCTATCAATATTATTTGGAAACTGTTGCTGGTTACGCCAGTCAATACATCACACTGAAGGTTAAAGGTGGGTTAAATTGTACTTTCTCTGCTAGTTTTTCTTGTAGAATATTGGTTGCCTCTAATTGGCAACAAATTCCAGTTTTATTCCAGTCCTATAAAAGCTTGACATGTGCATTAGGCAAACAGAATGTTATAATGTTTGGGGAGGAAAGAAAGAATGATTGTGCATTTGTATAGCACCTTGCACATCCTCAGAACATCCCAAAACCTATTACAGCAACTGATTGCTTTGAAGTGCAGCCAATGCTGTTATGTAATCAATTACAGCAGCCAACTTGCATATAGAAAAGTTCCACAAACAGCAAATGACTGAATGAATCCTCAGCTCATCTGTTTTTTGGTGGTGATAGTTGGACAACAAATGTTGGCCAGGATACCTGGAGAACACCCTGAAAAGCGCCACTGTTCTATCCACCTGAGCAGGTAGATGAGCGACTCAATTTAATTTCTCATCTGAAAGACAACATTTTCAACAATGCATGCTCCTTCTGGGGCTTGAACCCACTCAGAGTGGGATTGGTCCAAACTGAGTCAAGCTAATACTTTTATATATTTTCAATCAGCAGCAACATTGAAACGTGATAACCTCCCTTTCAATCAGATGATGTTTTTAATGGTGCTAAGCAGTGCTGTGGAGAGGGATTAATATAAGTATATATTTTTAATGAATTATTGTTACTCTGGGTATTGCAGTATAAAAATTCAATTTCTTATTCTCCATTTTTAATATTGTTCAAACATTGCACGTGTGTTAGTTAACGTGGGCGTTAGACTGTACCAGATTAAATTATGGTGGGTTTGGGGTTTATAAAATCCTGCTTCATTCCTTACCTATCCATACTAATTAAGCAATAATATCAGTGCAAATCCATCACTAGATTGGCAGAGGACACAGATGTACACCAGAAAAATATGCAAGATGAATGAATAAGCTACTTTCTAAATAAGACAAAAATGATAAAGAGAAAGGTGCAGCCTAATCTGAAGCTCCCTGAACAGTTTCAAATTCAGGTATTCAGAAATCAAATCAAAAAGACAAATTGGTACCATGAAATGTTTTCCTCTATCACAGCCCTAGCCTAAGGTAACCTGAATATAACCAGACTAATGTCATAAATCTGGGAATTATTGTTTACCAAGAACTGTTGTTATTTTTTGCTGGGTTGGGCGGGGCAGTGTAAAAGCCGCCCCTGTATTATTCTACAGCTCTCTCTCATTACATTAATATCAACGTAATTGTCTTTTTTAGCCCCATACAGTTTGCCAGAAGTGACCTTATTCCCAAATCTCACAAGAACAATGAGAACAACAAAGCTCACTTGTGAAACGACTGGATACCCACTGGCTCAGATTCATTGGTTTGTCTATGATAAAAGGAATCTCACATTCAAGGCTAAAAGTAGTAGTGTGAAAACCAGACAGGGGCTGCTCAAGATCACCAGCACGCTTCCAATCAAAGTAGCAGAATGTGCCCTGGAAGGTAATTATACTTGTGCCGTGTGGAATGTGGAAGAGGAGAAATACGAGGTGCAGAAACACTTTCCAAGTAAGTTCATAGTATTTATTCAAAACAATCTCAGAAAATGGCTGTTTAAAGAATTGATATTGTTTTTATTTGTTCTCAAGATGTGGGCAATGCTACAAGACCGTACTTAATGCTCATGTCTATTTTCCAAGAGAAGGTTATGGGCCTTCTTTTTAAACTGTTCAAATCCTTTTCCTCACAGTGTTGTTTGAACTTCAACATATCTATTGCTAATTAATAGTCAAAAAAGAGTAGAAATAAATGACATTATTATGCATACAAAGGTTGAAGCTGGAATTTACAATTAAATTTCATTTTCCAAATTTTCAGTTCCAGTCTTGGATCTACCTAATTATGAAGAGAAAAGGAATAAGGTCCCCACAGCAGTCTTTGTCATTGTTGGAGCACTTTTATCTGTAATAGCCATCTTGGTGGTTTTGCGATTCAGGAGAAAATTCAGTCCAGGTATGATGGTTGTGTAAATGTTTCTGGTTCCTTTTAAAACTTTTTGAGTCTTTATTACATAAATTATGACATCATCTTATGTTTTAAAATACTTTTGGTTGGTGCTTTTTTTGAATAAGCCCATCATCTGGCAACCTGACAATTCAGTTTAACCATATGTTGTGCCAACCGTGCAAGTTCCAAGGCTTAATAAAAAGAAAGATGCAACAGAATCTGAAACACTCTGAACGGCTTCTGATATTCTAATTCACTTCCCAGAGTTGTGTGACTTAGATAAGCTGTTGGCTGAACCACTGGAAGTTCAATACCCTTATCTTACTGAGCAGGAAAACGTTTGCTGAATAGTTTGCTCAAGTAAAATCTAGAGGCGTCTAAAGCTAAGAATGTTGCCGAATTAGTTACAATCTTCAGATTTCCTTATGTCATAGTTGGATAAAGTAGTTGGGTGAAGAGGGAGTAGGTAATGTACCAATACAAGCCACGCATCCCCCCCCACGACCTCTCTCCCACCGAGAGAAGGAAGAACAGCCGCAGATGAGTCACACTGAGCTGCTCTGGTGCACCTTCTATTGAGCCATATCCAGCCATCGAGCAGCGTTGGAAGAGATGTGGGAAAAAGTCCCCTGTGGTGTCTCAAGTACCAAGTTATGGTGTTTGGTACATGGAAAGGCAGATGGGGAAGTTTGAAGGAAGGAAACATTCTTTAAGTAAGAACTGGAACTTTCAAAAAAATCGTTCTCTAGTTGTGGGCGCCACTGGCAAAACTGGCATCTATTGCCCATCCTAGTTGCCCTGAGAAGGTGCTGGTGGGCCTTCTCCTTTGTTGTCTGATTGGCTTGCTAAGCTAATTCAGTGATCAGTTAAGAGTCAACCACATTGGCGTGAGACTGGAGTCAAATATAGGACAGACCTAAAGGACTTCAGTGAACCAGTTGGTTTTTATGACAATGGTCACCTTTACTGGTACCAGCGTTTTTTTAAACTGAATTCAAATTCTCACAATGCGATGGTTAGGATTTGAACTCCTATCCTCTGAATTATAGTCCAGGTTTTATGGATTAGTAGTTTGGTAACATAACACGACAATACTGTACCCTGCTAGTCCAGAGGACTGAAATCTTACATATAGGATGGGTGATTACACTTATTTTGGATCCATAGATTCTAAAATCAATTTTATGGTTGGACTATGGAGTAGGAGAAATTATTAGAATTTTAATTCATGAAAATGTAAGCATTGTTTATAACTGTCAATATTATCACAATTGTACAGAGATTACTGTCTTTCTTGTACATGATTAGAAGATTTGGAACTATAAGAAATAATTAACTGCAAATTTTCACAGTTAGAAATGTTAATTCAAATAAAATTTTGTGTACCAGAAATAATTAATTAATTTTTTTTGCTTTAATTTCAGCAATTAGGAGAGAACCCGAAATGCCAATGGTAGGTGTGATTTCAAGCATTAGCTTATTTTTTGAAGCACTTGTGTCACTGTTTTCATAATTTATTTTTTTCTTTTAACAGATGCCAAGTGACCGATGCTTAATAGCGATTGAAATTAATGCCCTAGAAATTCGGGGGCTTAGCGCCACCTATTACCGCTAGATTCGGGCGAACTCTTACGCTAGCTGCCAGCGGGTCTCGCGACGTCCACCAATTTTGCACTGCCAATATCAGCGATCGCTAAACTCATGGAAACGGTGCAGATCATGACGTCAGTGAGTGTGCAATGCTCACTTGATCTGCGAGTTTGGCATGCCTTAAGTTCGACGAGCTGAGCAAGCATTGACAAGCAGGAAAGAGGCTCCAGCAGTGATGTAAACAGCAGCTACTTGCACCTCACATGTTTGTTCAGTTTGACTGGCTCTGTGCAACTTTCTGCAACTCCAGCAGCTTTCTAAACTTCTTTCAAGGTTCTAAGGTAACAGGAAGTGTTGTTGCAAGTGGAGAACGCCTCCATTCTAATTTAAAGGCTTCTGTTCACAACACTTTCTCACAATCATGGGGGCTCTACTGGGAGTCCCCCTCATGCTTGAGTATCTTTGGAAGAGGGAGTGGAGGCAGTGAAGAAGGGGAGAAGATGTACGCAGAGGGAGGAGGAGGAGGAGGGCTCTCAACAGGAGGTCTTACCCACCTAGGATCTTCTGAGAGCATTTCCCTTATATCCATTTAAGCGAGGAGCAGTGTATTAGGAAGCTCCGCTTCACCAAGGAGGTGGTCACAGAACTCTGCCACCTCCTACAACCAGACCAGCAGTCTGAGAGCAGGGAGAGCAGGGCGAACATGGCTCTCCCAGTGGCAGTCAAGGTCACCGTGGCCCTCATTTTCTTCACCGGTGGATCCTTCCAGTCTGCAGCAGGAGACATAGCTGACATCTCGCAGTTTGCCGTCCATCACTGCATCCGGGAGGTCACTGAGGCTCTCGACACCAGGAGAAGGGACTACGATGTCTTCTCTCTGAGCAGAGAGAAGCAGGACGAGCGCTCATGTGGCTTTGCCAGGATAGCGGGCTTCCCCATGGTGCAGGGTACCATCGACTGCACCCATGTGGCTTTGCAGGCGCTGTATAACAATCCTGAGATCTTGTGCACAGTCGAAGAGGTCTGAAAAAGGTAAGTTTTGAATAATTTTTGTGGGGCAATGAGGAGCAGGAGAGCTCTTCCAGGCCAGACAAAAATAATCTGAGCTGCTGCCACCCTGTGCTTCTCTCTCTTTCCACCCTGCCCCGTGATTGCTGTCTGTCCAGGGCTTACCTTGGCTGCTGGCTGGGCTACATGATATTGCACCAGTCCAAATCCAGCAAGCTGCAGCTGGCGTGCTCCACCGGTCGACTGCTCAATAGTTCAAATCTAGCCCTGATGCACTTCTAGCAGCAGTCCTGGCCAATTCTCACCACAATAGTGCAGAGGTGCTGAGGTCAATTGTGATCTGCCCACTCCTTCCCCAGCTGAGATTAGCTAACTGAGCATAAACTTTCTCCCTCATGTCCGCCCCCCTGCTCTATCCAAGCTCATTTCAGCTGAGACCTACCTGCTGCTCCCTCCCTTAACTCCATCCCATTAAACTCCTGTCCACCCAGTCTCCCTTCCTGCCCCATTTTGGTTAACATTGTAAATATTTACATCTCTTCAGCATCACATCTTCTACTTTTAGTTCAAGCACTGCCCCTTTCCCCTCCCTCCACCCTCCTACCCACTTCCTTCTCAAACCACTGTCATCACTCACCTTCTCAAAATACTCACCCTTGACCCGCTCCAACCTCCCTATTCACTCAAAGGTCCTTGAAAGCATTGTCACCTCCCAGCTCTGTGGCCCTAACCAAAATCACGAATGACATTTTCTGTGACTGTAGTGCATTATTGGCCCGGATTTTCCGACCCCCACGGGTGGGTACGAGGTGTGTACGCACCCGTAGGGGCCTCACAAGTGCCGGTTTCAGGCATGCGAAGTGCATGCGCTAAAACCCGGCACTTCCGATCTGTCAATAATCCTCTTGACAGATCGTCCGCCTACCCTGCAGAAGGGCCTCCGCGGGCAGAGTTCCGCTTTCTGCAGAACTTCCGCCCACTGAAAACCCTTAAAAATCTTACGCCTGGTAAAAGCAGGCGTGAGGCCTGCTTTTACCAGCATAAGAGTTTAAAATGTAAAAAAATATTTTTTTTTTCACTCATTTATAATTTCAAAATACTTTTTACAAAAGGTATGATTACTTTAGCCCCGTAAAAAACTTTGTTTAAAATATTTAATTTAATGTAATTTTAACTAATTTTAAATACGTGATTTAAAAAAAATGTATTTAATGTTTAACTGTGTTTTTAATGTGATCCCCATTCATACTTTTGACAGATCTATGCGGAGAGACCTGTCAAAAGTGTGCAGGGGGATTCCCTTCTTTCATTGGTTCCCCATGGCCCACGTGATCCCAGGGACGCTTGCGAACCGCCTGCGCCCCTGGGATACCTGGACCCCTGCGCGCGCGGACCAGGAGAGGCCCAGGATTGGAAGTCTCGGGACCTACGGAGCCAGCAGGTAAGTTTGTAGATTTTTCCCGATTGGAGGCATCTGCACGCAGGAAGCCTCCGATCGGAAAATCCGGCCCATTATTCCTTCACGATCTGCAGCCTTCGACACAGTGAACCATACCACCCTCCTCCACTGCCTCCCCTCTGTTGTCCAGGTCTGTGGGACTGCCGTGACTTGTTTCAACTCAGCTCCTAATTCTGATGTTGGGCCTGAGGTGATTCCATAGTGATGCAGAGTGAGACTCTCTGGATTATAAGAAAGTACCAAACAGAAATTTTTCACTTCAAGCAAAAATACTTGTAGAAAGAATACAATAAAGATTATTTTCAGTCGAATTAAAATTGTCTTTTTTTATATTGCTAGATTTTGTTCCAGCTAATGATATGGCTGCATTGGGCTTGCACTCCATCTAGTGTTTTCAGTAAAGGAACCGTTAGACTTTCTTCAATGTGAGAAAATAGCTACCCTTGCTGGAATGAAATCTAAATATCAAATTCAATTCACAAAATTATGCAATTTAAATGTGTTTAAAAAGAAGTTTTAATTGTATAGCACCTCATCACTTCCTTCTGGGTGTTTCAAGGTGCATCACAACCAATTAATTACTTTTGCACAATCCCAATCATTGCCTTTATGTTATTATGTAGCCAATTGTGCATAATAAGATCACAGAAAGAGCAAATTAGATAAATGACTTGTTTTCAGTGGGGATAGTTGACAGAGGAATGTTTAGAGGACACTAGGAGATCTCCTTACTCTTCTCAGTTTTACATCTCTTGTTTAGGGAAAAGTTGCATAAACAATAATTTATATTGAATCTGTGACAAGGGAACCTCTTTATAAGCTTCACATTAAGAAGTGATTGACCTTTCACTTCTATATTAAGTTGTTGTCATGATTAAAGGAGCAGGGCACCAATGAGTAATTATATTTCAATTAGCAAAGTATAAGATATAAAATCTTTTGTTGCTGTGGTTTGTACTGGGGTTCAGAGCAATGTAAGATTGGTAGTAGCAGAGGAGGTGATCATAAATCTGCCTACCTAAATGAGAGTAAGGATAAAATAAAGAGAGAGAAAGGAAAAGATATAATTTTAGAGCATGCTCTATGACAGAAAGCTAGGTAAGAAAAAAAGGCCTGTGATAATGTTGACAATTAGACAGTCTCTAAACCTATCTTACTCAAATACCAAATAAATTATTCCATTCCTCTGTCCAAATCAATATAAATGTCATTGCCTTCAAATGAGTGTAATATACCCTTATGCACATCAATCACATCTAGCCATTTTTCTTCTTGTACTAAAAATATCTTCCTTCCCCACCTCTCCACATTTAGGTTTCCCTGAATGATTGAGCAGCTAAGAGACTTGGGTCATGAGGAAGTTAGTCTAGGATCACAAATGGAGTTGCTGTTTTCTGGGTGCAGACTGTGATTCACAGTCCCAAGGTGAGCCTGTGGATTGCTGGTTATAATAGGATCCCTTGAAGCACAGACTGACATGAACATCTACCAAAACAAAATAGATGCAAAATTAACAAAACAATAATACATTAAATATTCTCAGATTTAGATCTTGCCGGCAAAACCTTTACAGTCAGCTTTGAGTACCGGGATATGAAAGATCTGCTTTGAGTGAAGTTTGGAGCACACTGCCCTGGTACAGAAGCAACGTCAATTAAGGTATTTCAAATGGAGAAAGGTGCTTACTTGGGTATTAAGATATATCAGCAAAAAGACAGGGAATTGGAATTAAACAGATAGAGTTGTTAAAAGTTAACAAAAAATGGCAGTTAGCCCAATGGACAGAATGGCCGACTCTTGTTTCAGCTGAAGGGCTGTGCTGGTGTGTGGGAGATGATTGGAATGAAGATGGTAATATAGACAGGCACAGTTCTGGATTTCTTTTGCTAAAGTTCAATCATTCGTCAAGAGCATTCAAATTCTTACAGTTGTTCATCGAGTTTGAAAAAAAATCTGTTGTGAAGTAAATCTAATTTTAAACTTGATAATTCTTTAACAGTAGAAGTGGAACTTTAAAATCAGCACAAGTGATCATCCTGCACCTGGAGCACATCAAACAGTTGCGCCATTGCCCTTAACGTTATCACTTCCATCTGAGATGTATCATATTAATATTGGTTTCCTTCCTAAATTTAAAGCAGGCTTGTATGCTGCATTGATAAAAATTAATTAAGGGAGATAGTAAATTGTATTATGAATGAGTAATTCTTTAAATGAGAGGGGGCATACTCAATCAGAAAGCTGCCTATTAATATTAAGTTATATTTAAGAGCATTCATTAAAGAGGTAGTTATTTTAATTTTTTGAGGCAGTAAGTTTTCTTCTTTAGTTTGGCTAGAAGATTTTAACTGAATTCTATTGTTGAAACTGAGACTAATTGAAAAACATTCCTAATTTGCTTGTGATAGAAGCAGAAATCTGTCACGCACATTTATATTCTATAAAAATGTCTGCATGTTTGTGACCTGTTGAATGTATGCAACACTTGCAGATGCTTGTCTAACACTCTGGAGCTATTCTCAGAACTGATTGATCTGATATGCAAGTCGTGCACCAGAATATCAGAAAGTCTGCTAGCTGCCTGTATGGTCAACTGGTTAATAACAGGATTGCTTGTCTAATGGGACCAAACTGCTTTGAGATGATGGGCTGAAACACTGTTAATAGTTGAAAGACAGTTTTGACTTCGATGCATGCTGTAAAAATGTAACTAGATTGGACTTTAAAAATTGAAAATAACGGCACAAATACTGAAGATATTGGCAACATGAAATACTCATGATCAAAATAGTTTCTCACAGGTTCAAACAAAAGGCATTCAAATAAGAGCAGGTGGCTGTCAATATTATGTTGCACTCAACAAATTAAAATCTTCCAAACCAATTTGGTGGCCCAGAATTTGTGGTTGGGATGACGGTGAACTGGCAGTGTGGCCGTCATTCCGCCTTTGAAACTGACCGCAACTTTGGGATTTGGCGCAGGCGCATGCCGAAATCCTGAAGTTGCGTTCTGTCATTCAGTGCTCCTCCATAGGCTGTGCTGTCCACCCCCTCCCCTCGTCCTCCCCCTCCCCTCGCCCACGCCCTCCCCTCGTCCACCCCCTCCCCTCGTCCTCCCCCTCCCCTCGTCCACCCCCCTCCCCTCGTCCACCCCCTCCCCTCGTCCACCCCCTCCCCTCGTCCTCCCCCTCCCCTCGCCCACCCTCTCCCCTCGTCCACCCCCCTCCCCTCGTCCACCCCCTCCCCGTCCTCCCCCTCCCCGTCCCCCCCCTCCCCCGTCCTCCCCCTCCCCCCGTCCTCCCCCTCCCCCGTCCTCCCCCTCCCATCGTCCTCCCCCTCCCATCGTCCACCCCCTCCCTCCGTCCTCTCCCTCCCCCCGTCCTCTCCCTCCCCTCGTCCACCCCCTCCCCCCGTCCTCCCCCTCCCTCCGTCCTCCCCCTCCCCCCGTCCACCCCCTCCCCTCGTCCACCCCCTCCCCTCGTCCACCCCCTCCCCGTCCTCCCCTTCCCCGTCCCCCCCTCCCCCCATCCTCCCCCTCCCCCCGTCCTCCCCGTCCACCCCCTCCCATCGTCCACCCCCTCCCCCGTCCTCCCCCTCCCCCCGTCCTCCCCCTCCCCCCGTCCTTCCCCTCCCCTCGTCCTCCCCCCTCCCCCCGTCCTCCCCCTCCCCCCGTCCTCCCCCTCCCCCCGTCCTCCCCCTCCCCCCCTCCTCCCCCTCCCCCCCGTCCTCCCCCTCCCCCCCATCCTCCCCCTCCCCCCGTCCTCCCCCTCCCCCCGTCCTCCCCCTCGCCCCCATCCTCCACCTCCCCCCGTCATCCTCCTCCCCCTCCCCCCCGTCCTCCCCCTCCCCCGTCCTCCCCTCCCCTCGTCCTCCCCCCTCCCACTCCCCTCCCCCCCCGTCCTCCACCTCCCCGTCCTCCCCCTCCCACTCCCCTCCTCCCCTCGTCCTCCCACCCCTCGTCCTCCTGCCCCCCCTCCTCCCCCCTCCCCTCCCCCTCCTCCCGTCCCCCTCCCCTCCTCCCCCCTCCCCTCCTCCCCCCTCCCCCTCCCCCCCCTCGTCCTCCCCTCCCCCTCCCCCCCATGTCCTCCCCCTCCCCCCCGTCCTCCCCCTCTCCCCCCCCCGTCCTCCCCCTCTCCCCCCTCGTCCTCCCCCCTCCCCCCCTCGTCCTCCCCGTCCCCCTCGTCCTCCCCGTCCCCCTCGTCCTCCCCGTCCCCCTCGTCCTCCCCGTCCCCCCCTCGCCCCCCCTCCCCCTCCCCCCCTCGCCCTCCCCCTCCCCCCCTCGTCCTCCCCCTCCCCTCCCCCCTCGTCCTCCCCCTCCCCTCCCCCCCTTCGTCCTCCCCCTCCCCTCCCCCTTCGTCCTCCCCCCTCCCCCCTCGTCCTCCCCCCTCCGTCCTCCCCCCTCCCCCTCCCCCTCCTCCCCCCCTCCCTTCCCCCTCCCCCTCCTCCCCCCTCCCCCTCCTCCCCCCTCCCCCTCCTCCCCCTCCCCCCTCCCCCTCCTCCCCCTCCCCCCCTCCCTCCCCCCCTCCCCTCCCTCCCCTCCCCCCCCTCCCCTCCCCCCCCTCCCCTCCCCTCCCTCCCCTCCCCTCCCTTCCCCACAGAGCTGGCAACCAGTGTAATCTCTCAAATCAGGGAAACGGACGGAAAGCTTCCCACTAAAAGTTAGACCCAAAGAGATTAGGTGTAACTGGGGTTTAAACAGCGTACTGACTGCTAAACAAAGGTTATGGCCCTGAAAAACTCATTTTAATTTTGTGCAGTGTGAAATATATCCTTTTTTTTTTAATTAAAAATTTTCAGAAACTTTAAAACATTTTAAAAAAAAGGTTTTTTTAATCTTTATTTCAGGTTTGTCTTTTCCTCATGTGAGAGCCCCAATCTTTGTTTAGCTCTCTCTAACAATTTTAAAAAGTTAGTATTTTAAGAGCTCACTCACTTCCTTGTTCGCTGCCTGTGAGAATTCTACGCTTTGATTGGCTGCTTAGCTTGTTGATGTCACAGCAGCTCGCACAAGTGGATCCCCACTAACCACCGTTTATTTGAACTGAACGTCGGAAAACCCGAAGTTCTGTAAGATGCTTGTGTGAAGCATACTTCAGGGCTGGCGGCAAACACCTTCGCTTCGCCACTGACCACAAATTCCGGGCCGATGTATTGATTGTGTACTGAAACTAAAATACTGATGTCTTTATTACTCGAAACATTTATAACTTGCTGTTGCTAGGAAGATTGCTACAACGTCTGTAATATGATTTGGAGATTCTGAAAAGGTCAACATCAAGAGCAAAGCTCAAGTGGTTATCAAATGATTGGAATAGGGAGATGCTTTCAGCCTTGTCACATATTGACGCTCATTGAACATCTGGCGTTATATAATGAAGGTATTGTGTTCTATGAATGGGACTTCTCTCTGTCACCTGGGTCACCTTATTGGCTATGTTAGGGTGGAGAAGACTTTGTTAGTTCTGACAGGAGCCTCGCTGTTTAGTGAACACTGTATGCATCTCAATGGGACTTTTTATTTTATCTTCAGAAATCTGGATAGTATCTAAATGAACTGTCTTGCACGGAGACCAGAGCTATGTGGCTTTCCTAGGGCTGTGTGCTTTCTTAATGGAGAAGAGCCCTTTATCTTGGAAGTTTACTTTTTGTGTATTTCTTGGAGTGTGGGGAGGAATTTTCCATGCGATTATGGATCTCCACCTATGTCAGAACCTTTGTTTGAATTATGGTAGCATTGCTCAATCCTGAAACACCTTGCACCCCAATTAGTAAAACACAACAAATGGTGCTGACAGTCTGGCGCTGATTGGGCAGTCATAACAATTTGTAGTGTTCCTGTTGTCAAATACCCATTCAGCCTCAGAATTACTGTGTAATTCTCCCTCTGCATCTCAACAAGATCAAAAGAACTAGAATCTCTTGTATGCTTTTTGTTTTTTCATGCACATACATACAGCTTGGCTCAAAATATCTTAATAGTTAATTCTGTAGCTTTCTGGGGAAGTTCTGGCTCAAGTAATATGCAGAAAATATATTAGGAATTCGCCTAATACCAGGGCTGACTTTGTGTTTAGACTTATGTATTTATGAGGAGTAAAGATCTTTGCGGCCCATATAAACTTACCCCTGTTCTTGGCTGGATTAATTGCCACATCCCAACCTTTCTTTCCCCTAATCTTCTGTAAAACATTCCTCTCTGACCTCTCATGGTCAATCAGGCAGCCCCCAGAAGGCCTGAAGCCAAGGAAGAAAAGAGAGTTGATATTGGAGGGCGAGCACATATGGGCTTGATGGTCTTGTCTCATCCTTAATATATAAATAAACAAACATAAAGTACCCCTGACATAATTCTAATCGAAAATGGATTACTCTTACCTTCCATATGCTGTGATCACCTCAATCTATCAACTTTTTGAAGGCTTTTAAGTAATTAATGTTCACTCCCTCCTTCGGAATCTGTGGAATAGAATTCCTAGCAAGGTAGTGGACACCGATTACTTGCAGTCCCTGCTTCCTCAGTTTATATGGGTGGCTCCGAGTCCTTCCTGTCCTCAACACCACAAACACACTATTTTTTAAAAATTCTTGTTTGGGATGTGGGCATTTATTGGCCATCCCAGTTGCCCTTGAGAAGATGGTGGTGGGCCTTCTTCTTGAACCACTTTGAAGCAGTTTGATACAACTGAGTGGCTTGCTAGGTCAGAGGGCAGTCAAGAGTCAATCACATTGGTGTGGGACTGGAGTAACATATAGATCAGACCAGGTAAGGATGTCAGGTTCCCTAAAGAACATGACTGAACCAGTTGGGTTTTTACAACAATCCAACAGCTTCATGGTCATTTTTACTGGTACCAGCATTATAGAGATTTAAAAAAAACTGAATTCAAATTCTCAAACTACCATGGTGCGATTGGAACCCGCATTATCTGTAAACCGCATTATCTGGATTATTAGTCCATGTCTCTTGATTACTCGTCCAGTAACACAACCACTTCACTGTTGGTCTTCATGCTGTTTTTATTTTAAAAATCATAAATATCTGGGTTAGATCCCCTCTAAGTCTCCTTTCTCTAGCGAGTACAAACCTAAAGCATCAAGTATATATTCGTAGTTCAATGCTCTCAAGTTGGATATCATGCTTGTTACTCTTCTCAGCACTTGCTCCTGAGTCACAATGTCCTTCTTCACTTGACTTCTGAGAAGTTCATATTTGTAAGAACACTTAAGCTGTGTCCCCGGAGGATTTGAGCTTAGAGTGATCTGAAAGGTAGGACAGAAAAACCTTGTGATAGATTTCTGGTGTTCAATCATTTTTGTTCAGGTCACTGCCTCTCTGGCACTAATATTTTTGTTGGTTTACATGTTTTTGAATCCGTAATTCTCTATTTTCTTCAATTGATCTCAATTTGTGGGCAAAATGGCCTATCCCTCGTTTCCCTGACAACTGAGGTGGCTGAAGAGTCAACCAGACAGTGTGAGACAGGAATCACACATTGGCTAAACCAGATCAGGGTAGTACTTCCCACCAGTTGTATTTTTACAACAATCTGGCACCTTTGTGATTATCTTGTTTGCGGTGGTAACCCAGCAGTTTAGCAGATTTATTGAATGCATTTTCAAAATCTCTGGGTTGCTAGTACACTACCGTAACCACTACACTGCCACACCCTAATGAATCCACCTGTGACCTTCCCCTGCTTCTCGTCTCCAGCTTCCGAACTGCTTCAGGCCTCGTTGCCTGTTTCATGTCTGCCTCAAGCTCCCATCCTGCTCAGTCCCTCCACCATCTATGTTGCTCCCTCCTTCCTCTGCTGAAATAAGTGACCAAGTGTCTCAGTATCAGGATTCTAAGATATGAGGAAAGATTAAGAAACTTAAGCTTCATCTCTTTGGAAAAGAGGAGAATTTGAGGTGGCATCACCAAAGGTTATGAAGGAGATCCAGGCAAGTTGTTCACAATGGAGAACTCCACCTAAATTGCATTAGATGTTGTGGAATAAGTTACCATTGATGCAAATGATATCAAAGCAAATCCTAAACACAAGTTAAAGAGGTAACAAAATGTGTTCCTGGAAAGAAAAGGTAAGATTTGCATGAATCAAAAAGGCACAGGTCTGTTCTTAAAAATTCATGTGCTTTTGTACATAACTCAAACTGAGGTATAGTACTATAGATGACCAGCAGAAGATTGCAACTCAATCAAAATCTCATCACTGTACTTTGACGTGGCTGCAGTAACATGAACAGCAGGCAGAGGGTAGCAGCTTCATGAAAAGCCTATTGTTCCAAGGAAACGCAGTAATGTGAATCACCAATAGAGGGCGACAGATATACTAAAGACCATTCTGAAGTGCCCAGACATCACAAGACCATACGGACAAGGAAAACGATTCAGCTCATTGATACAGAATTTAAAAATCTATGTTCCCTCCTTGATATCATTGGATTGACCATTGAATGAGTCCAAGGTTTTCATCTCCACTACTCTACCTGGATATTATTCCAAATGTTGGTCATTCTTTAGCGTAAGAAGTCCTTCCTGACATCAGTCCTAAACTTTTGTTTCACCCATCCCCCCATGTTGTATTATCCTGGAATATTTTCATACATATAAGCTGGAGTGTGCAGAAAACCAGCAACTCACTGAGCGTTCCGATATTGCTGTGAATTCTATTGCTCCAACTTTATTTTTCTAGCATTATCTCACCTCAACGTGCCTTTTTTTCTAAGAACAAATTACACCCCCATCTTTGTTATTCTGTACAATAGATTCTGTAGATGCAAGTGGAGTTCATAAGAATGTTTGGTTTTGTTTGTTCTGTTTCTGGTCATTTATTTCAGCCAGGAGTGCATACACTGGTGACCTCATTTGGCTTCAGATGAACATATTTCACAAAATATCCTGTGCATTAATCTGGCCATGTTGGTGAAATAGAATATTTAGATGTGCATTTAAAAAAAATCACCCATCTAAATGCAGTAGCAGAAAGACAATTGTAATTGTTAATATTGACATGAGTTGGTATTTTCTGAAATGTTTGATTTGAGGACAGATTGCATTTGTACACAGAGCACCTGCTGGAAAAATAAACTCGACATTCACAAACATACCTGCAATATTGGGCACCCAGCAGGTTTTCAAAGAGCTCAACATCTACTTTTACTTCCAATGGCAAAATGGTTCAGATTAGATCCTCTTGAAGATAAATTAACCATAACTTGAGCAATCCGCTCTCGGATCCAAATTTAACATTTAAAAAAACTGGATTAGAATGAACACACAAGATAAAATGTGTTTGCTGCAAGCTTATTGAAGGTGGGTTGTTGCTCTTCCAATAATTACAGACGCTCAATTTTCAACTGAAGTCTCAATCTTGAATAACTTTCAAATTTCTAATCTTCGCTCCGAAGTTCCAGTTAGTGTGTCAAACAGAAACAATGGCACTTTAACTGGGACCTTTTATCATAACTGGCCAGTTCCTGCCTAAAACATTAACCATTTTCACTTTCAGATGCTGACCAACATGCTGTATATTTGCAACATTTTCTCTTTATACACCCAACTTCCCAATACACAATTTAAAAAATTAAAATCAAAGCCCTACATTTCAATAGTTGATAGAAAATATTTAATTGCAATCCTAATGTAATTTTGTGACAGCATTTGCTGTAAAATTATCATATCTCTATCCGATCAATGTATCCCAGCTCACTCACCCTTACTCTGATTCCGTTATAATGCGGCGTCACTGCTCCACCATTAGAGACTATTCTACAATTAGCTACTGTGTCCCTGGTTTCCTGAATTTTCCTTCAAATCCGTCTTTCTTCTACCATCCGTAAACCCATTTGTCCCCGATGCTCCAGCAGTTTGTCTTTCTGTTCAGTGTCCACCTCTGCCCTGTCTTAAATGCTCTGAGATATTTCTTATATGTGACGAGCCTTCCGGAAATGCAAGTTGCCAATAAACTGATTACATTGCAAGTTTTTTTACAACGTGGCAAAACAGATCACATCCTTTAGTCATACTATTATAGAAAGACGCATACATTTTATTGCGTATGTCACAAAATAATTTTTAAAAGATACAGCAGAATGAAAGCTTCATTACCTAATCCATGTTGTGATAGGGAATTAGAACCATATAATCGTACAGCGGAGAAGGAGACCATTTGGCCCATCGTGCCTGTGCCAGCTCTTTGAAAGAGCTATCCAATTACTCCCACACCCCTGCTCTTTCCCCAAAGCCCTGTAAATTTTTCCTTTTCAAGTATTTCTCCAATTCCCTTTTGAAAGTTACTATTGAATCTGCTTCCACCACCCTTTCAGGCAGTGCATTCCAGATCACAACAACTCACTGCATAAAATAATTTCTCCTCACCTCCCCTCTGGTTCTTTTGCCAATTACCTCAAATCTATGTCCTCTGGTGAAAACAGTTTCTCCTTATTTACTCTATCAAAAGCCTTCATAATTTTGACCACCTCTGTTAAATCTCCCCATAACCTTCTCTGCTTTAAAGAGAACAATCCCAGCTTCTCTAATCTCTCCACATTTGCTGTCTCATTTCTGCAGATTTTTCATGAACAGTGCTCTCTACAATAATGGACAGCTAACTATGAGTTACAATGTTTAATTCTAATTCAGATTCAAATTTCTGCTGTCAGAATGTAGTCTTTGACTCCCATCCTGTTTCCAGTAGTTTTGTATGATGTAAGGATATTAAACAATGTCGCTAAAACAGATTATTTGGTCATTGCCATTTGTGGAACCTTGCTGTGCACAAATTGACTGCCACATTTGCCTACAAAACAACAGTGGTTATACTTCAGAAATCATTCATTGGCTATGAAGTGCTTTGGGCATTCTGAGATTGTGAGAGCCACTATGTCAATGCACGTTCTTTCTTTACTGTTGAGGCATTTCCAAGTTAAAATTACAACTTTTTTCTTACCATTGTCTGAATACTCCCAATACTTCGGTGCTAATGGTGCAAATCCAGTTTAAACAAGGACTGGCAATGAATTACCCTCCTTTGTGATATTGTTACTGCAGTATTACCAGCGAATAGATTATGGAACAATTGTTTACATCAGAAGTGTTTCTCTGACCCGAGATACATTTTCACATTTCTTGAGGTTATGCTGCAGCATCTACAACTGAAATAAAAGGCGTTCGACGCTGGAAGCTGATGCAGACATCAACAAGTACTTCTTCCCCCACCAAATCAGATGTGGTAAACTGTTAACAGACTTTTCCAACAGTAAAAGCACAGCTATCTTAAAGCACAGAACAGAATGGTAGAGCCCATCTCACTTTATCCTTCACTTCTCCAGTTTTGTGTTTCAATTGAGGTGTTTGTTGTTCCCCTGGGCACATAGAATCACAGAATAGAATCATAGAATGGTTACAGCATAGAAGGTGGTTATTCGGCCCGTCGAGCCCGTGCTGGCTCTCTGCAAGAGCACTTCAGCTAGTCCTACTCCCCCGCCCTTTCCCCGTAGGCCTGCAATTTTTTTTCCTTCAGGTACTTATCCAATTCCCTTTTGAAAGCCGTGATTGAATCTGCCTCCACCACCCTTTCAGGCAGTTCATTCCAGATCATAACCACTCGCTACGTAAAAATGTTTTTCCTCCTGTCGCCTTTGGTTCTTCTGCCAATCACCTTAAATCTGTGTCCTCTGGTTCTCAACCCTTCTGCCAATGGGAACCATTTCTCTTTATCTACTTTGTCTAGACCCCTCAAGATTTTGAACACCTCTATCAAATCTCCTCCCAACCTTCTCTGCTCTAAGGAGAACAACCCCAGCTTCTCCAGTCTATCCACGTAACTGAAGTCCCTCATCCCTGGAACCATTCTTGTATATCTTTTCAGCACCCTCTCTAAGGCCTTCACATCCTTCCTAAAGTGCGGTGCCCAGAATTGGACACAATACTCCAGCTGAGGCCGGACCAGTGTTTTATAAAGGTTCATCATAACTTCCTTGCTTTTGTACTCTATGGCTTTATTTATGAATTCCAGGATCCCGTAAGCTTTTTTAAACACCTTCTCAACCAGCCTGCCACCTTCAACGATTTGTGCACATATATCCCCAGGTCTCTCTGTTCATGCATCCCCTTTAGAATTGTACCCTTTAGTTTATATTGCCTCTCCTCATTCGTGCTACCAAAATGTATCACTTCGTACTTTTCTGTGTTAAATTTCATCTGCCACATTAAATCTTCCATTTTAATTTTGCTTATGCTTTTCACATATTGTTTCCTATGAATGGTTCTGAGAAACATCCACACAAGCTTTTCCTGAGTGTAATGACTGTTCACCCTGTTTTTCTTTTCTATTTTCGATTTGAATCATTTCTCCACTGATCAACAGTGAAACTGATGTCTGTGGGCTGTGTTCCAGGTGGCACACAGGTTGGTCAAATGTTACCATGGAGCACTTCAACTACGCTTTTACTGTAAGTCTGGGTGGGACAGAACTTGTGTTGTTATGAAATGAAATGATTGCCTGCAATTCGCCCTCATAATTGAGAATAATAATACCAGTGACTAAAAGCAGTAATCTTATCAGTTCAACTATAAAAGTGAAATTTGAGTGGGTTATTGCTCTCATACAGCCAACGCACTGTGTGAGTGTTATTGAGCCATGTAGATCGAGAAGGTATCTACATTTCATAGAATCATAGAATGGTTACAGCACAGAAGGAAGCCAGTCAGCAGGTCTAGCCCGTGCCGGCTCTCTCCAAGAGCACTTCAGCTAGTCCCACGCCCCCGCCCTTTCCCCGTAGCCCTGCAAATATTTTTCCTTCAGCTACTTATCCAATTCCCTTTTTGAATGCCACGATCGAATCTGCCTCCACCACCCTTTCAGGCAGTGCCTCCCCCACCCTTTCAGACCCTCACCAACATCTGGGGACTTGTGCAAAATTGGGAGAGCTGTCCCACAGACTAGTCAAGCAACAGCCTGACACAGTCATACTCACAGAATCATACCTTTCAGCCAATGTCCCAAACTCCTCCGTCACCATCCCTGAGTATGTCCTGTCCCACCAGCAGGACAGACCCACCAGGGGTGGTGGTATAGTGATATACAGTCGGGAAGGAGTGGCCCTGGGAGTCCTCAACATTGACTCCGGACCCCATGAAGTCTCATGGCTTCAGGTCAAGCATTACCACCTACCGCCCTCCCTCAGCTGATGAATCAGTACTCCTCCATGTTGAACACCACTTGGAAGAAGCACTGAGAGTAGCAAGGGCACAGAATGTACTCTGGGTAGGGGGACTTCAATGTCCATCACCAAGAGTGGCTCAGTAGCACCACTACTGCTGGCCGAGTCCTGAAGGACATAGCTGCCAGTCTGGGCCTGCGACAGGTGGTGAGAGAACCAACACGAGGGAAAAACCTACTTGACCTCGTCCTTACCAATCTACCTGTCGCAGATGCATCTGTCAATTAGAGTCATTGTGGAGATGAAGTCCTGTCTTCACAGTGAGGACACCCTCCATCGTGTTGTGTGGCATTACCACCGTGCTAAATGGGATAGATTCAGAACAGATCTAGCAGCTCAAAACTGGGCATCTATGAGCCACTGCGGGCCATCAGCAGCAGCAGAATTGTATTCCACCACAATCTGTAACCTCATGGTCCGGCATATCCCTCACTCTACCATTGCCATCAAGCCAGGGGACCAACCCTGGTTCAATAAGGAGTGCAGAAGAGTATGCCAGGAGCAGTACCAGGAGTACCTAAAAATGAGGTGCCAACCTGGGGAAGCTGCAACACAGGACTACATGCATGCTCAAAAGCAGAAGCAGCATGCTATAGACAAGGTTAAGTGATCCCACAATCAACAGATCAGATCAGATTAAAGCTTTGCATCCTGCCACATCCAGTCGTGAATGGTGGTGGACCATTAAATAACTAACGGGAAGAGGAGGCTCCATGAATATCCCCATCCTCAATGATGGTGGAGCCCAGCACGTGAGTGCAAAAGACAAGGCTGAAGTGTTTGCAACCATCTTCAGCCAAAAGTGCCGAGTGGATGATCCATATCGGCCTCCTCCTGAGGTCCCCACCATCATAGAAGCCAGTTTTCAGCCAATCCGATTCACTCCACGTGATATCAAGAAATGGCTGAGCGCACTGGATACAGCAAAGGCTATGGGCCCCGACAACACGTCGGCTGTTGTGCTGAAGACTTGTGCTCCAGAACTAGCTGTGCCTCTAGCCAAGCTGTTCCAGTACAGCTACAACACTGGCATCTATCCGACAATGTGGAAAACTGCCCAGGTACGTCCTGGCCACAAAAAGCAGGACAAATCCAATCCGGACAATTGCCGCCCCATCAGTCTACTCTCAATCATCAGCAAAGTGATGGAAGGTGTCATCGACAGTGCTATCAAGCAGCACTTACTCACCAATAACCTGCTCACTGATGCCCAGTTTGGGTTCCGCCAGGACCACTCCGCTCCAGACCTCATTACAGCCTTGGTCCAAACATGGACAAAAGAGCTGAATTCCACAGGTGAGGTGTGAGTGACTGCCCTTGACATCAAGCCAGCATTTGACCGAGTGTGGCATCAAGGAACCCTAGTAAAACTGAAGTCAATGGGAATCGGAGGGAAAACTCTCCACTGACTGGAGTCATACCTAGCACAAAGGAAGATGGTTGTGGTGGTTGGAGCTCAAACATCACAGCCTCAGGACATCGCTGCAGGAGTTCCTCAGGGCAGTGTTCTAGGCCCAAACATCTTCAGCTGCTTCATCAATGACCTTCCCTCCATCATAAGGCCAGAAGTAGGGATGTTCGCTGATGACTGCACAGTGTTCAGCGCCATTCGCAACTCCACAGATAATGAAGCAGTCCATGCCAGCATGCAGCAAGACCTGGACGACATTCAGTAGCAGGTAACATTTGCACTACACAAGTGCCAGACAATGACCATCTCCAACAAGCGAGTGTCTAACCACCGCCCCTTAACATTCAATGGCATTACCATCACCAACTCCCCCACCATCAACATCCTGGGGGTCATCATTGACCAGAAACTTAACTGGACCAGCCACATAAATACTGAGGCAACAAGAGCAGGTCAGAGGCTGGGTATTCTGTGGCGAGTCTCTCACTTCCAGACTCCCCAAAGCCTTTCCACCATCTACAAGGCACAAGTCAGGAGTGTGATGGAATACTCTCCACTTGCCTGGATGAGTGCAGCTCCAACAACACTCAAGAAGCTCGACACCATCCAGGACAAAGCAGCCCGCTTGATTGGCACCCAATCCACCACCTTAAACATTCACTCCCTCCACCACTGGCGTACCGTGGCTGCAGTGTGTACCGTCTACAAGATGCACTGCAGCAACTCGCCAAGGCTTCTTCGGCAGCACCTCCCAAACCCGCGACCTCTTCCACCTAGAAGGACAAGGGCAGCAGGCACATGGGAAGACCATCACCTCCAAGTTCCCCTCCAAGTCACACACCATCCTCACTTAGAAGTATATCGCAGATCCTTCATCGTCGCTGGGTCAAAATCCTGGAACTCCCTCCCTAACAGCCCTGTGGGAGTACCTTCACCACACGGACTGCAGCAGTTCAAGAAGCTGGCTCACCACCACCTTCTCAAGGGCAATTAGGGATGGGCAATAAATGCTGGCCTTGCCAGCGACGCCCAAATTCCATGTATGAATAAAGAAAAAGTACTCATTTAGTACCTCAGCCATACCCTCTGCCTCCATGCGTAGGTCACCTTTTTGGTCCATAATCGGCCCCATTCTCCTCTTACTACCTGTTTATTACTTATATGCCTATAGAAAACTTTTGGATTCACTTTTATGTTAGCTGCCAGTCTATTCTCTTACTCTCTCTTTGCCCCACTTATTTCCTTTTTCACTTCACCTCTGAACTTTCTATATTCATCCCGCTTCTCATTTATAGTCTCAACCTGACATCTGTCATAGGCCCCCTTTTTCTGCTTCATCTTACTCTCTATTTCTTTCGTCATCCAGGAAGCTCTGGCTTTGGTTATCCTACCTTTCCCCCTTGTGGGAATATACCTTGACTGTACCCGAACCATCTCCTCTTTACCATTATCGAACCATTGTTCGATTACAGTTTTGCCTGCCAATCTTTGATTCCAAATTACCTGGGCCAGATCCGTTCTCAACCCACTAAAATTGGCCCTCCTCCAATTCAGTATTTTTACTCTAGATTGCTCCTTGTCCTTTTCCATAGCTAATCTAAACCTTATGATACTATGATCACTGTTCCCTAAATGTTCACCTATTGACACTTGCTCCACTTGACCCATCTCATTCCCCAGAACCAGATTCAGCAATGTTTCCTTCCTCATTGGGCCAGAAATGTACTGATCAAGAAAGTTCTCCTGGACACACTTCAGAAATTCTTCCTCCTCTCTGCTCTTTATGCTATTACTATCCCAGTCTATATTAGGATAGTTGAAGTCCCGAATTATCACTATTTTATAGTTCTCGTGACTCTCTGTAATTTCCCTGCAAATTTGCTCCTCTATATCCTTCCCACTTGTTGGTGGCCGATAGAATACACCTAGTAGTGTAATGGCACCTCTATTGTTTCTCAACTCTAGCCATATAGATTCTGTCCTTGACCCCTCCAGAATATCCTCCCTCTCCAGCACTGTAATATTCTTCTTAATCAATAGTGCCACACCACCTCCTTTCTTTCCTTCCCTATCTTTCCTGAACACCTTATATCCAGGAATATTTAGTACCCAATCCTGCCCTTTTTTGAGCCAGGTCTCCGTTATTGCCTCGACATCATATTCCCATGTGGCTATTTGCACCTGCAGCTCACCAACCTTATTTACCACGCTTCGTGCGTTTACACACATGCATGCACTGTAAACCTATCTTAGACCTTCTTGTATTCTCTCTTAGTCTGATCCCACCAAATACCGTACTATGTCTTACTCTAGTGCTATCTGTCTCTCCCAATCCTTTGTGCACCTTGTTTCTCCTTTCTAATGGTACATCCTGGTGCACACCCCCCTGCCAAATTAGTTTAAACCTTCCCCAACACCACCAGCAAACCCCCCAGTGAGGATATTGGTCCTGGCTCTGTTGAGGTGCAACTCATCCGGCCTGTGCTGGTCCCACCTTCCCCAGAACTGGTCCCAATGTCGCAGGAATCTAAAGCCCTCCCTCCTGCACCATCTCTCCAGCCACGCATTCATCTGCTCTATCCTCCTATTTCTATACTCACTAGCTCGTGGCACCGGGAGTAATCCGGAGATTACTACCTTTGAGGTCCTGCTTTTTAATCTCTTTCCTAGCTCCCTAAAATCTGCCTGTAGGACCTCATCCCTCTTTCTACCTATGTCATTAATACCGATCTGGACCATGACCTCTGGCTGTTCACCCTCCCGCCTCAGAATGTTCTGCAGCCACTCAGTGACATCCTTGACCCTGGCACCAGGGAGGCAACATACCATCCTGGAATTACGTCTGCGGTCACAGAAACACCTGTCTGTTCCCCTAACTATGGAATCCCCTATCTCTATTGCTTTCCTGATCTTCCTCCTCCCCCCTTGTACAGCTGAGCCACCTGTGGTGCTGTGGACTTGGCTCTGGCTGTACTCCCCAGAGGAACCATCGCCCTCACCAGTATTCTGAATACCGGTTAGAGAGTGAGATACACTCTGGGGCTCCTGCACTACCTGCCTGGTCCTCCTTGTCTGTCTGGCGGTCACCCATTCCCTCTCTGCCTGCACACTCTTAATCTGCGGGGCGACCAGACCCTGAACCGTGCTATCCACGTAGCTGTGAGCCTCACGGATGCAACGCAGTGACACCAGCTGCTGTTCAAGCTCCGAAACCCGGAGCTCGCTGATGACACTTCCTGCACATGTGGTTGTCCAGGACACGGAAAGCGTCCTGGAGTTCCCACATGGCACAAGATGAGCATTCCATGGGACTGAGGTGCCCTGCCATGCCTCTATTTAATAGGCTATCAACTAACTTAACAGAAATAAACTCAAGACTTAAAGAAAAAATCACCAGCTACTCACCAATTTTTTTTCTTTTCAGCTCCTTCCCTTGTGCTGATGTCACTTTCGTTTTTTTTTAACCTCACTCCCTGACGCTCATGCTCCCTCCGGCTCCGGGCTCTCGGGCCTACCTTTATCTCCGGCCACTCCTCTTGCACTCTCATCCTTCTCCCTCTGCTCCGAATTCCCACTTTCTTCAAATTCACAACTTTAGCACTCTGTCTAGAAGCACTCCGCTTAATTCCTCTTTTGTGCTGCATTAACTGATCTCGGGGTAGCGGTGGTAGCACTAGAATTGACTTCAGCTTCCTCACCTAGCTCCTAATAATTATCAACTGAGCCCTGGTGGAACATGTTTATATGTGAATATCAGGTGACAAGTTCAACAATCGAATAGTCTGTAATAACTGCACAAGATCCACAATTCGTAGATAGATAAGGAAGGGTTCTTTCTCGCAAGTAAAATAAACCCAGTAATGAGCTACCATCTAGTCGTGTGATATTGGGGCAGAAATTCGGGTCTCACGGGTGAGTACGCGCTGTGTACTCACCTGTAGGGCCACCGGAAGTGCCGGTTTTGCGCATGCACTGCGCATGCACGGGAAACCGGAACTTCCAGTCTCGTGAAAGAAGGGGTTCGAGGGTCAACCGCATGCGCCGGAGAGGCAGCGCGCACGCAGCGAACTTCGTTTTTTTTTTCAGGTTTCTCCGTGAGGGTAAGTACGGAGAAGCTGCGCAGGAAAAAAGGAGGCGCAAGGCCTGCTTTTAACAAGGTAAGTGGTGAATTAAATACAATTTAAACATTTTTTCAACAGATTTATCTTTTTTACATACTTTAAAGAAAGGTAAGTTTATTTTTAGCGCTGTTAAAAAGTGTAATTATTTTTTTCAAAAATTAAATTTTTGTTTAATGTAGTTAATTTATGTAATTTATAGTTATTTTAAAAATGTGATTTAAAAAAAAATTATTTGAAGTTTTACTGAGGTTTTGGGGCCGATCTCTATTCATAGATTTGACAGGTCTTTCTGTCAAAATCTATGAATGGAGATTCCCTGCTCTCCATGGCTCTCCATGGCCCACGTGATCCCAGGGGACGCTTCGAACTAACTGCGCCCCTGGGATACACAAGCACAACGCGCCGGCAGCTGCAGGAGGCCCAGGACCCGAAGTCCACGCGGGCCTGAAGCACAACGGCAGGCGCGGTATGTAAGTACGCGCGCGATCCTTGCACCCGCGGGAAGCCGGAGAGCCGAATTTCTGGCCCAATGGTGTTTATTCCACGGACTGTTTTATTGAATGAGTTCAAATTAATATTAAAAAAATATAAGTGTTTGAGTGTTTAGTGCACTCGGTAACTAAAGTGCCAGCTCCCATCCAGCCTGAGGAACTGCATTCCTATTCCTCACTGGGATTGCAGTATCGCTGGAGGGTTGTGGACAGTCTGATATTTTGTGCACTGCAACTGTTCTTTCATGGAACTAAACATCAACACAGTGAACTGTTCTTTTTTTTAAAAAATAGAACAAATGCCGACTATTATTCTGCTTCTGTTTATCATAAAATAACCCTGGGGGATTGCAATGTGGTTGGGGGCATTTTCAGGTAGGGTAACTTCCTGGAACAGAATGTGCCGGGAAAAAAAAGTACAGAACCTCCATCAAATTAGCATCAGAGAAAATTTACACCACATCAGAGTAAACGTTTGCAACATTCAATATTGTTTTGCTAATGCACAAAGGCGTATGAAAAGAGTGTTCCATTTGCATCAAGACGCATCAACAAACTAATTGCAATCATTAGTTGTTCACAAATGTATTGAGTGAGGAGCTGTTTCATAGGAACATAAGAAGAGGAGTAGGCTATTCAGCCTCTCGAGCCTGCTCTGCCATTCAATTAGATCATTGGCTGATCTGTACCTCACTCCATTTACCCACCTCTGTTCCATATCCCTGGATACCCTAACCTAATAAAAATCTATTGATCTCAGTTTTGAAAGCTCCAATTGTCCCAGCATCCACAGCCTTTTGGAGGAGAGAATTCCAGATTTCTACTCCCTTTTGTGTGGAAAAAGTGCTGCCTGATGTCCCGCCTAAATGGCCTGGCTCTAATTTTAAGATTATGCCCTCCTTTTATTGATTCCCCCACGAGAGGAAATAGTTTCTCTGTATCTACTCTATTGAATCCTTTTAACATTTTGAACCCCTCAATCAGATCACCCCTCAATCTCCTATATTCAAGGGAATACAAACCAAGTTTATGCAACCTGTCCTCATAATTTAACCCTCTAAGCCCCATTTTCATTCTGGTGAATCTGCGCTACACCCCCTTCAAGGCAATATATCCTTCCTGAGGTGTGGTGCCCAAAACTGAACGCAGTACTCCAGGCGGGGTCTGATCAAGGCTCTATGCAGCTGAAGCATAACTTCCTCCCTTTTGTAATCCAGCCCCTTGAGATAAAGGCCAACATTCCATTAGCCTTTTTGATTGCTTTTGGTACCTGTCTACTAGCTTTAATTGATTTGTCCACTTGGACTCCCAAATCTCTGATCCTCCAGATGTTCTAATTTCTACCTTTTAAAAAAAACTACTCCGATTTATCTTTCTTTGTTCCAAGGTGGATGGATGACCTCTCACTTGCCCACATTAAATTCCAGCTGCCATAATTTTGGCCACTCACTTAATCATGAATACAAGTTCCATTCACTGAAAATTAGATTTGATTTCAAGTTGGTAGGATGAATGTTTCCTCTCTCTCTATCTCTGTGTTTGCCTTCTTGCTATATCGCTCTCTGTCTTTCTCTGCAATACTCTTTTTTGTAAATGAATATATCAAAATCCATCGTACAAAATTGATCATAATTCAGCATCAATTTGACGTTAAATCTGAAATCTTGCCCATTATAAGAATGATGGACATGGGATGGGGGAGAACAAACTTGTGTAGCGTGAGTTTCTCCCCAACATATCCTCCCTCCTTTCCTCCCTGAACGACACCTCATCCTCATTGGTTTCAATTTTCACCTCTGTGAAGCACTTAGGAATGTTTTTCTACATTAAAGGCACTATATAAATTTTGTGCTGTCGTCTTGTGCCACTTTACCCGGCCATCTTCCTGCTTGATTGTCTTCCTTGCTTTTGTAGATGAACAGTACCTGGACCTGTGGGATTGAGTCTTGCCTCTTCTTTGCTGCCAGAGGACATACATCTGCAAGGAGATTATGAAGCATTACCACATTAATAACAACTGCCT
Source organism: Squalus acanthias (assembly GCA_030390025.1). Classification (NCBI taxonomy): domain Eukaryota; kingdom Metazoa; phylum Chordata; class Chondrichthyes; order Squaliformes; family Squalidae; genus Squalus; species Squalus acanthias. Next base: position 24,070,466 of record CM059447.1, on the reverse strand, counting down.
CATCTCGGGTGGAAGCTGAAGCGAGCGAATGGACAAGACTTGTGGTAACTATTCTTAAAATGTCACATTCAGCACAAGCATGATGGTGGTAGTTGTTGCGGTGTTGCCATTCATCGACCACATAGATCTCTCTGCAATATCATTTAGCATGAACTTTACATTTAGTCTGCTGCCTCTGAGCTATGGGTGTGTTTAATGTTTATGAAAGGATGATATGAAAATGTTAACACTTGCTTGATGAAGGGGGTCAAGCCTCAAGAAATAAAGAAGAAAAACACTTTTAAGTAAATCTTCTGGGTTATGCAGTTCTGCAAAAATAGATTGCTCAAGAAATACAGCTTCTAAATTATATGGAGAAGGACAGGTTTATGGGACCTACTGTTGAATCCATTGAGAGAAAATCATCCTATAAAGACCTGAAAAAGTAAGCGTGAGAAACTCCTTCAGAAAAAAATGACACTCTTTCAGTTCCCTGTTAAGTAGTGTATGTCACAACAAAGATGAATATAACGTGTTTTGGCAGTGCCTGGTCTGCTGGATAGCCAGCAACTTATGGTCTTCAAGCTAACTTTTAGGGTCACCCTTTTAGAACTGAGATGAGGAGGAATTTCTTCTCTCAGAGGGTCGTAAATCTGTGGAATTCTCTGCCCCAGAGAGCCGTGGAGGCTGGGTCATTAAATACATTTAAGGCGGAGATAGACAGATTTTTGCAAGATAAGGGAGTGAAGGGTTATGGGGAGCGGACAGGGAAGTAGTTCTGAGCCCAAGATCAGCCATGATCTTATTGAATGGCGGAGCAGGCTCGAGGGGCCAAGTGGCCTATTCCTGCTCCTATTTCTTATGTTCTAACTTAGTGCCTAACATCAACACAAGATGATCATCGTAAGATTGAGATAGTTGCTTTAATAACATGCCCAGGTTAATTTGTAATATCTTGTGATTTGATTGGCTGAAAGGAACAGTCTTTGGAGCTAAGATTAATCGATGTGAGCTAGACCTCAGGAATGGACACCATACCTGTGTAGGAAGTGCAAAAGAGGCAGGCTAAAATCTTAAAAGTAAAGTCAATAAGAAATAAGGTATAATAAATGTTAAAATAAGTACGAACTAACACAAGAGTTAAAATGATGAAAATAGAAAAGACGAGGAAATGGTTGCACAAAAAGGTGGGGGGCAGGAAACTGAAAATAAAAATAAGTAAAATTTGTATTTAAGTTTTTCAGTGTCTATTTCAGAAATATAGCTTATCAGAATGATTAAGCTACTGCTGACATTTGAGTGACATTATGGCCCTAACAGAGAATTTCTCAGCATCATGGTGCACCAGCTGAATTTTTTTATAAAAAGGAAAGCTGTTTGAACCAGGAAGCACCGAATCCCTTGAGGCTGCTGGCAATCTGAGAATTAACCCTAGTTACCTCGTCACACAATTCTACACTTACTGTAATCTGCATATGGGGAGTTGGAAGAAGAAAGAGGGTGAGAGGACATCCAGGGATAGAGACTCACTGGAGTGAGTTAAGGGCAGGCCCGAATGTTAATTCCTATTTGTGCTTGAACATAGGCTTTTGTACCTAACGCAGAAATTTGTGCTTTTGACAGTCTGGTTGGAGCAATTTTGTACCAGTAACAAATGTAAATAAGTTTGACACCGCTTAATCCTGTTTACCAAATGATAGACTGCCTCGGGAAAATAGTAAGTAAAGCCCTGTATGATTAACATGGCAGTTTTACTCATTTGTGGGTTCTTTTATGATAAACCTCAGTTTTGTTGCTGCCTCCTGTTTGCGTGCTAAGCAGCCGTCTGCATTGTTGCAAGTTGTCGGATCACCACCTGTGGTTTTGAAGTATTATTGGGACTTAATTTTTGAGATGGGGGAGGGGGAGGAGATAGGGGGAGGTGGGTTCAATGATTTATTAAAAATATTCACTGTACTGCATTCACTCCATTTTGAGTTTAGGTGCAGCATTAAAGTTTTTGGATGGTTTCTGATTTTAAGATTCTCTCCTGATGCCTAATGGCTATCTCCACCACAGCAAAAGGCTTATTTTAGCACACTGTGAACTCCTGAATGCGTCAAACATTCACTTTTTCCCTTATATATCTAATGCAAATCATACTTCCATTGATTTCAATGGAATGAAAATCAGGCAGATTTTACAACTGTTCCACCAGCTTACCAGCCAGGCGCTGAAGATGACAATTTAGCCCTAAATATTTTTATTTACTCAAGAATGTTAGAATAAGCTGCTCTGTGCCTTGGTTCTTTTCTCTCATTCTCTTTTACAACCTGTGTGAAATCATGTTTCCAAGCCTTGTACAAAGGAGCAGCTCATTGCATTTTAACAGCTGTCAAGCCCATACATTCTTGAAGCTAAGTTTCATGCACTTGGTTAAGTTCTGTGTTTACTGGAAATGTGGCTCACAAATAATTACAAGATTCACAATTTTCAGCTTAACAACATTATTAGCTGTATATTGATTCCAGCTGATGTGATTATGCACAAGCATTGTTACCGCAGGGCATAGAATACTAAGCAGTGAATTTTTCTGCAAGTATTTTTAATAAAATGTGTTGTAACATTGTGGTTTCTGGTGTGTGGGTTGGACTGACGCTTAAGCGGAAATTTAGATAGATATATACCAGTGCTTTCCAAAATGTGTTGACAGAAGTAAACTGTGAATAATAAGTATGGCTGCACAAATATTCCACCTTCTTCAGTTCCTTTTCTTTTTAATGATTTCTGGAGAACAGACAGGTAGGAAATGGCTTTGCTGTGAAATCTTTCAAATGTTTAATAATTGCGGTATATTATACACGTGCCGCTGTTGCTTCAGCACAAAGAAAATGTTCAAGATCCATTTAAAAATTATATTAGTCTAAAGTTATCTGACGCACTCAATCTGTCTTTGGAATTCTCTTCCGAAAGCCCCCTGTCACCACTACTCTCTTCTGCTTTAAGGCTCTTTCTTTAACCAAGTTCTGGATCATTCCTCCTAATCTCTGCTCATTGGCTTGGTGTTGAATTCCCTCACACCTCTGTTGGAGAACTTTGGGACATTTCTCTACGTTAGAAGGACTTTATAAAAATGCAAGTTGTTGTACTATTATGTGGCGATGTGATAACTTGATTGTGATTTTGATTAAAACTTAGAATGATGAAATAGAACTATTTTAATATTAAAGTATTTTTATTTACATACCAAAAGTAAAACGTTACAAATAGAGTTCTTGGCAGAACAGCGTTGAACAAATGAAAATCTCTGTGTGACGAAGAAGCTTAAACATAGGACATGCTTCAACAACCCTGGCAGGACTTTTTAGCTTATTAAATATGAAAACTGCAATCAGTAGGTATAAAACAGCCAGCTTTCATAGACTAAGATATGAAACACTCTTTCCGTATTTCAATCCTGCAATGGATAATTTATAGAAATCATTTGCATTTCAACTGAAGTGATTCAACTGAAACTAAGCAGACTTTTTACTAGTCGAGCACATTTGCCCTCAACCTGGCATTTGTTGATAAAGAGGTTCAATAAAACTTACTCAAAATTCTTTTGTTTTCCATATATAAATTTAAAAAGTATTTTCAGGTGTAATGATTTTTGGAGAGCAGAAGTGAGCATTATGTGTGTACTGCCACAGATATATTGCTAAGTCTCTTCAAAATAATTTTGATTAAATTCACAATTTCTTTGACACCGTGAATACATTCTTAAGTCCTAATGTACTTTATAGGAATACTATTAAATGCCTGACTGTCAGCTCAGCAGCAATGATGGCGCCGATTGAACTGTATAACTTTCAGAATTTGTCAGTAAATTGACAACTAAACCACGATCTTACATTGCATCAGAAAATTTGGGGAGTATATGACAAACAACACACTGCAAAAAAAAATTATTTGACCACATTTTCCCTCAAATGCTAAAACATAGTTAGGTCTTGCTCACTTAATACCTGATTAGAAGTACAGACAAAACACCCATTGCAGATTATGCACTATCGGAAAAACTGTGATTAATTTGAAAAACTGAAAAGGTTTTCAGTGCACCGTACTATTTGCCCCGTTTCAAGGTTTTTTTTTAACGTGCAATCTCAAAAGTGAGCAAACTCTTTTATTTTGAACCAAGAATATTCTATTTTTGCCTTTCTAATAATTGAAGCTCCAGCCAAATGTGTTTCCGAAAATCAAAACCACCATCAGTTAACCCAACACTATTATTGGGCATGTGGCACACAGCTCTTGAAATAACTAAGAGTGTGTTACATTTGAAATCCGCCATACAGCAAATATTCTTATAATCTTTCCACCAAACTGCAGTTTAGTGGAAACCTAAGAATATTTGTTAAATGACTCATTTTCAAATGCGAAGGTCATGATTGTTTCAAAAGCTGCGCAGGAATGGGAAGGTAATTGAGAAGGTAGTTTTGGCACGGCTGCTCTTGCGCACATCCTAGTGGCTGGCCAAGGATGTCATTGGTAGCTGTATGAGAGTAGGGTACCTGCCCTTCCCTCTTGGACAGAGAAGGTATATGGGGTGAGAGTAATCAGACCACCTAGACATAAGCAAAGTTAATTTTCAATATTATTTTTCGGGATACGGGCCTCACTGGCAAAGTTGACCTTTACTGACCATCTCTAATGGCTCCAAGCTGGCGGGGTCCTCTTTAAATATGCAGATCAAGCTCTGTTGATGTCATCGGGGTCCAATCTGCTATTTTAACTAGAGGCCTGAGCGGGGGATCAATGATGGCTTCCCCACCAGACCAAACCTGTCGGGAACGGGATCGTGGGTCAGAAAAGGCCCAGGCAGGAAAGTTTTAAAAATATTTTTTCGCTTTCCTTGTGGGGCCAGGAGGAACAGTAGTGCACTTCTGTGTGCCTACACCGCTGCCCCCCCCCCCCACCCCGCCCCCACCCCATTGCCCCTTTTGCCATTGCCCCTCACCACATACTTCACTTCTAGGAATCATTCTCGTGGGTCCCTGGCAGTGACCTCCTGCCGTCCTAATTTCCATTCCCTTCCGGCGCCAATTCAGTGATTTCTGCTGGGTCCAGGTGAAAATCGGGGCCTGGATGTGGAAATGAGGCCTGGGAGTTAAAATCTCTCCGGGCCTTGACATGTGAGCTTGTTGCTGGCCCAGGCCTCTCGCACAGACCAATCCCACCCTGATTTAAAACCGGGGCCCTAGTGTTCCCTACAATCTGCAATGTACGTGTTACTACCCAAATATCTACTTAAAAGATAGTACGACCCAGGGATGATAACAGAGCACCCTTGCCCCATATAGTGGTCACGGAAATACAATTCAGTACTGCTACGGGTATTCCCCTCTTTACAGAAGACGGGTAGAAAAGCTATCGAGACGAGAGACATCTTGAAGCCATCAACTGGTTTATTTTAGATCAATTATATTGAATGAATAGTATAGAGTTTTTACAGTGAGGACAGCCAATTTCTTATGCTCCTCAGTTATAGAAAATAATAAAGATGCAACTATCAGCTAAATATAGGAATCTTCTAAAGCTGAGCTATACAAAACTAGTTGGTTCAGAACCTTTTTAACATGCAGACATGCTAGAACACTGCTTCCTCTGTGGCTGGAGGGATAGACAAAAGTGAGAAGTCGCACAACACCAGGTTATAGTCCAACAGTTTTATTTGAAATCACAAGCTTTCGGAGCTGCTGCCCCTTCGTCAGGTGAAGTGAAGGAATACGAATCGGCAAAGCATATATAGACAGAGAACAATGCCTGTGTAGCGTACAATCTCAGACGACTACAGTTAATCTATCTGACTGCCTTTCATCACACCTCGGCAGAGAAACAACTGGAGGGATAGAGAGAGCACCAAGGAAACACTTCTATCCTCTGCCTTAAGTCTGTGAGATGAAGGGGGGTTTAACTCACTGAGCTGTCAGTCAAGATTACTACCCTTTGATGTGTGGCCATGAGGCATTTTAGCATCTGCCTTGGCCGTGCCCCTCATTATGCGATGGAGTGGAGTGACACCTAGGACTTGATTTTAATAGCCCTGAGGAGGCGGGTTTGGAGGCGGGTCTGTTGGGAAAATCGGGAAAAATGGCTTCAGACACCCAACCCGCTTCCATCCCGCTCCCACCCGATTTTCCTGAGTGTCTGGTTAGCCGCTCCCAAACTGACCCGTCTCCAACCGGTGGGACAGGTAGTTAAGGCGCTCGATGGTCCTGTGAGAGAGTAAAGGCTTGAATTAAACATCTGACATTGATGTAGCAGACACATCCTTTTGAGCAGATGTTACAAAGCGATTCTCTATGAACATCATATTGCATTGCTTTCTGAGAGGGATGAAAATCTATTATGTCGCCAGCTTCCTCTAGTGTGCCCGTCTCTTCATCGCCCACTTCCAGGTCCTCGCCACCTCTAACACTCTCGTTTGCTGCCTCCTCAGCACTGGTCAATGTTCCCTCCCTCTTATTGTGGGCTATCTTTTCCTGCAAGGAGGGACACAAGCGGTGTTTCAGCCACAGTGATGGAGTGAGTGTGATTAATCCCTACCATAGAAGCTTTGTGGGAGACGAAGATGGGGTAAGGTGCCAAGAGGAAGAAAGCTCCCTGTGCGTTGTTAGTTGTTGTCATTGCATGTGAGAGCGAGTCTAAAGGGTGCATAGGCAGGATGCTGAAGTGATTTAGTACAGAGACAGAGATGGATAGGAAAGGGTGCAAGGGAAGTAAGAGTAAGGTGGGATGTGAAGGAGGAGGCTTACTAAGCAGAGTGCTGGTGATGAGAAGAGAAGGGAAGCAGAGTGAAGGCAAGTGAGATGGGATACTCACTTTTGATGTTCTCACAAGATCATTAAACCTTTTGTGGCACTGGATCCATGAGCGTGAACATATGGACCTTGCGCTCACCTCCTGAGCAATGTGCAGCCAGGCTGCCTTGGTCTGCTGAGGAGGCTTCCTCTGGCCATCAGGGGGGAAGAGAATCTCCCTGCGCTCTCTGACTGCATCCACAAGAACATGGAGGGAATCATCATTAAACCGAGGAGCTGCCTTGCCTCTGAAAGAAGTCATAGCTTTGAAAAGAAGTGCAGGAATCCACAATGGAAAGGCTCAGGCTGGATGGCAGCTTTAAAAGTAGCTGCTATTATGACATCATCAGTGGCGGCCAGCCTACCCAATCCCACTCATTGGACCGGCCAGCGCACCTCCATGAAATTAACAAGCTAGTTTAATAAAAATCGCAACTCTGCAGCTGATCCTGCCGGAAGCGGCTCCCGAACCCGCCCACCACGCAACCCGACGCCAACCCGCCTCGGGAATTAAAATCGTGCCCCTGGACACTCAGATGATGCAAGGGAGCCATCTTTCTCCAGTGACATGAAATGTTAGAGATTACACTCAATGGTCCCCTCTTACTTCACCTCTATTCTTCTTTTAATTAAAGAAATATTTACACAAAGGGAAAGTTTTGTTTGATAATTGATGATCGCATTCAGAGCTTTCTGACTGTACTGACTATATTTTCAATTGTGTATTTTACAGATGTCCATGTTTCCCAGTTTCCTCTCATTAAACAAGTGAAAAATGGAGAATCAGTTTCAATAAACTGTGAATTTTCATCCACAGAAGTGATCCTTGTAGGCACCTATTTAAAAAGGAACATTTCAAATCCTATTGATCTGATCTATGTCCACAAACTAAATAATACGATAAACGAGTCATACAAGAGTCGTCTTGTGTATGAAGGAGATGCGAAAAAATTCACCATAACCCTCAAAGATCTTCGGGAAAGTGACACGGATATTTACTTCTGTGTCTTTGGACTAAGACATGGTAAAGTATCAGACCGATTCGGACAAGGAACAATGCTTTTTGTCTCAGGTATGTTTAATGTTTCAAATATTCATCTGACATAATTTACTGAAATAAAACTTCTACTTAAAAACGATGTCCCAGAATTTGCGGTCGAGATGACGGTGAACTGGCAACGATCGCCGTCAATCCGCCTTTGAAACTGACCGCACCTTCGGGATTTGGCGCAGGCGCTTGCGGAAGTCCCGAAGTTACGGTCGGTCATTGACAGCTCCGAAACAGGCTGCTCTGTGCCCTTCCGACACAGCCGGCAATCTGTGTAATCAGCCAAATCAAGGAAGCTGACAAAAACTTTGGCTCTTCCTCATTAATTACGCTGTTAAATTCCCCACTAAAAGTTAGACCCAAAGGGATTAGGTGTAACTGGGGTTTTAACAGCGTTGTTACTGCTAAACAAATGTTAAGGGCCTGGAAATCTTCTTGCCACGCCCGGTCAGTAATTGCTTAGCGCCACGTTAGCGCCCCCAGGAGGTGCTAACGGGAGGAGCTAAGGTGTCCAATTTCTCGCCCAAGTTTTTCAAGAAACTTTTCAAAAATGTTTTTTTACTTTTTTTTTATAAGTTTTCCATCTTTATTTCAGGTTTGCCTTTTCCCCAATGTGACAGCCCCAATCTTTGTTTTGCTCTCTAACATTTTTAAAAAGTTTAAAATTTTAAGAGCTCACTCATTTCCTTGTTCGCTGTCTGTGAGACTTCTGCATTTTGATCGACTGCTTAGACAGCCTCTTGATGTCACAGCAGCTCACACAAGGGAATCCCCATTAACTTCTGTTGATTTCAATTGAGGGTCGGAAAACCCCAAATTCTCGACACAGGGATTGCTAGATCCTTGTGCAAAGTGTACTTCAGGGCCAGCAGTGAACACCTTTGCATCGCTGCTGACTGCAAAATCCAGGCTATGTGAGGGCATGTGTCATTTTGTTGGTTTTCATTCATTTTGTGTGTACAGGAATCCAAATCAAATAAAAATTCCATCCATTCTGATCATTTGTCCCTGAACAATTCCATCAGTTTGTATATTCAGCATCTTTTAAGCTTTACTTCCTGAAAAATGACTGCAATTGTGTTCATCAGTTGTATCTTAACCCTTTTGTACGTTGAATCTCATCTTTAAATCAAAACAAAATTCCTTCCAGGTCATGGTAAAAATCCCAAAATGCTACAGGGATCTTATTGCCATTGTACGGCGCATTGGTTGGAGATGTCACTGTTGTGAAAATAGACATGCCAGGGAGAAAAGACAAAAGGATATTGTCCTGGCATTAATGTTCCCTCTAATTTTTTTTTCGTGTGCGGGCCCCTTAAATTTGCCTTGCCTCATGCATGGTATCTGTTCCAGGGGCAGGAGCTGTTGAGCGGCCTGCACAGGACCTCGTGGTTGGTGCGTGCCCGCATACCTTAGGGGGAGCATTGCCCAGCATTATCCTTTCCCTCTCTTTATTCAGGCAGAATCCCACTGATATTATGCGAGATTGAGTAAATTGAACATTACGAGTTGGGGAAACTGGGTGATGCAGTGAATTAAAAAATTGTCCTTTTATCCTGGGAGCCAGTGCTCATCTAACCCAGCAGAGGGTACTTTTCTTTCTTTGGGGTTATTTCATATTGTTGTGGGCTGTTGTAGGAGTGCTTGATGCTAACAGTTATACTGGCCGTTAAAAGTTGAGCAAATGTTCTCTTTCTTATGAATGGCATTTCTCACCTCCTAGGATCTATAATTCACTTTGGAGGTCTGAAAAAAACATTATAACACAGTAATGTACTAATGATTAGGACAGAAGAAGACTATTGGTCTATCTTGGTTTCAGCCATGGTTTACTGGTAGCACTCTCGCCTCTGAGTCAGAAGGTTGTGGGTTCTAGCCCCACTCCAGAGAGACTTGAGCACATAATCCAGGCAGACACTTCGGTACTGCACTGTCAGGAGGTATCATCTTTTGGATGAGACGTTAAACCAATATTCCATCTGCCCTCTCAGCTGAACATGAAAGATCCCATGGCACTATTTAAAGAAGAGTAGGAGAGCTCTCATGGTGTCCTCCCTCAATCAACATCAGTAAACGAAACCCACAGATTATCTGGTCATGTATTTCATTGCTGTATGTGGAACCTTGCTGTGCACAAACTGGCTGCCGCATTTCCCTACATTACAACAGTGACTATAGTTCAAAAGTACTTCATTAGCTGTAAAGTGCTTTGGGACATCTTGAAGTCATGAAAGGCACGATATAAATTTAAGTTCTTACCTGTTTCTTTTATTGATCCTGCATTTCCAAACGCCCCATCAGTTTCCTTTCTGTGATTCTGGAACAAATAACACTGTTTTTCCTTTCTTATTCGAAATTCATTCTTTTTAAAACCAGCCATGAGTTTCTATTCCACCACTCCTGCTGGTAATCTGTTCTAGAATTCTATCACCCTCTTATAGGAAACAGTTGCCTAAATTTCCTATTTTCTTTTGGCACCTTTAACGTTAAATTGTGTCTCTCAGTCCTTGAATCTTGTGCCTGATGGAAGAACTTTCTGGAGCTACATTTTCCATGAAAATCTTGAAGACTTGTATCAATTGTCCCCCTCATCCTCTTTCCCTATGGAGAGTAAAGTCCCAGGGTTGATGATCTTTCCTTGTGACTGTCTCAGACCTCTAAATTCGGGAATCAGTCTCATAGCTGTCCTCTGGCGATCTGAGACCAAAACTTAGCACTGTACTCCAGATGTGAGTACAAGACAAGATACAATACAAGTCATGGCCTCAGCTATACAACTTAATATTTGATTTTCTTTCTTCACTGTCTGGAAGCACTGACAGATGATTTTGACAATTTACCCAACAAAATCTCAACAACTCTGTCCTGATCTGTTACTTTGAGCACATTCTCATTAAGAATCTTGGACTAGAAATTTGTTATAGCCAAGAAATGGAAAATAGTTAAGTAGCATCAGTTGAAAATCTTCTAGGCTGCATGCAAAATTTGTCCTCACTCCTCATTAAAATGATTGTAGTCATGATTCTCGTCTAAAAACCCAAGCTTATTGGCATTACACTGAAAAGATGGACCAATATCGGGGGCAGTCTAAACGCAAGTAATGATTGCCACAGGCTTTTTTCACTGCTTAACGGGGAGGTTCATCGATGCTGCAGCACTTCATTCTCAGCATTGTTGGGTGTGCAGCTGCCTCAACAACCATAAGAAGAAGGACAAGCAGAAGGAGCACTTATTTAAAAATCCTGATGCCAGATCGCCGCCCCATGGAGAGAGCCCAGAGGTTTTCCGATGAAGATTTGGAGGCACTGGTTTTAGCAGTGGAGAGAAGGCAGGCGGTCATATACCCACCAACTGGCAGGAGGCCCTCACCACAAGTCTGTTGTACTATGTGAAAGGAGGTGGCACACCCCATTACGGGCAACACTGTGGTCCCCAGGACCCCCACACAGTGCAGGAAGAAGGTTAAAGAGGTCACACGGGTGGTCAGGGTGAGTGAAGCCTTCAACAAATGCTACATACCACCATCTTTACACAGGCTTCACACACTGCTCAATGCACCATACCCCCAGCACTCACCCATCAACAATCTCTCCCTAGCAACACTCACACCCACATCTCACACCATGCACACAATGACAGCTATGCAACTATGCCAGGCACAAGGGTCATTAGTTATTAGAATTCATGTGATATGTTTATAGATAAAGGGGGTGAAAGTGGTTATCGCCCCGTTTGGAGTGCTAACTTTTGAAATTTTGAAAATGTAGCCCCAGGGGCTAAGGATTCTGAATTTCTACTAAATTGGGTGTTAGCGCCCCAGGAAAGTAGTGGGGCACTAAATCAAGCGCTAATGACCTCATTGGGGCGCTACGGGGTGCTACCAGCAGAGCGCTAATGAATTTCAGGTGCAATGCATTCAGCAATGATCCTTCACACTGGTTCCTTCCAGCTCTTAAAGGGGAGGTTGCGTCATTGGGCAGATGCTCATTTTCAGCAATGCTGGCTTTGAGGCGACCTGCAAGCAACTGAATCCTCTGATGGCTATGGCTGTTCCCACTCCCAGGGACAGAGCTGGTCGAGGGCATCCTGCAAGGCCAACTGTAGTCTGTGGCACCGACACTCATCAGCCTTCCACCAGCCCTGCTGCAGCCACTGGGGAGACACTACATAAGAGCACTAGATTAGGAAAGGGCACTGTAAAGAGGGGAGGCCAGGGTTTGCACACGGGTGATTAGTCAATATTGTTCTTGTCTATATGTGATTAATGGTTTTTGATAAATTTATTACTGGAATGTTGCACATTTGGTGCGGTGTCTCATTTCAGTTCTGGGGTGTGGGGTGGAATCACAAAGTGATGGAATGATGGCGAAGTGCTCAGCAACCGGAATGAGGTCTCAAAGTCACTGAAAACGACGTCTGATGAGGCGGTCACGGACCGACCTTACAGAACGCCGATTGAGTGGCTGCCTCCTCCACCTCACTGCTGTTCGTCCTCCTGTTCCTCCTGCTCCTCTTCCTCATCATCCTCCTCCTTCTCCTCCTCCTGAGGTGGTGCGGCTATGCCTAGTGGTAATGGCTGTGCCCTCATAATGGCCAAGTTGTGCAGCATGCAGCAGACAATGACGAAAAGTGACACCCGCTCAGCCGAGTACTGGAGGGCTCCTCCCGAGCGGTCAAGGCAGCGGAACTGTTGCTTGAGCACTCCGATGGTCTGCTCAATGATGTTCCTGGTGGCAGCATAGCTCTCATTATAGGAGTGTTGGCCAGGAGTGTTGGGGTTGCGGAGGGGAGTCATGAGCCAGGTGGAGAGTGGATAGCCCTTGTCTCCCAGCAGCCAGTCACAAGCTTCATGTGGTGGCTGGAACAGATCTGGCACACTGGTCTGGCGCAGGATGAAGGCATCGTGGCTGCTGCCAGGATAGCGGGCATTGACGGTCAGGATTCGTCGTGTGTGGTCGCACACTAACTGCACATTAAGTGAGTGGTAGCCTTTGTGGTTACGGAATACCTCAGGATTGTGATGCGGTGCCCAAAAAGCGACGTGGATGCAGTCGATGGCGCCCTGCACCATGGGGAAGCCCGCTATCCTGGCAAAGCCACATGCACGCTCGCGCTGCTTCTCTCTGGTCATGGGGAAGGAAATGTAGTCTCTTCTCTGTACAGAGCATCTGTGACCTGGCGGATGGAGCAATGGACGGAAAACTGGGAGATGTTGGAGATGTCGCCTGTCGCACACTGGAATGATCCGCTGGTGTAGAAATTGAGGGCGATGATGACCTTGACTGCCACTGAGAGAGCCGTGGTGGTCCTGATCTTAGGCTCGAGGTCTGGCTGCAGGAGGTGGCAGAGCTCTGTGAACACATCCGTGCTGAAGCGGAGCTTTCTAACACACTGGTCCTCAGTGAAATTCATGTTGGAGAACTGCTGCCGGAATACCCTGGGTGGGTAAGACCTCCTGTTGAGAGCCTTGTTGGCCCTCCTACCTCTGGCCACATTTTGCACTCTTTCTATGTGCCTCAGTTGCCTCCGACGTTGACGCTGGAGGGCGAGGTCCAGTGCCAGTACAGCCCCCATGAAAGGATCCAAATATTGCACTTTCAAATCTCCCCTCAATGAAACTGAAGAATCTTTATGTGCCAGAACACTCGTTAAAACACAAAACGCTCCAATCTGTCAAAAGGCCTCTTTACCTATGTGAAACTAACAACGCAGCATTGTTGGCCAACGAAAACTACACCGGATGTGGACGCCTTTAAATAGCGCTCCTCCAAGGGACATCCGACTGAAAGCCGCCTCCTCGACCTGTCGTTGTTAACGGCAGATGCACAAGCAGGGGGCGAGAGGGAATTTTTCATCTGGGGCGCTGCGCAAGGCAATGACGTCATGATCTCCGGGCGCAGGAGATCGGGACGCAACATCTTACTGCTGCCCCAAAACTCCAGCCGAATTTAGTGGGAGGCGTTGATATCGCCGCACCCGGTCGCTAAACCCATTAGCACCCCGTTAGCACCCCCGGAGGCACCAACGGGAGGTGCAACGGAACCCAATTTCGAGCCCATGGTTATTAATTGTGTTTGGAATATTTTGTGGTCTCTCTCATTTCACCTTTGCACACAGGAGGACGCAGTGATATGGCGTGAGACAGGGATTGTATGATGGGGATGTGGTGAGCTACGGGGATCTGAGGTTTCATTCATGCAAATCGGAGTCTGATGAGCCGGTCATGGACAGCCCATCTGGAAGGCCGACTGTCTCGCTGCCTCTGCTCCCTCCACCGTAGATCCTGGAGGGTGAGGTCCACTGCCAGTACAGCCCCCATGACCTTTAGCAAGTGTTGTAGGTTGGAGCTTTTCAGAAATAATTATGGGGTTTTGTACTTGCCACAATACTCCCTGATACCAAAGAACCTTGACATGAATAAAGAAAACTGTTCCAGTAGCAGGAAGTAACATACAGCCACTCAAACTTCAAAAACCTGTCAGGTCTGAGTGATTGCTGATGATCCCTTTAAAAAGCATCGCTGGAACCGGCTTCCTGCTGTTGCACGCCACCTCAACCTGTCGTTGTCTTCTCCAGCTGGTAAGTACATTGGCTGCAACAAAGTTGGGAGGTCAGGCGTCAAGTGAGCGTTGCACACTCACTGACGTCATGATCTTCATGATGACGAGGTCCCTGGTGATCGCGTTCAGTGGCAGCACTACTGGCAACACCAATATGGTGTGCGGTGTTGGAACCAGCATCAGGTGACGGTACAGCTCTCAATGGCGTTTTAGCACCATCTCGTAGCACAAACGGGTGGCGCAAACCACACAAATTTCTCCCCCCTTGTTTTTTCTACCTCGTCTCATAGTTTTACATTTATTCATGTTGAACTCCATCTGGCACCTTGCTACCCACTGACCTAACCTGCTCAGACTTCTTTGAATTATTGCATGTTGGCTAGCATCATTGACACTAGCCCTGAATTTTGTGTCATCTGTAAACTTAGATATCTTGTAAAATATTCCTCTAAACCATTTCTAACAATTATAAACACAACAACCTCAACACCAACACCTGTGGGACTCTACTGATGACCGGTTTACTCTTTGTCACCTCCCCACCCTTTGTTGTTTACTTCTAAAAGAAGGATAAATTCACCCTAATATGATGCTCAGTATCCCATGGGCACACATCTTGTGAATCAGTTGCTTCTGTACAACAATGTCAAGTGACTTCCAGACATCCAGGTAGATTAACATTTACTGCCTCAACCCTTATCCATTAGATAAAACCTCCTCAACCAATTCCAGAAAATTGGTCAGTCATGATCTGCCCCTTTTAAACCCCTGCTGGCTCTCTTTGATAAAAGTGAGAAGTCGCACAACACCAGGTTATAGTCCAACAGTTTTATTTGTAATCACAAGCTTTCGGAGCTGCTGCTCCTTCGTCAGGTGAAGTGATAAGACTGTCCTTCCAGATGATCCCTTATGCTATTCCTCATCAACATCTCAGACACTTTCCCCACAACAAGGGCAAGGTCCAAAGATCTGTAATTTTCAGGTTTTATCCCTTGCCCCTTTTTCTAAAGAATAAGGTCACATTTTCTATTTTCTGATGCATTGGGACATTGCCCAATTCCAATGAACTTTGAAAATTATCAGTGAGAGGATTGGGAATCAACTCAGCCATTTCCATAAGCATCCTTGGATGGAACTTATCCGAGCCTTGTTGGATTCAGCCTTCTAAACCGAGCTACATGATCTTCGCTTGTAAAGGTTTATCAGTCTGCTTTCTCCCTTATACCCCTCCTTAAACGCGGACTTATCTTCCTTTAGAAATAATCACGAAATATTGATTTGGTTATTAAACAAAACATGTTTGCAAATTTTACTGTGCAAATTCTATCAATGTGCATTAAATATCCAGCCTTCCAACATTACATGGCTTTGGTCTGTGAAAAATCACCATTTGAGCCATTGACAGCATATCTTGTTTGAAGACTTCTTAGTTCATGAGCTTGTAAGTGTACACAGAACCTTAAATGCAGAAAATGATGTGGCATATATTTGTGTTATAATCAGTAACACAATGTATTCTGTCTTTTGTACTTCATTCTTATCTTCTGTAATGTTTTCAAGAACATTGTAGAAAAAGAAAAGATAATCATTTAATGACAATATAAAGATATGAAATGTGCACTTCTTTTGTCAAAACAATAATATATTTTGTATCCTCCCAGATCCCAACATGGAGCACTGTGCAGATGGTTGTGTAGGAGTAGAAAAATGCAAACAAATTTCATATAAGGATCCAATTGTGATTGGTGTGATTGTTGCTGCAATAGTTGCCATACTTTGTGTACTGGTTCTGTTACTTTGGCGCGTAAGTTCCTAATTTTGTTATAACAAATATTGATTAAAATATACTTTATAGATATTAAGTAATACAAAGTGAAACAAATGAAAGTAGTTCTAGTGAAGAATTATCCAGATTGTTAAACTGGTTTAAAAAAAATGTTGCTCTGAAGAACAAATTGTATGTCGTTTACTGTCCATTTGAAAATGGGTACTTGTAAATCAGACGCTGTCAGCTTTTTCCTTGCCTGGGCTACACTCAAAGAACCTGAGACATATGCATTAAAAAGATTATGGGTTGCCCCAATCTATGATACTCCCCTCACCTCCCTCCTCCATGGAAAAGGGAGGAGATTCGTAATTTAAAACAAAATCAAAGCAGCTGCTTTCCTTTTCAAGACTTCTGATAATGATTCCTCTGAAATATAAGGTTAATACAAAATAAATTTGGTTTTACCAGTCTTAGACAAGAACCTTAACACATCAGACAAGGTTTGTCTACTTAAATGTATTAGGGCCCCAAAAATCTTTGGGAGTGCAATCCTTGCAGTTCCTCCATGATCATATGAACTGCTCAACTCCGGGATCATACATACTGCTGATGTAGCCGAAGTTTGCAGGCTCCGGGAACATCCCATGAGGACTGAACATTTGGCAGTTTGGGAGCACATCTGCACATCCCCTCCCCTCGGAAGCTTGCTAGTCCTTGCGGGGGTGGGGGGGAGGGTGCGGGGTGGGGTACTGGGAACTGGGACTGGGTCCCCCACCCCTCACAACAATGCTCGCCCTGCCCTCTGCAGCCCCCGTGTCATTTATTTTCCATTCAGTTGTGTAATTCAATGATTCCCAAACCTTTCTGTCTGGGGGACGCCCTCCAAATATGGACATATTTCTGGGGACTCCCTGTTCTAACTTCAGAAAAGTTGTGGGAGGCGCCCGATAGAAGACAGTGCAGAGATAGTCTTTTATTAGAGAAACAAAAATAATATGCTAACAGGCACAGTAAAATATAGAAAGCTGATGCCAAATGGACAGACATTTCCAGGATCCACCAGGCTTCCTTGTGAATCGCTAGGGTCCAGGGATTTCTGTTTGAAAATCTAAGTAATAATTCAGAGGAATGTGATTTAAAAAAAATATCTTAATTTTTAGGTGAAGAAACTCTGCCAACGTGAGCAGCCACAGCGTGGGCGAGCCCCGAACTCCGTGTATGAAGATATGAACCTGGTTCGAACACAAAGCATGGCACGATAGTTCTCAGATGAATTGTGTTAATTTGACTGGATTCACTTTTGCTATGAAAGGTGAAATGTATCCATGGAATTGTAAAATTCTTAACTTTTTACAAATTTATAGCGCCTTCATAATTCTTTTTGCAATGTAAGAGTTTGTTAAATATAAAACAAATGATGTTTTTACTTTATAGAATTAGTACAGTGCCGGCTTTGTAGAAGCTGGTACTTGTATATGTGTTCCATGTATATTATGATTGAACAGTACACCATTGTATGGGGGAGAAATGTCATTTGTACAGCTCTTTTATCTCATTAAAAAAAACTCCCTTTCTCTCTGCTCTTCCCTGCCCTCACTGCCTTTAAGTGTCCATGTGCTGTTCCACAGGCAAGAGAGAAAGCCCACATGCCCCTGCTGCCAGGCATCTATCAATGCCACACTTGTAGTACGAATGTGAAACAGGAGGACGTGCTTGCCTGTGAGGAGCATCTGATCTTTAATCAGTGCCTCCCTTTAATAGCATAAGGATCTTTAATCAACCTCATGAAGAACAGTGGATGTATATCGATACACTGTAAGGGGGACGTGTCTCAGACGGTGCTGGTGCGAGGTTAGGCCTTCGTTGCCTAATACTATTGCTTGCTCTGGTCTCCGGCCAGCCTTGTTGCAATAAGCACCTGTGAGTGGTTCGACCCACTCGCCCTTACGGTTCTAACACTGGACTTAGGTGCAGGGAGCAGTAATGCAGAGAAAACTCAAATAGACCCGGTTGAATAGTACGAAATGGAAATCTTTATTGCATAGCGTCCAAAATCATGAAGTACATGTCATAGGCGCAAATTAACGAGAGTACAAGTATACATACATTCATAAAGCTTGGTCTATGGAAATGAAGAACATACGGCACATCGTAAAAAGGGGAACACATTGGGGTAAAAATTCAGTTGGTTGCGCCTCCCGTTAGCGCCTTAAGAGGGCGCTAATGGGGCGCAAAGCCGCTAGCGCCCGGGCGCAGCGATGTTTGCGCCGCTCGGGAACTTAACTAGACATTGTGCGGCGGCGCTAAACTTTACCGCCGCGACCACCTGCGCGCGCAGATTGTGACGTCATTCCATGGTGCAACGCCCTTGTGGCGCCCCGGAGCGGAAATTGAGTGGCGCCCCCTGCCTTACCGCCTGGCGCATCCAACGACCGGAAGACTGGAACGCTATCAATCGCTGTGGGGCTGGGGGGGAGCGCTATTTAAAGGGGGCCTCTTCCTGTCTTTTTCTGTGGTTGACATTTTTGCACCACTCGTTCTGAGAGAGAGAGAGAGATTCGGAGAGAGAGAAAGAGAGACTTCTGCATTGAGTCAACGCTTTGTGAGGTAGTTTTGCCTACTGATCCTAACTTCGCTGCTACTTTGGTTGCTGTCCTTCGTTACTTTGCTTGCAAAGAGACTATGGGGGCTGCACTGATTGGGGGCGTCGTCCTGCTCCAGCTGAATCGGAGGACACAGAGACGCAGAGAGAGAGTGGCAATGATAGCCAGACGGAGGAGGGCCAACAGATGTATGTACAGGAGAGCTTACCCTCCCAGGGTATATCGTGAACAGCTCTCCTACATTCATATGTCTGAGGAGCTGTGTTTGCGAAGGCTGCGATTCAGCAAGGAGGTGGTCACTGAGCTCTGCCACCTGCTGCAGCCAGATCTGCAGCCTCAACTGAGGTCCAGGACGTCTCTGTCGGTGGCAGTGAAGGTCACAGTGGCTCTCAACTTCTATGCTACTGGCTCATTTCAAGCTGCTGCTGGGGACCTCGCCAATATCTCCCAGTTCGCGGTGCATTGCTGCATCCGGCAGGTCACAAATGCCCTCTTTAAAAGGAGACGAGAGTTCATCTCTTTCCCCATGACCCCAGACAAGCAGCGTGACCGCGCTCTGGGCTTTGCGAGGATAGCGGGCTTCCCCATGGTGCAGGGCGCCATTGACTGCACGCATGTGGCTTTGCGTGCTCCACATGAGAATGCCGAGGAATTCCGGAACAGAAAGGGGTTCCATTCCTTGAATGTTCAGTTGGTCTGTGACCACAGACAGCTGATACTCGCTGTCAATGCCCACTATCCTGGCAGCTGCCACGATGCTTTTATCCTGCGCCAGACTACTGTGGCAGAACTTTTCGAGGCACCGCATCAGCCAGTTGGTTGGCTTCTCGGGGACAAGGGGTATCCATTGAGCACCTGGCTGATGACACCGCTCCGTATGCCCAACACCCCTGCTGAGCTGTGG
Source organism: Squalus acanthias (assembly GCA_030390025.1). Taxonomy (NCBI): domain Eukaryota; kingdom Metazoa; phylum Chordata; class Chondrichthyes; order Squaliformes; family Squalidae; genus Squalus; species Squalus acanthias. Next base: position 24,050,783 of record CM059447.1, on the reverse strand, counting down.
TACAATGAGAGCCATCAAGCTACCAGGAACATCATTGAGCGCACAATCGGCGTGCTGAAGCAACGGTTCCGCTGTCTCGACCATTCTGGAGGAGCCCTGCAGTACTCGCCTGAGCGAGTATCCAACTTCGTAGTTGTGCGCTGCATGTTGCATAACATGGCAATCGTCAGGACCCAGCCAATGCCACCAGGCCTTGGAGCACCACCAGAGGAGGAGGAGGAAGAGGAGGAAGAGGACGAGGAGGATGATCATCAGCAGCACCAAGGCGGGAGGGCGGCCCACAATGGTGAAACTGCAAGGGCCGTCCGTCAACGGCTGATAGCAAGCCGCTTCTAGGGCATCTGCTGTGGAAATGGCTTCTGCCATTGCTAACAACATCAATGAACCCAGCACGCAACCCCTAAGCCGGCCAAGGCACCAATAATTCCAAACACCAAACATGTATATTTTGAATACAAAAACTTATTTATTTTACAAACTCTGTGTGTGTCATTTCCTCATGACAAACTCATAGAAATAAACACAAAAAAACAGTCAATAACATAACTGGTTCTCACAACCTGGAGATAATGTCCAAAACACTAAACAAAAGTTGGACCACGAACCTCGGCCTTTAATAAAAAAATGACCAGCATTTTGTCACACCTCCTACTTTTTGCCCTTCGAGGGTGATCTCCTTCCCTTGCGCACTTCCCCCCTTCTAACCCTACTGCTCCTCCGTAATGGGACCTCAGTGGCTGCAGCAAGGCTGGTGGAAGGCTGCTGATCGTCAGACCCTGACACTGCAGATGCCCCTGAAGGACGGCCTCGACCAGTTCTGGGCCTGGAGGGCCCGGCTGCAGACTGCACCAACTCTGCATGGGCGGCAGCAGTCTGTCCTACAGGCGGTGGCAAGTGCAGTGGAGAAGTGACAGTGTTGGCAGCAGGAATGCTGTCATCGTGAGAGAGGACAGCAACTCCCTGCTCGACCGACACACTGGCACTCCCACGGGGCAGCACTTCAGCATCCGGAGCAATCTGCTGGAGCACAGATTGCTGGCCTGCTGCGGCGCGGTGAGAGCCCCGGGGACATGTGAACGAACCATCGAGGTTGGCAGCAGTCAGTGCTCGCGTGGCCTCAATCTGAGTCTGCATGAGAGCAGTCAGGGATGGGATCACGGCAGTCAGTGACTGAATTGCAGCACTAGGCGTTAGTGTGGCATCCGCCTGTGCTACAGCGAAGTGCTCCACACTCCTTGCCAGTGACTCAATGCATTCGGGCACCCTTCCCACTGCACCCATGAGCTCAGTGTGCATGCCCACCGCCTGGGTGTTCATTTCTGCGATCAGCCGCTCCTCCTCTGCGTCCATTGCAGTAGGAGTCTCTGGCATACTCTCCCTCTGGGGAGAAGGCCCCTGTTCTTCCCTACCCCCATGGCGTTGCTGCAGCCCGCTGGGTCCTGGAGCTTCACCCTCATCAGACCCTTCCCCCCTGCTCCCCTCCAGGGAAGGCGTGTTCCCAGTGTGGGCATGGGCTTCCTCGGGAGAGGGTGGCACTGATGCTCCGGCTTCCTCTTCCTCCTCGGCTGCAGCTTCACTCCCAGTGGCAGCTTCAGGGCCCGTCTCCTCAGCTGGTGAATCACCATCTGAAAGCAGGGAGGTACAAGAGTGGCTTTAGCGTGAGGACAGGGTGGCAGTAAGGGAGGAATAAGTGCAGCGAGTTAGCAAGTTGGATTGAAAGTGTCAAAGGCTGGTGTTGTGAGGGACAAGTGGAAGGACAGAGGACAAAAAGGTGATGACCTTACCATTGCTGTCCAGAACGGGGTCGGCGTCTCCAGTGGCGACGGGACCGATCACCCGGCTTGCCACAATCCTGTGGACGCGCTCCTCAAGATCGCTGAGGGGTTGCAGCTGAGGCCGCCCTCCACCTGTCCGTTGCTGCTGTCTCCTATTATGCGCCAGCTTGGCCTGCAAGAAAAAGGACAGCATCTGAGTAAATATACAGCCATGGTCTTGCCTGATGTGCCTCCCATAGGTGAATAGCCCTTACTGTATACAGCCATGGTCTTGCCTGATGTGCCTCCCATAGGTGAATAGCCCTTACTGTATACAGCCATGGTCTTGCCTGATGTGCCTCCCATAGGTGAATAGCCCTTACTGTATGCAGCCATGGTCTTGCCTGATGTGCCTCCCATAGGTGAATAGCCCTTACTGTATGCAAAGTGTGGAATGTGTGTGTGTGTTTCATGAATGGGCCATAGGTGTTGGATGAGTGTTGTGCATTGGGGTTTTAAGACCCTCTGGCCATAGAGTGAGGTTGAGATGGAGGGATGGAGAGGTATTGAGAAAAAGCCACTCACCCTGACGACCCGAGTGAGGTCGTTGAACTTTTTGCGGCATTGAACATGGGTCCTGGGCACCATGCTCCTGGAGGAGACGCTCTGAGCCACCTCCCTCCACACTCTTCTGTACTCGCGTGGCAAAGGCCTCCTGCCACTCTCAGGGAAGAGTATACATCTTCTGCGCTCCACCGCGCCAACCAGAGCATCCAAGGCCCGCTCGGTGAAGCGATGAGCTCGTTCTCTCACCCTCTCCATCCTTGGCAGCAAAATGGATTCACAGGTCTCTCCAGGCCGAGATTCAAGGCTGCAATGAGCAGGGTGTGGCTGGGGAGCAAGTTGGCCCCCCCCCGCTTTAAGAACTGGCCGGCGCCAGTGTGTCTGTGTTCCCTCGCTAACTGGCAGCAGCTGCGCTGCGCTCGCGCGCTGAGTTAGCGCCTCACTGCTCGGCCTTTGCGCCTTAAGACAGGTGTGCAGCGCCTGATTTAGCGCTCCACTCACCTCCCGGGGCGGTAAAAGTGAAGTTTCCAGTCAGTGGCGATAATTAGCGCCAGGCGCTAATATTTGCGTCCAGACGATATTTGCGCCCCAAACAGGGCGCGACCTAATTTTTCCCCCATTATCTCTTAACCTTATTAAAACCACCCTCCCTTAACAATACCTACACTACGTCTAGATTTGTAGGATTGGAAAATATGCTCACCACTCGTGTTACTTCGGAGAATTTTAAAGTGAGGCACTCAGCTCGTTTCGCTGCGGCGCCTGACTGTCACGTGTTTGGAAGGGCTTCTGCACCCCACTTGTTTACTTTCGCTGCTGCGAAAAGCAAGCCAGACTCTCTTGTCATGAAGAACTCGACGGAACTCGGATAAAATTCAAAGAAGAGTCTTTCTGTGTCAGATACAGGTTGTAGTCGGTAGAACTAAAAGAAGAGTTCTTTATTTATATTTTCGGGCGCAGTCGGGGTTTACTGACCGTGGCGGCACGTGGATTCTTCTCCTCTTCTTCTCGTCTCGTCTCTTCGGGCCTCCGGGTCCAGACACCGTTTACCGACACTCAGGATGGTGTACCCTGTTACTTGCCCTTGTCGGGGCGGCTCGTTCCGATTGAGCTCCACCCAACATCCGAATAACCGACCAGTATGGCTAAAAGTCAAGAGTCAACAAAGTCCAGAGAGAAAATCAAAAGCTCACCAGTCAAGCGAGTCCATGAAGAGGCAAGCGAACAAGAGTTCAGCAGTCAGCAGCGAGATAAGAGAATAAGAGACCGATGGCCTTTTTTTCTCTATAGTTATAGTGCTGTGTCCCCTTATCTCCCGCTCAAATCTTAATGTTTGTCCTTTGTGTAATATTGGCGCACAAAAACTCCCAGCATGGGGCGATTCTTCTCTTTAACGGGTTTCGGTAGCACCTGAAACTGGCCAACTATCCGTTAATGTTTTCCCCATTGTTGACCTAGCCAGGAGTCTCCCTGACTGGTTTTGGGGCCTCCCCGAATACTGACTTAATCACCCGTCAATGTCTCTCTCATTGTAGAGCCGTGGGGGTATTTGTGTATTGATGTGTCTGGATGGGCCTTCGATTGCCCAGTACAATGGTCCTTGCTGTGTGTAGGAAAACGATTCCAGCACTTATATCTTTGCTATTGTTTCAAATGCAAACGGGTTGCATCCTGTCTTTATCAATGTTTACCGAGTATGATCCAATTTTATACTGAAATGTATATTCAACGCCATCTTGTCTGCCCACTGTATTTCTGGAAGCTTCTGCCACGATGTGTGGCGGCCATTTTACAGGCTTCTGTGTCCTTTATTATCATGACAGCATTTCGTTTAATAAAACTGATCAAGCGAATCTGCCTCTCTCTTGTTATTTTGAATCGCGATAATTGCGAAACTTTACAACACAAATGTGCTACACCACTCTAGCAGTGATTTAAATATCTGAAATACTTATCTGAGATGCAGGACAGCTTGTTCTGTTCCCAGATATTAGCTTCTTTGTTAGTGTGCAGAGAAGCCTAACTCAGTTTATAGTACAAATATCTAAAGGGTTTATACTGAGACATAGATGAGCCATTCTGTGCCAGAGCAAGCAACTTGAAACAAAAAATCCCAGGTTTCCCTCCTTTCTATCCTGATGGTGGTCGCTTATATAAGGACAAGGGTTTCATGGGCTCCAGCAACTCTTGTCATACTTCATCTCACTGAGCCTTCATGTGTGACCCTCGACAGGGTCAGCAGGCTGTTTGACTGTGTGGGGTTGGGAAGATTTATTTTGTGCCGCAAAATCGTTGCCCAGGGCACACGGCGCACGGAGGAAATCTTCCTGTGTGGAGGCAGTGCAGCTGAGAACCATCTTGTCCTGATCTGACAGCCATACCTGCACACGATCCAGTAGGGGCTTGCTGCATTGCACTGGGAGCAGGATTTACAGATACGTTTTTCTTCCTTCCTTGCCCGAGGCCAACCGTAGGGTCAGCATTACTGTCCGTGCTGAGACCAGCTATTTCAGCACACATTGATCACACTTCACACCTTTTGGGATTTGTGTGTCACATCCACACAGTGGAATTGTTCATTTTATCTGGTTCTTGCTGCACCTTTTTTTGTGATGTTTGCAACCAAAAAAGTGTCCAGATTACATCTGCCAGTTGGTTGTTGTGTGTTTGTGGCTATTCTGTAGTTTGTGGTTATTTCACCATTCATTCTAAACTGCAAAGCACCCTCCAAATTAACGTTCATGTTTCTGGTAACTAGACGTTGGTCCAGGTTCTATTGGCAGACTCGCCAAAACCTTTTTGGTTGTTAGGTTAAATCTGCCGTGTTTTCCGAAATGAATGTGAAAATCTGCATTGTAATTATCAGATTATTTCTTGTTCACATAAATCAATCGTATGAGTTTAAATTCAAGGGTGCCAGGACTTTGCCAGAATTAATGGAAACTCTAATAAAATAAAGTCATGCAACTTACTGAAAAGTTCTCATTTAAAAATGAAAATGGTTATACAACTTTAAACCATGAAAATCATTTCAAACATAGAAACAGTAGAGGTTTATTGCAATTATGACTTTATGGGCTGGATTTTGATACTGGGGCGGGTTGGGGTCATGTCATCCGCATTTCGTGTTATCCACCCACCTGCAATTGGATGTGGGAGATTGATGCAATTTTCACTTAATTGGGCAATTGAGTTCCAGCATGTGGGAACCCATGAACCAATTAGTGGTTTCAGTCTGAAAGTCGCCTCTGATGATGTTATCATTGCAGGTCAGAGATTGCCTGGTCTCAGAGATTGCCTGGCCTTTGCTGTGAGAGGACCTGGATGCAAAATGAGCAGCATCTCAGAGAGAGAGAGAGAGAGAGAGAGAAGAGAGAGAGAATATTTTTTGCAACCAAGTTCTCCCAGGCAGTCTCTGAAGACATTCAATGCAGCAGCATCAGAGGCGTAATACTACTACTACCTTCATCACATCTCTGTTGTAATAGTGGACCTGCAGCTGATAGTCAGCTATCCACTTGTGCTCCCGCCAGGTTTCACTGGCGTGTTTCACATCAGGCGTGCTTCACGTCGGAAAAGGGTTAAACTAGCTAAAATGTTTCAAAATGGCATTACAGAGCCAATTTAGGGCTTGTTAAGGGCTTTAATGGCCTCTCCCGCCTCTTGGAGGCGGGACAGAGTCGGCAACCCTGCGACCGATTTTGTCAAAATTGCGTGGAGGCGGAATGGAGTCGGGATGGGGTCGGGACCCCCGAATCTGCAACTTTAATCCCCCACACGCCTCCAAACCCGACTCCACGGGTCATTGAAAATCCAGCCCTATGACTCTGATAATTCTCATCTTCAATTTCTCTCTCTCTTATTGCTGCTGTTATTGCTCCTTTGAACTTCTCCTTTAGTTCCCCTTAATCTCCAGATTTGCTGCCCATACGCCCTTCCTCCTTGCTGAATTCCCTTCACCCTCCCTCGTATTGAAACAAGATTCATAGTAACCTCTGCTCTAATTTTTTTCCCACAATATCAAAATTGTGGAATTTCTTAACTCCCTTCGTCTTTCCTTCCTCCTACAATCTAATGGCTTTTTAAAACCTAAGCCTGATATCTCCTTATCCTGCTTCTCAGGATCTTTTCAACCTTGCTGGTTCCTTTCACAAGTGTCCTTGGGCCTTTACCAGGTTTCTCGATTTAACAAACAAGGCTAAATCTCAGCTGCAGCATGATATTAAAACAAAACTCTGTGGCAAGGCGTGCAAACTGAGTCCACGAGTGCCTTCTTACAGTTTGGCTTGTTTTACAAGCCTGTTAGCAAGATCTTTTGTTCTTAAAAACTGATGCAGAGTACAACTGAATTATGAAACAATGTCATGAATACCTTAATGGAAACATAGCCACGTGCTGTGATGAATCGAAGAATCTTACAGCAGTGCTATTGAAAAACAAGTTCAGGAAACGTGGTGATATCTCAGTGTGACGTTAAAGCTAACCACTAAATGTCAGCTGTATCATAAGGCCTCAGTAGGGTGTTTTTTTTAACATTTGAATTGTAGTTTCCTCTTATCTAATATACAATGTCTTGAATATGCTTTAGTGTCAGTAGCAGTACATTCATGTTGACATTTTTATGTACTTCCACATACCATTCCCCAACAAACATGGTGAATACAATCTCTTGCTGGATCAGTGCCAGTGCAGGACCAGTCACCAGAAAGAGGGCGAGTGTGACCTGGCTTGCCTCCTTCGCCTCTGATTCTCCTTCCATTCTGTGGGAAAGTGCCTTTCATTCACTCAGTGCCTCTCCTAGATGGTTCAGCTGAGACCCAGCGCCCACCTTATGAATGGCAAGGGCAACCTTGCGTCCTAACGGTCTTCAGTTCAGCAAACTGGTACATCGGTGTACTGTGCTACTAATGATGCATTTACACTGCACACAGCGAACTGAGAGCAAATCAATCTAGAATTTGCTGTGGGTTTGGAAACTGTTTACGTTGCTGTAATCTACAATTCAAATGAAAAACTCTTTGCTGGTGTTATGTGCAAGTTCCCAATGTGATTGTGGTTGAACTTTATTGCTTACACACCAATACCTGCAGCGCACCCCACATCATCATCTTTCTCATGTATTGATTTTTATGCATAATAGATAATTGTCTGAGAATAGATGGATTTCATTCATTGCGATTGATAAATTCTAGCTACAACCATGGAAAATCATTGTTAATAGGTAGGTAACAGTTAGTTATGTGTGTGGATACAGAACCTTGTTCTTTTTATGATTATGTAATTTGTCATGTTGTATATTGAGAGACTAATAAAAATTTAATATTCAGTGTTTTATGGCCATCCTTTCCTGCATAGATGTTCAAGCGTTAATGCTGAAATGTAGAACACGATCGCTTAGCTCTGAACCTTTTGTGGTTTCCTTTTTCCGTCACAGGTTATTAACGCGACCTTTCCAGCTGGCATCAGTGTTGTTTTCAGTAATCACATCGTTCTAAACCTAAAGCCTTGTGCTGCTTGTCAAGTGCATTTGCAACAACACCTGTCACTTCTATAGTCCCTTTAATACAATAAAACATCTTGAGCGCTTCACAAAGGTAAAAATAACCAGGCACCGATCAATGGTGTGAGAAAGGTTAGGGTTGGTGACTGAGGGCAAGAACAAAGAGAGGGTTTTGAAGAGGCTGTTCTAATGGGGTAATGTTATTCGCTGCAGAAATGTGACATAACTTCACCATTTCTAATATTATCCTTGATTAAAACAAAGCAAGTTCATGGGATTACATAAAATTATCATTTTACTTTATCGTCACCAACTAGTGGTTAAAAGCAACATAACTTTTCTAAATTTGACACAATCAAGCAATATAACTTTTCTAAATTTGACACAATCAAGCATTTTTGTTTCGACTTTGTTGGCTGAGGTGTAAAAGAGGCCACACAAAGGTTGGCTTTTTGCATCCTACATGCAGATCGACTCATTCTGCTGTATTTATATACTCACAATTTTAAAAGACTTTTATTTTTTTACATCTCTTACACAAATGATTAATTCCATGACCAATGCCTGCTCAGGCCTCTGCCAGTGTTGCTGCTGAGCCAAGTGGCAGGATATGCACAAGGAACAGAATGGTGAGAAGTTTCCAAGAGTTGATGCCTGGTCAAAACCTCCCCAAGCAGCCTGCCCAAAGCTGGTAACTCACCATGTACCCAGGCCATGTTCTACCACGCTAAGGTGCAGCGTGTTGATAGGCTAAAGAATGGCATGCTGGTATATCAGTACATATCTCTTTCAAACACTGCAATCTGAATTTGTACAGCATTACTGCTGGCAAAATAAATTGCAAGGAAAAATCTGTCCTCATTTGAACTTAACTCTCTTATGCACCAAGCAAATTTACTGTGAGTTCTGTGCTGCAGCTAAATGTTTAAGACCTCTTTATTTGGCAGCTATCAAAGAGCTGACACAGACATGATGGGCCAAATAAATGGTCCCTTTCTAACTTAAAAACTTCTGTGATTCGATGATGATATCAATGCGCCTCTCAGCTCCTAAATTCTCCATATCACTCTGCTTTGTTTACTTAAATGAGATTATTATTTAATATCTTAAGATTCAATGCAAATGTTAAGATTATAAGTGATAAAATTCAAAGGAAGTTTGAAGAGTGTTTGGATTAAGCCTTATGCTACAGATCAAAGTCCCTGTTGTACGTTCCAAGGAATATTTGATTTCCATACACAGAGTGCACAGCTCTGGTCAGCAAAGGTTAGTTCGTACCGTAGATGATTGGCCACAGATTCATTATTTTCTGCAAGCTGTCCAGAGACAATTAAAAGCTTTTTAGAGATTGACATATAGCAGAACCAATAAAAATCCTAGTTTTATCTGCATGAGCAGATTTAGGTGCATGAGCAAAACTATTTACTGATCTGCACAAGGCAGAGGTGTGACTTCTCATGCCGAGTATGATTGTGAGGTGATCAAAGTAAGATTCTGACAAAGAGCACAGCCTTTTGGTACATCCAATCTATTTCCCACCAAAGTGGAATCATAAATTGCAACCATGGCATCCAGTTCAAATATTACCAGGTACCCATGATACTTTCCATTAGCAACAACTCCTCGCACTTATACAGAATATTTTAACATAGAAAATGTCAGAAGTGTAATAGAGGAGAAATGCATTCCAAGCAACAGTGGAAGAGTTTGGAGAGGTGACAAAAAGTGTAGTTGAAAAGATAGGTTTTAAAAAGACTTTTAAAGGTGGGTATAGAGGTATAGAGGTAGCAAAGGGGACTGGTTTAGGGAGGGAGTCCCAGAGGGTAGGACCAAAAGTGGTGGAAAGCCTTGCCACCGAAGGTAGAACAGAGTGATGGGAGTGAAGGCAAAGAAGGCCAGAGTTGGAGGAATGAAGGGCACAGAACGGGTCAGGGTGGGATGAGACTATGGAAGAATTTGTACATAAGGATGAGGAACTTGAATTTAATGGGCTGGATTTTACTTACCGAGATGAGTTGGGGGCGGGACTGCTGCCTTCCGGGTTCTAGTCCCGCCCCCAGCGACGTCTGATGAACTGACGCTAGTTTGCCCTGATTGGCCTTGTTAAGCCCACCCTGTGGGCTTGCCGGCCAATTAAGGGAAAGCCGGTGTCAGATGACGTCAGTTGATGACGCTTCATCTGCCGGTTTTCTTAAAGGCATATGCACCACACTTGTTTGACAGATGATTTGACAGTGTTTGACAGCAATCACTGTCCAAAGGTGAGCCCTTGCACCCAGACTCTCCAAATACTCTCTCCTTAGGATAAAACAGATGGCAGCTGCAGCTGCGTTTGCAGAAGCCATCTGTCACTTCTCCCGATGAGATGAGGCTACACAAACACTTAACAACTTGTCACCTACAGAAACATCTAACCAAATTAAACATTACTTTCACAACATTCTCTCACCTCTCATACTCACTGTTGTCACTGTGCATCCTTCTCACTACTTCTGCAGCTGTCATCCAAACACCAACATTACAACAGACCCACAGCACGCCTCACTTACCTGGCAGGGTTCCCCGATGTCGGGAAGCCTGTAGCAGAAGGCTCAAAATGGGAAAAAGCCTCTTAACTGCCTGTTAACTATCTGTTAACAGGCAGTTAAGTGGCTATAATCCTCTTCACGCCACTAGCAGTCGGGTCCTGCACAAATCGGGTACCTGACCCCCGGGAAGACTGGTTGGAGGCGGGTTGGGAGTGCGTTTGGGACCCGCTCCCATTTTAAAAAAATTTCCCAGCAGTCCCTGCCTCCAAACCCGCCTCCTCAGGGATGGTAAAATCCAGCCCAATGTGTCCGATGGGACAGGAGAACAATGGAAGTTGGCAAGGATGGGGGTAATTGTGTCTCATTTAGTTTCAGTAGGATTTTCAGTAGAAAATTGAGTTTGAAAGTAACTTGCTGAGATGGGTTTGTATCACATTGACACAGCCTATTGCAATTCCTCTTTTAGGTCAATTCTTGCATCTTCACGTCAATACTTAGACTAAATGTTCCAGCTTGGCTCAATAGTAGCACTCTCACCTCTGAGCCAGAACGTAGTGGGTTCAACCCCACTCCAGGTCTTGAGCACATATTCCACCTTTACACTTTTGTTTTATTCGTTCAGGGAATGTGGGCATCACTGGTAAGGCCAGCATTTATTGCCTATCCCAAAGTACCCTTGAGAAGGTGGTGGTGAGCCGCCTTCTTGAACCGCTGCAGTCCGTGTGGTGATGGTATTCCCACAGTGCTGTTAGGTAGGGAGTTCCAGGATGTTGACCCAGCGATGATGAAGGAACGCGATGTATTTCCAAGTCAGGATGGTGTGTGACTTGGAGGGGAACTTGGAGGTGATGGTGTTCCCATGCACCTACTGCCCTTGTCCTGCTAGGTAGAGGTCGTGGGTTTGGGAGGTGCTGACGAAGAAAGTCTACCGTACTGCTGGTGTTGCTGTCTTTCGGAAGAGCTGTTAAACTAAGGCCCTGTCTGCATGTTCAGATGGATGTGAAAGATCCCATGGCACTATTTGAGAAGAGCAAGAGAGTTCTCCCAATGCCCATGCCAACATTTTTCTCTTCCCAAAACATTTAAGCATATTAACTGGTCATTTATCTCATTGCTGTTTGTGGGATCTTGCTGTATACAAATTGGCTGCCCATAAAACAACAGTGAATACACTTCAAAATAATTAATTTCTTGTGAAGCACTTTGGGACATCCTGAGAATGTGAAAGATGCTATGTAAATGAAAGTTTTCCTTTCTTTCTTTGTAAGTGTTAGTCCTAGCATTAGAATCATAGAATCATAGAAGATAGGAGCAGGAGTAGGCCATTCGGCCCCTCTAGCCTGCTCCGCCATTCAATGCGATCATGGCTGATCATCCAAATTCAGTACCCTGTCCCTGCTTTCTCCCCATATCCCTTGATTCCTTTAGCCTTAAGAAATATATCCAACTCCTTCTTGAATCTATTTAATGAATTGGCCTCTACTGCCTTCTGTGGCAGAGAATTCAACAGGTTCACCACTCTCTGGGTGAAGAAATTCCTCCTCATTTCTGTCCTAAATGGCTTACCCCTTATCCTTAGACTGTGACCCCTGGTTCTGGACTCCCCGACCATCGGGAACATCCTTCCTGCATCTAGTTTGTCCTGTCCTGTCAGAATTTTATAAGTTTCAATGAGATCCCCTCTCATTCTTCTAAACTCCAGCGAGTATAAGCCCAATCGACCCAATCTCTCTTCATACGTCATTCCTGCCATCCCAGGTATCAGCCTTGTGAATCTTCGCTGAACTCCTTCCATGGCAAGAACATCCTTCCTCAGATAAGGCGACCAAAACTGCACACAGTACTCAAGGTGTGGTCTCACCAAGGCCCTGTACAACTGCAGCAAGACATCCTTGTTCCTGTACTCAAACCCTCTCGCTATGAAGGCCAACATACCATTTGCCTTCTTAACCGCCTGCTGCACCTGCATGCTTACCTTCAGCAACTGGTGCACAAGGACACCCAGGTCTCGTTGCACTTCCCCTTCTCCCAATCTATTGCCATTCAGATAATAATCTGCCTTTCTGTTTTTGACACCAAAGTGGATAACCTCGCATTTATCCACGTTATATTGCATCTGCCATGCTTCTGCCCAATCACCCAACTTGTCCAAATCATCCTGGAGTTTCTCGGCATCCTCCTCGCAGCACACACGCCCACCCAGCTTTGTGTCGTCTGCAAACTTGGAGACATTACATCTAGTTCCCCTGTCTAGATCATTAATATATATTGTGAATAGCTGGGGTCCAAGGACCGATCCCTGCGGTACCCCACTAGTCACTGCCTGCCACTCGGAAAAAGACCCGTTTATTGCAACTCTTTGCTTTCTGTCTGCCAACCAGTTCTCTATCCAAGTCAATACCTTGCCCCCAATCCCATGTGCCTTAACTTTACACGCTAATCTCTTATGCGGGACCTTATCGAAAGCCTTTTGGAAGTCCAAATACACCACATCCACTGGTTCTCCCTTATCTATTCTACCAGTTACATCCTCAAAAAATTCCAATAGATTAGTCAAGCATGATTTACCTTTTGTAAATCCATGTTGACTTTGTCCGATCCTGTCACTGTTTTTCAAGTGCTCAGCTATTACATCTTTTATAATGGACTCTAGCATTTTCCCCACTACCAATGTCAGGCTTACCAGTCTATAATTCCCCGTTTTCTCTCTACCACCCTTTAGGAATGGGAAGATCTACGGTCCATTTTTATCTCCAGACTGAAAATCATGGGCAGCGTGTCCACAGTCACCCCATACGCACAGCTGGTGGGTGAGGCTTACAATCATAAAATCAGCCTGTTATGTCCAAAATGCTTCCTCTGAAATTAAGAATAAGAACAGGAAGTGCTGTAAATACACAATTGATCAGCTAGCATTTGAAAGAAGAAGGCAGGTTAATCGTTCAGGTAGGATTGGTCATCAGAAATGAATTGTTCCTGACATGCTGGAGGCCTGGAAACGTAATGAGATGAAATAAAAATGATCTGATATGTATAATAGAAACATAGAAACATAGAAACTAGGAGCAGGAGTAGGCCATTCGGCCCGTCGAGCCTGCTCCACCATTCAATATGATCATGGCTGATCATCCAAATCCAGTACCCTGTCCCTGCCCCCTCACACAGAATCCCCATCGAGCCTGCACCGACACATATCCCACCCTATCCCCGTAACCCCACGTATTTAATTCCCCCTAACATATCCCATCCTATCCCTGTAACCCCACATATTTAATCCCCCCCTAACACTAAGGGTCAATTTATCATAGCCAAATCACCTAACCCGCACATTTTTGGACTGTGGGAGGAAACCGGAGCACCCGGAGGAAACCCACGCAGACACGGGGAGAATGTGCAAACTCCACACAGACAGTCACCCGAGGCCAGATTCAAACCCGGGTCTCTGGCGCTGTGAGGCACCAGTGCTAACCACTATGCCTATAATGTAAGGGAAGTTAGATATTATAGTACTTAGCATATTTTGCACATTTTACTTTGGAGATTAAATGGGCTGTGTAGAGTTCATGAAATTGCACTTGAAAAAACAGAACAACTGGCATTTATATAACCCCTGATCGTGTCTCAGAATAACCTCAAAGGATTTCACATACAATTAATTACATTGAAGTGCAGTGACTGTTATGTGAGCAAACATGGCAGCTATTTTACATGCAGCAATGTCTCACAAACAGCAATGAGATAAATGGCCAGTTAAGTCGTTTTTGGTGGTGATTGAAGGAGGAATATTAGGCAGGACACTGGTAACTCTCTGCTCACACTGGGAGATCTTCCTGCTCATAAGCCCGTCCACACCCCTGCCTCAGCACTTCTGCTGCTGAAACCCTCATCCATGCTTTAGTTATCTCCAGACTTGACTATTCCAATGCTCTCCTGGCTGACCTCCCGATTTCCAACCTCAGTAAACTTCAGCTGATCCAAAACTCTGTGACTCGTGTCCTAACTTGCACCCAGTCCCGTTTGAGCCCAGCAGCGAGGTCGAGGCCCAGGAGTGGTGCAGCGTGGACCAGCAGCGGGGTCGGGAGGACCACACTGCAGCCTATGAAACCCAGGCAGAGAGGACCTGCGGGAAGGAGGGAGGAGGACAGTAGGAGTATGTTTGTGTGTGTGTGCTAGGCCGATGTAGTAGAGCCTGGTCTCCAACATCCCCAGCAGCGAAGCTTTGACCACGCTCGATCAGCTCCGATGGACGGGCCACATCGTCCGCATGCCCGATACAAGACTCCCAAAACAAGCGCTCTACTCGGCGCTCCGACACGGCAAGAGAGCCCCAGGTGGGCAGAGGAAATGCTTCAAGGACACCCTCAAAGCCTCCTCGAAAAAGTGCAACATCCCCACCGACACCTGGGAATCCCTGGCCCAAGACCGCACGAAGTGGAGGAGAAGCATCCGGGAAGGCGCCGAACACCTCGAGTCTCTTCGCCGGGAGCAAGTGGAAGCCAAGCGCGAACAGCGGAAGGAGCGCACGTCAACCCAAGCACCCCACCCACCTGCCCCTTCAACCACCGTCTGCCCCACCTGTGACAGAGACTGTAGGTCCCACATTGGACTCAGCAGTCACCTGAAAACTCATTTTTAGTGTGGAAGCAAGTCATCCTCGGTTCCGAGGGACTGCCTAAGAAGAGAAGAAGAGTCCCGTTCACCCATCACCCCTGTGGTCACTGACCTACGTCAGTCCAGCAAAGCCTCGAATTTATAATTCTCATCCTAGTGTTCAAATCCCTCCATGGACTCGCCCCTCCCTATCTCTGTAACCTCCTCTTGCGAATACCCAATTTTCATCGTTGGTGACAGTGCCTTCAGCTGCCTAGACCCTAAGCTCTGGAATTCTCTCCCTAAACCTCTCCCCCTCTCTATTGTCCTTTAAGACGCTCTTTAAAACCAACCCCTTTGACCAAGCTTTTGGTCACCTGTCCTAATAACTCTTTATGTGGCTCAGTGTCAAATTTTGTTTGATAACACTCCTGTGAAGCACCTTGGGATATTTTACTCTGTTAAAGGCACTATATACATGCAAGGTGTCGCTGCTGTGGGAATAGGCTTGATGGCTAAATGGCTTGTACCCATTACTTGCTTTCTTATATTCATAACTTGATTAGTAATGCAGTAGCGATTTCACTGCAAGAGCCATATGAATGACCTGGTGTCTCCAATAGAAAAAAGCCACACTGGTGGGTTAGGGTAGGAAGGAGCAGGGTTCATCTGAGATTCGTTTAAAGTGGATGAAAACATTTTAATCTATTTTAATCTGAGCCTACCCCCTGCTGTATAAATTTGAAATGGTTCATTCCCGAAGTAACATCCTTCACCTTAATGAGCAAAAAATATAAAAGATAACATTTGAAAAGGGATATAAAATGAGAGAAAAAAATTAAATGTAAAATTTATAGTAAAATTAAAGAGTGAAGTGATTGGAAGGGTAGCAGCAGAAGCACAGTAAAGAGGACATTGCTGAATGTGCAGTAGTTTATCACCAGGAAATATGAGCAGATGGCTCATCATAAGCTATGGGCTAGAAATTGCGGTCGGAGGCGTACCTCTGGAGTACGCCTCCGACCCGCGAAAGAATTACGAACCTACCTGCTGGCAGCCAGGCTGCGAAAACTTGCGGTCTGAAGCTGCGAGGCGGAGGGCAGCGTAATGGCCCACGGATCCCAGGGACGCAGACGGTGCGGAAGCCTACCTGGGATCATGTGGGCCCGGTCCTCCAATGAACAAAGGAGAATTCCATTTCAATCATTTATGAAGGGAATCCCCTAATGAGATGCAACGGAATCCCCAAATCTAATAATTATACAATTAACAGAAATGGAATTTTATCTGTAATTACCTTCATTCCACCAGCCTCACTAAAAATTTAATTTTTTTGCTAATAATTTTATACACCATTAAAACTGTAATCCAGGCCAATATTTGCATAAACTCACTTTGTACAATGTATGTGTATAATTTAAGATATGAAAATGTTTACTTAATGGCTTAGATAACACCTTACACTGATGCAAACAGGCCCTGCGCCCGCTTGCATCAACCGTAAGACTTCCGTGCGCAATTGCTGGTCAGTCGGTGGGCAAATAGCCCAGCTCTGAGCCAGCAATTGCTTTTTTGTGGCCCCCCGCGGATGGCCTGCCAACGCGTACGTTAACAGGCCACAAGTTCCGGATTTCGCACATGCGCAAGCACATGCGGGAATCCTGAATTTGAAATTCTGGTGGATTTCAAAGGGAATACATCAGCGTACTCTGAGAGTAGGCTGTCATACACACTGCGATCTTAGGGCCAATATGGTTGAAATGCAAGATTTTAAGTAGTAAGGAAATAACATGCAATTTGGTTGTAACCCTGAGTTTATCTTAAAAGCTTCGATGCTTCTCACTGCCTCTGCCTGTCCAGCGTGACAATGTTAATTTTGCAAGCTGGACCCCAGTAAAGGATCACAGAGGACACCATGATATGCAGCCACACACACGACCACAACGCCGAATATGAGTCTCATTAAAAGAGTTTTGAGTCAGGCTGAAAAATATACAAGTTCTGGCACCATAATTCCCAAATGTTTTGTTGACACTATCAAGGAAACAAACAAAGGCAATGACATTCCGTGGCTTCAGTTTGTAATTTGATTTGCATGTTTTTGGCATTCCTTTGCCAAGTGCATATTTTAGAAGTACTCGAAATGATGTTTTAAAGATCTAATCATTGCACCCACAAAGTGGTCATCTCGTGCGGTGCTGGTTTTATGTCCTAAGTGGCATGAGATATCTCACAGTCTGCAGATCCTGTTCACAAACTCAAACATGTCAAGTCCATCTCACACAAACCACAGTATCAGCTGAGACCTGCACCAGATCTACTGCAGTGGAGGCTGAAATTCAACCTTTCATACAGAGTGTGTGATAAAGCTGTTTTTTTCCCTATTGCCCAATACTTACACAAACACACTGTTTTAAATAATACATTTCGTGCAAACAGCAGTTTTGCTTCTTTGCAGGCACTGGCCATAATGATGTTAAACTACTTGTTAGCTAATGAGGCGCTTAATGGCTATAAATATCGAAAACTGAAGTAATTGGGGTGGATCTTGTCTTTGTGCGATAGTGTAAAACGAGTCAACAGATCGTCTTACATCTTTCCCGATTTTAATTCCTTTGACTTCATTGCAGGTGACAGCGGGTGATAGCGAGTCGGAAATGAAGTTAAAGGAAATAAAAGTCGGGAAAGATGTAAGACGGTCTGTCGACTCACTATCACCCGTTTTACACTATCGCACAAAGTCAAGATCTCCCCCATTGTGTGCAATTTTTGTGTTTACTGGCTCAGGTGAAAGTATACGAATCGCAATATATACCCGCAAGTTGCTGTATGTGTGCAACACTGTATCGGCAGCTCTGCTCTGCATAAATAAAATTATCGCATTTATTTTCAACACTAGAGCCGCAATTTTCTCATCGGTGTCAGGAGGGGGCGGACCAGCTGGTTTCCGGGTTCCAGTCCCGCTCCCAGCTTCCTCCGCTCTGCAGACATGATTTTCCCTTGATTGGCCTTGTTAAGCCTGCCCTGCGGGCTTACCGGCCAATTAACAGGAAGCGGGTCTGATGACATCATTTGATGATGCGTCATCTGCCGGTTTCCTTAAAGGGACCATGCACAATTTTATTTTGACAGTTGATTTTTCAGTGTTTGACAGCATTGAGGTGCTGAAAACACTGACAATCACTGCACAAAGGTGACTCCCTCCATATGCTTAAGGAGGGAGTCACAGTACGCAGGGAGCTTCTCTTCCCTTCCAAGGGCAGAAGAGGCCTCCCCAGGACACCAACTTACCTTGCACCTCCACCCAACCCTCTCTATCTACTTTATCACTTCTCCATCTCACTAGCCACCCCTCACACCTACCCTCATTCTACTGCAAGCATACTAACTAACAACACACAAGGGTAGGCACTTGAGAGGTTTAGCCAATGTCCATGTGAAGTTTTTGGTAATGTGCTGTCATACAGTGAAATCTCTTTTTCATAAAGTGCCCCTTATTGGACAGATCTGAGCGTACATTAAGAAGTGTCTTACTTCCAGTAATTGTTCAGTCATAACTCCCCCGCCCTGCTATAGTGATGTGTGTGCACGGAACGGCTTGGACATTAAAGGGATGCTTCAAAGGCGCTAAACTTTGCGCCCAGCTGATAATTGCGCCCAAATGGGGCGATACCAAATTTCTCCCCCTTTGTCTTTTAATACACCTGATTATAAATCACTTTTTATAAATTTTACAGAGAGCAAAATAAAGATTGGGATATACACATGGGATTAAGGTAAAAGCTGAAATACCATAAACTTAAAAAAAAGTTCTTACATTGAAAACCACGTAATTTTTTATCATAATAGAAAAAATTGACATTCTATGAATCTAAAATTAATTTTTCAGGGGCAGAAAGGTTGTTCAGCAGTAGTTATGACTCAGTACGCCATTAAAAACCCAGTTGCACCTCATTGAACAAGGCTTAACTTTTTCGGGGGGTTTTACCAGCGATATTGGAGCGTAAAAGCTGAAGTTCTCATCAGTTCAGTGATTTCAATTGATTGCCGGGAGCAGGGAATGACTGACAGCAGCTTCTGCATTTCCGTGTTTAACTGCACAGGTGCGGACACCAGAAGTTTCACAGTTGTAATGACGACGAACGCTGACAGTTTCGCTGTCATTACAACTGCAAATTCCGGGCAATAATGGCAAATTAGATAAATGACTTGTTTTCAGTGGGATTAGTGAAAGAGGAATGTTGTCCAGTACATCAGGAGATTTCCCAACCCTTCTTTGCATAGTATCATAAAATCCTTTACATCCACCAGGATGGACAAGGTCTCAGTTTTACATCTCTTGTTTAGGGAAAAGTTGCATAAACAATAATTTATATTGAATCTGTGACAAGGGAACCTCTTTATAAGCTTCACATTAAGAAGTGATTGACCTTTCACTTCTATATTAAGTTGTTGTCATGATTAAAGGAGCAGGGCACCAATGAGTAATTATATTTCAATCAGCAAAGTATAAGATATAAAATCTTTTGTTGCTGTGGTTTGTACTGGGGTTCAGAGCAACGTAAGATTGGTAGTAGCAGAGAGGTGATCATAAATCTGCCTACCTAAATGAGAGTAAGGATAAAATAAAGAGAGAGAAAGGAAAAGATATAATTTTAGAGCATGCTCGATGAGAGAAAGCTGGGTAAGAAAAAAAGGCCTGTGATAATGTTGAGATTTTGACAGTCCCTAAACCTATCATACTCAAATACCAAATAAATTATTCCATTCCTCTGTCCAAACCAATATCAATGTCATTGACTTCAAATGAGTGTAATATACCCTAATGCACATCAATCACATCTAGCCATTTTTCTTCTTGTACTAAAAATATCTTCCTTCCCCCCCTCCCCCACCTCTCCACATTTAGGTTTCCCTGAATGATTGGACAGGTAAGAGACTTGGTCATGAGGAAGTTAGTCTAGGATCACAAATGGAGTTGCTGTTTTCTGGGTGCAGACTGTGGTTCACAGTCCCAAGGTGAGCCTGTGGATTGCTGGTTATAATAGGATTCCTTGAAGCTGCAGCCTACAGACCACCTAATAGTGGAAGGGGGGTGGAGGAAGAAATATACAGACAAATTAGAGAAATGAGTAAAAAACATAGAATAATAATCATGGGGGATTTCAACTACCCCAATATTAATTGGACAAGAGAGGTAGGTAAAGGGGATAAGGGAATGGAGTTCTTACAATGTCTACAGGACCCAATATGTAAAAAGCCCAACAAGGGAGAATTTGCTACTGGATCTAGTTATGGGGAATGAGCCAGAGCAGATAAGAGAAGTAAAAGTAGGGGAACATATAGGCAATAGTGACCATAATATAAGATGCTTTAAGATGATAATAGAGAAGGACATAAGTATGACATAAACCAGGTTAATAGATTGGAGAAAAGCTGATTTTGAGGGGCTGAGAACAGAACTTGGGAAGATAAAATGGGCAACAATATTGGCAAACAACGATGTAGAACGACAATGGGAAACATTTAAAACGGTGCTCAACAGAGTGCAGGAAAAATGTATTCTGCTAAAAGGAAAGAACAAACTAAACACTAATGAGACTCCATGGATGAATAAGGACATAAGGGAACAACTGAGGGTAAGGAAAGAGGCATACATTAAGTACACAGACAGCAGAGGAGTGCATGATAAGAGAGAATACGAAGAGATTAGGAGAGAAGTAAAAAAAACAATTAGGAAGGCAAAGAGGAACTATGAAATTAAATTATCAAGGAACATAAAACAAAATAGTAAAATATTTTACAGGTACATCAATAAAAAAGGAAGGTTGGGATGGGAATAGGGCCATTAAGGGATAGACAGGACAATACCACAGGTAACAATAGGGAGATGGCAGAAATATTGAATCATTATTTTGCTTCGGTATTTACCAGGGAGATAGAACAGGTGGACATGACATTGGATGATGAGATGAGTAATGAGATAAGTGCATTTAAAATTAAAAAAAGGATATATTAAATAAACTAATCAAACCCAAAGTGGATAAAACCCCTGGTCTGGATGGATTGCATCCACACATTTTAAAAGAATCTAGCGAAGAGATAGCAGAGACATTACTACACATATTTAATAATTCATTAGAAAAAGGTGCAGTGCCAGAGGACTGGTGGATAGCTAACGTAATACCTATATTTAAGAAGGGGGATAGAACATATCCAGGGAATTATAGACCAGTCAACTTAACATCGGTGGTAGGAAAAATAATGGAAACCCAAACTAAAGGAGAGAATAGAATAACATCTAGAAACAATAAGTATAATAATGAATAGTCAGCATGGATTTCAAAAGGGAAAATTTTGCTTGACCAACCTTATTGAATTTCTTGAAGAGGTAACAGAGAGAGTAGACAATGGTAATGCAGTAGATGTAATTTATCTAGATTTTCAAAAGGCCTTTGATAAGGTACTCCATAATAGACTGATGAATAAGATCAGAGAATGCGGAGTCAGGGGACAAGTAGCAGAATGGATTGCTAGCTGGCTTCAAGACAGAAAGCAGAGAATGGGAGTAAAGGGTAGCTATTCACAGTGGCAGAAGTTGGGTAGTGGTGTTCCACAAGGATCAGTGCTGGGACCACTGCTGTTCACAATTTACATTAACAATTTAGACTTTGGAATCAAAAACACAATTTCTAAATTTGTGGATGATACCAAATTGGGGGGGACAGTCAATACTGAGGGGGACTGCAACAAATTACAGGAGGACATTAATAAACTTGCAGAATGGGCAAATAATTGGCAAATGAAATTCAATACAGTTAAATGTGAGGTATTACATTTTGGTAGGAAGAATAGGGAGGTCACTTATCACTTGGAGGGTGCGAGTCTAGGTGGGGTAGAGGAACAAAGGGATCTCGGAGTACAAATACACAAATCACTAAAAGTTGCAACACAGGTTAGCAAGGCCATAAAAAAAGCAAACCAAGCACTAGGGTTTATTTCTAGAGGGATAGAATTGAAAAGTAGGGAAGTTATGCTAAACCTGTATCGAACCTTGGTTAGACCACACTTAGGGGGAAAAATTGAGTCGCGCCCCCTTTGGGGCGCTAAATTCGCCGGGGGGCTACTTTTAGCGCCCCGAAAAAATGAGCACCCCTGTGGCCGAAATTCATCAGTAGCACCTCAAGAGGGAAGCGGGGTGCTACTGGAAGCGCCCTGCCTCCCTCTTGGGACGCTGCGAGTGAATATTGCAGTGGTACATGGCGCTGCGGCACATCGCGCCGCGGTACTGCAGGCCTTCCTCCCCTTCTTAAAGGGGAGGGGCCTTGCACAGCATGACCCGGGGCCCAGCTGGGCCACCAGGGATCGGAGTGCCGGATAAAGACCCCGGCACTCAAGAGAAGTGCCGGGCTCACGGAGCGCAGCCGGCACTCCGTGGGGGGGGGGGCTGGTCAGGAGGCCGGGGACGGCTACGCCGGCAGGTGCTGGCAGGTGGCCAGCAACAAAAATGGCCGCCTGGCACCTCGCCTTTAATTAGCGCCGCCCGGCCGCAGGTAGGCCCCCCCTGACCCCGTCGGACATAGCGTCTGGCAGTAAGTCAGGGTGCGCTACTGAAGATCGCGGCTGGGGCGCGAGCGGGGCGCTGTGCATGGCAATGATTTCATCGCCAGCAGCGCAGTGCTGCGGGACGCTAACGGTTACCGCCGCCGCAAACCTCCCGCTGAATTTCGCGGGAGGTGTTGGCAGTGCTGCGCCCGGGTGCTAGTTGCTTTGCGCCCCGTTAGCGTCCACTTAGGGTGCTAACGGGAGGCACAAAGCAACCGAATTTTTAGGCCTTAGAGTACTGCGTACAGTTCTGGTCGCCATATTATAAAAAGGATATAGAGGCACTGGAGAGGGTGCAGAGAAGATTTACAAGGATGATACCAGAAATGCGAGGGTATACATATCAGGAAAGGATGAACAGGCTGGGTCTCTTTTCAGTTGAAAAAAGAAGGCTGAGGGGTGACCTAATAGAGGTCTTTAAAATTATGAAAGGTTTTGATAGAGTGGATACAGAGAGAATGTTTCCACTTGTGGGGAAGAGCATAACTAGAGGCCATCAATATAAGATAGTCACCAAGAAATCCAATAGGAAATTCAGAAGAAACTTCTTTACCCAGAGAGTGGTGAGAATGTGGAACTCGCTACCACAGGGAATGGTTGAAGCGAATAGTATCGATGCATTTAAGGGGAGGCTGGATAAGCATATGAGGGAGAAGGGAATAGAGGGTTACGCTGATAGATTTAGATGAGGAAAGATGGGAGGAGGCTCGAGTGGAGCATAAACGCCGGCATGGACTGGGTGGGCCGAATGGCCTGTTTCTGTGCCGTATATACTGTGTAATCCTATGAAGCACAGACTGACATGAACATCTCCCAAAACAAAATAGATGCAAAATTAACAAAACAATAATACATTAAATATTCTCAGATTTAGATCTTGCCGGCAAAACCTTTACAGTCAGCTTTGAGTACCGGGATATGAAAGAGCTGCTTTGAGTGAAATTGGAGCACACTGCCCTGGTACAGAAGCAACGTCAATTAAGGTATTTAAAATGGAGAAAGGTGCTTACTTGAGTATTAAGATATATCAGCAAAAAGACAGGGAATTGGAATTAAACAGATAGAGTTGTTATAAGTTAACAAAAAATGGCAGTTAGCCCAATGGACAGAATGGCCTACTCTTGTTTCTGCTGAAGGGCTGTGCTGGTGTGTGGGAGATGGTTGGAATGAAGATGGTAATATAGACAGGCACAGATCTGGATTTCTTTTGCTAAAGTTCAATCATTCGTCAAGAGCATTCAAATTCTTACAGTTGTTCATCGAGTTTGAAAAGAATTGTGTGGTGAAGTAAATCAAATTTTAAACTTGATCATTCTTTTACAGTCGAAGTGGAACTTTAAAATCAGCACAAGCAGCTGTGGGTAGTGATCATCCTGCAGCTGGAGCACATCAAACAGTTGCGTCATTGCCCTTAACGTTATCACTTCCATCTTAGATGTATCATATTAATATTGGTTTCCTTCCCAAATTTAAAGCAGGCTTGTATGCTGCATTGATAAAGAAAGATTAATTAAGGGAGATAGTAAATTGTATTATGAATAAGTAATTCTTTAAATGAGAGGGGGCATACTCAATCAGAAAGCTGCCTATTAATATTAATTAGGTTATATTTAAGAGCATTCATTAAAGAGGTAGTTATTTTAATTTTTTGAGCAGTAAGTTTTCTTCTTTAGTTTGGTTAGAAGATTTTAACTGAATTCTATTGTTGTAACTGAGACTAATTGAAAAACAATCCTAATTTGCTTGTGATAGAAGCAGAAATCTGTCACGCACATTTATATTCTATAAAAATGTCTGCATGTTTGTGACCTGTTGCCTGTTGAATGTATGCAACACTTGCAGATGTTTGTCTGACACTCTGGAGCTATTCTCAGAACTGATCGATCTGATATGCAAGTCGTGTGTTAAAAGAATTCAAAGCACCAGAATATCAGGACGTCTGCGAGCTGCCTGAATGGTCAACTGGTTAATAACAGGATTGCTTGTCCAATGGGGTCAAACTGCTTTGAGATGATGAGCTGAAACACTGCCAATAGCTGAAAGACAGTTTTGACTTCGATGCATTCTGTAAAAATGTAACTAGATTGGACTTTAAAAATTGAAGATAACGGCACAAATGTTCGTATTTGTAAGAACACTTAAACTGCACCCCCAGAGGATTTGAGTTTAGAGTAATCTGAAAGGTAGGACAGAAAAACCTTGTGATAGATTTCTGGTGTTCAATCATTTTTGTTCAGATCACTGCCTCTCTGACACTAATATTTTTGTTGGTTTACACGCCATGAGTCACCATTAACACTAAACAGCATCTAATAGTAGTGAATCCGCAATTTTCTATTTTTTCAATTGATCTCTGGATATGGGCAAGACGGCCTATCCCTCGTTTCCCTGACAACTGAGGTGGCTGAAGAGTCAACCAGACAGTGTGAGACTGGAATCACACATTGGCTAAACCAGATCAGGGTAGTACTTCCCACCAGTTGTATTTTTACAACAATCTGGCACCTTTGTGAATATCTTGTTTGTGGTGGTAACCCAGCAATTTAGCAGATTTATTGAATTCATTTTCAAAATCTCTGGGTTGCTAGTACACTACCGTAACCACTACACTGCCACACCCTAATGAATCCACCTCTGACCTTCCCCTGCTCCTCGTCTCCTGTTTATCTCCAGCTTCCGAACTGCTTCAGGCTTCGTTGCCTGTTTCATGTCTGCCACAAGCTCCCATCCTGCTCAGTCCCTCCACCATCTATGTTGCTCCCTCTTCCTCTGCTGAAATAAGTGACCAAAGGGTAAAAATTCAGTTGGTTGCGCCTCCTGTTAGCGCCTTAAGAGGGCGCTAATGGGGCGCAAAGCCGCTAACGCCCGGGCGCAGCGATGTTTGCGCCGCTCGGGAACTTAACTAGAGATTGTGCGGCGGCGCTGAAACTTACCGCTGCGACCACCTGCGCGCGCAGATTGTGACGTCATTCCATGGTGCAACGCCCTTGTGGCGCCCCGGAGCGGAAATTGAGTGGCGCCCCCTGCCTTACCGCCTGGCACTTCCAACGACCAGAAGACTGGAACGCTATCAATCGCTGTGGGGCTGGGGGGGGCGCTATTTAAAGGGGGCCTCTTCCTGTCTTTTATTGTTGGTGGCATTTTTGAACTACGCATTCTGAGAGAGAGAGGGAGAGACTTCTGGAGAGATTCAACGTTGTGTGAAGGAGTTTTGGGTACTGAGCAGCACTTTGCAGGTTCATTTTGATTTGCCATTCCTTGTATCGATTTAGCAGAGACTGTGGGAGCTGCACTCTGAGCTCTTTGCCTGGTACTCTCCATTGTTCTTTCCAGCACATTTGATGTGCAAGTCTCTCCAGGCCGAGATTCAAGGCTGCAATGAACAGGATGTGGATGGAAAGCAAGATTAACCATCCCCTTTAAGAACTGGCCCGTGCCATTGTGTGTGTGTTCCATTGCTGACTGACATTACATGAGCTTCGCCAGCGCTCTGAGTTAGCGCCTCACAGCTCGGCCTTTGCGCCTTAAGACAGGTGTGCAGCGCCTGCTTTAGCGCTCCACTCACCTCCCGGGGCGGTAAAAGTGAAGTTTCCAGTCAGTGCCGATAATTAGCGCCAGGCGCTAATATTTGCGTCCAGACGATATTTGCGCCCCAAATGGGGCGCGACCTAATTTCTACCCCCAAGTGTCTCAGTATCAGGATTTTAAGATCTGAGGAAAGTTATGAGTGAACGGATGTTTTGCTGACTGGAATGAAGTATACAGTGGGGTCCCCCTGGGGTCTGTATTATGACCATTGCTTTTCTTGTTACATGACCTGGACTTGGGTATAGGGAGTACAATTTAGAATTTTACGGACAATGCAAAACTTGGCAGCTTAGTAAATAATGAGAATGATTGCAGACTGCAGGAGGACATAGACAGGTGAAATGGGCAGACACACAGCAGATGCATTTAATGCGGTAATTGTGAAGCGAAGCACTTTGTGAGAAACAACATGGAGAGGCAGTAGAATCTAAATGGTACTATTTTGAGGGGGGGTGCATGAACAGAGGGACCTGGGGGTGCAAATTCACAAATCCTTGAATGTGGCAGGGCAAGTTAATAAGGCGGTTAAGAAAGCATATGGGATACTTGGTATTGTAAATAGAGGCATTGAATACAAAAACAAGGAAGTCATGCTAAACCTTTACAAATCTCTTTAGGAAGGATATCAAGGCCTTGGAGAGGATACAGAGGAGGTTTACCAGGATTATACCAGGGATGAGGGACTTCAGTTATGTGGGGAGATTGGAGAAGCTGAGATTATTCT
This sequence comes from Squalus acanthias, assembly GCA_030390025.1. Classification (NCBI taxonomy): domain Eukaryota; kingdom Metazoa; phylum Chordata; class Chondrichthyes; order Squaliformes; family Squalidae; genus Squalus; species Squalus acanthias. The sequence goes on along the minus strand of CM059447.1, from coordinate 24,023,930 downwards.
CCTTAGAGCAGAGGAGGTTAAGGGGAGATCTAAAAGAGGTATTCAAAATTATGAGGGGTTAAGATAGAGCAAGTAGGGATAAACTATTTCCTCTGGCAAGTGCATCGGTAACCAGAGGTCATAGATTTAAAATAATTGGCAAAAGAGCTAGAGGGGAAATTAAAAGACATTTCTTCACACAGAGGGTTGTTAAGATTTGGAATGCACTACCTGAAAGGGTGGTGGAATCAGATTCCATAGGAACTTTTAAAAGGCAAAAGGACATGTGCTTGAAGAGGACTGATTTGCTTATGGGGAAAATGCTGGGGTGTGGACTAAATTGGACTGCTCTTTCAAAGAGCCAGCACAGGGATGATGGGCCGAAGGGCTGCCTTCTGTGCTGTAAGATTCTTTTCTATTCTATGATTAAGAAAGTTAAGCTTCATCTCTTTGGAAAAGAGGAGAATTTGAGGTGGCATCATCAAAGGTTCTGAAGGAGATTAACAAAGTTGATCCAGGCAAGTTGTTCACAATGGATAACTCCACCTAAAGTGCATTAGATGCTGTGGAATAAGTTACCATTGAAGCAAATTATATCAAAGCAAATCCTAAACACGAGTTCAAGAGGTAACAAGATGGGTTCCTGGAAAGAAAAGGTAAGATTTGCATGAATCAAAAAGGCACTGGCTTGTTCTTAAAAATTCTTGTACTTTTGTACATAACCCAAACTGAGATGACCAGCAGAAGATGGCAAGTCAATCGAAATCTCATTACTGTACTTTGACATGGTTGCAGTAACATGAACAGCTGGCAGAGGGCAGCAGCTGCATGAAAAGCCTATTGTTCCAAGGAAACGCAGTAATGTGGATCACCAATAGAGGGTGACAGATTCTGAAGTGCCCAGACATCACAAGACAATACAGATAAGGAAAATGATTAAGTTCATTGACCCAGAATAAAAAATCTATGTTCCTGCCATCATATCATTGGATGGACCATTGAATGAGTCCAAGGTTTGCACCACCACTACCCTAACCTGGATATTATTCCAAGTGTTGATCACTCTTTAGTGTAAGAAGTTCTTCCTGACTTGAAAAGAACAAGCCAGTGCTTGGCAGGGGGATGGGAACCTAAGAATAGAGTCAATAGGGAGGGAAGAAAAACTGGAATTGGAAAACATAAACATAGAAAGTAAGTTGGAAGGACAGAGGAATCAAGGGCTAGATAGTAGTCAACAAGGAGGTTTGCCTGTACTAAATGGCATATACTTCAATGCAAGGAGTATAGCGAACAAGGCAGATGAGCTGAGGCCACAGGTAGATACTTGGGACTATGATATTATAGCTATTACAGAGACGTGGCTGAAAGAGGGGCAGGTATGGCAGCTCAACATTCCTGGTTATAGGATTTTCAGACGGGATAGAGAGGGAGGTAAAAAGGGAGAAAGGGGGTCGGGGTATTGATTAAAGAAACTATTACAGCTGTGAGGAGGGATGATACATTGGAGGGATCATCAAACGAGGCCATATGGGTCGAATTGAAAAACAAAAAAGGAGCGATCACACTGCTGGGAGTGTACTACAGACCCCCAAACAGTGAGAGGGAGATAGAAGAGCAAATATGTAGACAAATTTCTGGGAAGTGCAAAAACTATAGGGCAGTAATAGTAGGGGATTTCAACTACCCCAATATTAACTGGGATAAAATTAGTGTGAAGGGTATAGAGGGTGCAGAATTCCTAAAATGCATCCAGGAGAACTTTTTTAGCCAGTATATAGCAAGCCCAACAAGGGTGTGGGCGGTTCTGGACTTAGTTTTAGGGAATTAAGCTGGACAGGTAGAAGGCGTATCAGTGGGCGAGCATTTTGGTGCTAGTGACCATAATTCAGTTAGATTTAAGGTAGTTATGGAAAAGGACAAGGATAGACCAGGAATAAAAATTCTAAATTGAGGAAAAGCAAATTTTGCTAAGCTCAGAGGGGATTTAGCCATAGTGGACTGGAAACAGCTACTTGAAGGTAAATCAGTGTCAGAGCAGTGGGAGGCATTCAAGGAGGAGATCCGGAGGGTTCAGACCAAATATGTGCCCTTAAAGAAAAAGGTGGGACTAACAAATCTAGCGCCCCCTGGATGTCTAGGGACATACAGGGTAGGATAAAGAAAAAAAGGGAAGTGTATGACAGATACCAAGGGCTAAATCTTTAGAGGAGTACAGAAAGTGCAGGGGAGCAATTTAAAAGGATATTAGGAAAGCAAAGAGAGAGCATGAAAATCTCTTGGCAAGTAAAATCAAGGAAAACCCAAAGATGTTTTATAAATATATTAAGAGTAAGAGGATAACTAAAGAAAGGGTAGGGCCTATTAGAGATCATGAGGGTAATCTGTGTGTGGAGGCGGGAGACGTCGGTAGGGTTCTTAATGAATACTTTGCGTCTGTTTTCACAAAGGAGAGGGGCGAAGCAGACATTGCTATCAGAGGAGGAGGCGTGTGAAATATTAGATGAAATAAACATAGTGAGAGAGGAAGTATTAAGGGGTTTAGCAACTTTAAAAGTGGATAAATCCCCAGGCCCGGATGAAATATAACCCAGGCTATTAAGCGAAGCAAAAAAGGAAATAGCAGACACCCTGACCATCATTTTCCAATCCTCTATGGCTTCAGGTGTGGTGCCGGAGGACTGGAGGACTGCTAATGTGGTACCCTTGTTTAAAAAGGGAGAAAAGGATAGACCGAGTAATTACAGGCCAGTCAGCCTAACCTCGGTGGTGGGAAAATTATTGGAAAGAATTCTGAAGGACAGGATAAATCTTCATTTAGAAAGACACGGATTAAGCAAGGATAGTCAGCACGGATTTGTTAAGGGAAGGTCATGTCTGGCAAACTTGATTGAATTTTTTGAGGGGGTAACAAGGAGGGTAGATGAGGGTAGTGCATTTGATGTTGTGTATATGGACTTTAGCAAGGCTTTTGATAAGGTTCCACATGGTAGACTGGTCACGAAGTTAAAAGCCCATGGGATCCAGGGCAAAGTGTCAAGTTGAATTCAAAACTGGCTTGGAGGCAGGAAACAGAGGGTAATGGTTGATGGGTGTTTTGTGACTGGAAGGCTGTTTCCAGTGGGGTTCTGCAGGGCTCAGTACTAGGTCCCTTGCTTTTTGTGGTATATATCAATGATCTAGACTTGAATATAGGGGGTATGATTAAGAAGTTTGCAGATGATACTAAAATCGGCTGTGTGATTGATACTGAAGAAGGAAGCTGTAGACTGCAGGGAGATATCAATAAATTGGTCAGGTGGGCAGAACAGTGGCAAATGGAATTCAATCCGGAGAAGTGTGAGGTAATGCATTTGGGGAGGGCTAACAAGGAAAGGGAATACACATTAAATGGTAGGACACTGAGTAGTCCAGAGGAACAAAGGAACCTTGGAGTGCATGTCCACAGATCCCTGAAGGTAGCAGGCCAGGTAGATAAGGTGGTTAAGAAGGCATACGGAATGCTTGCCTTTCTTAGCCGTGGCATAGAATACAAGAGCAGGGGGGTTATGCTTCAACTGTATAAAACACTAGTTAGGCCACAGCTAGAGTACTGCGCGCAGTTTTGGTCACCACATTACAGGAAAGATGTGATTGCACTAGAGAGGGTACAGAGGAGATTTACAAGGATGTTGCCGGGAGTAGAGAATCTTAGCTATGAGGAAAGACTGGATGGGCTGAGTTTGTTTTCCTTGGAACAGAGGAGGCTGAGGGGAGACCTTATTGAGGTGTATAAAATTATGAGGGGCCTAGATAAAGTGGATAGAAAGGACCTATTTCCCTTAGCAGAGGGGTCAAACACCAGGGGGCACAGATTTAAAGTAATTGGTGGAAGGTTTAGAGGGGATTTGAGGGGAAATTTCTTCACCCAGAGGGTTGTGGGGGTCTGGAACTCACTGCCTGAAAGGGTGGTAGAGGCAGAAACCCTAAACACATTTAAAAAGTACTTGGATGTGCACTTGGGATGCTGTAACCTGCAGGGCTATGGACCTAGAGCTGGGAAGTAGGATTAGGCTGGATAGCTCTTTGTTGGCCAGCTCAGACACGATGGGCTGAAATGGCCTCCTTCCGTGCTGTAACTTTCTATGATTCTATGACTCTGACATCTGTCCTAAATAGGGTTGCCAACTCTGGTTTGACGTATTCCTGGAGATTTGATCATGTGACATTTGATCACATGGCATTCGATCATGTGACACCGCTCGTGATGCTTAATCACAAGGCATTTGATCACGTGACATTTGCCCACTGTTTGCAAATGTTATTGCATTTACCTTAGTTGAGTGCAATCAGAAACACAAAGTAAATATCACTGATTCAACAAAAAATCATTGTTATAAGTAAATTCTAACTAAAGTTTTCGTACAATTTCATCACTTTTTACAATACACAGCAAGTTATAAAAATAATAAATAAAACCAAAACTGAACCTAATTCAATTTACTGACTCCCACACCACAATGCTGAAGCCCAGCTTCAGGAAGGTGAGGCTCAGTCCTCAGAGAGAAGCACCAAAGCTGCCTGACTCCTGGAACAAAACACATTGGGCCGGATTTTCCGATCGGAGGCTTCCTGCATGCGGATGCGTCCGATCTGGAAAAATCTAGGCACTTACCTGCTGGCTCCGTAGGTCCCGAGACTTTCGATCCTGGGCCTCTCCTGGTGCGTGTGCACAGAGGCCCAGGTATCCCGGGGCACAAGCGTCCCTGGGATCACGTGGGCCATGGGGAACCAATCAAAGAAGGGAATCCCCCTTCACACTTTTGACAGGTCTCTACGCACAGTAAAACACAGTAAAACAGCAAATAAATGTTTTTTTAAATCACGTATTTAAAATTTGTTAAAATTAAATTAAATATTTTAAACAAAGTTTTTACGGGGCTAAATAAATTATAAATGAGTGAAAAAAAATTATTTTTTATTTTTTAAAACTCTTAGGGGTAAAAATTCACTTGGTTGCGCCACCCGTTAGCGCCTTAAGAGGGCGCTAATGGGGCGCAAAGCCGCTAACGCCCGGGCGCAGCGATGTTTGCGCCGCTCGAGAACTTAACTTGAGATTGTGCGGCGGCGCTAAAACTTACCGCTGCGACCACCTGCGCGCGCAGATTGTGACGTCATTCCATGGTGCAATGCCCTTGGGGCGCCCCGTAGCGGAAATTGAGTGGCGCCCCCTGCCTTACCGCCTGGCGCATCCAACGACCAGAAGACTGGAACGCTATCAATCGCTGTGGGGCTGGGGGGGGCGCTATTTAAAGGGGGCCTCTTCCTGTCTTTTATTGTTGGTGGCATTTTTGAACTACGCATTCTGAGAGAGAGAGGGAGAGACTTCTGGAGAGATTCAACGTTGTATGAAGGAGTTTTGGGTACTGAGCAGCACTTTGCAGGTTCATTTTGATTTGCCATTCCTTGTATCGATTTAGCAGAGACCGTGGGAGCTGCACTCTGAGCTCTTTGCCTGGTGCTCTCCATTGTTCTTTCCAGCACATTTGATGTGCAAGTCTCTCCAGGCCGAGATTCAAGGCAGCAATGAACAGGATGTGGATGGAAAGCAAGATTAACCATCCCCTTTAAGAACTGGCCCGTGCCATTGTGTGTGTGTTCCATTGCTGACTGACATTACATGAGCTTCGCCAGCGCTCCGAGTTAGCGCCTCACTGCTCGGTCTTTGCGCCTTAAGAGAGGTGTGCAGCGCCTGCTTTAGTGCTCCACTCACCTCCCGGGGCGGTAAAAGTGAAGTTTCCCGTCAGTGCCGATAATTAGCGCCAGGCGCTAATATTTGCGTCCGGACGATATTTGCGCCCCAAATGGGGTGCGACCTAATTTCTACCCCTTATGCTGGTAATAGCAGGCCTTACGCATGCTTTTACCAGGCGTAAGATTTTTAAAGGTTTTCAGCAGGCGAAGGTTGTGCAGAAAGCGGAACTCTCCACCCACAGAGGCATGCTTACAACCGGCACTTGCGAGGCCCCTATGGGTGCATACACACCTCGTACCCACCCGTTATCCAACAGCGCACATCATAGGCTGACATTAACTCTCCCTCACTTCAGTTTGTGTTTCTCTCTCTCCCTCCCCCAGTTTGTGTTTCTCTCTCTCTCCCTCCCCAATTTTTGTTTCTCTCCCTCCCTCCCTAGTTTGTGTTTTTCTCGCTCCCCCAGATTGTGTTGCTCTCCCTCTTTCTCCCAGTTTGTGATTCTTTCCCTCCCTCCCCAGTTTGCGTTTATCTCTCCCTCCCTCCCTCTCCCAGTTTGTGTTTCTTCCTCCCTCCCTCTCCCAGTTTGTGCTTTTCTCTCTCCCTTCCCAGTTACTCTCTCAGGACTCATGGAGTTTCCAGGCGATTTTCATTGTCACCGATGCTGTCATGAACACGTGTTTCTGAATAGCGAGGAGACCAGTCGGGCTCAGAAACACGGTTTGGTTGCAAGCCATGACAGGCGAGGTACTTTGCACATGTGAACCATTCAGACAGGAACTGTTTTTCCCAAGTCATCAGCAGCAGCACC